>OZ012737.1:202686967-203992197 GCA_963859935.3 Lathyrus sativus
CTCCAAGTGAGAAAAATGTGACTCCATGTGCTTCAAAACTCATCCCAATGATGTGTTTTAGGAGTCAATTAACTTCTGAAAACTTGAATAAACATGTTTAGGTCCAAACATGTGGTAATTTGGCTTGTAATTAAAGATTAGTTGAGGTCAAAATCTGATCATGGTGCAAATCTTCAGTTCCAAGTAACCATGTTTGCATCAATGGGGCATCTTATACAAGAGGCTTTTTGATCTCATTTTTCTTGTGCAGTTGATCAACATCATGGGAAAGATAATAGTGTGCCAAGAAAGGTTTAATTTGGACGCTTGAGCAAAAAGTTATTTCATGTTGAAGTTGGGCAAACCAAACTTGAAATATTCTAAGTCCAAATGGCTGAAAATGGCCTATAACGTATCAATGAATTCCATGGCCTTCCAAGCAAAATTTAACTTTAATCATTGAAGCAGTCTTGTAGAGAGTATCACAAGTGATATTGTGCAAAAATATTGAGCTACAAATGTTGAAATTGAGGAAGTTGTGATTCTTGAAAGTTGAGAAAAAGTCACTTGAGAATAGGAAAAATTTCACTAAGTCCACAAATGACCTATAATGTCTTCAAACTTTTGATGATCCTCCAAGCATAATTGACTCTTGTCATGTAAATAGAAGTTGAAGAGGATGGTGAGAAGATTCATATTAAAAAATATTCATTAAAAATATTGAGAATTGAAAGAGTTGTGATCTTTTGAACTTTGACTTGAAAAGTTGACTTTTTGGTCAAACTTCCTTAAACTAACTTGTAAACTTGGACTTTCTTGGATTTCAAGGTACATGGATAATCATATGAACTCAAAATAATGTTTCCTTAAATTTACTTTGATTAAATTGACCAAAGCTTGAGGTAACTTGTTGATGAAGGCATGGAAATGAACACATGAACCTTTGACTTTTCTTGAGAGACAAGCTACTAAACCTTGAGATACCTTTGGTCAAAATGAGATTTAATGATGCTTGAAACCTTGTAATTTGAAATTATAAGCCATGGTTTGATGAAATATCCCTTGGGAATCAATGGTTGATCACACTTTAACCTTGAGGGAGAAAAACCCTAGCTGATGAATCATGCTTGGTGTTCTTGATATAACACCCTACATTGCAAAGAAATAAAAGGATACAAGAAATACTTTTGGTATTTTCATTAGTGGTTAGTAAAAATAAAGCACATAAACATAAATGAAAAAGATACACAAAGATGTGCTTGATGATCTCTACAAAGGCAAAGCCAAACATGAGGGGGGCTAGGAGTCAACCAAGCTTGTAATCTTGTTTGTATGCAAAAATGCAAAAATAGTAAGGGATCTTAGGGTTAAAAATAAGGGTACAACACCATGACCCAAACACTTCCCTACCCTGTTCAAAGTGTTTTCTTTTATTTTGATATGTGCGTCATTCTAAGTTTGGGGTTGCTGTTGGAATAACAACCTTTAAGTTTGGGGTAGCTATGCAGTAGTACTAAAGGTGAGTGCACTCAAAAAAAATAAACTAAAATAAAAACTAATAATAAGATAACAAAGAGCTTAAATGAAAAAATTTTGAAAAAAAAGGAGTAATACTCAGGAGCACTTACTAAAAGGAAAACTCGGTTGAATGATTGAGGAATCCAGACCTGATGATCAACAAACAAAAATGTTTAAGAAATTCTAGCCGTGATACTTTGGGATAATCATGGTGAAAAAAATGACCTATAACGAACTAGCCTTATTACAACTGTAAAAGACCTCAAAAAGTATGTGTGGTGTGTGTTTTGATATGAAGATAGAATTTATTCGGGCTTATGATGTGGTATTGTGTACTATGAATTGAGAGTAGAAATAGTTTAACCTCATACAGTCTTGGTGAGAGTTTGAAATAAGTTGACAGGTGAAAGAGTACTTCAAAGTAGAAGCGTGTCTGAACAATCGAATGTGGTAAGTAGAGGGAACTGAAGGTAGCAGCAATAGCGAATCGCGAAAGATTTCAGAGGTATTGTGATATAGTTGAATTTTCAGTTATTTGGGGTTGACAGGATCTTCTTTTCCCTGAATATTTCTTGAGGACAAGCAACAAGCTAAGTTTGGGGTTGTGATCAGTCACCATTTGTGATAGAGTTTTCATCATTTATACATCAAGAAATCAGGTGAACTGTAGAATTTTGAGCTAAATTCTTGGTAATTTGAGTCAGTTTGTGTCACGACAATATTTTTCTTGGTTTGAGTTTTTGTGTGGCTATTTTTACACTTTTGGTATGTGTGGCATGTCGAATGCAGGAACAAAGGGCCAGGGAGTCAAGGAACGGATGAAGGATCGGGCCAGAACAAGGAAGTAGAGAAAAAAGAAAGAGAAAACATGTTGTTTCTACCCATACGCATTAGGACCAAGGTCTTACGTGTATGGCCCTGCCATCTTACTTGGCTATACGAGTATCACCAGAAAAGAAGAAGAAAAACAACATTCTGCCCTTACGCAGACCATACGCATAATAATCGGCCTGACAGCTCACCATGTGGGCTTACGTGTAGCATTCTGCTACATTGGCAAGGCATTACTCATATGGGGCATGGGCAATACGCGTAAGGAAGCCCAAAAATACAACAAGCCCAAAGTGTTTCTATTTAACTAGGAAACACGACATTTCGAGGGTCAAACAATTTTACACTGCAAAAACACGTTCTAAAGGCTGGAGAACTCAAATTTTCAAGGTGGATTCAAATTGTTCAGGAGCTTTTCGCGATTGAAGATCAGTTCATCTAGAATTTATGTAATGAAAACAATATTTACTATGTTTTGTTTTCTTTTTATGAGTAGCTAAACCCCTCATTGCTAGGGGGTGTCCCTGATTCAGATTTGTAATGAATTCGATTTTCTTTGTGCAATAACAATTTTGTTTTCTCATATTTGATGTATTCTCTTGACTGTGGTTAATGCTTTCTCTGTCGGAAAAACGGATTTTGATGCATTTTAACAATTAAGTTGGACCACCGTTGTTTATGATCTGCTTGAGAATATATTATAGTAGACGTCACCTAGGACTAGGGATGCCATATAATAAGACTATTCTTGATATAATAATGCTTGATTTCATCCGTAGTTTTATATGGACATCAGAATTAGGTTGAACAATTAAAGGTTTTCTCACTAAGAACTTAGGTTGAAACACCCTTAAGAACTGGTAATCAATTATTTTAAAACCGTTGTTGCGCTATGATTTGGAATCGTTACATAGTACAATCATACATTTTCCCTAGCATACTACTCATATCTGTCTTAACCGTTTAATTCCCTTATTTATTTTATTCGTAATTGCTTTTATAATTTCACCAAACAATCCCAAAACCCTACAAGCTTTTGTTTAATTTAAATTAATCCTGAACTCTATATCGTCAAGCAGTCTTTGAGATCGATACTGGAGATTTCCCTTTCTTTATTACTACACTAGCAGATTAGTACACTTTCTAATTTACCGATCAACTGTCATATCCTAACTTTTACCCCTAAGCTTCCACATATCATATCATTTACATCTCACAAAGTTCACAAGCATGGTTTCCTCCCAGCCCTTACTTCCTTAGGGTTTGCCTTTGTGGGAGATCACCAAACACCCTTTGTATTTAATTTTGCTTTTATGTTTGTTTACCTTACAACTTTTCTAACCATATTCAAAATACAAAAATATGTGTTGTTTCCTTTTCTTATTTTATAAGGTAGGGACTTGCCATCAGTGGATCAAGCTTGGTTTCTAAATTAGGGTGTGGATTCTCAAAGTCAAAGTTTGGTCAACAAGTGGTCAACATGAGCTTTAACTTCAATGAATGACCTATAATCTTAGATCATATTCATGTCAAGCTTCATTTAATATCATTGGATCAATAGAAGTTCAAGTTTGGTGCATGATTTCAAAGATGATTCAAGTATGGTTCATGTGTTTATTTCCATGCCATATCCATCCAATTTTTCAAGAAATTGTCAAATATTATTAAAAAAATCAAGATTTCTTCATTTGGTTTTCAAGTGTTCATCATTGGGCCTTTCGATGCAAGAAAATAGCAAGATATCTCAAGTTGGCACATGTTTGGTTGGCCTAAAGTCATGTATGGCATATCATTTGGTCCAAACACCATAACCTTTTAATTTCTTAACATTTTTGGAATCTACTTTAAGTCAAATGTCACATTTGGACTCCTCTGCAACTTTTCTTCAAGGGTCAAGCATCAATTCAACCTCTAAGTCCATCAATTTTTAGATTTGCTCAGGTGCCCATGTGTGCAAAAAGTAGGCCCAAGACCTGGTCGACCTAATGCCTGACCTGAAATTTCAGGCCATGACCCCAACTTTGAATCAATGCCATTTCCAATATAAGCATCATTTTTATGTGATTATTTTTGGATCGGATTCTTTGTAATGAGAAGATCATTTGGCACAAATAAAATCTCAAAACAGACGAGTGAATTTCGTTTGGCCTAGCTTCAAACATGGTACCTTGAACTCTGCTTCTTGGTCTATTTCAAGTCATAATTTCCATGCCAATACTCATTTTGGGACCACCCGCACATGTGGGAACCTTTTGTACAACTAGAACACGTGCAAACAAATGCTAAATGACGACTTTCAATGATTGAATCACACATTTCACCCTTGCCGTCACACGGATTACAAATCAACAAATTTCAACTTTGTTCACACATATTTCAGATCCATTTCACATGTGTGAGCTCAACAACACTTTCCCTATAAATAGATGGTTGCTTTTCCTTAATTTGCAAGCTTTAGAGAGCTAAAGAAAACCTCTGCTACACTTGAGGTCGAAACCACCAAGAACCTGTTAATCTTTTCATCAAACCAAGCTCGTTTTGCTTGAAATCCTTGCCCAGAATCACTCACCGGCCTTCTCTGAAACTAATTAAAGCAGTGTCATGGCTTGAAACTTCTTGCAACCTTCAACTCGATTCCACCATTTTTTACCTTCAAAGCTTCAACTGAAAAGGTAGCTACGAGTAAAATTTCTGAGCAAACAAGTTACCATTGTGTTAGTCTTGATTCACAGATCAAAAGCCCTCACTTACCTGGAATTTATATTTCGTATTAATCATTTAATTTTACTTAAAGGAACTAGGGTTCTTCATGTTCTTGAAAAAATTCTCTCTGCTCATAGTCAATCAATGGCTCTGATGCAGAGAGACATGAACGATGAAATTTTTAAAAGCTAAATCCATGGTTGATTCTAGCTGAAAACACAAGTTCATGGATCTACAAAAATCAAATCAAGGTTGAAGATGAAGGTCTGCACGCGTTTTTTCAAATCCTGAAACTAGTTGTTGGCGCCCTAATCCAAACATTTTTATTTTCTTATTTATCTTTAATAGCTTCTTTATTATTTTTTACTCATATTTTTTTTTCATATATCATAAAAATAATTTCTACCACATATATATATATATATATATATATATATATATATATATATATATATATATATATATATATATATATATATATATATATATATATATATATATATATATATATATATATATATATATATATATATATATATATATATATATATATATATATATATATATATATATATATATATATATATATATATATATATATATATATATATATATATATATATATATATATATATATATATATATATATATATATATATATATATATATATATATATATATATATATATATATATATATATATATATATATATATATATATATATATATATATATATATATATATATATTTGCATAATTTTTAAAAATCATTTTTAATTTAATTGATGTTTTCCTTTATTTCCCATTTAATTTCCATTTTGCATTTTATCTTTAATCATTTTGAAACATTATTCACTCTAACGTTTGAGATCTCTTTATTTGTAATATTCTTGACTTCTCATATTTTTTTCAATTTATTTGATGTTTTGAGGCTTTGTTTGTTTTTTCTTTTAATTTCCATTTTAATTCATTTTAAATCTCTTATTATTGTTATTTTGTTAAAAATTTTGGAATGTCTTGATATGGCCTTTTGATGATTGTTTGGTTGAACATATTTTCAACATCTAAAGTCCTATATTGATGATCCTTTGGTTGATTCAACCTTCTTTGGTTCATACCTGTTAATAAATGATCATCTGATCATCTTTAGCACTTTGCATTAGAGATATGTTACCCCTTGTTTGATCATACTTTGAGTTATTTGACTTGTTGATAGATGATCATTGTGTAATTGCTTGAGCCTTCACTGTGTTCTTTATATAAACTCTTTTTCTGTTTCTTTTTCTTTTGTTTGACTATTGTGTCACATTGTTTTACGAGACTAACTTTGCGTTAGTTCTCTAACATGTTTGATACATAAATTGTTATTGACCGGCCTCAGATAGGTGTGACTTCTACATAAGTCTACTTATGATTGCTTAACATACTGCTAAATTGTCCCGACTCGGTTGAATTCTCATTAACACTAACATTGATATATTAATTGTGCTAACTTCTAACATTTACTTTTGTGCTCTTTACACTTATGTCATTTACCTTTATGTCATTTACATTCATGCTATTTTTACATTCTTTCCTTTTAGTTTTGCTCTTTACTTTATGCTTTATTTCTTTCTTATATCAAAAGAACAAAAAACCCTATAAAATGACCAAAACCCTAAAAAAAACTTTAATTTTATCTTATGGACTTTGTGTTACTATCCCATTGCTTGAAGAGTATTTTGGACCTTGGACCTTAGGACTTAGTATTTCCCTTTGCTTGCAAATACTTTTCAGGAGAAAATACTCGTTTAAAGACTTTTGCCTCACGCTGGTTGTTGACTCGGGTCATAATTCTAAGGCGGAATATATGCCCTCGCAGTCCCATTCGGGGTTAAAACTACTTTTTGAAAACAAATAAATTTTGATTTCTTTTAAAGCACTTTCGCTGTGTTTAAAATCAATGCCTAGTTTTTACTATCCGGTCCAAACCCCACGCTCTCACGTGCCGGATCAAACCTTAATAGGTTTCCCACTCTCATGGAGAAACCGTTGTAAATAGCTTCTCACTCTCGTGACAAAGGTTTATTTAGAAAATTAGATTAAAAACTACGGCCAGAAAATTGTTTGTAAAAAGGTAAGGTGCACCGGGTATTATCGAATCCCGTCCTACTAATTTGCTTACATACCGATAAAACTAATTTAGCTAGACATGATAATTAATGCAAACGGAAATAAACATAAACAACAAAATGATATAACATGCATAATGAAGGAAATCAACTAAATATTCAATTAATAAGAACCTGAAAAGTAGTACTGAAATTGAATTCTCAAGTAGTTCTCCACAATGTCGGCAGGATTCTACTATGGTGAAATAAAATTTCAGAAAGAAATACATTGCTCTGAACTAAAAGGAAAAAGGAAGGGAAATAAAAGAAACAATAAAAATGGAAAAATGACTTCAACAGAACTTTGGCAGCCCTTCGGGACGTAGAATCCACCCCCTGGAAGCTGTGGATCTAAGGCCTATTTATAGGAGATATTTCGTTTCTCAACTTCCAGAGATCATGCATGAGTTATGGAGGAAGTGGGAGTAACTTCCTGTAGTGGGCAGTTAGTGGAGAAAGTGCAGGAATAAATTAAGTTGAGGGTGTTCGTGGCCACTTCTGTTTTGGACGTTATTCTGATATTTGGTTCATGACGACCGTAATGGGGCTGTGACGAACGTGTTACTCGTGACGAGCGTAATGGAGTGTGACAATCGTGATGGCCGTGACGAGCATCATAGAGCTGTGACGAGCGTCACACTCACAAAATATGTCTTCTCTGCTACTTTCTGCTCTATTTCTTCCTTTCTTCTTTCTTTTCCTTCCATTTCTTCTTCTTTTCTTTCTTTAATACAAATTCTCTGCAATCTGCAAAACATAGTGAATTAACCATATAATAGAACATAAATCAAGATAAATTAACAATAATTGCAAATAAATTCATGTAAGTCAAGTCAAATAAACGATATAATTTCGCGTTATCACATAATGGGGTGGCAATCAAAGCTTTTGATGGTTCCAAGAGGACATTAATTGGTGAAGTAGATCTCCCGATGATGATAGGTCCACAAATTTTCTAAGCCACTTTTAAGGTGATGGATATTTACCCCATGTACAAATGTTTATTAGGAAGACCATGGATACATGATGCTGGGGCAGTAATATCTACTCTTCATCAGAGACTCAAGTTTGTTAAAAATGGTAAGTTGGTAGTTGTTTACTGTGAGCAAGCCCTGTTGGTTAGTCACATTTCTTCTTTCCAATATATAAAAGAATATTAGGAAGCTGTTGGGACTCTGTTCCAAGCCCTTGATATAGTCAATGTTATTCAGAAGAATGGTGCATCTATTGCTTTGTTGAAAGATGCACAACAAGTTGTAAAGAGCGGTCAATTAGATGGTAAGGGACAAATTGTTGAGCTTCCCAAAAATAAGAACAAAGTTGGTTTAAGGTTCTCACGATATGCAACTAGAAGAGCATTGAAGCATGAACCTATTATCAGACCTATCCAAGAGGTGTTCCACAATGCTGGTTTTACTCACCCTAGAAATCAAGTTATTGTTGCCATTGGTGAAGGTGATTCAGATTTGGGATGGCCTTGCTTTGTGGCGCATGGAGAGACTAGTCAAAATTATACTGTTGTGGATGTTCCTAGTGTTGTTCAATTGTCAAAGTAATTTGTTTTGTTTTTTCAAATGTTTCCTTTCACTCTACCCAAGGTGAAAGTGACATTGTCCGGGCACCTTTGTTTCAAATTTTAAGATCATTAATAAAAGGCATTTTGTTACCCAATGTGTTTTTATTTTTTGCATTTTCTTGAAAATGGTAACTAAAGAACCTATTAAAAACAATTTCATTTATTGCATATCACTTTCACATTTATTTATTTCCTAAAACAAAGCATAAATCCTGTGCAGATTAATAAGCAATAAACCCATTGAAAACAATGACCCAACGCCCTGTCCTAACTTTGAATTCCCTGTATTTGAAGCATAAGAAGAGAGTGAGGAAGACAATGATATTCAAGAAGAAATTACTTGGCTACTTGAGCACGAGGAGAATACTATTCATCCATATAAAGAGCCTTTTAAACTGATTAACTTGGGTTTTAAAGAAAATAAAAGAGAAGTCAAGATTGGGGCACTGCTTGCTGAAGATGTCAAGAAGAGGTTGGTAGAGTTGTTGAAAAAATATGTTGATGTGTTAGCTTGGTCGTATCAAGATATGCCATGATTGGAAACTGATATTGTAGAGCACCGACTGCCGCTTAAACCAGAATGACTTCTAGTGAAGCAAAAGTTAAGAAGAACTCATCCTGAGATGGGTGTCAAGATTAGAGAAGAATTGTAGAAGCAGATTGATGATGGTTTTCTTGTGACATGTATTTATCCTGAATGGGTGGGAAACATTGTGCCTGTTTCATAGAGAGACAAAAAGGTCAGAATGTGTGTAGATTACAGAGATTTGAATAAAGTAAGTCCAAAAGATGATTTTCCTCTGCCACATATTGACATGTTGGTAGACAATACAACTAAATTCAATGTTTTCTCCTTTATGGATGGCTTTTTCAGATATAATCAAATTAAGTTAGGGCCTAAGGACATGGAAAAAACAATGTTCATCCCCCCATTGGGAACATTATATTACAGAGTGATGCCTTTCAGCTTGACTACCCTATTCAATGGTATGATGCACAAGGAAATTGAGGTATATGTTGATGATATAATTTCTAAGTCTAAGACTTAAGAGGATCATGTAAATATTTGTTGAAATTGTTCCAACGGTTGAGAAAATACAGAGTCCGCTTGAATCCAAACAAAAGTACTTTTGTCGTTTGTTCCGAGAAGCTTTTGGGTTTCATTGTCATCCGGAAAGGTATAGAGGTGGATCTAAAAAAAGTCAAGGCCATTCGATATATGCCTGCACCTACAAAAGAAAAAAGTCAACGGGTTCCTCAGACATTTAAATTATATATCTAGGTTCATCTCTCACATGACTGTCACTTGTGAGCCAATCTTCAAATTGCTTTGTAAAAATCAAAGTATTGTGTGTAATGAATATTTTCAGAAGGCCTTTGATGGTATTAAAGATTACTTGCTTAAGCCTCCTATTTTGATCCCGCCTGTGGAAGGGAAGCCTCTGATTTTGTATTTAATAGTCTTGGAAGGATCAATGGGTTGTGTCCTTGGACAGCAGGATGAGACAGGTAGAAAAGAGCATTTTAATTATTACCTGAGTAAGAAATTCATAGATTGCGAATCCCAGTGTTTGTTGCTTGAAAAAACTTGTTGTGCTTTGGCATGGGCTACCCGGCATCTTCGGTAGTATATGCTGAACCATACTAATTGGTTGATATCCAAGATGGATCCTATCAAGTATATTTTTTAGAACCCTGTAATGTCAGAAAGAATTTCCCGTTGGAAGATGTTGTTACCAGAATATGAAATTGAATATCGTACTCAAAAAGCTATTAATGAAAGTGTATTGACAGATCATTTGGCTCATCATCCAGTTAAATATTATCAGCCTATCCAGTTTGACTTTCCTAATAAAGATGTTATGGCCATTAGAGCTAATGATTGTGATGAACCAAGTCCCGAGAAAGGACCAGAGTCTAGATCCCGATGCGGTTTTGTGTTTGATGGAGCCTCTAATTCATATGGTCATGGGGTTAGAGCATTTATAATCACTCCTCGAGGTTCTCATATTTCTTTTACTGCAAGGATATGTTTTGATTGTATGAATAATATGGCAGAATATGAAGCATGTATCCTTGGCCTAGAAGAAGCCAATGATATCGGAATCAAGAACCTCGATGTCTTTGAGGACTCAGCATTAGTTGTCAATCATATCAAAGGTGAACGCGAAACTCATCATCTAGGTTTGATTCGATACAAAGATCATGTTAGGAGGTTGTTGCCTTTATTTGATAAAGTTAATTTCCATCATACACCTCAAGAGGAGAATCAAATGGCAGATGCTTTAGCTACTTTTTCCTTTATGTACTAGGTAAATTTCCACAACGGGGCACCTCAAATTAAGATCAGACGTCTGGATAGACCTGCTCATGTGTTTTCACTAGAGTAAGAAATAGACAATAAACCATGGTATCATTGTTGCACCCCAAAATTTGCCCAATCTTTTCCTTCTTGTTTTTGCATTAGCATAACATCATCATAGCATTAGCATTAGCATTGCATTAGCATTTATGCAGGGGATCAAGTGTGATATACATCAAGAGAGGCCTATCTAGAGGTTTTATTCGAGCTTGAGGAGTCACTAAAGTCACCGGGAAGTGGTTCATGCCCTTGAGAAGTTCAGATGCTTGTGTGGGGTTCATCCCCTGACTTAGAGGCCAACTGAAGATTATCAATGAGTTGGGAAACTATGATTATAGGTCATAAAATTACAGGTCAAGTTCAATACTTTGCATAACTCAAATAGACTTTTTTCCAACATGAAAGTTGCTCCAAATGGCGTCATTGGGTCAACTAAACCTCAAGGTTTTAATGGGTTAGCTCATGGTGGAAGTTTGATAAAAGTCACTTTGGTGAAAACATGTGAAAAGGCATAGTTTGGTATTTCTTCAAAATTTAATCAAATAAGTCCATGTTGTACTTATTTTGAGTGGAAATCTCATTTTAAGAACAATGGAATTATTACATTTTTCATTTGAGGACTTTATCATGAGCTATTTCAAGATTTCTTACAATTCAAGTAACACTTTGGATTTTTGCCTTAAGATTAGAAACAAAGGACTATTGTGGGCCTTAAACCTTCCTTATGATGCAAGGAATATAAAAACCAAAGATCAAGGCAATTGAGTTTCCTCTTCACCATTTTTCCATTTTCCCACATTTTTCTACACTTGAAAACTCAAAATTTCAATTCCATTTTTCTCCCATTTTTTGTTCATTCCACCATTGCAAATCACTTCCACATCATTCTTACAATTGATTCATCCATTTTTTGGCCATAATTGATGCATGAACCAAGCTACACAACTCCATTAAAGTGAGCTCCAAGTGAAAAATTGATTTTCTGTTTTACACCATTTCAAGGCTTTCTTCCCATCCAAACACCTTCCTCATCAATTATAGAACGTGTCCACATCATCTTCTCAAAGAATTAGTGGTTGAGTGAAGCTCCATAATCCATTTTTCGGAGGTATAAAGAATTCAACATAACTCATGATTTAAGAGTCTTTCTTGCATTATTTTTGTTGCATTTGATTGCCCTAAAGGTCTACATGGATTTTGGTACGAAAAAGATGGTTTTCATGGCACTTTGGAGTTCTTGAAAGTTTTGGATCCAACCACGGTTTTTGAGATAGAGGAGGTTTCAACAAAAAATAATGCCATATTCTTAATCCCCACGAAATTTCACTCAAGTTTGGTCTAAGAAGCGTTGGATTTGGACAAGAAATGAGTATTTTAGGAGCTTGTGAAGTTTTCCGGTCACCCCCGCCCCCATTACCGCTGGCCGCCACGCTACACCTTGTTGTATTTTCCCTCATTTTTTCTCATTCAAAGGAAGAAGAAAAGCAGTAGCCGTTGGATGCAACTCAAAGAGGAGACTTAGTCCTCACATCTAAGGGCACAGCGATGCGCCACGTCATCTCCCTCAAAACTACGTCGTTTTGAGGCGTGCAGGGGGCTGGGAGAACATGGGTTCGATCCCTCCCCCTGCCACTTTTATTTATTCTCACTATTTCTCTTGTTTTCTCATGTGTTCATGCTATTCCATATGTTCTTTTATTTTTCTTTCCTTTACATGCTGACTTCTAAATATCATAAAAAATAGGAAAATTAGTCTTTTTGATCCCCATTTTTTTCTGCGTAATCTTCAAGATGTCTAGAATTTTATAGAAATGGAACCATATTTTTTTCCATTTTTCGTCATTTTATTAGATGTTTTTACATTTTCGTTGTCAAAAAAATAGCAATGCTGGTGCTATCATGTTGTGAATTTTCTTTGACCTATCAAAACACAATTTAAATGTCAATCCTTTTGCAGGGATCTCATACACACGTTGAGGTATTGTGATATATTTTTGTGGGAATTTTATTGTACAATTTTAATTGGTTTTCGATGCTTTCTTTAACATGCTCCATTTTAACTTTTCCTTTGGTATACATGAGACATCTTGCACGTTTTTCATCTTATTTGACCATTTCTCTTTGGATATTTTTGTTGTATCTCTCACCCCTGGTTTGTGACTTGATGTAGGGAATTGGAGATTTTTATTTGAATTTTTTAGCACCTTTTTCTATTTTTCTTGTATTTTTGTATTCGGACTTGTAATTTGGACATTCAAACGGACTTTAGTTTCATTTCGGCTCCAACGGCCTCGAATTGTTTGTGTGATGAACGCTAAGGTTCCTATTGCTCATTATAGACATTATATAGGATGTGTAGATCATTGATTGGCTGGTTTTATCATACATAATTGCCCATTAGGTTCCATATTTCCATGATAGCGCGTTATGATTCCCAATCGTAGTATACGTATGTCATTCGTAGGTTTTATTGCCTCGTATCACTTTATAATCACTTCTGGCCAAGATTATATGTTTAGAACAGGCCACCTTCCATTCATTATGGGCTTGAGGTTGAGATGGTTCTTCCTCCCTCACTTGCATTGCATGTTTACCTTTCTACACTTTGCATTTCATGTATGCTGTTACTTCATCTGTTTTCTGTTGCTTCCTTTGCCTTTCCCCTAGGAACTCCATTCTTTCTTGTTGAAGATAAAATGTGATAGACATTAGGCTTTGCAAACATGTATGACAACATTATGTTAGTCTTACCCTTTGCAAACTTCAACCTTAGGACGAGCAGTGCATGCTAACATTTAGGGTTGTGTAGTTTCCCTTAGAAGTCTGTTTCTCTTCTTTTCTTCAAATCCCATTAAAACACTTAATAAGGCTAGTGAATATTGTGTTGTGAGCCTTAAGCATGGGAAATGATGGTTGGGGGGCCACCTCTCAACTGTCTAGAGTGTTTAGTATACGTCCTTAGGACGATATGCGACGCATTCGATCCTGAGTTTGAGACTTCAATACAATGTACACTCCAAAACATTAATCAAAACATTTCTGCATAAAAGACACAAAAACAAACATTCAACTCCTTTTTGTCCTCTTGGACTTTAATCCCTAGAAACCATTTTCGTAATGAGAGTTTCGTTAACTCTCGGTTCTCCCGCAAACGGAAATGCCTAAGTCTCCAAAGGTCGAGTTGCATACACCAAACTACGAGAACCGTTTGTTAACCCTACTCGGGTTAAAAACAACTTGAACCAAACTTGTGCTCTAGTTAGCCGAACTATGGCTGCTCTGATCTTTCATACCAGATGAAAGTACGTAGGCACGAGATGCAATATCTCGGCGAGCAACCTTCCCCCTTTTTACCCGTAGTTAGGCGAACTACATTGACTCTGATTTCTCGTTCCAGACGGGAATACGTAGGCATAAAGTGTGATACTTTGCCGAGTCACTTTTCTTTTCTTTTGTCCCTAAGCCTTAGCGTAGATAGTATTAAATCAACCCTTCGAGATAAACAACAAGCGTGGATCCCATCGAGTACGATGGACGTGAGGGGTGCTAATACCTTCCCCTTGCGTAACCGACTCCCGAATCCAGGACTTGGTTGCGATGACCATTCCTTTTCCCTCTTCCGTTAGGTTTTCTCTGAGCGTTTCCTTTCCCTCCTTTGGGATAAATAACGCACGGTGGCGACTCTTCTGTCATAGCCGGCGCCGATTTTCGCAGTAGCGACAACTGGCGACTCTGCTGGGGAATGATCGTCCCTTATGCGAGTCAGTCCTAGCGCTTGTTTGTTTATCTTGTGGGTTTTGTACATACCTGTTGTATCTTAGCTTTACTTTCCCGCATTTTATTTTCCCGCAGTTTATTTTCAACATTATATTATATCCTTATTGTGCTGTTGTGGGAGGGGATTGATTCTGATGAGTGATAAGCCGGACCTGGGCTTGAGTTTGCATATAGGCTTAGAAGTAGAGAGTAATGGTTAGCCTGCTTGCTTAGCACGCACCAGCTAGCCGCGAAATCTGCGCTCGGACGAGATTCTCTTTGATTCTTCTTGCCCGGCCCTTAGGGCTCGACAAGTTGTCTGACCCGAGGATTGTCGACTCTGGGGACCTATCATTTGGGATTCAACTAAGTGAGGCCGCTTCAAGGGATGATGATGCCACACCTTCTGGGTATCGTATCATTGCTCTTGAAAGTCTGTGACGCTGATGAACGCATAGGATGCCGTACCTTATCAGTGGATAGGTCCATACATGTGAGAGGGATTGGGTTATGCAGGAAACCATAGCTCCAGATCACCCGGTTTTCTCTATAGTGTGAACTTTTGGGTTTGATATCAGAGGTCTTCAGTATCAGTGATCTATGTCATGCAGTGATATATGTTATGCAAAGGCGAAGCTCTGGTTATTCTCAAGCTACAGCACAATTAGCTTCTGATTATTATTGCTACAACACAGCACAACTACCTTGATCCCCTATAGCATCCTTGCATTTTTGTATTTCTCATCCGCATTGATTACATGACATTGCATTAACATTGCAGGTGCATATTCCTTTTGATTCTAGCTATCTCGCTTGCCGTCATTCGTGCTCAGATACTAGTGCTTGTAACTACCTATGTGGTCTTCCGTCTGTATATGAGGAGTTTTTTACTATTGTTGTCTGAGGAGTTTCCATTGTCATGTGTTTCACCCGGAACTAGAATCAAGGGAAATATTCCATATGCATATATACATTGTTAGCATTTTGCATATTTTTCTTTGTGTTTGCAGGTACCTTCTTAAGCCTCGTTCTTATGTTCTGTTGTCTTTTCAGAGTTGTTTCAGGATTGCTGACCAGAGACTTCACCGGTATCCTACTAGAAACAATCTCAAGAAAGCCATGGATCACGTTCAGACTGAGATGCAAGAGATGAGGGAGCGCATGACTCAGCTCATGGAAGTCATGCAAGGTATGGCTCAAGGACAGGAGCAACTGAGAACAATGATCCAGCCCCTGGTAGCTAGGGTTGATCTTAATGGAGTTCTTCATGGAGGTATTGCTGCTAATACTCCCCGCAACGATACAGAAATTCCTAACGCCACTGTTGTGCCTACCGGATGCACCCCAACTGCTGCAGGGGCCGGGAATGGTAGTGATGTTGGCGTCTGCCACGCTGGTCTGGGTAATGCTACTGGTAATGCAGGTTTTTGTAATGCTGGTAATACAAGTCTTGGTAATACTGTTAACTTGGGTTGTGGTAATGGTGCTCATAATGCTGGGTTTGTACCTGGTGCTGCTAACCATGGTCTTGGTAACGCTGGGTATGGTTACACCGTCAATCGAAACGTCTATGGTCCGGAGGACGCCTACGCAGGATATGGAAATGGGGACCAACGATGGAATGAAGATCGTCAGAACGACGTGTTCTCTATGAGGGATGCGGGCGCTGAGCTGCCTGCTGAAGCTGATCGTAGATTCAGAATGCTGGAGGAACAGATGAGGAATATAACAAATCAGAACTCCATGGGGCTCGACATGGCCAATTTAGGGTTGATCCCTGATTTACGAGTACCGTACAAGTTCAAAGTTCCTACCTTTGATAAATACAAAGGTGTCACTTGCCCAAAGGTGCACATACGTTCATACTACAGAAAAATGTCAGCCTATTCAAATGATGAGAAGATGCTCATGCACTTTTTCCAGGATAGCCTGTCAGGGTCGTCGCTCGAATGGTATATGGGTTTGGAACCCTCTCAGGTTCGCAGTTGGAAGGGTTTGGCTGAAGCATTCGTGAAGCATTACCAGTACAATAGTGACCTTGCTCCCAACAGGGTCCAGCTTCAGAATGTCGTCCAGAATAGCGGGGAGTCTTTCAAAGAGTACGCCCAGAGGTGGTGTGAGCTTGTAGCTAGAGTGCAACCCCCAATGGTAGAGAGAGAGTTGATTGACTTGTTTGTATCGACGTTATCTGGGATGTACTATGAAAAGCTCGTCAATTGTATGTCCGGGAGTTTCTCTGACCTTGTCATCACTGGTGAGCGTATAGAAAACGACATCAAGATTGGGAAAATTCAGGCCGTAGAAGTACCTTCGTCAGGTGGAGGAAAGAAAGTGTTCGGAAATAAGAAGCGTGAAGGCGACGCTAATTCTGTATCAAGATCTCGGGGTAGAGGCAGAGGTAGATATCAAGATCAGTGTCATCATCATCAGGCTGCAAGTGTTATCATTCCGATACCACCACAACAACAACAACCACAACAGCAGCAGAATCAACAGGGCTACAGGAAGTACCAAAATTCGAGGGGAGAAAACAGAGTATTCGATACGCCGCCAATGCCGTACTCCCAAATGCTTCAGACGTTACTACAGCTGCAGTTAATTCAGAAGAGAACCTTGGCCCCTCTGACAGGCCGACCACCACCTGGCTATGATGCAAATGCCCGTTGCGAGTTCCACTCGGGGGCACCTGGGCACAGCATTGACGATTGTAAGGCTTTTAAGCACAAGCTACAAGATTTGATTGACAGTAAAGCCATAAACTTCTCGCATGAAGCGCCCAACGTGGTACAGGATCCTCTGCCAAACCACGGACAAGCCAGAAGCGGTTGAGTCGCCCACAAGTCAAGATACAAGAAGCCCAGTTCTCAGAAGCTGGCAATCTGCATTTTGCATGTCATTGCTTTGCATTTTTAGTTTCTTCCCTGTCTATGTGCAATTTTCGCTCGTAAAACTCATCGTTTCTCAATTGATATTGATAATAAAATAAATATGCATGTTTTGAATTAATCCATTCGTGTTCACTTTATTGCTTTCTTTTATTTCAAACGCTTGTTTAAGTGGAATCCGGGGAGGATGACGAAATCGAAGAATGCATGAGCTGCCGATTGTATGCTCTTGGATAGAAAAACCTGTTGACGATATACAGGCATTGTTCCAAATCCATAAACACCGGAGATATAAGGAAGATAATCCCTTGTCAACCCCTTTGAGCCTTGTAGTAGGAGTTTCTTTCTGAAAATGAAAAACCCTCAATCTTAACCTGGGGCAGGGTAGGTGTCGGTTAATTTTACCAAGCGTCCGAATTGCAAAAGGAATGTCTGTTCAAGGATAAATCACACCTGTACAGGTCGTACCTAAAAAAACCACAATGGTTAAACCTTGCCGATAAGGAGTGAAACAGTCACAATCTCTTTTAACAAGTCAGACAAGCCGGTGTCACATGATTTGTTCAAAAAGAAAAAATCAAAAGAAAAAGCCCGCTAAGTCGAATCTTGGGAACAAGCAACTTAGGCAAAAATTAGGGTATCCCGCTGGACTTCAAAATCAGAAACTCAAAAGAGTTAGTCCAGGAAAAAATTAGGGAGCGAAAAAACGAAAAGGATTACAAGAGAAAAAAATCCTCAAACAAGAACGAGATCGTGTGACCCAGGCACTACAAAGACGGAAAGGGAATGACTGTCACTTCAGAAAGCAGGTGGTTTCCTGAACCATCACTCCTATCATTCCACCGTTGAAAGGTGAACGCTAAGGTCGAATTAGCTGAACATAGGATTGGAGAACATCAAGGAGAATGGGTGGGTTAAAATGAATTTTGAGCCTTATATCCTTCCTTGTTAACCATGAACCCGACCACGTTACAACCTTCAAAAGTCCTAATTGAAACAGGTTTAGTTCGAGAGCGTACTTCGGTAAAGATCGCATCGAAACTGACTCCAAAAAGGATTCCTCTTACAACGTTGTATTAATTTTGACACTTTGATAATTGATTCGTTCATTATATGTCATAAATGTTTCCGGTGAACAGGATTGGGTTTCGAAAAAACTGGCATATGCATTGCATTTAATGTATCTTTTATGCAGAACAACTTGTTTTACTTGCGAGTAAGCGCTTGACCACAGGAAAGTTCCCACAGTGGAAAGTTTGATCAGGATAGAATGTAGAACGCCTGAATACTCTGTGGAGCTGTGGCCAGCTATATCAAATAACCCCCAGTAAGGTCAGCCATCCAAGAATCAGTTAATCTGGGGCAATCAGGTTGAGATTTGGTAAATCTCTCGCAATCGGGGGTACCGCTCCGCAAACTAGTCAATCAGAGGCAAAGCCATTACAAGGCTGGGGCATGCCACCCTATGAGGAAAAGAATTTGTTCTTCTCCATACCGCTAGAGCTTATCCGAACTATTTAACCAAGGATCCTCTCACGGTCCAGATTCTAGGGCAAGCCATCTCGGGGTCGTCTCATGGCAAGCTATTTTCTTTTCAGCGTAGACCTTCCCAAGAATCAGACTGGGGTAGGGGCATTACACTTGGGGCGATTTCTCAGAGAGATTCGTATGAAGCTCATTTTTCCAACAATCAAAGATCATTCCCCAGCAGTTGGTCAGGCGTGCCTCTAATCCCCGCAGAGTACGAGTATGGGTTTGTTCCCTAGCGAGTCGAGATCAGATTTCTCCCCACCAGGCATGTGTGGAATATCCTCTGGCAGGTCGTTCGCGATCCTAACAGTGTAAGATGAGTTCCAGAGAGGTCACGCAGGACCTTTACCCCGTTTCTCAGAAAGAGTTGCTCATCCCCAGCAGAGATATGTTCATCTCCAGTAAAATTTGTAACTCCAGGTTTGTTAGTATACCCCTCAGCAGAGTTGTGATCGTATCTTCCAAAGTTGTTCAGAGTTTTTCTCCCCAGCATGGAGTTGTGGTATTCAGACATCAGTTTTACATTGAGTATTCAGGCTCCGGTCAGTACGTTAAGTGTTCAGACTCCGGTAAAATCAAGCAAGGGTCCAGACCCCTATTAGTGTTCGTGGCTATTCCGTCGAGTATCCAGGCTCCGGTAATCTCCAGTTTGTATTGATTCTTTCTCTCGTCGAGTATTCGGACTCCGGTAAAGATTTTGTAAGGTGATCTTGATAAGTATTTGTAGTATTCTCTTTCCGATTTGTTTGCTTCGTTGAGTGTTCAGACTCCGGTTTGTTGCTTCGTTGAGTATCCAGGCTCCGGTGCGTCTTTGTCCGTCGAGTATCCAGGCTCCGATTTGCTGCTTCGTTGAGTTTTCAGACTCTGGTGTGTTTTCGTCAAGCATCCAGACTCCGATTTGTTTGTTTCGTTGAGTGTTCAGACTCCGATTTGTTTGCTTCTTTGAGTATCCAGGCTCCGGTGTGTGTTTGTCCGTCGAGTATCCAGGTTCCGGTTTGCTGCTTCGTTGAGTTTCCAGGCTCCGATTTGTTTGCTTTGTTGAGTGTTCAGACTCCGATTTGTTTGCTTCGTTGAGTGTTCAGACTCCGGTGTGGTTTCGTTGAGTATCCAGGCTCCGATTTGTTGCTTCGTTGAGTATCCAGGCTCCGATTTGTAGTTTCGTCGAGTTTTCAGGCTCCAGTTTATCGCTTTGTTGAGTTTCCAGGCTCCAGTGTGTTTTCGTTGAGTTGTCAGAATCCGGTTTTTTGCGTTGAGTGTTCAGACTCCAATGTGTTACGTTGACTGTTTACGCTCCGGCTCCTCCGTTAAATATCCAGATTCCGGTGAAATTTCCAATTTGTAACGTTTTGCTTTGTCCGTTGAGTGGTCGGACTCCGATAAAGGTAGTTAGGTATACAGATCCTAGTAAGTGTTGTGATAATACTCTCTCTCCGTTGAATGTCCAGATTCCGGTGAATGTTCGGTTTGTGATGTATTGTTTCGTCCGTCGAGTATCCAGGCTCCGGTAAATCCCCAGTGAAATCACCAGTTACGTCGAGCATCCAGGCTCCGGTCAGTGCGTTGAGTATCCAGATTCCGACAGATTTTGATGTGGTTCTATCGTGCGTTGAGTATCCAGATTCTGACGATTCGAAAGATTGTTCTTTGGCCCAGGTGTTGTTCAGACTAAGGCCAGTTACGTGTTTCCTAAAGCAGAGTTACTTGATTAAGTTTCTCTTTCCCTCGACGGGATGTTCAAGATGTTCATTATGTTCGGTTTCTTCGGAGATTCTATCCCAATCAGAGTTTGCAGTTTATTTTTGCGGTTGGCAAATTTTTGGGTTCTTTTCGGTATTCAACCGTCTTTTACCTTGATTGATTGAAAGTCGTTCGCTTTTCACTCATTCAAGTCCAAGTCGCTTGAATAGGGGCAGCTGTTGCACCCCAAAATTTGCCCAACCTTTTCCTTCTTGTTTTTGCATTAGCATAACATCATCATAGCATTAGCATTAGCATTGCATTAGCATTTATGCAGGGGATCAAGTGTGATATACATCAAGAGAGGCCTATCTAGAGGTTTTATTCGAGCTTGAGGAGTCACTAAAGTCACCAGGAAGTGGTTCATGCCCTTGAAAAGTTCAGATGCTTGTGTGGGGTTCATCCCCTGACTTAGAGGCCAACTGAAGATTATCAATGAGTTGGGAAACTATGATTACAGGTCATAAAATTATAGGTCAAGTTCAATACTTTGCATAACTCAAATAGACTTTTTTTCCAACATGAAAGTTGCTCCGAATGGCGTCATTGGGTCAACTAAACCTCAAGGTTTTAATGGGTTAGCTCATGGTGGAAGTTTGATAAAAGTCACTTTGGTGAAAACATGTGAAAAGGCATAGTTTGGTATTTCTTCAAAATTTAATCAAATAAGTCCATGTTTGTACTTATTTTGAGTGGAAATCTCATTTTAAGAACAATGGAATTATTACATTTTTCATTTGAGGATTTTATCATGAGCTATTTCAAGATTTCTTACAATTCAAGTAACACTTTGGATTTTTGCCTTAAGATTAGAAACAAAGGACTATTGTGGGCCTTAAACCTTCCTTATGATGCAAGGAATATAAAAACCAAAGATCAAGGCAATTGAGTTTCCTCTTCACCACTTTTCCATTTTCCCATATTTTTCTACACTTGAAAACTCAAAATTTCAATTCCATTTTTCTCCCATTTTTTGTTCATTCCACCATTGAAAATCACTTCAACATCATTCTTACAATTGATTCATCCATTTTTGGGCCATAATTGATGCATGAACCAAGCTACACAACTCCATTAAAGTGAGCTCCAAGTGAAAAATTGATTTTGTGTTTTACACCATTTCAAGGCTTTCTTCCCATCCAAACACCTTCCTCATCAATTATAGAACGTGTCCACATCATCTTCTCAAAGAATTGGTGGTTGAGTGAAGCTCCATAATCCATTTTTCGGAGGTATAAAGAATTTAACATAACTCATGATTTAAGAGTCTTTCTTGCATTATTTTTGTTGCATTTGATTGCCCTAAAGGTCTACATGGATTTTGGTATGAAAAAGATGGTTTTCATGGCACTTTGGAGTTCTTGAAAGTTTTGGATCCAACCATGGTTTTTGAGATAGAGGAGGTTTCAACAAAAAAATAATGCCATATTCTTCATCCCCACGAAATTTCACTCAAGTTTGGTCTAAGAAGCGTTGGATTTGGACAAGAAATGAGTATTTTAGGAGCTTGTGAAGTTTTCCGGTCACTCCCCCCCCCCCCATTACCGTCGGCCGCCGCGCTACACCTTGCTGTATTTTCCCTCATTTTTTCTCATTCAAAGGAAGAAGAAAAGCAGTAGCCGTTGGATGCAACTCAAAGAGGAGACTTAGTCCTCACATCTAAGGGCACAGCGCTGCGCCACGTCATCTCCCTCAAAACTACGTCGTTTTGAGGCGTGCAGGGGGCTAGGAGAACGTGGGTTCGATCCCTCCCCCTGCCACTTTTATTTATTCTCACTATTTCTCTTGTTTTCTCATGTGTTCATGTTATTCCATATGTTCTTTTATTTTTCTTTCTTTTACATGCTGACTTCTAAATATCATAAAAAATAGGAAAATTAGTCTTTTTGATCCCCATTTGTTTTGTGTAATCTTCAAGATGTCTAAAATATTTTAGAATTGGAACCATATTTTTTCCGTTTTTCGTCATTTTATTAGATTTTTTTACATTTTAGTTGTCAAAAAAATAACAATGCTGGTGCTATCATGTTGTGAATTTTCTTTGACCTATCAAAACACAATTTAAATGTCAATAATTTTGCAAGGATCTCATACACACGTTGAGGTATTGTGATATATTTTTGTGGGAATTTTATTGTACCATTTTAATTGGTTTTGGATGCTTTCTTTAACATGCTCCATTTTAACTTTTCCTTTATTATACATGAGACATCTTGCAATGTTTTCATCTTATTTGACCATTTCTCTTTGGATATTTTTGTTGTATCTCTCACCCCTGGTTTTTGACTTGATGTAGGGAATTGGAGATTTTTATTTGAATTTTTTAGCACCTTTTGCTATTTTTCTTGTATTTTTGTATTCGGACTTGTAATTTGGACATTCGAACAGACTTTGGTTTCATTTCGGCTCCAACGGCCTCGAATTGTTTGTGTGATGAACGCTAGGGTTCCTATTGCTCATTATAGACATTATATAGGATGTGTAGATCATTGATTGGCTGGTTTTATCATACATAATTGCCCATTAGGTTCCATATTTCCATGATAGCGCGTTATGATTCCAAATCGTAGTATACGTATGTCATTCGTAGGTTTTATTGCCTCGTATCATTTTATAATCACTCGTGGCCAAGATTGTATGTTTAGAACAGACCACCTTCCATTCATTATGGGCTTGAGGTTGAGATGGTTCTTCCTCCCTCACTTGCATTGCATGTTTACCTTTCTACACTTTGCATTTCATGTATGTTGTTACTTCATCTGTTTTCTGTTGCTTCCTTTGCCTTTCCCCTAGGAACTCCATTCTTTCTTGTTGAAGATAGAATGTGATAGACATTAGGCTTTGCAACCATGTATGACAACATTAGGGTAGTCTTCTCCTTTGCAAACTTCAACCTTAGGACGAACAGTGCATGCTAACATTTAGGGCTGTGTAGTTTCCCTTAGAAGTTTGTTTCTCTTCTTTTCTTCAAATCCCATTAAAACACTTAATAAGGCTAGTGAATATTGTGTTGTGAGCCTTAAGCATGGGAAATGATGGTTGGGGGGCCACCTCTCAACTGTCTAGAGTGTTTAGTATACGTCCTTAGGATGATATGCGACGCATTCGATCCTGAGTTTGAGACTTCAATACAATGTACACTCCAAAACATTAATCAAAACATTTCTCCATAAAAGACACAAAAACAAACATTCAACTCCTTTTTGTCCTCTTGGACTTTAATCCCTAGAAACCATTTTCGTAATGAGAGTTTCGTTAACTCTCGGTTCTCCCGCAAACGGTAATGCCTAAGTCTCCAAAGGTCGAGCTGCATACACCAAACTGCGAGAACTGTTTGTTAACCCTACTCGGGTTAAAAACAACTTGAACCAAACTTATGCTCTAGTTAGCCGAACTACGGCTGCTCTGATCTTTCATACCAGATGAAAGTACGTAGGCACGAGATGCGATATCTCGGCGAGCAACCTTCCCCCTTTTTACCTGTAGTTAGGCGAACTACGTTGACTCTGATTTCTCGTTCCATACGGGAATACGTAGGCATAAAGTGCGATACTTTGCCGAGTCACTTTTCTTTTCTTTTGTCCCTAAGCCTTAGCGTAGATAGTATTAAATCAACCCTTCGAGATAAACAACAAGCGTGGATCCCATCGAGTACGATGGACGTGAGGGGTGCTAATACCTTCCGCTTGCGTAACCGACTCCCGAATCCAGGACTTGGTTGCGATGACCATTCCTTTTCCCTCTTCCGTTAGGTTTTCTCTGAGCGTTTCCTTTCCCTCCTTTGGGATAAATAACGCACGGTGGCGACTCTTCTGTTATGCCGACGCCGATTTTCGCAGTAGCGACAATCATGATATCAAGTATTTCCTCCAGAGTTGAGAATACACAGTTGGGGCATCCATTAAAGATAAGAAGACCTTGAGAAGATTGGCATAAAATTTCTTTCTCAATGAAGATGTGTTATAAAAAAGAAATCATGACATGGTCTTGCTCGGATGCATGGATAGACATGAAGCAGACATGTTAATGCAAGAAGTTCATCAAGGGTCCTTTGGTACTCACGCCAACAGACATTCTATGACTAAGAAGATGCTTAGAGCTGGTTACTTTTGGTTGACAATGGAATTTGATTACTGTCGATTTGTCAAGAAGTGTCATAAATGTTAGATTTACACGGACAAGGCTCATGTGCCCCCGACTCTAATCAATGTTATTTCATCTCCGTGGCTATTCTCTATGTGGGGAATTTACCTGATTGGCGTGATTGAGCCTAAAGCTTTAAATGGACATCGTTTCATTATGTTAGCTATTGATTACTTCATCAAGTGGGTCGAAGAGGCTTCATGCACCAATGTGACCAAACAAGTGGTGGTCCGGTTTATCAAGAACTAAATCATCTACCGATATGATATTCCAAGCAAGATCATTATTGAAAATGGTTCAAACTTGAACAACAAGATGATGAAAGAAATCTATGAAATCTTCAAGATTGAACATCACAACTCTTCACCTTACAGACCCAAGATGAACGGGGCTATTGAAGCGAAAAATAAAAATATAAAGAAAATCCTGCAGAAGATGGTTGTAACCTACAAGGACTGGCATGAAATGCTTTCTTTTTCTTTGTATGGATACCAACGTCTGTCCACGCTTCAACAAGTGCAACCCTTTTCTCCTTAGTCTATGGCATGGAAGTAGTGCTTCCTATAGAAGTTGAGATCCCATCAATACGAGTCTTAATGGAAGCCAAGTTGACATAAGCTAAATGGTGTTATAACAGATATGACCAATTGAATCTAATTGAAGTGAAGAGAATGACATCATTGTGTCATGGTCAGTTGTATCAAAAGAAGATAAAGAAAGCTTTTTTTAAGAAGGTTCGTCCTTGTGAATTCAGAGAAGGCGACCTCATGCTCAAAAAGATCTTGCATATCCACAATGATTCTCGTGGGAAGTGAACTTCCAATTATGAAGTCCCGTATATTGTAGTCAAGAAATACTTTGCCAAAATAATCAAAAGAACAACTCTCTAAGTTGAAAACCCAAAGGGTAACTTAGGAAAAAATGAGCGTCTCGGTGGATTGAAAACCCAAAAGGGCGGTCCAGGAAAAAACTAGAGACATAAAAAAAATAATTCATCCCAATAGATTGAAAACTTGAAAGGGAAATCAAGGAAAAAATTAGGGATTATATGGAAAGTAACTTCATTAGGAAAGGCTTGATCACTTGAAGCAGCAACATCATCGATCAGGAAGTCTCAGTTCATTCACTCTCAACAGATGCTAGATTACATGAATTCAAAGTTGTTAGGGAGAATAATGGTCATTGTATTTCATTGTATCCTTTCCATTTACCATTTTCTAAACTTTGTAATGATCCATGGATTTACGCCTTTTGTGAACTACCATTCTATCAATAAAATCCTGATTTTTGCCAATTAATTTCAATTCTTATATTTTTTTTCTTTTGCAAAATGTCATTTATTTTCGATGATAATTTTTTTAACAAAGGTTTAATAATAAACATGCTTTTGAAAATTACAAAATGTTTTCCTTTGACTTTTGAACAAACTAAAAGAAATGTCAGTGGTTGTTCGGGATTCATCGAGTCTCAAAGTGTTGAACTCAATATGGCTGGTCATTTTGGTAATCCTGTTTTCTCCAACGGATTTGTTTTCATACGGTGGATTTTCCCCAACCCATTGTTGTTGCAATGTTAATTTTGGGTTCTCTCATGACAAACCCAACAAAAGTTTCTACACTATCAGAGAGCTGTTGATTTATGAAGATTCTTGTTTCAAGTCTCCCCAGTGAATGATCATTTGTTCTAGAAGATATTGTCGAAGATAAGCTTTGTGGCAGGGTCTCCATCTAGTTATGATTTGGCTGAGTATCCAGTTTATTTGTTTTGTGATTTCCCAGTTTATTCGTTGTGTAGTTTTGTCGGCATAAGCATAATATTGCATGCATTTTATCATTAATACAACATCCGCCCATAGCCGAAATAAAATTTGTGTTCATTCATATATCCTTGGTGTCGATAAACCCACTTTCATATTGGTGTTTTCCCCAGAGAGAGTTTATTTTCTATCTCCCCACTAAGATTGCACCTTGTGGAAAATTGTGTTTCAATTTTCCTCCCCAACTCATTTTTATGGATGGAGCAAATCCTCAATCGAGTTCATTCCTTGTTGGGTAGAGTCTTGTTTGGCCGTTTCTCTCCAGTTCGTTCCTAGATTGAAATTTGGTCCCCTACAAAATTTTTTTGACCTCTATAGGTTGGAAACATAAGATGACAAAGAAGGCTTGTTTGCACCTTTTGGATCCTATTTCTTTCAGTAGAGAAGACTTATTCAATGGATAAATAATCTAATTTCTCAACAATTAACACTCCGGTAATCTCTATGAGATTTTCTTTTCAATAACAAGCACCAGTCTTTTCATTTGAGAAGCTTGTTCATTCTTAGCAATATCAATCCTTATTTCAACAACAAGTTTCAATCTCTTTAGTCAATCCCCAACAGAGAAGCTTGTTGTGACTCAACAAATCAAAGTTAACACTAGCTCATTTTTTTAACAGGTGGCTGTCTCTTTATTTGAGAAGCCTGTTGAAATCTTCAATAAACACTAAGATATCAATCTCCAGCAAGTGAAGATTGCTCCTAGTTGAAGACTAGAAGTCAAAGAAAGCTTGTTTGATACTCTTTTCAAGTGGAAGACTTGGTTAAAGAAGAAACTAAGACCCGCTCTAGGTTGAAGACTGGAAGTCATGAGAGGTTTGTTACCCTTTCAAAGTGGAAGACTTTGTCAAAGAAGAAACTGAGACCAGTTCCAAGTTGAAATAATTCATGGATAATGTATATGCATATGTCGCATATTAGGCACTCGACACATCACAAAACTTGTCCGGACAGGCCGACCTACTCTGATACTGTCATATTCTAATTTTTACCCCTAAGATTTCACCTATCATATCATTTTAATCTCACCAAATTCACAAGCATGGTACCCTCCTAGCCCTCACTTCTTTAGGGTTTGCCTTTGTAGGAGATCACCAAGCACCCTTAGTGTTTCATTTTACTTCTATGTTTGTTTACCTTATAACTTTGCTAACCTTATTTAAAATACAAAAATATGTGTTGTTTCTTGTCATAACCTAATTTTTTACCATAAGATCCCACCTCATTTGCATCTTCATAATGCATCAAGATCACAAACTTAGTTCTTCCCTAGCCTCTCATCCTTGGGTTTCGCCTTGTAGAGATCACCAAGCACCTTTATTTGTATCTTTTCATTTGTGCTTATATACTTTGTATTTCACTAACCAATAATCAAAATATCAAAAATATGTCTTGTATACCTTTTTGTTTCTTTACAATGTAGGGTTTTACATCAAGAACATCAAGCATGATTCATCATCTAGGGTTTTACATCAAGAACATCAAGCATGATTCATCATCTAGGGTTTTGCTCCCTCATGCCAAGTATGGTCAACCATTGGTTCCTTAGGGAAATCCTATCAAGCTATGACCTCTAATCTCAAAGTTTTTAATCTCAAGCATCACTCAATTTCATGTTGATCAAAGATATCTCAAGGTTTAGTAGCTTGTTTCTCAAGAAAAGTCAAAGGTTCATGTGTTTATTTCCATGCCTTCATCTACAAGTTACTTCAAGCTTTGGTCAATATAATCAAGGGACATTCAAAGGCACCTTATTTTGAGCTCATATGATGACCTATGTGTCGCATCGCTACGAAGAGGGGCCGACAAGGACAGAAGAGTCGCCACCGGTCGTTATTTATCCCAAAGGGAGGGAAAGGAAACGATCAGAGAAAACCTACGAAAAAGGGAAAACACAGGTCATCGCAACCAAATCTCGGGTTCGGGAGTCGGTTACGCAAGGGGAAGGTATGAGCACCCCTCACGTCCGTTGTAATCAACGGGATCCACGCTTGTTGTCTATCTAAAAGGGTGTTAATCTATAAGGCTGGCCACAGGGACAAAAGAAAAGAAAAGAGACTCGATAGAGCATCGCCTCTTTATGCCTACTGTCGTACCCCAAATTTTACCCTTATTTTAGTGATCACTTTCGCATTATCTAAGTCTTTCATTTATGCATAACTAACAATTTTACCTAGTTTATGTTTGTTTTGTAGGTTTGCCGAAGGAAATTTGAGAGTCATAATAGCCATGTGTGCACACCATCAGAATCTTACCCTTTGTTCTTTCTACAAGTTATATTAAGTTTACGAAGGATGTACCCTAGTTATTATGGTCTTTTAATCGGCTCAGAACAAATTTGTACTCGAAGATTTCACCAGAGTATATTATCAAAGAGAGGTAGGCTTGTTTCGGGCATTGAACAAGATGAGTTGAGCGTTAGTTTTGGTTTCGACGGTAAGCATTGTTACAAGTTGTGACTTTATAGCTTTTTTTATGAGGAGCAATGAAGGGAAAGATTTATTGGATTAATTTTCAAGATGACGAGCTTGTTTGATTCCATTGACGTCCCCCAAAATTTTTATCACGTCACTTTGAAAGAGGACCTTTTCAAGCCAAGTCGGTAAATCGTTCGGAGAGTGAAAGTCTTTATGAAAATTCACAACAGGGTAAGACGTGAAGTTACAGCCAAGATCTTACAAACTCCACATTACACAAGGCTTTGGTTACGAAAGTACATAGGTAGATGACTCATTTGTTGTTACAAGGTTCCAGAGTTCAAGAATTGTTTCAAGTATGTCTTCTCATAATTTCAAATCACATTCAAGTGTTAAGGAGCCTACTAAGACAAATCCAATTCCATTCGTTTTCAACATGAGTTCATCACAAGCTTTACAAGTAAATTCCCGTAAGTTCTAAAGAAAAAAAAGAGAGGAAGCTTCTTCAAACGCCATGATTCATCAAGCTTAAGGCCATGATCATGGTCCATTCAAAATTACAAATTCTAACATAAGATTTCAAGTACAACATCCTTTCCACATTCAAATTTCGGATAAGGGTCCCTATGACCAAACTTCTTACTGCATCTCGATTCCTATGGAACTTTGAAGCTAAGAAATCTCTAATCTGACTTTCTTCATCCACAAGGTATTCCATAGCATTCTGGTTCTTCCTGTATGATTAATTTTCCAGCACCTTCGTAAGCCATACGACCTCAAGCCAACCTTGATTATTCATGCTTCGCCAAGACCCTGCATCATTTCAAGTCAAACATCAACCTCTGCAGCAGTAATAAAGTGAAGAGCATAATTTGTGCCTAAAAAGTAAACTACAAGTTCTACCCGCGACTATCATACACAACAGGCACCGGCGGGTTGACATGCCAAAATGCAGCAAATGAAGTCAAAAACAGCGGGCTCATGATTTTCTTTGCGAAACCTGCATCAAGAGGAATCTACGCCTTAATACCAACAACATAACACTCTCACTAGACAGCAAGTAAAATGCAACACAGAGATGCCAAAAACAGCTTTTTATACGCTGCCGTGAATAGGAAGGACAACAACATTCAAGTCAACATTCATACCGACATGTTTTCCGAGTTACATGATGTTTTGCGACCTACAGGATGAATACTTCACATCAATGCATATCTTCATCACATTCTTTAGACCAGAGTCACACTCGAATTGCACGTAACAAGCTTCATGAACAAAGACACTGTGGATAAGGAAACAGTTAGGATAATGACCGTAGCTTGAAGATAAAAGGCTAGCAATTTCTAAAAGTACCAGATCAATTCAGCAAAGTAATACAAAGTTCATGGTCGATCCAAGTCATTAATCCATCGTTGAAAATGGTAGAAAGCTGCCTTTGCAAGCCTGTATATTATGAGCAGAAATCTAAGTCTGAAGGGCAACAGAACAGGGATCAGAAATGATGATACATTGTGAAAAGAAAATATAAATCCATCACCTAGGATTTTCTATGAGAATGATGAGCAAAATCTTGTTTATTATCTCGCTGCAGAACTTTGTTGCCGACCCTGTCCTCATTGCATTCTCCCCATGGAACTGCAACAATACTCCTCATTGAGTTTTCAAAAGAGCTAATGAGCAAACAAACCATCATTCCGCACACACAAGTTTGAGTCAGTATGGAGTTTACAAAGTAGTTCATCAGTATCGCATTTCAATCCCATGACGGTATGCATAAAATTCACAACGAAGAAAGTCCTACAGAAGTTCATGAAGAAAGGAAATAAACTTGTCAAGTAAAAGCGGAGTTACGGTTGGATTTATGTAATAATTGCCGACATAATCCCACAATCTTACCTTTCTCGAAACAGCAACATAGGCCTCAGACACAATCATATGGAAGTAGAAACGATATCATCATCATACAACCCTGGTTGGAGATAATTAAATGAGATTAACAAAGCATTTATCAAGTTTTCAAATATTATCAATATGAAGGCAGTAAGTCAGGAAAAAGGAAAGGAATTTATCAAATCTTCAAGACAGTTTTCAAACACATTTCAGACAAGTCATCATTATCAATTACAATCTTCAGACATGATCAAGCATAATAAGGAATTTGATTAATTTGGAATAGAATAACATCAACATCATTAACCATATTTATGGCAAGTTTGAGACAAGGAAATCACACGAATCAAATTAGTAACAGGGTCGTATTTCATTTCCAAAATGGAAACCAACAAACAAATCGACACATTCAACTTGTAATCACAGTATTTAACTTGCAATGAATTCACATGTTCTTACATAAACACACAGATTCACAACATCAGGAGGAGATTCACGAACAAATACTCACAGAAATCAAAAGATTCACAGGACACTCACGCCGAAAAGAATTTTCACAAATAGAGAAGAAAAATGTGGAACTTATCTTTCCGCAAGCCTCAACAGTCCGCCGCGAAGCCGTCCTGTCACCGCTATCGCCCCTTTGCCGTCAACCGCGACTCACCATCACCGAAACCGTCATCGAAGCTTCGCTGCAAGCTCTTCATTTCGCCGTCGTCTTCGCCGAAGCACGGAACATCGCCGTCGTCGTTCTCGTAACCTCTATTTTCCCCTATTTTTCTTTTACTCATCCGAACTGTGTTTGTTTGCTGTTTAAGTCTTGTATTAGGGTGTCGCGAGAAGGAGAAAGAAGAAGTGGTTGGAGAAAAGAAAGAAACGGAGAGAAGAAACGAAAAAGAAGAAGAAAAGAAGGAGGGAGAATAGATCGGAGAATAGAGAGAGGAGAAGGAACATCGCCGCCGTCGGAATTCTTTTTGGGGATTTAGGGTTCAATTGAAACCTTTCCCTCACTTGTGTTGACCGGGTCGGGTCTGGGGCCTGGCCACCCAGCCCGACCCATTTTGTTTTTTTTAACTTTATTTTTATGTTTTTTTGTTTTTTTGTAATTATTGGTTAATATTAATATTAAAACTAACCTAACTTACTAACCACTAACCATTAACACTAACATAATCGTAAAAAAAATCTGATTTAAATAAATCTAAAATAATTTTTGATCTAAAAAAATATAATATAGTTTAATCTAGATTTTAAAACTTGCTTTTCAATATAATATAGATTAATCTAGATTTTAAAACTTGCTTTTTGATCTAATAAAATACCAAAGTTAAATATATTCTAAGTTCAGATTTATAATTAATCTAACTCTTTTAATAAAATATATGAAAAATAAGAAAAATAAGTTCAGTGTTAATCAACCTTTTTTAATTTATAAACATTAAAATAAAAATATGCTTAATTTTAATTTTAATTTCATTTTTCTAACCGTATATCAAAAAATCCATAAAATACATATCAAAAACCCAAAAGAAAAATTATTTCTAATTAATTATTATTTAAGTAAATTAGAGTTTTAGGAATTTATTTGAAAATAACAATTTTAATTCAGGATTAACATTTGAGCTTAATTATTAACGCTTTACTTAATTAAAAATTAATTCTTCTTTTCATTATCTAAAAGCTCACAAAATCATAAAAATAAATAACCCTTAATCTAGATCCAATTATAATTTTTGGCAAATATTTCACAAAATTCTCAAAATGAATAAAAACAATCTCTAACTATTTGAACTAAATTTAACCACTCTAATATCTCATGTTTATATGTCGATTCAACATTCTCATTTATTCACTGTTTTATTTTATCACATTCCCCTCCAAAGAAAAGGTTCACATATTTGACCGCTGAGTCAATGACCTACATCCTACCCTTCTAAACTTTAAAACTTTGAGTCACCGTACTCATATTTAGGAGTCCCGCCGTGGACATTTTATCCATTTATCCTAGCCTTAGGATTAGGAGTCGCCGCACTCCATATAAGTTTTCCACCGTGGAATACTTACTCCTCACCCTTTTAAAATCAAACTTTAACGTAGAAATAGGAGTTGTCGTACTCCAAAAATAAGCGATTCCCTATGAACGTTTATTTTCCCCCAGGAACCTTGACCATAGTCAAGAAATTCCTCACTTCCCTCTGTGGGGGGAACTACGAATACTCTGATTCCATCCACTACCTAGGATACGTAGGCACAAGATGTGAATCTTGGCGAGTATACTTAGGACTAACCCCTTAGGTTTTTCTCTTTACCTTTAACCCTTAGCATTAACCCTTAAGCAGATGACTATAGCAATAGCACATTTAAAACAAGAGGTTCCTGTAGAGTACTACAAAAGTTTAGGGTGCTAATACCTTCCCTAAACTTAACCAACCCCCGAACCTTAGATCTCTCCCCGCATCGTGTTTACGATACAAAAATAGGTTTTTCCTTCGTTTAACCTTTCCTTCGGATAAATCAAAGACCGGTTGTAAATGAATTAAGATTCAAGTTAATCAATAGCTTGACATCCAAATTTAACCACAACACCTACGTACTCCCTCATGCAATGGGAACGTCAAAGTCAACGTAGTTCGGAAAACTACGGGTAAAAGTGGGGAAGGTTGCTCACCAAGACATCACCATCTTATGCCTACGTATCCTCATCTGGTATGAGAAATCAGAGCAAACATAGTTCGGCCTAACACAACCACAGGTTGGTTCAAGTGTTTCAACTGAGTAGGGTTAAACCTTCGTTCTAGCAGTTAGGTGTATTTCTGCTCGACCATTGGAGACTTAGGCGTTACCTGTTTGCAGTAGAACCAAGAGTTAACACACTCTTTCTGAAAATGATTTTCAATTAATCCCGAAGGATAAATATATTTGATATTTTGTTTTGTGTTTTTTATGAAGAATTTGAAGGTGAGAAAATACTTAGAAGGGGGGGTTGAATAAGGATTTAGAAAATATTATGGCAAATAAAAACACAAAGATTTTTATCCTGGTTCGTTGAACTCAACTACTCCAGTCCACCCTATCAAGAGTGATTTTCCTTTCTCCACAAGGACTTAATCCACTATAATCAAACTGATTACAATATCAACCACTAAGAACAATTGTCTTAGTCTTCTCAATAACTATTGACCACAACTTGGTCTTCTTAAGGAACTTTTACAATCAAATGTAAACTAAACAAGTGTTTGAAATGCTTCTAAGAAAGATATATCACAACTGTGATTTACACTTAAGTTTAAGAACGTATAAAACAATTCAACAAAGAATAATAATTTGTATGAGAGCATTGAGAGAGTTTTCAATAGTTTTGTTAATTTTCGTCAACTGAAGAAAGTTGTTGAAGGCTTGCTTATATAGACAAAGAAGTCCAAGACGTTGCAAGCTTGAAGACCGTGTACTGCAAAGTAGTTGTAGCCTTTTGTCTTCACATCACTTGATCTTTCCTAGAAGTAGAACGTTCAGAGAAATCCTTTTTGCCTGAGTTCTTGTGTCTAGCATAAAAGAGGAAAGAGTCGTTTGGCATAACCAACGGATATAACTTTGAATAATCTTCTTCAACAAGTTTCTATTTCACAGCAATCAACATCAGAGCCTTGAGTGATCAGAGTCTTGATGTCTTCAGAGTTTGCTGTATCAGAGCATTGCAGCAAGTGTGCTTCAGCGCGAAATAAATCAGAGCAGAGTTTGGAGATCATATCCTCAGTACTTGCAGCGAACAATACTATCAGAGTCTTCTGAAAAACAGTGCTTGAAACTCTTCATACAAAGTCTTCAGTCTACGCTTCAGATGCTTATGTAGCTTCTGCTTCAGATCCTTCTGTAGGCAGCGCTCAGAGTCTTCTGTAGGCAGCACTCAGAGTCTTCTATTTAGATACTTCTGACGTTTAGAGCCTTGCGTAGTTCAACGTTCAGATCCATTTTTGCTTTCAGAAGAATATTAAATTTAATATCTGCAGCAAAAATACTTGAACCAATGTCCTCAGACGAAGTAGACGAAGCAGATTCTGATGCAGGAGTAGGAGCAGAGTCAATGTCCATTGCAGTTGCAGATTCTGGAGGCACAGATTCAGATGATTTGTCCACAATCATCAGAGCTAAAGGATTGCCTTCCAGAATGACTTCAGAAGCAAATCCTTCAATAGTCTCAGAAGTAGCAGACACTCCAGAAGTTGAAGGTGCATCCTCAAGAAGCAAAGTAGGAGATCTGGTCACATTCCAAAGCATTATTCTGGTAAGCTCAACGAATCTGATCTTTGCATCATCAGAGCAGACACTCTTTAGATTTGAAGCAACAACATTGAATCTGGACATGAACTTATCCCAGCATTCTTCAAAAGCTTCTGGATTGATGCTTGAGAGACATTTCTCTTCCACAGAGTTTAGACTAATTCTGATTTCCTTCTTGAAACTAGCAAATAAAGCATTAACATCTAATTTGGATTTGGGTTTAAGGTAGGTTTCCAGAGGAGTTGTTTTGGGTTGTTCTGGTGGAGGTGGTATGGTAAAAGTTAGGATGATGAACATAGGACGAGGATAAGAAGGAAAAGAGGGTTGTTCAGAAGATGAATTGAAATTTCTGAATCTGGATGAGGATGAAGTGGGAAACAGAAATGGTTTAAAATTTGATGCAGAGGGAATGACATCAAATGGTGTAGAAGTGAAAGGGGTAAAAACAGAGTTACGAGAAAGCAGAGGTTCTGATGGAATGATATATAAAGGTTGTTTAAGATAGGTTTGAAGAACAGATGGAAGAATAGTTGAAGAACGAGGTTTGTATGGAGTGGTAGGGTCAGATGGTTCTATTCTGGTATAAATGTTTTTAAGTTTTAGACCAGAAGGAAGGGGATCAGAGGGATGTGGTTTAAAGGATGCAAAAGAAACAAACACAGAAGTTCTGGGTTTATAGCCACGAAGAGAGGGTGGTGAATTTACATCTGGGTGAATATCAGATTCAGATGAATCAGATGAGGTAGAAGAGGGACAAGATGTTGAAGATACATTAAACAGAGTTTTGAGGGGTTGGACATCCAGAACCTCAGAATCAGATATGTATGATTCAGTAGGTTTGGGTTGCTCTAGTTGAAGATTAGGTTGTGGATTGGAAGGTATAGATTTGGGTGGTTCAAACACAATAGGTTCAGATGGTAGTGGTTCAGGTATTGAAGTTTGTTGAGATTCAGGTTGTTGTGGAGAAGGTTTTTATGGTGTTGGTTCTGCTGGTGTTGAAGTTGGTGGTTCTGGTGGGGGAATTTCAGATGATTTTGGTACAGGTGTTTGTTTGTCAGATGAGGGGATATCAGATGGTTTAGAAGGTGTTGGTTCAGATGGATACTTTTCAGATGGAGTTGCAAGAGGTTGGGTTACAGATGGTATAGCAGAAGGTTTCCTAGGTTTAGAATCACGAGGAGGAGAAGGTGAAGGTGAAGGTATAGGTTCATGAAGAGTTTGATCAGATGTTAATACCTCTTTTATAGTTTCCAGAATCTTGTGTAGACTTGCCTCTAGAGGATTGATCTCTGATTTCTTGACTCTCTTAGGCTTGACAACAACAGCTTCACCAGTAGCCTTCCTCTTAGGTTTAGAAGGTTCTTCTGTAGTAACCTTTCTCTTCTTCTTGTGTCTGGCCTCATAAAGATCTGGAGTAGGTTCACCTGCCTTCTGAACCAGATTAGCTGGTAGAGGGATTCCTTCATTCAGACAATCTGTGATGTAATTCAGAACAATCTCCCTTGGTTCATTTGCAAAGAACATAGGAAAATTTGCAACATGAACTCTTCTTTGAGTGACCTCTTCAGAGTTGAATTTCTTTGGAGCAGAAGTAACTTCTTCTAAAACTTTCATCCTCTGAAGACTCTTCCCATTCATAGGTTTTCCAACTGCAGAAGCCAATTCTTCCTTCATTCCAGCTTCAAACAGATGACCAACAAGACCATTCTCAGTCAGAATGTCTGAGATAAGTTTTCCCATTGGAATCCAGTTTCTCAGCTTCTGATGCTTGTTTCTGAACTTTCCCTTGACTGTTTAACATGCGTCCACAAATGATTAAGCAGAAGATATGGCAGATCCACCTTGGTGCTCTGACTCAGACGATACATGAAGTATAGTTGATCAGTGTTGACATAATCTGAAGAATTTGAAGATTTTCTGTGGTGAATGCAGCTCATGAAAATCTTAGCCCAGATCCTGTAAACTGGCATCAGATCTTTAACCTTGTTAGAAGCTACTCTAGATAAGCAAACTTCTCTATATACTTCAGTCATGTCCACACGCCCAGATGGTAGATTAGTGACTTCATCAGTCTCCTCATATCCTATGAGTTTCCTTATCAAAGCTTCAGTAATGATGATTTCTTTCCCCAGAACAAATGAAACTATGAACTTAGGGCAACAAGAAGCATGTATCCAAAATTCCTTTACCAGACGAGGGTAAACTGGTCCCATTAGCCTATCAAAAAACTTGGTCCAACACTGTGCATCAACAATGGGACGCAGATCATACCCATTCTCAGCAAACGATTCAAAGTTGATAATAGATTCACACAAGACTTCCAACTTGTCAACAGGTGTGAGTAAAGTTCTGATAGGTTCCTTAAAAGGGACAACACCCATGTTTGATGAATAAACAACGGCCATTGTAGATTAGAACTGAGCTGAGGTTGAAGATGAAGTAGCCATTGTTGAAGATGTTGAAGAAATAGGTTTACGAACAGATTTGGGTTTTGGGTTGAGATGAAGGCAAAAGAACAAGCAGAAATGCATATAAGTGTTTGTGAGAGTGAAAAGTGTGAAGTGTTGAGATTTGTGGAATTTATAGAAGAAATTTAGGGCATACAAAAGGTCACACGTTCAGCACGTACACAATTAGCATTTAATGGCATTTAATAAAAAGAAATTAATCATTTCAAACCATTAATGATTCTGACAATTGGGGGGAAAACGAGAAACCAACTATTCAAATAGTACCTCAAATGTCTCTTCAGTATTGTGCACTCCACCTTTTCAGATCTAGAGTGACACGTGTTTGCTTGCATGTGCTTCTGAAAACTCTTTGAGAAATGAAACGTTAGCCAACGTTCAGATCCTCTGAGACTTGTTAGTTCAGATACACACAAAAATAATAATTCAAGAGTTTAAATAAATGACAGATGAAAGACTTCAGAGTTTAAACATTTTGCATCTGAGAGAGTTGCTTCTGATAAATATTATTCTGGACAAAATTCCATACCAATATTTTTCAGAATAAACATAAACCTATCTTCAACAAGGGGTTTTGTGAAAATATCAGCCCATTGATGATCTGTATCAACAAAGTCTAAGTTTATAATACCCTTCTGAACATAGTCTCTAATGAAGTGATGTTTAATTTCTATATGCTTAGCTTTAGAGTGTAAAATTGGATTTTTAGATAAGCATATAGCAGAAGTATTATCACAGAATATAGAAATATTACTCTCAAAGATCTGATAGTCTTCTAGCTGACTTTTCATCCAGAGCATCTGTGTACTACATCCAGCAGCAACAATATATTCTGCTTCTGTGGTTGACAGCGCAATTGTAGGTTGTTTCTTGCTGTACCAGGAGATTAAATTTCTTCCCAGAAATTGACAACTTCCAGAAGTACTTTTTCTTTCAACTCTATCTCCAGCGTAATCAACATCACAGAATCCAACTAGTTTAAATTCATCAGATTTTCTGTAACACAAACCCACATTAGAAGTACCTTTCAGATACCTTAGAATCCTCTTAACAACAGTTAAGTGTGATTCTCTAGGATCTGATTGGAATCTAGCACACAAGCATACACTGAATAAAATGTCAGGTCTAGAAGCAGTTAAGTATAGAAGAGATCCAATCATACCTCTGTAGAGTTTCTGATCTACTTTCCTACTTACCTCTTCCTTACCAAGAGTGCTTGTTGGATGCATTGGAGTCTTTGCTAACTTACTATCAGTCATGTTGAACCTCTTCATAAGCTCTTTTACATATTTAGTCTGATGAATGTAAGTGCAATCTGGAGTCTGGTTGACTTGAATTCTCAGAAAGAATCTCAATTCTCCCATCATGCTCATCTCAAATTCAGCCTGCATACGTTGAGCAAACTCCTTTCCCAGCATAACATTGGTAGATCCAAATATAATATCATCTACATATATTTGACAAATTAACAGATCTTTCTTAAATGTTTTACAATAGAGAGTTATGTCCACTTTGCCTCTGATAAAAATTTTCTCCAGAAGAAAATTGCTTAATCTCTCATACCAAGCTCTGGGAGCTTGTTTTAAACCATAAAGAGATTTCTTAAGTTTAAAAACATGTTCTGGATATTTATCACTTTCAAAACCAGGAGGTTGATGAACATAGACTTCCTCTTCTATAATTCCATTTAAGAAGGCACTCTTAACATCCATCTGATATAGAGTGATGTTATTTTGTGCAGCAAAAGAAATGAGTAAACGAATAGACTCTAACCTGGCCATAGGAGCATAAGTCTCTGTGTAGTCAATTCCTTCTTGCTGGCTATAACCTTGAGCAACAAGCCTTGCTTTGTTTCTTTCAACTTATCCTTTTTCATTCAACTTGTTTCTGAATACCCATTTAGTTCCAATTATATTGAATCCTTTTGGTCTTGGAACCAAATCCCAAACGTCATTTCTTGTGAACTGATTGAGCTCTTCTTGCATGGCAATTATCCAGTCATTGTCTTGCAAAGCTTCATCCACAGAATTTGGTTCAATAACTGACACCAAACCAAATAATGACGCTTCAGATGATCTGAGGTAGGATCTTGTTCTTATAGGGTCATCCTTCTTTCCAATGATCACATCCTCTGGGTGAGAGGCCTTGATTCTGGAAGATGATCCTCTAACATTAAGTTCTTCAAAAATATTCAAGTTGTTCATTTGAATGGCCAAAGGAGTTGCATCTGGCGTTGCTTCTGGCTCTTTCACTTGAACCTTTTATGCCTCTGAGCCTTCAGAGTCTGTGAGAATTACTTCTCTATCTGCAGAATTATCAACCTGCTTTGGCTTTTGATTGCCAAGCTTATCATCAAATCTAACATGTATAGATTCCTCCACAATCTGTGTTTCAGTATTGTATACTCTGTAGCCTTTAGAGCGTTCAGAATACCCAAGCATGAAACACTTTTGTGCTTTAGAATCAAACTTGTTTAGATTCTCTTTAGTGTTCAACATAAAACATATACATCCAAAAGGATGAAAATAAGAAATGTTGGGCTTTCTGTTACTCCACAATTCATAGGGAGTCTTTTCCAGAAGAGGTCTTACAGACACTCTATTCTGAATATAACAAGCTGTGTTTATTGTTTTTGCCCAAAAATGCTTTGCCAGATTAGTCTCGTTGATCATGGTTCTGGCCATTTCTAGCAAAGTTCTATTTTTCCTCTCTACAACTCCATTTTGTTGTGGAGTTCTAGGGAAGGAGAAATCATGAGCAATGCCATTTTCATTAAAATATTTTTCAAAATATTTGTTTTCAAATTCGCCACCATGATCACTTATGACTTTAACAATTTTAAAATCTTTTTCATTTTGGACTTGTTTGCAGAAGTCAAAGAACACAGAATGTGACTCATCCTTGTGTTTTAGGAATTTCACCCATGTCCATCTGTTGTAGTCATCAACAATGACTAATCCATACTTCTTGCCTTTGATGGATGCAGTTTTCACTGGTCCAAACAGATCAATGTGAAGTAACTCTAATGCTTTTGAGGTTGAAACAACATTTTTAGTTTTAAAAGAAGATTTTGAAAATTTTCCTTTTTGACATGCTTCACAAAGAGCATCTGAGTTGAAATTCAACTTAGGAAGTCCTCTAACCAGATTGAGTTTATTAATCTGAGATATACGTCTCATATTAATATGCCCCAATCTTCTGTGCCAGAGCCATTGTTCATCATTAACAGACATAAGGCATTTTATGTTCTGAACCTTAAGTTCTGAAAGATTGATTTTATAAATGTTGTTCTTCCTATTTCCATTAAATAGGATTGAGCCATCCTTCTAACTAACAGCTTTGCAACATTTTTGATTAAATATTATGTCATAACCATTGTCACTTAATTGACTTATGGACAATAGATTATGCTTTAATCCTTCTACAAGTAAAACATTAGATATAGAGGGAAGTGTTGCACCCCAAAATTTGACCAACCGGTTCCCATATCTGGTTTATGTTTCGACGCATTTTGCATTCGCATTCGCATACTGCATGCATTGCATTTTTCTCAGTCAGATCGATTTTATCGGGATTGCAGCCCCTGGCGTTTCAGGCAGTTCAGGCCGGTTTGAATAAGTGTATTTTGAGAATTGATGCTCGTTCCCTGTGTTTTTAGGCCATCTCGGTGCCCGGGTTTTGCTATGGTTGCGCAATTGTTCTCTCATCGATTTAATCGGCTTCCTGGCATTTTTAGAATTTTTTTCTTTTATTTTCTAGATTTTTAATGCATTTAATATATTTTTAATAGATTTATTTGTTTTTTAGATATTAAATAGGTTAATTTTTTTAGTAGAATTTAATAGTTTTTTTAATAGAAGTAAATAGTTTTTTAGATTTTTTAAATAGATATTCCTTTTTAATAGATTTAATAGATTTTTAACATTTTAGATATTAGTTTTTATCATTAAATAGAGTAGTTTAATATAGATTTTAATATAGATTTTAGATTTTTTTAATAATAGTTTTTTTGATATAGTTTAAAAAAAAAGGGGAATATAATAATGTTAGAGTAGATTATTTAATTGGTTTAATAGATTTAATATAGAATTTAATAGGTTTTTTTATAGATTTTATTAGATTTTTTTAATTGATTTTCTAGATTTAATTGGAATTTTAAATAGATAAATAGATATTAAATAATTTTTTTCTGTTTTTTAATAGGTTAATTAGGGTTAATTTTGTTTTTAGGATTAATTAGGGTTTTTTATTATTAGTTTTTGTTTAGTTGTAATTAGGGTTAAGTGTGTTTTGTTAATTAGATTTAATTAGGATTAATTAGGGTTTTTTGTTATTAATTTCGTTTAGTTTAATTAGGGTTTTCATTAGCATTTAGTTCAGTTTTAATTCTTTAATCAAAGTCATTATCCCTTAATAGTGGGCCAGGTGTCCAGTCAAGGCCCAGTCAGAGAGGTCCACGAATTGCCAAGTGTCATTTAAATAGAGATGCCACACGTGTCATCATCCTTTCAGCCACCTCACACAGCCATTGCCAACTCACAGACCCATTCTCCCTCTCTCCTCACACGTGTAACCCTCACCCCTCCTCTCAGTGTCACACGTCCGCCTCAGAACCCTCCACCACCACACCTCACTGCTGTCCCCCACTAGCTACCTGCTCTCCGGAACGCATGCAAACGCCGTCGGACCGTCTCCCCTCCGCTGCAACCGTCGCCGGAGATTGTTGAGTTCGCCGGAAACTGGATTTTTCAGGAAATTAAGCCAAACTCCTTTCAATCTTCATCGTCTAGCTTCATCCATCTTCGCCGGAAACTCACACTGTCGCCAGAATCTTCATTCTCATCAGCAGTACACCAAGATCCTCAATCGTTCTTGTTCATCATCCTTTAACACTTGAGTTTTTGCGCCAAGAATTACTACGATCTTCATCATCTTGGCTCCAGAATCGCCAGATTCTCATTGATCTTCGTCCATCTTCTTCGTCAAATTGCCAGAAACGTTTTTAGATTCAAGGACTTCATTGTGTGTTCTTCAGCGATCTCTTTCCAGATAGCGGCTGAAATCTCAAGGATCTTCATTCTCCAAGAACAGCATCACATATTTTCTTCAGCGAGTTTCTTTTTCCAGATCTTCCTCAAGACTCTCGTCAGAAGCTCAAGATCTTCGTCATCCGCAGATCTTCTCAGCGTCATCATCCATGTTTTCGTCTTTTCTCTTCTAATTCCTTGCATGTTCATAGGTAGCTGGAGATTTAGGTCTTATGAGTGTAAATCTGGAAATTTGTAGGTTAAGATCTTCTGATTAGGTTGAATAGTAGGTGTTAGTGAGAGGGTTTAAGTTGGAGAAATTTATTCTGAGAGTTTTTAGTGTTTAGTTCATGTTGGTTTGGATTGAGGAATGTGTTCGTAGTGAGGATTTAGGATTGAAGTTGTTGATGATTGTTGTTGGAAAGAGTTTCGTTTCAAGGTTTGAGAGGCTGAGAGATTGGAAGAGAGGATGGAGAGGGAGAATGAAGGAGCGCCGCTAGGGCTTTCTGAGAAGGCGATGAACAGTGGAGAGGAACTTGGGAGATAGATTTAGGTTTTGTGCTGATAGGGTTGAAATGGAATTCGGGCCTTAGGCCCATTGTGGTTGGCTTGCTGATCATACTCTCAGTTTTCCCATGGCACCCCTCTCCCCATGTGAAGCGTGTTCTGGGCCTAGAATAGTTACTATCCACACCCCCCCAGTCTAGGGCCCAATTTGAAATACAAGGCGAAATCTTGCTATTCGCCCCCCCCCCCCCCCCCCCCCCCCCGTTTTTATTTTTCTTGTTTTTAATGTTTTTTTTTGAAAGGGTAATGGGCTTAGCATGCTGGCTATGCACACCCCCCCTCCGGAGCCCAGTTCACTTATGAACTGTAGAATTGCTATTTGCCACACTTTTTCTTTTATTTTTAATTGATTTTCATGTTTGCATATAGTTTAGTAAATAAATCATAACAAATTGAAAATTGGTTATTTTTACATGGGATTTTTTCCCTCATTTTCATAAAAGCATCAACAAAATTGGCATTTCATTCATTTTTTATTTTCTGGTGCATTTTTACATTTTATGGCATTTATTTCATTTACACTTGGTATATGTTACTTGCTGAATTTAGTATGGTCATTGTATTTCATATTTTGATGTAATTCTTTTTCCTATGGTTAGATTAGAGTATTAGGTTCCCCCTGGAATTTTATCACATTTTTGTGATTTAATTTAGGATAGTTTTGAACCATCAGCTTTAGGGTGATCAGGATTAGGGTTTCACGACAATTAGGTGCAGTTTAAGGCATAGTTTTGGGGTTTTAAAATTGATTTAGGTCTTGGGGTTTATATGGGGTATAGGGTACATAGTTAGGGTCCCCTAGAAATTTAATTAGGATTTTATGTTGAGTTTTACTGTTTTTACCTGATTTTTGCAAATTTGTTAATATTGGTGTGTTTCCCACTTGGGATGTTGCTTTGTTTGCGGGGTTTGGGTATTTCAATTGGGCTTGGGGCTTAGGTTCTGCTTGTTGAGGCTTATGAAGACCTTGAATGATGATTGGAGACAAGGGATAGAGCTTGATGCATGAAGATTCCTCTCCTGGAGGATGGTTTTTGAAGACATATGAAATAGGAGAAATAGGCAGAGCTTTAGATTAGACTGAATTCTTCCACAAACATGGAAAGCATCTTGTGCTTCCATTCCTCCCAATGACTGAAAGTCCTTCTAAGATATTCACATCCCTCCTTTGGAGGGATAAGTGGCTTATCTTGGAAGTAGAACTTTGAGGGAACCTGTCTCTCATGATGTTAAACACTTATAGGCTTCCTTTGGTTATCAATAAGTTGTTTAGCATTCAACTTATTCTGTTAAGTGATTCTTTTCTAGAGTGCTTGCCTTGAAGAAAGAAGTCATTGCAGATAAGAAGAAGTTCATTGCCTTGAAGATTGATAAAGATGATACCTGTTCATGTCAAAGCTGCTCAACTGTTGGATTAGGATTTTACTGCTGTCTGAAGCTGTCAACTATTGGGGTTCATTGCTTGCTCAGGCTTGGTGTTGCTTAGAGTGTAGAGGGTCACTGAAGAGTTGATCTTGGGGTTCACTTGAAGATGTTACTGTTTTGCAGTTAATCAACTGTCAGAGTTTGATGTTTTTCAGAGCTACTGCTGTAGGAGCTGGTGGGCTGTCAGAGCTGGTTTTGGGGTCTTATTCTCTTTGTTGTATTGTTTGTTAATTTTCCCATAGGTTTGAAGTGAAGCTGTTTCACTTTGCCTATTGTTTTCTCAGGTTCGAGGTTGAGTGGGACTCCCTTGCCTCGCTTGTATTGCCGCATTCATGCATTTTTACTGCTTTATTGTATTTTTGTTGTTCCTTTTCCGTTTATCCCCTAAGATCTCTGATTTCCTCTGTGCAGGAGGGAATTATGACAGACATTAGGTGTTAATCCATGCACGACAACATTAGGGTAGTTTTGATTCCCCTTTCAAACCCTAGGTTTTTAGACTTCTCTTCTATGTCAGAACAATTCAAAACACAGTAATAAGGATGATCGATGTCGTACGCTACGAGCCTTAAGCTATTTGAGAAAGGTTGCTGGAGGGTCACTCTTCAGTAACCTGATTGCTTAGTGTGTCACCCTTAGGGTGACATACGACGTAGTCACCCTCAAATCATAGTCTCTAGTGCGTCAGAGATTGCAAACATCATAAAAGACAGTTCTGGCATAAAAGACTGATAACAAACATCAAAGTGTCATTTTTGTCCGCTTGGGTCCGTAATCAGGAGAAAACCTTTTTCAGAAGGATAAAAAACAGTCAGACAAATCTGTGTCTTCTGTAGCTGAACTACAGCTGCTCTGATTTCTCATATCTAATGAGAATATGTAGGCATAGGATGCGATATCCTAGCGAGCACACTAACAACAAACCTCTCTGTTCTTTCGCTGCTGTGCGATCGAGACTTTCCCGTTAACGACTGATGTTATCCTTTTCTCTTACCCTTGCGCATCTGAGACCAGACCGTAGTTCTAGTTCCCGTAGGTTCCCGTACCTCTAGAACCAATTTCATCTCTCACTCCTGTGTGATCGAGAATACCCTGTCTAGCCGTAGTTAGCCCGAACTACGTTTGCTCTGATCTTTCATGCTGTATGAAAGTACGTAGGCATAGGATGATGTATCCTAGCGAGCAACCTTCCCCTCCTTTCCTTAGGTAGGCGAACTACGTTGACTCTGATTTCTCGTTCCAGACGGGAATATGTAGGCATAAAGTGCGATACTTTGCCGAGTCATTTTATTTCCTTTTAACCCTTGACCCTGTAGAATAGATAGAATAACCATCCGTACTAGAAAACAAGCGTGGATCCCGTCGAGTACGACGGGCGTGAGGGGTGCTAATACCTTCCTCTTGCGTAACCGACTCCCGAATCCAGGATTTGGTTGCGTTGACCATTCCTTTCCCGTCTTTGCGGTAGGTTTACTTCGAGCATTTCCTTTCCCTTCTTTGGGATAAATAACGCACGGTGGCGACTCTTCTGTTCAGCCGGCGCCGATTTTCGCAGTAGCGACAGCCGGCGACTCTGTTGGGGACTCCAATGGTTCCCTACGCGAGTCAATCCTAGCGCTTGTTTTCCCGTCGTGGGTTTTGTATGGATTTACGTTTCTGTATTTTACATTCAGCATTATATTATTATGATTATTGTTGTGGGTATGAGGGGGTTCTATGATTGAGAGATAAGTCGGACCCGAGCTTGAATGCACCTAGAATTAGAGTGGAAATTAGTGGGCGCGTGCTTGCTTTGCAGGCACTAGTGTCTCATGAAATCCACGCTCAGACGAGGTTCTTCTGGTTGGCTTCTTTTTCAACCCTTTGGGTTGAGGGGGTTGCTGGTTAGTTGGATTGTCGACTCTGGGGACCAATCATTTGGAAGTTGGCTAAGTGAGGCCTCTTCAGGATTTGATGATGCCACACCTTCTGGGTATCGTATCATCAGTCTTGAAAGTCTGTGACGCCAACGACCGCATAGGATGCCATACCTTGTGTCAGTTATTAGGACACCTACCTGTGAGAGGGGTTGGGGCATACAGGTAACTTGACCTCCAGATTACCGGTTTTCTTGATTGAGGTTCAGTGGCGTTTGAGGACAGTGTTATTGGGTCTGTCAGAGACCAGGTTGGAGCAATTGTGGATGGTCTTGAGCAGTTTGTGGGTCTATTTGAGACCAGTATTGTGGATTGGGATTCTCAGCCAGGGGCACTTGGTCCTTGGTTGCATTATTTGCATATTGCATTGTTTGCATCATCATGTGCATATCATTAACGTGTGTCTGTGCTGCAGGTGCATTTTCATACTTCCCGATTCTAGTGCTCCAGACTTCTATCTGTTATTATGAGTACTTTGAGGAGGACTGTTGCGTATAAGTTGCCTACCCCTGATGTGACTTCTCTGTTGGGTTTGATTTCCCTAGCTGATGATGATGTGAAGAGAAGCTTTAGGAAGAGCTATGGGAAGCTGCTGAGTTTGGTTTGCAGACCAACTACATACGAGCTGAATGGGTTATACACATTGATGCAGTTATATGATCCCTCCTTGAGGTGTTTTATGTTCCAGGACTTCATTTTGGCTCCGACCATGGAGGAGTACGCTGAGTTTCTAGAGTTGCCAGTTCAGAACAAAGTACCCTTCATTCATTTTGATGCTAAGCCTAAGCTGGAAGACTTAGTTGTTCCCTTGCATATGGATCCTGCAGAATTGCTGTTGACTTCCTGGCATGGAGTTTCTGGGTTTTCTCTCAAGTTCTTGGTTGGCAAAGCTCAAGAATATGCCAAAAGTGGCTGCTGGATTGTGTTTAACGATGTTCTGGCTTTGTGCATCTATGGGATTATACTGTTCCCTAATCTGCCTGAATTCGTTGATTTGGATGCATTCCACTTGTTTGCTGCAGGCAACCCGGTGCCTACCTTGATTGGAGATTTCTATCATTCCTTGCATTATAAGAATGAAAACAGAAGGGGGGAAATGTCCATTGTTGTGTACCTTTGCTGAATATGTGGTTTGAGAGCCATCTGCCCAAAAAGGGTCCTTTTGTCGAATCGGCAGATACAGCTGAATGGTCTGAGCGTCTAATAGGGCTTTCTTCAGAAGACATTGTCTGGTTCGATAGAGATTTATTGGGGTCAGAGATTATCTTCAGTTGCGCCGGGTTTCCCAACGTTCCTCTAATTGGAAGGAAGGGGTGTATTAACTACAACCCATCTTTGTTGGTTCGACAGTTTGGGTATGCTTTGAAGAGTCCACCGAAGGAAGAAGAAGTACAGGAATCTCTGTATTTCACTAGTGACCTGAGTGGGGAATTATTGGCCAAGCTCCAGCGCGCTTGGAATCATATATGCAGAAGAGGGAAACCATTACTAGGCAAGAATGATTGTCAAGCCTATATGCCTTACAAGGTGTGGATTCAAGAGAGGGTAAGACAGGTGCAAATGCCTTTTCCAGCAGTATCACGTCCTGTTCCCATTCCAGTTGAGGAGCCCACTTCTGTGGCTATTGAGGTATACGAGCAGGTCGTAAAAGAAAAAGAAGACTTGATAAAGATCAATGAAGAGTTAGAGAAGGAATTGGCTCAAATCCGGAGGGAGAAAAACGAGGCTGTGTATTCCTTCCAACAGCAGACTGAGTTGGTAAGCAGGTTAGGAGTTGAACTGGCAGAAGAGAGAAAGAAGCGTGAACGCCTGGGAAAAGACTTCAAAAGCTCTCATGACATGTTAGAGTCCAAGAAGAAGTCACTCGATATCGCCTACCGGGAGATCTTTGCGTTCAACAAAACCTGGAATGCCACGCTGACCGGCAATAAGGAGAGAGAAGACAAACTGAGGTTGCAGATCTCTGAGCTGGAGGGTCAGTTGAAAGCTAGCCAGAGGAGGTTGGAAGAAGAGGTTACGCGGAGGTATGATGTCCAGAATTCCTTGAACAAAGTTATCAAGTGCAAGAAGGAGTCTGCATCTCAGAAACGGAAGTTAGATGACTGCTTTGGAGAAGGGGCATGGGAGGAATCTATTGGTGATTTACAACGTGTTCTCAAGTGAAGAGATCTACTTATCAAGGGATTGCTTTCTCAGCCAGACCATCAGAAGACCAAAAGGCTGCTGAAGAGTACCAGGCGTATGGTCGCACTTGACTATCTCATGTATTGATGTGTATGCTTTATTTGCATTGTGTTGGCCATCACCAGGATTGTTGGTTGAGGTCATGCCTTCTTATTGTACACTCATTAATATTGTATTCCTGACTTGATGGGACTTTCTGTAATGTATGAGATGTTTTTCTATGATTGGGTTTCGAGCTTCTTATTGCTATCACTGTCACCGCACTAGCACATTGGCACTAGAATTGGGAAGCGATATTCCCTAATGCACAGACACATGTTGCATTTGCATACACATTCATATTGCATTACTAGGTGATTATTGAACTGTATCTTATCTCCTGCATTTATCCATGTTTTTCCAGGATTGAAAGTCAACGTCCTCACTGATACTCTACTCGTACCAACTGCAAAAGAGTCATGGACCAGATGCAAAACGAGATGCAGGAGATGCGTGAAAAGCTGGCGTTGTTCATGCAGACGATGGAGACAGTTGTGAAGGGGCAGGAAAACCTGCAGACTTTGGTGCAGCCATTGCTGGCGAGAAGTGCTGGGAATGGAAACGAAGACCACAATTTTGTACATGTTGAAACCATTCATGGGGATGGTACTCCTACGCCTGTAGCTCCACCTGTGGTGAATATACCTGTTGTGAATGTGAACAATGGCGCTGGCGCCGGGAATGGTAATACAGGAATTGGTAATGAGACTGTCATTAACAATGTTGGATTCGGAGACGCCAATCTAGGCGGTGGTAACAATGGAGGTAATGGCTTTGGCAACAACGGGTTCGGCTATAACGACCAGGGGTTTGATTATGTCAATCAGGATGGGAAGTTCGGCTTCAACGCTCAGGGTTTCGGATATGATGGTTTTGGTAATGCTAATCAGGGCTATGGTGGATTCGGTAACGGAAATGGTGCTGGAATGATGCCTTTTGGACCTGCCGGGGTCACTCAAGGGTATGGTAACAGAGGACGGGGTCCTATAATGAATCAGACTAGATTTGGTCGTAACAATGGGTATGACGGGTACGGAAATGAGAATGCTAATTGGGTTGAAGATCAACAAGAGGATGCCTTTTCTGGTGGAGGTATTGAAGGACCTGTGGATCCTGTGCAAATGATCAGAATGCTTGAGGAACAAATGAAGGGTGTAGTGAGTCAGAGTACTACTGGCTTAGATATGACTACAATGGGATTGGTGCCTGGCCTGAGGGTATCGCTGAAGTTTAAAGCTCCCACGTTTGATAAGTATAAGGGAGACACTTGCCCAAAGGTGCATGTTCGCTCTTACTACAGACGAATGTCCGCTTACTCGAATGATGAAAGAATGCTGATGCATTTCTTTCAAGATAGCCTGTCCGGACCGTCACTGGAGTGGTATATGGGGCTGGAGCCCACTCAGATCAAAACATGGAGGCAACTGGCTGAGGCGTTTGTGACACATTACAAATACAATAGTGACCTGGCACCAAACAGGGTCCAGCTGCAAGGCTTGTCACAGAAAACCGGGGAGAGTTTCAAAGAATATGCGCAAAGGTGGCGCGACATGGCGGCAAGAGTGCATCCTCCTCTAGTGGAGAAGGAGATGAACGATATGTTCATTGGAACATTCACGGGGATATTCTATGAGAAGTTGTTTCCTGTTGCATTGGGCAGTTTCTCTGATCTGATCTTGATGGGTGAAATGATTGAGAATAGTATTAAGGTGGGAAGGTTCCAAGCTGGGGAGTCCACTTCGTTAGGAGGTAATAGAAAAGCATTTGGGGGTCGACGTCAGGGTGATTCCATTGCAGTGTTTGGTGGCAGGGGCAGGGGCAGAGGAAGACATCAGTATGCTCAGCCGCAGCAGATAGCTACTGTCACGATCCCGATTCCTCAGCAAAGACAGCAATAACAATAACAACCACAGCAGCAGCAGGGACAGAATCCCGGTCAGAGAAGGGTACAAAACCCGAGGCCGAAAAGAGTGTTCGATGCGCCTCCTTCCACGTATGCAGAACTCCTCCAGACTCTGTTAGATTTGAACTTGGTCGAAAAGAGGACTTTGGCATCGCCTACTGGGGCAGTACTTCCTTACGGATATGATGCCAACAAGCATTGCGAGTTTCATTTCGGGGCACCCGGGCATGATATAGAAGCTTGTCAGGCATTTAAACATAAGGTTCAGGATTTATTGGATAGCAAAGCTATTAACTTTGGACAGGCAGGTCCAAATATAGTACAACAGCCTATGCCCAATCATGGGGCAAACGCAATTTTGACTGAGGAGAATCTGAATCTAGTGACGGATGTCAATAAGCTGAAGACACCGTTGGGTGAGATTAAAAGCAGGTTGCTAAAGGGGGGTGTATTCCCGGGGTGTGATGAATTTTGTTTGGATTGTTGGATAAAGCCAAAAAGGTGTAATGATTTGAAGCAGGGTATTCAGGTTTTGATGAATGAGGGTACCTTGCAGTTTGATAGAACCGCGGTTGAAGAGCCTGTAGAGGCATTGTGTGAGGGGCGGAACGATGTTGCTACGGTGACGATTCCAAGGAAAACGATAACGATCACGGCGCCCGCCAGGCGGCCGACGATCATAATCACCAAAGCAGGACCAGTTCCTTTCGAAAGTACCAAAGCAGTGTCGTGGACTTACGGATTGGAGGTATATTGTGATGGTGAAAAAATTGAGGTCAATAAACAGCCAGCTGGGGTTGTAGACAATGTTGTCGGAACTGGAGGAATGATGGGGAGTGGGAGAATTTTTATATCGCCTGAGGTAGAGGCGGAACGATTGGCAAAAGGTAAGGGAAAAGTGAATGAGAGTATTCCTGTGCAGAGGAATGAAAAAGAAACGTCACTGAAAGATGTAGAAGAATTTATGTGTCTTATCCGTAAAAGTGACTACAAAATTGTTGAGCACCTTCAACAAACGCCTTCAAAGATCTCCATATTATCGCTGCTATTGTGCTCCGAGGCCCATCGGAACGCTTTATTGAAAATTCTAGACACGTCGTTTGTACCCCAAGATGTTTCTGTGAATCAGTTGGAGGGGGTGATGGCGCACGTGAATGCAGGCCATAGTTTGGGGTTCACTGATTTTGATTTGACCCCGAGGGGAAGAGAGCATAATATGGCGTTGCACGTCTCAGTTGAATGCAGGGGCACGGTCATGTCCCATGTGTTGGTGGATACAGGGTCTTCCTTGAATGTGCTTCCGAAGAAAGCAATGATGAAATTGGATATCAGGGGGATCATTTGTACGCCCAGTGACTTGGTGGTCAGGGCATTTGATGGTACACAGAGGTCAGTTTTCGGATCCATAACATTGCCGTTGCAAGTGGGGCCTGAAATCTTCGAAACTGAATTCTATATAATGGACATCTAGCCAGCGTATAGTTGCCTTCTGGGGCGCCCATGGATCCATGCTGCTGGGGCAGTCACATCCACGCTACACCAGAAACTGAAGTATATGGTGGGGGACAGTGTCGTCACAGTTTGTGGAGAGGAGGATATTCTGGTAAGCCATTTGTCGTCGTTCAAGTATGTGGAGGTTGACGGCGAAATCCATGAAACACCCTGTCAAGCCTTTGAGGGGTTGCGCATTAAGGACAAAGCTCCAGGGCCAAGCAAAGCATCAGAGGTGGCAGTGTCGTCGTACAAATAGGCTCAAGCTCTAGTAAAGACAGGCGAGACCAAGGGTTGGGGTCGAGTGTTGGAGATTCCCATGAAGAACGACAGGTTCGGGCTTGGATATCGTCCTTCATCATCAACGCCTACCGCAGGGGCACCCAAGTTCAAAGGACCAATAACAATTACGGCTAGTGGGGTATGTTACGAGACTATCAACGCCGTTTCAGATTCCGAGGAAGGGGACAGCGACTGCGACATGGACACCTGGATTCAGCCGAGCGTGCCAGGACAAGGGCTTTGCAATTGGTCTATTCAAGAGACTGTTCCTGTGACAACGAAACAGTAATGATTTGTTTTCTTAATTGTTGAACAATCCGGTGTCCTACCCGGGGCATCGTGATTTTGCTTAGGGCCATTCTGTTATGTACATTGCACTGTTTAATCGTTAAATAAAAGGCGTTTTTTTTCATGTACAAATATTGTAATCTTTGTTTTTCCTGTTTTTATTTTTACAATAAAATGGCAACGTGGTTATTTGCTTTGTATGCGTTTTGAAGCATTTAACCATTTCCTTTGCAGGATTACTATTTCAGATGACATCTATGAACCGCCTATGACTCATTTCGACTTCGAGCACCCGGTATTTCAGGCTGAGGAAGAGATTGTTGAAGATGGCGACGTACCAGAGGAGCTGACCTGGTTATTGAAACAAGAAGAAAGAATCATTCTGCCTCATGAGGAAGTCATCGAGATTATCAACTTGGGTTTGGAAGAGGTCGAAAGAAACATTCGTATAGGGGCTGTGCTGCAGAGCGACATCAAGCAAAGGTTGATTGAGATGCTCATGGAGTATAGTGATGTATTTGCTTGGTCGTACAAAGATATGCATGGGTTGGATACAGAATAGGTTGTTCACCGTCTGCCATTAAAAGAAGAATGCCCGCCGGTTAAGCAGAAGCTCCGAAGAACTAGACCAGACATGGCTGTGAAGATTAAGGAGGAAGTTCAAAAGCAGTGGGATGCTGGTTTCCTAGCTGTTACAAAATATCCCTCATGGGTCACCAATATTGTGCCAGTGCCAAAGAAAGACGGTAAAGTGCGAATGTGCGTAGACTACCGTGATTTGAACAGGGCGAGCCCGAAAGATGACTTTCCACTTCCTCACATCGATGTGCTGGTCGATAACACTGCTCAATTCTCTGTATTCTCCTTCATGGATGGCTTCTCGGGCTATAATCAGATCAAAATGGCGCCAGAAGACATGGAGAAGACTACCTTCATTACTCCCTGGGGAACATTTTGTTACAAAGTGATGCCCTTCGAATTGAAGAATGCTGGGGCAACATATCAACGTGCTATGACGACTCTCTTTCATGACATGATGCATAAAGAGATCGAGGTTTATGTTGATGATATGATTGCCAAATCCCAGACGGAGGAGGAGCATTTAGTTAATCTGCTGAAATTATTCAAGAGGCTTAGGAAGTTCAGGCTGAGACTGAACCCTAACAAGTGCACCTTCGGGGTGAGATCGGGTAAACTACTGGGGTTTATCGTGAGCGAAAAGGGAATAGAGGTTGATCCTGCGAAAATAAAAGCAATACAAGAAATGCCAACGCCTAAAACAGAAAAAGAGGTGTGTGGGTTTTTAGGTAGGTTGAACTATATTGCTAGGTTCATCTCTCACCTAACAGCTACGTGTGAGCCATTATTCAAGCTGTTAAAGAAAGATTAGGTTGTGACCTGGAATGAAAACTGTCAAAAGGCATTCGACAAGATAAAACAATATTTGCAGGAACCTCCTGTTTTGATACCCCCAGTGGCCGGGAGACCGTTGATTATGTATTTGACGGTTCTTGAGGAAAGTATGGGTTGTGTTCTCGGTCAACACGACGAGACAGGGCGTAAAGAGCATGCGATTTACTATTTGAGTAAGAAGTTTACTGACTGTGAGTCCAGATACTCAATGCTCGAGAAAACGTGTTGTGCGCTAGCCTGGGCCGCCAAACGTTTGAGGCAATACATGCTAAATCATACAACCCTGCTCATTTCAAAGATGGATCCTATCAAATACGTGTTTGAGAAGCAAGCGCTCTCCGAAAGAATTGCCCGATGGCAGATGGTGTTAACCGAATATGATATTCAGTATGTCTCGCAAAAGGCTATTAAAGGTAGCGTCTTGTCAGAGTACCTTGTGGAGCAGCCTGTTGAGGACTACCAATCAATGAGGTTTGATTTTCCTGACGAGGATATCATGTACTTAAAGATGAAAGATTGCGAAGAACCGTTGCCGAATGAAGGACCAGAGTTGGGTTCCAAATGGCAGTTGATATTTAATGGAGCTGTAAATTCCTACGGGAGCGGAATAGGTGCAATTATTACTACTCTTTAGGGGTCGCATATCCCCTTTACTGCCCGATTGACCTTTCCTGTTACCAATAATGAAGCTGAATACGAGGCTTGCATCATGGGTCTTGAAGAAGCTATTGATTTGCGAATCAAACATCTGGATGTATACGGAGACTCAGCTCTAGTGGTAAACCAGATTAAAGGAGAATGGGAGACACGTCAGCCTAATTTGATACCATATATGAATTATGCAAGGAGATTGTTGCCTTTCTTCGACAAGGTTGAATTGCATCATGTGCCGCGAGCAGAAAATCAAATGGCTGACGCCCGGGCAACTTTGTCTTCGATGTATAAAGTTAACTTCTGGAACGAGGCTCCCTGGATTGTTATCTCTCGGCTCGACAGGCCTGCATTCATATTTGCTATTGACGAAGCATCTGATGATAAACCCTGGTACTATGACATCCAGAATTTCCTGAAGAACAAGGAGTATCCGGCTGGGGCATCCAGTCGAGATCAGAAGACTCTCAGGAGATTGGCCGACAATTTCTATCTGAATCCTGACGGTGTCCTATACAAAAGAAACTACGATTTGGTGTTGCTACGCTGTGTAGACGAGAAGGAAGCGAAGTTGCTCATGGAAGAGATACACAAGGGTACATTTGGTACGCATGCTGGGGGGCATGCTATGACGAGAAAATTGCTGCGGGCAGGTTATTATTGGCTGACTATGGAAACTGATTGTTTCAAGTTTGCAAAGAGGTGTCATAAATGCCAGATTTATGCAGATAAGATCCGTGTGCCTCCGAGTCCTCTGAATGTGATGTCATCACCATGGCCGTTCTCAATGTGGGGAATTGATATGATTGGCAAGATCGAGCCTACGACATCAAACGGACACCAGTTCATCTTGGTGGCAATTGATTACTTCACCAAGTGGGTGGAAGCAACGTCATATGCCAATGTCACCAAGCAAGTGGTCGCCAGATTTATCAAACGAGATATTATCTGCAGATATGGAATCCCGGAGCGGATTATCACCGACAACGGTTCGAATTTGAATAACAAGATGATGAAAGAGCTGTGCCAGAATTTTAAGATTGAACATCACAACTCTTCTCCTTACCGACCCAAGATGAATGGCGCTGTTGAAGCGGCCAACAAGAACATAAAGAAGATTGTTCAGAAGATGGTGGTGACCTATAAGGATTGGCATGAGATGCTACCTTTCGCTTTGCACGGTTATCGTACGACGGTACGCACATCAACCGGGGCAACCCCGTTCTCGCTGGTATACGAAATGGAAGTGGTGTTACCGTTGGAAGTGGAAATTCCTTCCTTGAGGGTTTTATGAGACGTCCAACTTGACGAGGCAGAATGGGTTAAAGATAGACTGAATCAGCTCAATTTAATGGATGAGAAGAGGTTGGCTTCTCTAGCATACGGTCGGTTGTACCAGAGCCGGATGAAGAAAGCGTATGATAAGAAGATACACCCTCGAAGCTTTCAGACGGGCGACCTTATGCTGAAGAGGATTCTCCCGCCACAAATAGATCACAGGGGCAAGTGGACCCCTAATTACGAGGGGCCATACGTTGTCAGAAAAGTCTTTTGTAGAGGAGCCTTGCTACTATCTACCATGGATGGTGAAGACTTTTCGTCTCCTGTGAATTCGGACGCAGTTAAAAAATACTTTGCTTGAAAAAGACCCGCTGGACAGTAAAAAGAGAGTCCAGGCAAAAATGGGGCATCCTGGCGAACCAAAAACAGAATAAAAGGTTCGGGCAAAAGTTAGGGATAAAATTGAAAAGATGTACGCCCGCGAAGTCGAAAACCTACACTGGGCGACTTCGGCAAAAAAGGGTATCCCGGTGAATTGAAAACCCGCAAAGGGCGATTCACGCAAAAGTTAGGGATTGAAAAAGAAAATGACTGCGGTCCGAATCTGATACTACATTGCTTAGTGGTTTGGGAGTACCTGGGGTTCGTCTATCAGATACAATATCTTTCGAAAATTGAATATCGAGAAAGCAACGGAGTCAGGCGAGTCATAGGAGGATCAGCTCATGATGTTTGTCTGCACCACGTCGCCGACATGTGTACAAATCCATTTTGTGTTTTTGTATTTTTTATGCTTTCTGTGTGTGTATGCGTAACTTCCTCTTTTCAGGAGTTGCATCCGATGTACAAAACTTTGCCTATTCAGAGGCCTGTTATTAATAAAACATGTTATTCAGCATTTGCGGTTTGTGCTTTACTGTTTTGTATGTGGAAAACGCCGATGTTCCGATGAACTTGCATGTGTATAACTTTGCTGGCCCTTGCCAATAATTGCTAAAACTTCGAATTGACTGAAGTAATGTCACAGACACTAACCCAAATAGATTTGGTTGTATAGATTTGTCTTGTCTCGTTTGTGTTTTGCAGGGTCCTCACCTTTGAAGCAAACGATCAGGAAGTTGTGGCCCCCAGCCGGAGTCTCGGGGTGAAAGACTTGATTTGGTGTGACGCTAATCCCCATGCAGGTTGTGCCTCGCCCCAGAAAGTGAAATGATGTTATCCCTTACCGAAGAGGGATCACTCTCCCTAGCTAGTCGCAGCTTACCACCAGGGTATCCCCAGCAGGACAGAATCAGTGTCTCATGCAGCGTTTATACTCCCCAGAGAGTCGAAGATGTGCGCATTCAATCCCCAGCTGGGAGGATTTCCGTGGCACGTAACCAAGATAGTAAGTTCAGAAAGGAGTACCCCTACCGAGGATGGTTTTCTTCCTCCTCGCAGGTCGTCTTGCCTTCGTCAGGATGATTATCCCCAGCGGAGTGGTAGTTTCGAGTTCGTAAACTGTACCCAGACAGTTGTCTCCCAGATGGGTCGCTTCTTCCCCAGTGGAATTGGTCTTCCCAGCAGGTGTTATTATTTCCTCCAGTGGAAATGGATGTGTAATCTCTCCCGGGCCGAGTGGGTTGTATCTCCGACATTTATTTTGCCAGAATATGTCGCGATATCTGTTCGTCCCCAACAGGGTGGTATTTATCCTCAGCAGCCGTGTTGATGAAGCCAGCTTATCAGAGCTCCCCAGCAGTCTGAACCTGCATTTGCATTTGCATACATTATCATGTTTGCATCTACCCAGAAAACGCGTAGCATTTCCATGCCGTATGGAGCATTACGCCATTGCCAAACATACGCATTTTGAAACATAAATCAGGTTGGTTAACCTTTTGGTTTTTCAGGTGTGTTTCCCAGCAGGAGTATCGGGTTCTATCTCAGATCTATTACCAGATGATCGAGGTCTCGCCGTGAGACAGGTCTACTGTTGCGGCTGCATTTCAGGGTTTCATGAATCAAAATTCAGGAGTGGTCACTTGTTGTCGAAACGGGTGTCGGGCAGTTATTTTCAGAATATTCCCAAGGGAGTTAGCTACTACCACGAACAGGTTAGGAAGCCATATCCAATGTTGTATTTTCCCGTATGAGTCAGGCGAAAGAACTTTCCTATATGTATCAGGCAGATGTGTTGTATTTTCCTGTATGAACCAGGCAGATGAGCTGTATTTTCCCGTATGGATCAGGCGGATGAACTTTCCTGTATGTATCAGGCAGATGTGTTGTATTTTCCTGTATGTATCAGGCAGATGAATTGTATTTTCCCGTATGAAGCAGGCGGAAGAACTTTCCTGTATGTATCAGACAGATGTGTTATCTTTTCCCGTATGAAGCAGGCGGATGAACTTTCCGGTATCCAGATAGATGATTCTCCCGGGATAGCCAGAGTATGTGAGTTGTGTTCCGATGTGTGACAAAAGTATTTTCCCAAGGAAGTCGTCGTGATTTCCTCGTGTTACTATCCCCAGTAGAGTCCTCCTTAAAATCGTTTGTGGGATGGGACCAACGGATTTGGCTTCTGCTGAGGTAGGCAGAGAAACGGTATTCAGATAATTTTCCCGTATGAAGCAGGCGGATGGATTTTCCTGTAATCAGGCAGACGACTTTTCCCGTACGAAGCAGGCGGATGAAGCTTCTTGTAATCAGGCAGATGACTTTTCCCGTATGGAGCAGGCGGATGAATCTCTCGTATTCAGGCAGATGGTTTTCCCATGATAGACCGAGTATGTGTCTCAGGATAAGACAGAATGTGTTCATATATTTGACAGGACTATTTCCCCGGCGAGGTCGTCAGGTTTTCTCTGTGTTAACAGAATGTGGACAAAGTTCTATCCCCGCGATGATAGAATCTTTTTCAGGCTGATGAAAATAATCCCCAGCACGGTCGCTAATTGATCAGTTGTTGCCGTAACAACCAGATCCAGTCAGCGGAGGGTGTTGTCCAAGCAGTTGGTGCAGTTTATTTTTGCGGTTGGCAAATTTCAGGGTTTCTTTGGTATTCAACCGTCTCGTACCTCGAATGTTTGAAGGTCGTTCGCTCTTCACCCAGTCGGGTCCAAGCCGCTTGAATATGGGCAGCTGTTGCACCCCAAAATTTGACCAACCGGTTCCCATATCTGGTTTATGTTTCGACGCATTTTGCATTCGCATTCGCATACTGCATGCATTGCATTTTTCTCAGTCAGATCGATTTTATCGGGATTGCAGCCCCTGGCGTTTCAGGCAGTTCAGGCCGGTTTGAATAAGTGTATTTTGAGAATTGGTGCTCGTTCCCTGTGTTTTTAGGCCATCTCGGTGCCCGGGTTTCGCTATGGTTGCGCAATTGTTCTCTCATCGATTTAATCGGCTTCCTGGCATTTTTAGAATTTTTTTCTTTTATTTTCTAGATTTTTAATGCATTTAATAGATTTTTAATAGATTTATTTGTTTTTTAGATATTAAATAGGTTAATTTTTTTAGTAGAATTTAATAGTTTTTTTTAATAGAAGTAAATAGTTTTTTAGATTTTTTAAATAGATATTTCTTTTTAATAGATTTAATAGATTTTTAACATTTTAGATATTAGTTTTTATCATTAAATAGAGTAGTTTAATATAGATTTTAATATAGATTTTAGATTTTTTAATAATAGTTTTTTTGATATAGTTTAAAAAAAAGGGGAATATAATAATGTTAGAGTAGATTTTTTAATTGGTTTAATAGATTTAATATAGAATTTAATAGGTTTTTTTATAGATTTTATTAGATTTTTTTAATTGATTTTCTAGATTTAATTGGAATTTTAAATAGATAAATAGATATTAAATAATTTTTTTCTGTTTTTTAATAGGTTAATTAGGGTTAATTTTGTTTTTAGGATTAATTAGGGTTTTTTATTATTAATTTTTGTTTAGTTGTAATTAGGGTTAAGTGTGTTTTGTTAATTAGATTTAATTAGGATTAATTAGGGTTTTTTGTTATTAATTTCGTTTAGTTTAATTAGGGTTTTCATTAGCATTTAATTCAGTTTTAATTCTTTAATCAAAGTCATTATCCCTTAATAGTGGGCCAGGTGTCCAGTTAAGGCCCAGTCAGAGAGGTCCACGAATTGCCAAGTGTCATTTAAATAGAGATGCCACGCGTGTCATCATCCTTTCAGCCACCTCACACAGCCATTGCCAACTCACAGACCCACTCTCCCTCTCTCCTCACACGTGTAACCCTCACCCCTCCTCTCAGTGCCACACGTCCGCCTCAGAACCCTCCACCACCACACCTCACAGCTGTCCCCCACTAGCTACCTGCTCGCCGGAACGCATGCAAACGCCGCCGGACCGTCTCCCCTCCGCCGCAACCGTCGCTAGAGATTGTTGAGTTCGCCGGAAACTGGATTTTTCAGGAAATTAATCCAAACGCCTTTCAATCTTCATCGTCTAGCTTCATCCATCTTCGCCGGAAACTCACACCGTCGCCAGAATCTTCATTCTCATCAGCAGTACACCAGGATCCTCAATCGTTCTTGTTCATCATCCTTTAACACTTGAGTTTTTGCGCCAAGAATTACTACGATCTTCATCATCTTGGCTCCAGAATCGCCAGATTCTCATTGATCTTCGTCCATCTTCTTCGTCAAATTGCCAGAAACGTTTTTAGATTCAAGGACTTCATTGTGTGTTCTTCAGCAATCTCTTTCCAGATAGCGGCAGAAATCTCAAGGATCTTCATTCTCCAAGAACACCATCACATATTTTCTTCAGCGAGTTTCTTTTTCCAGATCTTCCTCAAGACTCTCGTCAGAAGCTCAAGATCTTCGTCATCCGCAGATCTTCTCAGCGTCATCATCCAGGTTTTCGTCTTTTCTCTTCTAATTCCTTGCATGTTCATAGGTAGCTGGAGATTTAGGTCTTATGAGTGTAAATCTGGAAATTTGTAGGTTAAGATCTTCTGATTAGGTTGAATAGTAGGTGTTAGTAAGAGGGTTTAAGTTGGAGAAATTTATTCTGAGAGTTTTTAGTGTTTAGTTCATGTTGGTTTGGATTGAGGAATGTGTTCGTAGTGAGGATTTAGGATTGAAGTTGTTGATGATTGTTATTGGCAAGAGTTTCGTTTCAAGGTTTGAAAGGCTGAGAGATTGGAAGAGAGGATGGAGAGGGAGAATGAAGGAGCGCCTCTAGGGCTTTCTAAGAAGGCGATGAACAGTGGAGAGGAACTTGGGAGATAGATTTAGGTTTTGTGCTGATAGGGTTGAAATGGAATTCGGGCCTTAGGCCCATTGTGGTTGGCTTGCTGATCATACTCTCAGTTTTCCCATGGCACCCCTCTCCCCATGTGAAGCGTGTTCTGGGCCTAGAATAGTTACTATCCACACCCCCCAGTCTGGGGCCCAATTTGAAATACAAGGCGAAATCTTGCTATTCGCCACCCCCCCCCCCCCCCCCCCCCCCCGTTTTTCTTTTTCTTGTTTTTAATGTTTTTTTTTAAAAGGGTAATGGGCTTAGCGCGCTGGCTATGTGCACCCCCCCTCCTGAGCCCAGTTCACTTCTGAACTGTAGAATTGCTATTTGCCAGACTTTTTCTTTTATTTTTAATTGATTTTCATGTTTGCATATAGTTTAGTAAATAAATCATAACAAATTGAAAATTGGTTATTTTTACATGGGATTTTTTCCCTCATTTTCATAACAACATCAAGAAAATTATAAAAGAATAAAATTGGCATTTCATTCATTTTTTATTTTCTGGTGCATTTTTGCATTTTATGGCATTTATTTCATTTACACTTGGTATATCTTACTTGCTGAATTTAGTATGGTCATTGTATTTCATATTTTGATGTAATTCTTTTTCCTATGGTTAGATTAGAGTATTAGGTTCCCCCTGGAATTTTATCACATTTTTTTGATTTAATTTAGGATAGTTTTGAACCATTAACTTTAGGGTGATCAGGATTAGGGTTTCACGACAATTAGGTGCAGTTTAGGGCATAGTTTTGGGGTTTTAAAATTGATTTAGGTCTTGGGGTTTATATGGGGTATAGGGTACATAGTTAGGGCCCCTAGAAATTTAATTAGGATTTTATGTTGAGTTTTACTGTTTTTACCTGATTTTTGCAAATTGGTTAATATTGGTGTGTTTCCCACTTGGGATGTTGCTTTGTTTGCGGGGTTTGGGTATTTCAATAAGGCTTGGGGCTTGGGTTATGCTTGTTGAGGCTTATGAAGACCTTGAATGATGATTTGAGACAAGGGATAGAGCTTGATGCATGAAGATTCCTCTCCTGGAGGATGGTTTTTGAAGACATAGGAAATAGGAGAAATAGGCAGAGCTTTAGATTAGACTAAATTCTTCCACAAACATGGAAAACATCTTGTGCTTCCATTCCTCCCAATGACTGAAAGTCCTTCTAAGATATTCACATCCCTCCTTTGGAGGGATAAGTGGCTTATCTTGGAAGTAGAACTTTGAGGGAACCTGTCTCTCATGATGTTAAACACTTATAGGCTTCCTTTGGTTGTCAATAAGCTGTTTAGCATTCAACTTATTCTGTTAAGTGATTCTTTTCTGGAGTGCTTGCCTTGAAGAAAGAAGTCATTGCAGATAAGAAGAAGTTCATTGCCTTGAAGATTGATAAAGATGATACCTGTTCATGTCAAAGCTGCTCAACTGTTGGATTAGGATTTTACTGCTGTCTGAAGCTGTCAACTATTGGATTAGGATTTTACTGCTGTCTGAAGCTGTCAACTGTTGGGGTTCATTGCTTGCTCAGGCTTGGTGTTGCTTGGAGTGTAGAGGGTCACTAAAGAGTTGATCTTGGGGTTCACTTGAAGATGTTACTGTTTTGCAGTTAATCAACTGTCAGAGTTTGATGTTTTTCAGAGCTACTGCTGTAGGAGCTAGTGGGCTGTCAGAGCTGGTTTTGGGGTCTTATTCTCTTTGCTGTATTGTTTGTTAATTTTCCCATAGGTTTGAAGTGAAGCTGTTTCACTTTGCCTATTGTTTTCTCAGGTTCGAGGTTGAGTGGGACTCCCTTGCCTCGCTTGTATTGCTGCATTCATGCATTTTTACTGCTTTATTGTATTTTTGTTGTTCCTTTTCCGTTTATCCCCTAGGATCTCTGATTTCCTCTGTGCAGGAGGGAATTATGACAGACATTAGGTGTTAATCCATGCATGACAACATTAGGGTAGTTTTCATTCCCCTTTCAAACCCTAGGTTTTTAGACTTCTCTTCTATCTCAGAACAATTCAAAACACAGTAATAAGGATGATCGATGCCGTACGCTACGAGCCTTAAGCTATTCGAGAAAGGTTGCTGGAGGGTCACTCTTCAGTAACCTGATTGCTTAGTGTGTCACCCTTAGGGTGACATACGACGTAGTCACCCTCAAATCATAGTCTCTAGTGCGTCAGAGATTGCAAACATCATAAAAGACAGTTCTGGCGTAAAAGACTGATAATAAACATCAAAGTGTCATTTTTGTCCGCTTGGGCCTGTAATCAGGAGAAAACCTTTTTCAGAAGGATAAAAAACAGTCAGACAAATCTGTGTCTTCTGTAGCTGAACTACAGCTGCTCTGATTTCTCATATCTAATGAGAATATGTAGGCATAGGATGCGATATCCTAGCGAGCACACTAACAACTAACCTATCTGTTCTTTCGCTGCTGTGCGATCGAGACTTTCCCGTTAATGACTGATGTTATCCTTTTCTCTTGCCCTTGCGCATCTGAGACCAGACCGTAGTTCTAGTTCCCGTAGGTTCCCGTACCTCTAGAACCAATTTCATCTCTCACTCCTGTGTGATCGAGAATACCCTGTCTAGCCGTAGTTAGCCCGAACTACGTTTGCTCTGATCTTTCATGCTGTATGAAAGTACGTAGGCATAGGATGCTGTATCCTAGCGAGCAACCTCCCCTCCTTTCCGTAGGTAGGCGAACTACGTTGACTCTGATTTCTCGTTCCAGACGGGAATACGTAGGCATAAAGTGCGATATTTTGCCGAGTCATTTTATTTCCTTTTAACCCTTGACCCTGTAGAATAGATAGAATAACCATCCGTACTAGAAAACAAGCGTGGATCTCGTCGAGTATGACGGACGTGAGGGGTGATAATACCTTCCTCTTGCGTAACCGACTCCCGAATCCAGGATTCGGTTGCGATGACCATTCCTTTCCTGTCTTTGCGGTAGGTTTACTTCGAGCGTTTCCTTTCCCTTCTTTGGGATAAATAACGCACCGTGGCGACTCTTCTGTTTAGCCGGCGCCGATTTTCGCAGTAGCGACAAGAAGGTTACCATTGCCAATAGTACCAGAGCCAATAATATTGCCCTTCTGATTCCCTCCAAACTTGACGTCTCCTCTAGATTTAAGCTCCAGGCTTTGGAACATAAACCTTTCTCCCGTCATGTGACGTGAGCAGCCAGAGTCCAGGTACCATGATTGGCGTCTTGGCTTTGCTGCTAAATACATCTGCAACAGGTATTATCTTATCCTTAGGTACCCAGATCTTTTTGGGTCCTTTTGGGTTAGTTTCCTTAAAAGATTGTCTGAACTTCTGTCTTTTTACAACAGGTTTATTTTGACTAACTTTTGGTTTAAACACAAGAACATTCTGATCAGAACGTGTGTGTTTAATATCATTCAGATGACCAAACTTAAAATGAGAATATAAGGGAGTCTTCTTAATGATAAGTTTATCAACAGGCATTGGATTTAAATCCTTTCCAGAGGAAGATTCATATCCAATTCCTTTTCTGTTGTTTCTGCTAACTCCATAGATCATTGACGCCATCTTGCTTCTATCTATGCTTTTAGCCAGAAACTTCTGAAAACTATAATCATATTCTTCTAAAATATTTTTTCATTTTGACTTAGTTTCAGATTCAGAGTCTTGTTGAGCTTTTTCAAAATTGTTTTTCATTTTCAAATTGTTTTCTTTGAGCTCAGCAACTTCTGACTTTAACAGACTATTCTCAGATTCAAGATTGCATTTAAGCTTCTTGCATTTAAGCTTAATCTGGTTGTAGTTATTCAGGACTTCTGATAAAACCTTAATAAGTTCTTCCCTAGAGAGATCAGAAAGTACCTCTTCTTAGTCAGATTCAGAATCAGATTCAGATCCAGATGATCCTTCATCCTGATCTTCCACGCCAGCCATCAGTGCCATGTTGGCACATTCTTCTTCTGACTCTGATGAAGATTCAGATGCATCTGAATCATCCCATGTAGCCATCAGAACTTTCTTTTTATGCTCAGGCTTCCTTCTTGGCTTCTCCTTCTGAAGCTTTGGGCATTCATTCTTGTAGTGCCCAGGTTCTTTGCATTCATAGCAAACAACCTCCTTCTTTCCAGATCTTTTGTGTCCAGAGGACTCTTTGCATTGATCTGGCTTCTTGAAGTTCTTGAACTTCCTCTATTTGTGCTTCCAGAGTTTGTTGATCCTTCTGGACAGTAAGGATAGTTCATCTTCTTCTTCAAAAGAAGACTCTTCAGAACTTTCTTCTAACACCTGCAATGCTTTAACATATTTGTTAGATTTTAAAGCAATTGACTTACCTTTCTTTTGAGGCTCGTCTTCTTCAAGTTCAATCTCATGGCTCCTCAGAGAGCTGATTAGTTCCTCCAATGTGATCTTGTTCAGATCCTTAGCTAGCTTCAGAGTAGTGACCATTGGTCTCCATCTGATGGGCAAGCTTCTGATGATCTTCTTCACATGATCAGCAGTTGAATAGCCTTTGTCCATCACTTTTAATCCAGCTGTGAGGATCTGGAATCTAGAGAACATAGCTTCTATAGATTCAGATTCTTCCATTTTAAAGGCTTCATATTTCTGGATCAGCGCCAGAGCCTTGGTCTCTTTAATTTGTGAGTTCCCTTCATGAGTCATCTTCAAAGACTCAAACAAATCAAATGCTGTTTCTCTGTTGGTAATCTTCTCATACTCAGTATGAGATATATCATTTAATAAGATTGTTCTAGCTTTGTGATGATTTCTGAACTCCTTCTTCTGAGCTTCAGTCATAGATTTTCTATCAATTTTCTTGCCATCCCCATCAGTGGGGTGAACATAACCATCAATAACTAAGTCCCAAAGATCAGCATCATAACCAAGGAAGAAACTCTTTATTCTGTCCTACCAATAGTCAAACTTCTCCTCATCAAACATAGGGGGTTTTGTGCTGATTCTATCCCTTTCTTAATATATGTTGTTGCTGTTGGATGTTGAAGCTTCAGCCATAATATCAACCAAAAAATATCAAGAGTTTTCTCACTGGATCTTTTCTATTCACGGTGAAGTGATAGCACACACAAAACCGGAGCTCTGATGCCAACCGAAGCTGAGAAAATACTTAGAAGGGGGGGGGGGGGGGTTTGAATAAGGATTTAGAAAATATTATGGCAAATAAAAACATAAAGATTTTTATCCTGGTTCGTTGAACTCAACTACTCCAGTCCACCCTATCAAGAGTGATTTGCCTTTCTCCACAAGGACTTAATCCACTATAATCAAACTGATTACAATATCAACCACTAAGAACAACTGTCTTAGTCTTCTCAAGAACTACTGACCACAACTTGGTCTTCTTAAGGAACTTTTACAATCAAATGTAAACTAAACAAGTGTTTGAAATGCTTCTAAGAAAGCTATATCACAACTGTGATTTACACTTAAGTTTAAGAAGGTATAAAACAATTCAACAAAGAATAATAATTTGTATGAGAGCTTTGAGAGAGTTTTCAATAGTTTTGTTAATTTTCGTCAACTGAAGAAAGTTGTTGAAGGCTTGCTTATATAGACAAAGAAGTCCAAGACGTTGCAAGCTTGAAGACCGTGTACTGCAAAGTAGCTGTAGCCTTTAGTCTTCACATCACTTGATCTTTCCTAGAAGTAGAACGTTCAGAGAAATCCTTTTTGCCTGAGTTCTTGTGTCTAGCATAAAAGAGGAAAGAGTCGTTTGGCATAACCAACAGATATAACTTTGAATAATCTTCTTCAACAAGTTTCTATTTCACAGCAATCAACATCAAAGCCTTAAGTGATCAGAGTCTTGATGTCTTCAGAGTTTGCTGTATCAGAGCATTGCAGCAAGTGTGCTTCAGCGTGAAATAAATCAGAGCAGAGTTTGGAGATCAGATCCTCAGTACTTGCAGCGAATAGTACTATCAGAGTCTTCTGAAAAATAGTGCTTGAAACTCTTCATACAAAGTCTTCAGTCTACGCTTCAGATGCTTCTGTAGCTTCTGCTTCAGATTCTTCTGCAGGCAGCACTCAGAGTCTTCTGTAGGCAGCACTCAGAGTCTTCTAATTAGATACTTCTGATGCTTAGAGCCATGCATAGTTCAACGTTCAGATCCATTTTTTCTTTCATAAGAATATTAAATTTAATATCTGCAGCAAAAATACTTGAACCAATTTAGACTATATAATTTCATAATACAAAATTTCATATGTGTTATCATCAAAACATAGAGATATAACTAAGAACCAATCTCTGTTCTAACAAAATTGAATTGAATTAGATTTGTAATTCATGTTACACTAAAGACTATGACTTGAGAGCGAATGTGTCGCATATCGCCCAAAGGGCATACGCTAAACACTCTAGATAGTTGAGAGGAAGCCCCCCAACTATCATTCCCCAAGTACTTAAGGCTCGTAGCGTACAACACTTATTATCCTTTATTAGATGTCTTGAAGAAGTTTTGAGATTAGAAGAGAAGACACAAACTCTAAGGGGAAACTAATCAACCCTAATGTTATCATGCAATGTGCTCCTAAGATTGAGATTAAAAGGGGAAAAGACTATCCTAATGTTATCATGCTTGGACTAAACACTTAATGTCTCTCCTGCTCCCATCCTAAACAGAGGTACTAGGAATCATAAGGGGTCATGGAAAAAGACCAAGAAAACACAAAATAAATCAATCACAAATGAGATGCAAGAAATAGATCAAGTTGACTTAAACAAGTCAAGAAGAAATGCAAGCATGATATGCAAGATGCAACACAAACAAAAGATGAAGCAAAATGACTTAAACAAGTCAAAGAAAAAGTGAGATGAAATGGGAGAAGTCATAACTCCTACAACCATTCATGCATCAATCACCAAACCCAAAAGGTAAACAACAAAACCAAAGAGAGAAGCCATGATCAAAATGGAGATGGGAGAATAGGCTTGGGCAGCAAGCAACATGAAAGATATCTCAACCAAACACAACATGTTGATCATGCAAAAGAAAGGAGCAAAAGTGCTCAAAGTGATCCCTCATTCAAAGCAAACTTAACGTATGAACAAAGGATACCAAATTGCTTTGAATAAGTATCAAAAGCCAAAGGGCAGAAGCACAAACACAAGGAGGAGATGCTAAAACAAAATGGAAACCAAGGCACAAGCAAGTTACAAGTCAAGGCAAGAGAAAGAACCAAAGTTTCATTCATAATCAACACTTAGAACCAAGTGGAATGCCCTACTTCAAAGTGACTTGTAACACAAACTACACAAGTGTGTGACCTATAAATGCAAAAAAAGTACCTTAATCATGTCAAGAATGAGAATCAAGAGTCATAGGATGCATATGGGATCAATCAAAGTCATTTCCCAAAGAAACTAGGTCAACTAGTTTGTATGAACTTCATCTAGGGTGACTTAACTTGCAAGGTTCACCAAAAATAGAAGAAATGTTCAATAAATCTCAAATAAAATACACAAAACAGCTAAGTATGTTGGAAAAAAGAGGCCAAAGTTTCAATACCAAATTCAGTTCAAGGCATCACCAAATGATTTGATCAACTAGAGTGCTCCACCTTATTGAATTATAATCGAGGGTCAAACAAAAAGTGATCAAACCAAGACCAAAATTAGCCTCAAAGGTCTCTCAATCCATCCTTTAAATGGAGTGGAAACATCATTCATTGGTGATATCAAATGGTAGCTCAAGCATGAATGATCAAACAAGAACAATATTAAAAATACCTCACTTTGCAAAATTAAAATAAAATTGCAAAATAAAATAAAATCAGAAACAAAAATTATGAAAAATTAAATAAGGTTTTAAAATGTTTGAAAATATTTTTTATTTAATTTTTGGATAAATTGAGGTATTTTTAATAATTGAAAATCAAAACAGAAAATAAAATATAAAAAAAAACAATTGGAAATGGAAGGGGGTGCAAAAGTAAAAGCAGAATACAAAGGAATCACGTTGAAAGTGCAATTGGGCTCCAAATGAGGGGGGGGGGGGGGGGGGCGAATATCAATTCAAGCCCAGATCCAAGCCAACCTCAGAGCTTAATGAAACTCACTGTTTCAATAAAATACGTGGATTCAAATGTCCACCTGAGCACAATCAAACCAATCAAAATAAAACACGCACGCAAGTCAACAATTCAAAGGAAGCCAAGTCAGATTTGACGGGAAATAAACCAGATGCCGGAGCTAGGGCTCCGGTCGTCTTCTCCGGTGAGCACGCCGGAGCTCAAGGAAAAAACCTCAACCAACGAGCATGAAAATGGTTCCAAACGAAAGATTTCATTGCAAGGGTTCCAAATCCATAGACCAAACATCCAAACAGTTCAAGATCAAGGAGAATCGAAGATCTAAAGTTTGAGTGCACTAACTAAAAATATGATCAAACATGAACAATAACTATGCAAACATTGCCTGCTCAACATAGTGCTTCAGATGCAGCCAATATGAGCCTAAATCAGTGCCTAAAATGAGAGAATTAGATAGTGGAAGCTTACTGAACGGAGCAACTCCGTTGGTTCTTCAGATGCGTGCAACCATCACTTCTTTGCTCCAATTCCACTCCAAATGCTCCCAGGAAGAAGAATCAGGCCTGAATTGAAGTTAATTTGCAGAGACAAATGGGATATGATTTTGAAAAATGCTTGAGAAACTTGAATCTGAAATTGCTCTCTCAAGCTCCAAATGCGCGTTCTGAGCCTCTAGGGCAAGCTTTTGGTTTATATATGATGGATTAAATGACTTCATGCAAGCCTATAATGCCCCAATTGAGAGATTTGAAAATTTTCCCAAAAAAGAACGTTTACTCAAGCACACGGGTTTTGCTTGCTTCATATGTGTTAAGTGCACCAATTTGAAGCTTGTGAGGTGTATTTTGCATTTCAATGGAGTTGGGCTTTGAATTTGATCCATAATCCAAGTTTGAAGTGGAAACTTCTTAGTGAAGAAACTTGAAAATGCCATGTTTCCACGCCCTCTTGTACCAATCCAAATTGTGCAATATTCTCATGATCATACTTTGGTGTGAAATGATTCAAAAATGAAGTAAAATGAGACCTATAATGTATCAACTTCATCTCATTACTAAAAGTTCAAATTTCACTTGAAAATCATTCAATATGGCCATATAATTCCACAATTCAAATGATTCTTGAGTTCCAAGATGTAAATGAGACCTTTATGAACAACTTTCATGTTGGTTGGAAGTACATTTGAGGTACACAAGTTCATGAAAATGACCCATAAAACAAATGACCTAAAATGAAACTTTCCCAAAATACCCTTGCCTTGTCAAGACCATAACTTGAGATGTTCAAATGATATCAAGGAATTCTAGGACTTTTTGGAAATCTAATATCATGAGTAACAACTTTCATGTTCACTTAAAGTTGATGAGAAACTTGATTCTAGGTCAAAAATGCCTTGGAAGTGAGTTGTCTTTTAGTTGACCAAAAATAAGTTCATCTGAGACCTCTAATTTCTTGGCATCATAACATGAGTTATACACACTCAATGGATGAGTTCTAGTACTAAAAAAAGCTAAGAACATGACCTACAAGTTTCATGTTTGCATGAAAATAAGATTGAACTTCTATCATATGGTAAATTATCCTTGAAAGTTAGGCACTAAAGAAGGGGATTTTACACTGAGATCCTCTGAAACCCTAATTTAGTAACTCCTTGAACTCTTGATTCTTCTTGATTTGAACCAGACATGACATCCTAAATGTCTCAAGATAACTTCCCATAGCCTCAATAACTTAGAACTAAGTCTCAAACTCTCTCAAGTCCACAGTTGACCTTGAGTTGACCAGATGAAACCCTAGATTCACATCCTTTGACTGTGACCTCTTACAGATGAAATAAAAGCCTAGACAAGCTCCACAATGACTTAAAAAGCACTCAATGAACTTCTCAAACAAATTCTCAATACCTCCTTTCAAGGAACTTTGACAACTTCATGATGCTGGTAGACACTCTTGCCTGAGCTTGAGATCAAATGAGACTCTTCTATTGAATCCTCTCTTGATCCCCTGTTAAGAACAATGCTATGCAAATGCAAATGCTAAAATGAAATGAAACATAAGCCAAGTTCAAGAAAAGGGTTGGTCAAATTTTAGGGTACAATAGCTGCCCCATTCAAACGTCTTGGACATGAATGGGTGAAAAGCGAACGACTTTCAAGCAATCAAGGTAAAAGACGGTTGAATACCAACGAACCCGGAAATTTGCCAACCGCAAAAATAGAACCAAAAATTTGTTATTGGGATAAAATATCCGGAAAAACTGTATCTGATAGTTGCAACGACAATAAGCTAACTGATTACCAATCAGAAAACCTCGACACGCAGTCAGAATAAACATCTGCTAACGCGCAGGCAACGACACTAGGTCGGAAAGGTCATCTGATTCCACCATCAGGCATCTGTTAAACAAACCAAGCATCGAACCCGAAGGCCGACTTAACACGAAGCTGATAATATCTGCTAACCACCAGGCATTCGCTAAATAAAAACGAGCATCGAACCCGAAGGCCGGCTCAACACGAAGTTGAGAGCATCTGCTAACCAGCAGGCATTCGCTAAATAAAAGCGAGCATCGAACCCGAAGGCCTACTCAACACGAAGTTGAGAGCATCTGCTAACCAGCAGGCATTCGCTAAATAAAAACGAGCATCGAACCCAAAGGCCAGCTCAACACAAAGTTGAGAGCATCTTCTAACCAGAAGGCATTCGCTAAATAAAGACGAGCATCGAACCCGAAGGCCGGATCAACACGAAGTTGAGAGCATCTGCTAACCAGCAGGAATTCACTAAATAAAAGCGAGCATCGAACCCAAAGGCTGGCTCAACACGAAGTTGAGAGCATCTGCTAAGCATCAGGCATTTGCTAAATAAAAGAGAGCATCGAACCCGAAGTCCGGCTCAATAAGAAGTTGAGAGGAGAATCTACCGATTCATAATCCGAAAGAGAACTTTGCTAGGGAAAGAGAAACTTAAACAAGAAAATTCTGTTGGGGAATACATGGTAAGATAAACACATCTGTCAATGATTTTACTGGAGGTCTGGATACCACACAAGCTCAAGAAAAAAACGGATACTTGCGGGGGTCTGAATACCACAAAGGTTAAACGAACCGATATCTTCCAGGGTCTGGATACCACGCAGGCTAAAGAAATAAATTGGTGTTAGCTGGGGTCTAGATACCACACGGGCTAAAGAAAACAATGTTGTCTGCTGGAGATACAACTGGAAACGAGAGGTAACAACCTGGCTTATGTTTCAAATGCACATGTTTGAATATGGCGTAACACTCCATACGAAATGGAAATGCTACGCGTTTGGGAGGATTCTATGCACAATGCAAATGCAAAGGAACTACCCTAACAAAATAAATGCTAAAGAGAATGGGCCAACTCTGCTGGGGATGACCGGGTACCCAGTAAGATTGGACTTATGCTGGGAGAAATAAGCCCTGGATGGCTTCCAAGAAAAGAACTCTCCTGGGTGATACTGCTCTGACGAGAACAAAACTCTATTCCGCTGGGAATCAACTCAAATTTTGTTGAGGAAAGCACCCTGAATGGCCTTCCAGAATACAATTCTTCTGGGGAACAAAAGACTCGACTGGGATAAAGGCAGCCAACTGCCGAGATCATCTCAACTCTACTGGGGAAATCAACCCTGGATGGCCTCCTAGAACACGACTCTACCAGGGAGTAGGCAAACTGCTGGGGGAATACCTCTACTCTTCCGTAGATTTCAACCTGTTGGAGATTAAATCCAAATCTCTAGGAATAAACGAATAAGATTTACTAGGAATCCGTCCCAAACTCTCTCTGCTGAGGATGAGAAACAAACTACTCCAACAACTCCATCGAGGATTACTCAATGAGGGAATCAACATCGACCTTTGCTTGGGGAATGAGTCAACGACCTGGACCTTGAGGGAAAAGGAGTCAAAGGCTTGGACTCTATGGGGAACCGGAACTCTGAATCCGCTCCACTGCTGGGAAAAAAATCCCAAATTTGCCGGATAAAGGAAACTTCAATCCCAACCTGCTGGGAATAAGCTCATGCCTTTGATCTGCTGGGGATAAACGTACACGCTCAACCTACAAATGAGTAAACAAACAAGATATCCTGCATAACAGAAACTATCTCGGTCATCATCCGTGACGTCGTTCAAGCAAATCAAAGTTGTAATGATTATCAGCAAAGCCCACAAGTTTATGTATGCAAAGTTTTATCAAAAACATCAGGCTTTTTTCGCAAGCAAAAGCAGTAAAGGCTAAAACAAGAACAATAATTTATTAAATAGTATTTACTTCATTGATAAGTGGCCTGTAAATAGGCAGATTTTACAACAGATGCAACTCCTGGAAAGAGAAAGCTGCACAAAATATTTACAGAAATGCACAAAGATATACAAAACGTCGGCAATGTGGTACAGACAACCACCATGTGTCGATTCATCTATGACTCGCATGACTTCAATGATTTTCCAATGCTTTGTCTTCCGAAGAGACTGATTTGAACGGATGGCCCTCGAGTCCTCCCATAATCCATTATGCTCTGAAGATCAATACGTAGACCGCAGTCATTTGCTTTTCAAATCCCTAACTTTTACCTGAATCGCCCTTGTGGATTTTCGATTCACAGGGATACCTATTTTTGCCAAAGTTGCCTTTTCAGGTTTTCAACTTTGCGGGTTTACATCCTTTATTTTTATCCCTAATTTTTGCCCGAACCCATTCTTTTTTATGGTTCGCCGGGATGCCCCATTTTTGCCTGGATATTCTTTTTCTTTCCAGCAGGTCTCTTTAAGCAAAGTATTTTTTAACTGCGTCTACATTCACAGGGGATGTGAAATCTTCACCATCCATGGACAACAGTATTAATGCTCCTCCTGAGAAGACCTTTTTTATGACATATGAACCTTCGTAATTGGGAGTCCATTTGCCCCTGTGATCTGCTTGTGGATGGATAATCTTCTTCAACACTAAATCGCCTGCCTGAAAACTCCGAGGACGCACCTTCTTATCAAAAGCTTTCTTCATCCTACTTTGATATAAACGACCATATGTAATGGACGTTAATCTTTTCTCATCCATTAGGCTGAGCTGATTCAATCTGTTCCTCACCCATTCTGCCTCGTCAAGCTTGACGTCAACCAGAACTCTCAAAGAAGGAATCTCGACTACCAATGGTAGGACAACTTCCATACCATACACTAGCGGGAAAGGGGTTGCCCTAGTTGAAGTACGTATCGAAGTACGATATCCGTGTAATGCGAAGGGCAACATCTCGTGCTAATCTTTGTAGGTCACAACCATCTTTTGCACAATCTTCTTTATATTCTTATTGGACGCTACAACAATGCCATTCATCTTCGGACGATAGGGAGAAGAATTGTGATGCTCGATCTTGAAACTCTGGCACAGTTCCTTCATCATCTTGTTATTCAAATTTGAACCATTATTAGTAATGATTCTCTCAGGCACTCTGTAACGACAGATGATGTCCTTCTTGATAAACCAGACTACTACTTGTTTGGTGACATTGGCGTAGGAAGCTGCTTCAACCCACTTAGTGAAATAATGAATTGCCACTAAGATGAAGCGATGTCCATTGGATGCGGTTGGCTCAATCTTGCCAATCATATCAATGCCCCACATGGAAAAGGCCCAAGGAGACGCCATGACATTCAAAGGACTTGGCGGCACATGAATCTTATCGGCATAAATCTGGCATTTATGACATTTCTTGGCGTATTTGAAGCAATCAGACTCCATAGTCAACCAATAATAACCTGCCCTCAACAGCTTTCTAGACATCGCATGTCCACCTGCATGTGTACCAAAAGCACCTTCGTGGACCTCTTCCATAAGCAAACCTGCTTCTTTTTCGTCCACGCATCTCAACAGAACTAAATCAAAATTTCTTCGGTAGAGTACACCATCTTGGTTCAGATAGAAATTTCCAGACAGCCTCCTCAAGGTCTTCTTATCCGGAACCGAAGCCCTGGGCGAATATTCTTGGTTCTTGAGAAAATTATGGATATCATGATACCACGGCTTCCCATCTGAAGCTTCCTCTATTGCAAATACGAATGGCGGCCTTTCAAGGAGCTAGATGACAATTCTTGGAGCATCATTCCAATAATTCACTTTATACATTGAGGATAACATAGCCAAGGCATCTGCCATATGATTCTCCGCTCTTGGCAGATGGTGAAACTCTACCCTGTCAAAGAAAGATAACAACCTCCTTGCATAGTTCATATAAGGAATCAAATTAGGATGCTGAGTCTCCCACTCTCCTTTGATCTGATTGACCACCAAAGCTGAATCACCATAGATATTAAGGTTTTTGATTCTCAAATCAATTGCTTCTTCAATACCCATGATACATGCTTCATATTCAACAACGTTATTGGTGTAGGGAAATGTTAACCTGGTAGTGAATGGGATATGAGAACCATAGGGGAGTTGTAATGATTGCCCCAATTCCACTACCGTATGAGTTAACAGCACCGTCAAAAATCATTTGCCATTGGGAGCCCGGATCAGGACCTTCATCAGGTAACGACTCATCACAATCCTTCATCTTTAAGAACATGATATCCTCATCAGGAAATTCAAACTTCATCAGTTGATAATCTTCAATTGGTTGCTCTGCAAGATATTCAGACAGAACACTCCCTTTAATAGCCTTTTGGGAGACGTATTGAATGTCGTATTCTGTCAAAACCATCTGCCACCTGGAAATCCTTCTCGAAAGTGCTTGCTTTTCAAACACGTACTTAATCGGATCCATCTTTGAAATCAGCATGGTTGTATGGTTTAGCATGTATTGCCTTAGGCGCTTGGCAGCCCAAGCGAGTGCACAACACGTCTTTTCCAACATTGAGTATCTGGACTCACAATCTGTGAACTTTTTACTCAAGTAATAAACGGCATACTCTTTTCTTCCCGTCTCGTCATGTTGATCAACAACCCAACCCATGGAATTCTCAAGAACCGTTAAATATAATATTAAAGGTCTCCCAGCCACTAGAGGCATCAGTATCGGAGGCTCCTGCAAATACTCTTTTATTCTTTGAAATGCCCTTTGGCAATTTTCATTCCAGACCACCGCTTGATCTTTCTTTAACAATTTGAACATTGGTTCACAAGTGGCTGTGAGGTGAGATATGAACCTTGTAATGTAGTTTGATCTACCCAAGAAACCACGAACCTCTTTCTTAGCCTTCAGTGCTGACATTTTCTGTACAGCTTTTATTTTTGCAGGATCGACCTCGATTCCTTTTTCACTGACTATGAACCCCAGTAACTTTCCTGACTGTACACCAAAAGTGCACTTGTTCGGATTCAACCTCAACCTGAATTTCCTTAGCTTCTCAAACAGCTTTAAAAGATTCACCAGATGCTCTTCCTCCGTTTGTGACTTCGCAATCATGTCATTAACCTAAACCTCAATCTCATGATGAATCATATCATGAAACAAAGTTACCATTGCCCGCTGATAGGTTTCCCCCGCATTCTTCAATCCAAATGGAATTACCTTATAGCAAAAGGTCCCCCACGGCGTGATAAAAGTTGTTTTCTCCATGTCTTCCGGGGCCATCTTGATCTAATTATATATGGAAAAACAGTCCATGAAGGAAAACACTGAATACTATGTGGTATTATCAACAAGTACATCAATGTGGGGGAGCAGGAAATCATCTTTCGGGCTCGCTCGATTGAGATCACGGTAATCTACACACATTCTTACCTTACCATCCTTCTTTGGTACAGGTAGAATGTTAGTGACCCACAGAGGGTAATTAGTCACGGCGAGAAATCCTGCGTCCAACTGTTTCTGGACCTCTTCTTTGATTTTTACCGCCATGTCCGGTCTGGTTTGTCTCAGTTTCTGTTTCACAGGTGGACACTCTTCTCGAAGAGGTAAGCGATGAACCACAATGTCTATATCATGACTGGGCATATCTTCGTATAACCAAGCAAATACATCTTTATACTCTCAAAGCATTTCAACCAATCTTTGTTTGACGTCACTATGCAATGCAACCCCTATCCTGACTTCCTTTCTGACTTCCTCGGTGCCCAAGTTGATGACCTCAATTTCCTCTTGATGAGGCATAATAACCTTCTCTTCTTGTTTCAGTAACCTGGCGAGCTCTTCAGGCAGGTCTTCGTCTTCCTCAATCTCTTCTTCATCTTGAAAGATCGGGTTATCAAAGTCATACCGAGTCATAGACGAGTTTGAGTTGGTGGCCTTTGCAATGTGAAACCTGCAATGATGATGATTTAATGCTTAAAATGATATAAAAACAAGCACAAACCACATTGCCATTTTATTGTTAAAATAAAACAAGAATAACAGAGATAACAATATTTGAATGCAAGAAAAACGCCCTTTGATTAATGATAAAACGAATGTTCAAACATAAAAGATAAGGCCCTTTAGACAAAGACCACTATGCTCTGGGTAGAACATAGGGCTACACATAATCAAGAAAACAAGAAAATTACTCTTCACGAGTCACTTGGATAACTTCCTTGATGGTCCAGTTGTTCAAGCTCTAACCAGGAATACATGGCCGGATCCATGCATCCATGTCGTAGTCACTATCACCCTCTTCGTTAGACACGACATTAATCTGATCAAAAATCACCCCACCACTAGTGAATTGGACTGGTCCCCTATAGTGCGGAGCGTTCTATGAAGAAGAAGAAGATGGGTTGTACCCCAGTCCTAACTTGTCCCGTTTATTAGGGATGCTTAGAACTTGCCCCCAGCCCTGAGATGCTCCAGACCTAACCATTGCTTATGCTTCCTTAAAAGATGACATAGCAACCTCAAGCACACTGCCCACAACTGGCATCTTCTCTTTAATCTGCACGGCTTCGAAAGCTTGACACAGCGTTTCGTGAATCTCATCGTCAACCTCTACATATTTGAATGAAGACAAATGGCTTATCATAATATCCACTTCATCGCAAACAGTAACAACATTACCGCCCACCATATATTTCAGCTTTTGATGTAGGGTTGACGTCACAGCTCCCGCCGAATGGATCCAAGGTCGTCCCAACAAGCAGCTATATGCCATCTGAATATCCATAATGTAAAACACAACATTGAAAACCTCTGGTCCAACCTGGATTGGAAGAGTCACTTCTTCGAAAATGGACTTTCTTGTCCCATCGAATGCTCTCACAACCAAATCACTTGGGGTTCACATTACTCCTCTGGTGTCCAGCTTCATCAAAGCTTTCTTGGGTATCACATTAAGTGATGACCCAGTGTCCACCAGCACATGCGACAGTACAACCCCTCTACATTCAATAGAGATATGCAGCGCGTGATTATGGTCTCTTCCTTTGGGCATCAAATCAAGATCTGTAAATCCCATCCCGTTTCCAGAGTTCACGTGTGCCACTACTCGTTCTAGTTGATTCACAGAAATTTCTTGTGGCATGTACGTGGTATTCAGAATCCTTAATAAGGCATTCCGATGTGCCTCAGAGCACAGAAGCAGAGATAAGATTGAAATCTTTGACGAAGCTTGTTGCAAGTGGTATACAATCTTATAATCACTTTTCCTGATCAAGCGCATAAACTCTTCTGCATCTTTCAACAAAGTTTCTTTCTCACCACTCTGAAAACTCTCTTCAACCACGGCTTTTCCTTTTCCATCATCGGACCTTTCAGCATTCGCTTCCCGAGGATAAATAATCTTCCTCTTTTGGTTATCCCACCGGTCCCTACCAGAATATCAACAGAATCTAATGGCGCACTTTTCAGCTCCTGCTTCTGACCATTACAATAGAACTCAGCCCCATAATTCCATGGGATCACTTTGGTACTCTTGTAGGGTATCGACCCTGGTTTAGTGATTATAATGGTGGGTGGCCTTGGCGGCGCAGAAATAGTTATTATTTTGTAAGGAATGGAAATTGTAGCCACTTCATCCTTCTCTTCAACAATTACTTTTTTCTTTCTCCAATTCTATCAAACTCTAGAACACCGTCATCCATCAACCTTTGAACATGACTCTTCAATTTCTCACATCCCTCAGGATGGGTTAAACAACTTGCGCAGTCTTTGTCACAACCAGGAAACACTCCTCCTCTCAACAACTTATCCTTCACAAAACTCAACAGAGTTTTCAGTTCTTCAACATTGGTCACCTGATTCACACCTTCCTCCTCAACAATGGCGTTTACCCCAGCCGCTCCATGATTAGGCATGGGATTTTGCACAACGTTAGGCTCTTCATATGGAAAATTGATAGCTTTACTGTCGATAAGGTCTTGCACCTTATGCTTAAAGGCTTTACAATTATCAATGTTATGGCCGGGAGCACCGGAATGAAAATCGCACCTAGCATTGGCATCATTCCCTGGGGGTGGTGCGCCGGTTAAAGGAGCTAGCATCCTTTTCTGGATCAATTGTAATTGCATCAAATATTGTAGTAATTGCGAGTAAGGAATCAGTGGTACATCAAATTGTTTGTTCATTGCTCTTCCCCGATCTTGGAATCATCACGGAGCGTAATTTTGTTGTTGCTGTTGTTGTGGTGCAGCAGGAATTGTAATGCTTGCGACCTGAGGTTGTTGTTGACGATATTGCTAATTTCTGTTCTTATTTCTGCTTCGGAAACCTGATACTGCATTTGTTTCCCCCTCTCTCTTCTTATTGCCAAAACTTTTCCTACCTCCTCCAGCAGAGGATCCTTCTCCGGCCTGTATCTTCCCCAGTTTGATTCTGTTTTCAACCCGCTCGCCTGTAATGATCAAGTCTGAAAAACTACCCGACATATTGCCTATCAATTTCTCATACTACACTCCCGGCAATGTAGCAACAAACATGTCAATCATCTCCCTCTCCACCATAGGAGGTTGAACTCTTGTTGCCAGCTCGCGCCATCTCTAGGCGTATTCCTTGAAACCTTCATTACTTCTCTGAGACAGGTTCTACAACTGTACCCTGTTTGGTGCCATATCACTATTATACTGATAATGTCTGACAAAAGCTCCAGCCAAATCTCTCCAACTTTTGATGTTGACCGGCTCTAGGCCCATATACCATTCCAGGGATGGACCAAAAAGACTATCCTGGAAGAAATGCATGAGCAGCTTCTCATCGTCGGAGTATGCGGACATCTTTCGGTAATAAAAGTGGAGATACACCCTAGGACAAGTTGTCCCCTTATACTTATCGAAGTTTGAAACCTTAAACTTCGGAGGAATCTTCAGGTCTGGGATCAGCCCTGGATTTGACATATCTAGACCCAGCGAGTTTTGATTTTCAAAATTCTTCATCTTTTTCTCTACCAGCTTAAACCTTCTGTCTGCGTCAGACTGCAGACCAGCACCAAGCTCTCTCATAGAGAAAACATCATCTTGGTCATCCTCATCCCACTAAGGGCCAGCATTTCCATGCACAACACATGTTGGTGCAGGAATAGGGATTCTAGTATGATTACCTCCGCCCGGAGGAATAACGACAGTTGGAATAGCAGTAGCATGAGGGATAACATTATCACCTGTAAGAGGTATAGTAGCAGTTCCTCCATGTAGAACCCCACTCCCGAACCCTTGCAATCAGAGGTTGCACCAGTGTTCTTAGTTGCTCCTGGCCATTGGCGACCCCTTGCATCATATCCATAAACTGTGTCATACGGTCACGGAACTCCTTCAACTCGAGCTGAATCTGGTCCATAGCTTTACGTTGATTTCCCCTGGTAGAGTAGCGATGAATCGCTGGGTTTTCAATCCCGAAACAAGCTGAACAAACCACAAAAAGGATAAGGTTAACGGAACCTGGAACACCTGTGATGCAATATGCTCTAGGGAAAATTTCCCCTTGGTTCTAGTTTCACGGGAACAACAAGATAATGGAGAACCAACAGATAAGGTCACACAATCTTCTCATAAATAAAATGAGAACCAGAGTCAATATACATCAAGTCACTGAGGAACTACAACGGAATCAAACACGGCCCCATCCAACAATCCTGGTGATAGTCGAGATACAACATAACAACAAATATTAAAGGAGACAATGAATCAAGTATGACAGCGAGTATAGAACTCCTCTAGTAACTCCTTAGTATTCGGATGGTCTGGCCTAGCAATCAACCCCTGGATGAGCAAATCCCTCCTGCTAATAGTATCCTGCAAGCTCTGAGCGTAATCTTCCCAAGCGCCTTCGCCAAATGCTTCTTCCAGCTCAGGCCTCTTCAGATCCGCTCATAATTTATACACTTCCAACGTCACAAGAGCTTCATTCAACTTGCGGTCACTTTCACATCGGCGTGAGGATTCAACTATATCTCTCTCTTCCTTCACCTGGAGTTGAGATTTCAACCTGACAATTTGTTGCCGCAGTCCATCTTCTCGTTCTTCGTTGTTAGTCAGAATAGCGTTCCATTGAGCATTAAATTTAGATATCTCTAGGTGTGCTCTTTCTAGATCCTTCTTCTTATCTTTGAGGATATCACTAGCACTCTTCAAGTCTCGGCCCACTCGTTCTCGGGCGCGAATCTCCTCTGTTAGTTCTCTACCTATCTTGCTCACCAGCTCTGTCTGCTTCTTAGATGAGTAAGTAGCTTGATTCTTTTCACTTTTGAGCTGCATAACTTCCTTTTCCAACTCCTCGTTTTCCTTGCGTAATTCCTCCTTTTCAGCCCACAGTTGATTGTATCTCTGAATATCAACTATTGCTGGCTCTTCAACCATTCGGGGATACAAAGGTTCTCGAGCTGGAAATGGTAATGACAATCTCTCAACTCTTTCCTGAATCCAAATCAAATAAGGCTCATAAGCTCTGTTATTGCTCTTTCCCAAAGAAGGCTTCCCTGTATGGTGAATTTTACTCCAAGCCTTCTCTAATCTGATCAGGGACTCACTGTCGATCAAGCCGGTGAAATACAGAGATTCCTGTATTTCTTCTTCTTTCGGAGGTTCACTTAGAGCATAACCAAATTTCCTCACTGCAAGAGCTGGATTGTAGTTAATACCACCCTTTCTTCCAATCAAAGGGACATTAGGGAAATTACCGCAACTGAAGATTATCTTCATACCCAGGAAGTCTCGGTTAAACCATACAATGTCCTCAGAAGTTAACCCCATAAGCCTCTCTGACCAATCAGCGGTGTCTGAGATGTCTACAAATGGACCAGACTTAGGAAGATGACTCATAAACCATATATACAAAAGAGGTACACAACAAGAGACATTCTTCCCCCTCCTATTCTCATTCTTGTAATGCACAAAATGATACACATCTCCTAAGAGCATAGGCACAGGAGTCTTCGAGACAAAGATATGGAAAGCATCCAAGTCCACAAAGTCTAGAATATTTGGGAACAGGATTATACCGTATATGCACAGAGCCAAGGTAGCATTAAAGACAATCCAACATCCTTCTTTCGCAAAATGCTGAGCTCTACCAACCAAGAAATGAAATGAGAAACCAGACATTCCATTCCTTTGAACCAACTTTCCTTCTAACTCAAAAGCATCTAGATGAAGAGCATTAGCAAGCTTAGTCATATTAGGCTCAGTTTGAATATGATAGAAAGGCATCTGATCCAGAATAGGAACTCCCAACAACATGTCAAACTCCTCCAGAGTAGGCATCAATACATAACCAGGGAAAGTGAAACATCTCAGCTGAGGGTCATAGAATTGAAGCAAGGTGTGAAGACCTCCTAACTCAAACATTGAAGCTTTACAGACACAACCCAGAAGCTTCCCATACTCTTTCTTGAAATCTTCCATCACAATGTGATCAGCAGTAGAAATCAAACTGAGTAGAGACCATATATCTGATGTTGGAAACTTATACACAACTGTCTTCTTCAAACAACTCTCCATGTCAACAGGGAATTGGTTTACTAGAATCAAGAGGAGAATATGCACCTGAAACATAAATACATGTCAATGTTAATATGCAAATGAATATGCAAATTCAACAAGGGATCAAGATTGTTGTGTTGTTGACTGAGATGAACCAACACTTTGCAATGGCTAGAACACAGCATTGACATAAGGAACCCACAGTATCAAGGATCAAAACTTCGCACTGATGAGAAAACCATGTAGGTTGAAGGTCAAGGTTTCCTGCATAACCCTCCCCACTCACAGGTATGAACCTATCTCTGATAAGATCTGGCATCCTATGTGGTCATCAGCGTCACAGACTTTCGAGAAACGATGATACGTTCACCATTTTTGGTTTAGCATCATAGTCTAACAAAACGGCCTCACTTAGCTGACTTCCAAATGATCGGTCCCCAGAGTCGACAATCCTCATATCTAACATCCTCTCAACTGTCCAGAATAGACTAGAAAGGTAGTCATAAAAGAGAATCTTGTCTGAGCGCGAATTTTGTGAGAACTAGTGCATGCCAAACATACAAGTTCATCACTACTTTCCACTTCTAGTTCTAGGGTTATACTCAAGCCTATGTTTTGGCTTATCACACAATGGAACATTCCCACCCAACAGCACAACAATATGATATATAAAATGCTGAAAGTAAAATGAAAATGCGGTAAAATACAGATACAACACAAATGCACATATTTACACACCCAAAAATAAAGCACACAAGCGCTAGGATTGAATCGCATAGGGGATGGGAATATTCCCCAACAGAGTCGCAAGTTGTCGCATCGCTGCGAAGAGGGGTCGGTAAGGACAGAAGAGTCGCCACCGTTCATTATTTATCCAAAAGAGAGGGAAAGGAAACGATTAGAGAAAACCTACGAAAAAGGGAAAAGACAGGTCATCACAACCAAATCTCGGGTTCGGGAGCCGGTTACGCGAGGGGAAGGTATGAGCACCCCTCACGTCCGTTGTACTCAACGGGATCCACACTTGTTGTCTATGTAAAAGGGTGTTAATCTATAAGGCTGGCCACAGGGACAAAAGAAAATAAAATAGACTCGGTAGAGCATCGCCTCTCTATGCCTACGTACTCCCTCGTGCAATGGGAAAGTCAGAGTCAACGTAGTTCGGAAAACTATGGGTAAGAGTGGGGAAGGTTTCTCACCAAGACATCGCAATGTTATGCCTATGGTACGAGAAATAAGAGTAAACGTAGTTCGGGCTGACACGACCACAAGTTGGTTCAAGTGTTTCAATTGAGTAGGGTTAAACCTTTGTTCTACTAGTTAGGTGTATTACTGCTCGACCATTGGAGACTTAGGCATTACCTATTTGTGGTAGAACCAAGAGTTAACACACTCTTTCTAAAAATGATTTTCAATTAGTTCCGAAGGATAAAAAGATTTGATATTTTGTTTTGTGTTTTTTATGAAGAAGTGAGTTTAATTAGATTTGTAATTCATGTTGCACTAAAGACTATGACTTGAGAGTGAATGCATCGCATATTGCCCAAAAGGCATACACTAAACACTCTAGACAGTTGAGAGGAAGCCCCCCAACTATCATTCCCCAAGTACTTAAGGCTCGTAGCGTACAACACTTATTATCCTTTATTAGATATCTTGAAGAAGTTTTGAGATTAGAAGAGAAGACACAAACTCTAAGGGGAAACTAATCAACCCTAATGTTATCATGCAATGTGCTCCTAAGATTTAGATTAAGAGGAGAAAAGACTATCCTAATGTTATCATGCTTGGATTGAACACTTAATGTCTCTCCTACTCCCATCCTAAACAGAGGGACCAGGAATCCTAAGGGATCATGGCAAAAAACCAAGAAAACACAAAATAAATCAATCACAAATGAGATGCAAGAAAGAGATCAAGTTGACTTAAACAAGTCAAGAAGAAATGAAAGCATGATATGTAAGATGCAACACAAACAAAAGATGAAGCAAAATGACTTAAACAAGTCAAAGAAAAAGTGAGATGAAATGGGAGAAGTCATAACTCCTACAACCATTCATGCATCAATCACCAAAACCAAAAGGTAAACAACAAAACCAAAGAGAGAATCCATGATCAAAATGGAGATGGGAAAATAGGCTTGGGCATCAAGAAACATGAAAGATATCTCAACCAAACACAACATGTTGATCATGCAAACGAAAGGAGCAAAAGTGCTCAAAGTGATCCCTCATTCAAAGCAAACTCAAAGTATGAACAAAGGATACCAAACTGCTTTGAATGAGTATCAAAATCCAAAGGATAGAAGCACAAACACAAGGAAAAGATGCTAAAACCAAATGGAAACTAAGGCACAAGCAAGTTACAAGTCAAGGCAAGAGAAAGAACCAAAGTTACATTCATAGTCAACACTTAGAACCAAGTGGAATGCCCTACTTCAAAGTGACTTGTAACACAAACTACACAAGTGTGTGACCTATAAATGCAAAGCTAGCACCTTAATCATGTCAAGAATGAGAATCAAGAGTCATAGGGTGCATATGGGATCAATCAAAGTCATTTCCCAAAGAAACTAGGTCAATTAGTTTGTATGAACTTCATCTAGGGTGACTTGACTTGCAAGGTTCACAAAAAATAGAAGAAATGTTCAATAAATCTCAAATAAAATACAAAAATCAACCAAGTATGTTGGAAAATAGAGGCCAAAGTTTCAAAACCAAATTCAATTCAAGGCATCACCAAATGATTTAATCAACTAGGGTGCTCCACCTTATTGAATTATAATCGAGGGTCAAACAAAAACAACACAAAGTAAAAAAAAAGTGATCAAACCAATACCAAAATCAGCCTTAAAGGTACCTCAATCCATCCTTTAAATGGAGAGAAAAACTCATTCATTGGTGATATCAAATGGTAGCTTAAGCATGGATGATCAAACAAGAACAATATTAAAAACACCTCACTTTGCAAAATTAAAATAAAATTGCAAAATAAAATAAAATCAGAAACAAAAATTATGAAAAATTAAATAAGGTTTTGAAATTTTTGAAAACACTTTTTATTTAATTTTAGGACAATTTGAGGTATTTTTAATAATTGAAAATCAAAACAGAAAATAAAATAAAATAAAAAACAATTGGAAATGGAAGGGGGTGCAAAAGTAAAAGCAGAATACAAAGGAATCACGTTGAAAGTGCATTTGGGCTCCAAACGAGGGGGGGGGGGGCGAATATCAATTCAAGCCTAGATCCAAGCAAACCTCAGAGCTTAATGAAACTCACTGTTTCATTAAAATACGTGGAGTCAAATGTCCACCTGAGCACAATCAAAACAATCAAAACAAAACACGCACGCAAGTCAACAATTCAAAGGAAGCCAAGTCAGATCTGACTAGAAATAAACCAGACGGCGGAGCTAGGGCTCCGGTCTTCTTCTCCGGTGAGCACACCGGAGCTTAGGGAAAAAACCTCAACCAACGAGCATGAAAATGGTACCAAACGAAAGATCTCATTGCAAGGGTTCCAAATCCATAGATCAAACATTCAAACAGTTCAAGATCAAGGAGAATCAAAGATTCAAAGATTGAGTGCACCAACTGAAAACATGATCAAACATGAACAACAACTATGCAAACATTGCCTACTCAACGTAAGGCTTCAGATGCAGCCAATATGAGCCTAAATCAGTGCCTAAAATGAGAGAATTAGAGAGTGGAAGCTTACTGAACGGAGCAACTCCGTTGGTTCTTCAGATGCGTGCAACCTTCACTTCTTTGCTCCAATTCCACTCCAAATGCTCCCAGGAAGAAGAATCAGGCCTCAATTGAAGTTAATTTGCAGAGACAAATGGAATATGATTTTGAAAAATGCTTGAGAAACTTGAATCTGAAATTGCTCTCTCTAGCTTCAAATGCGCGTTCTGAGCTTCTAGGGCAAGCTTTTGGTTTATATATGATGGATTAAATGACTTCATGCAAGCCTATAATGCCCCAATTGAGAGATTTGAAAATTTTCCCAAAAAAGAAAGTTTACTCAAGAACACGGGTTTTGCTTGCTTCATATGTGTTAAGTGCACCAATTTGAAGCTCGTGAGGTGTATTTTGCATTTTAATGGAGCTGAGCTTTGAATTTGATCCACAATCCAAGTTTGAAGTGAAAACTTCTTAGTGAAGAAACTTGAAAATGCCATGTTTCCACGCCCTCTTGTACCAATCCAAATTGTTCAATATTCTCATGATCATACTTTGATGTGAAATGATTCAAAAATGAAGTAAAATGAGACCTATAATGTATCAACTTTATCTCATGACTAAAAGTTAAAATTTCACTTGAAAATCCTTCAATATGGCCATATAATTCCACAATTCAAATGATTCTTGAGTTCCAAGATGTAAATGAGACCTTTATGAACAACTTTCATGTTGGTTGGAAGTACATTTGAGGTACACAAGTTCATGAAAATGACCCATAAAACAAATGACCTAAAATGAAACTTTCCCAAAATACCCTTGCCTTGTCAAGACCATAACTTGAGATGTTCAAATTATATCAAGGAATTCTAGGACTTTTTGGAAAGCTAATATCATGAGTAACAACTTTCATGTTCACTTGAAGTTGATGAGAAACTTGATTCTAGTTCAAAAATACCTTGGAAGTGAGTTGACTTTTAGTTGACCAAAAATAAGTTCATCTGAGACCTCTAACTTTTTGGTATCATAACTTGAGTTTTACACACTCAATGGATGAGATCTAGTACTCAAAAGAAATCTAAGAACATGCCATAGAGGTTTTATGTTTGCATGAAAATGAGATTGAACTTGTATCATATGGTAAATTGTCCTTGAAGTTAGGCACTAAAGTAGGGGATTTTACACTGAGATCCTTTGAAACCCTAATTTAGTAACTCCTTGAACTCTTGATTCTTCTTGATTTGAACTTGACATGACATCCTAAATGTCTCAAGATAACTTCCCGTAACCTCAATGACTTAGAACTAAGTCTCAAACTCTCTCAAGTCCACGGTTGACCTTGAGTTGACCAGATGAAACCCTAGATTCACATCCTTTGATTGTGACCTCTTGCAGATGAAATAAAAGCCTAGACAAGCTCCACGATGACTTCCAAAGCACTCAATGAGCTTCTCAAACAAATTCTCAATCCCTCCTTTCAAGGAGCTTTGACAACTTCATGATGATGGTAAACACTCTTTCTTGAGCTAGAGATCAAATGAGACTCTTCTCTTGAATGTCACACCTCTCTTGATCCCCTGTTAAGAACAATGCTATGCAAATTCAAATTCTAAAATGAAATGAAACATAAGCCAAGTACAAGAAAATGGTTGGTCAAATTTTAGGGTACAACACCATGTGCTTTTAAGTGTAAGAAAACATCAAGGTTACAAGTTGATTCAAGGAAGTTTGACCTAAAAGTCAACTCTTTCAGTCAAAGTTCCAAAGGGTACAACTCCTTTAATTCTCAATATTTTTGAATGTTTCTTTTTTGAATATAACTCTTCTTAACATCCTCTTAAACTTCTCTTTATATTACAAGAGCCAATTATGCCTCGAGGATCATCAAAAGTTTGGAGACATTATAGGTCATTTGTAGACTTAGTGAAATTTGACCTATTTTCAAGTGACGTTTTCTCAACTTTCAAGGATCAAAACTTTTTCAATTTTCAACATATGGAGCTCATTCTTTTTTCACAATACTCTTTGTGATACACTCTACAATATTTCTTAAAAGATCAAATTCAAATTATGCTTGGAAGGCCATGGAATTCATTGATACATTATAGGTTATTTTCAGCCATGGAGTTAGAATTTTTCAAGTTTGGTTTGCCAGATTTTTATGAAAACTTTTACGTGCCATAAATTTTTGCTCAAGCATCCAAATGAAACCTTTAGCACATTGTGATCTTTTCCATGATGTTGACCAATTGCAAAAAGAATTGGATGAAAAAGCCTCTTGTACAAGTTGCCCCATTGATGCAAACATGGTGACTTGGATTTGAAGTTTCACACCATGATCATATTTTTACTTCAACTAATCTTCAACTAAAAGTCAAACTAGCACGTGAAATGCATCTAAACATGATTAACCAAGTTCTTGAAGTTAAATGAGTGTTAAAATGCATGGTTTGACTGAGTTTAGAGCTGATTTCAAGTCACACTTTTGCCATGATGAGGGTGCATACAATTACACTGAATTTTTACTCAATTCACCCCTCTCAGGATTCCATCATCTTCAACTATAAATAGAGGTTCATTCTACCTTCATTTCCAAGCTTTTGAGAGCCAGAAAACCTCTGCTCCACCTTCAAATTTTCCAGCCACTGTCATTTCCATTTCTTGATTACATAAGCTTTCTCATGTTCCTATAAAGCTTCTGCAACAAATTCCAAGCTCTAAGAGTCCCTTAATTGCTCTAGCCAAATCCAGTTTCAGAGTTTCTCAGATCGTTTTTGGACAAGGTAGTTTGAAGCTCCTTTTTCACTCAAACAAGTTACCACAATGTAGTCCTTTGCTTGTTGATTCTTTCCCCTAACCAAGCTGGTGTTGATTTTGCTTGTGCATCATTTAATTTTTGTTTTCGTGTTTTTTGTTTCACTGTGTTTTCTCTGAAATTCTCTCTACTCCTTTTCAATAAATGGAAATGGAAAGTGAGGTTGAGTTTGCCTTGATGAGACGGTCACAATGGTATAGGTCTTATGATCTATCTTTACCATTTGTGGAACTCCTGTGAGAAGCTCACCGAAGAAGATGACCAGAGAGGCTGAGAACGATGACCAGGTCAAGTACACGTTGGCATTTTGAAATGTTGTGATTGGCTACATTTGAGTGTGATTCCATGTTATTTTTGAGCTAAGTTCCACCATGAGCGCGTATTTCTGGATCATGAGATTTGTCACATCATATTAATGAAATGAATTAAACACGTGTGGTTTTTTCTATTTTATTTTATTTTCTGTTTTATTTTAAAATTGCATTTTCTTTTAGAAATTCATAGAAAAATCATTTTTAACTCCAAAAAATGCCAAAATAATTTCTAAAATTTTCTTTTCTTTTTCTCTTTCGAATGATATATTTTTCATATTTTATTTTTGTCATTTTATATGTTTCATTTTTTTTTCTCTTTTTTTGAGAATTTTAATTAGTTTAAAAATGTTTTTATGTATTAAAAAATTCTCAAAAAATTTATATAGCACTCTCATGTTGTTTTTGGCTTGTGTAATTTTTCTTAATCATTTCTCATTTGATATGATGCATCATTTGCATTTTCATCTTTATTTTCATTTTATAATTCATTTAAAAAATCATTTTATTGCATTTTAATATTGTTTGACCTTTGTTGACTTCTGTTTGGCTTGGACCTTAGTTGATTTGACCATATTTCTCATCAAGTTTAATGGATCTTGTATGTTGATAGGGTGAAAACCCTAATTCACCAAAATGGATGATTGAATTTGATGATGGCTTGATCATGGCTTGCATCCAATTTGGCTTTACCTTCTTGCTTGTTCCTCTATTCTTCATCCCTTTATTTGTATTTTTCATTCTTCTTTGGATCAATTGGAGGATGTTGAATGTCACCTTGTTCATGAGACCTTAAGTGGTGCTTGATGAACTTTTATCAATTCAAATCTACCGTTTGATTGATCGTTTGATCAATTGAGGTACTTTGGATTGATGCATAAGTTTGTCTAAAGTACTATGAAAGGTTGATTGATGTAGTGGATCCATCTTTCCTTGACTTAGGTCTTGATCAACCTTTTTTTTACTTGTGCTACATGTTTTAGGATTTTAATCTTTATATCACATCTCTAACATGTATGGTACATAGATTGTTATTGACCGACATCCCATAGTATGATCTTCCTCATAGATTATTCTACGATTGCTTAACATATCGCTAAATTTGTCCTTAAACGAAAAGTGATCATATTGGTCCATTTTTAGATATGAGTCATCTTTAGTTAGATGTAAATCTCATATCTCCATAATGTATAGTTTCTTTTCCACCTAAGAGAGCCAGTGGCATACTTGCTGATTTTATCCAAGTTGGAGCCCTTCTCAAAGGATGACGGAAAGTTCTCACATATTGTTGGGTTGATTAGTTGAGAAATCTATTTTAAATGACAAAATATCTTCCTTAACACTAACACTGAATTTTGATTGTACTAACTTTAATTTATGCCTCTTATTTTATGCTCATTTACCTTTATGCTCTTTATCTTTATGTGTTTACTTTTATGCTCTTTATTTTATGCTTGTCATTATCATATCATATTATTCATCTTATTTATGTATGTATTTTTCACTTTGTCCATTTGGACTTTCTTTTTCCTTTTAAGATATCAATAAAGGCTAAAATATCTTAAAACTCTTAATGTGTTGCTTGGACTTCTTGGTGACTATCCTTTGCTCTAGGAATTATGGACTTAAAATTAGGATCCTTGACCAATGCTTTGTAGTGATATCTTAAGACCTTCGTTCTTACTTGGCACTTTGACCTTGAAAGACCTCTTGAGAAGACTTGGCTTGAAGACTTAGTTTTCATCTGATGCTTGGTTCTCTGAGGCTTGGTTTTCTCTGCTTATCTTATTTCTTATCTTGGTTGCTTAAGTCCAAAAGACGGGGTTTTGACTTATTATGTCAAAGGATTGTATCTTGGTTAGATCTTTCCTTCCTTAGCTTTTATTTTATGCTTTAGGGTAGCCTCTTCATCTCCTCCCCTTCTTCAAATTTCAAAATCTTTTTCCTTTTTCAAAGCCTTCTTCTTTCAAACTAGAACCACTTTCATAATAAAACTTGACGTTGTCAAGTGCATTTTAAAACTTATTTTTTTAATAAATTATAATCAATCTTAAGCATACTTTGACCATTTTCAAAGGACTTTAAAATCACTTAATCCATTCAAATCACTTTGTGATTTTGTGCACTTTTCCTTTTAAAACTTTTCATAAGGTTTAGACATGAGTCATTTTCATAGTTGAGATGTAATTCTCATATCCCCATGGTTATGTTTAATGTTGACTATTTTCCATTTGAGAGAGTTAGTGGCATACTTGTTGGTTTGATCCAAGTTAGAGCCCTTCTCAAGAGTGATGCAAAGGTTCATTTTCCTACATTTGTGGGTGACTAGTTGAGCATTCTCCTTAAAATGACAACTTGTCCCATCCACTTTTAAAATGAATCATAACAAACTCTTTTGGTTATTTGTACCACGAACTACAAGGTTTTAGTCCTCCATTGCACTTTATGGGTATGTAGGCATGAGGCTTAGGAAGTCTTGTCAAACACAAAATTATAAAAAAAAACTTCTTTTCTCACCTCCACCATCTTTTGCAAATAACAATTTTTATAATCCAAACGCTAGACCTTCAAAAAAAAGGTTCCTATAGAGTACTATATATGTTTTGGATGCTAAAACTTTCCTTTTGCGTTACCAACCCCCATACATTGTCTCTGGTTATTTGTTCTTGTTTTAGAACTTCTTTAGGTTTTATTCGCTCTTTTCCCTTTTCATTTGGATAAAATAAAAGTGCGGTGGCGAAGTTTGTTTTATGAGTTAAGTTAATCAATAGCTTAATCTCAAATTTTCTCGCTACACAAAAGTGGCGCCTCTGTTGGGGAGTAGTCCCTAGTGGGTTAAGCCCACCGTTGTTTATCTGTGTTTCTATTATATTTACTATTTGTTGTTGTTTGTCTTATTTTTGGTGCTTGGTGATCTTTGAGTGGTGATATACATCCTAACCCGGACTTGAGAGAACTTATGATAGGATGGTGGTATAGTCTTGTTTAGCTTACATGGAGTAGTCCTTACTAAGCTGACTTGAGATCCCCCACTCAGTGGAGACCCCTCTGGAATTACTGATGTCATACGAGTAGTCGTATATGGCATTACTTTTTCTAACCTTAGAGTCTGAGAAGTTTAGGGCTTTAGAACCCTTTAACCCATCTTAGTCTTATTAGGACGTGGTGCGGTGGCTATTCTGGTGTAGACTTGAATTAGTTGTTACGCGATACCACACTCAGAAGAGTTTCTCTTGAGAATATTGTTGGCTGATGAGTAGTCGTTTAAGCCAATAATATCCAAAAAAAATGGAATCACGACTCTGGTAACTTTTTAGAACCTTGTCCTATAGGTGGATATAAACCTTAATACATACTGTTGTGGTGAGAATTGGAGACCATAGCTATTAATTAACTAGGTTTAAAAAACTTAAGATATCACCACCGATCTTTAATTTATCCAAGGGAAGTGATAACGTAAAATTATATCGTATATTTGACTTAACTTACATGAATTATATCTGCGATTATTGCTAGTTTATTTGATTTATGTTCTATTACACATCTATTTTCTTATGTTTTGTAGGTTATCAAAAATATGGATTAAAGAAATAAAAGAAGAAAGAAATGAAGGAAATGGAAAGAAAAGAGGAAGAAAGAGGTAGGAAAGAAAAGAAGAAGAAAGAATAGAAAAGGAAAGAAAAAAAAGGGTGGGGGTGTTGCACCCCAAAATTTGCCCAACATTTCTTCACCTAGCTTGTGTTTCATTTCATTCACATTAGCATTATCATTAGCATTTCATTGACATGTGTGCAGGAGATCAAGAGGTATGATTACCAATCAAGATCTATACAAGACTATGAAGCTAAGATAAGAAAGTTATTCAAGTGCTCAAGGGTTGACATCCTTGTCAGAGAAGTTAAAAGATCCTCAAAAAGAGTGGTTGAAACCAAAAAGGTGTGTCTCCTAACTTGAGAGTTGTGGAAAGTCATCAGATGATTCTGAAGCCATGAAGTGGGACTGGAGGTCTTGAGAGAGCTCATGAGAAGTGTTGAAGATCACTTTGAAGCCTAGACAGGTCATTGTGCAAGATTAAGAAGACTCAGCCATGAGTGGTGCAATTAGGGTTTGACTGGGTCAACCCTAAGTCAACTGAGGATTTGAAGAAGGTTGAGACCTAATTCAAGAGCCATGTGATCATGGATTGATACATTGATATGTTCTAAGAATTATTTCAAGGTTAACTCATCATGATTGAAGAGTTTGAGAAATTTCAAGCTAGGGTTTCTAAGACTTGACAGTGTAAAATCCCCTAGTTTGACCCCTATCTCCAAGGCAATTTAACTCAAGATATGATTGTCATCTCATCTTGACCCTAACATGATTGTTGTAGAGCATGATCTTAGCTTTAATACGAGTAATAGAAGTCCTTGATAGGATCCATAGAACTCAAGTTATGAGCCAGACAAATTACAAGTCATCTGAGGTATGTGAATTTGGAGCTTGAAAGTTACCCAACTTGCATGAAACGTTTGCCCAAGAAGGATGATTCCTATGAACTTTTGGTTAACATGAATGTTTTTCCTTATCCTCTTAGCTTTCTAGAGAGTACTAGAAGTCCTTGATAGGATTTCTATAACTCAAGTTATGGCTTGGACATGTCAAGGGTATTTTGGGAAGTTATGATTATAGGTCATTCTTGGTTATAGGTCAGTTTCACCAACATAGACACCTCAAATGAAATTTTGTTCAACTTGAAAGTTGCTCAAAATGGGGTTTTAACCTTGTCCATGTATCAAGGATACATTGAAATGGCTCAAGGAGAGACTTGGTTCAAGAAGTTGTGAAAAAGGAAGGATTAAAATGGATTAAATGACCAAAAATTCAAATAAATCATTTTGTGTGCAAATGGAGCAAAGTAATATCATTTTTTGAATGGAAAAAGCATTTTAGAAACTTTGGCAATGTTAGAATTTTGGTTTGAGTCCCATATCATGCCCTTTTTCTTTGTTTCTTCATGATGAAGTAACATGACATACACAAGCCATTGGATGAAAACAAGGAGGGAAACATCACCATTCATGTTCAAAATCTCATGAGAAGTTGAATGCAAGCTTGCTAAAGCCTAAACAGAGTGGGAATCGTAACTGGTATAAGTGAGATTTTGGAGAGAATTTGAAAATCCAATTTCTCATTTTGAAGCTTTGAGAGAGTTCTAGATGATTCTAATGAGTTCTATATAAGTTGGTAAGTGTATTCAGTTCATTTTTTGGAAGAGATTGAAGCCTGAAGCAGAGAGTGAAGTTGAAATTTCAGAGGTGCAAGTTGAAATCGAGTTCTGATTTCAAGGCCAATTCAGGGGAAATTGAAGATTGCATTAGCTTTGGAGGGAGTTTTGGAGTGTATCTGCATCATCTTGGAGGCTGAAGTGATCAAGAACCCCTTCTGTTACACCTCTGAACACAAGTTGGTACATTTCGTTTTTGTGCATAATCTAGGAGGAGATAGATAGAAATCTATAGGTGGTTAGGATCTGGATGATGTATAGATGGATTTGAAATGATCAATTTGGGAATTAGAGACAAGTTAGGATGTGGATCATTTTCTGTTGAAGCTGAATTCTTGCAATTCTTGGATTGATAATCAAGATTAGATAGGGGAAATTGATCACCATGAGATAAGGATCACTTCTGTGCATTTAATTGAAGTTCTTATGAGATTCAAGAATGAGGTGTATTTTGGAATGGCTATCGGGTTTGAAAATCTATAGGGAATTAGATGATTCTATGGTTGGATTCATGATCAGCATGAAAAATGGAGTGAGATGATGTATCATTTTGTAATTTTGGATGACCTGTATATTGGACCTCACCGGAGAAGACGGTGGCGCGACTGCTCGGGCCACCGTCTGGTTTCCCTCCATGCCTGAACGTTTGAATGAAGAAGATGAGCTGTGAGCGTTGGATCATCACTGAAGCTTGACCAAGTCCATGGAATAGATGGCCACGATTGCTTTAAAAAGTCAGACTTGGACCCTTTGGCTGATACGCACCGTTTCACTTAACTGAAGCAAATGGGCCTAACGCTTGGATTGATATCCACACCCCCCCATCTGGCCTAACCCAGGATTTGAACTAACTTGAATTGCTATTTGCTACGCAACTTTTGTTATTTCCTTTGTTTTTCTTTTAATTTCATCATTTCATGTTAGTTTGAAAATAATTCATGAAAAATAGAAAAATAGGTCAATTAATTCCAAGTTCTTTTTCCCTGATTCATGATTGAATCTAGAATTTTAAGGAATAAAAATATTAGGAAAATCATGCATTTTCAATTTTTGTGCATTTTTTACATTTTATTTGATAATAAAATTGCCATGGTTGATACCTCTGTTTTATGATTTTATAGTGATCATTTGGTGATGAGTTTTGGCTTGATTTTTTGTGTGTGACTAGCTTAGACATGTATGCTCCCATAGTATTTTTCTCACATTTTTGTGATGAAATTAGGTGTGGTTTTTAGATTGGAATTTTAGGTGCTCCTTTTTAGGGCTTAAGCTTAGTACATTGTAGTGAAGAATTTATTTCTAGGTCTTATTTGAGGATTTGATCTCTGGAATTAATATGGTAGAGTCATGATTGACATAGGTTCCCATAGTTATTTTTGTAGGATTTTATAATTTATTTTAGTATTTTAGTTAGAATTAACTTTAATACTAGGTTTTAGGTGATCCTAACTTGTTAATTCAACTAGAATGATTTCATTAGTTCCCTTAGAATAGGGTTTTGCTTCTCTTGCTCTTGGATGATGATGAAGACTTGTGTGGGCTACTGTGGAATGTATGGTGGAGCTTGGACTTGAAGATTTCTCCCCCTTTTGTGTAGTTTGTTTAGGGTTAAGGAATAGGGTTTTTAGGGAGATCCTTTAGAATAGACTTTCTTCCTTCATGAAACATGGAAGGTGTAGATCACTTCCATTCCTCCCTATGATGTAAGGTCCCATTGTGAAGGCCCCATCCCTCCTTTGGTAGGATGTGTGGCTCCTCACAAGTTGGTAGAACCTTTGAGGGTTCCTTTCTTTGATGGTGGAATGCTTAGAGGTGACCTTTGGTGTTCACTTTGCTTCTCCCTATCCCCACCTTACTCTTGTTAGATGACTCTTTCTCCCTTGCTAGAAGATTAAAGATGCTATAGGTTTCACTTCCCTTTGTTTGAAGACTGCCTTTGGAGCTGAAGCTTGAAGATTAAGAAGAACAAGTTGACACTTGTGTGAAGAAGATCAAGTTGAGATTGAAGAAAGAGCTGAAGCTTGATGAAGAACAAGTTGACACTTGTGTTTGATGCATTGGAAGCTTGAAGAAGCAAGTTGACACTTGCTATTGAAGATGAAAGCCTTGAACAACAGTTACAGACTGAGGACTGAGTTGCTGTTAGAAGATTGCTTTGCTGTGAAGCTGGGGAAGCTGTTGATCTGCTTTCTTTCCTGTCTGTTTGCTTTCTGTGCAACTGTATTAATGTGACTTGTGTGATTTTCTTGATGCATTAGAATAAGTTCATGTTTAGATTGTGTTAAGCTAGGAGCATGATTGCACTAGAGGTTGAGTTGCTCCCTCTGCTTGTATTTTTACTGTATGGCTTTGCTTGCTGGTATTCGGTAGAGCTTCGCTCCCTTGCCTGTGTGGTTTGTGATTTGCTTGATGGCATTTTATTTTCCTTTATGATTGGAGTTATTCATATCTGGCTTGAGGTTGAGATGAGCTTGTGGAGGCTGATGCCCCACACACATTTCCTCCCTCACTTGCATTGCATGCATTTTACAGTTGTTTACTACTTACTGTTAAGCTGATGCTTTATCTGTTTCTGTTTACCATTGACATGATCCCCTAGGAGTCTCACTTCCTTTGACAAGGAAGTGATGATTAGAACTTTAGGTTGAAACCTATACATGATAACATCTAGGAGATCCCTGTTTCAAACCACAATTATAGGATGAATCCTTGGCATGACAACATTAGGACTTGATAGTATCCCCGTAGTTGTCCCTCTCTCTTCTCATCTTGAAACAACAGTAAAAAAAAAACGTAATAAAGGCAAGTTAGTATAAGCGCGATACGAGCCTTAACCTACTTGGGTAATGATAATTGAGCGGCCTCCTCTCAATCGTCTAGAATGTTTAGTATACGTCCCTTGGACGATATGCGACGCATTCGTTCCCAGGTCATAGTCTCTAGTGCTGTACGAACTACAGACAACTAAAAAACAGTTCTTTCGTAAAAGACAGAAAACAAACTTCAAACCTTTTGCCCCGTGGGCCCATAATTCAAAGGAAGCTTTTCTGAAGAAAAGAGTGTCGTTAACTCCCAGTTCTACCGCAAACGGTAACGCATAAGTCTCCAAGGGTCGAGCTGCGTACACCAAACTGTTGGAACTGTTTGTTAACCCTACTCGATAAAACAGATGAATTTGAATCCTCGTAAGCCGTATTATCCCAAACTACGTAAGCTCTGATCTCTCATATCTGTTGAGAGTACGTAGGCACAATACTGATGTATTGGCGAGCCACCTTCCCCGTAACCCGTAGTCAGTCGAACTACGTTGACTCTGATTTCTCATTCTCTGATGAGAATACGTAGGCATAAAGTGCGACGCTTTGCCGAGTCATTTTCTTTTCTCTTTAGACCAGCCTTGATAGGTAGATAGTTAAACCAACCCGTCAGATAAACACAACAAGCGTGGATCCCATCGAGTACGATGGACGTGAGAGGTGCTAATACCTTCCCCTTGCGTAATCGACTCCCGAACCCAGACAATGGTTGTGATGACCTTGTCTTATACCTTTTCGTCAGGTTTTTCCGATCGTTTCCTTTCCCGTTCTGAGGGATAAATAACGAAAGGTGGCGACTCTTCTATTTTGCCGACACCTTATTTTCGCGGTAGTGACAGCTGGCCACCACACACTAGTGGCACTTGCCACATGTGTGTGGCGCCTACCACCATGAAAAGGGCAAGGAAGTGTGGCGCCTGCTATTGTACCCCAAAATTTGACCAACCTTTTCTTCTTAACTTGGCTTGTATTCCATTGCATTCTAGCATTTGCATCTGCATATCATTTAGGTCGCATACTGTGCATGTTATCAGTCAGAGTGGATTATCGGGATTACAGTCGTTTTGCTCGCGTTTCAGGCATTTCAAACTAGTTCAAATAAGGAGATTTATTTTAGAATCGAGCGGAGTTTGTTCTCATTCTGTTGGTCCGGTCTGTGCTGATAATTTCGGTTGCATTTCGGCGTTCGCCCGATCTTTCCGTTTTTATTTCCATGCTTTGTATGATTTTATTCTTATTTTCTGTTTTTATGGCTTTATAATATAGTTTTTACTTTTTCTAGAAATAGATTATTAGAAAATAGTTTTATTTAGATTTTGTTTAGAGAATAGGTTTTTATTTTTAATATAGCATATTAAGTGGTTTTTAGATATTAGAATTTTAAATAGAATTTTAATATAGTTTAGAATTAGATTTTTTATTTTAGAATTTAATTTTTAATAGAAATAGTCTTTATTGATAGATTTTTTATTTAATTTAAGGATAGATTTTGTTAATTTAGATTTATTAGATTAATTGCCTTAGATTAGAATTAATAGGATTATTTTATTTTATTATTTAATAGTCAGAATTATTAGTATCATTTAATTAGGAGTTATTTAGTTATGGGTTATTAGATTTATTTTTGTTAATTAAGTCAACTTTGAATTAATAATTATCAGCTTCTATTTATTAATCAGCATTTTCCGTTAATTAACCAGCATTAGTTAATTAATCAAAGTCAAGTGCCACGTGTCAGACTCTGGAGGTATATATTCACTATTCATCATCGCGTTTTGAAGGAACCCTAATCCCAAGAAGGAGGTTACGCCTACCCTATTCACCATCTTCAGAAAATTCAACTTCAATCCTTCCATCTTCAACAACGCAGTCACCACCATTAACATCACCAACGACCTTCGATCGAAAAACCCAATTCTGAAACATCCTCACCATCACTACAAACCCAACCACAAACTTCAACTCAATCGGAAAAAAAAACACCATCGGAACCCGCTTCACTATCTTCCTCATATCGTCACCTTCAAATCCACCCAACTTCATCGCTCAACCTCCAAATTTCTTCATCGTTACCCAGATTCACTCAAACCTTCAAATCCCTAACTCAACAACCATTCTTTTCCGCTAAATCACTGTGAGACCCTCCAAGTTAAACAACCCATGAAAACCGTACCCATTTTCGGTCCCATTTCTTCCAAACCCTTCTTCAATTCGAAATCCATATCCCACTCTTCCACTTCGTCTTCCACAAAACCACCAAACTCTTCGCCATTCGTCAAACAACCCAAAACCATTTTCATCTTCTTTCAACTACCACATAACCCATCTCCAAACAAAACTCTTCAAAAACCCATCCGGCGAAACCCGATTTGCAACACTAACCCATTTTCTTACTGCGCCAACCAACTTGAACCCTGAAACAAAAAATGAAAATGGAATCCGGAAGATTTGAACAGAGGTGAATGAAAACAGACATGAAAGTAGAGAGGTGAGGTTTGTTCTTGAAAGAGAGAGGTGTTGCTAAAAAAATGAAAGTGGAGAGAGAACTGTTTCCGTTGGAGTTTTAGGATGATGTTGGTGCGGTTCCGTCGCGATCTTGTTTCATTGTTTTTCCCTTTTTTAGATGCAGCTTATTTCTCTTTTGGTTGTGCTGTTTGTTCTAGGAAGGAGAGGGCTCTGCCCATTGTTGTCTGTTTTGAGGTGATGGGCTTCCAAGCCTAAATGATCCTCTTCTCTCCGTACCCCCCCTCCTTTGGATCTCCTTACCTCTCTGTTTGGTTTTTGTTTTAAAATTTGGTTTATTAATTTGTTAACTTTTATATACTATGTAAATATATTATTATATATTTATAGTTTATATATTAGTTCTATATTATATTTTATATTTAGAATTTTATTATATTTCTTTTAGGGTTAATAATATATATATTATTTTAAGTTTTCTAATTTCAATTTCTTTTAGAGACATTTTTCTTTTAGAGTTGGATTTCATTTCTCATTTCTTATTGGACATTTTGTTCCATTTTTGCCTTTTGGGTCGATGAAGAGACTTTTTCGTTTATCCGTCAAATTATTGATGAGAAACGATAGATCCGAGACCGACTTTCTCTCTTCTTTCTCATTTTCGACTTTATTTTGACTTTATTTCATTTCATCTGTTTTGGTCGATGATGACATTTCCGTAATCCGTTACCAGTCAAATTATTGATGAATAATGTTGGATCTGAGACCACCTCTTTTCTCTCCTCATTTCTTCTTCTTTTCGATTTTATTTTGACTTTCTTAGATCGATGAAGTCTTGTATCCGTAAGCGTCAGATTTTCGAAGTCGATAACCTTCCCGATTTCAAATCTATGGAAGATGACCATTTGGGTCATTTTCTTTACTTTGGGATCGCGATAGGCTACCTTCGATTAATCGACATTATGTTTGCGATTAAGACTAGATCCCACTATTTTTGGTCCGTGCGACACGATTCAATTGGAGAATGATCCTCAATATCATTTATTTATCTTGTCCATAGCACGGATATCAATACGCGACCTCCTATAGCTTGACTTCCATACATAAGTTGAGCTACGACGGTTTAGCGTCACATTGGACCCAATTCAATTCACTTTGACCCTTTCGAACCGATTCGAAACATCATCACCAAGGATCAAAGAGGAGAAGTTTTGAAATGGATCTTGCACACAATGTCAAGGGTCAAGGAACCACTCCGTTCGGTAACATTTTCTAACTTCAATCTTTTAATCAACTGCCGAGTGTTGTGAGCCGTAAGCGATAGATACGTAGGAAATAATGAGTGGAGGGCCTCCTCTCACCTCGTCTAGAGTGTTTAGCGTATGCCCTTTGGGCAATATGCGACGCATTCGCTCCTACATCTTAGGATTTAGTGTGTGCGTCCCGATCCAATATGTTTGCTTTCTCTCGCCTCCGCGCGATTGAGATCGCTTTTCTCTCGCACCCTTGTAGTTGATACTCCTTTTCTCTTGCCCTCGTGCAATCAATATCCCTTTTCTCTTGCCCCCGTGCAATCGAGACTCTTTTTCTGTAGTTGGATGAACTACGGCTGCTCTGATTTCTCATACCCGTTGAGAATACGTAGGCACAGGATTGCGATGATCCTGGGGAGCACGTTTCCTCCTTTTCCCCCTTTAGGTTCCCCGTACCTTTTAACCCGTGGACATGCTACGTCCGTTCTACCGCAAACAGGTAACGCCTAAGTCTCCAATGGTCGAGCAGCAATACACTTAACTTCTAGAATGCGTACGCTAGTATTGTCTACCCGAACCTTTTTTCTCGCTCCCCGTGCGATCGAGAACACCCCGTTTTCCTGTAGTTAGCCCGAACTACGTTTGCTCTTATTTCTCATACCAGATGAGGATACGTAGGCACAAGACGGCGATGACTTGGCGAGCATCCTCCCCCCATCACCCGTAGTTTTCTGAACTACGTTGACTCTGACTTTCCCATTGCACGAGGGAATACGTAGGCATAGGGCGACGATGTCCTATCGAGTCTGTTCTTTCTTTCCACCCCCGTTTAGCAGTAGCTTTTAGATAGTTTTCACCCATAGATTAGATAACAAGTATGGATCCCGTTGAGTACAACGGACGTGAGGGGTGCTCATACCTTCCCCTTGCGTAACCGACTCCCGAACCCAAGATTTGGTTGCGATGACCTCTCTTCTCCTTTTTCGTAGGTTTTCTCTGATCGTTTCCTTTCCCTCTCTTTGGGATAAATAACAAACGGTGGCGACTCTTCTGTCTTTGTCGGCCCCTCTTCGTAGTGATGCGGTAGCTGGCGACTCTGCTGGGGACTTTTCCAATCCCCTATGCGAGTCAATCTTAGCATTTGTTTACTTGTCTTTGGGTGTGTATATTTGTGTGTTGTATTTTGTATATTGTTGTATTTACATTTTCTGCACCTTATTATCTGTTGCTGTTGTGCTGTTGGGTGGGTGTTCCACTATGTGATAAGCCAAAACTCGGGCTTGAGAATAACCATAGCATTAGAGTGGAGAGTAATGATGGACCTGTATGGCAGCATGCACTAGTCCTCACGAAATTCGCGTTCAGACGAGGTTCTCTTTGAAGACGTCTCATCTTGTGCATTAGTCTGGACGATGATGTTGGATCTAGAAACCGTCGACTCTAGAGACTGATCATTTGGAAGTCAGGTTAGTGAGGCCTCTTCTTGAGACTATGATGCCAAACCAGAAATGGTGAACGTATCATCATTTCTCGAAAGTCTGTGACACTAACGACTACATAGGATGCTGAACCTTGTCAGATGTTAGGTCCATACCTTGTGAGTGGGAGGGTTATGCAGGAAACTTGACCTCCAACCTACCCAGATTTCTTATCAGTGCGGATCTTTGATCTCTGATGTTATGAGGTTCCTATACTTTGGTCTTTTGGTGTTCCGGTATTTTCTCGCCAAAGCGAAGCTCTGGTCCAATCCAGTCAGCAGTGCAACAGTTTTCAGAGCTTTGTGAAGGTTGTGATCCCATGTTCCTTGCATTTTGCATTGCATTTGCATAAGCATCTTTGCATCATTTTGCATATCATTCTTCAGCTGGCCGGAGCTCTCATCCTGCCTTTGTATTTGATTCAGAAAGTGATTCCCTGGTGCGCGTTTTGAACAAGTGGTGATTGTTGGAAGACGACCAAGTGGTTGAAGCAGGATTTAGCAGTGTCAAGAAGTGAAGTCAGGTTGAAAGTTGTTGGTAGTTATGTCAGGAAGCGACCTCCAGAATGTTGATAGCCGCATGGTTTTACTGTGATGCCTAACCCTCTATGGTTCTCTGCCCAATGAAGATTTTCCACAAGTGAACAACCTTACTAAAGCTCAGCATGTGCATCCCTTCGTTGAGAATCAAGAGCTAGATGAACAGTTTGTTGTCCGAAGTGAACGTTCTTCTTCTCTTGATACAATAGATTGTCATGATGTTGCTTTCTCTGTCTCGAATTCCAAAAGAGAGGTCCCGACGGTGAAGACTAAGGACCCGAGAGCTCTTGAGTATGCTAAAAGGTTTCATGTGTTGGAGGAAAAACTCAAGGCCTTGGAAGTTCAAGATTCTTTTGGTCTTAATGCTTCGGACATGTGCCTAGTACCCGGTCTGGTGTTACCTCCAAATTTCAAAGCACTGAGGTTTGAGAAGTACAAAGGAGATAGTTGCCCGAGGCAACATTTGGTAATGTTTTGCAGAAAGATAACTTCATTTGTGCACAATGACAAGCTTATGATTCACTATTTCCAGGACAGTTTGAGTGGGACATCCTTGAGTTGGTATATGCAGTTAGAGAACAGTCAGATTCGATCATGGATGAACTTAGCCAAAAAGTTTCTGAAACAGTACGAGTATAATCTGGACATGGCTCCCAGTCGCATGCAGTTGCAAAGCTTGTCTCAAGAGAACAATGAACCCTTCATAAGGTATGCACAGAGATGGAGAGAATTTGCTTTCAAAGTGAAACCGCCGCTTCTGGACCAAGAGTCAGCAGATATGTTCATGAACTCCTTGCAGAGCCCATACTTTGAAAGGATGCTTGCAATTGCACCAAACTTCTCTAACCTGGTAACAGAAGGAGAACGCATTGAGAATGGCATAAAGATTGGGAAAATTCAAGACGTCTCAAGCAACCAGGCCCGTGAAATTGAATCTCTCTGTAACTCCCAAGAAGAAGAGGATGTGGTCAATGCAGTCATGGTAGATGTTGGTTATTCTCAGGATGAATAAGTGAAATATGTTGGTTCTTCATCTTCTCAGTGGTCATTATCTTCTGTGCCACGTTATTCTGGACAGACAACCGTGCCTAGGGCACCACATCAGAAAACTTGGGTCGCTCCTCATGCAAATCAACGAGCCCATGGCGATACCTGCCACCTTCCAAAGATTGAGGGGAGTGAAAGAACCTACAATGAGGCTTATACACTTATCAAAAGTATGGCTCAAAATCACTATCAGTGGGGAAGTGAAAGAACCTCAGTAGAGAAACCTCCAATGAAAAGTGGTATATACAAGATAAGAAGTCTTGACCAAGTCAATGCAAAGGTAGATGCTTTCACTCAAAAAGTTAAATTTTTGACTATAACCCCTACAGCCACTGTGGTTGCCGTAGCTCCAAACTGCGAGTTATACGGAGTTCCTGGGCATGCTGCCCCTGAATGTCAACTTTTGACAGGAGTTTCCACAGACCAAGTGAATTATGCTCAAGGAAACCCTTACCCAAATACCTACAACCCAGGTTGGAAAAACCATCCGAACTTTTCGTACAAAAACAAGAATGCATTGTATGCACCTGGACAAGCACCTGTTGTACCACCAGGATATCAGAGACCTGTCGTAGCTGCTCAAAATGCTCCTAGGAAATATAACCTTGAATTAATAATGGAAAACTTTATAGCCACCCATGCTCAAACAAATAAAGAATTCCTAAAATAAAACATACACACTAGAGAGAAAATTAAGCAATTAGCAAGCAAGGTAGATGCTTTAGCCACTCAAAACAAAATGCTTGAAACCCAAATTTCGCAAGTGGCACAACAACAAGCACCTACTGCTGCTCCTGCAGGCACATTTCCTGGACAGCCGCAACCCAATCCAAAAGGACATGCAAATGCTATCATACTACAGAGTGGTACGAAATTGGATGAACCAATCGACCCGAGACTTGAGAATCCAGCTATGTATCAAAATCCTGGTAAGGTAACTGAGAAGGAAACTGAAAAGGAAATTGAACAAAACATAAAAGAGAAAGAAGGTAATGAACAAGAGGCCGCAGAAAAAGAAGAACCACACGTGCCTCCACCACCTTATAAACCTCCCATTTTATATCCTCAAAGAATTGCTAAATCTAAGAGTATGGGGCAATTTAAGAAATTTGTTGAACTTCTGAAACAATTAAATATCACAATACCCTTTACAGAAGCTATCACCCAAATGCCCTCATATGCTAAGTTTCTTAAAGAAATCCTATCAAATAAGAAAAGAATAGAGGATGACGAAATCGTTACGCTTACTACTGAGTGTAGCGCGATAGTCCAAAATAAAATGCCTCCTAAGCTGAAGGACCCAGGTAGTTTTTCCATACCCTGTATAATTGGAAAATCTGTCATAGACAAAGCTCTATGTGACTTAGGAGCCAGTATTAGCTTAATGCCCTTGTCCATATGCAAAAGGCTTGATATGGGAGAATTAAAACCAACTAAGATGTCTGTACAACTAGTCGATCGTTCTGTTAAGTTCCCGATAGGGATACTAGAAAGTCGAATTTATTTTGACACAATTCTTATAGGCACCAGCTATAGAAGATACATGTTGTCTGCTAGATGTCATCGACGAATGCATAAGAGAAATGGAGATGGAACAAACTTCTTATTCAGAAATCCTAAAAATTCCAATACCTCCAATTTTTGAAGATGACGATTGGCATGGTGAATACCAAGACGACAGTTTAAGCGAATGCCTAGCACTGACACCCAATCATATGCCTTGCCCAAAGAAACCAACTTTAGAACCTAAAACACTACTCGAAAAATTAATGTGTGAATTCCTAGACACCGAACTCGAATGACCAGTGATAGTCAATGCAGACTTAGGACAAGTAGAAACTGAGAAACTACTGCATGTCTTAAGAAAATACCCATCTGCTTTAGACTACAACATTTCTGATCTGAAAGGAATAAGTCCTTCTATATGTATGAACCATATTATGCTAGAGGAAGACTGTAAGACCTCTAGAGAATATCAAAGAAGGATAAATCCCATTCTGAGCGACATAGTCAAGAAAGAAGGACAGACATTGTTAGAAGCAGGAATTATATACCCTATCTCCGACAGTCAATGGGTTAGCCCAGTGCATGTTGTACCGAAGAAAGGAGGTGTTACAATTGTTAAGAACGAAAAAGGCAAATCTATAGCACAAAGAGTTGTGACCAGAAGTATAATGTACATTGATTATAGGAAATTGAACAAACCCACTCGAAAGGATCATTTCCCTTTACCTTTCATCGATCAAATGCTTGAGCGATTAGCTAAGCACTCCTATTTTGGCTATTTAGGCGGTTATTCAGGATTCTTTCAAATCCATATTCATCCTGATGACCAAGAAAAGACAACCTTCACTTGTCCTTATGGTACATTTGCCTATTGACGAATGTCGTTTGGATTATGTAACGCTCCCGCAACATTCCAAAGATGCATGATGTCAATCTTCGTTGACTTTATAGACAACATCATGGAAGTATTTATGGATGATTTTTCTGTTTATGGGAAGAGTTTTGGGATGCTTATCGAACCTAGAAATGGTACTTGAAAGATGCGTAAAAGTAAATCTCGTGTTAAATTGGGAAAAATGCCATTTCATGGTCCGACAAGGAATCGTACTTGGACACATAGTGTCTGATAAGGGGATTAAAGTAGATAAAGCAAAAATAGAAATTATAGAAAACCTTCAACCTCCCAAAATCGTAAGAGAAATACGAAGTTTCTTAGGACACGCCGGTTTTTACCGATGATTCATTAAGGATTTCTCTAAAATCACTAAACCACTAAGTGGTTTATTAATGAAAGACGCTGAATTCATTTTCGATGATAAATTCCAGAAATCCTTTGAACAGTTAAAAACAGCTCTCATTACCGCACCCATCATGCAACCACCTGATTGGAGGTTACCGTTTGAAATCATGTGTGACGCTAGTGATTATGCCATAGGTGCAGTTCTAGGATAGAGAAAAGATAAAAAGCTTCATGCGATTTATTACGCTAGTAGAACCCTGGACCCTGCGCAAATGAACTACGCCACCATAGAAAAGGAACTTCTAGCTGTCGTGTTCGCTTTGGATAAATTATGTTCTTACTTAGTAGTAGTAAAGATAATTATCTATACCGATCATGTCGCAATCAGGTACCTGTTGAGTAAAAAGGACGCCAAACCAAGAATCCTAAGATGGATACTACTATAAGAATTCAATTTAGAAATCAAAGACAAGAAAGGTACTGAAAATGTAGTAGCTGATCATTTATCGAGAATGGAGGATATTAAGCTTGAGCAAGTGCCTATCAATGATGGTTTTCCTTATGAGAGGCTCATCGCTCAGTTAGAAAACACGGTTGAACGATCTTTAATATATAATGAGACTAAATCAAAAGAAGTCATGGAAGCGATCTTTACTGAAGCCACACTGCCGTGGTATGCTGACTTTGTCAACTACTTAGAAGCTGGAGTTCTTCCACCAAATTTAACTTACCAACAAAAGAAAAAATTCTTCAACAATCTTAAACACTATTTTGGGATGAGCCTATGCTTTTCAAGAGAGGTGTCGATGGTATCTTCCGTCGATGTGTTCCCGAAGACGATGTTGAAAATATAATCTCTCACTGTCATTCTGCTCCCTATGGAGGACATGTGAGCACTTCAAAGACTTGCGCTAAGATCTTATAGTCCGGCCTCTTTTGGCCCACTCTATGGAAAGATGTCCATATCGCGATCATAAACTACGACCAGTGCCAATGCACTGGAAATATCTCTAGACGCGACGAAATGCCAATGAAAGGCATTCTAGAAGTAGAAGTCTTTGATGTGTGGGGAATTGATTTCATGGGACCATTCACGTCGTCTTTTGGTAACAAGTACATACTCGTTACAGTTGACTATGTGTAGAAATGGATCGAGGCTATAACTTCTCCGGCAAATGATGCACGAGTAGTGATTAGGCTTTTCAAGAACATAATGTTTCCTAGATTCGGTGTGCTGAGACTAGTCATCAGCGATGGTGGCTCTCATTTTATTTCAAGGATTTTCAAAAAACTTCTAACGAAATATGGAGTCCAACACCGTGTAGCAACACCCTATCACCCACAAACCAGCGGGAAAGTAGAGGTTTCGAACAGAGAAATTAAACAAATCTTAGAAAAAAGAGTTGCGACCTCTAGGAAAGATTGGTCTTCCAAATTACACGAAGCTCTGTGGCATATAGAACAACTTATAAGACCCTAATAGGAACCACACCATTTAAGCTAGTTTATGGAAAATCATGTCACCTGCCGGTAGAATTAGAGCATAAAGCATATTGGACCATTAAGACCCTTAACTTGGATTTTACTGCCGCATGCGAAAAAAGAATTTTAGACATCCATGAACTAGAAGAGCTTAGGTTGGACGCTTACGACAATGCCCGCATCTATAAAGAACGAACTAAAACTGGCATGATAAGCGTATATCGAGTAAAGAGTTTACTGAGGGTGATGTAGTACTCCTATTTAACTCTCGACTTAAACTCTTCCTAGGAAAACTCCATTCTAGGTGGTCTGGTCCCTTTGAGATAATAATTTTTTTTTCAAAATGGCGCAGTAGAAATAAAAGGAAAACCTAGTGAACCGTTCATAGTTAACGAGCAGTGCCTGAAACATTACTATAATATTGAAAATAGAGACTACTCCGCCAGTATAAAGCTTGCTGAGTTGCACACTCATCCCCAAAATTAGTAAAATTTAAAATTATGTTGAGCTTACGACATAAAACAAAGCGTTTGGTGGGAGACAACCCGCTTTTTAGTTTTAATGTTTATTTTTCTAATCTTTTACTTTTAATTTCTTTTATATGATTTTCATTTTTTCTGTTCCAAGAATAGTCATGCAATCTTATCCATTTTATTTAGTCATTACTAACTTGTGTTCATTGTCCACTTATATACAGACTAACTTAACATTAGTTAGTTAATAACTTTAGCGATGAACCGAGTTGACTATATGGGCATCATTTTCAGAGGCAGAGCTCAGAGGAGGCGCTTTGTGTAACGCCCATTTTAATTATCTAGTTTTTCTGTGTTATTTTAATTTGTGGTGTGTTTCGTGGGGTTGTTTCGAGTGCGGGGAGGTGCCCTTAAGTGTGGAGGTTAATTGATAACTTTGGACCATAAGAATAATAATATAATTATTAATGATAATGATAATTTAATGAATAATAGTATTATTATTATTATTATTATTATTATTATTATTATTATTATTATTATTATTATTATTATTATTATTATTATTAAGTGAAGTAGGAAAATAGGAAAAGGGGTATTTTTGGAGTTGGAAAGAGAAGAAGAAGGAAGAACGCGATAGAAAGGGGAGAAGAAGAACAAGGTCAAGTGGAAGGGAGAGATTAAAGGAGAAGAATCAAGGGGGAAGAAGAAGAGCTTAGTGTATTGATTCTTCGAAGATTTTTCATCAGCTTGATCAAGTTATCGAGGTAAGGGGGGGAGAATCGGGTCGAAATTGGTATTTGCATGAATTCTAGGTAGAAGGGGATTTCCCTAACCCCATAGATTTTGATGAACTGAATTGTTATGTTGTTGTGATTCTGAATTGTTGATGGTAAGATAGGTTTGTTGCATGTGGTTGTTTAGATGGTTTGGGGTTTTCGGTAGTTACCAATTTTAAGCCGGAAATGAGTTAATCGATAGAGATGAAGTTTTATCGGGAGGAATTTAGAATATATTATGTAGCTAAGTCGCATTAGTACTGTGGGAACTAGTTTGAGTAAAATCGGGTGTTTTCGGAGAGTTTTACCGATTTTGAACAGTGGGGTTTTTGTGAAATCGCAGACATTCGCCAGCACTTTCGCTAGGCGAGAGAATAGCGAACATTCGCTGATGTTTCGCTAGGTGAACTAGGTAGCGAGTGCTTCAAGTAGCCACTGTCTGCCTTCGCTAGGGAGTTCGCTGGGCAAGCGAGTAGCGAGCCTTCGCTGATGCTTCGCTAGGCGAGTGAGCCAGCGAGCATGACAGTAGTTTGTGTTTTTGGTGATGTTCTGTTCTGTTCTCTGGTGTTATTGGACCCTTGTTGGTCATGACTGAATATGAGATTGATAGTGAACTGTGGAGAGTGTATGTGTGGTGTGGAACATGATTCCCTTGATATTCGTTTAATTAGAATAATTCAATGGGTATATGTTATTATAGATGAATGTGGTGATGGGTTGAATATGTATATACATATATATATATATATATATATATATATATATATATATATATATATATATATATATATATATATATATATATATATATATATATATATATATATATATATGATGTGTAATGAAATGTGATCAGGAGGATCGTGTGCACCGTGGGTGCTTGTGTTGTTATGTGCATTGGTGTCGTGCATATCATGATATCTTGGTGGGATGAATTGTTGCTCGGATGGAGTGTATGCGATTCATCTGGTGCTCCCTTATGGAGGGTTAATGGCCCGGTGTCCATCGGTGCTCCTGTGTGGAGAATGGTGGGGTTGAATCGTTGCTTGGATGGAGTGTATGCGATTCACCCGTGCTCTTATGTGGAGAATGGTGGGATGAATCATTGCTCAGATGGAGTGTATGTGATTCATCCGGTGCTCTCTTGTGGAGGGTTGATGGCCCGGTGTCCATCGTTGTTGTTGAGTCGGTACCGCATATCATGGTGTTGAGTTGCATATGTTTGCATTGTTATGTGTGTTGTGTTGGTGTTGGACTGTAGGTCCGGGTTGATGTATGTTGAATGATTTTTGTCTGTTTTCTGCATTTTATTCATGTACATTATTACTGTTATATTTTGATCGTGACTTCTCACCCCTTTTGTTGTTGTTGTGGTATGTGCTTCTTCAGAAGTACAGATAATCCAGGTGCGTAGCTAGCTTGGATAGTGGCAAGTCGAGTCGTAGGGATGCTCTGATACGTAACACGAGGCTTTTGGGAGTTATTTATTTATCTGATGATTTTGTTTTGACTCCGTGTCGTATCATGTTTTGATGAATCCTTTTGGTGGATATATTTTGTATATTTTGTGCGGATGGCCGAATATTTATGTATATGATGTTTATATGTATATATCTATATGATGATTTCTGCTGCTTATTTGTTGAGTTCATATAAATGAAATGTATTGTTGAGTTTCTGTTTTGTGACATCCCGTGTTGGTGTGGCAACTCTAATATTTGTTTTGATTTAAATTGCATTTATTTTATTTCGGGGAAACGTGGTGTTACAAGTTGGTATCAGAGCAGGTCGGTCCGTCCGGCCAGTGTAGTAGTTGAGTCTGTCTGTAGGATAGAGATTGTTTTTCTGTTAACCTGGTGTTGTTGTTGTTGAGCAGTATGGCAGGAAGGAATGATGTTGCGTTGGCTGCAGCTATGCAAGCGATGGCGCAGGTGGTTGCTAATCAGAACCAAGTTGCGGGTGCGCAATTCAGGGATTTGGTGCAGTTTCAGAGTAACAAGCCGCCGACATTTCAAGGAGGAATTTTGGATCCCGAAGCTGCTCAAAAGTGGCTGAAGGCGATTGAGAAGATTTTCAGGACGATGGGTTGTAGCGATGAGCAGAAAGTGAGGTTTGGTACCCACATGCTGGAAGGTGAAGCGGAAGCTTGGTGGGACAACAGCCGCCAGAGATTGGAGACTGCGGGAACCGCAATTACTTGAGATCTGGTTCAAACTGGCTTTCTGGAGAAGTATTTTCCGGAGGATATTCGGAGTGCTAAGGAGATAGAGTTTCTGGAGCTGAAGCAGGGAAATATGACGGTGGCTGAGTATGCTGCTAAGTTTGAAGAGTTGGTGCAGTATTGTCCTCATTACAATACTGACGGGGCGATGACCTTCAAGTGTTTGATGTTTGAGAATGGGCTACGTCCAGAAGTTAAGATGGGGATCGCTTGTCAGAAGATCAGGAATTATCCTGAGCTGATAAGCAGAACTAGGATTTATGATAATGATAACCGGGCTAGGATTGCACATTACAAGGCTGCAAATGACCGTAAGGGTAAACAGAGGTTTGGTGGTACTCCTTACAATGTTCCTGCTGATAAGGGGAAGTTTAAGGCTACTGCTGATAAGAAGCCCAGAGAAGGAAGAGCATCTGCTGGTGGAAGGTGTTACCAGTGCGGTGGCACGGGTCATCGTGCCAATGATTGTTCTCATGAGGTGAAGAAGTGTTTCAAGTGTGGTAAGCCGGACCATGTGGTAGTTGATTGTCGGGTCGATATACCTACTTGTTATAACTGTGGTGAGAAGGGTCATATCAGTACGCATTGCGAGAAGCCGAAGCCGTCTCAGACTAGTGGTAAAGTGTTTACGGTGGTGGAAACTCAAGCTGCTAGTGAGGAGCGTTCTATCCAAGGTACTTATTTCATCAATAATGTTCCCTTGTCTGCTATTATTGATACGGGTGCAACCCACTCGTTCATCTCTATTGATTGTATGAAGAGGTTAGGTTTGGTGCTGACTACTCTTGAGCGACGGATGATTATTGAGACTCCCTCTGTTGGTTCAATGACTACTTCTTTGGTATGTTTGAAGTGTCCGCTGACTATTTTTGGTAGAGATTTTGGAGTGGATCTGATTTGCTTGCCCCTTGGTAAGTTGGATGTTATTCTGGGTATGAACTGGTTGGAGTTCAACCGAGTCTACATCGATTGTTTTCGGAAGGTGTTGTTGTTTCTTACGCCAGAGGAAGAAGCATTGGCGGATTCCTTGTCTAATAAGGAATTAATGGTCTTGTTGGAGGACAAAGCTAAAATGTTTGCTTTATTTGCATCATTAGCTGTTGACGAAAAATTGTCACTGAAGGAGTTGGCGGTGGTGAATGAATTTTCGGAAGTGTTCCCTGATGATATTACAGAGTTACCTCCGAAGAGAGAAGTTGAGTTTAGCATTGATCTTGTACCTGGTACGAGGCCTAGCTCTATGGCGCCGTACAGGATGTCGGCAGTGGAATTGGCCGAATTGAAGTCTCAAATTGGAGAGTTGTTGGATAAAAAGTTTATCAAGCCGAGTGTATCACCGTGGGGAGCTTTAGTGCTGTTGGTAAAGAAGAAGGATGGTAGTATGCATTTGTGCATCGATTACCGTCAGTTGAATAAAGTGACCATTAAGAATAGTATCCTCTTCCAAGGATTGATGATTTGATGGATCAGTTGGTGGGAGCTCGAGTGTTCAGTAAGATTGATTTGAGGTCGGGTTACCATCAGATCAGAGTAAAAGAAGGTGATATTCAGAAGACCGCATTTAGAACTCGTTATGGACATTACGAATATGCGGTAATGCCTTTTGGAGTGTCTAATGCGCCGGGAGTGTTCATGGAGTACATGAACTGAATCTTCCATTCTTATTTGGATCAGTTTATTGTTGTGTTCATTGACGATATACTAATTTATTCGAAGTCGGAGGAAGAGCATGCAGGACATTTGAGAATTGCTTTGCAAGTGTTGAAGGATAATAAGCTGTTTACGAAACTGTCTAAGTGTGAGTTCTGGTTGAAGATGCTGAGTTTCTTGGGCCATGTAATATCTGGTGATGGTATATCGGTAGACCCATCAAAGGTGAGTGCAGTGTTGCAGTGGGAACCGCCGAAGACAGCAACAGAAGTTAGAAGCTTTTTGGGTTTGGCAGGGTACTATCGAAGGTTTATCGAAGGTTTTTCTACTTTGGCGTTGCCATTGACTCAGTTGACGAGAAAGAACCAAGTCTTTGTGAGGGATGCTGCCTGTGAAGAGATCTTTGTAGAATTGAAGAAGAGATTGACTACGACATCGGTGTTAGTGTTACCGACTCCGAGCGAGCCGTTTGTGGTGTACTGTGATGCGTCTATGATGGGATTAGGCGGAGTTCTTATGCAGAATGGTAAGGTGGTGGCGTATGCTTTGCGGAAATTGAGGGTGCATGAACGGAATTATCCTACTCATGATCTTGAATTGACTGCGGTAGGTTTTGTGTTAAAGATCTGGAGGCACTATTTGTATGGTTCAAGGTTTGAGGTGTTCAACGACCATAAAAGTATGAAGTATCTGTTTGATCAGAAAGAGTTGAATATGATACAGAGAAAATGGTTGGAATTCTTGAAGGATTATGACTTCAATTTGAGTTATCATCCAGGAAAGACAAATGTGGTAGCAGATGCTTTAAGCAGAAAAGCGATTCATATGTCGGCTTTGATGGTGAAAGAAATGGAACTTATTGAGCAGTTAAGAGATTTGAGCATGGTTTGTGAGACTACGGAAGATTGCGTGATGTTGGGCAAGTTGCAAGTGAACAACGAATTCTTGGATATGATTAGAGAAGGCCAAAAGCTAGATGTGAAGCTAATGGATTTGATGTCTGGAGTAGGAAGTGACTCCGATAGTGATTTTAAGTTGGATAGTGCAGGTGTGTTGAGATTCCGAGGCAGGATTTGTGTGCCGGATAATGACGAGCTGAAGAAGTCAATTCTGAGCGAGGGACATCGTAGTAGTCTGAGTATTCATCCGGGAGCTACTAAGATGTACCACGATTTAAGGAAGATGTTTTGGTGGTCGGGTATGAAAAAGGATATAGCTCAGTTTGTTTACGCCTATTTGACGTGTCAGAAATCGAAGGTGGAACATTAGAGACCCTCTGGATTTATGCAGCCGTTGGAAATTCCGGTTTGGAAATGGGATTGTACCACTATGGATTTTGTTACTGGATTGCCGAACACGGCGAGAGGATTTGATTCCATTTGGATAATTGTGGATCGACTTACGAAGTCTGCACATTTTGTGCCGATTAATATAAGTTTTCTGTTGGAGAAGCTGGCAGAGATTTATATTCGGGTGATTGTGAAGCTTCATGGTGTGCCGACGAGTATTGTGTCGGATAGAGATCCGAGGTTTACTTCAGAATTTTGGAAGAGTTTGCAGGAAGCTTTGGGTACTAAGTTGAAGCTGAGTTCAGCTTATCATCCACAAACTGATGGTCAGTCAGAGAGGACTATTCAGTCGTTGGAGGATTTGCTGAGAGCTTGTGTGTTGGAAAAAAGTGGTGCGTGGGATACTCATTTGCCATTGATCGAGTTCACGTATAACAACAGTTACCATTCTAGTATTGGGATGACACCTTTTGAGGCTTTGTATGGTAGGAGATGCAGAACTCCTCTGTGTTGGTATGAGACGGGTGAGAATGTGGTATTGGGGCCAGAGATTGTGCAGCAGACTACTGAGACAATTCAGATGATTAGTGAGAAAATGAAAGCGTCTCAGGATAGGTAGAAGAGTTATCATGATAACCGAAGAAAAGAACTGGAATTCAGTGAAGGTGATCAAGTATTCCTGAGAGTTAACCCAGTGTCCGGTGTCGGTCGTGCGTTGAAATCCAAGAAGCTGGATCCGAAGTTTATTGGGTTGTATCAGATTTTCCAGAGAATTGGTGTTGTGGCTTATACAGTGGCGTTGCCGCCTGAGCTTTCGAATTTGCATGACGTGTTTCATGTGTCGCAACTTCGGAAGTATGTCGCAAATCCATTTCATGTGATTCAGAGAGATGAAGTTCAAGTCAGGGAGGATCTTACCATTGAGGCGATCCCGTTGAGGATCGAAGATCGTAAGATGAAGCAACTCCGAGGGAAGGAGATAGCTTTGGTGAAAGTAGTTTGGGGAGGTGCTGCAGGTGGCAGTGTGACCAGGGAATTGGAAAGTAGGATGCGGGATGCGTATCCGGAATTGTTTCCATCAGGTAATTTTCGAGGTCGAAAATAATTAAAGTGGGGGAGAGTTGTAACGCCCATTTTAATTATCTAGTTTTTATGTGTTATTTTAATTTGCGGTGTGTTTCGTGGGGTTGTGTCGAGTGCGGGGAGGTGCCCTTAAGTGTGGAGTTTAATTGATAACATTGGACCTTAAGAATAATAATATAATTATTAATGATAATGATAATTTAATGAATAATAATAATATTATTATTATTATTATTATTATTATTAATATTATTCAGTGAAGTAGGAAAATCGGAAAAGGGGTATTTTTGGAGTTGGAAAGAGAAGAATAAGGAAGAACATGATAGAAAGGGGAGAAGAAGAACAAGATCAAGTGGAAGGGAGAGATTAAAGGAGAAGAATCAAGGGGGAAGAAGAAGAGCTTAGTCTATCGATTCTTCGAAGATTTTTCATCAGCTTGATCAAGTTATCGAGGTAAGGGGGAGAATCGGGTCGAAATTGGTATTTGCATGAATTCTAGATAGAAGGGGATTTCCCTAACCCCATAGGTTTTGATGAACTGAATTGTTATGTTGTTGTGATTCTGAATTGTTGATGGTAAGATAGGTTTGTTGCATGTGGTTGTTTGGATGGTTTGGGGTTTTCGGTAGTTACCAATTTTAAGCCGGAAATGAGTTAATCGGTAGAGCTGAAGTTTTATCGGGTGGAATTTAGAATATATTATGTAGCTAAGTCGCATTAGTACTGTGGGAACTAGTTTGAGTAAAATCGGGTGTTTTCGGAGAGTTTTACCGATTCTGAACAGTGGGGTTTTTGTGAAATCGCAGACATTCGCCAGCACTTTCGCTAGGCAAGCGAATAGCGAACATTCGCTGATGTTTCGCTAGGCGAACTGGGTAGCGAGTGCTTCCAGTAGCCACTGTCTGCCTTCTCTAGGGAGTTCGCTGGGCGAGCGAGTAGCTAGCCTTCGCTGATGCTTTGCTAGGCGAGTGAGCCAGCGAGCATGACAGTAGTTTGTGTTTTTGGTGTTGTTCTGTTCTGTTCTCTGGTGTTATTGGACCCTTGTTGGTCATGACTGAATATGAGATTGATAGTGAACTGTGGAGAGTGTATGTGTGGTGTGGAACATGATTTCCTTGATATTCGTTTAATTAGAATAATTCAATGGGTGTATGTATATACATGGATGTGGTGATGTGTGGAATATGTATATACATACATATATATATATATATATATATATATATATATATATATATATATATATATATATATATATATATATATATATATATATATATATATATATATATATATATATATATATATATATATATATATATATATATATATATATATATATATATATATATATATATATATATATATATATATATATATATATATATATATATATATATATATATATATATATATATATATATATATATATATATATATATATATATATATATATATATATATATATATATATATATATGATGTGTGATGAAATGTGATCAGGAGGATTGTGTGCACCGTGGGTTCTTGTGTTGTTATGTGCATTGGTGTCGTGCATATCATGATGTCTTGGTGGGATGAATCATTACTCGGATAGAGTGTATGCGATTCATCCGGTGCTCCCTTGTAGAGGGTTGATGGCCCGGTGTCCATCGGTGCTCCTGTGTGGAGAATGGTGGGGTTGAATCGTTGCTTGGATGGAGTGTATGTGATTCACCCGTGCTCATGTGTGGAGAATGGTGGGATGAATCGTTGCACAGATGGAGTGTATGCGATTCATCCGGTGCTCCCTTGTGGAGGGTTGATGGCCCGGTGTCCATCGTTGTTGTTGAGTCGGTACTGCATATCATGGTGTTGAGTTGCATATGTTTGCATTGTTATGTGTACTATGTTGGTGTTGGACTGTAGGTCCGGGTTGATGTATGTTGAATGATGTTTGTCTGTTTTCTGCCTTTTATTCTTGTACATTATTACCGTTATATTTTGATCGTGATTTCTCACCCCTTTTGTTGTTGTTGTGGTATGTGCTTCTTCGAAAGTACAGATAATCCAGGTGCGTAGCTAGCTTGGATAGTGGTGAGTCAAGTCGTAGGGATGCTCTGATACGTAACACGGGGCTTTTGGGAGTTATTTGTTTATCTGATGATTTTGTTTTGACTCTGTGTCGTATCATGTTTTGATGAATCCTTTTGGTGGATATATTTTGTATATTTTGGGCGAATGGTCGAATATTGATGTATATGATGTTTATATGTATATATCTATATCATGATTTCCGCTGCTTATTTGTTGAGTTCATATAAATGAAATGTTTTGTTGAGTTTCTGTTTTGTGACATCCTGTGTTGGTGTGGCAACTCTGATATTTGTTTTGATTTAAATTGCATTTATTTTATTTTGGGGAAACGGGGTGTTACACTTTGAAGCCCTTGCTCAGAGAGAGATGTCACTTACTATCTATCTTGATGGACCCACCATGACTAGACTAGGTATCCGAGACAGTGTTATGTATCTCCTCATCCAAATTGGTTGGGAGCATTCTGCTATCAACAGGAGATTTAGTTCCTCCGTAGGCTCACGTTGGATTTCCTTACCTCACTGGTTTACCTACCTGACCATGGGTATGGATTCAGTAATGGCCTTATTAGCTTTAGGATGTTTGACATGGACTACCATTTTAACCACCGAGAGATTTTCGAACTCCTAAGATTTCCATGCGGCCCTGATTCTTATACCATAGTACAAGAGGAACTAGTCACTAACCTTGAGTTAGATTATTTTTGGGGTAGCATCACCAGAAATAATCATCCTGAGCCCAATACTATGTACTCTGAAAGCATCAGTAACCCTGCCATCCGCTATCTTCATATGTTTCTCACTCACACCCTGTTTGGTAAAGAAGAAAATATTTACTCTGTGTCGAGAGATGAACTTTTTATGCTTTATTGTGCTTCCCAGGCTAGACTCGTTAAAGGCGTTGCCTTTATGATAACCAATTTTAGACTTATAGCACAAGCCAACCAATGACTGATCGTTATAGGAGGCCTAATGACTATGATTGTTAATGCCATTGGACTGAGGCAACCGCTTCTTAGCATTAACCCCTTAGGTACTATCCGACCTATGGATATTCCATTTTTCCTCAACCGTGGCATTACTAGAAACCTCAGCCCAGACACCTTTGAACTCCTGATCGATAACCAGGTTGTCTGTCTTTTTACCTTACTGAACTATGAAAGAACTAGTGTCCACAACCGGAATAATTGGATGTATGACTTAGATGAACCAGAAGCTCCCCCATCACCCCCTAAGACTCCTGAAATTTATGACCATCATGACCAGTATGATGGCCATCTCTCGGATTCTGGCTCTAGCATTCCCGTTGGGCCTGCCGCCCAACAAGTGGATCATAATGCTAACATTCACACACTGGAGATGAGCGTCCCAGACCTAAGAGGTGAAATTACAACTCTACGTGTGGATTTTCATGAATTTATGGATGTGGTGACAGAGCAGCTGGATCACGTTTATCAACATCTCTTCTCTATCATTCCTCATCCTCCTCCTCCTCCTCGTGGCTAACTTTTTGGATATTGATGAATTCCTATCTTCGCACTTTCAAACAGTGGGGACACTGTTTGATTTATGTGTGAGAGACAAACTTTATTTTTGGACAAGTTTATTTATTTTCGGACAATTTTATTTTGCTGTTTACATAATTTACCGATTTTTTGTAATTGTCTTCGTATGAGACATCTTGTTTTACTTCTTCTAGTTAGTACAATTTGATTTTAATTCATATATAATTATCACTAGTGATTAACATTAAGATTTTCATGTTTGTTTTTCAAATTTTCAAAAAAAAAACTTTTTTGTCTTTTTCTCCACACTAAGAGGTGCCACTCGCCACCCTTATCTTGTAATAGAGGTGGCACTCGCCACCCTAGCTTGTGGCACTCGCCACACTCACCCATGAAAGGTGGCACTCGCCACACATTCTTCATAAAAGAAGTGGCACCCGCCACTTACATATGTGGCCCACCTTGTGCATGTCTGCCACCTAAATCCCACCTACACCATGCATAGTCCCACGTGCCATTCACTATCTTGCATGCTTTCCACTTATCATACTTCTTCTGATTTTGTTGACTGTAATAAAGGAAAACCAACCATACCAACCACATTAACTCGTATAACTTCATTATTTATACCACCTTTACCAACTTATCAAAAACACAAAACCAACTACTCGTTAAAAAATCAGAGAGAAAGAAGAATATTTTTTTCAAGCTACTGCCATGGTCAGCTACCAAGTAATCTTTAGAGAAGGTGAAGCGGGCGAAAAACAAGCCGAGCTCTATGCAACACTACTAAATAGAGAAGTCAAATCGACAAGGTATGCTGATATACTTTGTTTAGAAGCACTAGGAGTTAAAGACAGTGTTGATTATATGCTTGAGAAATTGGGTTTGACTTACCTTTTATCATTTAAAGATCCTGTCTATGTTCAACCAACTCTTAAATTTCTAAGCTCACTCATCTATGATCTTAATGGAAACCTTCACTTCCGTCTGTTTAACATTGAATACACATTTACTTTTGACAGATTAGCCGTCCTATTAAAATGTCCCTACGGAGATGAAGCGAAATACAATGTGCCGGATGGTGCCGGCTGGCTAAATGCATATAAATATTTTTGGAGAGCGATAACATGGGTAGTGACCCATAATTTCAAAGATAATAGAGCCTCCCTAATCCAAAACCCGTCGGTGCGCTATTTGCGCCAACTTTTGGCATGTACCATTTTCGGTAGGTCCAATTCTAATAAGGTAAATGAAGCCGAATTTTTATATCTTTTTACCGCATTAGCAACCGCCGAAAAGATAAACAATGTCCCGTTTTTGTTCTCCCACATGAAAGCGATTGCCGCTGCTAAAAAGGGAGCTATAGTTTTTGGCAGCCTGATAACTACTTTAGGCCGAATTCTCGGCTTAGAAAATCAATTTTCATCTTTAACACCCCTGCAGCTGAGAACTATAGATATAGACATGGTTAGGAGTATGAAAATGGTAAGGGGACGACGAGACGGGAACTTCAATTTAATGATTAATAACCAAGTGTTCCTAGATTTTATTCTTCTGAACCCAGCTCACACAGATGTACGTAACCATGATAATTATTGTTATATTGATAACCCAGTCCGCGTGAACATTCCTGAGAATGTTGCTGCTGGCGGGGACAATACTAACACACCTCCACAACACTACACGTGTCACTTCTGAAAATGTTACAAGTACATCCTCGAGGCGCAGGCTGAGAAGAAGTGAAGACACACCCACCATTCTCAACAAAATATATGCTGAGATGCTACGAAGGAGCGAATTAGACGCTCAGTGCAATCAGAGGATTCAAAGCATCGAAGCTCAGCAAGCCGAGATGATGCAGATTCTCCGAGAGATGCAAAGCAAACAAAATAGCATGTCAGGCTTGATCGCAGAAATGGCCGATTTATCAGTACGTGTGGAAAATCCTGAAGATCCACCTAACCATCCTGGAAATGGTAGGCAGACACAAACTCGTGGCAGAGGCCGCAGATAGAAGAATTTCCAGGTTACACCTTTCTTTCTTACCTTAATCCGTTGCATTAGGGACAATGCTCAATTTAAGTGTGGGAAAGGAAGCTTTACCAGTTTTATTTACTGTTTTCCCTTTTGTTAGTATTTTCTAGGTAGATTTTAAAATATTGATTTTCTCCTTAATCTTTTTGTTTTAGTGTTAATAAAATCAAATTCATGTACTGTCGAGTCATTATACATAGTTTTCATCATTTATCAGATTCTCGCAAATTCATGAGTCATAATAAAAAAAATTAATTTCGGTTTAATGCACGACACAGACCCAGAAAATATATTGCTTGATTTAGACTGAGTCCGAGAGATTTAGGAAAGTATTGATAATATTGGTACCGTCCTGACACCCTAAACCCCCTGAATATGCTGATGAATTTGAATACTTATTATGCCAAGGCCTTAAATTTTAGAGTAACCTCTTGAATAGTTTATACCAGCAGTCAGCACCATCCTGAAGCACAACCTAAGTAATAAACTGATGCAAATACGTGTTTGATCTCAAAAATATGAATCGAATAGAATTATTAGAAATGAATGAAAGATATGCTCTTACTAAGTTAGGTGGTCCTTACCCGAACATTTAGCCCAACGGATTGGACTCTTGAAATTCAAAAACGCACAAGAAAAAGAATGTGAAAAGGTTTTGAAAAAGAGATCAATGAACACTAACAGGTTTACTTACCACGGGCGTGCAGGGATAACGGGCTTAATGTGATTGCGCGATAATGAAAAAGAGGTGAAAATGAATAGGCTGAGTTATAATAACATGATTCGAACTTGTCTACATAGAGAGGGAGTTTTTGATTGCACTCAGTAATCTTGTGTCACTAAGGTATGCTTAGTATTTTTTTCCAGTACCTATCTTTCGTACGAAAGTTTTGCAACAATGTATGATCTGTGTTATGTGATGTTAAGATCCATGCCTAATACGTTTTATTTGCTTGAGGACAAGAAAAGATTCAAGTATGGGAGAGTTTAATAACGCGAAATTATATCGTATATTTGACTTGACTTACATGAATTTTATCTGCGATTATTGCTAGTTTATCTGATTTATGTTCTATTACGCATCTATTTTCTTATGTTTTGTAGGTTATAAAAAATATGGATTAACGAAATAAAAGAAGAAAGAAATGAAGGAAATGGAAAGAAAAGAGGAAGAAAAGTGGAAGGAAATAAAAGAAGAAGAAAGAATAGAAAAGGAAAGAAAAAAGGGGTGGTGGCCACCATACACTAGTGGCACTTGCCACATGTGTGTGGCGCCTGCCACCATGAAAAGGGCAAGGAAGTGTGGCGCCTGCCACCTTCCAAAGAGTGAGGGGAGTGGCGAGTGTCACTCCTAGAAAGAAGGAAGAGTGGCAACTTCCACTCGTAAAAGCAAGGGAAGTCGCGGGTGCCACTTCCTCCCTACATTTTCTCCACTCCTCCCTGCATTTTCTCTGATCTTCACTCCATGTTTTGGCCTGAGATTTTGGGTAACCGTCGCCACTAATAACTATAAAAGCCACATACGGTTTTGGAAAGAATGAGTCACTTTTGATTTCTATTTTCACATTATTTCTTCAGCAGTCTTTGTTCTTAGTTTTTTTAGCAGTTTTTAGAGGAATTTTGTATAAGGAAATTGTTTTTCACATTGATAAAAAATTTCCAGTTAGTATTAGGATTGATTTACGAGTTGTAACTGTCACACCCTAATTTTTGACCCTAAGATCCCACCTCCTTGTGAATTTCATTCGCATATCATTCAAGTCCGTCATCCATGCATAAACTAACCGTTTTGTCTAGTTTGTTTGTTTTTGCAGATTCGTCAAAGAAAAGTGGAAAGTAATGAGAAATCTTGTGTGTCCATTAAGTTATTTTGAATTCATGTGGATATGGAAGGAAGATATGCCCTCATGTCCACGGTTTTTTAATCAATATGAGGTTATTTTGTCCTCATGGTTCCTCAGATGGTTCAGGGAATAACTAGGAACGACCGTAAGTCATGTCCTGTAGTTTTGAGCATAGTCATTTGAAAATCAGTGGGAATTCCATGATGCATGGTATTACATATGGCATTACCACTTTAAAAGAGGTTCTCAAGGTATAATTAAATTTTGTAGCGAGGTTAAATTAGTGGTAGTGAAGCTTGGGTATACATTTTGAACTTGGTTTCAGCAAAATGCTTTTAAGATGAAGGTTAAGATTGTATTCCTTACAAAAGTTTTTCAATGTTGGTTCATTATTTTGTTGCGAAGTTCAAATTCAAGAGCCAAGCATGGTTTATGAAATTCCAACACTTTATTTTCGCATTTTAAAGATTGTTAAAAAATGAGGACTCCAGAAGACCCCACATGAAGCTTCCAACCGATATCCAAAATGCAAGATACCGTTCCAAATTTCAACACCCTTCATGATAAATTACATGGTTCAAGGAAATGAACCCCGTCTCATGACTTGTTTCAAGTAGTAAATTACTATTATCATTGGCAAGATTTGAGCCAATCAGAGTTTGTCATGCTACAAAAGTCACAAGGTATGGCATCATTAATGGTTTCAAAGCATAACATTTTACTTAAAATAGGATGCAAATACTGAACCCTTGAACATTAATCCAGCTACAGGCAGAAGTTATAAGTTCGGTACCATAAAATCTAACAAACTTGACTAAGCATTACAACTGACACTTAAGAACTAGAACTCGAGTAAACCAAGGCTTGAGTCTATGATAATTTCTGAGGATATCACCGCTGCTCTGGCGACATTGCCGATCCGGAGAAGTTAACGAGCTTACCACGCGGAAGAACGCGTCTACCCTTTACACCATCTTGATACATGATCCGGCGTCCTCACTTCCTACAAACCAAAACACACTACAATTATGTGACTTCCGAATACGATGGTGTTCATGGTAGAGAGCAGAAGAAGATGTTAAAACATGATGTATCTTTTAAGACCAGTAGAGCATGCCGAGGCCGAAGCTTGATTGTTGGCAATAACGGTTGTCTTCCCATCGGCGTGTCACTTGCAGTCGCGAAATCCGAAACACCTCGTTTCGCTTCACCCTGCATATAAGAGAAATAAACAGCCTCGTTAGTAGCATAACAATCCAACACAGCGGAAATTTGCGTGAGGTTCATGAATTCACTCCGATCTGGTGCAGTACATACGCAGAACTTGAGGAGGGATATTGATCTTAACTACACGAATATCAATGCTACAGGCCAAGAAAAGCATAGTAGTAGGAACACAGATGCTGGAGTCTTCAGCAGCAGGGTAAATGGAGAATACCCATTTCCTTGCAAACATAATGGAATAGAGCCTCATCAAAATTTGAGGGGATCTTTGGATTTGCACCCTAATGAGACAATACCTTCCGTGCATTTGCTCAGCCTTATGGATGCAGGCATGTAGTCACGCACAACCCCTCAATTTCAACAACAAACTATCATATCTCAAGGTGTATTTTACCCCCAACAGTAGTATGCCAAATGCGGGGTCATCTCGGTTTGAACAATCACTAGTCAAATGCGGGGACATGTGTAAGGAGTTGTGAGTGTGAGAGGTTGAGAGTTCGAATCTCACCTTAGTCACTTTTTTGTTTTTTATTATTTTTACTCTAAATTTTTCTATCTTTCATTAAAAAATAACAAAAATAGTTTTTTATTATTATTTAATTATTATTTTCGTATTTTAATTAAATCATTTTTTAAAATATTATTTTTTTCACTTTTTTCTAAATTATTCATAAAAATATCCAAAAAAATCATAAAATAAAAAATATTGGAAAAAAATTTGTTCTTTTTATAATATTTTTGATTTTAGGAATCAATAGGATTATTAGTTTTTATTTTTTTTATTATTTAAATTTTATTTTTTCTTAACTAATTATTTAGTTTGGGCTTTAAAATGGGCTTTAGGGACATTATTGACAATTTGGTGTTAACCCTAATTTGTTCCCTATATATACATGTGTTGCTTTGTTGAAAAAAGGGGAGAATGAAAAAAACCTAAGAGGAGTGAGTGTCGTTTACCGTTATTTCTTTTCTTTCATCTATTACTGTTGTTTCTTTTTCTTCATCGTTTACCGTTATTTCTTTTCCTTCATCTATTACTGTTGTTTCTTTTTCTTCATCTTTTACCGTTATTTTTTTTCTTCATCTATTACCGTTATTTCTTTTTCTTTATCTATTACTGTTACGTTTATATATTTATAATTTTTAAATTGTTAGAGTTTATATATATATATAAGATTAATTTTTGATCGAATTATATCGATACGATGTTTGCACATTTGTGTGCATGACGCGTGACATTTGTGTTAGTTCGATCTGGTTGCGATGATCGCATTTTTGTGTGAGCAATAATACTGTTTTTTGCTTAATTTCTTTTTCTTTGCGATAAATTTTGTTTCGTCCGATTTAGATCTGGTTGCGATGAGCGCATTTCTGCGTTAGCAACATTGTTGGGTTATTTGGCACATTTAAAATTCATTATTGCTTTATTATTATTATTATTATTATTATTATTATTATTATTTATTATTGTTATTATCATTATTATTATTATTATTATTATTACAATTATTATTATTGTTATCATTAATTTATTAAAACTTGTTATAGTATAAAAATCTCTTTTTTAAAATAAATAACTTTATCATCTTTTCCAAATTAATATGAAAACCTATTATTTTTTTTAAGAAATTTTTTTTTTAGATAAATTTAAAATAATAACTAAAATCTTTTTTTAAAATAATAACTAGAACCGTTTTTTTAAAAAAATATATAATAATAACATTAAACCTTTTTTTTATAAATAAAACCTTTTTGTTAGATAATTAAATTAAGACTATTTTTGAATTTTTTTTAATAATATTAAAACCTCTTTTTTAACTTAAATCAAAAGCTTTTTTATATATCACAAATAAACAACAAAGAATATCTATAACTTTCGCACTTCCGTTTCATAACTCGCCTGATTACTGTGTGACTCTGTCTACTAACCTTGTGTATTCAATGTGCAGCTTGTTACGTTGCTATTAGTTATTTTAATGTGTTTTTCAATTCAAGTTGTATATAATTGTATCCGTTTCTCATTTGTAACCTCGCGAACCAACAATCGCGTTTACTTTCTGCATTTTATTTCCGTTTGTATGATTTAAATTTCTCACACTTTCATCACTATTACTTCTGTCACATCACACCTCCGAAGGATTAGGTCTAGCCGTTTGGCCGCCATGCCAATAGTCCTCAAACCCTCAAATTTCACACATTCAATTTCAAACCCTCAAAACTACAAACTACAAACCCTAATTTTCACAAATGCCTCGCCGCATGCAAAATTACCATGTTACCCCTAGCATTAGGTCAAAGAGCCGCCGCGCTCATTTTATGGTTTCCCGCCGTGGAATCCCTAATTTAACCCTAATTACAATTTAACAATTCATAACGTAGAGATCGGAGTTTAAAACTCCATGTAAGCGTGTCCTTAAGATGCGTTTATTCCCCTTGAGACCTTGACCACAGTCGAGTGTTCTTTAACCTCCCTTGAGAGGGGAACTACAGTTACTCTGATTCCATTCCCGTAAGGATATGTAGGCACAAGATGCGATGTCTTGCCGAGTAAACTTAGAATTAACCCCTAGGTCTTTTTTAATTTTCAATCCTTTGTATATACCCTAAAGCAAAATAATTAATGAAATAAATAAAAAAAATAAACAAAAGGTTCCCGTAGAGTACTACGGAAGTTTAGGGTGCTAATACCTTCCCTAAATTTAACCAACCCCCGAACCTTAGATCTCTCCCTTTTAGGTTTTTCCTTTCTTTAACCTTTCCTTCGGATAAATCAAAGACCGGTTGTAAATGAATTAAGATTCAAGTTAATCAATAGCTTGACATCCAAATTTCACCGCAACAGAAAATGGCGACTTCACTGGGGAGTCCTAATTATTGAGGGTTATCCCTATTTTGTTTATTTTTCTTTATATATTTGTTTTATTATATATTTTGCTCACTTGTATGTATATATTGGGCTACCTTACTTGGAGTTACTGTGTTGTGAGATAAGTCCTACACCCGGACTTGAGCGACCTTATGATAGGATGGCTGATATATTCGACGAGGCTTATAGGGAGTGAGTCCCGACTAAACTAAATCGAGAATCACCGCTCAGTTGAGACACTTTCGAAAATGGTTCGGTTGATCGAGTGTAGTCGTGAAAACTTTTACCGTTATCGATTGGAGTCTGTGATACTGGGAACCGTAGTACCTTTACACCATCTTGACCTTATCTAGGACGTAGTGCGGGAACTATGTGGGAGTAGTCCTACAATGGTTGCTACGCGATACTACACTCGAATGAGGTTCTCTTGAGAATATTATCGACCCTTGAGTCAGTCGAGAAGTTGATAATATCCAAAAGATGGGCTGATGACTTTGGGCACTTTTTAGAACCCTTGTTCTGCAGGTACAATTAACCTATAGTACACACCACTTTGGGAAGGGTAGACCTTGACTCCATTCATTGTTCCTCTAAAAGTAGGACCTTTGTTTTCTTATGTGCGTTTGTGCTTTGCATCCATAAAGCATCATATCATTTCTAGTTTTAAGGAATTCAAAAGTCCTTTGCAAATTCAAGAAGTCCTACATTTTAAAGTCTAACAGCTTTTCTCGCTTTCCTAAAAGGGAATGTTTGCAATCGACCGTTGAAATTCTTGAGACCATTGCATGGCATTAGCATCACATTTTTGCATTGCATTTATCCCCCAGTTTCTCCTTCTTGGTCCTATCGTCTTCTAGTGTACCTTTGAGTCGTCAAGCTGATTCCTCGACACAGATATCAGACCAGAAACGGAACAGGAGTCACTTTGATCCTATTCTCATGACTTACACAGAGCTATATCCTGACTTAGTCCGGCAAGGACTGATTACTACAAAGGCTTTACCACCTCCTCTTAATCCTCCGGCTGGATTTAGGGCTGATCTCCATTGTGCTTCCCATGAGGGTGCCCCAGGACATGACTTGGAGCATTGTTTTGCATTGAAGGCTAGAGTATGTGAATTGGTTAGAACTGGAATACTTGATTTTACAGACAGTCATCCGGATGTTCAGAAAAATCCCTTGCCAGTACATCAGAAATGAAGTTTTGTCACTAGGCCTTTTGTTTCTCGTTGTTTGCACTTTCCTTATTTTATTTAAGTTGTTTGCTTTTAATTATGTTTGTACTTTCATTAATGAAATAAGCATTGCGACTTTTGATTCAATTTATTTCCGTCCATTTATTTGCATCTTTATGCTTTATTTTTCAAATGTTTACTTCTTGTCCAAAATTTTGATATGCTAAGATTGGAGGGAGGATGATGAAAACGTTATACCCATAATTGTTGTCAGTATGCTTTCAATCAAACCTTGTTGACGATGTAAGGCATTGTTTCAATTCCCAAACACTGGAGAAATAAGGAAGTTAATCCCTCGTTACCCCCTTCGAGCCTAGAAGTTGGAGTTTCTTTCGTTCCAAAAAACCCACAATTTTAACCTTGGGATGGGTAGTTCTCAGTTAACTTGGTTGTGTGTTCATACGATACACCTTTCATTAACAAATTTTCCTTCGCACACGTCAAACAAGTGTCGAAGATGTTTTCTAATCAAAAGGTCGATGATGGTTCACCGTAATCATTAAAATCAAACAGTCACTTTCCTTCACACAAAAAAATAATATAAAAAAAGCAAAAGAATCCCGCTAAGTCAAAACCTATGAAGGAGACTTAGGCAAAACTGGGGCATCCCGCTGACTGTAAACTCTAAAATAAACAGTTCAGGCAAAATTTAGGGATAATAAAAAGAGATTTTTAAATCCTTATCTTGAAAATCCTCAATGTCAAAACAATCAAATGTTATAGGGAAGTAGTGGCTGCCTTTTCATAGGTGCCTTTGACTTCTGAATCATCACTGCTACGATCAATGAAATCCCTAACTTATGGGAACCTGAATGCATAGTATGAGTTAACTGAGCATAAGACTGAAGATCATCACGTAGATTGGGTGGGTACAAATAAATTTTGAGCCTTTATCTTTTGTTTCATAAACCGTGAACCAGGCCACATTACAACCCTCAAAAGACCTAATTGAAGCAAGGTTATTTTGAAAGTATACTACAGCAAGGTTGCGTAACCTGACTCCTAAAGATCTTTGTGAATCATTTATTTTGGCAGTACACCTTTGTTTTAAACTTTGAGCGTCTTGAACCGTTGTGTTCTGACTAACGACTCATGTATTTTCCATCTTTCAAAAATAATTTTGATTTCAAAAGTCGCATGAACTTTGCATTACCATGTTTGTATGAATATTTTTGTTTGCAAACTGGCTTTCCTCTAAGGAATTTTCAAACAATGAGAAACTTGGTCAAGTGATCTTATCAGGGGCAAGTTCCTTTTACATCCTGTCAAAGAATTAGTTCAAGATTTGTTCAAGGCAATATCTTCTCAGATTTGGTTTATCCAGAGAATTGTTCAAGACCCAGACTGGGGCAAGCCCTCCGAGGATACAACAAAACAGTCGATTCCATGAATTAGACAGCTGAAGCAATTATCAGTTCATTTGACCTGGGGCAGTTTACTTGCATAATCCCTAAGCAGTTATTCATCATTCCTACAGTGACTATCAACTTGATACAGTTTAACAGAATGACAGTGATCTCCGTGTTAAGGAATCATTCCTCCAGTTTTGTCATCTCACCGAAAGAGTCGAGCCTTGTCGTCGATGTCTGCATTTGCATTTGATCATATGTCATAGCATAATTCCTATACATGTGCATATCTTGGGTGCTTTATTCCCCATTTACATTTCTATCTTGGGTGCTTTACTCCCCATTTACATTTCTATCTTGGGTGCTTTATTCCCCATTTACCTCTCTATCTTGGGTGCTTTACTCCCCATTTACATTTTTATCTTGGGTGCTTTACTCCCCATTTACATTTCTATCTTGGGTGCTTTATTCCCCATTTACCTCTCTATCTTGGGTGCTTTACTCCCCATTTACATTTTTATCTTGGGTGCTTTACTCCCCATTTACATTTCTATCCTGGGTGCTTTACTCCCCATTTACATGTCTATCCTGGGTGCTTTACTCCCCATTTACCTTCTATCCTTGGGTGTTTTATCCCCCATGTACCTTTATCCTGGGTGTTTTATTCCCTGTTTACCAGATATTCCTGGGTTTACCTAACATCATGATGTTTTACCCCATTTACTTTTTTTTTTCTCCCTGAGGTCGTGTTTTACTCGCGTCTTACCTTGTGGGCAAAATTTATTTACTTGGCATCATGGGTGTTTTATCCCCATTTGCGTTTTTCTCCTGAGCTCGTGTTTTACCCGCGTCTTACCTTGCGGACAATTTCTAATTTACTTGGCACCTATCAACAATTCTGTGTCGTGTCTACCCGACGTTCTTCCAGATATGACATGTCTTCTTCCCTAGTGCAATTCCTCGATGGGTCGTCCCCTGTGACGTTGTTTCGTCTGTATCCGTGCATTTGTCATTTTCATCATACACATCATATCAGATTCATATTATATTTAGCATTATAGTTCGTTTTGTTTTGTCCATATCATTGCATAGCACTGCGTCTAAAGGCAAAATTTTCGGTTATCTGTATTTAAATCCCTCCACCACGATTTCTCGAGTCTCCGTTGCTCGAATCACCCGGTGAAGTTATTTAAATAGGGGCAACTGTAATACCCCAAATTTTGCCCTAAGATTTGTCGTCGCATTTCATTGCATTTAATCAATTACTAACAAATTTATGTAGTCGTTTGACTTTTTGCAGGTAAATATCATATGGCATGTATTTTTTTTCTAAAAAGTAAAAATGGCACAATTGGCAAGAGGACATGTGTAAGGAGTTGTGAGTGTGAGAGGTTGAGAGTTCGAATCTCACCTTAGTCACTTTTTTGTTTTTTATTATTTTTACTCTAAATTTTTCTATCTTTCATTAAAAAATAATAAAAATAGTTTTTTATTATTATTTAATTATTATTTTCGTATTTTAATTAAATCATTTTTTAAAATATTATTTTTTTCACTTTTTTCTAAATTATTCATAAAAATATCCAAAAAAATCATAAAATAAAAAATATTGGAAAAATTTTTGTTCTTTTTATAATATTTTTGATTTTAGGAATCAATAGGATTATTAGTTTTTATTTTTTTTATTATTTAAAATTTATTTTTTCTTAACTAATTATTTAGTTTGGGCTTTAAAATGGGCTTTAGGGACATTATTGACAATTTGGTGTTAACCCTAATTTGTTCTCTATATATACATGTGTTGCTTTGTTGAAAAAAGGGGAGAATGAAAAAAACCTAAGAGGAGTGAGTGCCGTTTACCGTTATTTCTTTTCTTTCATCTATTACTGTTGTTTCTTTTTCTTCATCGTTTACCGTTATTTCTTTTCCTTCATCTATTACTGTTGTTTCTTTTTCTTCATCTTTTACCGTTATTTTTTTTCTTCATCTATTACCGTTATTTCTTTTTCTTTATCTATTACTGTTACGTTTATATATTTATAATTTTTAAATTGTTAGAGTTTATATATATATATATATAAGATTAATTTTTGACCGAATTATATCGATACGATGTTTGCACATTTGTGTGCATGACGCGTGACATTTGTGTTAGTTCGATCTGGTTGCGATGATCGCATTTTTGTGTGAGCAATAATACTGTTTTTTGCTTAATTTCTTTTTCTTTGCGATAAATTTTGTTTCGTCCGATTTAGATCTGGTTGCGATGAGCGCATTTCTGCGTTAGCAACATTGTTGGGTTATTTGGCACATTTAAAATTCATTATTGCTTTATTATTATTATTATTATTATTATTATTTATTATTGTTATTATCATTATTATTATTATTATTATTACAATTATTATTATTGTTATCATTAATTTATTAAAACTTGTTATAATATAAAAATCTCTTTTTTAAAATAAATAACTTTATCATCTTTTCCAAATTAATATGAAAACCTATTATTTTTAAGAAATTTTTTTTTTTAGATAAATTTAAAATAATAACTAAAAGCTTTTTTTAAAATAATAACTAGAACCGTTTTTTAAAAAAATATATAATAATAACATTAAACCTTTTTTTTATAAATAAAACTTTTTTGTTAGATAATTAAATTAAGACTATTTTTGAAATTTTTTTTAATAATATTAAAACCTCTTTTTTAACTTAAATCAAAAGCTTTTTTATATATCACAAATAAACAACAAAGAATATCTATAACTTTTGCACTTCCGTTTCATAACTCGCCTGATTACTGTGTGACTCTGTCTACTAACCTTGTGTATTCAATGTGCAGCTTGTTACGTTGCTATTAGTTATTTTAATGTGTTTTTCAATTCAAGTTGTATATAATTGTATCCGTTTCTCATTTGTAACCTCGCGAACCAACAATCGCGTTTACTTTCTGCATTTTATTTCCGTTTGTATGATTTAAATTTCTCACACTTTCATCACTATTACTTCTGTCACATCACACCTCCGAAGGATTAGGTCTAGCCGTTTGGCCGCCATGCCAATAGTCCTCAAACCCTCAAATTTCACACATTCAATTTCAAACCCTCAAAACTACAAACTACAAACCCTAATTTTCACAAATGCCTCGCCGCAGGCAAAATTACCATGTTACCCCTAGCATTAGGTCAAAGAGCCGCCGCGCTCATTTTAGGGTTTCCCGCCGTGGAATCCCTAATTTAACCCTAATTACAATTTAACAATTCATAACGTAGAGATCGGAGTTTAAAACTCCATGTAAGCGTGTCCTTAAGATGCGTTTATTCCCCTTGAGACCTTGACCACAGTCGAGTGTTCTTTAACCTCCCTTGAGAGGGGAACTACAGTTACTCTGATTCCATTCCCGTAAGGATATGTAGGCATAAGATGCGATGTCTTGCCGAGTAAACTTAGAATTAACTCCTAGGTCTTTTTTAATTTTCAATCCTTTGTATATACCCTAAAGCAAAATAATTAATGAAATAAATAAAAAAAATAAACAAAAGGTTCCCGTAGAGTACTACGGAAGTTTAGGGTGCTAATACCTTCCCTAAATTTAACCAACCCCCGAACCTTAGATCTCTCCCTTTTAGGTTTTTCCTTTCTTTAACCTTTCCTTCGGATAAATCAAAGACCGGTTGTAAATGAATTAAGATTCAAGTTAATCAATAGCTTGACATCCAAATTTCACCGCAACAACTATAAAGTACAAGTCCTGCCTAGAATGGTCAAGTTGTGCAGCCGCAACAACCATCTTCACCCGCTTATGGTGCACAAAGTGGTGGATCATTCCCACCTCTTCCTTGCCAAAACTCAAAACCTGCAACAACAATGAAGAAACGGAATGGAATTCAATCTTGGCTCAACAATAGACATCTCAGAAGCAACAACAGCAACCCACGATGAAACGGAAGTAGAACCGTGTTAGCTATCACAACACGAAAGTCATAAACAGAGGAAAGAAGAAGAAAAGCACATTATAGTATCAAGCTTTCAAAATCACGTATCAGCGGTTTCGACGGTTAGCAACAGGTTCTGATTCGAAGAATTCAGGGACAGAAAAAAAGGGGGATTATAGTCAAGCATTAAATTAAGATTTACAAGTTTAAACATTAAGAGCACAGCAGATATGGTTTAGATGAGCACGATGGTGAAGTATCATGGCGACAATCCTCGTCCTGACCTTGGCTTCATTAAGCATGTATAGTCCCCTCACAAGTCGAGCAAGTCTTTAATTGAAGTGAAACATTCACGCACCTGTAGGAGGAAACCATTGAGAAAGGTTTAAGCTATCACGAAGACGTAGATTTGAAGTCATTAAAAATACAGAAAGTGCACAATTAATTTGGTGACTTTACCACCGCTAGACCAAGCTCACAACGCCAGTACGTAGCCTCGTAGGCTAGAAGACGACATCATGTTTGAATCTCTGCCACTAATAGAATCAGATTCCTCAGTGTATAGTCGTGACACACTCTGTCTGCTGCTTCAATCATTCAATCCCACTACAGCTCCTTCATAAAGTTACTCAGAAACAGAAGAGAAATTCAATTGAAAAATATGCGCGCGAGATTGCCTAGTTACTTGAGACAAATCAAGAAGCCACGACTCATATTAGGGTAGAACATATTATTAGAGAGGAGAACATGATGGCTGCTCAAGAGATCCTTGAACTCTTTTGTGAACTTGTTTCTGTCCGCCTTCCAATTATTGAATCTCAAAGGGAATGTCCCTTAGACTTGAAGGAAGTTATATCTAGTATATGTTTTGCTGCACCTAGGTGTGCGGATCTGCCAGAATTGTTGCAAGTTCAGTTGCAATTTGCGACCAAATATGGGAAGGAGTTTATTTCTGCTGCTACTGAGCTCAGGCCAGATTGCGGTGTTAATCGACAGTTAATAGAGCTTCTGTCAATTCGTGCTCCTTCACCAGAAAAGAAACTCAATCTTCTAAAAGACATTGCTACTGAACATGAGCTAGATTGGGATCCAGCTACTTCTGAAACCGAAATGTTTAAAAAAACATGAAGATTTACTGAATGGTCCAGCTGAATTTTTTTAGTGGCTCAAAATTGCCCCTTCCCGAAGAAAAACATGATGAGCAGTTGTATTCCACTCATGATACACCCAAAAAAAGAGCAATTTTATTCTGATTCGGATTCTGACATGTTGGACTTTCCTGAAGTTCCAAAGGTATCTGTCCAGCCAAGTACAAATTTTACCACAGCTCCTGATATGGTTATACCTCCAGCAGCTATGCCGCACCCTAAAGTTGATCTTCATTCACCAAGCCATTCTGGAGAATTTGCAGATATGAAGCAGGAACACATTGAGTCAACAGTTCACAGAGATGAACCAGATACTTCATTTGATAAAGTGGAAAGTAAACGATTTTTGCCATTCATCTCCCCTCCTCCATCAGAATCATCTGGATCATATTATGACTTGCCTCCCTTGTCAACTGCCAAATCTATCTCACTATCTCACCTGCCAAATAACAATTCGAAGTCAGAAGCCCATTAAGAGGTATCTGTTTGAGAAAGAAATCCAATTCAAGACAGCTAGCAGAGTGTTGTATATCTCAAAGCAACGTGTCTTAATAATCAAAACATTTTAAAGGGTGATTACCACAAAATCACACAAGAAAGGATCCTCATTAAACAGACATCAACACAACCAGACAGAAAAGGAAGATTCACAAATATTGTCTATAACTAAAACAGAAGGTCCAAAACAACATTTAAGGCACACAATCAGAGTTTAAACACTGAGATACTCAGTGAAGCCTATAAAAGGGGATTCTTAGAATCGATCTAGGGGGATGACCACGCAAGACTTCAACACCATACACTCACCGTCCTCTGTCGGAAGACCCATCCACTAGCCATCATCAGGGATCTTACGAGAAATCTCGATAGGGTGAGAAATCTTTTCATCGTTGTCTATTTTAAATTAGATGTTATGTTGTTGTTTTGTAGAGTAAACAGAAAAAGAAACCGAAGCAAAAATTGAAGAAAGGAGAAGCAGCGAACAAAAAAGGGAGAATGGAGTAGAAGAAATCGGAGGGGAGAAGACGAAGAAGGAACGAGGAATCGAGAGAAAGAGAATGAAAGTCGACGGGGATAGGAGGCGCCGCCGATTGAGTCTTTAGGGTTCCACATCGAACCCTTACCTATTTATTTTTTTGTTTTTTTTATTATTTTATGTTAATTGTATTGTAATATTATTAATACTAAATATTACTAACCATACTAACACTAACAATCACTGACAAATTAATTTAATATAAAAAACATAAAAATCAAAAGAATATTTTATTAGAAAATGAACTTTTAAAATAAATAAATAATTGATTAGTTAGTTCTCAACTTTAATTCAAGAAATTTAAATTAACTTGTCTTCTCTCTTGATAATCTGAAACTCCATAAATATCTATTTTATCAAAAATTCAAAAAAAAAAAAACAATTTATCCTCTTTAAACTTAGAACGCTAATCTTTTGCTAATTTATAATTAATCCCCCTCCCTTAGAAACAAGTAATTTTATTAATTTAGGATTAACCTAACTTTTCTCTTTTTCACTTAGCTAATATCTTAATTTAGACTTAATTTTAACTCAAATATTCACAAAATTCCCAAAAACAATTCAATATCATTTCATTACCACTTAACCATTATCCACTCACTTCTAACCTCACTTCTCAAATCTATCTAAAACTAATCATTAACTACGTCTGTCACTGATGCTTGTATCCTCGTATTCATCACCACTATCTACGTTCCATTGCTATTATCCATTTATCTACTTTATTCCACTTTTATTCCCGTCCAAAGAAAAAACCTACACATGAGTCAACACTTGTGTGTAGTGCATCTCATTTATATCATTATCCCCCCATCCTTGATCCCATTTAAGTGGATCTCTAGGATAGATCCTACCCCATAGGAAGGACTATTATCAATACAACTTAGAACAAACAAACTCAATCAACACTACAACAAATACTCAACATTCAAAATTCAAACACATTAGAGAAAGATGTCAATCATCTTAAGTGAGATAGAATCTCCACCCCACAACAATACAATCAAGCCTTAGGGACTTTGCCTTAAGAGAAATAAAGGCATACTCGTCAAACAATCCGAGTACTTAAGCCCTTTTCTTAAGACGATGCAAAGACTATTTTCCTACAACTTGTGGCGGTTACATCTCCCTTAAAATAATAAATCGTCTCTTCTCCTAAAATCAATCAAACCACTACCCTAAACCCGTAGGAACTTTGACCACAGTCAAAGAACTCCTCAAACCCTTTAGGGGAACTACAAATACTCTGATTCCACTCCCGTAAGGATATGTAGGCATAAGATGTGATATCTTATCGAGTATACTTAGAAATAAACCATTAGGTCTTTTATACCTTAAGCAGATAAACCATAGCAATAAACAGTATAAAACAAGAGGTTCCTGTAGGATACTACAGAAACTTAGGATGCTAGCACCTTCCCTAAGTTTAACCAACCCCCGAACCTATAACTCTCTAAACCTTGCATTTGCATTGCATTGTGGGAATTTCGATCTTTATCCCTTCCTTTGGACAAATCAAAGTTCGGTTGCAAATTGAATTAAAGATTCAAACTAATCAATAGTTTGGTATCCAAATTCCACCGCGACAGGAATGGCGACTTCATTGGGGGATCCCTTAGTGGGTTTCCCTAACTTGTTTATTTTTACTTGTTTATTGTTATATTCGATCATCTGCTTATTTGTATAATTGTTTATCTATTTACTTTTGGGTTATCATCTTTGAGTGGTGAGACAAAGTCCTACACCCGGACTTGAGAGAAATTAAGATAGGATGGTGATATATTCGACGAGGCTTATAGGGAGTTGAGTCCCGACTAAGTTAAATCGAGAATCCTGCTCAATTGAGGCCCTCTCGAAATAGTATTGTTGAACAAGTAATCGTGAAGACACTCGCTATTTTCGACCTTGGAGCCTATGATATTGAGGACCTTAGTTACCTTAAACCCACTTTGGCCTTTATTAGGACGTAGTGCGGGACTATGAGGGAGTACTCCCGAAATAGTGCTACGCGATGCTACACTCAAATGAAGTTCTCTTGAGAATATTATTAATTACCGAGTTAGTTGGGAAGTTGATAATATTCGAAAGATGGGCTGATGACTTTGGGAACCTCTTTAGAACCTTGTTCTGCAGGTACAATCCACCTTTAGTCCGCGTCCTTTGGGAATGGGTATACCTTTGGCTCCATACTCGTTGCAAACCTAGGGTCTCCTTGTTTGTTACCCTTATGTCCTCATGTGCTTACTTATGTTTGTGCATCCTTGCATTCATATAGCATCATATTGCATAGGTCTCATGGAATCCGACTTTATTTATAAAAATTGTAGGGACCAACATGGATTACAAAAGAAAATACTTTGATACATTCTTTTAAGAGCCCTAATTTGGATGTCCTAAGGAAGATGGAAGCTCTGTTTGAGGATCAAAGAAAAGGGACCCTTATTATTCCTAAAGATCCGCAAGAGATAGAGGATTTATTTTCCTTTATCAGACTACTCCTTGGAATTTGATCATGGACAAGCTTGTACTCAAAAGGTCCAGCTAGAAGAGCAGTTCAAGAAGCAATACAAGAATTCCTTAGGACTTTATCGGCTTTTATTTAGATCTTTTAAGATATTCATTTGTAATCTGATAGTAAATGAATTTTTCTTCGGTATTCTGTAAACATTTATAGTTCCATGAAACATTTCATCCTACATTTTGCATCCTTCATTTAGCATGTGCATGTGTCTCTTCTTTGCTGCGGCTCATCCAGTCTTCTGTCTTTGTCTGTCATTTGACATCTTGACCATCCGACCAAACTCGAAGCGGCCATTGAAAGATAGTAAAGAGAACTAAAGATATGGATCTCATGATTGGCTTTAAGGTGATAATTAATCCTATATATGATCTTCCATCTGATGACAGCATTCAACAAGTGGATGTTCTTACACAATCTCAGCCTCTGTAAGATAACCTGTTTGTTCAAGAGATTCACAGTTTCCACGGTGTATACCACACCCTCAGATTATTCATATTAAGAGGATCTACTCGAACACCAGCCGTGAAGTTCATGATGGAGGATTGAAGAATGAAAAGTTTTCCAAGAAAAAGTTCAAGAGATAATCGACAACAAATTGTTGACCTTCAGAAGAGAAAGCTCGGTCTTGAATGAAACACTGTTGTGTCAATAAAATCTTTTAGAGGGGTTGTAGGGTTGTTCATTTTGTTTGCTTATATGTATTTTACTTCTCTGATTATAAAAGCATAATTGGCATGTAGGAACTTGTTTTCCTTGAACGATAATGCATTAAACATGTTTGTCTTGAAGAAATCCATTCGTTTCACTCATAAAATTATTTTTCATAATTTATAATGCCAACTTTATCCAATCTTTTGCTTTGACGGAGAATTGGGAGGAGGATGATGAATAAAAACGTAAAAAGTTCCTGTCGTATGCTTTTGAATGAAACCCTGCTGATGATGTAAGGCATTGTTTCAAATCCTAAACACTGGAGATATAAGGAAGATAATCCCTCTTTAACCCCTTTGAGCCTTGAAGTAGGAGTTTTCTTTTCCAAATAAAAAAACCCTCAATTGTAACCTGGGGCAGGGTAGTTTTCAGTTAAGTTGATTGAGCGCCCAGACTCTCAAAAAGGAGGAGTGAACCTTCGAGAATCCATTTTATCTATCCCTAACATATTGGGAGGCTAGAAGTCAAAAGACACAAACGAATATCCCTCAACTATCCAAAGAGTGGGGTAGTCACAATCCTTTCAAAAGATCAAAATGACTTAGGATCACGCGACCTGTTCAAAATGATGAAAAATGAATGAAAAGGAAAGTTTACCAAGTCAAAACCTGTGAAGGAGACTTAAGCAAAATTGAGATATCCCGCTGGACTTCAAAGTCAAATTCAAAAGACTTCGTCCAGGCAAAAGTTGGGAATAAGAAAAATGCGAAAATAAAAAATAAAGGGTCACAAAGAAATATCCTTAGTAAAGAACAAAGTCGTGTGATCAAACACCAAAAGAAAATAAGTGAGTGGCTGCCATGTCCAAAGCCTCGATTGAGTTCTCGACCATATCAAAATCCTCTTGAGAGATGAGTGCTCATATCAAGTTTAGTTGAATGTAGGACTGGAGAACATCACGAAGAAGGGGTGGGTACAAATAAACTTTGAGCCTTTATCCTTTGTTTCTTAAACCGTGAACCAAGCCACGATACAACCTTTAAAAGACCTAATTGAAGTAGGGTTTATTTTGAAAGCACACTCGATGAGATGAAGTTTCCTGACTCCTATGAGCTATGCTCAATTTGATGTTGGCTTTATAAATTAAATTTGTATCCTAACTAATGATTTGATCACAAGTTATTGTGATATCTTTTTCAAAAGAAAAAAAACTTCAAGACAAACATACATGTTGCTTTAACAGTTTCAGGATTAACATTTCATGCGTGTTGATTTTGCCTGATATATTAGAAAGTTTACATATAGACATCAATGATGAAACTTGAAGACCATGTTGAACAGGGGCAAGTAGTTCCCAAGTTGTCTACTAATGCAAGTCTGACTTTCTCAGAAGTAAGTTTCGAAGACTCAGTTATACATAACACCGTCAATCCGGGCCAGTTACGTCGAGATTCGACAATCTCTCCAAGAGTTTGAAAATAGTGGGGCAATTGAACTCCCTATTCTCTGTAAAATCCTCTTGGAACGACTTTTTTTCTCATAAAGCATGTACTCTGGGGCATTTGAGAAATGAAAAGCACATCATCCACTCACAACACCTATTGTCCAAGATGGAGACTATTACAAAACTACTTTGGTTTCATAACATTCTTCATGTCTCCGATGAATCTTACTTCAAGTGGTCATGATTCCTCCGATGGATATCTATTTCAAGCAGTGATGATCAATACAAGAAATCTCCAGTGGGTGACATGAGAATCCTCAGCGAATCTTCTCGAACTTCACCTTCCCGAATGAAGTGAACGTTATTTCCCTCCTCAGTGGATCTTTCATAACGCTAGTTTTCCCCAGCGAAGCGGAGGTTTATTTCATCCCCATCAAAGTTTCGAATCAGACATTCAACAACTTTGTTACCCAGGTTTCCCCATTAAAGTGGATATTTATTTTTATCCCCTATGAGACCTCGAGTCGAGTATTTTCTACAACTCCGACGAGAATCCCTCCAGTGAAGTAGGATATTTGTCCGTGAAGTTTCTTCTAAATTGAGATCCATCTTGACAAATCCTTCAAGATCAAGATGTTGTACACCCTGTCGCTACTGCGAAAATCGGCGCCGGCTGAACAGAAGAGTCGCCACCGTGCGTTATTTATCCCAAAGGAGGGAAAGGAAATGCTCAGAGTAAACCTACCGCAAAGACGGGAAAAGAATGGTCATCGCAACCAAATCCTGGATTCGGGAGTCGGTTACGCAAGGGGAAGGTATTAGCACCCCTCACGTCCGTCGTACTCGACGGGATCCATGCTTGTTTTCTGGTACGGATTATTATTCTATCTATTCTACAGGTCTGGGGTTAAAAGAAAATAAACTGACTCGGCAAAGTATCGTACTTTATGCCTACGTATTCCCGTCTGGGACGAAAAATCAGAGTCAACGTAGTTCGCCTACCTACTGGAAAGGAGGGGAAGGTTGCTCGCTAGGATATCGCATCCTATGCCTACGTACTTTCATACAGCATGAAAGATCAGAGCAAACGTAGTGCGGGCCACGTACGACACAAGTCTGTCTTGATTGTTTTTATCATTCTGAAAAAGGTTTTTCTGATTACTGGTCCAAGCGGACAAAAATGACGTTTTTTGATTGGTTCACCTTCTTTTACGGAAGAAATGTTTTTTATTGTGTTTGATATGTTTTTTGTGTTTTCCTGATTGTTTTGAGAAAGAAGAGACAGAACTCTAGAACCTATGGTTTAAAAAGGGAATCAAAATCTAACCTAATGTTGTCATGCATGGATGAAAGCCTAATGTCTATCATATTCCTCTCCTGCGCAAAGAGAAACAGAGATCCTAAGGGGATAAGCGGAAACATAAACAACATATATACAGTAAAGCAGTAAAATGCATGAATGCAATAGTACAAGCGAGGCAAGGGAGTCCCACTCAACCTCGAACCTAGAAAACAACAGGCAAAGTGAAACTACTTCACTTCAACCTCAAGGGGAAAATTATCAAACAATACAGTCAAGAAACTCAAACAATACATCACCAGCTCTAAACAGCACCAGCAGCTCTAAACAGCAAAACCTGACAGCACAAGCTTCTTCTTCTTCAAGGCAATGAACTTCATCTTCAATCTTCAAAGGATTCTTCAAAGCAAGCTCTCCTAGATGAGTAATAGTTCACAAGATGATTTGGGATGCTAAACAGTCAGTTAACCACCAAAGGTGGCATACAGACTATTAACAACATACAAACTGTTTCTCTCAAAAGTTCTATCTCCTAGATACTGTCACTAATCCTTCCAAAGGAAGGAGGTGAGTATCAAAGAGAGACTTTGAATCATAGAGAAGAATGGAGGCAACAGAAGCCATCCATATTTGTGAAGAAATTTTCTATTCTAAAGCTCTACCTAGCTCCTAGGTCCTAGGTCTTCAAACAATCTTCAAGCAAGCCTAGCATCTTCATCAAGCTTTGATCTTCAACCTCAACTTTGTCTTCAAATTCTTCATCCTTATGCTCTTCAATCCAAGCCCACACCCCAAGCAAGCCCAATAAGCCCATACAAACAAAAATAAACCCCAAAAGGGCACACCAAACAAACATGCAATTGCAAAATATACTAAAAATATTAATATAGTAGGGAAAATTCTAATATTATTTCTAGGGGATCTACTAAACCTACCCTTAATACCCATATATTCCCCATAGCCTAACTTGTCCTAAAAAACCCAAAAGAATTTGTTTTAATGCACCTAAGTTGAAGTTTTACCCTAATTCTACACTACCTAGAATTACCTAATCAAAACCATCCTAAAAGTCATCACAAAAATATGGGATTAATCCAGGGGGAACCTAAAACATATATCTAACTACCCTAAAAAGATTGACCTAAAAATCTAAGGGGAGCTACCTAAACTAAAATCTACAAATTGAGGTACCAACATAAAAGCATTAAAGAGCAATTAAAAGTAAAAATATGCAAAAAATATAAAAATGAAATAAAATGGCAATTTTATGATTTTATATTTTTCTTGACAAAAAATGGAAAGTGGAGAAAAAATTCCCATGAGAAAATATTCTTTTTTCTATTTATTATGCATTTTTAAAGTTTGAGAAAATTTGGAGAAAAAAATAAAATGATTTATGCAAATGGGGTGTAAACAACAATAATATCCAGTTGGTTTTATGATCTGGGCCCATACTGGGGGTGCAAGAGGTAAAGCGCTTGGGGCCCAGTTATTTCAGAAAATCAAATTAAAAATATGAAGGGAAAAGAAAAAAAGCATGGTGCGAAAAGTAAGGAAATACAGTTAAAATCTCAATTGGGCCTTGAAGGGGGGTTCGGATAGGAAAATCACTCAAAGCCCAGAATTCCCACTTAAGTGGAACGAAGCGTTTCGCTGCTCCGCTTTCCCTCTCGATTCATTTCAAATCTGGGCCATTGGATTGCTTCTTTGGTCAAGGTCAAACGTATACATCAACGGCCATAGCATCATCATCTACCTCGCGCTAGGGTTTTGCAGAAAAACTCCATGAAAACAGATCCATGCATAGAACTTCTAGCTGCTCGTTCTCCCTCATCCCTTGATCAATCAACACGATGTAAACACCAAAATTACTCTATTTTCCACGCTGAACACAACCATACCATTGACATACATTGAAACCCTCTCTATCGTGCAAACCGAATGCGTACCTCCATGGATCTCAAAATATGATCAATTTTCCACTTCAACCAAACTCAACATTCTTTACATATAAATGATCCTCATGTTGCACTGGTTAAAATCAGCCATTAAACTAGCATTGAAACTCACTAAATCACTAGTTCTAACTCCATCAAGAATTCGTGTCCATGGATGAAACATCTCCAATCAGTCCCAAACTCATCAAAATTGATCCCCTAATTGTCTCTAACAGCTCTATGCTAATAATTAACCCTAGCCATGCCTAGAATAGGGTGTAGGAATGATTTTGCATACCTTGCTTCTTGAAATGGTAGGTGATGAAAATCTTCAATCCAAGCCTTGTAACTCCTCAAGAATGGTCCTTAGATGATGAATATTCCTCTGTATGCAAAAGATTTGGAGTAGCAAGCTTGTACTTCAAGATCTAATGAGATTTGCTTCCTTGCAAGTTCAATGTGAATACCTTCAAACCTTCATCAATGGAGCTTCACTCTGGTATGAACACACTCAGGAATGTTTATGGACATGATTTGTGAAGAAAAATGGAATGGTAATGAAGAAGAATATGAAGTTTGAATATGATTTGCAAATGAAGCTTTATGATTTCAATCACTATTCTCTACCACAATCAACACCAACCCTGCCTCAATGCAAGCTGCACTCATTATATAGAATGGATTGGAATAGTCTAGAACCCCCTAGAATCATCTAGTAAGAACTTGAAGTTTTCATGCAATGGTATTTTGAATTTTCACTTCTCCTTAAATGATATCTCATGCCAAATGCCTTGTAATCTTGGTAACTGAATTGAATTTCTCCTTACATGAGATCTAAGATGAGATACAATGCATAACTTCCTTGTTTATTAAGCTTTTCCTTGTTTTGGTTTGGTACCCCATTATGCAAGCAATCAAATTACAAAGCAACCCTATGATCCAAGCCTCAAATCAAAATTGTGGCTGAACCATTGTTCTTAGAATGTCATTTGGAGTCAAAATGACCTATTATATGACATGGTTTGGACTTGTAACTTGTGATTTATGATTTTCAACTTCACTTGAATTAACTTATGCCTCATTTTTAGGCCATTTTTATCACTTTTTGATATGAGCCCTTTCAACATCTCATGACCTCCCTACTAGCCTTAAAACATCATTCTAAGAAACTTTTATGTTGAAGATTTTTCCATTTGAAGCTTGGAAATAGGAGATATGGCCTTATGCTTGAAATGACTTATAACCTCCAAATGACCAAAATGCCCTTGGCTTGTCAAGATCATAAGTAGAGCTCCACAAATCAGATTGAGGCATACCATACCTTTATAGAAAGCTAAGATCATGGGGAACAACTTTCATGTTGGCCAAAAATCCAATTGAAAAGTCCTTAAGGGGAAAACGTTGCTTGGAAGTCAAGTAACTTTTCACAGACAAATTTCAGATGCCTCTGAGGACCTGTAACTTGCAAGAACCATAACTTGAGTTCTATAAATCTCCTTGATGCCTTCCACCACTCAAATTAAAGGTCTTGAGATACTCTACAAGTTTTATGTTGGCCAAGGATCCATTTGAGACTTTCATGTTGAATTAATTTGCTTGGAAGTTTGACCTAAATCAGGGGATTTTACACAGAAACCCTAATTTAGAAACTTCTCTTCTTCTTGATTTCTTTTGATTTCTCCTTGGCACAACACCACATCTATATCCACATATCAAATGATGAATCCCACATCCTCCAAATAGGCCTTGATGCCCTTTAATCAAGCATTTGACCTAGGGTTGACCCAGGGTTGACCCAGATGACACCCTAGTTGACTGTCTTCAACTGTAGCTCTTGTAACCTTGCCAATGAATTGTCTTAATTTCAAAAGGATCCTCTAGGTCTTCCATGCCCTCAATTCATAACCCATAACTTCTCTGATGATCTTCACATACCCTCAAGATAGGAGAGAAACCCACTGCTTGGCCTTTAAACTTCCCAGAGCTTCAATTTCTTTCTTGGTGATTTGAATAGGCTTGAATCTTGATAAGAGCCTCTTGAGTACATTCATTGAGATGAAAAATAGCACTTGATCCCTTGTCAGATGACTTTTTATGCTATGATATGCAAATGATTAGACTATGTACATGACTTTTTATGCAAATGACAATGCAATTGAAACATAAACCCAGTGAGGTAGGTTGAGCAAATTTTAGGGTGCAACAGCTGCCCCTATTCAAACGACTTGGACCCGACTGGGTGAAGAGTGAACGGCCTTCAAACATTCGAGGTACGAGACTGTTGAATACTAAGAACCCGGAAATTTGCCAACCGCAGAAATAAACTGCACAACTGTTTGGGGGACAAAATCCATCACTTGAACCTGATTGTTACAGTAACAACTGATCAACCACCTGATACCGATCTGATTTCAACACTAACCATCTGTGCAACATCAAACTTGTCAATATATGAATAACCTGGACGACTTCACTGGGGAAGTACTTCTGTCAACAAAACATGACCCTGCCAATGATACAGGAAAATAACCCCGCCATCACTACGGGAAATCACTCCGCCACCACTACGGGAAATAATTTGGGAAAATAACACCGCCATCGCTACGGGTAAACAACACCGCCCTTGCTACGGGAAATAGTCTACCTCCATTACAGAAAAATAACACCGCCATCACTACGGGTAATAATCTGCCATTGCTACAGAAAAAATAACACCGCCATCGCCACGGGTAATACCTCTATTATTACTATGGGAAATAACTCCGTCACCACTACGGGGAATAACTCCGCCACCACTGCGGGAAATAACACCGCCACCACTGCGGGAAATAACTCCGTCACCACTACGGGAAAATAACACCGCCACCACTGCGGGAAATAACTCCGTCACCACTACGGGAAATAACTCTGTCACCACTACGGGAAATAACTCCGCCACCACTACGGGAAATAACTCCGCCACCACTACGGGAAATAACTCCGCCACCACTGCGGGAAATAACTCCGTCACCACTACGAGAAATAACTCTGTCACCACTACGGGAAATAACTCCGCCACCACTGCGGGAAATAACTCCGTCATCACTACGAGAAATAACTCCGCCACCACTGCGGGAAATAACACCGCCACCACTGCGGGAAATAACTCCGTCACCATTACGGGAAAATAACTCCGTCACCACTACGGGAAATAACTCCGTCACCACCACGGGAAATAACTCCGTCACCACTACGGGAAATAACTCCGTCACCACTACGGGAAATAACTCCGTCACCACCACGGGAAATACCTTGGATACAGCTTTTCTGCCTATCTTTGCAGCAGCTAGCTCCATCAATCACATGGGTAACACAATATGAGTCTAGTCTTCCAATTTTCAGTGCTGGCATGGCAGCAAATCTGAGAAGGACTCTACTGGGGATTTTCTGAATCCACACTGCCAGACACCTACTTTAACATAGGCGGCAACTTCCAAAAATCGATTCACGAAATCTTTTGATACTGGCATAACAACAACCTTGAAGAAATACTCCGCTGGAGGGGTAAGAGAAACTTAACCAAGCAACTCTGTGGGGAATAATGCCAAAACTGACATTATCATTACATGTCTCACGCCGAGATCTTGAATGTTTGACAATTAATTTGGAGCAAGAGCTCCCTCCACCTGCAAGGGAAACAACACTAGAAACAAACGGTTAACCAACCTGGTTTATGTTTCAAAATGCATATGTTTGACAATGGCGTAATGCTCCATTCGACATGGAAATGTTATGCGTTTTCTATTTGGTAGATGCAAATATGACACTATATGCCAATGCAAATGCAGGCTCTAACTGCTGGGATAGCTCTAACAAGCTTGCTTCCTCAATCTTGGCCGTCGAGGACAAATATCACCCTGCTGGGGAGTGAACGGGTATCACACGACAAAATAAATGCCAGGACACACAACCAACTCTGTCGGGGAGAGCTTTAACCTTTGATTTCCACTGGGAGGAAAGAGAAACACTTGCTGAAAAGAGAGGACTCCGCTGGGGACGAAACGACTCTCTTGGGAAAAATCAACTGACTCCGTTGGGGAGAATAAGTGACCCTACTGGGAAGGGAATCTCTACTGGGAAGAGTAGACTGTCTGGGTACAGCTCACAAGTTGGAAATATTAATCTTCTGAGGCTACACCACTCTGCTCGGGATGGGGGATCCTTTTGGGGGACACCACACTGTCTGAATACAGCCTTCGATCTTGGAATCGTCAATTCTGTTGAGGGTAAACGACCCTGCTGGAGAATGTCTCTTGGATAAGCTACGACTAGCTGGGGAATTTGATCCTTCTTTGGTAAGGAACATGGTCATCTCAGAAGCGTGACCTGCATGGGGATTCACTTCACGTAACGATCAGCCTTTCTGTTACGAGCTTCTGGTTAGTGCTGCAATCTTCGGATCGTCCACTTTGTATGGTCAAGAACCCTGCAACACCACAAACGAGACAAGACAAGTCTATGCAACCAAATCTATTCAGGTTAGCGTTAGTGACATCATTTTCAGTCAATTCAAAGTTTTAGCAATTATTGGCAAGGGCCAGCGATGTTATACACTTGCTAGTTTTATTAAACATTGGCGTTTGACATGTACAAAACAGTAAAGAACAAGCATCAAATACTGAATAACATGCTTCATTGATTGGGCCCCTGAATGGGCAGAGTTTTGTACACGGGATGTAACTCCTGAAAAGAGGAAGCTATGCACAACAAATATACAAGTATGCACAAGAAGCATAAATACAATGACAAATTAAATTTTCACACATGTCGGCAACGTGATGCAGACGAACATCATGAGCTGATCCTCCTATGACTCGCCTGACTCTAGCGCTTTCCCGGTATTCACACTTCTGAAGAGATTGTATCTGATAATCGACCCCTCAGGTATATTCTCCCGCACCAATGTGCACCACAGTATCAAATTCGGACCGCAGCCATTTGCTTTTCAAATCCCTAACTTTTGCATGAACCGCCCTTTGCGGGTTTTCAGTTCACCGGGATACCCTTTTTTGCCGAAGCCGCCCAGTGTAGGTTTTCAACTTCGCGGGTGTACATTTTTTTTAGTTTTATCCCTAATTTTTGCCCGAACCTTTCATTATGTTTTTGGTTCGCCAGGATGCCCCATTTTTGCCTGGACTCTCTTTTTTCTGTCCAGCGGGTCAATTTCAAGCAAAGTATTTTTTAACTGCGTCCGAATTCACAGGCGACGTAAAGTCTTCACCGTCCATGGTGGACAACAACAAATCTCCTCCTGAAAAGACTTTTCTGACAACGTATGGCCCTTCATAGTTAGGGGTCCACTTGCCCCTGTGATCTGCCTTTGGCGGGAGAATCCTTTTTAGCACAAGGTCGCCCGTCTGAAAGCTCCGAGGGTGTATCTTTTTATCATACGCTTTCTTCATTCGGCTCTGGTACAACCGACCATATGCTAGAGAAGCTAACCTCTTCTCGTCCATTAAGCTCAGCTGGTTTAACCTGTCTTTCACCCATTCTGCCTCGTCTAGTTGGACATCTCGTAATACCCTCAGGGAAGGAATCTCAACTTCCAATGGTAACACTGCTTCCATTCCATATACCACCGAGAACGGGGTTGCCCCGGTTGATGTGCGTACCGTCGTACGATAACCGTGCAAAGAAAAAGGTAGCATCTCATGCCAGTCCTTATAGGTCACCACCATCTTCTGAACAATCTTCTTTATGTTCTTATTGGCCGCTTCAACAGCGCCATTCATCTTGGGTCGATAAGGAGAAGAGTTGTGATGCTCGATCTTAAAACTCTGACACAGCTCCTTCATCATTTTGTTATTCAAGTTCGAACCGTTGTTGGTAATTATCCGCTCGGGGATTCCATATCTGCAAATGATATCTCGCTTGATAAACCTGGCTACCACCTGCTTGGTCACATTTGCATAGGATGCTGCTTCCACCCATTTGGTAAAATAATCGATTGCTACCAAAATGAACCGGTGTCCGTTAGATGCCGTCGGCTCGATCTTTCCAATCATGTCGATTCCCCACATTGAGAATGGCCACGGTGACGACATCACGTTCAGAGGACTCGGAGGCACATGGATCTTATCTGCATAGATCTGGCACTTATGACACCTCTTTGCAAACTTGAAACAATCGGTTTCTATAGTTAGCCAGTAATAACCTGCCCGCAGCAGCTTCCTCGTCATGGCATGCCCACCAGCATGCGTACCAAATGTACCCTCATGTATTTCCTCCATGAGCAACTTCGCCTCTTTCTCATCTACACAACGTAGTAGCACCAAGTCGTGATTTCTCTTGTATAGGACACCGTTCGGATTCAGATAAAAATTACCCGCCAATCTCCTGAGAGTCTTCTGATCGTGACCGGATGCCCCAGCCGGATACTCTTTGTTTTTTAGGAAATTATGGATATCAAAATACCAGGGTTTATCATCAGATGCTTCGTCAATGGCGAATACGAAGGCGGGTCTGTCAAGCCGAAAGATAACAATTCTGGGAGCCTCATTCCAGAAGTTGGCTTTATACATGGAAGACAATGTGGCCAGGGCGTCAGCCATCTGATTCTCTGCTCGCGGTACATGATGCAACTCAACCTTGTCAAAGAAGGGCAACAATCTCCTCGCGTAATTCATGTATGGTATCAAATTAGGCTGACGTGTCTCCCATTCTCCTTTTATTTGATTCACCACCAGAGCTGAGTCTCTGTATACATCCAGATTTTTGATTCGCAAATCAATAGCTTCTTCAAGCCCCATGATACAAGCTTCATATTCGGCTTCGTTATTGGTAACTGGAAAGGTCAATCGAGCGGTAAATGGGATGTGCGACCCATGTGGAATAGTAATAATTGCACCTATTCCGCTACCATAGGAATTTACAGCTCCGTCAAAGATCAACTTCCATTTGGAACCCAATTCTGGTCCTTCGTCTGGCAACGGTTCTTCACAATCTTTCATCTTTAGGTACATGGTATCCTCGTCAGGAAAATCAAACCTCATCGATTGGTATTCCTCAATAGGCTGCTCTGCCAAATACTCAGATAATACACTCCCCTTTATAGCCTTCTGTGAGACATACTGGATGTCGTATTCGGTCAAAACCATCTGCCAACGGGCAATTCTCCCCGATAATGCCTGCTTTTCGAATACGTATTTGATAGGATCCATCTTCGAGATGAGCATGGTTGTATGGTTCAGCATGTATTGCCTCAAACGCTTGGCGTCCCAGGCTAGCGCGCAACAAGTTTTTTCGAGCATTGAATATCGAGATTCACATTCAGTAAACTTCTTACTCAAGTAGTATATCGCATGCTCTTTTCTTCCTGTCTTGTCGTGTTGACCGAGAACACAACCCATTCTTCCCTCAAGAACTGTCAAATACATAATCAAGGGTCTCCCTGCCACTGGAGGTATCAAAATAGGAGGCTCCTGCAAATACTGTTTTATTTTATCGAACGCCTTTTGACAATTTTCATTCCATGTTACAGCCTGGTCTTTTTTCAACAGCTTGAATAACGGCTCACACGTGGCCGTTAGGTGAGATATGAACCGAGCGATGTAGTTCAACCTCCCTAAAAACCCGTGCACCTCTTTTTCTGTTTTAGGCGTCGGCATCTCTTGTATTGCTTTTATTTTTGCAGGATCAACCTCTATTCCTTTTTCGCTCACGATAAACCCCAGCAGTTTACCCGACCTTACCCCGAAGGTGCACTTGTTAGGGTTCAGTCTCAGCCTGAACTTCCTAAGCCTCTTGAATAGCTTCAGCAGATTCACCAAATGTTCTTCCTCCGTCTGGGATTTGGCAATCATATCATCGACATAAACCTCGATCTCCTTATGCATCATGTCATGAAAAAGAGTCGTCATTGCACGCTGATACGTTGCCCCATCATTCTTTAATCCGAAGGGCATCACTTTGTAGCAAAATGTTCCCCAAGGCGTGATGAAGGTAGTCTTCTCCATGTCTTCTGGCGCCATTTTAATCTGGTTGTAGCCTGAGAAGCCATCCATGAAGGAGAATACGGAGAATTGAGCAGTGTTATCAACCAGCACATCGATGTGAGGAAGTGGGAAATCATCTTTTGGGCTCGCTTTGTTCAAATCACGGTAATCTACGCACATTCTCACTTTACCGTCTTTCTTTGGCACTGGTACAATATTAGCGACCCATGAGGGATATTTTGTAACAGCTAGGAAACCAGCATCCCACTGCTTTTGGACCTCATCCTTAATTTTCACTGCCATATCAGGCCTAGTTCTGCGAAGCTTCTGCTTAACCGGCGGGCATTCTTCTTTTAGCGGCAGACGGTGCACAACCATATCCGTATCCAGCCCAGGCATGTCTTCGTACGACCAAGCGAACACATCACTGTACTCTCTGAGCATTTCAACCAGTCTTCGCTTGACGTCGCTCTGCAGCGCGGATCCTATACGGATGTTCCTTTCAACCCCTTCCGCCCCCAGGTTAATAATTTCAATGACCTCCTCATGAGGCAGAATGATTCGTTCTTCTTGCTTTTCCAACCAAGACAACTCTTCTGGAACGTCGCCATCTTCAACAATCTCTTCTTCGACCTGAAATACCAGGTACTCAAAGTCGAAATGAGTCATAGGCGGTTCAATGATGTCATCTGAAAATATTATCCTGCAAAAGGAATGGTTAAATGCTTCAAAATATGTATAAAGCGAATAACCACGTTGCCATTTTATTGTAAAACACAAAAACAGGAAAAACAGATATCGCAATATTTGTACACGAAAAAACGCCTTTTATTTAATGATTAAACAATGCAATCTACATAACAACACGACCCTAAGCAAAATCACGATGCCCCGGGTAAGACACCAGATTGTTCAACAATTAAGAAAACAAAGTATTACTGTTTGGTAGTCACAGGAACAATCTCCTGAATAGACCAATTGCATAATCCATGTCCTGGCACGCTCGGCTGAATCCAGGCGTCCATGTCGCAGTCACTGTCTCCTTCTTCGGAATCTGAAACAGCGTTGATGGCCTCGTGATACACTCCACCAGCCGTGATTGTTATTGGTCCTTTGAAACGAGGTGCCCCTGCAGCAGGCGTTGATGACGATGGTTGATATCCTAGCCCAAATCTGTCCATCTTCATGGGAATATCCAGAACCTTGCCCCAGCCTTTTGTCTCGCCAGTCTTTACTAGAGCCTGAGCCTCCTTGTATGACGAGACGGCCACCTCTGACGCTTTACTCGGCCCTGGAACTTTGTCTTTGATGCGCAACCCTTCAAAGGCTTGACAGGGTGTTTCATGAATCTCGCCGTCGACTTCTACATACTTGAATGATGACAGATGGCTGACCAATATGTCCTCCTCTCCACAAACTGTAACCACACTGTCCCCTACCATGTATTTCAGCTTTTGGTGCAAGGTAGATGTGACTGCCCCAGCACCATGGATCCATGGTCGTCCGAGAAGACAGCTGTATGCTGGCTGGATGTCCATAATGTAAAATTCAGTTTCGAAAATCTCAGGCCCCACCTGCAGAGGTAACGTTATAGAGCCAAAGACCGACCTCCGTGTACCATCAAATGCCCTGACCACCAAGTCACTAGGCGTACAAAGGATCCCCCTGATGTCCAATTTCATCATTGCTTTCTTTGGCAGCACGTTCAAGGAAGACCCGGTATCTACCAGCACGTGGGACATGACTGAGCCCCTGCATTCAACTGAGACGTGCAACGCCATGTTATGCTCTCTCCCCCTCGGGGTCAAATCAAGATCCGTAAATCCCAAGCTATGGCCTGCGTTCACGTGCGCCAACACCCCCTCTAACTGATTCACAGAAACATCTTGGGGGATAAATGATGTGTCCAGAATTTTCAACAGTGCATTCCTATGGGCTTCGGAACACAATAACAGTGACAATATGGATATCTTCAATGGCGTCTGTTGAAGGTGCTCAACAATCTTGTAGTCACTCTTACGAATAAGGCGCATAAACTCTTCTACGTCTTTCAGTGACGTTTCTTTTTCGTTCCTCTGCACAGGGACATCCTCATTCATTTTTCCTTTTCCTTTCGCCAATCGTTCAGCCTCTACCTCAGGCGATATAAAAATTCTCCCACTTCTCGTCATCCCTCCGGTCCCGGCGACGTTGTCTACAACCTCAACTGGATGTTTACCAATATCAATTTTCACCCCATCACAGTATGCTTCTAACCCATAAGTCCAGGGTACTGCCTTAGTGCTCTCATAAGGGGTCGGTTCTGCCTTGGTGATAGTGATTGGCGGTCGTCTGGCTGGCGCCGTTATAGTTATCGTTTTTCGGGGGATTGTCACGGTAGCTACATCACTTTGCTCGTCCGCTACTACCTCTGCAGGTTCCTCAACTGATGTTCTGTCGAATTGCAACGTGCCTTCATCTATTAAGGTCTGAATACCCTTCTTCAATTCAGCACAACCCCCAGCTTGGGTCCAACACTCTAGGCAAAACTCATCGCAGCCCGGATACACACCTCCTTTCAATAATCTGCTCTTTATCTCACACAACGGTGTCTTCAGGTCATCAACATTCATGATCAAGTTCAAACCCTCCTCAGTTAAAATAGCATTTTCCCCATGGTTGGGCATGGGCTGTTGTACTATGTTCGGACCTGCTTGTCTGAAATTGATGGCCTTGCTATCCAACAGATCTTGCACCACATGCTTGAACGCGTGGCAATTCTCTATGTCATGGCCAGGAGCTCCGGTATGGAATTCACAGTGCTTGTTTGCATCAAAACCGAACGGAGGAGTGCCCGTTATTGGTGCCATAGTCCTTTTTTCCACCAAGTTCAAACCCAGTAACGTCTGTAGCAATTCTGCAAACGTTGAAGGAGGCGTTTCAAACACCCTCCTTGGTTTGCCCCCCTGAATTCTGCGCTGGGCAGGATGTAACCCTTGTTGTGGCTGCTGTTGCTGTGGTGGTATCTATTGTAGTGGTATTGGTTGTTGATGAAATGGAATTGTGACACTTGCCACCTGTTGCGGATGATTGTACTGATTCCGGCCTCTGCCCCGGCCTCGGCCTCGGCCCCCGAATACTGCACTTGCATCACCTTGACGGCGACCATCGAGAGCTCTTCTGTTACTGCCAGCTGAAGTAGACTCCTCAGCTTGGAATCTCCCCATTTTAATATTGCTTTCAATTTTTTCACCCATCAAGATTAGGTCCGAGAAACTGCCCAAGGAAGTATGAAACAGCTTATCATAAAACACACCAGTAAATGTTCCTATGAACATATCATTCATTTCTTTGTCATCCAAAGGAGGATGAACTCGTGCAGCCATGTCGCGCCACCTCTGCGCATATTCTTTGAAGCTCTCGTCTTTCTTCTGGGACAACCCCTGTAATTGGACCCGGTTGGGTGCCAAGTCACTATTGTACTTATAATGAGCCACAAACGCTTCAGCCAACTGCTTCCAAGTTTTTATCTGAGTAGGCTCCAATCCCATGTACCATTCAAGGGAAGGACCAGACAAGCTGTCTTGAAAGAAATGCATCAGCATCCTCTCATCGTTTGAATAAGCCGACATCCTTCTATAGTATGATCGCACATGCACCTTTGGACAGGTATCCCCCTTATATTTGTCGAATGTGGGAGCTTTAAACTTTAGCGGTACCCTCAGCCCAGGCACCAGACCCATTGTGGTCATATCTAAACCAACAACACTTTGATTCACAACGCCTTTCATCTGCTCCTCGAGCATCTTGATTCTCTGAGAGTCATCTATAGGACCTTCAAAACCTCCACCAGAGAAAGCATCTTCTTGCTGATCTTCTATTCAATTACCGTTCCCGTTTCCGTATCCATCATACTCGTTGTTACGGCCAAATCTGGTCTGATTCATTACAGGGCCCCGCCCCCTGTTACCATACCCTGGAGCGACTCCGGCAGGTCCAAAAGACATCATTCCGGCACCAATTCCATTACCGAATCCGCCATAACCCTGATTAGTATTACCAAATCCGTCTTGTCCGAAGCCCTGAGCGTTGAAGCCGTACTTCCCAGCATGATCAAACCCCTGGTCGTTATAGCCAAATCCGTTGTTACCGAAGCCATTACCTCCAATATTATCACCACCCAGATTGGCATCTCCGAACCCAACGTTGTTGACGACAGTCTCGTTACCGATTCCTGCGTTACCGTTCCCGGCGCCAGCGTCGTTGTTTACATTCACAGCAGGTATGTTTACCACAGGTGGAGCTACCAGTGTAGGAGTACCATCCCCGTCAACACGCACAGAATTATGGTCTTCGTTTCCGTGCCCAGCATTTCTCATCAGCAAAGGCTGCACCAAAGCCTGCAAGTTTTCCTGGCCTTTCACGATGGTCTCCATTGTCTGCATGAATAGCGCCAGCTTCTCACGCATGTCCTGCATTTCATTCTGCATCTGATCCATAACTCTTCTGCAGTTGGTACGAGTAGAGTATCGGTGCGGGAGTTGACTTTCAATCCTGAAAAGACCTGTACGGTGCAGGAAATGAGATACAGTTCAATAATCACCTGTAATGCAATATGAATGTGAATGCAAATGCGACATGTGTCTGTGCATTAGGGAATATCACTCCCCAGTTCTAGTGCGAATGTGTCAGTGTGGTGACAGTGACAGCAATACGAAGTTCGGAGCCGAATCATAGAGAACACCTCATACATTACAGAGAAACCCATCAAGTCAGGAATACAATATCAATGAGCGTACAATAAGGAGGCATGACCTCAACCAACAATCCTGGTGATGGCCAGCCCAATGCAAATAAAGCATACACATTAATACATGAAATAGTCAAGTGCTCCCATGCGCCTGGTACTCCTCTAATAACCTCTTGGTCTCTGGATGACTTGGTCGGGTAAGCAAACCCTCAACAAGTAGATCTCTTCGCTTGATGACACGTCGTAAATCACCAGCAGATTCCTCCCGTGCCCCTTCTTCGAAGCGATCCTCTAGTTTCCGCTTCTGAGACACAGCCTCTTTCTTGCACTCGATGGCCTTGTTCAATGAGTTCTGAAGACTATATCTTGCCATCACCTCCTCTTCATACTTTTTGTTGCTAGCCTTCAACTGATCTTCGAGTTCATAAATTTGCTGCTTCAATTTGTCTTCCCTCTTTTTGTTGTTGGTTAGCGTAGCATTCCACGTTTTGTTGCAAGAAGAGATTTCCCGGTGGGCGGCATCGAGTGCCTTCTTCTTGGACTCCAACATATCATGAGAGCTTCTAAATTCTTTCCCCAGGCGTTCACGCTTCTTTTTCTCTTCGGTCAGTTCAGCACCTAGCCTGTTTACTAACTCAGTCTGCTGTTGGAAAGAATGCACAGCCTTGTTCTTCTCACTACGCATCTGAGCCAGTTCCTTTTCTAACTCTTCATTGATCTTTATCAAGTACTCTTTTTCTTTCACGACCCGCTCATAGACCTCAACAGCTACAGTAGTAGGTTCCTCCACTGGAATGGGAACATGACGTGAAGCTGCTGGAAAAGGCATCTGTACCTGTCTTACTCTCTCCTGGATCCACACCTTGTATGGCATATAGGCCTGACAATCATTCTTGCCTAGCAACGGTTTCCCTCTTCTGAAGATATGATTCCAAGTGTGCTGAAGCTTGGCCAATAATTCCCCACTCAAGTCACCGGTGAAATACAGAGATTCCTGTATTTCTTCCTCCTTTGGCGGGCTTTTCAAAGCATAACCGAATTTCCTGATCAATAATGATGGATTGTAATTAATGCACCCTTTCCTCCCAATCAGAGGAACATTAGGATATCCGGCGCAGCTGTAGATAATCTCAGATCCCAATAAAGCTCTGTCAAACCAGCTAACATCTTCTAAAGAAAGTCCCATCAGACGCTCAGACCAATCCACTGTATCTGCAGACTCAGCAAAGATACCCTTCTTGGGCAGATGACTCTCAAACCACATATACAACAAAGGCACACAACAAGAGACGTTCTTGCCCCTCCTTTTCTCATTCTTATAATGTAGTGAGTGATAGAAGTCTCCAATTAGGGTGGGCACAGGATTGCCTGAAGCAAAGATGTAGAATGCGTCCAAATCAACGAAGTCAGGCATACTAGGGAACATCACAATGCCATAGATACACAAAGCAAGGATAGCATTAAACACAACCCAACAACCACTCTTGGCGTACTCTTGTGCTTTCCCAACTAAGAACTTGAGAGAAAAACCAGAAACTCCATTCCACGAGGTTAACAGCAGTTCTTAGGGGTCTAAGTGCAAAGCAAAAGCCAAATCCTCCAGCTTGGGCTCAGCATCCATATGAATGAAGGGCACCTGGTTCTGAATAGTCAACTCCAAGATCTCAGCATATTCCTCCATGGTCGGAGCCAAAATGAAGTCAGGGAAAGTAAAACACCTCAGCGGGGGATCATAGAACTGCATCAGCGCATACAATCCGTCACGCTCATGCATGGATGGTTTATAGACCAGCCTGAGTAGTTTCCCATAACTCTTCCTGAAGCTTCTCTTCACCTCATCATCAGCTAGAGATATCAAACCAAGTAGCGAAGAAACATCGGGAGTAGGCAACTTGTACGCGACAGTCTTCCTCACAATACTCATGATGATAGATGGAAGGCCGGAGCGCTAGAATCGGGAAGCATGAAAATGCACCTGTAGCACAGACACACGTTAATGATATGCACATGATGATGCAAACAATGCAATGCAAAAATGAAACAAAGGACCAAGTGCCCCGACTGAGAAGCCCAAATCACACCAATAACACAGTCTCCAACAGACCCTCCAGTATTCTTCAAACCATGGTCTTAGACAGACCCCATACATAAACTCCAGTCAAGTCTCTGCTAGATCCAGTAACATAACTCCAACTTGGTCTCTGACAGACCCCAATAATACCATCCTCAGATATCACACCCCTGAATCTCAATCAAGATAACCGGTATTCTGGAGGTCAAGTTACCTGCATTCCCAACCCCTCTCACAGGTAGGTGTCCTAATAACTGACACAAGGTATGGCATCCTATGCGGTCGTTGGTGTCACAGACTTTCAAGACTGATGATACGATACCCAGAAGGTGTGGCATCATCATGTCCTGAAGAGGCCTCACTTAGCCAACTTCCAAATGATCGGTCCCCGGAGTCGACAATCCAACTAACCAACAACCCCCTCAACCCAAAGGGTTGAAAAAGAAGTCAACCAGAAGAACCTCGTCTGAGCGTGGATTTCATGAGACACTAGTGCCTGCAAAGCAAGCACGCGCCCACTAATTTCCACTCTAATTCTAGGTGCACTCAAGCCCAGGTCCGGCTTATCTCTCAATCATAGAACCCCCTCATACCCACAGCAATAATAACAATAATATAATGCTGAAAGTAAATGACTGAAAAGTAAATCCATACAAAATCCTCGACGGGAAAACAAGCGCTAGGATTGACTCGCGTAGGGAACCGTTGGAGTCCCCAACAGAGTCGCCAGCTGTCGCTACTGCGAAAATCGGCGCCGGCTGAACAGAAGAGTTGCCACCGTGCGTTATTTATCCCAAATGAGGGAAAGGAAACGCTCATAGTAAACCTACCGCAAAGACGGGAAAGGAATGGTCATCGCAACCAAATCCTGGATTCGGGAGTCGGTTACGCAAGGGGAAGGTATTAGCACCCCTCACGTCCGTCGTACTCGACGGGATCCACGCTTGTTTTCTGGTACGGATTATTATTCTATCTATTCTACAGGTCTGGGGTTAAAAGAAAATAAACTGACTCGGCAAAGTATCGCACTTTATGCCTACGTATTCCCGTCTGGGACGAGAAATCAGAGTCAACGTAGTTCGCCTACCTACTGGAAAGGAGGGGAAGGTTGCTCGCTAGGATATCGCATCCTATGCCTACGTACTTTCATACAACATGAAAGATCAGAGCAAACGTAGTGCGGGCCACGTACGACACAAGTCTGTCTTGATTGTTTTTATCCTTCTGAAAAAGGTTTTTCTGATTACTGGTCCAAGCGGACAAAAATGACGTTTTTTGATTGGTTCACCTTCTTTTACGGAAGAAATGTTTTTTATTGCGTTTGAAATGTTTATTGTGTTTTCCTGATTGTTTTGAGAAAGAAGAGACAGAACTCTAGAACCTATGGTTTAAAAAGGGAATCAAAATCTAACCTAATGTTGTCATGCATGGATGAAAGCCTAATGTCTATCATATTCCTCTCCCGCGCAAAGAGAAACAGAGATCCTAAGGGGATAAGCGGAAACAGAAACAACATATATACAGTAAAGCAGTAAAATGCATGAATGCAGCAGTACAAGCGAGGCAAGGGAGTCCCACTCAACCTCGAACCTAGAAAACAACAGGCAAAGTGAAACTACTTCACTTCAACCTCAAGGGGAAAATTATCAAACAATACAGTCAAGAAACTCAAACAATACATCACCAGCTCTAAACAACACCAGCAGCTCTAAACAGCAAAACCTGACAGCACAAGCTTCTTCTTCTTCAAGGCAATGAACTTCATCTTCAATCTTCAAAGGATTCTTCAAAGCAAGCTCTCCTAGATGAGTAATAGTTCACAAGATGATTTGGGATGCTAAACAGTCAGTTAACCACCAAAGGTGGCATACAGACTGTTAACAACATACAGACTGTCAAAAGTTTTATCTCCTAGATACTGTCACTAATACTTCCAAAGGAAGGAGGTGAGTATCAAAGAGAGACTTTGAATCATAGAGAAGAATGGAGGCAACAGAAGCCATCCATATTTGTGAAGAAATTTTCTATTCTAAAGCTCTACCTAGCTCCTAGGTCCTAGGTCTTCAAACAATCTTCAAGCAAGCCTAGCATCTTCATCAAGCTTTGATCTTCAACCTCAACTTTGTCTTCAAATGCTTCATCCTTATGCTCTTCAATCCAAGCCCACACCCCAAGCAAGCCCAATAAGCCCATACAAACAAAAATAAACCCCAAAAGGGCACACCAAACAAACATGCAATTGCAAAATATACTAAAAATATTAATATAGTAGGGAAAATTCTAATATTATTTCTAGGGGATCTACTAAACCTACCCTTAATACCCATATATTCCCCATAGCCTAACTTGTCCTAAAAAACCCAAAAGAATTTGTTTTAATGCACCTAAGTTGAAGTTTTACCCTAATTCTATACTACCTAGAATTACCTAATCAAAACCATCCTAAAAGTCATCACAAAAATATGGGATTAATCCAGGGGGAACCTAAAACATATATCTAACTACCCTAAAAAGATTGACCTAAAAATCTAAGGGGAGCTACCTAAACTAAAATCTACAAATTGAGGTACCAACATAAAAGCATTAAAGAGCAATTAAAAGTAAAAATATGCAAAAAATATAAAAATGAAATAAAATGGCAATTTTATGATTTTATATTTTTCTTGACAAAAAATGGAAAGTGGAGAAAAAATTCCCATGAGAAAATATTCTTTTTTCTATTTATTATGCATTTTTAAAGTTTGAGAAAATTTGGAGAAAAAAATAAAATGATTTATGCAAATGGGGTGTAAACAACAATAATATCCAGTTGGTTTTATGATCTGGGCCCATACTGGGGGTGCAAGAGGTAAAGCGCTTGGGGCCCAGTTATTTCAGAAAATCAAATTAAAAATATGAAGGGAAAAGAAAAAAAGCATGGTGCGAAAAGTAAGGAAATACAGTTAAAATCTCAATTGGGCCTTGAAGGGGGGTTCGGATAGGAAAATCACTCAAAGCCCAGAATTCCCACTTAAGTGGAACGCAGCGTTTCGCTGCTCCGCTTTCCCTCTCGATTCATTTCAAATCTGGGCCATTGGATTGCTTCTTTGGTCAAGGTCAAACGTGTACATCAACGGCCATAGCATCATCATCTACCTCGCGCTAGGGTTTTGCAGAAAAACTCCATGAAAACAGATCCATGCATAGAACTTCTAGCTGCTCGTTCTCCCTCATCCCTTGATCAATCAACACGATGTAAACACCAAACTTACTCTATTTTCCACGCTGAACACAACCATACCATTGACATACATTGAAACCCTCTCTATCGTGCAAACCGAATGCGTACCTCCATGGATCTCAAAATATGATCAATTTTCCACTTCAACCAAACTCAACATTCTTTACATATAAATGATCCTCATGTTGCACTGGTTAAAATCAGCCATTAAACTAGCATTGAAACTCACTAAATCACTAGTTCTAACTCCATCAAGAATTCGTGTCCATGGATGAAACCTCTCCAATCAGTCCCAAACTCATCAAAATTGATCCCCTAATTGTCTCTAACAGCTCTATGCTAATAATTAACCCTAGCCATGCCTAGAATAGGGTGTAGGAATGATTTTGCATACCTTGCTTCTTGAAATGGTAGGTGATGAAAATCTTCAATCCAAGCCTTGTAACTCCTCAAGAATGGTCCTTAGATGATGAATATTCCTCTGTATGCAAAAGATTTGGAGTAGCAAGCTTGTACTTCAAGATCCAATGAGATTTGCTTCCTTGCAAGTTCAATGTGAATACCTTCAAACCTTCATCAATGGAGCTTCACTCTGGTATGAACACACTCAGGAATGTTTATGGAGATGATTTGTGAAGAAAAATGGAATGGTAATGAAGAAGAATATGAAGTTTGAATATGATTTGCAAATGAAGCTTTATGATTTCAATCACTATTCTCTACCACAATCAACACCAACCCTGCCTCAATGCAAGCTGCACTCATTATATAGAATGGATTGGAATAGTCTAGAACCCCCTAGAATCATCTAGTAAGAACTTGAAGTTTTCATGCAATGGTATTTTGAATTTTCACTTCTCCTTAAATGATATCTCATGCCAAATGCCTTGTAATCTTGGTAACTGAATTGAATTTCTCCTTACATGAGATCTAAGATGAGATACAATGCATAACTTCCTTGCTTATTAAGCTTTTCCTTGTTTTGGTTTGGTACCCCATTATGCAAGCAATCAAATTACAAAGCAACCCTATGATCCAAGCCTCAAATCAAAATTGTGGCTGAACCATTGTTCTTAGAATGTCATTTGGAGTCAAAATGACCTATTATATGACATGGTTTGGACTTGTAACTTGTGATTTATGATTTTCAACTTCACTTGAATTAACTTATGCCTCATTTTTAGGCCATTTTTATCACTTTTTGATATGAGCCCTTTCAACATCTCATGACCTACCTTCTAACCTTAAAACATCATTCTAAGAAACTTTGATGTTGAAGATTTTTCCATTTGAAGCTTGGAAATAGGAGATATGGCCTTATGCTTGAAATGACTTATAACCTCCAAATGACCAAAATGCCCTTGGCTTGTCAAGATCATAAGTAGAGCTCCACAAATCATATTGAGGCATACCATACCTTTCTAGAAAGCTAAGATCATGCGGAACAACTTTCATGTTGGCCAAAAATCCAATTGAAAACTCCTTAAGGGGCAAACGTTGCTTGGAAGTCAAGTAACTTTTCATAGACAAATTTCAGATGCCTCAGAGGACCTGTAACTTGCAAGAACCATAACTTGAGTTCTATAAATCTCCTTGATTCCTTCCACCACTCAAATTAAAGGTCTTGAGATGCTATACAAGTTTCATGTTGGCCAAGGATCCATTTGAGACTTGCATTTTGAATTAATTTGCTTGGAAGTTTGACCTAAATCAGGGGATTTTACACAGAAACCCTAATTTAGAAACTTCTCTTCTTCTTGATTTCTTTTGATTTCTCCTTGGCACAACACCACATATATATCCACATATCAAATTATGAATCCCACATCCTCCAAATAGTCCTTGATGCCCTTCAATCAAGCATTTGACCTAGGGTTGACCCAGATGACTGTCTTCAACTGTAGCTCTTGTAACCTTGCCAATGACTTGTCTTACTTTCAAAAGGATCCTCTAGGTCTTCCATGCCCTCAATTCATAACCCATAACTTCTCTGATGATCTTCACATACCCTCAAGATAGGAGAGAAACCCACTGCTTGGCCTTTAAACTTCCCAGAGCTTCAATTTCTTTCTTGGTGATTTGAATAGGCTTGAATCTTGATAAGAGCCTCTTGAATACATTCCTTGAGATGAAAAATAGCACTTGATCCCTTGTCAGATGACTTGTTATGCTATGCTATGCAAATGATTAGACTATGTACATGACTTTTTATGCAAATGACAATGCAATTGAAACATAAGTCCAGTGAGGTAGGTTGAGCAAATTTTAGGGTGCAACACACCCCAAGTGGAATGTTTTCTATCCCCATAGAAATTTTGAAGCCCTAAAGCAGGATTGTGATCCCGTGTCCAGTTCTCCACCTATCCCCGGTGATACTTCCATCTTTGAAGATTGGTCGGATGTTTGTTCTGAGATGTTTATTTCATCTCTGGTTTCCTCTTTCCATTTGTTGTGTCAACATCGGCATATATCATACACATAGCATATAAGTAGATAGCATGGCATATGCATTTTGCATCTTTATGTCTGTTTGTTATGTCACTTTGGTCGTGTTTATCCCCAAGTGACTGGGTGTTTCTCCTCTTCCGAGTAAAGTTGTCATCCCTAGGCAAAAAGAGCAAAATATTCATATTTCCCCGCAGAGTTCCATCCTCGTGGAAGACGGTTGCTTTAGTTAAAACCCATTCGAGTTCATACCTCAATGGTCGAGTCTTTCTTGACATTTTCTCTTCGGATACTTCCCGAATTGAACTTCGGTCCTTGACAATCACACTGTGGACACCTCAAACTTTCAAATATGGATTAAGCATGCATTTATTTTGCATTTTTGCTCCCAAAGAAGAATTTTATGGAGATCACCGTCAAAGATAAGGTACTTTTTCCAGCAGTATCACAAGATCTTCCCGACAATTTATACCTAGGCCACAAGAGACCTCTTTATTTGAGCAACTTGTTCGATCAGGTTTTCTATCAAAGATGACAAATGGCAGTCTCCACAAGAGTTTGTCCATCCCTAGTGGGTTTATTGAGATTATCAACTAGTCAAATGACATCACTTCATAAATACATCAGAGAAGTTTGCCGAAGACACTATAAGACATCTCTCTTTATTTGAGAGGACGTATTTTGCAGATTAACCGGCCCACATATCTCCTGAAGATCCACGGTGAAGTTTTGCAACCTCCAGTACATTATGGCTTACAGCCGAAGTTCTACATCCGACAATAACATCTACAGTCTACCACGACATCTACAGTCTACAACGACATCTACAGTCTACAACGACATCTACAATCTACAACGACATCTACAGTCTACAACGACATCTACAATCTACAATGACACCTACAATCTACAACAACATCTACAACTACAACGACATCTACAGCTGAGACCAGCTCATGATTCCCATATCATGACGTTCAGGGAGGTTCTACATCAAGAAACTGAGACCAGCTCATGACATCCAGACCATGACGCTCGGGGAGGTTCTACATCAAGAAACTGAGACCAGCTCATGATTCCCGCATCATGACGCTCGGGGAAGTTCTACATCAGAGACTGAGACCAGCTCATGATTCCCATATCATGACGCTCGGGGAGGTTCTACATCAAGAAACTGAGACCAGCTCATGATTCCCATATCATGACGCTCGGGGAAGTTCTACATCAGAGACTGAGACCAGCTCATGATTCCCATATCATGACGCTCGGGGAGGTTCTACATCAGAGACTGAGACCAGCTCATGATCCCCATATCATGACGTTCGGGAAGGTTCTACATCAGAGACTGAGACCAGCTCATGATTCCCATATCGTGATGCTCGGGGAGGTTATACATTTTACTATTTTCAGATAGATTGCAAAAAAACAAAAAAAGAAAACAAAACAGAACTGAACTATTGATTCGATCAGAGAATTCACTTTGGATATTACCGTCATCTGGATGACTCCGTGATGATAATAAGTTGTCTTTCAATTACAAGTTTCTCACCTGTTGTTAAAACACCTTATTCTTGGCGTATGTGCTACTGTTATACTTTGAAGATTTCTCATTGGTGGTTGTATCCTGTCCTCGTGGAGTCCCGCTTCGTTGAGTCTGTTACTCATTTGTTCCTCGCATGCCGTGTCTAGTCTTCCCCTGTGGCGTTTTTTCTCCACAGACCCCTCGGTCTTGCATTTCATATCATCCCATATCATATGCACACGGTGGTTTCTTAAGGCCCAAAAATTTGTGTTTTGTTTGTATTTAAGTCCCTCCTATCACGTCGAGACGAAGCTTTCAATCTCCGTATCTCCAGATAGGAGAAACTTAAATAGGGGCATCTGTCACACCCTAATTTTTGACCCTAAGATCCCACCTCCTTGTGAATTTCATTCGCATATCATTCAAGTCCGTCATCCATGCATAAACTAACAGTTTTGTTTAGTTTGTTCGTTTTTGCAGATTCGTCAAAGAAAAGTGGAAAGTAATGAGAAATCTTGTGTGCCCATTAAGTTATTTTGAATTCATGTGGATATGGAAGGAAGATATGCCCTCATGTCCACGGTTTTTTAATCAATATGAGGTTATTTTGTCCTCATGGTTCCTCAGATGGTTCAGGGAATAACTAGGAACGACCGTAAGTTATGTCCTGTAGTTTTGAGCATAGTCATTTGAAAATCAGTGGGAATTCCATGATGCATGGTATTACATATGGCATTACCACTTTAAAATAAGTTCTCAAGGTGTAATTAAATTTTGTAGCGAGGTTAAATTAGTGGTAGTGAAGCTTGGGTATACATTTTGAACTTGGTTTCAGCAAAATGCTTTTAAGATGAAGGTTAAGATTGTATTCCTTACAAAAGTTTTTCAATGTTGGTTCACTATTTTGTTGCGAAGTTCAAACTCAAGAGCCAAGCATGGTTTATGAAATTCCAACACTTTATTTTCGCATTTCAAAGATTGTTAAAAAATGAGGACTCCAGAAGACCCCACATGAAGCTTCCAACCGATATCCAAAATGCAAGATACCGTTCCAAATTTCAACACCCTTCATGATAAATTACATGGTTCAAGGAAATGAACCTCGTCTCATGACTTGTTTCAAGTAGTAAATTACTATTATCATTGGCAAGATTTGAGTCAATCAGAGTTTGTCATGCTACAAAAGTCACAAGGTATGGCATCATTAATGGTTTCAAAGCATAACATTTTACTTAAAACAGGATGCAAATACTGAACCCTTGAACATTAATCCAGCTACAGGCAGAAGTTATAAGTTCGGTACCATAAAATCTAACAAACTTGACTAAGCATTACAACTGACACTTAAGAACTAGAACTCGAGTAAACCAAGGCTTGAGTCTATGATAATTTCTGAGGATATCACTGCTGCTCTGGCGACATTGCCGATCCGGAGAAGTTAACGAGCTTACCACGCGGAAGAACGCGTCTACCCTTTACACCATCTTGATACATGATCCGGCGTCCTCACTTCCTACAAACCAAAACACAATACAATTATGTGACTTCCGAATACGACGATGTTCATGGTAGAGAGCAGAAGAAGATGTTAAAACATGATGTATCTTTTAAGACCAGTAGAGCATGCCAAGGCCGAAGCTTGATTGTTGGCAATAACGGTTGTCTTCCCATCGGCGTGTCACTTGCAGTCGCGAAATCCGAAACACCTCGTTTCGCGTCACCCTGCACATAAGAGAAACAAACAGCCTCGTTAGTAGCATAACAATCCAACACAGCAGAAATTTGCGTGAGGTTCATGAATTCACTCCGATCTGGTGCAGTACATAAGCAGAACTTGAGGAGGGATATTGATCTTAACTACACGAATATCAATGCTACAGGCCAAGAAAAGCATAGTAGTAGGAACACAGGTGCTGGAGTCTTCAGCAGCAGGGTAAATGGAGAATACCTATTTCCTTGCAAACATAATGGAATAGAGCTTCATCAAAATTTGAGGGGATCTTTGGATTTGCACCCTAATGAGACAATACCTTCCGTGCATTTGCTCAGCCTTATGGATGCAGGCATGTAGTCACGCACAGCCCCTCAATTTCAATAACAAACTATCATATCTCAAGGTGTATTTTACCCCCAACAGTAGTATGCCAAATGCGGGGTTATCTCGGTATGAACAATCACTATAAAGTACAGGTCCTGCCTGGAATGGTCAAGTTGTGCAGCCGCAACAGCCACCTTCACCCGCTTATGGTGCACAAAGTGGTGGATCATTCCCACCTCTTCCTTGCCAAAACTCAAAACCTGCAACAACAATGAAGAAACGGAATGGAATTCAATCTTGGCTCAACAATAGACATCTCAGAAGCAACAACAGCAACCCATGACGAAACGGAAGTAGAACCGTGTTAGCTATCACAACACGAAAGTCATAAACAGAGGAAAGAAGAAGAAAAGCACATTATAGTATCAAGCTTTCAAAATCACGTATCAGCGGTTTCGACGGTTAGCAACAGGTTCTGATTCGAAGAATTCAGGGACAGAAAAAAAGGGGGATTATAATCAAGCATTAAATTAAGACTTACAAGTTTAAACATTAAGAGCACAACAGATATGGTTTAGATGAGCACGATGGTGAAGTATCATGGCGGCAATCCTCGTCCTGACCTTGGCTTGATTAAGCATGTATAGTCCCCTCACAAGTCGAGCAAGTCTTTAATTGAAGTGAAACATTCACGCACCTGCAGGAGGAAACCATTGAGAAAGGTTTAAGCTATCACGAAGACATAGATTTGAAGTCATTAAAAATACAGAAAGTGCACAATTAATTTGGTGACTTTACCACCGCCAGACCAAGCTCACAACGCCAGTACGTAGCCTCGTAGGCTAGAAGACGACATCATGTTTGAATCTCTGCCACTAATAGAATCAGATTCCTCAGTGTGTAGTCGTGACACACTCTGTCTACTGCTTCAATCATTCAATCCCACTACAGCTCCTTCATAAAGTTACTCAAAAATAAAAGAGAAATTCAATTGAAAAATATGCGCGCGAGATTGCCTAGTTACTTGAGACAAATCAAGAAGCCACGGCTCGTATTAGGGTAGAACATATTATTAGAGAGGAGAACATGATGGCTGCTCAAGAGATCCTTGAACTCTTTTATGAACTTGTTTCTGTCCGCCTTCCAATTATTGAATCTCAAAGGGAATGTCCCTTAGACTTGAAGGAAGCTATATCTAGTATATGTTTTGCTGCACCTAGGTGTGCGGATCTGCCAGAATTGTTGCAAGTTCAGTTGCAATTTGCGACCAAATATGGGAAGGAGTTTATTTCTGCTGCTACTAAGCTCAGGCCAGATTGCGGTGTTAATCGACAGTTAATAGAGCTTCTGTCAATTCGTGCTCCTTCACCAGAAAAGAAACTCAATCTTCTAAAAGACACTGCTACTGAACATGAGCTAGATTGGGATCCAGCTACTTCTGAAACCAAAATGTTTAAAAAAACATGAAGATTTACTGAATGGTCCAGCTGAATTTTTTTAGTGGCTCAAAATTGCCCCTTCCCGAAGAAAAACATGATGAGCAGTTGTATTCCACTCATGATACACCCAAAAAAAGAGCAATTTGATTCTGATTTGGATTCTGACATATTGGACTTTCCTGAAGTTCCAAAGGTATCTGTCCAGCCAAGTACAAATTTTGCCACAACTCCTGATATGGTTATACCTCCAGCAGCTATGCCGCCCCTAAAGTTGATCTTCATTCACCAAGCCATTCTGGAGAATTTGCAGATATGAAGCAGGAACACATTGAGTCAACAGTTCACAGAGATGAACCAGATACTTCATTTGATAAAGTGGAAAGTAAACGATTTTTGCCATTCATCTCCCCTCCTCCATCAGAATCATCTGGGTCATATTATGACTTGCCTCCCTTGTCAACTGCCAAATCTATCTCACTATCTCACCTGCCAAATAACAATTCAAAGTCAGAAGCCCATTAAGAGGTATCTGTTTGAGAAAGAAATCCAATTCAAGACAGCTAGCAGGGTGTTGTATATCTCAAAGCAACGTATCTTAATAATCAAAACATTTTAAAGGGTGATTACCACAAAATCACACAAGAAAGGATCCTCATTAAACAGACATCAACACAACCAGACAGAAAAGGAAGATTCACAAATATTGTCTATAACTAAAACAGAAGGTCCAAAACAACATTTAAGGCACACAATCAGAGTTTAAACACTGAGATACTCAGTGAAGCCTATAAAAGGGGATTCTTAGAATCGATCTAGGGGGAGGACCATGCAAGACTTCAACACCATACACTCACCGTCCTCTGTCGGAAGACCCATCCGCTAGCCATCATCAAGGATCTTACGAGAAATCTCGATAGGGTGAGCAATCTTTTCATCGTTGTCTATTTTAAATTTGATGTTATGTTGTTGTTTTGTAGAGTAAACAGAAAAAGAAACCGAAGCAAAAATTGAAGAAAGGAGAAGCAGCGAACAAAAAAGGGAGAATGGAGTAGAAGAAATCGGAGGGGAGAAGACGAAGAAGGAACGAGGAATCGAGAGAAAGAGAATGAAAGCCGACGGGGATAGGAGGCGCTGCCGATTGAGTCTTTAGGGTTCCACATCGAACCCTTACCTATTTATTTTTTTGTTTTTTTTATTATTTTATGTTAATTGTATTGTAATATTATTAATACTAAATATTACTAACCATACTAACACTAACCATCACTGACAAATTAATTTAATATAAAAAACATAAAAATCAAAAGAATATTTTATTAGAAAATGAACTTTTAAAATAAATAAATAATTGATTAGTTAGTTCTCAACTTTAATTCAAGAAATTTAAATTAACTTGTCTTCTCTCTTGATAATCTGAAACTCCATAAATATCTACAACAAATAGTCCTTCCTAATACAAGCATCAGTGATATAGAATCTCAATCAACACTATAAACTCAATCAACACTACAACAAATACTTGATCAATAGGATTAACCTAACTTTTATCAATAGTCCATCCTTGATCCCATTTAAGTAGATCTCTAGGATAGATCCTACCCCATAGGAAGGACTATTATCAATACAACTTAGAACAAACAAACTCAATCAACACTACAACAAATACTCAACATTCAAAAGTCAAACACATTAGAGAAAAATGTCAATCATCTTAAGTGAGATAGAATCTCCACCCCACAACAATACAATCAAGCCTTAGGGACTTTGCCTTAAGAGAAATTAAGGCATACTCGTCAAACAATCCGAGTACTTATGCCCTTTTCTTAAGACGATGCAAAGACTATTTTCCTACAACTTGTGGCGGTTACATCTCCCTTAAAATAATAAATCGTCTCTTCTCCTAAAATCAATCAAACAACTACCTTAAACTCGTAGGAACTTTGACCACAGTCAAAGAACTCCTCAAACCCTTTAGGGGAACTACAAATACTCTGATTCCACTCCCGTAAGGATATGTAGGCATAAGACGCGATATCTTATCGAGTATACTTAGAAATAAACCCTTAGGTCTTTTATACCTTAAGCAGATAAACCATAGAAATAAACAGTATAAAACAAGAGGTTCCTGTAGGATACTACAGAAACTTAGGATGCTAGCACCTTCCCTAAGTTTAACCAACCCCCGAACCTATAACTCTCTAAACGTTGCATTTGCATTGCATTGTGGGAATTTCGATCTTTATCCCTTCCTTTGGACAAATCAAAGTTCGGTTGCAAATTGAATTAAAGATTCAAACTAATCAATAGTTTGGTATCCAAATTTCACCGCGACAGTAACTTTGTGCTGAACTGCAAATCGACCTCCATAATCCAATCCAAGTGCTTTTCTATTCCTCGTAATTGCTAGGTTCCATTTATTTACTGTTATTGTTATTGTTATTTATATGAATTCCTTTTATTTTTTGTCGAGCATTAAGATTAAATTTTGTAATAGCATGTAAGCCATGTCTGGCTAAACCTCTTAGTATCGGTATGTAATTACGATCGGTCGGAAGGGGTTAAGTAAATCATGGCGTGAATTTAAGAGATCTATTCTTTGGGTCTCGGTCTCTTTTTAATAACTTAATAACTTTTGTTACGAGAGTAAAAAGGTAACGAAGGTTAAGATCAATAAAGCGAGAGTTTGAGGTCTTAACCGGATAGCTAAAACTGAACATTAGTCTTAAATACAATGAGAGCGCTTTAGGGTTAGTTAGGATCTACTTATTTTCAAAAAGTGTTTTTAAATACAAGTGCGAGAGCGAGAGCCTTCATTCTGATTTGAGAGTATAGTCTAAGTCAATAAACACGAGAGTGTGACATAAAGTCTTTTAAATGAGTATTTTCTACAGAATAACAATTTTTCCTTTTTAACTAAATTCCCATGAATTACTGAACACCCGATGATTGACAAAATTATATACCGATATTTTGCATTATCTTGATTTAAATTATATTTCAATCTGCACTTATTTTCTTACTTGCATCTCAACTTAAAAATCTATTAGCCTTAGATTTACATAGTAGCATTAGATAACGGTAGATCGATTCTTGGTCCTTTGGGTTCGATAATATTTCAAACTACGCTATCAGACTGTGCACTTGTAGTCACGAAGCATTTAGACATACTAAATAGCGATCAGGAAGGGGAAAAAAAGAATAACCCATAAATATGCAATGCAAAACAATGCAATAAAAAGATCTAAGGTGCGGGGGTTGGTTATACTGAGGAAAGGTATTAGCATCCTAAGTATATATAGTGTCATATACGAACCTCTTGTTGTATTTGTGTTAAGTTAAAATTTGTTTGCTAGAAAATTGATTGGGGAGATGAGAAGAGAAGTGTTTTTTTTATTGTTTTTTTGTTTGGCAAAACACAAAGTCTTGTGCCTACGTACCAATGAAGGATGAAAACCTCGTAGTTTGGGGTACAAATTGAAAAGGGGGTTTGTTATTGTGGATTTTAATGAAGAAGAGACAAGTTTTCATCTTAAGGAGAATACCCAACTTATCCACCACACACATGTGGAAGATGGATCTTTGCTTCACATTGAGAGAAGGGCTCCAACTTGGGTATAGAATAAACAAGTATGCCATATACCTTTCTCAAGTGGAAAAGAATCAACATCTTTCTCAAAAATGTCATGGGGTAGGAGATTTATATCTCAACTAGGAATGAGTAATGTCTAATCTATTTGAAAAGGTTTTAAATTGAAAAGCCAAGTGGCAAAATGTTTGAATAAGGTTTGTGTCTTTTAGTCTTATGGAAAAGGTTCGAATATGCTTAAGATGTCTTGAAGCATTTTGTTAGGAAAAGAGTTTAAAAAGTCAATGACCTAAGGTCAAGGTTTCTATTAAAAAAGGTTTTGAATTGAGAAGAGGGGAACCTAATATTGAACCATCTAAGTGGTAATCAACCTAAGGGAAACTTCCTAAGAGGTAGCATTCTAAGGATAACGATGATTATGCAAATTGGAAAAGATGCAAAAGAAGACAAAGATGCATATACAAATCACAGAGAGTCAACAAGAAGTCCCTTCCCTTGGATTAGGCAACAATAGAAGAAAAAAAATTAACTTGTATGTAACAACATTCAACAAAGAAGTTAAGTATGAGAAACATCAACATAACTTTTGAATACATGACTAAACAAAGAACAACTTTAAAGTCATAGGTGTCGCATCGCTGCGAAGAGGGGCCGGCAAGGACAAAAGAGTCGTCACCATTCGTTATTTATCCCAGAAGAGGGAAAGGAAACGATCAGAGAAAACCTAATGAAAACGGGAGAAGACAGGTCATCACAACCGTATCTCGGGTTCGAGAGTCGGTTATGCAAGGGGAAGGTGTTAGTACCCCTCACGTCTGTCGTACTCGACGGGATCCACGCTTTGTTGTCTATCTAAAAGGGTGTTTACTATCTAAGCTACGACTCAGGGACAAAAGAAAAGAAAAGAGACTTGATAGAGCATCGCCGCTCTATGCCTACGTATTCCCTCGTGCAATGGGAAAGTCAGAGTCAACGTAGTTTGGCAAACTACGGGTGAAAGGTGGGGGAAGGTTGCTTGCCAATACATCGTCGTCTTGTGCCTACATATTCTCGTCTGGTACGAGAAATCAGAGCAAACGTAGTTCGGGCTAATGACAACACCAGTTGGTTCAAAATGTTTTATCCAAGTAGGGTTAAAACTTAGTTCTAGCAGTTAGGTATATGCGGCTCAACCATTGGAGACTTAGGGGTTACTTATTTGTGGTAGAACCAAGAGTTAACAAAACTCTCCTTATGAAAAAGGTTTTCCAAATTAAGACCCCAAAGGATAAAAGGATTTGAAGTGTGTTTTTGTGTTTTTTTAAAAAGAAGTGCATTGATTATTGTTTGTAATTCATGTTGCACTAAAGGCTATGACCTAGGAGCGAATGTGTCGCATATCGTCCAAAGGACATATGCTAAACACTCTAGATAATTGAGAGGAGGCCCCCAAACCACCATTTCCCAAGTACTTAAGGCTCGTAACGTACAACAATCCTTAACCTTTATTAGATGTTTTGAGAAATTTTGAAGATGAGAAGAGAGAGACACTCTAAAGGGAGACTAGACTCAACCTAGAGCTATCATACAAAGTGCACCTATGATTGGGAAAAAAGGGAATGCTACCTAATGTTATCATGCATGGGTTCAAGCTTAAGGTCTATCATAATCTCTCTTGAACAAGAAATATTAGAGGTCCTAAGGGATCATGACAAAAAAAGACAAAAGAAGAAGAAGAAAGAAAGCATAAGAAAAAAAACAATATGCAAACATGTATTGCACAATTAGAATGAAAGTGAGGGAGGAACAAAGTGTGGGGTAAGCACCACCACAAGCACATCTCAACCTCAAGCATGCAAATGAGAAATGCAAGAACCAAAAGAAAATGCACACAAAAGCACACAAATGAGCTTAAACAAGCTCAAGCCAAAAGTGAGATGCAATGGGAGAAGTCATGACCCCTACAACCATTCAAGCATCAATCACCGAAGAAAAGTGGGAGGAAAAAAGTGTGAGACAACAGCCACCACAAGCACATCTCAACCAAATCATTCTTCAAACTCAAGCAAAGACCAAAGATAAATATCACTTTGAACAACATACACGAGAGTATGCATTCAAGTGGAAAACGAACATGCGTGCCGGCGAAATCATGATTAAACAATCAAGAACAGCGACATATATCCAAAACAACTCACTCCTAATGTGTCATATTGATCCATGAAGATTCGAAGTGAGTGAGCAACAAAACAAGCATGAAAAACAACAAAAAAAGGCCTGCTGGCATAGTGTTAATAATTAACACCAGGGTTTTATCGATTAACCAGTCAAAAATGCCTGAAAATTTGAAAATTCATATTGTGTTAATTGGTTAACCAATTGGTTAATCGGTTAACACTGTGCCAGAAGCAGAAAAACAGCAAGATAACATCATTATCAGCACATAAGCACTTATCCAATAATCTGGATGATTACATAATCAATTATGCACGAATTTAAACCAGAAAACAGTGATCCAATCAACATGTAAACACGTTAAACCAGCAAGATCCCATATCATATGAATCAGATTAGAAAAATCAATCGAAAATGAAGATCCACATGATAATTATGCAAATAAGCTCAAAAACAAAATCGGATCAAGAATTCTAACTTACGAAGCGGAGAATTGCTTCGGTAATTATTGATTTACTCCAATTAAGCAGATCCAAGCAAGAAATCCAGAATTCCTTCAAGATCCAAGTGATTGCTTGTAGTAGAAATGAGGATCCACCAAAATTAAACAAGAATTATCCAAATAAGCTCCTCTAGATCAACTTCAAAATTCAGATCCAAACTTGCACAAAAATTGAATGGAAAATGGAGATGATGAAGATGAAGGATGAAGGTTTAGCTTTTAGAAATCAATGATTCCAATGGAGAATCAAAGAATTTAATGTGAGAAGAGCTTTAGTGTAGTTTGGGAATGGAAAAGTTGAGAGAAAATTGAGAGAGTGAGAGTGAATTCTAAAATGAAATGGAAATTATGAGGATTCTCCTTTGAGGTTTGGAGCAAATCACTTAAATATCCCTTAGGTTTGGATCCAAATGAGGTTTGGAGTGTGGTTTGTGAAAATTGGAATGGAATTAGGAATGTGAATTTGGAGGGAGTTTTAATTAATTTGAAAATTAACCAAAATCCAAAATGGTTCTAGATTCTTCCCTTGGTGTAAAATCAATTTCACATGTGATCAAAATGGACCCCAAAGTGGCTTTACTTGGAAATTCACGTGCAGAGCAGAAATTTGCACTGGTTAATCGATTAACCATACGTGTTAACCGATTAACACCTTCAAAAATTCAAATTTGGTCTGATTCTGCTTTGGTTAATTGGTTAACCATTTGGTTAATCGATTAACACCTTCAAAATTTGAATTTTGGCGCCTTTTGGAGGGAAAAGTGCACATTTGCTCGTTTTTAATCGTTTTAAGCCCTGTTAAGCTTCTGAAACTCGCCTTTGAATTCTATAACCTTGAGAATGCTCGATATAGCCTGAATGTTGCCTCCTGATATGAAAATGTCTTGCAAAATAAAATCGACCGCTCGATCGCTGGGCAAAATAAATGTCGGAAATGATGGTGCTTGCTGTTTGGTCCTTGCACTAAAAATGAAACCCGAGCCATAGAAATGCCTTGATCCCATGCCTCAAGAACAAATGTTATGATATGAAAAAATGCAAAGGAATACAAGCTAGGTACAAGAAATGGTTTGTCAAATTTTGGGGTACAACAGCTGCCCCTATTCAAGCGACTTGGACCTGAAGGGATGAAAAGCGAACGACAATCTTATTCAACAGAAAATGTGGCATTAGATTCACTGTGGCCCCACAATCCACCAAAATTTTATTAACTGGGACTTTATCCACTTTTGCCGTATTATAAAGAGGTTTCAGATGATTCTTCATCGCCTCCGTGGGCCGTTCGAAGAATGCGTTTTGCTCTTCGATGCAACCATTATTCATCACGTAGTAACACACAACCTTATGAGCCGCCATCTCCCAGTCCGTGTAGGTGTCCAGATTTTCGACCACGGATATTCTGTCAAATTCCCTAGGCATCACTGATACTACATTAACTAAAATATCCAGAGTATCTTAGAGTCTGAATCAAAATTATCAGTCATTTCATCATCGACCCCAACTGGTTTTCTATGCTCTTCGACCTGTGCTGGAAACAATTTTCACCCTACAGGTGTCTTCCCAAATACTTTTGTTCGTCCTTCTTCATTTTTGACAGGAACGTTGGTACTGGATTCTGGCTGGTCCCTTTGTGAACTTTCCCTGAGTGCTTTTCTCTTACGCTGTTCCCGTCTCCATTGTGATCGAGACATGGGATTCTTTCCTTTATAGTTTTCAGATACATGGGCAGCTTTTGAAGTCTAGAACTCCTTTCGATAACTTAATGAAAATCCTTGTTTCACCTCAAAGTTTTTCCACCTCTGCTGCCCCTGATGTCTATTCTCATTAAGCTTTGTCCACTTTCCATTAGTAGCCTTAGCGTTGGGTTTAAAACCAGTCGGTTTGTCGGAGGCCTTATGCGGGGCTCAGATCTCTTTTGAAGACTACTTCGAGGGTCGAATCTGGGCCTTTCCGTATCTTGTCTTAGCCTTCATGTTCCCTCTAGCTTCTGTGCGGCCTTTTTGTCGAAAATGGCGTTGCATCGAGAACATATCATCACACTGGATCCTCTCTCTTGGCAACGGTGGAGGAAAGCAACAATCGATTCTTCCTGTTCTGGGTACGCTTCCCTAGTGTGGCCCCCTGGTAATTTGATTCGCTATCCCCTACATCCTCATGTTGAGTGATCTCTACCATATTAATCTCAACTTCTTTGACCAGATTAAGCTGCCTTAGGCCTAGCTCCATGCCTTTAGTGGCCTGATCAATTCTGACGAAGTTATCAGCAGTTTCTTTGGTCATTATTGCCCAAGCTAGATTGCTTTTGTTATTTGAACTCATACCTTCATCCCTTTGGTCGTGGTCATCAATGGCCATTTCCACACAGTCCTTTCGTCCGAAGCTCATGGTGATTTTTGCCATCACATCCTCATCTATGAGATTATCAGTAATTTCTATCGTGTCGATTGAAAAATTGCAGCCATCAGTAGCTTTGATCATGTTGGTTGAAAAATCGCAGCCATAAGTAACTTCGACCATGTTGGCTGAAAAATCGCAGCCATCAGTAACTTCGACCATGTTGGCTTCCACCGGTTCTGTACAATGTGCGTCCGCCATTTGCAAAGGGTCTGTGTCGACCTTCATCTGGCCGCTAGCCTTCTCTCCAAATTTCAGATGTCCTTCCTGAATTGCATTTTAAGCAAGGTCCCTAAAAAGAAAACATTGAGATGTTTTATGACCCAGAAAATTATGGTATTTACAAAACCCTCTTTTCTTCCTTTGTTCTATGGACGACATTTTAGCACCAGGTGGAACTATCATTTGTCCGTCTTTGACTAACAAATCGAAGATTTCATCACATTTGGTGATGTCGAAAGTGTATGTTTTCTTTGTGAACCTATCGTTCTTTTTGGATTCGACACAACTCCTCCCCTGTGGGGGAGCTAGTACTTTACAAGAGTAAGGTGGTCCTTGTTTAAGTTCAGCAAGATCCACTTCACCTTCGTCGAAGTACATAGGATCATCGTACAACCCTTCGACATTCTCATTATATTCGAAAAAATCTACCTTCTTATTCTTATTAAACTTAGTCTTTTCGTCTTTTCGTCTTTCCAGTTGCCGAACTCGATCGGCTAGTTGGGCCATGTCTCTTAGATACTGGGTGTCCAACTTCTTCCTAATGGAATAGTCGAGGCCCCCAACGGCCATTTCGACCAACTCATGTTCAGGGACCTGTGTGAAACATCTGGCCTTAAGCAAACGGAATCTATTAAGGTATTCTTCAATTGGCTCAGAAGACTTACGCTTCACACTAGCGAGTTCTTTTAAGCTAATCTTAGTATGGCCCATATAGAACTGTTCATGGAATAAACATTCTAACTGGGTCCAATTGCACACCGTATTAGGGGGTAGCGTTGTGAACCAAGTGAAGGCATTTTTAGTAAGAGAACTTGGGAAGTATTTTATTCTAAGGCTCTCATCATTCGCTATCTCTCCAGCCTCGATTAGATAACGGGCCACGTGTTCAACAGTGGACTCTGTCGTATCTCTTGAGAACTTAGTAAACTTGGGCACTTTCGTCCTAGGGGGTAACTCCGCCTGAAGGATATAATCTACTATAGGGGAAGTGTAATTTGGTCTGGTGAACCCAGTGTTCAAACCATTTCTGGCCATAATTCTCTTGACCATGGCTGCTAGATTATTATCGACGGCCATGTTATTTTGTCGAACCTGTTGGACGATATTGTTCGTGTCCTAGTTTCGATTCACAATAACCACTCTTGGGTCTCTTTCTCCCAGAACACGGGCTTGATTTCGTAATGGTTCTTCCCTAAGCACTTCGACTGCGGGAAGACCCATCCTTCCTTGGTTTCCTATATCGGTTTCAGCCGTACTTCCCAAGTTTTCTCGTGGGATGTCCGCTATTGGATCCTGATTTCTGGCTAAGGGGGTACCCCCATGAGTTCAGCCAATCTTGTCAGTTGTACCATTAATTGTTGATTGGTCTGGGTTGTATTCTGGATTAATGGCTGAAAGATTTCACCCATGGTTTGTGACAAGGTCTGAACCATTTGCAAATTGCTTTCATCCATCTGCTGTCTCAAACAGGCAACTGAGGTGTTGGTCAAGTTGGGGCCTTGCGTCGAATACCCTAAGCTCTGGCTTTGGATATTTTGACCCATGTTCACACCAGACCCTGACCCTTGTAATGGCGAAGCCATTGCATGATTTGAGAATATGGGGGGCGCACTTTGGAGCCCTTGCATTACAGTGGTGGGCATCCCATATGGGGGATTTCTTGGTGACTGTGAAAACCCAGGGGGAGCAAACTGTCTGGAAGTCGAACTTCCCCCTAACAGTATCTGAGGATTCGACGTTGGAAGCCCAATATATTCCAACACTGGTTGACTATAAGGTCTTATCACCGTCGACCCAGCCCCAAGTACGAAGGGTGTCAGTACTGGTCTCACAGGAAGCACCGTTTGTTCTCCGGTCGACGGTATCGGAAGGGGAACTACATCGTCTCTTATTCCTTCATTGGAACCATCTCCTTGACATCTGGGGTTATCTGGCTGGTTCGTATCCGTAGCCATGTTCCTAATGTTTCGTCTTGTCCGTCTTTCTTCATTTACAGCGGTAATTCTACCACTTCCCAGTAACATAAAATGCACTTCTCACGAAAGGACCAACAAGACTGCAATTTTCTGTAAACCTAGTTTTGCACAAAACGATTTTTAGCGCTGTCCCATTGGGCGTGCCATTTTGTTTCCCTTAGAAATCGGAAAACAACCGCTGATCTTCCAAATCTAACTTTGGTGACTCACAGGATCGATCAGATTGATCCTAGGACATGTGCTAAAAAGGTTTTTCTTTGGAAATCTATCTAAGTTTCACACTTAGGCAATATTGGGGTAAACGAATCTAAAGAAACATATGTTCGACTACGGGATAAATTAAAAGATAAAGCTTTTAATAAAGAAGAGAAAGAAGTTTGTTTGGAGAGGAAAGATTAGATTAAGGACGAAGAGAAAAGAATTGCATAGAGAAAGAAGGAAGAAAGAAAAATAAGGAAGAGGGGTGCAAAGAAAATAAAAATACTTTGTAAAGTTTAAAGCAAGTAAAGTAAATTTCATTAAAATAAAATATGGTGTGATTACATCACGTACATTCTCTGTAATACTCGCTTTCTCTACGCTCAGATACTTGGAGTAATTTGTACAATGGTAAATTACCACAAACTATTTCATGTCTAAGACACCCTATTTATAATAGTAAAAAATAACTACTAATAACTTCCAACATCACCACCTTTCGCCACTTGTCACAATGCATGGATCTACTGCTCATAAGGTGCCATGTGTCCTCTTAGGCATTTGGCAAACGAAACTGTTCCCTCCAAATTTTTGAATTTCAAATCTTCAATAAATCACCAAACAGCAAAACGGTTGAAGCCCTTGTGGTTTCTCTTCAATCCTAGTGAGTTCTTCGACTCCTTCCTTCAGTTGCCTCACGCCTTTCGACCAACCTTTGCTTTCAACCTGTTTTTGGCACTTTTCCTTAAATTCCTTTATTTTGCAAGAGGCGTCGAACTTAGGAGCTAACAGATACAGAGATTCCTGTATCTCCTCTTCCTTAGAAAGATCTCTCAAGGCGTACCCAAACTGTCTGACTGCCAAGGATGGGTTATAGTTGATGCATCCTTTCCTTCTGACCAACGGGACGTTAGGAAAACCTCTGCAATTATAAATGATCTCAGTACCCAACATATCCCTATCCAACCAAATAATGTTCTCAGAAGACAACCCCATCAACCTCTCAGACCATTCTGAAGTACCTGCAGTAGTAATGAAGGGACCAGACTTGGGAAGATGGCTCACAAACCACATATACAACAAAGGCACGCAACAAGATACGTTCTTCCCTCTTCTGTTCTCATTCTTGTAGTGCACAGAATGGTAGACTTCACCTAGCAGCGTAGGTATAGGATTCCCTGAAGCAAAGATATGGAACGCATCCAAATCTACAAAATCTGGAATGTTAGGAAACAACATGATACCATAGATACATAACGCTAAGATAGCATTAAACACCACCCAACAACCATCTTTGGCAAACTGCTGAGATTTCTCAATCAGAAAAGATAAAGGGAAACCAGGCATTCCACTTCTCTTGGACAAATGCCCCTTCAGCTCAGAAACATCCAGATGCAAAGTAGCAGCAAGCTTAGCCAGATCAGGCTCAGCTTCGGTGTGATAGAATGGCATCTTCTCAAGAATAGACACTCCCAACAACACATAGAACTCCTCTAAGGTAGGCGTCAGAATATAACCAGGAAAAGTAAAGCACCTCACCTGTGGGTCATAAAATTGCAAGAGAGCATAAAGACCATTCAACTCATGTAATGATGGCTTGCAAACAACACTCAGAAGTTTCCCATAAGATTCCTTGAAGTCTTCCATCACTTTCCTGTCAGCCATAGAAATCAAACCCAGCAGAGATCTGATGTCAGGTGTTGGAAACTTGTATACCACTGTCTTCCTTAGGCTAGGCTCCATGTCAAAGAAATAAGAACACTAGAATCAAGGGGAAATGTACACCTGCAACATAAATACATGTTAATGAATATGTAATATGAAAATGAAAATGCAAATGCAAACAAGGGATGAAGACCGTTGTGCTGTTGATTGAGAAGAACCAGCGCTCCGCTTTGACAAGAACATAGCACTGATAATTAGGACCTATTGTGTCGAGATCAAAAGTTTGCACCGACAAGAAAACCAGGTAGGTTGGAGGTAAAGGTTTCCTAGATAACCCAATCCCTCTCACAGGTATGGACCTATCACTGACAAGGTACGGCATCCTATGTGGTCATCAGCGTTACAGACTTTCGAGAAACAATGATACGTTCACCATTTCTGGTTTAGCATTATAATCTCCCGAAGCGGCCTCACTTAGCTGAATCACAAATGATCGATTCCTAGAGTCGACAATCCTCAGATCCAAAATCCCTTCGAGCCCAAAGGGCCAGAAAAGAAATCATCAAAGAGAATCTTGTCTGAGCGCGAATTTCATGGGAGCTAGTGCATGCCAAACATACAGGTTCACCACTACTCTCCGCTTCTAATGCTATGTTTGTACTCAAGCCCGGGTCCGGCTTATCTCTCAATGGAACATTCCCCCCCCAACAACACACCAAAACTGATATATACAATGCCGAAAGTAAATGCGGGAAAATAAAGTACAACACATATATACACAACCATAACATAAACAACCAAGCACTAGGATTGACTCGCATAGGGGTTGGGAAAACGTCCCCAGCAGAGTCACCAGCTGTCGCATCGCTGCGAAGAGGGGCCGACAAGGACAGAAGAGTCGCCATCGTTCATTATTTATCCCAGAAGAGGGAAAGGAAACAATCAGAGAAAAGCTAATGAAAATGGGAGAAGACGGGTCATCGCAACCGTATCTCGGGTTCGGGAGTCGGTTATGCAAGGGGAAGGTGTTAGCACCCCTCACGTCCGTCGTACTCGACGGGATCCACGCTTTGTTGTCTATCTAAAAGGGTGTTTTCTATCTAAGCTACGGCTCAGGGACAAAAGAAAAGAAAAGAGACTCGATAGAGCATCGCTGCTCTATGCCTACGTATTCCCTCGTGCAATGGGAAAGTCAGAGTCAACGTAGTTCGGCAAACTACGGGTGAAAGGTGGGGGAAGGTTGCTCGCCAAGACATCGTCGTCTTGTGCCTACATATTCTCGTCTGGTACGAGAAATCATAGCAAACGTAGTTCGGGCTAATGAGAACACCAGTTAGTTCAAAATGTTTTATCCGAGTAGGGTTAAAACATAATTCTAGCAGTTAGGTGTATGCGGCTCGACCATTGGAGACTTAGGCGTTACCTGTTTGCGGTAGAACCAAGAGTTAACAAAACTATCCTTATGAAAAAGGTTTTCCAAATTAAGATCCCTAAGGATAAAAAGATTTAAAGTTTGTTTTTGTGTTTTTTAAAGAAGAAGTGCATTGATTATTGTTTGTAATTCATGTTGCACTAAAGACTATGACCTAGGAGCGAATGTGTCGCATATCGTCCAAAGGACATACACTAAACACTCTAGATAATTGAGAGGAGGCCCTCCAATCACCATTTTCCATGTACTTAAGGCTCGTAACGTACAACAATCCTTAACCTTTATTGGATGTTTTGAGAAAGTTAGAAGATGAGAAGAGAGAGACACTCTAAAGGGAGATTAGACTCAACCTAGAGTTATCATACAAAATGCACCTATGATTGGGAAAAAAGGGAATGCTACCTAATGTTATCATGCATGGGTTCAAGCCTAAGGTCTATCATAATCTCTCTTGAACAAGAAAGACTAGAGGTCCTAAGGGATCATGGCAAAGAAAGACAAAAGAAGAAGAAGAAATAAAGCATAAGAAAAAAAAACAATATGCAAACATGTAATGCACAATTAGAATGAAAGTGAGGGAGGAACAAAGTGTGGGGTAAACACCATGACAAGCACATCTCAACCTCAAGCATGCAAATGAGAAATGCAAGAACCAAAAGAAAATACACACAAAAGCACACAAATGAGCTTAAACAAGCTCAAGCCAAAAGTGAGATGCAATGGGAGAAGTCATGACCCCTACAACCATTTAAGCATCAATCACCAAAGAAAAGTGGGAGGAAAAAAGTGTGGACAGCAGCCACCACAAGCACATTTCAACCAAATCATTCTTCAAACTCAAGCAAAGACCAAAGACAAACATCACTTTGAACAACATACATGAGAGTATGCATTCAAGTGGAAAACGAACACGCGTGTCGGCGAAATCATGATTAAACAATCAAGAACAGCGACATATATCCAAAACAACTCACTCCTAATGCGTCATATTGATCCATGAAGATTCGAAGTGAGTGAGCAACAAAACGAGCATGAAAAACAGTAAAACGGGCTTGTTGGCACACTGTTAATCGATTAACACCAAGGGTTAATCGATTAACCAGTCAAAAATGCCTGAAAATTTGAAAATTCGTATTGGTTAATCGGTTAACATTGTGCCAGAAGCAAAAAAACAGCAAGATAACAACATTTTCAGCATATAAGCACTTATCCAATAATCCAAATTAGCACATAATCAATTATGCACGAATTTAAACCAGAAAACAGTGATCCAATCAACATGTAAACACGTTAAACCAGCAAGATCACAGATCATATGAATCCAATTAGCAAAATCAATCGAAAATGAAGATCCACATAATAATTATGCAAATAAGCTCAAAAACAAAATCGGATCAAGAATTCTAACCTACGAAGCGGAGAATTGCTTCGGTAATTGTTGATTTACTCCAATTAAGCAGATCCAAGCAAGAAATCCAGAATTCCTTCAAGATCCAAGTGATTGCTTGTAGTAGAAATGAGGATCCACCAAAATTAAACAATAATTATCCAAATAAGCTCCTCTAGATCAACTTCAAAATTCAGATCCAAACTTGCACAAAAATTGAATGGAAAAATGGATATGATGAAGATAAAGGATGAAGGTTTAGCTCTTAGAAATCAATGATTCCAATGGAGAATCAAAGAATTCAATGTCAGAAGAGCTTTAGTGTAGTTTGGGAATGGAAAAGTTGAGAGAAAATTGAGAGAGTGAGGGTGAATTCTAAATTGAAACGGAAATTATGAGGATTCTCCTTTGAGTTTTGGAGTGAATCACTTAAATATCCCTTAGGTTTGGATCCAAATGAGGTTTGGAGTGTGGTTTGTGAAAATTGGAATGGAATTAGGAATGTGAATTTGGAGGGAGTTTTAATTAATTTGAAAATTAACCAAAATCCAAAATGGTTCTAGATCCTTCCTTTGGTGTAAAATCAATTTCACATGTGATCAAAATGGACCCCAAAGTGGATTTACTTGGAAATTCATGTCAGAGTAGAAATTTGCACTGGTTAATCGATTAACCATATGTGTTAACCGGTTAACACCTTCAAAAATTCAAATTTGGTCTGATTCTGCTTTGGTTAATCGGTTAACCATTTGGTTAATCGATTAACACCTTCAAAATTTGAATTTTGGCGCCTTTTGGAGGGAAAAGTGCACATTTGCCCATTTTTAATCGTTTTAAGCCCTGTTAAGCTTCTGAAACTTGCCTTTGAATTCTATAACCTTGAGAATGCTCGATATAGCTTGAATGCTGCCTCATGATCTGAAAATGTCCTGCAAAATAAAATCGACCGCTCGATCGTCGGGCAAAATAAATGCCGGAAATGATGATGCTTGTTGTTTGGTCTCTTGCACTAAAAATGAAACCCGAGCCATAGAAATTCCTTGATCCCATGCCTCAAGAACAAATACTATGATATGCAAAAATGCAAAAATGCAAAGGAACAAAAGCCAGGTACAAGAAATGGTTGGTCAAATTTTGGGGTACAACAATAGGGTATGGTTCAAGTAAGGGAAAGATCAACATGAATTATCAAGCATAAACATGGCATACAAGCAATACATTTGGTCAAGGCATACTCAAACCTAAGCTAACATTCTTATGTGAACAAAATACATGAATACATCATTCATCAAGACATGTTTCAACAAGCCAATATCAAAATATTATTCATATTATCAACACATCATCATCACTTACAACATGTTTCATACAAGACAATATTAATACACGAATAAGGGGACAAGACATGGATTCATCAAAGATTTTAGGTCAAGAACATAACCAACAAAACCCTATATCTTAAGCAATTTGAAACAAGGATGCATAACACAATCAACCATATTTTTTTTAAGTATTTAAGACAAAAATAAAATTAAAGGAAAATATATACATGAATATGAAACCTAATAAATAAATGAGGGACAAATATATTTAGGTTAAAAAAGTGAGGATAAAAATAAAAATAAATGAAATGTTTTTTTATAATTTTTAAAGTTTAAAATAAAATAAAAGAAATAATTAAAGATGTAAATAAAATAAATAAAAAAGTTTAAATAGATTTGAAAAAGAAAATAGAAAAGAATTAATTTAAATAAAAAATTAAAAAAAAAGTGAAAGGGAGAGAAAGAGAGAAAGGAAAGAAGGAAAATGAAAAAAAGGATCAAAAAGGGGTTGGGGGGGGGGGGGGGGGGGGGGAGGAATTGAACCCAAGTACCCTCGCTTTCAAAGATACAGACCAACACTCTTACCACTATGCCACATGGTACGCATATGATATGAAGATGCACCCATGAGGTAATATATAAAACATGATTTAATAAACTGAAAAAGGCGCCAAGGCTACCTTCTTCTTACTCGTGCTATCATCAAGAACAACCATGGAGTTTAAAAATAAAACTCCCTCATTTTGGAACCAAATTCAGAAAATGAATATACCATTTTACTTGAAATTCAACAAGGATTCCAAATATGCATTCATCTTAAATTTATATTGACTCTATCTCATGAATTTCTAACAAAACTAGAAAACCCTATAAATTTCAAAATTAAATTAAATTCCATATATCAATGATCAATGAACAAATGCTTAGGGTTTTTACTAACTACATCATGACAAACACATTGGTATCAAGAAACAGTCAAAATGATGCTTAAAACATGGAGTTCCAAAAATGCCAACTTACCTCAATGGAGTGAAATAGTGATCCTTGTTAGAGCCCTCCCAGATACAATGTAATGATCCCTACTGACCTTCCAAGAATGTTTTGCAATGCTTAGTTTTCCTTGAGAAGCTCTGAATCTCTCTGACCAAATCAATGTGCAAGTTGGAAAAGTGAGGTTGTGATAAATGTGTTAGAGATGTTGCAGGTTGGTTTTGATTCTTTGGACAAGTTATGTGAGGTATATGGAAGGTGTTTGGATGGATAAATGGTAAGGAATGTGGTTTTTTTTTAAATTCGAATTTCACTTCAATGGTGGTTTGAAACTTGCAAGAACTTGTGATCTTCGGTTGTACTGATGTTCTTGGTGTGTTTGTTGTGTGTTTCAGCAATGAAATGAAACTCTATTTATAGTGAAATGATTTAGTAATAATGCAATGGTTAAAGACTTTGTTTGGAGGATCTTTGATCAAAACCATAAAGTTGGGTAACAAGTACAAAAGTGCTTTTTTGCTTTATAGCTCCTAAGTTGACATTGCCTCACAAACTTTCTCAGCATGTACAAGTTGTTTCTGGTGTGCAGACCAACTTCTTGACTTCATGGACAAATTTCCTTGATTTGAGGAATTTTTATGCAATGTCCAAAATATTTCCAAGATAACACATTAAATCAATGTTTTCTTCTTTGTGTGGAGATCAAATCTGCAGAAGTTTGGTACCAAAGTGAAGATCCTACATAATACTACAAGTTTCATGTTGAACATGTGTCTTGGAAATGATTGGAAAGTTGGTAAAAGTTTTCCCAAACCCGTGTAACCAAACAGACTAGGGACTTAGTAAAATTTTGGTTCAATTTGAACCAAACTGATTATGAAGAAATCTCAACTTTGGACAACCATAACTTTCAAGTGGTAAGGGCTTTCGGCCCCCCTCTTTCACCAAAATGAAGTATGAAATATGATCTTTAATTGCAGCTATCAATCATCAAAATAGGTGGCTTAAATTGTTTACAAGGAATCCAAAAAGTCATGCACTTGACCGTGTTGAAAGCATAGAAAAAATTCTAAGTGTTTTGGATTTTCACACAACTTGAAACCCTAACTTTGGACATCAATATCTTCCAATCTAATAAAGCTTTTGGCTTACAATTTTTACTAATTTGTAGTATCAAATGTTATATTTTAAATTAGGCTTACAAACAACTCAGGATACGCCTCACGCATCCTGCTCTCGAACTCCCAAGCACCTCCTAGTTCAAGAACATAAGTCCCCTACAAATCCTCCAAAGACTGTATAGTCCTTTCCGTCTGACCATCTATCTATGGATGATAAGATGAACTCAACCTCAACTTTGATCCAAAGCCTCTTGCAAACTCTCCCAAAATCTAGAAGTGAACCTCATATCTCTATCTAATACAATACTCAATGAAACTCCATGCAGCTTCACAATCACACAAATATAGATCTCTTTTAACTTCTACAAAGAAAAACTGATGTTAATTGGAATAAAATGGCCTATCTTCGTCAGTCTATCAACAATCACCCAAATGGCATCATGCCCTCTTGGAGTATTTGGCAACTCAGTCACAAATTCCATAGAAATGCTATCTCATTTCCACTCTAGAATATCCAATGATTGCATCAAACCAGTAGTTTTCTGATGTTCCACCTCTGACTCTGACAAGTCAAACAAGCATACACAAACTGAGCCACATCACACTTTAATCCAGGTCACCAAAATATCTTCTTCAGATCTTGATACATCTTTGTAGCTCTTGGATGAATACTCAAGCCTATTCCATGACTTTCATCCATAATCATCTTTTTTAATTCAGAATCATCAGAAGTACATATTTTATCACAAAATCTCAACACACCTTGCTCATCCAATTTGAAGTCATTATCCTCAGTCTGATTACTTCCAATCATCAAGTCCACCAACTTCACATTCAACTTCTGAATCTCTCTAATATTATTAAGAAAATCATTGTTGATCTTCAGCATACCTAACATCACACTCTGTGGTGGCAGCTCACAGACCAAGCTCGAGTCTCTGAACTGCTTAATCAATTTCAACTCTCCAACCATCATAGCAGACATATGCAGGGACTTCCGACTTAACGCACCAGCCACGACATTAGCTTTATCAGGATGATAATTCAAACCAAAGTCATAATCATTCAAAAATTCTAACCATCTTATCTGCCTCATATTCAATTCTTTCTGATCGAACATGTACCTCAAACTCTTGTGACCACTACACACTTCAAATCTAGAACCATAAAGATAATGCCTCCAAATCTTATCAAAAACATTACTACGGCAAACTCCAAATCATGAGTAGGATAATTTCTCTCATGAACTCTTATTTGTCGTGAACCATAAGCCACAACTTTACCATCTTGCATCAGCACACCACCTAAGCCTATCAAAGACGCATCACAATACACCACAAATGATTCCTCCGGTTCAGGTAGAATCAAAATTGGAGTCATAGTCAATCTCTTCTTCAACTCAATGAAACTCTTCTCATAGTGAATATCCCACAAAAAAGCTTTACCTTTGCAAGTCAATTGAGTTAATGGAAGTGCCAACTTAGAAAAGCCTTCAATAAACCTACGGTAATAACCAGCTAAGCCCAAAAAGCTTCTAATCTCAATCACCAACTTCGGAGCCTCCCATTGTGAAACTGCATCTACCTTGGATGGATCCATAAAAATACCATCGACTAAAATAACATGACCAAGAAAACTCACCTCTTTTAACCAGAATTCAAACTTTGACAATTTAGCATAAGGCTTCTTCTCTTTCAACACTTGCAACATGATTCGCAAATGTTCAACATGTTCCTCTTCTGACTTAGAATAGATCAGAATGTCATCAATGAAGATCACCACAAAGTTATCCAAGTAGGTATGAAAGATTTGATTCGTATGCTCCATGAACACACCAGGTGCATTAGACACTCCGAACAGTATCGCCAAATACTCATAATGTCCATACCAAGTTCTGAACACTGTCTTATGAATATATTCATCATTCATTCTAATCTGATGATAACCCGAACTCAATTCAATCTTACTAAATACACGAGTACCCACCAATTGATCCATCAAGTCATCTATTCTTGGAAGTGGATACTTGTTCTTAATTGTCACTTTATTCAATTGTCTGTAATACATACACAATCTAATACTACCATCTTTTTTTCTTCACCAAGAACGTCGGAGCTCCACTAAGTGACACACTTCGTCTAACAAATTCTTTTTCCAACAACTCTTCTAATTGTTTTTTCAACTCTACTTACTCTGATGTTGAAACCATGTATGGTGCCATAGAAACAGGTTTGGTACCAGGGACAAGATCAATAGCAAACTCTACCCTTCTCTCTGGCGGCACATCTGAAATATCATTTGGAAATACATCTGGAAATTCATGCACCATCTGCAACTCATCAATCACAGCTTAACTCTCCACAACTAAGGATGCAAAGAAAGCAATGACTTGAGCTTCCTCTTCCAAAAGCTCCTCAAACTCTCTAGCATACAGAAAACCAGCTTCTTCCTCATCAACAGGAGCAAGAAACTGCACTGACTTGTTATAATAGTTGATATGAGCATGATTGAATTCCAACCAGTTCATTCCCAAGATGACAATAATATTTCCCAACAAAAAACAAATAAGATCAACACCAAAGCCTCTATCAAAGATCGACAGACAAAAAATTCAAACAAACTAGAGAAATAGTGACTGATCCCTTAGAACGAGTTTTGATAACTATTTCTCCCTTCATAGAAGAAACAACAAGGTCTAGCCTTTCCACACAAGTCTCACCCTCTAAGAATCCTTCTACCTGTGTAGCGGATGGGGAAAAACTTTATACCTTCATTGAACTCGACTTCATGGTCTGAAGGCAAGTCGCAGATATCTTTCAAGAAAGCATCAGGGATCACACACCATTGGCATAACACTAGCCATCGCGTTGCTCTCTAGTCTTAGAGAATCCAACATCAACAGTACCTAATTGTTCTCCCTAAAGACATCCCAACTTAGCTGACAAACAAGAATGTCGAATCCATAACATCTGTAGTTTCAGAAACAACATATCTTTGGCATTTCCTGAGCTCCCGTAATCAGCAGCACACTACACCACTCATCCAAATGACTGGTAAACATATGGTTTAATTCCCACCAATCCGCTCCAAGAATAACATCAACTAGTTCCAACTAAAGACAAACTTTTCCCATCCATAGGAAACACGTCAAGATACTCCAACATCACTGGCCCAAATCTAGCCAAAACATCGCCTTCCCCATCACTAGGAAGCAACCAACGAAAACACCTGATTGTCTTCCCTCAAGGATCACACCATTCTTAAAATAGTTGAACTATCCAACACTGGACTCTCGCATGCAGCAACACGATATCCAAGCTCTCAACAGTTGGAATATCCAAGAGACGCGGACGCTTCTCCCCCACTTGTTTTATTCCCAACCTACAAATGGAAAACAAAACAAGCATCGACAGTGTTTTCACACACATGTCACATACTAGGGAACAAACATAATTAAACAACTTGGTCGGACCAACCGACCTGCTCTGGTACCACTATGTAACACCTTAAATAATCCCCTGCATAATATAAATAAAATCAGAGTAATTATCCATAAAATCATATTTAGGAATGTCACACTTTCAACAAACACCTGCTCATTTAATCAAATATGTAACACATGTTATTTTAAAAATAATTTATAATAATGTTATCAGCAAAACATAACTGAACGTTAATTCATATAGTAGCAGAAATAACATTTAATCATTCAAGTTAACAACTCAATGCATAACATAACTGATAGTGTCGTAAAGAAACAACAATCATAGGAAATAAAACATGGTAATCAACCACCAACAAAAAAAAGCACGCAACGTTGCATAACCCTGGTGTTACATATTAGAGCAGACGCCAAACTAAAATAATAAGCGAAAGACTTCATCTTCCACTCACATCTGAGCTCCTACTGCGGATTATCTGCATGTTACCCGCGTGGAGGCCACATTTAAAAAGAAAGGGTGAGATGTCATAATTATATAAAAGAAAGCATGATAAAAAGTAGGAAACATATTATATCATGCATATCACCCAATCCAATACAACATTCAGACAACAACAAATGCAACAATTATGCAATGCAATGAGACTCACAACCAGACTCAATGCATGTGGTACCATACAGTTCATATTTCAAAACCCGACCCCTTTTTCATGGTCAAATCTCACTGATTCCATTCAATCTCAACAATCAGCTATGGACATACTATCCAATCATAGGATTGATGCTCCAATTTGTTATCATCTTCTAAAATAACATCTCACTGATTCTATTAACTCTTGGCAATCGGCTACCGGCATACTATCCATTCATAGGATTGATGCTCCAATAATGGACCGAAGTCCCAACACCATTAATGCATGCAACATCTTACACATGCAACAACAACATCAAGGATAATGACCAACTCCACAGTCAAGGTACTCCACCAATATTGTCCACCATGCACCAAACACATGCTATAACAGCTCAGCAACAACAACATAGTAATTTAGCAATCAACAACAACAGCAACAACAACAACAATGCAACGTATAACGTTATTCATCTTAATCACTATACCACACCAAAACTAGTCACCATGCAACAACAATGCTATAATAACTCATCAACAACATCATCCAACATAGAAAACGACAATAATGCATTTATCGTGAAACAACATAATAATACAGTAATCAACAACAAAAACAACAATGCAATATGCAAAGAACAACAACATCAACCATAATAACCATCACCTCCATGGTCAAGGTACTTTGCCAATACTTCCCATCATACACCAACATACATATTGTAACAACTCAACAACAACAACTTACATCATAGCAACCAACAACGATACGTTTCAGATTTTATTGCATCACAACATAACCACTAAAATTTCAATTCAGCCATCACACAACAAAATAATCAACTTCTGAAACATAAATCATTTTTACAAGGTAGTTCGTCGCATTAGCCTTCCAACGCTTTGAACGACACTTCAATCGGACTTACGGATCAAAAGTTATAATCGAAACGATTTCGTAGTACAAAATCCAAAGAGCTATTACAGCCGCCCGTAACACCTATTACGACCCGTAATACTCTCAACCCAGAAATTCATTTTTTGCATGTTTCTAGTAGCATATTCCAGAGGGCTATTACGGTCACCCGTAATGGCTGTTACGGGCCGTAATAGGGTCTAAAAAGTCACTTTTTCCACTAGATTTTGTGCGATCTCTCTCGATTTTCAACATTGCAACAGACCCCAAACCCCAAGTTTTGACCTCCAACAATCCCAAAACATATTATATCATATGCCACATGAATCAAGGAAAATAAACACATCACGACATCAATTCATCATCTCTAAATCACCATTAACACACTTAAGGTCACAACCTTCAAACATCAATCAATGGCATAATATCATCAACCACATTAAACCTGAATTTATGCATACATGAAAGGCGCACGAATTTCGTCACATAATTATCATGAATTTCATAATTCACACAATTAATCATTATCAAAAACATGGACAAAGAAGAAAAAAAATACAATTCCTACATGTTATGATCTATGCACCATTCATAATAATTCCCCTTAGATAATCAGAACTCCACCCTTACCTTAGAGTTCTTGCAACAAAGCTTCTTCTACCTCAACAATGGTTCTTCTCTTCCCTTTTACCCTAACTCTGCTCTTCTCAACTTTCTCTCCAAAACACGTACTGGCACTTTTATTCCCAAATCCTTATTATTATTATAATAATAATAATAATAATAATAATAATAATAATAATAATAATAATAATAATAATAATAATAATAATAATAATAATAATAATAATAATTATTATTATTATTATTATTATTATTATTATTATTATTATTATTATTATTATTATTATTATTATTATTATTATTATTATTATTATTATTATTATTATTGTTGTTGTTGTTGTTGTTGTTGTTGTTGTTGTTGTTGTTGTTATTGTTGTTGTTGTTATTATTATTTCCCAAATAATTAATAACAAATAAAAGTAATAATACTAAGTACATAACTTAAATAATATCCACCTAATATTATTAAAATTAATAATTACTAATTAATATTACTAATTAGTTACTAATCACACCACCCATCTCTAAGGAATTGGTCACACACCTCCAACTATTCCCTCAAGGTCCAGTCTTAAGGTCACTACCCCACACCAAGGGCATCTCAAACACAATAAAACACACATAATCACATATATATACACAACATCAGATAATTTTAATTAATTAAAATAAAACGGAGCGTTACATGATCAACTAAGACACTCCCCTTTATAGCTTTCTGAATTTGATACTCAATACCGTACTCTGATAACAATATTTTCCACCGGGCAATCTTTCCAGTCAAGGCAAGCTTCTAAAAAATATACTTGATTGGGTCTGATCAACCAAGTAGTGTGATTCATCATGTACTGATGAAGACATCTAGCAGCCCAAGCTAAAGCACAACAGGTCTTCGAGCATAAAGTTTTGAGACTCACACTTTGTGAATTTCTTACTCAAATAGTATATGGCATGCTCCTTCCTTCCTATTTCATCTTGATGATCGAGTACACAACCCATCGAATCCTCCAATATGGTTAAGTACATAATCAATGGTCTTCCTTCAACTGTCGAAATCAAAATTGGAGGCTCAAGCAAATATTCCTTGATACAATCAAATTCCTTCTAGAAATCTTCTATCCAAACAAAACCCTGATATTTTTTGAGGAGTTTGAAAATTGGCCCACAGATGGCAGCCATATGTGAGATAAACTAGGAGATATAATTCAGGCGTCCAAGGAAACCCCTGACTTGCTTTTTAGTTGTTGGCGCTGACATCTCTTGAATGCTTTAATCTTATCTAGTTCGACCTCAATTCCTCTTTGACTAACAATGAAACCCAAAATATTCCCTGAACGGACACCAAAGGTACACTTGTTTGGGTTTAAATGGAGTTGATATTTCCTCAATCGCTGAAACAACTTTAACAAATACTCCACTTGGTCTTCTTCAGTTTTAGACTTAGCAATCATGTTATCCACATAAAGTTCTATTTCTTTGTGCATCATATCATGGAAGATGGTAGCAATAGCTCTTTGATATTTCACACCAACGTTCTTCAAACTAAAAGGCATCACCCTATAGCAAAACGTGCCCCATGATGTGATGAGCGCTATCTTCTCCATGTCTTCAGGTACCATCCTAATTTGGTTGTAGTTGGAGAAATCATCCATGAAACAAAATACTTTGAATTTGGCATTATTATAAAGGGAAATGATCTTTTAGATGGCCTTGTTCAAATCCCTGTAGTCAACAGACATGTGAACTTTACCATCCTTTTTGGGAACTGGAACTATGTTGGCCAACCACTGAGGATATTTAGGTGTAACGAGGAACCCTGCATCATTCTGCTATTTCACTTCTTCCTTGATCTTGAGGGCCATATCAGGGTGAGTTCTTCTTAGTTTCTGTTTAACCGGTGGACACTCTGGCTTCATTGGAAATCGAAGCTCCACAATATATGTATCTAACCCTGGCATGTCTTAGTAAGACCAAACAAACACATCAACAAATTCTCTAAGCAGTTCTATCTTTCTCTCTTTGACGGCTGAAACAAGTAATGCCCAATTTTCACTTCATTTCTATCTTCTTATGAGCCCAAGTTGATTACCTCTACTAGCTCTTTGTACATTTGAATGAATTTTTCCTCATGTGAATGAATCTAGAGATCTCATTAGGAATCTCTCCTTCATCTTCCTCTTCTGCCTCAAACACAAGGAATCAAAATTGGGAGATGGCATTGGGTCATTGTTTTCAATGGTTTTTTTTATGTATAAATCTGCACATGTGATTTATGCTTTATCTTAGAATCAATGAAATGTGAGTGTGTGCAAATATGAAAGTGATTATATATATATATACCATTTTCCAGAAAAAGTAGAAAGTAAAAATAATGAGATGGAACACAAAATATCAATTTTATTGATGATAGAAAATTCTTGAAACAAAGTTGTAGCACCCCAAATTTGCCCTTTCGTTTTGGTCATAATTGGCTTATGTTTCTCTGCATTTTGCATTTCTGCATATCATGGCATTGGTTCTCGAGACATGGGATCAAGGTGTTTTTATGGCTCAGAGGTCTCTTTTATTGCAAGAGTTTAAACATCGATCGTCAGAGGCTGTGACATTTATTTTTCCCAGCAATTAAGCGGCTGATCCGATTTTATTCAGCAGGTTATTTTCAGCACACAAGACAGATCATAGGATATCTCAAGTGTCTCTACCGCGAAAATAAGGTGCCGACAAAACAGAAGAGTCGCCACCTTTCGTTATTTATCCCTCAGAACAGGAAAGGAAACGATCGGAAAAACCTGACGAAAAGGTATAAGACAAGGTCATTACAACCATTGTCTGGGTTCGGGAGTTGGTTACGCAAGGGGAAGGTATTAGCACCCCTCACGTCCGTCGTACTCGACGGGATCCACACTTGTTGTGTTTATCTGACGGGTTGGTTTTATCTATCTACCTATCAAGGCTGGCTTAAAAAGAAAATAAAATGACTCGGCAAAGCATCACATTTATGCCTACGTATTCTCATCAGAGAATGAGAAATCAGAGTCAACGTAGTTCGACTAACTATGAGTCACAGGGAAAGTGGCTCGCCAATACATCAGTATTGTGCCTACGTACTCTCAACAGCTATGAGAGATCAGAGCTTACGTAGTTCGGGATAATACGGATTACGGGGATTCAGATTCATCTGTTTTATCGAGTAGGGTTAACAAGCAGTTCCAGCAGTTGGATGTACGCAGCTCGACCCTTGGAGACTTAGGCGTTACCGTTTGCGGTAGAACTGGGAGTTAACGACACTCTTTTCTTCAAAAAAGCTTTCCTTTGAATTATGGGCCCACAGGGCAAAAAGGTTTGAAGTTCGTTTTCTGTCTTTTACGAAAGAGCTGTTTTTTATTGTGTCTGCAATTTCAATCGCACTAAAGACTATGACCTAAGAGTGAATGCGTCGCATGTCACCCAAAGGGTGCCATACTAAACATCCAGACTGTTGAAAAGAAGCTCTCCAACAATCCTTTCTCAGATAGCTTAAGGCTTGTAACGTACGAAAGAAATCATTCATGATTAATGTATCTTAAGCTGTTTTGAGATTAGAAGAGAAGGGGCTCAACTAAGGGGAGACTATCAAGTCCTAATGTTATCATGCCAAGGATTCATCCTATAGTTGAAGTTTGAAACAGGGAACTCCTAGAAGTTATCATGCATAGGTTTCAACCTAAAGTTCTATCATCACTTCCTTATCAAAGGAAGTGAGATTCCTAGGGGATCATATCAATGATAAACAGAGACAGAGAAGCATCAGCTTAAACAGTAAACAGTAAACGACTGTAAAATGCATGCAATGCAAGTGAGGGAGGAAATGTGTGTGGGGCATCAGCCTCCACAAGCTCATCTCAACCTCAAGCCAGATATGAATAACTGCAATCATACAGAAGAAATAAAATGCCATCAAGCAAACACAATACCTGCAATCATACAGAAGAAATAAAATGCCATCAAGCAAACACAAACCACATGGGCAAGGGAGCAGGGCTCTACCGAATACCCACAAGCAAAGCCACCCAGTAAAAATACAAGCAGAGGGAGCAACTCAACCTCTAGTGCAATCATGCTCCTAGTTTACAGTCAGTCTAGATATGAACTTATTCTAATGCATCAAGCAAATCAAACAAGTCACATCAATACAGAAAAGGAAACAAACAAGAAAAGAAAGCAGATCAACCACTCTCACAGCTACTCAGCAAAGCAATCTTCTGACAGCAGCTCAGTCCTCAGACTTCAATCACCCTTAAAGGCTATCACCCTCAACAACAAGTATCAACTTGCTCCTCCAAGGTTTCAACCCATCAAACATAAGTATCAACTTGTTCTCTCTTCTCCAAGCTTCAGCTCTTCAGTCAATTCCACCTTCAGGCTTCACTCCTAACTACAAGTATCAACTTGATTCCTTCAGGCTCTCAATGCATCAATGCAAGTGTCAACTTATCCTTTATTCCTCAAGCCTCAGCTCTTCACTCAATCTCAATGGGATCTTCTTCACAAGTATCCACTTGTTCTTCTTGCTTCAGCTCTCTTTGCTTTACCAGTATCAACTAGCTTTCCTCTTCATCTATAAGCTTCAGCTTCTCAGAGTAGTCTTCAATCACAAAGAAGTATCAACTTCATCCTTCAATCTTCTTCAAGCCAGGGACTCCATCATTTAATCAAGGGAGAAAGATGCATCTATCAAGAGCAAAGTTTGGATGATTGGTAGCAGAGTGAAGACCAAGGGTCACCACTGAGCATCCTGTCATCAGAGAAAGGGACCCTCAAAGGTTCTACCAATTTTCAAAGAGCCACACATCCTACCAAAGTAGGGATGAAGCCTTTACAAAGGGACCTTTCATCATAGGGAAGAATGGAAGTGATCAACATCATCCATGTTTATGAAGGAAGAAAACTATCTAGAAGCTCTGCCTACAAAACCCTAATCTTAGCCTAGTCAAGACTACACCACAAGAAGGGAAGATCTTCAAATCCAAGCCTCCTCAAGCAATCCAATGCATCTTCAACTTGTCTTCATCATCATCCAAGAACAAGAGAATCAAAACCCTAATCTAAGGGAACTAAAGAAGTTAATCTAGTTGAGTTAGTGCCTTAGAATCATCTAAAACTAGCACCTAAACTAAAATCAATCAAAAATAGCAAACTATCTTATAAATTTCTACAAAAATTCCTAAGGGATCCTAATTCAATTAAGAATGCCTCATACAAAAACCAGGGACTAAATCATCTATTAAGTCCTAACCTTAAGTCCTAAATCCAAAGGTATCAATCATAAACCCTAAAAATGGAGCTTCTAAAGGTTTCAACCTAAACTACCACCTATGCTCATCACAAAAATATGAGAAAATTCTATGGGGAGCATGCATATCTATGCTAACAACTCACAAAAAATCAGGGTCAAAATAATCATCACATGATCACACAAAATTCATCAACATCAAGTATCAAACATAACTATTTTAATATCAATTAAAATGTGAAAATTCCCATAAAATCAGAAAATGCATGAAATGAAAATATTTTTCTCTAAAAAAACTAGATTCAATCATGAATCTAATGCAAAAAGAATGGGATCAATTGACTTATTTTTCAATTTTTTATGATTTAATCATGAACCATGAATAAAATGAAGAAATTAAAGAAAATCAAAATAAAAAGATAAATGCACGGTGCAGATAGTAAACACAATCAGTTCAATTCATGGATTGGGCCATCAGGGGGGTGTGGTTAGTGGTCTCTTACTAAAGCCCAAAACCTTTTGTTTAATGATACGCAGCGTTTAGAGCATCAGAATTCTTCCCTCTTCACAACCTGAGATTAAAACACGACCCTTGGATCTAGCTCTGATCAATGGTCATACGTGAATCTGATGGCTAGGACTTCATCACCTACCTCTAGCCATGAAAATGGAGGGAAGCATCCATTGTAACAGAGTTCAAACATCAACCTCATCCTCTCTCGGGCTCCCTCAAATCTCCATCGAAATTCAAGATTTAAAACACTAAATCACTCTAAATCTCTCCCTGAGTCTAACCCTAGCCTCAGAATTTATTGAATCAACCTCTAACCTAAAACACGATTAAGAATCAAAATTATGCTCAAACCTCAACTATCACTATTCTTCAAATTGTTTGGTCTAAAATGTTCACCACATTACCCTGATCACTTCTCGCTATAACACTCACATGATCTCTCAATATCCAGCATGTTCTTGATCCAAACAGAAATTGTGTCGTCTCATTGATCATCACCAAATCCTCTCTAAATTTCCAGAAACGATCTCCTAACCGCATACTATCAATCTAACCTAACAAACTGAGGTAATTCTTCTTAAATTAAGGTGAGGGATGAAAGATTCAAACCTGTGAATTCTTGAATAACAGAAGTAGCAAAGCTTCAATTCAACCCTTCTACTGCTCTAGAATCATTCAATGTACCAAGTTCTTGCTTCTGTATGCAAGAGAATTGATTGCAAATGCTTGGAACTCCAAACCCGATGGTGACTTGCAGCAGGTGAAACTCAACTGCAAGAACACGATCCTTCAAGGCTTTGGCTACGGAATTGATCTGGAATCATTCAGTATCCTCAATAGAAGTTGTTGAGATCAAAAGAAAGGATCAAAATGGTGTAGAATGCAGAAACTGATTTCAATTTGCACATGGAGGTTTCAAAGTTCACTCTCTCTTTTTCCTCTCTATCCTCACCAACCTTTCCTTTGGATCACCTCTACTCAATATATAGAACATGTATGGGTGATCTAGAACCCTCTAGATCCTTCTAATGAGAGTTTCAATTTCTCATGTCATGAGAATTTCAACCATATGCCATGGTATGCATAGTTCTGTTTGCAGCTTGAAATCAATCCCATTCTCTTCCAATTTCTCCCCTAGTGACATTTTGGAAGTGTTTTGCTTGCAAGGGGCCTTGGTTATGCCTTGATTCTAGGTTTTGCAAATGTTACTTATGATGTAAGTAACTACTTTTCAAAGCAAGTCCACAAATTAGACCTCAATTCAAAAATGTGGCTAAACCAATGTTCTTAAAATGTTTTCTAGAGTCAAAATGATATATTACATGCCTTGTTTTGGATGTGTAGATCAAAAGTATCAATTTCCAACTTTGGTTCATTTAACTTATACCCTTATTTTAGGTCATTTTCCCAACTTTGAGCTACAAGCACTTACAACATCTCATGACCTCTTTACTACCCTTAAAACATCATTTTGAACAAGTTTGATGTTGAACATTTTCCCATTTGAAGCTTGGAAATAGGAGTTATGGCCTTATGGTTGAAATGACCTATAATCTCCAAATGACCAAAATGCCCTTGACTTGTCAAAGCCATAACTTGAGTTCTACAAATCCTATCAAGGACTTCTAGTACTCTCTAGAAAGCTAAGAGGATAAGGAACAACATTAATGTTGACCAAAAGTTCATAGGAATCATCCTTCTTTGGCAAAAGTTTGATGCAAGTTGGGTAACTTTCAAGCCCCCAAATTCACATACCTCAGATGACCTGTAACTTGTCAAAGTCATAACTTGAGTTCTACAAATCCTATAAAGGACTTATAACACTCAAATTAAATATTAGAGCATGCTCTACAACATTCATGTTGGGGGAAAGATGAGATGACAATCACATCTTGAGCTAAACTGCCTTGAAGATAGGGGTCAAACTAGGGGATTTTACACTGTCAAGCCTTAGAAACCCTAGCTTGAAACTTCTCAAACTCTTCAATCATGATGAGTCAACCTTGGAATAATCCTTATGGCATCTCAATGAATCACCCCATGATCACATGGCTCTTGTATTAGGTCTCAACCTTCTCCACATCATCAGTTGACTTAGGGTTGACCCAGTCAAACCCTAATTGCACCACTCATGGCTGAGGCTTCTTAATCTTGCACAGTGACCTGTCTAGGCCTAAAAGTGATCTTTAACACTTCTCATGAGCTCTCTCAAGACCTCAAGTCTATCTTCATGGCTTCAGAATCATCTGATGGCTTCCCACAACTCTCAAGTCAGTAGACCTACACACTTGCATTCAATCCTCTCTCTGAGGATCTTTTAACTTCTCTGACAAGGATATCAACCCTTGAACATCTGAATAACCTTCTTATCTAGCTTCATAGTCTTGTATACATCTTGATTGGTAATCATACCTCTTGATCCCCTGCACACATGTCAATGAAATACAAATGATAATGCTAATGTGAATGCAATGAAACACAAGCTGGGTAAAGAAATGTTGGGCAAATTTTGGGGTGCAACATCAGGCATTCTCACATTTATAATGTCAAATGGCAAGTTTCAAAGGCTTAACAGGGCTCAAAATAGCCAAAAACGAACGAATGTGCAAGTTTCCCTTCAAATTGCGCATTTTTGCAAATTTGTGAGTGGCTAACCGATTAACTAATTTGCACTATCAAATGGTTAATCGATTAACCATAGTAAATTTTTCCCAGTAACGTGCATTTTCAATGCTGCCACTCTTGGGGTCTATTTTGATCATTTGTGAATTTGATTTTGCACCAGAAGAAGGATCTAGAATTACTCTAAATTTGGATTAACTTTCAAAATCAATTCGATTTCCCTCCAATTTTGCATTCCTAATCTCATTGCAATTTTCATAACCTCACTCCAAACCATAATTCTACTCCTAAACAAGAGCCTATATAAGTGAATTTTCTCCAAACCTCACACAATAATTCACAATCACCCTCACAATTTCAACTTTCACACTCATTCTTGAGAATTTGCTCTCAAAATTCTCTCAACTTTTCTACACTCAAAACCTCCATTAAAGCTCTTTCCACTTGAGTTCATTCATTCTTCATTTGAAGTCATTGAATTCTAGAGCTAAGCCTCCATCATTCATCTCCATCATCTTCAATTCATCATTTGATTTTCGTTTAGATTTGGATCTGTTTTTGGAAGCAAGCTTATAAGTGATTCTTGGATAAATTTTAGCTTATTTTGGCTTGTTCTTCACTTCTATTGCAAAAACATTCTTGGATCTTGAAGATTTCTTGGGTTTCTAGCTTGGATCTATTAATTTGCAGTAGATCAACACTTACCAAAGAAAATCTCAGCTTTGAAGGTTGGTTAATATTAGATAAAATTCTGTTTTGAGCTTATTTGAATAATCACAATGTAGATCTTCAAGTTTTGATTGATTTTGGTGATTTTGATCTTTGCAATTTGTGATCTCAATGCTTGATTAATTTTGGATTGATGTTTGATCACTGATTTTTGGTGTTAAATTCGTGCATAATTAATTACATGATCATTCAGATGATTATACATTGAATTAATTGCTGAAAGTGCTTTTGAATTGTTGTTTTTCTGCTTCTGGTGCAGTGTTAATCGATTAACGAGTTGCAGTACAAAACTGGTTAGTCAATTAACCAGTGCAATTTTTGAAATTTTTTAGTGGTTAATCGATTAACACTAGACCAGAATGTGATTTTTGGTTGTTTTCAAGCATGTTTTGATTTCTTTCCACCTCTAACCTTTATGGATTGATATGATGTATTTGTGTGGACTATTTTTGACTTGTTTCATCATGCATGACTGTTTGATCTCGATTTTTTGACGGGTGACTTTTGGTTTCCGTTTGAATGTGTAACATGTTCATGTTGCTTGGTTGATGTGATGAACACATTGCTTACTTGCTTATATCATGTTAATGATTCATTGTTGATGATCATCTTGCTGGATTATGTGATGCATATGTGTGTTCGCTTTCGATTTCGTTTGCCACATGTTCGTTTGATTGCGAAATTATTTTAAAAAGCATGTTGTTCTTGACTGTTCTTGATGATGCAATTTTGTTGAACAATGATGTTTGATTATTGATGCACGTCCATTCTTGCATGTTATTTGTTCATGATCGATGTTTGCTCATACTTGATTACATTGAACATGCTTGCTGCCTTACTTTCCACACCTGTTGTATTCGAACTTGCATGTTGTCTTTGATATTGCTTGCTTGCTGCCTGCCTTTTACACATACTTTTGTGCTGATTTAGTAGCTATTAAATGTTGTTATGCTACCTTGCTGGATTTCATTGCTGTTTTGTGCAGGAGGCACTGTTGTAGCTGCTGTTTTTGCCTTGTTTTCTTGCTTTTTGCCTTGCCTTTGCATGCTCCCTTAGGATTCCTATTCCAATTTAATTTTCGATTAATTTTGGGATTAGGATAGACATTAGGAGTGTAATCCATGCATGATAACAAGTAGGTTAGTCCCTTTAAACCTCAACCTTAGGTCCATATTTCGCATGCTAACATTAGGATAGAATTTTCTTTCGCATCCCGACCTTAGGGCCACTTTGCATGACAATGTTAGGACCGAGTTTCTCGTAGACCTTTCTAGCATCTTTCTCTCTTCTCATTTCAAAACAATGCTAATACATTTAATAAAGACGACGAATGTTATGCGCCATGAGCCTTAAGCATATGGGAAATGATGAGTGGGGGTTTCTCCTCACTTGTCTAGAGTGTTTAGTGTACGCCCCATGGGCGATATGCGACGCATTCGCTCCTATATCATAGTCTTTAGTGCAACGTGAATCACAAAGAAAACTAATTCACTTCACTAAAACTGACAAACAAAATTCAAACCTTTTATCCTTCGGGATTTGTGTTTCGAACTCATTTTCAAAAAGAGTATGCTACTTTTCCATTCTACTGCAAACAGGAATCGACCCAACTGCTAGAATGGGAACTTAACGTCGCTCATAAAAAACACTTAACCAACCTGTGGTTTCGTAGTTAGTCGAACTACATCTTCTCTGATTTCTCATACCAGATGAGGATACATAGGCACAAGAAAATGATGTCTTGGTGAGCAACCTTCCCCCATCACCCGTAGCTTTCCGAACTACGTTGACTCTGACTTTCCCATTGCACGAGGGAATACATAGGCATAGGGAGGCGATTTCCTATTGAGTCTCTTTCGTTTTCTTCATTTTTGTGTCCGTTTAGCAGTAGCTTTTAAATGACACGCCCTTTGATTAGACATAAAGCGTGGATCCCATTGAGTACAACGGACGTGAGAGGTGCTCATATCTTTCCCTTGCGTAACCGACTCCCGAACCCAAGATTTGGTTGTGATGACCTTGTCTATTCCTGTTTTTTAGGTTTTCTTCGACCATTTCATTTCCCTCTATTTGGGATAAATAACGTTTAGTGGCGACTTTTGTGTTTTTCTTCCGGGTGTTTTTCACAGTTGCGACAAAAGTCCTAACACAAACACACTTTTTCCTTGGGCAGAGCAAAAGGAAATTATTTAAATGAAGCCCTAAACAACTACTCCTTTGTTTTGGGAAGAGAAAAAGGAAATTATAAAACAACAACAAGAAAAATTACTTAGGTATGTGAACAACAGTGGGGACATCAACGACGATCCAATTATGGCACACCGTTCCATGCACCACGAAGTCTTGTGAATTCTCTTCAGGATCGTCTTCAATAACAACATCAACTTTTGGAGGAGTTGTATTGATGAAACCTCTACTGCGAAAAACTTCTTGAATAGGACGAATAACCATATCCTTTGCAACACTCTTTATAGAACCAGCGGAAAAGCCAAAACCTTCTCGGAACTTGTTCTCTGGTAAGCTCAACACCTGCCCCTATCCATCGGCAGAGCACTATCCACTACACGCTGCACATATTTTAAGGAAGAAATGGATGCCCCATTCTTCTTGGCATTATCACCAGCAATTGAGAGAGCTTGGAACTGGGTTCCAATAGCTTCTTCAACGTCTGTGTATGAAAAAGAGGAGAGATGGCTCACCACCAAAGCTTGTTCTCCATATATAGTCACCAGCTTTCCTTCCCTGACAAACTTTAACTTTTGATGAAGTGTAGAAGTTACCGCTCCAGTCTCGTGAATCCACAGCCGACCCATCAGAAAGATATAAGTTGCACAAACATCCATCACTTGAAAAGCAATCTGAAAGGTATGAGGTTCAATGGTCATGGGTAGATCCACTTCGCCAATAACAATTTTTCTCAAACCATCAAAAGCTTTAACAATGATCCCACTAGGCCTCATGGGAATACCTTGATACGAAAAAACTCAAAGATGATCCAATATGAACCAGCATACTAGATAGTGCATCATTCATGCAATTCATTAAGATGTGTAGCGCCAAGTTGTGATTTCTTCCTTCCTCTGGGAGCTCTTCTTCACAAAAACTCAAATTGTTCCACGCAATTATGTTGCCCACGATTCCACCAAATTGGTCAATGGTCACGTCATAGTCAACATATGCTTGTTCATAGAATTTTTATAAAGCTTCTCTGTGAGCTTCAGAACTCATTAATAGTGACAACACAAAGATCTTGGATGGGGTCTGCAAAATCTGGTTGACGATCTTGTAATTGCTCTTAATCAATTTCAGAACTTCATCAGAATCAGAATTGAGGCCAGTCCCACTGGACTGTCCCATAGCAGAATTCGATCCACCATTCGCAACAGGAATTTCAACCCTCTTTAAAGGCATTGTTGCAAACACACGTTCACTTCTGGTAACTCTACTGACATCAGCAATGTTAATGACTCATGGGATAACAGGCAACGATAGTTCTTTCCCATTCTCTATCATAGTAGTATTATACTTATAAGGAATCGCCCTATCAGAAACATAGGGAGTTGGGCCTGGTACACAAATGACTACATGGGTTACTGAAGATCTTCTGTTGTGGTAAGTGATCTCCACACATTCAAGCTCGTTGAACTGTGGCACTATAACATTAACCTCATCTTCATTAGGTTTCCTGTCATAGGTAATTGTGATAGCCCTTAGATCCAACAATTCTTGAATATCACATTGCAAAAGAGGACATCCACATGGGTTTACTAAAGATATTCTGCAAGCAGCGTGGTTGTGGCATTCATTGCTAAGGAAGGCAAGTCTGGTAAAGCTAGGATACATCCTCACTAGTGATTCTCTGATAAATTTGATCTCATAGACATCATATTTCCCTGGACAGTCATGTACCATGTTCACCTAGTAGGAATCTTTATTCCTATAAGCTCGAATTTGTCCTCTATCCATCAGATCTTGAAGGATTTCTACCACAAATCGACACCCTTGTGGATTTCGGGAACAAACCCTGCAAGAAGTATAATCTTGTGGTGGAAAAATATTGCGTCAAACTAATCTCTCATGCATTCGGACCAGACTATCATTCAATAACAATACATCATAGATTTTGAATTCTCTAGGACAACCATACACCATATTTATAGAGGTTCTTCCATGTTGTGGCAAAGGGTTAGCTTGGACATTTAGATTAGTATCTTTGAAAGATAAAATCCCACACTTGATTAATCATTGTACATCTACCTTCAAACTATAACAATTCACAAAGTTATGGTTGGGTGCTCCTTAATGGTATGTACAAAACTGATATGGTTTGTACCAAAAGGGAATACCATTAGGAACAGCGAGCGGAGACTTCGTTTAAATATGACCTTTCTATAATAGAGCTAGGAACAATTCCGCATAAGTCATGGGAATTGATCAAAGTTGGGCTTCCTTTGAACATGGCTTTGAGTTTTATACTGGTAGCAAGCCTGTTAAAAAGGTTGTCGTTGTTGTTGTTGTTTTTGTTGTTGTTGTGTAAACTGTGGTTGAGTATGTTGTTGTGAAAACTATGGTTGGTAGGCATGGGCTACCATTGTTGAATTAATGATTGGAGATACAGCTGCGACATGCTGCTATTTTTGATACCTACTTCTTATTCTGCCATGTTGAACAACACTAACATCTTGTTCCTTTTTCTTAACAAATTTACTTCCATGCTTCTTTAAACTGCTGGAAGCACCTTCTTCTCTGGATAACCTTCCTTCTCGGACACCTTCTTCTAGCCGCATCCCCATGTTCACCATCACAATGAAGTCACCGGGTGTGCTAGCAATCATCCTCTCGTAATAAAATGAGCTCAAATTTTTCAAGAAGATCTTGGTCATCTCTTTTTCTTCCAACTGAGAACAAATATGGGCGGAAATATCACGCCAACACTGTGCATACTCTTTGAAAGGTTCCTTGTCCTTTTGATACATGGCTCAGAGTTTATCCTTGTTTGGGGCTATATCCACATTGTATTTATACTGTTTGATAAAAGCTTCACCCAAGTCGTTGAAGGTATGAATGTGAGCACTATCCAGATTCATGTACCACTTGAAAGCGACACCAGTCAAGTTGTCTTGAAAGTAGTGGATTAGCAACTGATGGTTGTCAGTTTGAGTCGACATCTTCCTGGTGTACATGGTTAAGTGACTTCTTGGGCAAGAGTCTTCTTTGTATTTCTCAAAATCAGGCACCTTAAATTTGTGTGGGATCTTGACGTTACGCACTAAGCATAAATCATGAGCATTCTTCCCAAATAGGTCTTTCCCCTAAAGGCTTTAATCTCTCTTTACATTTCCAAGAACTGATCCTGAAACTTGTCCAATCGTTCATAGACGTCAGCAACCTCGCTTGGAGCGGTATGGAAGACAGGCTCTTCGATGTCTAAAACACTATGAACAACAGGTGGTGGCATAAATACCACAGCGGGAACATTAGGAATAATAGGAGGTTCTGAAGCTGGTTGACAACCCTCGGGTATGAAATTTTGAGACATCCCCCAAGGAAATCCTAGAGGCATCTGATTGGCAGGTGCTGTAGGAACTGGTGTTGAAAAAATCTCTGAAATTACAGTCCTTTAAGGAGGTGGAGGTGGTTGATTCTGCATAGCCACCAACACTTCCATCGTTGTTGAGAGTCTTTCCAAGGTTTCCTTCAAAGTAGTAACCTCTTTGCGGAGTTAGCAGTTTTTTTGTTCAACTTGGTCCATCCGTCTCTTTCAACTGGCTCGAGTGTAGTATTGATGACTCAACTTGACTATAGGAGAGAAAAGATAGGTGTAAGTACCCGGAATGCAAGACTGATGCATGAATGATGCATGTTGTGCAAATGAAAATAAATCATCTTCAAGGAACTTAACAGTTATATTACAAATCTAATAAACAGATAACACTTTTAAATAATAAAAAACCTCATTTCATTAATAAACTGAAGGATTACAATTAAAGTACAAACTTTCAAAAATCCTAAACAAAATAGAAAATACAAGCTGGAATCTTGAAACCCTAAGAAATCCCATGAGAAGATCCAATCCCTCCTTGCAACTTCCTAGTGAGCTTCTTGATCTGTTCTTACATCCGAGCCTTCTCAAGTACAAGCTTGTCGACAACTAACTTCCAAGTAACTGAGGGAGGGGGAGTGTCTGAACTCTGATGAATAATAGGAGCTGACTGAATTCTAGAGGAAAATAAATCCTCTTGTACCTTCCTCTTCTTGGTCGCAATTTCTTCTTCACTCTTCTGCTTCAAATTCTTCTGGAGTTCTACGTTCTTATTGCTGACAATCTAGTATTTGTTTTTCCATGCGTCCCTCTCTCACTGCACCAAAGCAATCTGAAGCTTCTTTGCATTATTCATGAAGATTAGAGTAGGTTCTTTAGCATTCATGGGTAAAGGCTCCTAACGAGGGCATCTCCAACTTGATAGCTATATCTTGTACCCATTGGAGATAAGGCTCCAAAGAGACACAACCTGAATTTCCTAGATCTGCTCTTCCCTTTCTATGGACATGACACCAAGCATGCACGATCCTCTCTTTAAGCATTTTGTTTTCTTCACCTTTTTTAAAGAAGAAACCTTCCAAATGAATATTGCTTGATTTGTCCTTCATAGGATATCCTAGCTAACGACGAGCTAAAATCGGGTTGTAGCTAATACCTCATTTTATACTAAGAATAGGTACATTAGCAAACTCACCACAACTATCAATGATCATCACTCCATCATAAGCACGATTATACCATTCAATATCAAAATGAGTGAGAGACATAATCTTCTGTGACCACAACAAACCATCCTTAAGATCCCAAAAAGCAGCAGATCAAGGCAAGTGAGAAATAAACCACTTGTACAACAATGAAACAAAACATGCAATCATTCCTCCACTATAAGAATTCCTGAGATGGACTGAGTGGTAGGCGTCTGTTGTAGCAGTAAAAATTGTGAGTGTAATCTATTGATTAACTTAACTTATAAAGCAAGAGTCGCCACCGCACTTTTATTTTATCCAAAAGGAAAAGAAAAAAAGCGAGCAAAAGCTAAACAAGTTATAAAACAAGAACAGATAAACAGAGATTGGGTAAGGGGTTGGTTATGCTAAGGGAAGGTGTTAGCATCCAAAACGTCTCTATAGGAACCCTTTGAAATATCTACGCTTTTTGGTTTGAAAACGTTTATTAGAAATGAGATTGGGGAGATGAGAAGAGAAATATTTTTTAAGATTTTTGTGTTTGGAGAAACTTTTTGAGCCTCATGCCTACGTATCTGTAGCACCCCAAAATTTGCCCTTATGTTTTAACTGGATTTTGTTTCTCTGCATTTTGCATTTTTTGCATATCATAGCATTGGAGGCATGGGATCAAGGCATTCCTGTGGCTCAGTTCATTTTTAGTGCAAGAGACTAAATGACAAGCAGCAAGGGCCCCGACATTTATTTTGCCTGGCGATCGAATGCCCAAGCTTTATTTTATTTTGCAGGTTATTCTTAGCTCAGGAGGCAACTATCTCAAGCACTCTCGCAGTTTGATATCCAAAGGCATGTTTCAGAGGCTTATCAGGACCTAGAACAGTTGAAAGCGGGCAAGTGTGCAAATTTCCCTCCAAAAAGCGCCAAATTCAAAATTTTGAAGGTGTTAATCGATTAACCTTATTGGTTAACCGATTAACAAAGAAAAATCAGGCCAAATTTAAATTTTTAAAGGTGTTAACCGATTAACCAAATGGTTAATCGATTAACCAGTGCAAATTTCAGCTATGCACGTGAATTTTCAAGAGAAATCATTTTGGGGTCCAAATTTGATCACATGAGAAGTTGATTTTACACTTAGGAAGGATCTAGAACCACTTCAAATTTTGGTTAATTTCATTTTCCCACTCCTAATCCCAAACCAATTTTCACAAACCACACTCCAAACCACATTTGGATCCAAACCAAGAGCATATTTAAATGATTTGCTCCAAACCTCACACACACAATCCTCATAATTCCATTTCATTTTCAGAATTCACTCTCATTCTCTCTAGTTTCTCTCAACTTTTTCTCACCAAAACTCCATTAAATCTCTTTCTTGGAATTCTTTGATTCTCCATTAGAATCAATGAATTCTTGAGCTCAAACCTTCATCCATCATCCTCATTGAATCAATTTCTTCATCCAATTTTCGTGCAAGCTTGGATCTGAATTTTGAAGTGGATCTAGAAGTGATTATTTGGATTATTTCGGCTTAATTTTGCTGGATCTCCATTATTACTATAAGAACTCAATTGGATCTTGAAGGATTTCCAGATTTCTTGCTCGGATCTGTGCAATTGAGGTTGAATCAACATTAACCGAATCAATTCTCCGCTTCGTAGGTTGGAATTCTTGATCCATTGTTAATCTTGAGCTTATTTTGCATATTCGATGTGGATTTTCATTTTTGATTGACTTTTGGTTGATTTGATTCATATGAATTGTGATCTTGTTGTTTAAATGTGTTTACATGTCAATTGGATCATTGTTTTCTAGTTTAATTTCGTGCTTAATTGCTTGTATGATCATTGGAATGATTGCACATTGGATAAGTTGCTGAAAAGTGCTTTTGGACTGTTGTTTTCTGCTGCTGATACAGTGTTAATCGGTTAACCAATTGGTTAATCGATTAACCAATGCTAATATTCAAATTTTCCAACATTTTAAGTGGTTAATCGATTAACCCCTCGTGTTAATCAATTAACATTGTGCTAGCAGGTCTGTTTTGCTATTTTTCAAGGTTGTTTTGGTGCTATCTCACTTTGAATCTTCATGGATAGATATGATGCATTTGGAGTGAGATGTTTTGGATATTGTGTTGTTGTTCTTGATTGTTTAATCATGATTTCTTCGACACGCGTGTTCAATTTCCACTTGAACGCATGCTTATGGATGTGGTTCAAAGTGATGATCATTTGCATTGTTGCCTTTGCTTGCATTGCTTGGTTGAGATGTGCTTGTGGTGGCTGTCGTCCCACACTTTTTCCTCCCACTTTTCTTGTGCATTTCATGTTGCATTTCGTCTTCCTTTTCTTTCTACTTGTGATTGATTTATCTTGTTCCTTCTTTGTTTTCTTTGCCATGATCCCCTTAGGATTCCTAGTCCCTCCGCTTAGGACGGGAGTAGGAGAGACATTAAGTGTTCAATCCAAGCATGCTAACATTAAGGTAGATTTTTCCCCTCTTTCAATCCCAACTTTAGGTCCACTTTGCATGACAACATTAGGCCCAAGTTTCCCTTAGACCTTCTGTGCGTCTCTCTTCTCATCTCATAACATTCTAACTCATATAATAAATAAGATGAATGTTGTACACTACGAGCCTTAAGCATATGGGAAATGATGAGTGAGGGGTCTCCTCTCACTTGTCTAGAGTATTTAGTGTACGTCCCGTTTGGGGGCGATATGCGACGCATTCGTTCCTATGTCATAGTCTTTAGTGCAACGTGAATCACAAATCAAAATTAATTCACTTCACAAAAAAACACAAACAAAACACTAAACCTTTTTATCCTTCGGGATTAATCGAAACCTTTTTTCAGAAAAGAGTGTTGTTAAGCTTTGGTTCTACCGCAAACAGGCGTCGTCCCTAACTGCTAGAATGAAGGTTTAACCCTACTCGATTAAAAAACTTAACCAACCTATGGTTGTGTTATCCCGAACTATGTTTGCTCGATTTCTCGTACCAGACGAGGATACATAGGCACAAGACGGCGATGTCTTGGCGAGCAACCTTCTCCACCTTCACCCGTAGTTTTCTGAACTACGTTGACTCTGACTTTCCCATTGCACAAGGGAATACGTAGGAATAGAGCGGCAATGCTCTATCGAGTCTCTTTTCTTTTCTTTTGTCCTGTGAGCCTGTAGCTTAGATAGATAAACACACCCTTTGATTAGACAACAAGCGTGGATCCCGTTGAGTACGACGGACATGAGGGGTGCTAATACCTTCCCCTTGCGTAACCGACTCCCGAACCCAAGATTTGGTTGCGATGACTTTGTCTTTTCCCTTTTCATCAGGTTTTCTCTAATCGTTTCCTTTCCCTCTCTTTGGGATAAATAACGAACAGTGGCGACTCTTCTATTTTTCGTCGGGTGTTTTCGCAGTTGCGACAGTATCCACAAAGTGCAATATAGGATAAAAACCCTATAGTTCATGGTACAAATAACAAAATTGGTTTTTTTGGATTCATTTTAAATGAAAAGACAAGTAGTCATTTTAAGGAGAAAACTACAAATAGTCGCCAACAAGTATAAGAAAACGACATTTGCATCACCTTGAGATGGAGTATTTTTGCTTGGATAAAAATCAACATGTCTATCATTCAACATCTAAGTGGAAAATGTCAACATATTTAATACTATGAGAATAGGAGAATTACATCTCAACTATGAAAATGACTCATGTCTAAACTTTATGAAAAAAAATTAAAAATTGCACAAAGACACAAAAATTTGAATGAGTTTAAGTATTTTTGAAATTCTAAAAGTATACTTAACATTGATTGACATTTATTAAAGAAAATGAAGTTTGAAAAAAATTCAATTGACAAAAGTCGAGGTTTATTGTGTAAGAGGTTATAGTTTTAAAATAAGAAGGTTTGGAAAAAGGAGAAGATTTTGAAAATTGAAAGGGGGGGGGGGAGATGAAGTGACTACCATAAAACATAAAATAAAAGCTAAAGAAGGGACCATCTAACCACACAGGGAGCAAACACTTGACAAAAAGTCAACATGAACATTCCTCTTCCTTTTGGATTTAAACCACAAGCATAATAACCAGATGAATTAAAGCATCCATAGAAATTCCAAGTTAAGCCATAGCAAAGCCAAAGCAAAGTCTTCCCAAGGATTAGAAGCCAATTAAGAGAGTCATGTATCAGATGATTTTCAAGGTCAAAGTATTAACACCTACACACAAAAAATTTCCCAACAAAACAGACAAAATCAACACAAAGGTCCAAGGTCTCAAATCTCCACAAGCATAGGGCAAGGATCCTATATCAAAGTCTGAAGTCCAAGGTCCAATACACTATTTGTGCTAACACAAGCTAGAGAAATGACATGTAAGTCAATATCCTAAAGCTTGCCACACTAAAAGAAAAGAGGTAGTGGTCTCATCTTGATTAAAACTTCAAAGAGAAGTTTCATGATATTTAAGATTTTCATTGACCAAAATAAAATAAATAAATAAAAAAAGAGAAGAGGGGAGAAGGGAAACCAAATTGAATCACAACATTTGGATGATTCCATCTTCAATTTTCATAACTCTTCTTGGTGGATTAAAGTACTAAACCTATCAATAATTCAAAGCTCCTAAAATGAATCAAATGATGCACTTAAATATAGATTTGAACTAATGAAGTTTTATCCAACTTCATCAAACACCCAAATTCCATGGAATTTAAAGAGAAAATTAATTAACAAACATTATAATTCAAGGTAAAACAAAGGGAAATGGAAGAAGGAAGAAAAAGAACCAAAACAGTCCCAAAAAAAAGCCAAAAACATCATTATGACTTGTGTTAATTAATTAACAGTATATGGTTAATCAATTAACATTGCTTTGAAGATAAAAAAAACTAGTTTGAAAAAATGCATTTCCATGATTCAATCATTTCTTCAAACACCCTCAGGGTCATGTATGCAATTAAGCACATAATTTCTATCAAAATAAGAGAAATTAACACCAATGGAATCACAAATGTAGCTCAAGGAATTAAGTAACAAGAATCATCAAGAGATCATATTGTGGAAGATGAGAATTAAGAACAACAATGGTGGACCTAGAGATTTACCAATTCAAATATGAATTTGCTTGAAATCAACTTCAAGAATCACTCTCCAAAGCTTTGATCTACATAATTTGATGTTGATGAAGTATTTTGATGGAGGTTTAACTCAAAGATTATTTAGCTTCATTGAAAAGCTTACTAACTTTTAATGGAGGAAGAGCTTTAGTGAATTTGGGTGGGTGAAGAAAATTGAGAGAATGAGAAGGAATTTTGACAAGATGAATTTGGCTCTCAAAAGCTTGTTCAATGAATGAAATTATGGGTGTTTATATAGAATTTAGGCTTGGAGTGAGTGGTGGCTTGGAATTTGGTTTGGAACCAAAATTAGGCTTGGTAATTGGCTTTGGAGTGAAAATCAAAGATCAAGTGGTGCACATGTGTGATAAAATGAGGGTGTATGATGGAAATAATTGTGATTATGTATGGGAATCATTTTTGTGATGATTTTCAATGATCTAGAATATCCCACATGAGGCCACATTTGAAAATTGGTGCCAAAATGCTGTAGAACTTGAAAATGTTGTTTCTGGCCAAAAATTGCACGTGTTAATTGATTAACCTCATGGTGTTAATCGATTAACACAGTGAAAAAAATAAGGAAAATGGCTTTTTGCTGTGCTATCTCGGCTCTGGCTCGATTTTTTTACTTGTCAGAGAAGGCATGAAAATAAACACATGAACCTTAGAATTTCTTAGGCAATAAGTAATCAAATATTCGGGAAACTCTTAATCAACTGAGAATTGGATAATACTTGAAAATCATTGTTGACCAAACTTTGAATTTGTTCAGATGAATTACAATCGAGCTAAGGAACTAGTGTTTGATGTTCTTGATCCAAACCTCTTCTTGAAAAAGTTAGAAAAGGGAAAACAAACATTTTTTAAAATTTTGATTAAGGGTTAGTAAACATAAACAAGCAATAAAGCAAATAAGAAACACAGGGGTGCTTGGTGATCTTCCTCAAGATCAAACCTACAGAGGAGGGAAATAGAACCAAAGCTTGTGATCTTATTTGTGATATGAGAAGTAAATGACATGTGAGATCTTAGGGGTAAAAATCAGGGTGTTACAACTGCCCCTATTTAACTTTCTTCTATCCGAAGATATGAAGATTGACATCTTTGTATTGACAAGATAGAAGAAACTTAAATATAACAATAAACCAAAGTTTTGGCCATAAGAGACCGCAAAATGACATGATTATGCAAACACAAGACTTCTGTGGGGAGAATATGCCACAGAAGACAGACAAATGTTGGAGAGAAAAATAAAAGAGAACAAACTCCGCAGAGGAAAACAAAAGAGTAAGATTCCACTAAGGGAAAATTTCCAACACAAGAAATAAAATAAGGATATCCCATCCCAACAGGGGAGGTAAAAAATCTTCGCTGGGGAAAAGATCACCTACTATCAGGTGTCTGGTAATAACACGATCAGAAGGAAAGATTACCAACTACCAACCGAGTGGCAACTACGACAAGGTAACTAAACCAAAAAGGGAAGAGAGAATATTACCTACTACCAACTAAAGGCAGTATGACCAAGGTAATAAACTCAAAAGGATCGGATTACCAACTATCAACCAAGTGATAGCTATGATAAGGTAACCGAACCAAAAGGGAAAGAGAAATATTACCTTCTACCAACTAAGGGTAATACCACAAAGGTAATAAACTCAAAAGGAGCGATTACCAACTATCAACCAAGTGATAGCTACAACAAGGCAACCGGATCAAAGGGAAAGATTACCAACTATCAACCAAGTGATAGCTACAACAAGGTAACCAACCAAAAGGATACGAGAAATATTACAAACTACCGACTGAGAGCAGTACGACAAAGGTAATAAACTCAAAAGGAGAGATTACCAAATACCAACCAAGTTATAGTTACGACAAGGTAACCAACCCAAAGGATATGAGGAATATTATCTACTACTAACTAAGGGCAGCACGACGAAGGTAATAACCTCAAAAGGTGAGATTACCAACTACCAAACAAGTGATAGCTATGACGAGGTAACTGAAATTCTGGTATGCAGATCTCATATGTCCTAAGAGATGCAAAGAACATTGATCTCTGCTGAAACAAAACAAGGACAGAACATGACCAATTTAAATTACTTTAAATTGTACCAATGTCATGATGTCTGTTGTAACATCACCAGATAGACAGACTATTTATCTAACCATTTAAATTGTGCAGAATTGTAAATGATGAAAGATAAATAACACAATGAATTGCTTACCCAGTTTGGTGCAACCTCACCTACATTTGGGGGCTGCCAAGCCATAAGGAAATCCACTATTTGCAGAATCAATTCAGAGCTAAACTCCCCCGTTTACAACTCCTGACTTAATCTCTATCCAATGCAATTTCTGCCTAGAATCCACTAGACAAGAGACCCCGTTCACTCCCCCTCAATCACAGCAGTGATAAACAATTCAATACAAAAGAAGACTTTAGAAGACACTCTTCAAAGTCACAATACTTGACTTTGCTTAACAGCTTCAATCAAGGACAATACACTCTTGCTTAAAAGCTTTGAATGACACACAACTCAACAATACTAACCAATGCAATCATACAACACACAATTGCTTGGCTCACAAGTATTCCTAAGACAGAATACACACGCGAAGAACAGAATTCTTCACTCACAAATACACTCTTGCTTAAAAGCTTTTGAGTGAAAACTTAGCACTGTATTAATAACAGCCTAAACATGTCTACCACTATGCACCCAAAGATACACAGGGTGACTTACAAGGTCACACACAATGGACTCTCAAAACCCTAAACCTTTATTCTACACTCAAGTTTTTCTTGTTGTGAGTGTTTGATATCCCTTGCTTCTGCTCCTCCTTAAATAGTAATGCAGACTATTCTGGGCTGGTCAAAAGTAACAAACATCAGGTTTAACCAAGTTAAACCACTTTCCATAATTCAAGGTGCTGTCAAATTAGGTCACATCTGCTTCATGTTATGCCCCACACTGACTAGAATTTCGCCTGAGATAACTAAGGAGTCATAACAGGTTTCTTGAAGTATAGCCTGAGTTTCCTCTTGCAATATAACAGTAAACCTAAACACGCGCACTGATGTCATACGCTTGATGTCATAACATCCAGCTTGACATCCAACACACTTTGTTCTTAGCTGACCAAACTTACCCTACTGAACACTCCTGCAGAATCTTCTTCATAATAGAAGAAACAAGCATATTATAGTTTCCTAAAACGTCTCAAAGATCCTTTTTATGAACACCAATTAAATCTGCACTTTTTTCCTACTAAATCTCTTTGGCCTACACATACTGATGAGGTATATCCAAAGCACTTCTATCAAGTGATATAAAACAGCAGCTCATGCTGTTCCAGACAGCGATGTCATGACATTGGTAATGACATCCTGATTAAACCACAAGACAACAGTTATGTCACCACAGCAGATGGATCTCACAACATTCAGCATGACATTCACATTAAAACACACCACAACAGTTCTGTCACCACAGCAGATGGAGATGTTATAACATCCTGCTTAACATCAGTGCAGAATCATGTTTTACCAAAATTTAGCCAATCATAGAACCATGGACAATCATAGAGTCATGGAACTAACAATCTCCCCCTTTGGAAAATTTTGGCTAAAACAACCAAACAAAAATTAGGTCAGCAGCAGTAGTTTTCTCACAAACATCCAGCTTCACAAACTATCATGCTCCCCCTTAATAGTTGCACTACTCTTTCCTTAGCAGTAGCAACAGATAACAACACTTTACTCCCCTTTGGTTTAGTCAAAATTTGACAAAATTTTGAGTAAATGTAGGGTTAAGTTTGTGCTTCAAGGCAAGACTCAGTTGTCAAAATGCACATGTTGTCCAAACATCCAGTCATCTCACAATCTCCCAAGAGAGAACCCAAGTTGCTTGATCTCTAATCAATATAAATACTACACCACTTCAGCAACAATCCATGGACAAGGATTTAAACACTGTTGAACTCTAGCTTTCAAATCACCCCCTGCTAAACTCACTCAAACACAGTAGAATCAGTCCTGATTCCAGCCTATCATGTATGACATCAACTCCTTTACTTTGGTTCTTAAGACACCAGCCACAAGTCTTATTATTTCCAAAGTAGTCCATACATTTCATGAAGATCTCAGAAGGACACAACAACAGCAGCTTAATAGATAATCACAAACATCAGAACATCACAGAGAGAAATAAACTCTCATGTAGCTTTACCCCATATACACCTTGTCAAGGTAGAAAGGTACACCAGCCAACACAATGTCAAGTCATCTTGTCTGACATTACAACCTCATCAGTGGTCCAAGACCACAAGCTTGCCTGAGAACCAGCAAACTTTGCACAGGCTACAACAACGCAGTTGCACATCAGACATGTACACAGCTCCCCCTGTCATGTATAATCAGTACTCCCCCTAAAAGAGAGGACCCAAACACATGAAGACTTCCTTCAACATCTTCATATTCACACACTGGAAACACATGCAACTCTACACCCCTTGTTTCACAAACCATGCTGGAACCAATAGCATAAGTAGTTGCAGGATTACTATCTGGAAGATTTCTCACATTCAGTTTTGAAAGTCTAGAAACATCTCCAAAATGTCAGGGTTAAAGTCCTTCCATATGCACAAGATTAAGGCTGATGGTGTCTTGAACATCATCTTCACCAGTCATACAAGACAAAACACTTGGGTATAGGCCCAAATACCTGACTTGATCTGTTGATACCCAATGATTAAAAAAACACTGTCAGGTTCACCATGAGCTAGAGCAGTAACAAAATGCCACAACATCTTGTATGACATTTCATCCTCATAGAGACATAAAGTCATAAACTGCTTGAAACCACAGACAATCTTGAGGAATAACTGTACTATTGTAGTAACAGATCTTAGATAGAAGTATAACTTCTCATATCAAGGATAACCAGTGCTCTTTTTCCAGAAGCACGTGAATGGAAAACATAAGACTCATCTTCATGTCTTCAAGAGAGCACTCCTTATTCAACACACCTGCTGAACTCATTTACTTACTACTTGAACCACAGGCAACTAGTACACCCATCAGACTGAAGCTCTCCCCCTATCTTCTATAAAAGATGCTCCAAGCTCACCATATTATATCTCAACCTCATGCTCATATAGTGAGAAGGTACCAAACTGCTCCACTTCTTTCTGGAGTTACCATTCCTCCACAAGACTTCTGGCCTGAGTCAGATAACAACATAAACACCTCATAATCCAAGACATTCTTTCCTCATCATTCTCCCATATGATAAGTTGGAACACTTCTGGTTTAACTGGTGAATATTCACTTCCATATAACTCAGCATAGTCCAAATTTTTATGCAATGAACCACTCCAGTCTTGTACAATACCTTCACATCATACTCCAAGATAGTCCTTTTACCTCATCATTCTCCCGTATGACAAGATAGAGTACTTCTTAGTCAAGATGTGAGTTACAAGTTCCACAGCAGATCTTCAAGTCCTTCTCCAAGGAAAAACAAACCAGATAATCCATATTGCAGACACAACATCCAATGGTTCTTGATATGCCCACAACTGGACTTACTACTGCCTAGTAATCCAACTGAAGATCTTCAGAGAATACAACTCCACCAGCTTGATCAAATACATCTCCAAAAGAAGGTAATCTTCCATAAGAAACTTAGGGCTTCTACCACAAGCTCTAATATATGAATAAAATCATAACCTTTTTTGGTCTTCAAACAACTACCCTTCTGCACAAGAGTAATTTAAGCACACTTCTTTGAATAACCAAATGCCACTGTTTGGTTACCCAGCTGCTTCTAGAGCTCTAGACACTCTTCTGATCCACCAATCAAACTTGTTCTTCAAGCTACATGTCTTACTTGCTCCATAGCAAGGCATCTTAGATACACCAAGATTGGACCTGTAACATCTACTTCTTCTTACAACTCCTGCAAATTGAAGTTTCTGCTTGATGTCACAACATCTGATCAGACATCCTACTGATGAATTCAGTCCTTCATTATGCCATTTAGAAGAACCTCATCAAGAGTTCCATGTTCACATATACTTGATTACTGATAGCAAGTTTGAGTAGACAGCATGTATTCTGCTTTCTTGTATCACAACAAATCCCTTTGAAGTACATTTGCTTCATAAAACTCCTCTTTAGAGAAACCAAACATGCCAAAGCTTAATTCTCTAGAGAAGATTAGTCACAAGAGATCTTTATAGAAGGAATCCCTCTTTCCTTAAGTAGAGACTTCTTCAGAAGGTCAGAGATAACTGCCACTTATCCTTGTCCTCCAAGATGAGAAAGGTCACATGCTCTTATGCACTTAGATCAGCAATAAACTGATCTAAGAAGTCTTATCACCAGCACCATATTCTAGACAAGTTTCTTGCCAGGAAACTTTCTATAGTAGTGACTAGAACTCACCTGCTGCACTCCAATAAACTGATCCAAGAAAAATGTCTTCATCTTCCATTAGCACTACATTCTAGTCTTAGTTTCTTGCTAGGAAACTTCCTAGAATAAAGACAGATCCTACCACACATGTATATGGTACCAAGATCATCAGCTATATCTCCTTTGATATAGTGATTCACTCCTTGAATCAACAGAATTCTGCACAATCTCTGCTGATGGAATGTTTCAACATCGGGTTGAACGTTAGATCTTTGAAGTAGACAAAGCAGATCAGGGGCCTAATGCTTGAGCAACAACTGATGAGACACCTTGATCATCAACTAAGGATAATCCATTAAGTATTTGAGACTATCTCAAATAGCAATGAATCTTAAATCCTTATAATACATCCTTCTCTTCAGCAATCTTGAACTTGATGGATAACCAATTAAATACGTGTGTAGTTCACAAATAGCAATTGATCTTAAATCCACACACCTTCAGGAATACCAAGGCTGAAACATCAAGTCTGACACCCTTGACTCAACCTGCCTATGACTTCCTCTTGCCAATAGAGCCCTTGCAAGTCATGAGTGGTGAAAATAAATCACCTCCCACTATCCTCGTTTGGCAAAATCAGCAAATCAACTGCAGCTTCATCTTGTTTAAACCACCAGAAAGTATATCCCAAGATCTCATCCAGAACAGACAGAATGCCTTCTCTGATACCAATTGAAATTCTGGTATGCATATCTCATATGTCCTAAGAGATGCAAAGAACATTGATCTCTGCTGAAACAGAACAATGACAGAACATGACCAATTTAAATTAATTTAAATTCTACCAATGTCATGACCAATGTCATGACGTCTGTTGTAACATCACTAGACAGACAGACTATTCATCTAACCATTTAAATTATGCAGAATTGTAAATGCTGAAAGATAAATAACACAATGAATTGTTTACCCAGTTTGGTGCAACCTCACCTATATCTGGGGGCTACCAAGCCAAGAAGGAAATTCACTATTCGCAGAATCAATTCAGAGCTAAACTCCCCCGTTTACAACTCCTGACTTAATCTCTATCCAATGCAATTTCTGCCTAGAATCCACTAGACAAGAGACCCCGTTCACTCCCCCTCAATCACAGCAGTGATAAACAATTCAATACAAAAGAAGACTTTAGAAGACACTCTTCAAAGTTACAATACTTGATTTTGCTTAACAGCTTCAATCAAGGACAATACACTCTTGCTTAAAAGCTTTGAATGACACACAACTCAACAATACTAACCAATGCAATCATTCAGCAGACAATTGCTTGGCTCACAAGTATTCCTAAGACACAATACACACGTGAAGAATAGAACTCTTTGTTGCACCCTAAAATTTGACCAACCGATCCTCCTATCTGACTCATGGTTTAAATTCATATTCACAGCTCAGACAGATGATTTTTGTGCACAAGCAGGGGATATCAGAGTTTACAGCTTGATTTTTGTCTATCAGATATGGCAGACCCAGTCCAGATTGCCAGGGTTTTATCTTCAGGAAATTGTGCGCTCCTCGGTGATTTTTCAGTGATTTTGGGGATATTCTGATGCCCGGGGATTTCCGTGCGATTCGATCTGGTCTCGTGCGCTCTTTTATGGGGGTCATTTGCATTCATCTGCATTTTTTAGGATTTTAATAGGCTTTTGTGAATTTTTAGCAGGCTTTATAGAATTTTTCTGGAATTTAAATAGGGCTTTTGAATATTTTAATAGCTTAATTTTCTTTTTAGAATTTTATAGGATATTTTAAATAGACTTTAATCATTTGTAGAATTTTAATAGAATTTAAATAGCTTTTATCATTTTTAGGATATTAGTGAATTTTCTCTTAGCATATTAAATAGAGTGACAAATTAGGGTTAATAGGAATTAATTGTTTTTTAAATAATATAGTTTTTCTTTTTTAATAATAGATTTTTAGTAGATATTAAATAATATTAGAAGTTTAATAGAGTTAGTAGAGATATAGAATTAATTAGACTTTAATCATTTTTTAGAGTTTAATTAGGATTAATTGGATTTTTAGAGTTAATTAGAGGTTAATTGATTTTTTAGATTTAATTAGTATAATATAGAATTAGTTAGACTTTTAATCTTTTTAGAGTTTTAATTAGGTTAATCATGTTTTAGATTTAATTAGATTGATTTAGAATTAATTAGGCTTTTAATAATTGATTAGATATAATTAGGTTAGTTAATTGTTTTTTTCAGTTTTTCTTTACAGTTTTGTTTTCGAATGGGCCCAGTGGGGTGTTTTTTGGTAAATTGGCTCATCAGCAGAAAAAAGTCCAAACAGTCCAGTCCAAAGTCCAGCGCACACCAGAATGTTCTAGAGAATTCCAGCGAACTCCAAGGGTATAAAAGTGACGCGTGTCACACATGCAGAGGCCCCACCCGTTTTTTCTCAGAATCCTCCACGCGTTTGCCACCAATCCACCCACTTCAGACTCTCTCTCATCCTGCCACACAGCCCCCACACGTGGCATCACCTCAACCCACACCCAGCCACGCGTCCCGCATGCACTTCTCACCGGGAAAGTCCCCGCCGGCCATGCAAGCCCGGTGACAACCTACTCCGACCACCCTCCTCCACCGCAACGGTCACCTGAAGCCGGTAATCTCACCGGAATCTGCGAATTTCCCTAGCAATCCCAGTTTCATCCAATCTTCTCCGTCAGCCATTCATCAACCTCCTCACCGGAAAACGCACAGACCGCCGGAACCTTCATCGGTGTTGAAGTTTTTCCAGAACGACGCTACTCATCATTTATTCTTCAGATTTACAAGAACTTCATCCATCAACGCTCAAGCTTGCCAAGAACTCCACCTCCGTTCTCCAGATTCGTACGATCTTCATCCACCTTCAAGTATCTTCAAGATTCCCAGAAAGAACTCCAGGACCTTCATACACCTTCTTCAAAGAAATCAAGGTCAAGACCTTCATCGTTGCTTCTGTCAGAAATTACTGAGGTGCTCTCCATTTCTCCGTTCAAGATCATCATCGAGCGTGATCCCAGGCTTCGTGTTGATCTTCTCCGTCCAAGATCTTCATCTTGCATGTTCGTCCAGAGTACTGTGTTCGCCCAGATCTCCAAGATCTTCAAGTTTTTCAGTGATCCTTGAGAGCCTTCATCAAGACTCCTTGCGTAACGTCTTGAGATTATCCAGTCTTCTTCAGCAAAGGAACTCCACGAGCTGTTCGTATTCCATATCCAGGTACGTGTTCATGCGATTCTGTTTGCGTTTTTCCTTCTGATTGCTGAGATTTTCTAATTTCGTTTTGATTCAAATAGAGTCTAGATTAGGGTTGAATGGATTTGAGTTTGGGAATGGTGGTTTGTTTGAGATTTGTGAGAGTTTGAGAGTTTCAGAAGAGGGTTTGAGAGAGAATCTCAGAGCGGCGTTAGGGTGAGAGGTGAGGATGAACAGTGCTAGGGTTAGGGGAGGAGAGCTGAGTTTTGATGTATATTGGGTTAGGGTTTGGACGTTGGGCTTAGGCCCAAACGTGTCTCTGAACGCGCTACACCCCCTCAATTGCTAGTTCCCCCCCCCTGTTTGAGAGACCTGAGAATAATTGGGGTGGGCCTTAGGCCCAATTGCTGTTAACACCCCTCATTTGAGCCCAGTAATGATAATCAACTAGGAATTACTAAGTCAGCACCCCCCTGCGCCCAGCTCAGCTTTTTTTTGTTTTTTTCTGGATAATCAATCTGGGCCCTGCGCCCCATTTGCTAGTGGCACCCCCAGAATCAGGGCCCAGCTGAATAATAACCCATAAACTCTTGCTGTTTGCACCCTCCATGTTATTTTCTTTTATTTTGATTTTTTCTTTTATATTTCCACATTAAATGAATCATAATAAAATGTAAATAAATGTTTTTTTCAATAATTCTTTTTCAACCCTTTCATGAAAAATGTTAAGAAAATTAAATAAAAATAAAAAAGGACATTTTATTTTTATTTTCTATTTTAGTGCATATTTTCCATTTAATTGATTTTTTAATATTTTCAATGCATGCATATCATTAGAAAATTCATAAAAAATGGTAGAATTAGTCAAATAATTCCGTTCTTTTTTCTATAGACTCGTGATTCAGTGTAGAATTTTATAGCATAAAAACATTAGCTTAATCATGCATTTTCATTTTAATTGCATTTTTTCATTGTTATTGATGTTGGATAAATTGGTCTGTGGATATGTCTGTGTTGCTGATTTTATTTCTTTCATCTGGTGTTGAACTTTGTTCTGATTTTTCAGTATGTTGTCCTAGAGCCATGTAGGTCTCCCCTAGATTTTTATTAGATTTTTGTAGGGTGTCCTGATGTGATTTGTCTGAGCCTGAAAATAGGAGAAGCTTTGATGACTTCTGACTTTGAAGTTCAACTGTGGTTGAACTTCAGAGATAGTCTCCTGTGGCTTGTTGGCCTGTGGGTTCTTCCTGAAGGTGGGAGCTGATGGAGGTCCTGTTGGAGCTTGCAAGGATGCAGTAGTTTGAGGCTTAGTCTAGGAGCTTGTTGTCTGTTTGTGAGGTTCGAGATCCTGAAGTTTGAAAGGAGCTTGTGGTACTTTCCTGAGGGAGGCACTATGAATGACTTTCATCCTTCCTTCTCACCTCTTTCTTAAGTATCCAATGATGTCGGAGCCGACTTGTGAGTTTAATTCCTCCTGAGGAGGGATGTAAACTGATCACATGTTGTTGAGCCACATGGGATACGATTCCTAAGTGGAAGCCTCCTAGCACTTTCCTGAGGAAGGTCCTATGGGTCTATTCACTTAGTTCCAGTAGTTTGTCTAGGATTTCGTAAGTATCCAGTGATGTTGGAGCTAACTTGTGAGTTTAATTCCTCCTGAGGAGGAATATAAACTGATCACAGTTGTTGAGCCACGTAGGATACGATTCCTAAGTGTCAGCCTCCTAGTACTTTCCTGAGGAAGGTCCTATGAGTCTGTTCACTTAGTTCCCTTAGCGCATATAGGTTCTTTCCCAAATATCCAGTGACGCCGGAGCCTTCATGTGAGTTTAATCTCTCCTGAGGAGGGATGTAAACTAATCACAGTTGTTGAGCCGCATAGGGTATGACTCCTGAGTAGTAACCTCCTGGTACTTTCCTGAGGAAGGCACTATGAGCTTGTCTGCTTAGCTTCCTTTTCTCTGGTAAGCTTGTTCTGAAGCTTAGAGACTGGGATTGATTCCTCCTGCCTAGGGTTTTGATTAGGTGTTTGCTTAAGAGCCCTGCTTAGGGTGTTGGATAAAGTTCTGTTTAGAGCTAGATTAGGAGCTTGTTTCAGGTTTGTTTGAGGCCCTGCTCAGGGTTAGTCTCTTTGTGTTGTTTGACTTGTGTGATATTGTGTTGCATTAGACTTAGGTTCATCTAGATAGTTTTGAATAAGTGCGTCTTAGAAGTAGACTTTGTGTGCATGAGAAGTTGAGGTGGTCCTCCTTCTGCTTGTTTGTTATTGCATGGCTTTGCTTGTTGGTATTCGGTAGAGCTGAGCTCCCTTGCCTTTGTGGTTTGCGGCCTCTGCGCCTTGTTTGTCTAGTTGTTGCATTCATGCATATTTTCAGTATTCATTTACGTTGCAGTTTCTTGTTTGTGGTTTAGTCCTGTTGCCATGATCCCTTAGGAGCTCTGACTTCCCCGCTGCGGAGTTGTTATGATAGACATTAGGATGGTCAACCAGGTGTGGTAGCAGTAGGTAGATTCCCCTGTTTCTCAGCTATAGTTTTTAGGGTTTCCCTTTCCTTTCTGTAGGAGCTTTTGAGTAGCTTGATCCGTAGTTAGCTGAACTACAGCTGCTCTGATTCTTCGTTCCAGACGAAGATATGTAGGCATAGGATGCGATATCCTAGCGAGCACACTAACGACTAACTTTTGTTCTCTCGCGGCTGTGCGATCGAGACTTTCCCGCTAACGTCTAATTGTTATCCCTTTCTCTTGCCCGAGCGCATTTGAGACCAGATCATAGTTGTAGGCTCCCGAGCCTTAGAGACCAGTTTGTTTTCTCACTGTTGTGTGAGAGCCCCTGTTTACCCGTAGTTAGCCGAACTACGTTTGCTCTGATCTTTCATTTCAGATGAAAGTACGTAGGCACAGGACGCGATGTCCTGGCGAGCAACCTTTCCCCCGTTTAGACGTAGGCAGCCGAACTACGTTGACTCTGACTTTCCCATTGCACGAGGGAATACGTAGGCCCAGAACACCGTATGTTCTGTCGAGTCCTGTCCTTTTATTTTCTTTTTAGACCAGCCATTAGCGTAGATAGATAATACACCCTTTTACCTATAAACACCAAGCGTGGATCCCATCGAGTACGATGGACGTGAGGGGTGCTAATACCTTCCCCTTGCGTAACCGACTCCCGAATCCAGGTTTTGGTTGCGATGACCATACCTTTTCCCGTCTTTGCGAGGTTTACTTCGAGCGTTTCCTTTCCCGCTCTGAGGGATAAATAACGCACGGTGGCGACTCTCCTGTCAAGCCGGCGCCGATTTTCGCAGTAGCGACAGCTGGCGACTCTGCTGGGGACCTATAGCATCTAGGGACTTTTCCCATCCCTTATGCTGGGACCGTTTCCCATCCCCTACGCGAGTCAATCCTAGCGCTTGGATGTTTATTCGTTGGGTGTTGTGCATAGTGTGTTTTACTTTTCTGCACTTTACTTTCTGTACCTTTACCTTTCCGCATTTATTTTCCAGCATTACATTATTGTGATTATTGCTGTGGGCAAAGGGAGGTTACTGTGAGTGGAAAGCCGGACCTGGGCTTGAGTACACACCTAGATATAGTTGTGGAGAAGTAGTAGACGAACCTGTCTGCTGAGCAGGCACAGTTCCCTACGAAAATCTGCGCTCAGACGAGATTCTTGCAGAGGTGCTCCTTTCCGGTCCTGAGGATCTGAGAGGAGTCCAGACGTGAGGATTGTCGACTCTGGGGACCGATCATTTGGAAGTCAGCTAAGTGAGGCCTCTTCATGACTTGATGATGCCACTCCTTCTGGGAATCGCATCGTCACTCATGAAAGTCTGTGACGCTGATAACCGCATAGGATGCCGTACCTTTGTCCGTGGATTAGGTCTATCCTACCTGTGAGAGGGACTGGGTTATTGCAGGAAAACTGGCCTTCAGAAACCATGATTCATTATCTTTATCAGATGGTATTCTTGATTCATCTCCAGGTGTGTTGTCTGGGTCAGATGGGTTTCTTATCTGAGGTTGAGGCTATTATCAGATGGTATTCTCGTCAGATACAGAGGTTCAGATGGTTTTCTTACCAGGGGATTGATATTTTTGAGCATCAGATGATAGTTAGTGGCATGAGGTTCTGATGACCGTGATTGGTTTTCTGTTCTTGATCACAGAGATATTCCTCTTCAGGCTACAGCATAGCCCCTGTGTTCGCAGATTGCATTATTTATCACATTGCATCATTGCATTACCATCTGCATTCAACTAACGTGTGTGTATTGCAGGTACGTATTTTCCCTTCCAGTTCTGGTGTTTGTTCCTAGCAAGACATGGAAAACCTGAAGAGAGTATTGCCCTATAAGTTTCCGTCGCCGAATATCAGTCCATTGTTAGAGTTGATTGCTATTGCTAAGAAGAGAGGAATGGGTGACTTCAGAAAGAGATATGGGAGGATTCTGACCTACGTTTATCAGCCATCTGTCTACGAGACCAGCGGCATCTACACTCTGTTACAGTTCTACGACGCGGAGCTCAGGTGTTTTGTATTTCCCGACTTTGTTTTGGCTCCTACCCTGGAGGAGTACTCTGCACTTCTGGATATACCGATCCGTGAGCAGATGCCTTTTTTTCGTACGGACGCTGAGCCTAAGCTGGCTGAGCTTTCTGCCATCCTGTGCTTGAAAGAGTCTGAGTTGTCTGGGAAGATGATCAGAAGAGGAGACGTATGGGGGTTTCCGTTGGATGTCTTAGTGGAGAAGGCTCGAGAGTATGCCCAGAAGGGTAGATGGGATGTTTTTGACGCCATTCTTGCTGTATGTGTGTATGGCATCGTGTTATTCCCGAACATTCCTGATTTTGTTGATTCAGATGCCTTCTATATTTTGGCTGCGGGAAACCCAGTTCCTACTTTGCTGGGAGATATCCACCATTCAACTCATTACCAGAATGAAAAGCGACGAGGAAGGAATGTGTCTTGTTGCGTACCTCTCCTATGCAGGTGGTTCACCAGTCATTTGCCTAAGTCAGGCCCGTTTGTCACATCTATCAATTCTCTAGGATGGCCCGAGCGCTTAATGGGATTAACTGCTGAGAACGTGGTATGGACCAACAAAGAGGTATTCGGAGCTGAAGTCATACTCAAAGGCGAAGGATTCCCGAATGTTCCGTTAATAGGAAGGAAAGGTTGTGTCAACTATAACCCTTCCTTATTGATCAAGCAATTTGGGTACATACCTCAAGGAGCGCCAAAGCCCGAGGAAATACAGGAATCTCTGTATCTCACCGGGGCAATAGGGAAAGAGATGCTGACCAAACTTGAGAAAGCCTGGAAAAACTTGCACAAGAGAGGGAAGCTTTCAGGTAGCAGAGGGGATACTCGAGGTCCTAGCCCATATGAAGAATGGATTCGTGAGCGAGCTGTGAAGTTCCTTATGCCGTATCCAGCGATTCAGCCATTGCATCCTCCTCTAGTAGAGGAGCCTACCACTGTGGACGTTCAGGTCTACAAGCAGCTGATGGCGGAGAAAGAAGAGCTAGCAAGGGCTAAAGAGGCTTTAGAGCAGGAGAATGCCAAGCTTCGGCATGAAAATATTGAAACAGGGTATATTTCTAAGCAACAGGATGAAACTCTGAAACATCTGAAGGCTACGCTATTGGAATTGACTGAAACAAAGAAGCGTCTGGAGTTAGATGTAGACTCAGTTAGTAGTGTGTTGGCTACCAAGAAGCAAGAGCTGGAAAGGGCCTACACAAAGCTAGCCAAGTTCAGAGAACACTGGGATCTCACTATGACCAAGCGCAAGGAGCGGGAAGAAGGGCTGAAGACACAGATTGCTCAGTTAGAAGAACAGGTCAAAGTGAAGAACGAAGAGCTTGAAGAAGAAGCCTGTCGCCGATACGAGGCCGAGCGCAAGTTGACAGATGCCATGAAGAACTTGGAAGATTTCCAGCATAGAGCAGATGCCAAGAGACCCAAACCTGGGGATGGTGCTAATGATAAAGCTTGGGAAGACTTTGTCAGAGACATCCAGGGGACGGTCAGGAAGAGGGATCGACTGATAGAAGGTTTGATTTATCAACCGGATCATGCAGAGACAAAGAAGATGGTCGAGGACTTCCGCAACCGTACCCGTATTTGATTTCTCTTGTATTCTGTATGTTGAGATCACCACCAGGCCTGTTGGTCGGGATCCTCTTTGTCATATCAGCTGTATGGAGCATAGTTATGTAACTTCTTGACAAGACTGTTATTCTAATCAATATATGAGGGATTTTCCAAATATTGTCTCTATGGTTTATCTCGTCTTGCTACCACTGACACCGGAATTGGAGGGAAAATATCTCCAATGCACACATGCACGTTAGCATTTTTGTATTTCTGTTTGCATAAATCATATTGCATAGCATTTAGCAGGTCAGAACACTTATCCAGCCTTTATTTTCACCAGAAAGTGATTCTCGGGGAACTATTTGAGGCAAGAGCAGAGTGTTGAAGACGACCAAGGGGCTGAAGCGGATTTGAGCAGAATCAAGCAGTGTAATCAGTTACCGGTAATTGGCAGCTATGGCTGAAGGCAATTTCCAGGTTCCTGACACCCAGGCAGGGTTTACTGTGGCGTCCAACCATCAGTATGATTCTATGGAAGGCTTCCCGCAAGCGAACAATCTTACTGCAGACCAAGTTGTGCAGCCTGCTGTTGAGAACCGAGATCAGCATGAGCAGTTTCTTGCCCGAAATGAACGTTATCCTACTGTTAACAATCAATGTGTTGCTTTCCCTGCGATGAATTACCGGAGAGATATTCCAATGACCGGGTTAGTAGATCCAAGAGCTCTTGACGATGGTAGAAGACTCCGAGTGTTGGAAGAGCAAATGAAAGCCTTGGAAGCGAAAGATGCCGTTAACCTGGATGCTGTAGCCATGTGTTTGGTCCCTGACCTCGTGTTACCGCACAAGTTCAAAATGCCGGAATTTGAAAAATACACGGGAGATAGCTGTCCGAAGTTGCATTTGATGATGTTTTGTCGAAGGATGACTTCGTTTGTGCGAAATGACAAATTGATGATCCATTGCTTTCAGTATAGCCTGACTGGGGCATCCCTGAGATGGTATGTGCAATTAGAGAGTAATCAGATTCGATCATGGGTGGATTTAGCCAGAGCTTTCATAAAGCAATATGATTACAACTTGGATTTGACTCCTAGTCTCGTAGATCTGCAAGAATTGTCGCAAGCGGAGAATGAATCATTCAGAGCGTATTTGCGAAGGTGGAAAGAATTGTCTGCTAGCGTTCAACCACCGCTTCCGGAAAGGGAACTGGTTGACATCTTCTTGGGTACTCTGAAAGGCCATTATTTTGACAAATTGTTCAGTTGCACAAGCTTTGTGGGCTTGATGAGGCTGGGAGAGATTGTTGAGAGAGGACTCAGGAGTGGAAAGTTTCGAGGTGTTCCTTATGTCCCAGTTGATAAGATTGAGTCAGTTGTCAGTTCTCAAGAAAAGTGGGAAGGAGATGATGCCACCTCAGAATCTCTAGCATCTCAGGATCAGTTTTCAGACACTTCAAGTCAACGGTCATCTTATCGCCGATCGCGTCAGCATGCTCCACGAAGACCAAGGAAGCCTGAAAGGCAGTTTACTCAGCTACCGGTGTCGTACAGCCAGTTGTTGCCAGATCTGGTCAGAAGTGGATTGATAGTACCGAAAGAGACTAAGCCGGTGATTCCACCGTATCCTCCAGGTTTTGATGCCAGCGCCCGCTGTGAGTACCATGTTGGGGCACAGGGGCATTCAACAAATGATTGTAAGGTGCTTAGAAGTCAGATTCAGGATCTGTTAGACTCTAGCCGTATTTGCATCACTCCTCAAGGTTGTGTTCAGATTAATGATTTTCCGTCTTCTAGTTGTGCGGGTTCGTCAGTTAATATCATGGAAGGCTCCACAGGAAGTGTGTGCTCTGAAGATTGTCAATCAGAGAGTTCAGTTGAATATGGGGGAAGTTTCTAGAGGTTTATATGCCGGGTGTCGCATCTGTTTCTCTGCCTAACCCGTTTAGCTTTTGTGCATCAGTATTTGTCGATCACCACCAGGATTGTTGGATGGGGTCGTTATATTCAGACTCATTTGTGCTTACCTGCTGATTTTGTTGGTTGTACATGTGTTGGAGATGTTCATCTGTGTGCTTATAGTTTGAGTTTCTCTTTATCTCGTTATGAATATGTGTTTGTTTGCTGCACTGCATTATCATTTAACAGGTATATCAGAACCGTGGGCCTTATTTCCTCATCGTCCAGTTTATTGCAGGAATTCCCTCAGAGACATGGAACAGAATCAGTCTGAATTGATCGAAGTCCGAAGCCAGCTGGGGCAGATGATGAGAGACATGCAAGAGATGCGTCTGGAGCAGAAGATTCTCAAAGAGGAGAACAGTCAGCTGAAGACCCAAATGAGCTTGATCATGGAAGTAGTCAAGAATGTGCTTAGGAAAGAAGACGATCAGCTATTCGAAGCCGCAATGAAGAAGCTCGTGCCACCTGTGCATGTGGAACCTGAGCAGCAGCAACAGAAGATACATCCGGTTCAGCGGAAGATCCAGGAAGGAAAGCCAAGGAGAATATTTGAGGCACCGCCTATGGCATATGCGGAGCTCTTGCAGATCTTATTGAGGTTTAATCTGGTTGAGAAAAGAACGTTGGCACCACCAACAAAAGCGTTTCCTCAGGGATACGATGCCAATAAACAATGTGAATTTCATTCCGGGGCATTCGGACATGACATCGAGGGTTGTCATGCTTTCAAGCACAACGTTCAAGACCTGATTGACTCGCACGATATTGAATTCACGCCGGGCGGCGTAGCTGTGCATATTGCTCCTGTCTCAGTCGATGCTAAGATGACAGATGTTTCCAAAGCTGCAGTGGGTCAGAAGCGTATCCTGGATTCCATAGTGTCAGAATCTCCAGGCCCACAATTGTTGCCTATTCCTGGGGCAGATCTGAGAAAGCAAATGGCTAAGCATAAGGAGAGCGTTAATCAGTACATCGAAGATCAAGAAGCCGATGTTGCATTTGATACGAAGGGTGCTCAAGGGTCAACCCGATACCGGCAGCAGCAGCCTCAGCAACAGAATAATCGGGGGTATAAGAGAGGTCAGAATCCAGGTCCTTTGGCAAGCCGTCATTTGGAAACTCCCCCTATACCATACGCACAGCTTCTGCAGACATTGCTTCAGCTCCAATTGGTTCGTAAAAGGACATTGGCTCCCTTAACGGGACCACCACCACCGGGGTACGATGCTGACGCTACTTGCGAGTTCCATACCGGGGCACCTGGCCATACAGTTGAGAACTGTAAAGCATTTAAACACAAAGTGCAGGATCTGCTTGATAGTGCAGCAATCAGCTTCGGGCCGGGAGGTCCCCACATCATCTGAATGAAAGAGGAAGAGCTCTATAGTTTGGTTGGGTCATTGAAAGCAGATCAAGACAGCATCGGGTTACCTCTAATAAAGATAGCTGGTTCAGCAGCAGGGTAGATGCAAAAGCCCAGTTCTCGGGAGCTAGCATATTTTCTTTGTTTTAGCTTGTCATTTCTTGGCATTTGTAATTGCTTTCCTGTTTGAATTTGTAAACTTGTTTGTAAAACTTGTTGTTTCCATTTCAATTGATGATAATGAAATAAATGTGCATGTTTTGATTGAATCCATTCGTGTTCACTAACTGTTTTGCAAATGTCCAACACTTGGTTAAGTAGAATTTGGGGAGGATGACGAAAATGACCGACATGCAAATATCGATAATGTATGCTTTTGAAATAAAACCTGTTGATGATGTACAGGCATTGTTTCAAATCCTTAAACACCGGAGATATAAGGAAGATAATCCCTTGTCAACCCCTTTGAGCCTTGTAGTAGGAGTTTCTTTCTGTGAACGAAAAAACCCTCAATCTTAACCTGGGGCAGGGTAGGTGTTAGCTAATTTGACCGAGCGTCCAAATTGCAAAAGGAGTGTCCGTTCGAGGATCAATCACACCCCTAGAGGTCGTACCTAAAAGACCACAGTGGTTCAATCAAGAGTGGGATAGCCACATCATTCCCAAAGATTCAGGCAACCAGTGTCACACGACTTGTTCGAAAGGAAAAAAAAATGAAAGAAAAAGGATCAAAAGCCCGCTAAGTCAAGAAAATTTCAAAACAAATGACTTAGGCAAAAATGAGGGCATCCCGCTGGACTGAAAAATCAAAAGAAACTCAAAAGGAGTCAGTCCAGGCAAAAGTTAGGGATATGAAAAGAAAAAAGATGAAAAGGATCAAAAGAAAAATCCTCGATGAAAATACAAGTCGTGTGACCACAAATGTCAAAGACGAAAAGTGAGTGACTGTCACTCCAAAATCCAAAAGTTTCTCGAACTATCATTCCTATTTTCTTTCAGCCTCTGAGAGGTGAGAGCTAAGGTCGAATTAGCTGAACGTAGGATGGGAGAACATCAAGGAGAATGGGTGGGTTAAAGTAAACTTTGAGCCTTTATCCTTTCTTTCAAAACCATGAACCTGACCACGTTACAACCTTCAAAAGTCCTAATTGAAGCAGGTTGTTTCGAAAGCATACTCCGGTAAAGGTCGTGTCGATTCTGACTCCTAAGGTTCCTCTTACCATGTTGATACTGATGTTGATAAATGTTTTGTGCATCATATGCCATAAACTGTTTTTCCTTTTTCCCCGTGAACGGATTGGATGTCAAAGCTGTCATATGTGTTGCATTAATACATCTTTTATGCATAACAACTTGTTTTACTTGCGAGTAAGCGCTTGACAGCAGAAAAGCTTCCTACAATGGAAAGTATGGTCAAGATAGAACACAGAACGCCCGAAGGTTCCGAGGGCAGGGGCAAGCTTTTACTGTGATCCCCCAGTCAGGTCAGCCTTTCGAAGACAGTTATTCTGGGGCAATCAGGTTGAGATTCAGGCGAATACGGTCAAGAGCGCTACTCTGAATCAGATAATCGAGGCAAGGTCATTGCAGTCAGGAGCAGACCATCTTAAGCACGCAAAGATTGCGCGAGAAGCATTCAAGGTGAAGTATCTCTCAGGAGTTCAGAACGCTGAGGCATGTTGTATCAGGCCATCAAGGAACAAATTTGCAGATTCTCTTTCAAGGGCTATCCCCACAGAGGTCCCGTAGGCTGAGGCATATCAGAAGCAAGAGGATTGTTGTTCTCCGTACCCACAGGGTCATTCCGAGTTATTCGAGCAGATGCAGTCGATTTTCGAGAGCGAAGATGAATGCGGGAGGTCGTGTCACCATCCCTTGACTCTTCAAGGCTGTGTATTCAGGAAGAATATTTTCCAGCGTCAGGTGTACCTGATCCAGTAAGATGGCTTAAGAGCTCAAATCCAAGTTTGCGATTACTGTGAAGACCATCCGTGTTGGTGCATCAATTTCCAGATCCGAGCTTCGTCAGTACGCGGGAGGACTCCCTCCATTTTCTCCAGCAAAGTCCAATTGGTCATTGGTATGGGTAAGCTATTCCCAGAGGAGTCTAATCATATTCAGCACGTCTGCTATTTTACAGTGGAATTACATTCCCCAGCAGGGTATTACTCCGTCGAGGTGTTCGGTTAAGTTCCCGGTATCCCCAGCAGGGTTGATTTCACTCTCCCAGCATTTATTTTGCTAGGACGATTCAGTGATATCCGGGTTATCCCCAGCAAAGTTGGCCTCGCCTTCAGCATTTATTTTGCTGAAGTGGTTTTCTGTACCCGGCCTTCTCCGGCAGCTCGAGCCTGCTAACATATTGCATGCATCATATTTGCATCATACCTGCATATCATTGTCAAAATGCGTAGCATTTCCATCTAGAATGGAGCATTACGCTGTAGAAAGATTAAAGCATTTGCATAGGCATACAAAGCGTAAGTCAGGTTTTCTATCAGCTTCATATGGCACGTGAATTACTCTGTGATCAGGGGCATTTATCCAGCAACAGTATTCAGACAGTTCAGCGGATTATTTGTATCTCAGATCATACAGCGATTATGCTTTGATCAGTCAGTCATCTGATGTTGACAAGCTTTTCTTCCCGTCAATTCATATTGGCGATGTGTTCCTCCAACGAATGGATTTCTCCGACGTCTGGAGTACGAATGTGGTTTTCTTTCCGTCTATCCATAGACGATGTGAAGTTGCGGGTGATCGCAGTAAGATTTCAAGAAGGGGTTTCTCCCAGGATATGCTTTTCTTTCCGTCTATCAGTAGACGATGTGAAGTTTCGAGCTACTGTTCAGCGGGTTTCTTATTGCCGGATCATACATATGATGAGGTGTTTCCCCAGCGAGTCTTCTCCGGCTATCCTTAGTTGTTGAGGGGTTTCAAAATGATTTCGAATATCGGTTCTCTTTCTGGTTATTGGATGAGATGACGTTTAAGAGGGACTTTTCTGACCATCAATCCCTATTGATGACGAGGCTCTTCGAAGAATGTTCAGTTTGCATGATTGTCGATTCTTATTGACGACATGTTTCTTAAAAGGTGGTTTTTCTTCCCGTTAGTCCATACTGACGATGTGGCCCCTTCAAAGATATTGATCTTTCCATCAATTCCCGTAGACAGAAGGATTCTGAAATTCAAAGGATGGTGTTGAATTGCGTTATGGTGACTTCCCGTCTATCTTTAGACGATGTGTGCATGGAGATTCTGGTGTCTTTCCGTCTATCCTTAGATGATGTGAGAATGGAGATTAAGGTTTTCTCCCGTCTGTCAGTAGACAGCGTGAATTCAGAGATTATTTCTTTCCGTCTACTCTTAGACGATGAGAATAATGAGTTGTTCATCAATCAGGATGATCCCGTCTACTCTTAGACGATGAGAATAATGAGTTGTTCATCAATCAGGATGATCCCGTCTACTCTTAGACGATGAGAATAATGAGTTGTTCATCAATCAGGATGATACCGTCTACCCTTAGACGATGAGAATAATGAGTTGTTCATCAATCAGGATGATCCCGTCTACCCTTAGACGATGAGAATAATGAGTTGTTCATCAATCAGGATGATCCCGTCTACCCTTAGACGATGTGGATAATGTTTTGTTTCATCAATCAGGATGATCCCGTCTACCCTTAGACGATGTGGATAATGTTTTGTTTCATCAATCAGGATGATTCCGTCTGCCCTTAGACGATGAGAATATTGATTTGTTTCGTCAATCAGGATGATTCCGTCTACCCTTAGACGATGTGTATATGGAGATTAATGATTTCTTCCCGTCTATCCTTAGACGATGTGAGTTGTTTTGTTTCATCAATCAGGATGATCCCGTCTACCCTTAGACGATGTGAATTGATTTGTTCATCAATCAGGATGATTCCGTCTATCTTTAGACGATGTGTGTATGGAGATTAATGTTGTCTTTCCGTCTATCATTAGACGAGGTGAGTATTCAATAATGGTGTCTTCCCGTCCATCTTTGGACGATGTGAGTATATTTCTCTTCCTGCCCATCAGTAGGCAATGTGAAAGGATCAGGTATTTTGTTGTAGCCCTCAGAGTTTTGTTACATGGGGTATCACAAGCAACGGGTATTCAATCAGGAGTTCTTTATCAGATGATCAATCAGTTTGGTGCCGCAATAGCTGGACTCGGTTTTCTGGACTTTATTCTCCAAGCAGTGGACAGTATATGCTCGCGGTTGGCAAATTTTCGGGTTTTATTTGTATTCAACCGTCTCGTACCTCTGAATGTTTGAAGGCTGAGCGCTCTTCAAACCCTTCAGGTCCAAGTCGCTTGAATAGGGGCAGCTGTTGCACCCTAAAATTTGACCAACCGATCCTCCTATCTGACTCATGGTTTAAATTCATATTCACAGCTCAGACAGATGATTTTTGTGCACAAGCAGGGGATATCAGAGTTTACAGCTTGATTTTTGTCTATCAGATATGGCAGACCCAGTCCAGATTGCCAGGGTTTTATCTTCAGGAAATTGTGCGCTCCTCGGTGATTTTTCAGTGATTTTGGGGATATTCTGATGCCCGGGGATTTCCGTGCGATTCGATCTGGTCTCGTGCGCTCTTTTATGGGGGTCATTTGCATTCATCTGCATTTTTTAGGATTTTAATAGGCTTTTGTGAATTTTTAGCAGGCTTTATAGAATTTTTCTGGAATTTAAATAGGGCTTTTGAATATTTTAATAGCTTAATTTTCTTTTTAGAATTTTATAGGATATTTTAAATAGACTTTAATCATTTGTAGAATTTTAATAGAATTTAAATAGCTTTTATCATTTTTAGGATATTAGTGAATTTTCTCTTAGCATATTAAATAGAGTGACAAATTAGGGTTAATAGGAATTAATTGTTTTTTAAATAATATAGTTTTTCTTTTTTAATAATAGATTTTTAGTAGATATTAAATAATATTAGAAGTTTAATAGAGTTAGTAGAGATATAGAATTAATTAGACTTTAATCATTTTTTAGAGTTTAATTAGGATTAATTGGATTTTTAGAGTTAATTAGAGGTTAATTGATTTTTTAGATTTAATTAGTATAATATAGAATTAGTTAGACTTTTAATCTTTTTAGAGTTTTAATTAGGTTAATCATGTTTTAGATTTAATTAGATTGATTTAGAATTAATTAGGCTTTTAATAATTGATTAGATATAATTAGGTTAGTTAATTGTTTTTTTCAGTTTTTCTTTACAGTTTTGTTTTCGAATGGGCCCAGTGGGGTGTTTTTTGGTAAATTGGCTCATCAGCAGAAAAAAGTCCAAACAGTCCAGTCCAAAGTCCAGCGCACACCAGAATGTTCTAGAGAATTCCAGCGAACTCCAAGGGTATAAAAGTGACGCGTGTCACACATGCAGAGGCCCCACCCGTTTTTTCTCAGAATCCTCCACGCGTTTGCCACCAATCCACCCACTTCAGACTCTCTCTCATCCTGCCACACAGCCCCCACACGTGGCATCACCTCAACCCACACCCAGCCACGCGTCCCGCATGCACTTCTCACCGGGAAAGTCCCCGCCGGCCATGCAAGCCCGGTGACAACCTACTCCGACCACCCTCCTCCACCGCAACGGTCACCTGAAGCCGGTAATCTCACCGGAATCTGCGAATTTCCCTAGCAATCCCAGTTTCATCCAATCTTCTCCGTCAGCCATTCATCAACCTCCTCACCGGAAAACGCACAGACCGCCGGAACCTTCATCGGTGTTGAAGTTTTTCCAGAACGACGCTACTCATCATTTATTCTTCAGATTTACAAGAACTTCATCCATCAACGCTCAAGCTTGCCAAGAACTCCACCTCCGTTCTCCAGATTCGTACGATCTTCATCCACCTTCAAGTATCTTCAAGATTCCCAGAAAGAACTCCAGGACCTTCATACACCTTCTTCAAAGAAATCAAGGTCAAGACCTTCATCGTTGCTTCTGTCAGAAATTACTGAGGTGCTCTCCATTTCTCCGTTCAAGATCATCATCGAGCGTGATCCCAGGCTTCGTGTTGATCTTCTCCGTCCAAGATCTTCATCTTGCATGTTCGTCCAGAGTACTGTGTTCGCCCAGATCTCCAAGATCTTCAAGTTTTTCAGTGATCCTTGAGAGCCTTCATCAAGACTCCTTGCGTAACGTCTTGAGATTATCCAGTCTTCTTCAGCAAAGGAACTCCACGAGCTGTTCGTATTCCATATCCAGGTACGTGTTCATGCGATTCTGTTTGCGTTTTTCCTTCTGATTGCTGAGATTTTCTGATTTCGTTTTGATTCAAATAGAGTCTAGATTAGGGTTGAATGGATTTGAGTTTGGGAATGGTGGTTTGTTTGAGATTTGTGAGAGTTTGAGAGTTTCAGAAGAGGGTTTGAGAGAGAATCTCAGAGCGGCGTTAGGGTGAGAGGTGAGGATGAACAGTGCTAGGGTTAGGGGAGGAGAGCTGAGTTTTGATGTATATTGGGTTAGGGTTTGGACGTTGGGCTTAGGCCCAAACGTGTCTCTGAACGCGCTACACCCCCTCAATTGCTAGTTCCCCCCCCCCTGTTTGAGAGACCTGAGAATAATTGGGGTGGGCCTTAGGCCCAATTGCTGTTAACACCCCTCATTTGAGCCCAGTAATGATAATCAACTAGGAATTACTAAGTCAGCACCCCCCTGCGCCCAGCTCAGCTTTTTTTTGTTTTTTTCTGGATAATCAATCTGGGCCCTGCGCCCCATTTGCTAGTGGCACCCCCAGAATCAGGGCCCAGCTGAATAATAACCCATAAACTCTTGCTGTTTGCACCCTCCATGTTATTTTCTTTTATTTTGATTTTTTCTTTTATATTTCCACATTAAATGAATCATAATAAAATGTAAATAAATGTTTTTTTCAATAATTCTTTTTCAACCCTTTCATGAAAAATGTTAAGAAAATTAAATAAAAATAAAAAAGGACATTTTATTTTTATTTTCTATTTTAGTGCATATTTTCCATTTAATTGATTTTTTAATATTTTCAATGCATGCATATCATTAGAAAATTCATAAAAAATGGTAGAATTAGTCAAATAATTCCGTTCTTTTTTCTATAGACTCGTGATTCAGTGTAGAATTTTATAGCATAAAAACATTAGCTTAATCATGCATTTTCATTTTAATTGCATTTTTTCATTGTTATTGATGTTGGATAAATTGGTCTGTGGATATGTCTGTGTTGCTGATTTTATTTCTTTCATCTGGTGTTGAACTTTGTTCTGATTTTTCAGTATGTTGTCCTAGAGCCATGTAGGTCTCCCCTAGATTTTTATTAGATTTTTGTAGGGTGTCCTGATGTGATTTGTCTGAGCCTGAAAATAGGAGAAGCTTTGATGACTTCTGACTTTGAAGTTCAACTGTGGTTGAACTTCAGAGATAGTCTCCTGTGGCTTGTTGGCCTGTGGGTTCTTCCTGAAGGTGGGAGCTGATGGAGGTCCTGTTGGAGCTTGCAAGGATGCAGTAGTTTGAGGCTTAGTCTAGGAGCTTGTTGTCTGTTTGTGAGGTTCGAGATCCTGAAGTTTGAAAGGAGCTTGTGGTACTTTCCTGAGGGAGGCACTATGAATGACTTTCATCCTTCCTTCTCACCTCTTTCTTAAGTATCCAATGATGTCGGAGCCGACTTGTGAGTTTAATTCCTCCTGAGGAGGGATGTAAACTGATCACATGTTGTTGAGCCACATGGGATACGATTCCTAAGTGGAAGCCTCCTAGCACTTTCCTGAGGAAGGTCCTATGGGTCTATTCACTTAGTTCCAGTAGTTTGTCTAGGATTTCGTAAGTATCCAGTGATGTTGGAGCTAACTTGTGAGTTTAATTCCTCCTGAGGAGGAATATAAACTGATCACAGTTGTTGAGCCACGTAGGATACGATTCCTAAGTGTCAGCCTCCTAGTACTTTCCTGAGGAAGGTCCTATGAGTCTGTTCACTTAGTTCCCTTAGCGCATATAGGTTCTTTCCCAAATATCCAGTGACGCCGGAGCCTTCATGTGAGTTTAATCTCTCCTGAGGAGGGATGTAAACTAATCACAGTTGTTGAGCCGCATAGGGTATGACTCCTGAGTAGTAACCTCCTGGTACTTTCCTGAGGAAGGCACTATGAGCTTGTCTGCTTAGCTTCCTTTTCTCTGGTAAGCTTGTTCTGAAGCTTAGAGACTGGGATTGATTCCTCCTGCCTAGGGTTTTGATTAGGTGTTTGCTTAAGAGCCCTGCTTAGGGTGTTGGATAAAGTTCTGTTTAGAGCTAGATTAGGAGCTTGTTTCAGGTTTGTTTGAGGCCCTGCTCAGGGTTAGTCTCTTTGTGTTGTTTGACTTGTGTGATATTGTGTTGCATTAGACTTAGGTTCATCTAGATAGTTTTGAATAAGTGCGTCTTAGAAGTAGACTTTGTGTGCATGAGAAGTTGAGGTGGTCCTCCTTCTGCTTGTTTGTTATTGCATGGCTTTGCTTGTTGGTATTCGGTAGAGCTGAGCTCCCTTGCCTTTGTGGTTTGCGGCCTCTGCGCCTTGTTTGTCTAGTTGTTGCATTCATGCATATTTTCAGTATTCATTTACGTTGCAGTTTCTTGTTTGTGGTTTAGTCCTGTTGCCATGATCCCTTAGGAGCTCTGACTTCCCCGCTGCGGAGTTGTTATGATAGACATTAGGATGGTCAACCAGGTGTGGTAGCAGTAGGTAGATTCCCCTGTTTCTCAGCTATAGTTTTTAGGGTTTCCCTTTCCTTTCTGTAGGAGCTTTTGAGTAGCTTGATCCGTAGTTAGCTGAACTACAGCTGCTCTGATTCTTCGTTCCAGACGAAGATATGTAGGCATAGGATGCGATATCCTAGCGAGCACACTAACGACTAACTTTTGTTCTCTCGCGGCTGTGCGATCGAGACTTTCCCGCTAACGTCTAATTGTTATCCCTTTCTCTTGCCCGAGCGCATTTGAGACCAGATCATAGTTGTAGGCTCCCGAGCCTTAGAGACCAGTTTGTTTTCTCACTGTTGTGTGAGAGCCCCTGTTTACCCGTAGTTAGCCGAACTACGTTTGCTCTGATCTTTCATTTCAGATGAAAGTACGTAGGCACAGGACGCGATGTCCTGGCGAGCAACCTTTCCCCCGTTTAGACGTAGGCAGCCGAACTACGTTGACTCTGACTTTCCCATTGCACGAGGGAATACGTAGGCCCAGAACACCGTATGTTCTGTCGAGTCCTGTCCTTTTATTTTCTTTTTAGACCAGCCATTAGCGTAGATAGATAATACACCCTTTTACCTATAAACACCAAGCGTGGATCCCATCGAGTACGATGGACGTGAGGGGTGCTAATACCTTCCCCTTGCGTAACCGACTCCCGAATCCAGGTTTTGGTTGCGATGACCATACCTTTTCCCGTCTTTGCGAGGTTTACTTCGAGCGTTTCCTTTCCCGCTCTGAGGGATAAATAACGCACGGTGGCGACTCTCCTGTCAAGCCGGCGCCGATTTTCGCAGTAGCGACACTCTTCACTCACAAATACACTCTTGCTTAAAAGCTTCTAAGTGAACACTTAGCAGTGTACTAATAACAGCCTAAACATGTCTACCACTATGCACCCAAAGATACACAGGGTGACTTACAAGGTCACACACAATAGACTCTCAAAACCCTAAACCTTAATTATGCACTCAAGTTTTTCTTGTTGTAAGTGCTTGATTTCCCTTGCTTCTGCTCCTCCTTAAATAGTAATGCAGACTGGGCTTGGGCTGGTCAAAAGTAACAAACATTAGGTTTAACCAAGTTAAACCACTTTCCATAATTCATGGTGCTGTCAAATTAGGTCACAGCTGCTTCATGTTATGCCTAGCCCTGACTAGAATCTCGCCTGAGATAACTAAGGAGTCATAACAGGTTTCCTGAAGTATAGCCTGAGTTTCCTCTTGTAATATAACAGTAAACCTAAACACGCGCGCTGATGTCATACGCTTGATGTCCTAACATCCAGCATGACATCCAACACACTTTGTTCTTAGCTGACCAAACTTACCATGCTGAACACTCCTGCATAATCTTCTTCCTAAAAAGTCTCAAAGATCCTTTTTATGAACACCAATTAAATCTGCACTTTGTTCCTACTAAATCTCTTTGGCCTGCACATACTGATGAGGTATATCCAAAGCACTTCTGTCAAGTGATATAAAATAGCAGCTCCTGCTGTACCAGGCAGCGATGTCATGACATTGGTAATGACATCCTGATTAAACCACATGACAGCAGTTCTATCACCACCGCAGATGGATGTCACGACATTCAGCATGACATTCACATTAAAATATACCACAGCAGTTTTGTCACCACAGCAGATGGAGATGTTATAACATCATGCTTAACATCAGTGCAGAATCATGTTTTACCAAAATTTAGTCAATCATAGAACCATGGACAATCATAGAGTCATGGAACTAACAGTAACCAACCAAAAGGATACGAGAAGTATTACCTACTACCAACTGAGGGCACTACGACTAATGTAATAAACTCAAAAGGAGAGATTACCAACTATCAACCAAGTGATAGCTACGACAAGGTAACCACACCAAAAGGGTAAGAGAAATATCACCTACTACTAACTAACGGGCAGTACCACAAAGGTAATAAACTTAAAAGGAGAGATTACCAACTATAAACTAAGTGATAGCTATGACAAGGTAACCAAACCAAAAAGATACGAGCTTCCGCTGTCAGAGAGAGGGACCAAAGTTCAATCCAGGAATAAATTTGAGAGAAACAATCAAATAAGACTCTAACCGGTGAGGATATATCTCAATTGGGGATTAATTCCATCCAAATGATGAACTGGAGAGGAAGGCTAAAACAAGCATCATCCACGAGACCTAAACTCAGTGGGGAATTAGAAAGTACAAATACTTTCTGCTTGCGGGTCGACATTCTATTATAGATAAGACACACACACTCTACGGGGATAACAACACCAGAGAGCAGGGAAGCACCAACATAAATGCAAGATGACGAAAGCAACAAACAACATGATATGCAGAATGCGCACATAATGCAGATGAATATGCTGACAAAACAGGCATAAAGATAAATAGAGGGTGAATAAACATCACGACACCACTGAATACTCGGCTAATCTCAACAAAATGGAGATATCATTAGAGATCGTGCTAGGTATTTAGTTAAAGAAATCCTGCAAAAGATAAATAAAAGCCACCAAAGGAAAATAAATCCTATTACAAGGCTCGAGTCTTGATGGAGAAAGGAATATATTTCTTGGGGAGAAACCCAAATATCAATCTTCTAACATAAATAATCCATAAAGGGGATAAAAACATGAATTCTGTTTCGAGGATGGAAGGAAAGCTGTTGGGGAATCATAACAACCCAAATCTTCTTTGACTCTTCCTAGGGATAAGAAAAATCTAATATCAACTCTGTTTCAAAGGGATGGAGATCTGTTGCAGCAAATAATGGATCTGTTGCGGTTGTAACTATGTAAATAGTTGAATAAACTCCACTAGGGAACAACACAAGTCTATTAAGTCCAACAAGGAAACTCTCTTGGGATTAACTAATTATGAGGAAAGCATCATGGACTTGCTGGCGAAAACAAGAAATTAACATCATAGCAAAAGTCAAGGTGTAGGAAATTCTAGATAAATACTTAAAATAAATAGAAAGCCCAACATATGAGTGTCATATCAATACTCCTTAGGTAGAAACAACATCAACGACTTCACTGGAGAAAATCCGAAGTAGGGATGTACAATCTCTGCTGGGGATCAGCAAGGATGAAATCTCTGAGTAATAACAACCTGGAGAGAAAGACATCCTGATAAAGGATAATTAAGAAGTTTACATCATAGCATAAAGTCAAGTTGCAGGAGATTTTAAATCAATACTCGACATAAGCGAGAGAAAACCCAACAATTGACTGTTATATCAACACTTCTTAAAAGATAACAATATTTCTTTCTGTTTGGGAACATCCAAAGCAACAAGAACACATCTAGAGGATAAAGCTCCGCACGGGGACTTGTTAGTAGTAACATGTAACTTCTTCTGGGGAACATCAAAGATAAATCTCAGAATGAGAGTTTCACATCAAGGAGAGGTGGAACTCAAAACTGCTCAACTGCTTGATCATAACATGGCTGAATGAAAGAAACACACTCAGTTGGGGAATTTTTGGATCAAGACCTTTCTGGCGAAAAATCAAACAATACTTGTTTGGAGAATAATCCAAATTAGTATTCGACTAAGGAATACTGGATTTCATGAGTCCAAAACATCATAAAAAATCTTGAGGAAACCCATCATCTTGTTAACAACCAAAGGGGAAACCTGGTTACATCCACAAGAACAAACTCTAATGAGGAATTATCAACAAACTCTACTAGGGAGAAAAAGAACGAACTCTGTTGAGGAAAACACTAAGCTTTGTGCTTCGCGATTTTACCATTCTTGGAATAACCAGTGACATTCCTTTTTGTGTTCATAAATCAAAGAAAAATATTTTTATAATTTTCAAATTTTAAATCAATTATTCACATTTTGTTTCAAAAATCATCATCAACAATAAATGAAATTTTATAAACAGAAACAAAATAAGAATTGCAAATAAAGGGACAACGACCCAAATTTCATTGATGGAATGGAAGTCCGTAAATGGCGTAACTCCATGGATCATTACAAAGTTTGAAAAATGGTAAATACATCGAAAGGGTTATATTGAAATACAATGTCCATTATTCTCCCTAACAACTCTGAACTCCACTATGTTTAAAATTTCTGTTGAGAATGGTTGAAAGAGAATTGTTGACATGCAATGTTGCTTCAAATGATCAAGACTGGTTCAATGCAATTACTTACCATGATCCCTAACTTTTTCCTAGATTTCCCTTTCGGATTTTCAATCTACCAGGATGATTATTTTCTATTTTTGTCTCTAATTTTTGCCTAGATTGCCCTTTCGGGTTTTCAGCCCACCGAGACACTCATTTTTCTCTAAGCCACCCTTTCGGGTTTTCAACTTAGTGAGCTGTTCTTTTATCTTTAGGCGAAGTATTTCTTGACTGCATCGGCATTCACAGGACGAGTGAACTCTTCGCCATCCATACTTTCTATCAGGAGCTCTGCTTCCATACCATACACAAGAGACAAAGGAGTTGCCTCTGTCGAAGTACGGACGGATGTGCGATACCCATGCAGAGCAAAAGGGAGCATCTTATGCCATAACTTGTATGTAACAACCATCTTATAAATGATCTTCTTAATACTCTTATTATCAGCTTCAACAACCTCATTCATCTTAGGTCTGTAAGGAGAAGGATTATGATGCTCAATCTTAAACTCACCACATAACTCCTTCATCATATTATTATTTAGATTCGACCCATTATCAGTCATAATCTTGCTTGGAACACCATAACGACAGATGATTTGGTTCTTTATAAACCAGACCACTACTTTCTTGGTCACATTAACATATGATGCTGCTTAAACCTATTTGGTAAAATAATCAATAGCCACCAATATCAAATGGTGTCTGTTCGATGCTTTAGGCTCAATCATTCCAATCATATCAATGCCCCACATAGAGAAAGGTCATAGAGATAACATTGAGAGGAGTTGGAGGCACATGAATTTTGTCAACATAAATCTGACACTTTTGGCATTTACTCACATATTTACAACAGTTAAATTCCATTGTCAGCCAATAGTAACTTGCCATTAACATCTTCTTAGCCATTGCATGTCCAGTGGCATGAGTACCAAAGGATCCTTCATGAATTTCTTTCATCAACATGTTTGCTTCGTGTCTATCCATACATCTGAGCAAGACCATGTCATAATTTCTTTTATACAATGCATCATCATTCAAGAAGAAGTTACCATCCAATCTTCTTAGAGTTTTCTTATCTTTCTTGGATTCCCCAAGTGGATACTTTTGATTCTGAAGAAAGCATTTAATATCATAATACCAAGGTTTATCATCAACAATCTCTTTAACTGTAAACACATTAGCTAGTCTATCAAGACGCATAACCTTAATTTTCGGCACATCATTCCACCGAATTACCATAATCATTAAGGAGAAAGTGGCCAGAGCATCCGCCATTCATTCTCCTCTCTGGGTATATGGTGAAACTCAACCTTATTGAAGAAAGTTGATAACCTTCTTGCATAATCTCGATACGAAATCAAATCAGGTTGACGTGTTTCCCATTCCCCTTTGATCTGATTATTCACCAGGGCTGAATCTCTATATACATCAAGAATCTTGATTCTCAAATCAATAGCTTCTTCCAAGCCCATAATACACACTTCATACTCTTCCATATTATTTGTGCTAGTGAACACCAACTTTATAGTGAAAGGAATATAAGAACCATGGGGAGTAATAATAATTTCCCCAATATGATTGTCGTAAGCATTAACATCTCCATCAAAGGTCAAACCTCAACAGGATCCAGGCTCTGGACCTTCCTTAGGTAATGGTTCCTTATAATCTTTAGCCTTTAAGTACATCACATCCTCATCAGGAAAGTCAAACCTGATTGGTTGATAATCATCAATTGGCTGATGTGCCAAATGGTCAGCCAAAATGTTTCCTTTAATCGCTTTTTGAGTTCGGTACTCGATATCATACTCAGACAACAACATTAGCCAACGAGCAATCCTTCCAGTTAAAGCAGGATTTTCAAAAATATACTTGATTGGATCCATTTTGGATATCAACCAAGTAGTATGATTCAACATATACTGAAGGATGCGCTTGATAGCGCATGCTAGAGCCTAACATGTCTTTTCAAGCATGAAGTATGGAGACTCACAATCAGGGAACTTCTTGCTCAAATAATAAATGGAAAATTCGTTTCGACCAAATTCAACTTGTTGACCCAGAACACAACCCATAGACTCTTCCAACACAGTCAAATACATAATTAATGATCTTCCTTCCACGGGAGGAGCCAAAATTGGAGGTTCAAGTAGATATTCTTTGATACTATCAAAAGCTTTTTGACAATCCTCTGTCCGTACACAACCTTGTTCTTTGCGAAGAAGCTTGAAGATCGGCCCATAAGTGGCAGTCATATTGAATAAAAATCGGGAGATATATTTCAAACGTCCCAAGAATTGTCTTACTTGTTTTTCTATTTTGGGTACAGGAATTTCCTGAATAACTTTGATTTTACCAGGATCAACTTCAATGCCTTTCTGACTGACAATAAAGCCCAACAATTTTCCAGATCGAACACCAAAAGTGCATTTATTAGGATTCAAATAGAGCTTAAACTTTCTCAAATGTTGAAACAACTTCAATAAATATTCAATATGATCTTCTTCAGTCCTCGACTTATAAATCATATCATCCACATAGACCTCAATTTCCTTATGCATCATATCATGGAACAAAATGGTCATAGCTCTCTGGTACGTTGCACCGGCATTTTTCAAATCGAAAGGCATCACTCTATAACAGAATGTTCCCCAGGGTGTAATGAATGTGGTATTTTCCATATCCTCAGGTGCCATCTCTATCTGATTATAACCAGAAAATCCATCCATAAATGAAAAGATATTGAACTTAGCAGTATTACCTACCAACATATCAATGTGTGGTAGGGGAAATCATCTTTCAGACTCGTATTATTCAAATCTCTATAATCAACGCACATTCGGACTTTTCCGTCTTTCTTTGGAACTGGCATAATATTGCCCACCCATTGAGGATACTCAATAGTCACAAGAAAACCATCATCAATCTGCTTCCAAAATCCTCTTTTAATCTTAACAGCCATGTCAGTATGAGTTCTTCTCAACTTTTGTTTAACTGGCGGACATTTTGGCTTCAACGGCAATATGTGCTCCACAATATCAATATCATGACCTGGCATATCTTGATAAGACCAAGAAAATACATCAATGTATTCTCTAAGAAGCTCTACCATCCTCTTCTTAACACTGGACCAAGCACTGCCCTAATTTTGACTTCTTTTCTATCTTTCTTTGAACCCAAATTAACCAATTCCACTGGCTCTTCATGAGGCTGAATAGTCTTTTCCTCGTGCTCAAGTAACCGAGAAATTTCATCTGGAATCTCTTCAACATCCTCTTCTTCTGCTTCAAACATGGAGAATTCAAAGTTGGGAGAGGGCATAGGGACATTATTTTCAAAGTGTTTAACAATCAATTTGCACAATAATTTATGTTTGAGTTTAGAATATGAACAAAAGTGCAAGTATCATGCAAATAAAAGTGATCATCACATTATTTTTTGGTTTTTTTATGTTGCCATATGGATAAACAAAATAACATGGATAACATAATATGGGTAACATAATATGGATAACATAATATGGATAAACAAAATAACATTTTTATTGATGATGATAATAGTTGAAACAACGCCCTCACAAATTCACTTTCACCTTGGGAAGAGTGAAAGGATTTTTGAAAGAAAATAAGAAAAAATTACTTTGAAACATGAACAACAGTAAGAACATCAACAACTATCCAGTTTTGCCATATCAGTCCATGCATCACAGAGTTGGGCATTTCTTCCTCTTGATCATCTTCAATGATTGCCCTGACTTTATGTTCAGGTTCTTTAGGCCTCGATCGAGGGGTATGAAAGGGTATATATGCTCTTCTGTCTCAGAAAAGTATCCAGGATCGTCAAGGTATGGTTCCAATTATTGAAACTCAACATCATCCGCTCGATCATCTTTAATGATTGCAGCCGTAGAGTTATCTTTGGCATGGATGAACCCAGTGCTATGGAAAATCTCATGAATACTCTTCAGCTCTTTATGGGTTGAACCAGGTGCGAAACCAAACCAGCCCTATCTTTATTCTCAACAACTTCAATGACTCGGCCCTAACCATCAGCTTTTCCACTATCCAACACATATTAAGCATCTTTCAAAGAAGATATAGACACTCCATTCTTCTTAACAACATTATCAATGATAGAAAGAACCTGGAATGGAATTGTAACATCCTAGTCGGCATTAATATAAGATAAAGATGAAAGATTTCTTACCAACATGGCTTTCTCACCACCAACAACAACAAGTTTACCATTCTGAACAAATTTTAACTTCTGGTGAAGTGTTGATGTCACGGCCCTAACTTCATGAATCCAAGGGCGTCCAAGAAGACAACTGTAAGCAGGATGAATATTTTTTACTTGGAAACTAATCTGGAATAAGCACATAACTATCTCAATAGGGAGATCAACCTCTCCAATCACAGTCTTTCTCGAGCCATTGAAGGCTTTCACAATGACCCCACTGAACCTCATAAGAGTACCCTAATATGATAGTCCAGACAAAGTGGATTTCGGCATTACACTCAATGATGAGCCGGTGTCAACCAACACATTGGACATAGCGTCCTCCTGGAAATTCACAGAAATATGGAGAGCCAAATTATGGTTCTTTCCGTGTTCAATCAATTCTTCATCACAAAAACTCATATTATTATACGTAGTAATATTGGCAACAATGTTATCAAAATGATTAATCGTCACATCATGGTCCAGATAAGCTTGCTCCAATACTTTCTGGAGAGATTCTTGATGAACTTCGGAGCTTATCAACAGAGATAGCAGATAAATTTTAGACGGTGTATGCAAAATTTGATCCACCATATTATATTCATTCTTTTTGATCAATTCCAGTATCTCATCATTGTATGGTTTCTGGTTTACATCACTAGATTGACCAACATCAACAGAAGTCTTTAACTAAGCTTGCTTACCCACAACATTTTCATTAGTCCTCGAGGGTACATTAGCAAATACTCGACCATTTCTAGTCACACGACCTACGTCTACAATAGTCACGACTGAAGGAAGAGAAGGAATGAGAACTTATTTTCCATCCTTCAACATGGTAGCATTATATCTATAGGGAACAACTTTATCGGTTTCATATGGTATCGAGGCAGGAAAATGAATAACCAAAGGTGTAACAGCAGGTTTCTTACTATCGTAAGAAATTAAAATTCGCTCTGGGATGTTGAAATGTAGAACTATGACATTAACCTCATTCTCATCTTCATTTCTATTCATAATGACTTGAACCATATTCTGATCAATCACCTCTTGTAAATCCCTCTTCACAATTACACACCCACGGGGGTTCACAGAAAAAATACAAAGAGCGGCATAATCATGTTCATAATGGTTGTATTCACTCATAGTAGCATGCATCTTAACCTACAACCTTTGAATCCAGTAAATATCAAAAATACGGTATGTACCAGGACACCCATTTACCAGATTAATAGAATTGTTACCATGCTTAGGCAACATACTCGATTGCACATTAGGATTGGGGTTTAAAAAAGACAAGATACCATACTTGACCAACCTTTGTACTTCCATCTTTAATGGATAACAATTCTCAGTGTCATGCCCAGCTCCTCCTTGATGAAAAGCACAATGAGCCTCAGGTTTATACCACGACGGTGAATCTTTCAGAACAGCAGGTGGTGCACAAGTTTGAACTAGGTTATTTTGAATTAAATTAGGAAGCAATTCAGAGTAAGTCATCGGAATTGGGTCGAACTTATTCTGAAAACGGCTTTGTTGAATTTTCTGTTGGTGAGAGCGTTGTTGAGGCTTATAATTTGGAGTATCTTGAATAGTAGGAGCAGTATTAGTGACGGGTATAACAGAAGCTACATGTTGCTGACACTAATTATCCTACCATAATTCCTTCTACGTCCTTCACGAGAGATGGCATTGATCTCGCCTTCTTTCTTTTTAGAAAATCCAGTGTCATACTTCTTTGCATTTCTAGAACTACCTTCTTTCGTCAGACGTCCTTCCTGGAAAGCTTCCTCTAATCAAAGTAGGAAGCAATTCAGAGTAAGTTATCGGAAATGGGTCGAACTTCTTCTGAAAACAGCTCTATTGATTGTTCTGTTGGTGAGAGTGTTGTTGAGGCTGATAATTTGGAGTATCTTGAACATTAAGAGCAGTATTAATGACGGGTATAACAGAAGCTACATGTTGCTGACATTGATTACTCCTACCATAATTCCTTCTATGTCCTTCACGAGAAATGGCATTGGTCTCGCCTTCTTTCTTTTTAGAAAATCCAACGCCATGCTTCTTTGCACTTCCAGAACTACCTTCTTTCGTCAGACGTCTTTCACGGACAACATCCTCTAATCTCATTCCTATGTTAACCATCTCCGTAAAATCACTAGGTGCACTTGCAGCCATCTTTTCATGATAAAATGGACCCAAAGTCTTCAGGAAGATTTTGGTCATCTCTTTCTCTTCAAGCAGAGGGCTTATCTAAGCTGCAATCTCGCGCCATTTCTGCACGTACTCTTTAAAAGTTTCATTCTCCTTCTGAGACATAGCGCAAAGCTGATCACGGTCTGGTGCCATATCCATATTGTACTTAAACTGACGGTTAAAGCTTCTCCAAGGTTATTGAATGTCTTGATTTATGAGCTATCAAGTCCCATGTACCACTTTAGTGCAACACCAGTAAGACTATCTTGAAAATAATGAATCAGTAACTAATGGTTGTCAATATGGGTAGGCATCTTTCTAGCATACATGACCCGGTTGCTCTGAGGACAAGTATTCCCTTTATTTTTCTCAAAATCCAGAACCTTAAACTTCAGAGGAATCTTCACATTTGGGACAATACAAAGCTCATGAGCGTTCTTTCCAAATAACTCTTTCCCTCTTAAGGCCCTAATTTATTTATGCATCTCAGCAAACTGATCTTGAAAATCATCCATACAATCAAGGACATCCAAACTCTCGCTCGGAGTAGTGTGAAAAATTTGTTTTTCAGCATAAGGTACATAGTGACCCAAGGGTGGTGGCACAAATATAGCAGCAGGAATAACCGGGATCTCAGCATGAGGAACAAAATTAACCATAGGAGGTGGCATAGCCATAACAACAGGAACTCTTAGACCTTCAGAAGCAAGAGGTTGATATCCTTCTGGCACATAATTGAGAGGAATGCCCCAAAGGAAACCAGGAGGCATCTGATGTTGAGAAGCATTGACTAGGGGTACAAAAATGCGCATTGGTACAATCTCTAAAATCTCTATTCTCTATACAAGAGAAGGAAGAGGCGGTGGTGGATGATTCTAAGCAGCCACCAGAGCTTCCATCATTGCGGAGAGTCGCTCTATGTTTTCCTTCAGAGTGGTTACCTCTTCACGACGCTCACATTTTCTTGTTTCAAATGATCCATCTTCTTTCTCTAATTATCCCGAGTATTATAGCGACGCGACAACTTGTCTGAACAAATATCAAGGGAAACAAATAAGACACCTGGAAAAGCAAAACACAATGCATAATGATGCATGATATGTAAATGCAAATACAAAGATTTCAAGGAACCTTAAAGTGGATTGCAAATATTATTGAAATAACACAAATTTTGGAATACTGAAAATCTCATTTCATTAATATTGGAAAAAGTATTACAAAGTCTGAATATAATCTCAAAGAATCTCAATATTTAAGAGGAACAAAACTAGATCTATGGAATTGTAACACCCCTTTTCTATGCCCCCAAATAATACAATTAATCATTTAGGCATAAATTTAAAATTTCATCAGAGTACATTTGCAACATGGCATAAAAGGGAAATATCACATTATCATAAAAATTCCAACACATACAACACCTGCTCAACAGATATGCAACAACGGGATAACACCCACAAGAAATATTTAGAACAAAGGCGGAAATATCCAAATATTTCATAATTCACCAAACATGTATTCACATATACAGTTATCATTCATCATGTTTTACAAAACATATCAACAGCAGATACATACTCAGATGTATCACAAAAGAATCAAAATAAATCCTATCTACCCGGTGCTACATATCAGAGCCGACCGACCAAAAAGGGAAGAAGCCACGCTTCACAAAAATACCTCCAGCAATCTAATCTACAATGCCTCGTAGAGCATTAAAAGAAACCACGGAAGGGTGAGAAACGATATCATAAGAACAACGCATATAACATATATATACATAATATCCAATATACGTCTTTCGTATTCTCACCGCAACTCACCTCGTCATACCGTACATCGCAATGTATTCACGTTATCTATTTACAAATAGAATATCATGCATATACAATATGTGTCAACAATGTTTATATTGGTTCATAAACACACCAAACATACATATTCATATATTCACACATACATGTGTCTTCAAGCATACCAATCACGCCAATCATCAGCAATTCATATAAACATTTACAATTATGTTCATTCACCATACACCATGCAGGATGTCAACATGCAACTCATAGAGACTGAAACACGACTCTATGCAGATGCAAATGCGGTACCGACTCATTTCAGCAGGTTCAATTGAAGAACCAAATAACCATCGCTCACACCCCACATGGGCACACGAGGTTCTGCAGATTCTACGCGGAATCAAAATAACCATCGTAACATACGAGGTTCTGCAAATCCACCGAGGGATCAATAATTAACCATCGCTCACACCCCACAAGGGCACACGAGGTTCTGCAGATTCACTGAGGAATCAATAATTAACCATCGCTCACACCCCACAAGGGCACACGAGGTTCTGCAGATTCACCGAGGAATCAATCGACACAAGAATGCATACCATGATGCTTCACATGCAACATGACTCATGACACTCTTGAAATGCACACATGTTTACAAACATATTCATGCATTCTACACATTCATTGCATATATTCATACAAACATCATAGATTTTTAATCAGGCTAAACAATGCACATAATTGCCCAAACGGCCACAATTCATAATCTAGGATTCACGCCATACGGCTACCCACAGCACATCACAAACCAGCATATAAGCTACTAAATCAAAGAAGGGTCGATCGCAACCGAAACCCCAAGCCACGTCAGCACCACGCAACAGGGAAAATTCATCCTGCTACGTTCGCTACACGCTCGCCTAGCGAGCTGCTAGCGAGCGTTCGCTACCTCTTCGCCTAGCGAACTGCTAGCGAGCAAGAACAGAGGCTACAAACCTCGTTCGCTACCCCGTTCGCCACAGCGAACCTCTAGCGAGCTCCTCGCTACTCCCTTCGCTGCCAGCGAGGGACATTAAAACCATTCTGTCCCAAGTCTGGGACCGTTCGCTGCACACTCGCCTAGCGAACTACCAGCGACTATTCGCGACCTGCTCGCCTAGCGAGCTGCTAGCGAGCGTCTGCGATTTCCACTTCTCCCCACTGTTCAGAATCCAAAACCACCGATAAAATCACCCAATGAACTCTAACTCATATCCAGTAGCCTTAGTCTAACATTTATCGACTAATCTACGTCATCTAATCACGATTCTAACCGTTAGACAACGATTTCTATCGATTAAACCAAATTCAACCTAAAATGGAAAGTGTAGAAAAACTACCAACAATCCATAACAATCCAACAAAATCATACATGATTATACACATTGATAGAATAATAAAGTTTCACACCCTTACCCGATCAATCGAAAGCTTTGGTAATGATTTCTTGAAGTTCTAGGTTTTTCCTCTTCTTTCTCTCCTCTTTCTCTTCTCTTCCTCTTCTCTTCCTTTCTTTCCTTTGTTTTTCTATCTCCCTTACTAACTTTCTCTTTTTCTCTCATATACTCATATTCTCTTTTCTTTCCTCTCAAATTCTTTCCACACACTAATTAATCAATTCTCATAAAATACCCACTTAACATAATTACTAATGCCCAAAATACCCTCTGGTCTATTTTTACTCGAAACTCTCAAAGTAGGCAAAAATAACACAATATGCACAAATAACATATTAAACACACAATTCCACATTTAAAATAATAATTCAATCAATTAAATCAGAAAGGACTCAAAATAAAGGAAATTCAGAATCGGGGCGTTACAACTCTCCCCCACTTAGGAATTTTCGTCCTCGAAAATATTACCTGATTCGAACAGCTCAGGATGCGACTCACGCATCTTACTCTCCAATTCCCAAGTCATATTGCCTTCCGCAGCACCTCCCCATGCTACTTTTACAAGCGAAATATCCTTGCCTCTTAGGTTCTTAACTTCGCGATCCAAAATCATAACCGGTAAAACCTCAACCGTAAGATTATCTCTTACCTCCACCTCATCCATAGGAATCACATGTGACGGATCCGGAACATACTTCTGAAGTTGCGAAATATGGAACACATCATGCAAATTCGAAAGACTCGGAGGCAACGCCACACGATAAGCCACCGCACCAACTCGTGCAATAATTTGATACGGACCAATAAAACGAGAAGTCAACTTCTTCGACTTCAAAGCGCGACCCACACCCGTAACCGGTGTAACTCTCAAAAAAACATGGTCACCTTCTTGAAATTCAAGATCCTTCCTTCTCTTGTCATGATAACTCTTTTGCCTGTTCTGGGAAGCTTTCATCTTCTCCCGAATAAACTTCACCTTCTCCGTCGTTTGTTGTACCATTTCCGGTCCAACTACCGATCTCTCTCCGGTTTCATGCCAACACAAAGGTGTTCGACATCTCCGCCCATGCAAAGTCTCAAATGGTGCCATACCAATACTTGCATGAAAACTGTTGTTGTAAGTGAATTCAATCAATGCCAAAAAGCTATCCCAAACACCACCTTGCTCGGGCACACAAGCACGCAACAAGTCCTCTAACGATTGAATCGTCCTCTCAGTTTGGCCATCCGTCTGCGGATGATACGCCGAACTCAATCTCAACTTAGAACCTAAAGCCTTTTGCAAACCTTCCCAAAATCTCGAAGTAAATCTAGGATCTCTATCCGACATGATACTCTTGGGAACTCCATGCAACTTCACAATCACCCGAACATAAATCTCGGCCAACTTTTCCAAAGGATAACTAATATCAATCGGAATAAAGTGAGCAGATTTAGTAAGCCTATCAACAATCACCCAAATAGCATTGTGACCTCTTTGCGTATTTGGTAAACCTGTAACAAAATCCATTGATATACTATCTCATTTCCATTCCGGAATATCCAACGGTTGCATCAAACCACTAGGCTTCTGATGTTCCACTTTAGACTTCTGGCAAGTCAAACACGAATACACAAACCGAGATACATCCCTCTTCAATCCGGACCACCAAAAGATTTTCTTCAAATCTTGATACATCTTATTCGCACCCGGGTGAATACTCAATTTACTCCGGTGTCCTTCCTCCAATATCATCTTTCTCAAATCCACATCGTCGGGAATACAAATACGACCACGGAATTTCAAAACTCCAAAATTATCAACCTTAAAGTCCTCATTCTCATTCATCATCAAATCCACAAATTTCAAATCCAACTTTTTCTTTTCACGAACGCTAGCTAGAAAATCATTCGTAACATACAACATACCAAGTTTCACACTTCTCGGCGTCATTTCACAAACCAAACTCAAATCTCTAAAACTCTCCAAAAGTTCCCATTCTCTTACCATCAATGTAGACATATGCACTAACTTCCGGCTCAAAGCATCGGCTACAACATTTGCCTTACCCGGATGGTAATTCAAACCAAAGTCATAATCCTTCAAAAACTCTAACCACCTCCTTTGCCTCATATTCAATTCCTTTTGTTCAAATAAATACTTCAAACTCTTGTGGTCGCTAAAAACTTCAAATCTCGCACCATAGAGATAATGCCTCCAAATTTTCAAAACAAAGACCACGGCCGCCAATTCCAAATCGTGCGTGGGATAATTCTTCTCATGCACTCTCAATTGCCTTGAAGCATAAGCCACAACTTTACCGTCTTGCATCAAAACACCACCCAAACCGGACAAAGAAGCATCACAATAAACCACAAACGCTTCCGTCGGATTTGGCAAAATCAAAACCGGCGTCGTTGTCAACCGTCTCTTAAGTTCAACAAAACTCTTCTCACAATTAATGTCCCAAACAAAAGTCTTTCCCTTACAAGTCAACTGAGTTAACGGAAGTGCCAACTTCGAAAATCCCTCAATAAACCTCCGATAATAACCGGCCAAGCCCAAAAAACTTTGGATCTCCGTAACCGACTTAGGAGCCTCCCATTGCATCACCGCATCAATCTTGGACAGATCAACACAAATACCATTACCAGAAATAACATGCCCAAGAAAACTCACTTCCGATAACCAAAACTCGCACTTGGATAACTTAGCATACAATTGCTTCTCCTTCAAAAATTGCAACACAACCCGCAAATGCTCTTCATGCTCTTCTTGGGACTTAGAGTAAATCAAAATGTCGTCAATAAACACAACTACGAAACGATCCAACTGCTCATGAAAGATACGATTCATATATTCCATAAACACACCCGGCGCATTAGAAACTCCGAATGGCATCACAGAAAATTCATAATGACCATACCGTGTCCTAAAAGCCGTCTTTTGAATATCTTCTCCTTTAACACGAATCTGGTGATAACCTGACCTCAAATCAATCTTACTAAAAACACGGGCACCAACCAATTGGTCCATCAAATCATTAATTCTAGGAAGCGGATACTTATTCTTAATAGTCACCTTGTTCAACTGCCGATAATCAATACACAACCGCATGCTCCCATCTTTCTTCTTTACCAACAATACCGGCGCACCCCAAGGAGAAACACTCGGCCTAACAAATCTCTTTTCCAATAAATCATTCAATTGTCTCTTTAACTCTACCAACTCCGATGCCGACATACGATACGGTGCCATCGAAATCGGTCTAGTATCAGGAACTAGATCAATCGAAAACTCAACTTCCCTTTCTGGCGGTACATCCGTAATGTCCTCCGGAAATACTTCGGGAAAGTCACATACCACTGGAACCAAATCCAATTCAACCTTATTCTCTACCGACAGCGACGCAAACAAACAGAACACTTGAGCTTCATCCGCCAAAAGTTTCTTCAACTCTTTAGTGGATAGAAAACTCTCTTCCTCCTCATCTCTCAAAGATGGAAACCTCACCAACTTGTGATAACAATCAATATGAACTCTATTATACTGCAACCAATTCATACCCAAAATCACATCTAATCCTTCTAATGGCAAACACACCAAGTCCATAATAAAGTCCTTACCATACATGGTCAAGGGACAACTCAAACATACCGAAGACGTAGTTACCAACCCCGAAGCGGGCGTCTCAATAACCATATCACCACCACAAGAAGAAAAACACAAATCCAAACGCTTAGCGCACTCGAAAGAAATAAACGAATGAGTCGCTCCGGTATCGATAATAGCAACTAAAGGCATATTATTAATAAAGCATGTACCTTTAATCAACTGATCCGCATTAGTAGTGTCTGCACCCGCTAATGCAAATACCTTCCCGCTTGACGGAGCTTGCTTTGCCTTAGTACACTTCGTACTAATATGACCAACCTCCCCACAGTTAAAACACTTAATCACATTCCTTCTACATTCAGTTGTAGCATGACCGAGACCACCACAGTTAGCACACTTTTCCCCAGCCTTCTTACACTCAAAAGATTTGTGCCCCTCTTCGCCACACCTATAGCACTTAATGGGACCAGAACTTCCCCTCCGGATTTCTTGACAAAGTGTTCCCTATGCTTGCCCTTATCAGCAGGCGTCACATAAGGCCCACTCCTTACTGGTTGCTTTCCTCGCCTCTCATTCAAACTCTTATAGTGAGTAAAACGAGCCCTACTATCCTCTTCGAAAATTCTACAGCATTCGGTTAAGTCCGAAAATCTTCGAATCCTCTGATACCCCACAGCTTGCTTGATCTTCGGGCGCAAGCCGTTCTCGTACTTAATACACTTGGAAAATTCCGCCGCCACCGCATCATAGTGAGGATGGAATTTCACCAACTCCGTAAACTTAGCCGTGTAGTCGACCACGGACATGTTCCCTTGTTTCAATTCTAGAAACTCCATCTCCTTCTTTCCCTTCACACTCTCCGGATAATACTTCCTCAAAAATTCAGTGCGGAACAAATCCCAAGTTATTTCCTCATCATCAACTCCAAGAATTTGTCTTATGCCGACCCACCAGTCATCAGCTTCTTCTCTCAGCATGTGAGACCCAAGTCTCACCTTGTTCCTCTCAGCGCAATTCATAACTCTGAAGATCCTCTCAACCTCCTTCAGCCAAATCTAAGCACCGTCCGGATCAAACCTTCCTTTGAACACCAGCGGTTGATTCCTTCTAAACTCATCGTTAGCATTCACATTCGGCGCACCCTGCACCGCTCGAGCCATAACTTCCAATGCCGCAGCCATCGCGTTGTCATTACGACCAGCCATATTCTGATTATTCCCAAAAATAACAATAAGGTCAAATAACCGTTCAACCAACAAAACAGCGAGACAGATACAACTGACTCAACACTGGCTCTGATACCACTTAATGTAACACCCCCTTTCTATGCCCCCAAATAATACAATTAATCATTTAGGCATAAATTTAAAATGTCATTAGAGTACATTTGCAACATGGCGTAAAAGGGAAATATCACATTATCATAAAAATTCCAACACATACAACACCTGCTCAACAGATATGCAACAACGGGATAACACCCACAAGAAATATTTAGAACAAAGGCGGAAATATCCAAATATTTCATAATTCACCAAACATGTATTCACATATACAGTTATCATTCATCATGTTTTACAAAACATATCAACAGCAGATACATACTCAGATGTATCACAAAAGAATCAAAATAAATCCTATCTACCCGGTGCTACATATCAGAGCCGACCGACCAAAAAGGGAAGAAGCCACGCTTCACAAAAATACCTCCAGCAATCTAATCTGCAATGCCTCGTAGAGCATTAAAAGAAACCACAGAAGGGTGAGAAACGATATCATAAAAACAACGCATATAACATATATATACATAATATCCAATATACGTCTTTCGTATTCTCACCGCAACTCACCTCGTCATACCGTACATCGCAATGTATTCACGTTATCTATTTACAAATAGAACATCATGCATATACAATATGCATAAACAATGTTTATATCGGTTCATAAACACACCAAACATACATACTCATATATTCACACATACATGTGTCTTCAAGCATACCAATCATGCCAATCATCAACAATTCATATAAACATTTACAATTATGTTCATTCACCATACACCATGCAGGATGTCAACATGCAACTCATAGAGACCGACACACGACTCTATGTAGATGCAAATGCGGTACTGACTCATTTCAGCAGGTTCAATTGAAGAACCAAATAACCATCGCTCACACCCCACATGGGCACACGAGGTTCTGCAGATTCTACGTGGAATCAAAATAACCATCGTAACATACGAGGTTCTGCAAATCCACCGAGGGATCAATAATTAACCATCGCTCACACCCCACAAGGGCACACGAGGTTCTGCAGATTCACCGAGGAATCAATAATTAACCATCGCTCACACCCCACAAGGGCACACGAGGTTCTGCAGATTCACCGAGGAATCAATAATTAACCATCGCTCACACCCCACAAGGGCACACGAGGTTCTGTAGATTCACCGAGGAATCAATCGACACAAGAATGCATACCATGATGCTTCACATGCAACATGACTCATGACACTCTTGAAATGCACACATGTTTACAAACATATTCATGCATTCTACACATTCATTGCATATATTCATACAAACATCATAGATTTTTAATCAGGCTAAACAATGCACATAATTTCCCAAACAGCCACAATTCATAATCTAGGATTCACGCCATACGGCTACCCACAGCACATCACAAATTAGCATATAAGCTACTAAATCAAAGAAGGGTCGATCGCAACCGAAACCCCAAGCCACGTCAGCACCACGCAACAGGGAAAATTCATCCTGCTACGTTCGCTACACGCTCGCCTAGCGAGCTGCTAGCGAGCGTTCGCTACCTCTTCGCCTAGCGAACTGCTAGCGAGCAAGAACAGAGGCTACAGACCTCGTTCGCTACCCCGTTCGCCACAGCGAACCTCTAGCGAGCTCCTCGCTACTCCCTTCGCTTCCAGCGAGGGACATTAAAACCATTATGTCCCAAGTCTGGGACCGTTCGCTACGCACTCTCCTAGCGAACTTCCAGCGACTATTCACGACCTGCTCGCCTAGCGAACTGCTAGCGAGCGTCTGCGATTTCCACTTCTCCCCACTGTTCAGAATCCAAAACCACCGATAAAATCACCCGATGAACTCCAACTCATATCCAGTAGCCTTAGTCTAACATATATCGACTAATCTACGTCATCTAATCACGATTCTAACCGTTAGACAACGATTTCTATCGATTAAACCAAATTCAACCTAAAATGGAAAGTGTAGAAAAACTACCAACAATCCATAACAATCCAACAAAATCATACATGATTATACACATTGATAGAATAATAAAGTTTCACACTCTTACCCGATCAATCGAAAGCTTTGGTAATGATTTCTTGAAGTTCTAGGTTTTTCCTCTTCTTTCTCTCCTCTTTCTCTTCTCTTCCTCTTCTCTTCCTTTCTTTCCTTTGTTTTTCTATCTCCCTTACTAACTTTCTCTTTTTCTCTCATATACTCATATTCTCTTTTCTTTCCTCTCAAATTCTTTCCACACACTAATTAATCAATTCTCATAAAATACCCACTTAACATAATTACTAATGCCCAAAATACCCTCCGGTCTATTTTTACCCGAAACTCTCAAAGTAGGCAAAAATAGCACAATATGCACAAATAACATATTAAACACACAATTCCACATTTAAAATAATAATTCAATCAATTAAATCAGAAAGGACTCAAAATAAAGGAAATTCAGAATCGGGGCGTTACAGGAATCATGTCAGAGAATGACCCAATCCTAGCATGAAACTTCTTGTGAAGCCTCTTGATCTCTCTCTCATAATTAGCTTTAATGGTGTCCTTTTCCATCACGAGTCGGTCCACAATACCCTTCCATGCTCTAGAAGTAGGAAGATGAGCATATTATGAAGTGCTAGAGGAAAATAAATCCTCTGGCTCCCTAGATCTCTTCGTAACACGTCGCTCAAGCAGCTCAATCAAGTCATCCTTGTTGGAAGCATGAAAATTGCTCTCCCATATCTATTTATCTTGCTTCATCTTAGCTAGGTTTTCTTGAAGCTTCACCCTATCATCAACGGGAACAAGAAAAGATGATGGTGTAGCAATAGGAAATAATGGCTTCTCAAGAGGATAAGGCATCTTGAGTTGACAAGCTCTATCACGGACCCACTAAATGTAACACTCAGAAACAGCACAATGTTGTTTTCCTAGCTAACCTTTATCTTTCCTATTGGCCTTGTGCCAAGAATGTACAATCCTATTCTTCAACTCCAAGCTCTCCACTCCATTAAGGAAAAACAAACCTGATAATGCAAGACCACTAGGTTTATCCTTTAAGCAATATCCAAACTGGCGCCTAATAAGAATGAGGTTGTAACTAATTCCTCCTTGTGTACCAAGAAGAGGTACATTAGGGAACTTTCCACAACCATCAATAATCATTCCAGTATCATAAGCTAAATAATACCAAGCCATGCCTGCATGAGTGAAGGACATAAGTTCTTGATACCATCTAAGTCGGTCCTTATTATCCTTGGAGAGATGTGACTACGGTATGTGCAAAATAAACCACCTGTACAGTATAGGTGCACAACAAGTAATCTCTCCTCCACCCTTGAGAGTCCTATAATGAATGGAATGATAAGTGTTTCCTAATAAAGTAGGCACGAGGTTCCCAATCAAAAACATCTGAATAGCATGAATATCGATAACACCATCCATGTTAGGAAACAACACAAGACCATAGATCAACTAAGCAAGAATAGCCTCAAATGCGTCCATACTCCCTAGAGTAGCAAAGGTAGATGCTTTCCCCATCAAAAACTTGGCACTGATCCAAAGAATTCCTCCTTTGGTGACAAATTTCCCCTTAAGACCAGACTCTCTGAGATGAATAGCTTTGGAAATGACCTTAAGCGTAGGCACAAGATGATAGTCAGGAAAAGTAAAGCAATGATGCAACGAATTGTAGAACTGAATTAGAGTGTTAAGAAACCCATCTTTAATACCAGTCTTCAGGATGGACAAAAGTCTCCCATAACAGTCTTTGAAATCCACAAGACTAGACACCAAATATCTGAGATTTCTCAACTCTCGGAGATCGGGATTCTTGAAACTATACTTCTGAGTATTCCTTCTTCCAAGATCCATAATCACTGACATCTGAAATATTTGCAAAATGCACCTCTAAGTTCCTTGAAATCTTGAGAAAAATGCTCATGAATTCATGAGTTCATGTATGCAGCAACCACCAACTAGATCACACAAGGAACACAGGTTCAAGGTTCCGAGTCACGAGCGTGGAGCCAAGGGTGATAACCAACCCACAATGGTGTGTACTAAGGTTATATTAGCATCTGTAGGACAAGGTTCTAAAATATTCCCAGAGTCATAGTTCCATCTTTCGGATATTACCGGTATGAAGGACTACTCGCCTACCAGTAATATTCTCAAGAGAAAATCGTCCGAGTTTAGTATCGCGTGAAAATCAACTCAGTTCTACACCTAGATAATCTTCGCACTACTGATAAATGCCAAAATATTGTGTTTTGAGTATTAGTTTTGTGGCACTTATCGGTTCATTTGTATTGAATTCTTTGAATAAAACCCCATTTTGTTTGTAAAAGTGTATACTAGTATTTTTGTGTAAATATCATTGATTTTAATTGTTTTTATCACATTTTTGTAGGTACATAAGCATTTATATTTAGTCATTTTTAGATAGAGCATTGAATAAGCTTTCTGACGGTTCCGACCGGGCCTCAGACGGAGTTACGGTTCGAAAGCTATGAAGAAAACAAGATGCTGAATTTTTCTACTGTCAGCTCTCGCCAGGCGAGTCTGAGGCTCGCCAGAAATTCTAGAAACTGCAGAATAAGTCTCCTTAACTCGTTGGGTGAACCGTTGCTTCGCCGGGTGAATTTATCTGGGCAGAAACACATTAAAAGGGGGTAAAAACACATTTTTTTAGGTTATGTTTTGGGGTATTTGTTCCCAATTCATCAAACCTTCATTTTTGAGTAGATTTAGCTCAGAAACAACACACAGAGTGTATATCTTGACGATCCGAAGTCAAATCCCCTTCAATTGGAGTTGACAAACCGTGAAATTTGTGTTCTTCTTCTTTCTTCTATTTGTATCCTCTCTTTGTTGGGGTTTTGTATGTAAGTTTATCTCGATTGTATGTATATTTATGGATCTTTGTATAAAATCTCTTTTGCAACTCTTTATCGATGGTTATCTTTGATTTTTTACTTAATGGGTTTGGATTGCTATATACATATATGGTTCGAACTCGATCTAAGATGAACACCTGTTAGATTCTAAACTCTAGACATGGATTTAGGTCTAATATTCACGTGGGTATCAGTTCTTAATGCTTCGTGTTGTTGAGTTGCGTGAGACATCACCGATGAGACGATACGGTTGATCTCTCGACTTTGCATTAGACATAACCTCTGTCGTGAGTGATACATGATGATATTGACGATTTATTTGGGTTGCGTGCATTTGATCCATATATTTTTTAGTACATGATGAATAGAATGAAATACAACTCCTACGAGTTTTCTCATGTCTTAAGAATGTATTTATTTCTTGTCTTCTGTTTCTCTTTTGCATTTTACTCTTTAAAACCATTCAAACCCAAGCTTAGAGACATAGATATTTTCGAATGACATTCTTTTCCTTGCACCGATCCTTGTGGAGACGATATGAATCTCAGAGGGAATTCTTCTAAAAATAAAATATTTTTTTGCTGCTTTACCGCTTCAACAACTACATCATAATAGGCCAAGATGGGTTAAAGGTTCTACGCTCCTCAGCTTCTCGAACTCCCAGGTTAGAAAAAGTAATGTCATTCACGACTACTCGTATGACATCAATAATCCCGAAGGGGCCTCCACTTAGCAGTGGATCTCGACTTGACATGCAAAGGACTACCGCACGCACGTCTCCTTGATTATACCACACACCCTATCTTATTGTTCTCTCAGGTTCGGGTTAGAAACTATCTCACCACACAGATCACCAAGCACCCAAACAGAATAAGCAATAACAAACAAATCAAATAAATAAGCGTAAATAACACAAAGTAGGCTAAACCCACTAAGAACCAGAGTCCCCAGCAGAGTCGCCATGTTTTTGTAGCGGTAAAAATTGTGAGTGTAAGCTATTGATTAACTTAACTCATAAAGCAAGATTCGCCACCACACTATTATTTTATCCAAGGAGAGGAAAAAGAGCGAACAAAACCTAAACAAGTTCTAAAACAAGAACAGATAAACAAAGACTAGGTAAGGGGGTTGGTTACGCTAAGGAAAGGTGTTAGCACTCAAAATGTCTATAGTAATTTATAGGAACCCTTTGAAATATCTATGCTTTTTGGTTTGAAAATATTCGTTTGAAATGAGATTGGGGAGATGAGAAGAGAAATATTTTTTTAGAGTTTTGTGTTTAGAGAGACTTCTTGAGCCTCATGCCTACGTACCCACAAAATACAATATAGGATCAAAACCTCGTAGTTCGTGGTATAAATAACAAAATTGGTTTGTTTGGATTCATTTTAAATGAAAACACAAGTCGCAATTTTAAGGAGAAAACTACGACTAGTCGCCCACAAGTGTAAGATAAGAACATTTGCATCACCTTGAGATGAAGGATTTTTCCTTGGATAAAAATCAACAAGCCTATCACTCAACATATAAGTGTGAAATATCAACATCTTTAATACTATGGGCAATAGGAGAATTACATCTCAACTATGAAAATGACTCATGTCTAAACTTTATAAACAATTTTAAATGAAAAAGTGCACAAAGACACAAAAACTTGAATGAGTTTAAGTTTTTTTTTAAAAGTATTTTTGAAATGGTCAAAGTATACTTAACATTGATTGACATTTATTAAGTAAAATGAAGTTTGAAAAAAAATCAATTGACAAAAGTCAAGTTTATTGCGTAAGAGGTTATAGTTTGAAAATAAGAAGATTTTGAAAAAGGGAGAAGATTTTGAAAATTGAAAAAGGGGGAGGAGATGAAGTGACTACCTTAAAACATAAAATAAAAGCTAAAGGGAAAATCTAACCACACAAGGAGCAAACACTTGACAAGAAGTCAACATGAACATTCCTCTTCCTTTTGGATTTAAACCACAAGCATAATAACCTTGAAAATCATCTGATACATGACTCTTTTAATTAGCTTCTAATCCTTGGGAATACTTTGCTTTGGCTTTGCCTTAACACCTGCACACAAAAAATTTCCCAACAAAACAGAAAAAATCAACACAAAGGTCTAAGGTCTCAAGTCTCAAAAAGCATAAGGCAAGGATCTAAGATCTAAGTCCAAAGTCCAAGGTCCAAGCATAAGGTCACAACAGTCCGAGATTAAGAGAATCAGGTCTATTAGTGTTTAAGTATTTATTAATATCTTAAGAGAGGTATGGTCCAAGTGGACAAAATAAAAATAGCATAAGGATAAACATGTGTCCAAGTGGACAAAGAGAAAATAAAATTATAATATGATTTAAAAAATGCAAAGAAAAGTAAAAGCATAAAAGTAAATGACCAGAAAATAAAGATAAAAAATTAAATGGCACAAAGTAAAGTTAGTGCAATTATATAGTTAGTATATTAGTGTTAGTGATGAAGAATAATTTTTGTCCTTTTTCGGAGAATAATCGATGTTGCGGTGAGAATCGGATATCAAGATATTAATTAACTTGAATCACAAATCATGAAGTTCACTACCGAGCTTTAATTTATCCAACAGAAAGGGTAAAGGTCGAAGAAAATTCTAAATGCGCTATATAACAACAAAGCTAGAGATCTAAGGTTCAGGGGTTGGTTATTCCTAGGGAAGGTGTTAGCATCCTAGGTGTCTGTAGTACTCTACAGGAACCTCTTGTTAGCATTTGTGTTATGTTAAAGTTTTCTTGCTAAGGAAAAGGTGCTAAGGTAAAGACCTAGGGTATGTACATTAAGTATGCTCGCCAAGACGTCACATCTCGTGCCTATGTATCCTAACTAGGATGGAATTAGAGAATTCATACTTCACCTGGTTAGGGGTGAGGAACACTTGACTATGGTCAAGGTTCCAAGGGGAACAAGTATTCATAACCAAGATACTTGCATAGAGTTTACAAACTCTCTAAGTCTAAGTTGATAACTAACTACGATTGACTTTTACAAAAGTTAAAGAGGGGAAGTAAGCACTCATAACCATGATACTCACATAGAGTTTACAAACTCTACACCTAATTCTAAGCTGTAAGACAAATTGGCTTTAACAAGGACAAAAAAGGGAGGTAGGCACTTATAACAATAAGTACTTACGTAGGGTTTACAAACCCTAACCTAAGGCTAGGTTAAGAGGGAAAGGAGGTCTCTAACAAGGCCAAGGGACTGACTTAACAAGGTCCTTGGGTGAGTAAGCAAGTAGGCTAAGCTATCCTAAAATATGACATGGCAGTCAACAGAGAATCATTTCCTTTGGAATTAGGCACTAGTAATCGTAATATCAAAAAAGTACAAATAGAAGCCTCAAGTGCCAAGGTTTCTTGTGACCAGACAACAACATGAGTGTAAAGTGATCATCAAGTCAAGCGATCAATGCATGCTCAATCATACAAAGTATTTAAAACCAACTCGAGAAACCCTTAAATGTGACATCATAGAACTAACAAATCAAAAGTTACCAATACACGTCAAGAAGAGTTATCCATAAAAACAAATCGAGTCAACCTAAATGAAACAAAACCTCAGATGTCACTTAGATATATCTTCGTCAAGTATCGGACCTAGAGGTGGCAATTAAATCCATTAAGGCAAAATCCATCCAATCCATCCATCAAAAAATCCATCCAATCCATCCACCACACAAAAAATAAGTTAATGGATTGGATTAAATTCATCCACTTATATGCATGGATGGATTCAATCCATCCAACATATTTTAAAGATCCAATTGATTTTTTTTATTTTCGTTAGATTTATTTTTTTAAAAATAGTTTTTTTTTAAATAATTAAAAAACTATACTTTTTTTCTGAAAAAAAGTTTAATTTTTTTTTAAAAAAAAACTATATTTTTTTTGAAAAAAACGGTTTTCTTTTTTTCGAAAAAATCGGTTTTTTTTTTTCAAAATAAAAAACTGATTTGTTTTTCGAAAATAAAATAAAATTTTTTCTCAAAAAAACCGACTTTTTTTTTGGAAATAAAAACGATTTTTTTTTCCGAAAAAAATCGGTTTTTTTTTTCAGAATAAAAAACTGATTTGTTTTTCGAAAAAAAAAATAAAATTTTTTCTCGAAAAAAATTGTTTTTTTTTTCAGAAATAAAAACTGATTTGTTTTTTGAAAAATAAATAAATTTTTTTCTCGAAAAAAAAACCTACTTTTTTTTCCGAAAAAAATCAGTTTTTTTTTCAGAATAAAAAACTAATTTGTTTTTCAAAAAAAAAAAAAAAAATTTTTTCTCGAAAAGAAAACCGACTTTTTATTTGGAAAAAAAATCGTTTTTTTTTTCAGAATAAAAAACTGATTTGTTTTTTCAAAAAAAAAATAATATTTTTTCAAAAAAAAACCGACTTTTTTTTTTGGAAAAAATCGATATTTTTTAAAAATTAAAATATCAATTTTTCTTTTGAAAATACAAAAAATTCAGATTTTTTAATAAATATATTAAAAAATAATTTTTTTTAAAATACAAAAAATGAATTTTTCAAAAATAAAATAAAATCAATTTTGTAAAAATAAAAAACTATATTTATTTTTACGAAATAAAAAAAAAAGTTGGATGGATGGATATCCATCCATTAAAAATATGTTAATGGATGGATTGGATGAATTTTATTTTTAATGGATGGATTGGATTGGATAATTTTAAGAAAATTTTAGTGGATTGTTAATGGACTAATGGATTGTTTTAATCCATCCATTAATAATTCAATCCATATCCATCCAATCCATCCATTTTACCACCCCTAATCGGACCTAAGGCGTGGTCAAAAAGGTCAATCATCGACACATGAATCAGACAAGCACGACTGAAGAATGAATTCACAAAATTTATCAAAATAGAAACAAACAAAGTTTAACGTCACCATGACAAGAAATGACAAAAAGTTAAATGAAATCATGAGAAAACAAGTGATCATAAAAAATAAATAGCAAAATACAAATAATAAAATATTTTCAAGTTTTTTTTCTTTTAACATAAAATACATAATTAATAAAAAAAACCAATTAAATACTTTTGTCTACTTTTTTATTTTTCTTTTAAAGAAAATAGAAAAGCACAAATAAAAGCTAACTAAATGCTTGTTTGTTATTTTTAGACACATAAATAAATAAAAACATCTAAAAGAGAAAACAAACACGTAGCATTCAACGCATGAGTGAACAGTAACACGTGATATCAACTATACCACACTTCACTAGCACACTCATATATGCATATCATCCTATTAAAATGCCATTACATTATATGGGTCAGGTTGTTAATAAATGCATTCTTCATGCATGAACACAGCAAAACAAAACCGCACGAAACATTTACGGCAAAGACAACAACACGTCCGTAACAGCAAACACACACCACATACTATATTCACGCTGCAACTCCATGTAGTGTATATCATCATCTAATATTTCAATTCAATACCTTTATAAAACAAACCAATCACTCACAAAACACATAACATCAAGTAAACAACTAACACAAAATTCAAATTCTTGAACACACATCCACAAAATGAAACACAGTTGTACATGAGCGAAGACACCCAAGATTAACTGCAAACGAACTACACGCAACTAACGTGCGTTCACATTAATTTCCTTCTAAAGAGAAGTAAAGAAAATGCTTGATAACATGCTAAGATAAAAAATGGCAACAAAACATCTACCACAGTCAAAATATTCATGTGAAACCGAAAGAAAAACTAACGACGTCGACACCTTATCATCTTTCGACTTTTATGTCAAGGACACCTTCTCATGCCGACATTCATATCCGACGAAAACCACGACCAAACGAACACAGGTAGTAAGTGGAAATCAAGCCAACAAATATTCGAAACAACTAATGCATCGAGGTATATCGAAGAACAAGAATAATTTAAGGTTTGAACACCGAATAGCGACTGTTACAAACCAAATGGGTCCCAACAACACAAACAAAGGAAAAAATAAAATAGACAACATCAGCTCCAATATTGTGCCAAGAGAAAGGCCCAAAAGATCAGCCCAATTGCCCATTAGGTTCAGAATGTGAACAAATATCTTGAGGTGATAAGCTTGTGAGCTGTCATAGTACTACCTCCAGCCTTTATTACCATTAGTACCTGGTAATATTGAGGATAAGAATAATTTAGTTTCTCTTCATCAAATGTAGTAGACGCTGACAAGTGTCTCTAGATCCTATAATTAAGGCACAATTGTACTCTTTGCAGTTTATTTAAGGACACAAAAAGTAATGAAAAAGCAGAAAATTATTACATCAAAATCTCTCTTTTCTCTCAGACTTTCCCTGTCACAAGGGAATTTAATTTCTGCATATTTTTCTTAACAGTGACATACCTTTTAACCAAGCTTAGCTAGAAAATGACACAATCTTTGACTGCGCTGAGATGATATGTGTCATTATAAACCCTGGATCAAATCAAAACAAAATGTTGTCATTCGTTGTTGCCTTAGCATTATATGAAGAACAAGAACCCCCGTGACAAGAGTGATGTTATTGCAACTTATCCTTTCAAACGCGTGAAAAAGTCCTCTCTTCAGTGTGAGTGGTTTTTGTTGTGTGAAAAATGGAGCAAGGTTTTTTGTTGGAAAAGTGATTCATTTCCTGTTGTCTGGTCCTGTCTTTTTATCTCTCTTCAAGGGAGGTTTTTTTTGTCCATATGTGTGTAGAGGCAGAACCAAAAAATAAAGGAAAGAACTCCTCTTTCCTTTTTTTAGGAGCAGGTTTTTTGCCAAATGCATTATGAAAGATGTGGTAGGAAAGTGACATGACATAGGTGGCTTCTCTTTGAACCATACCTCTCTTATGCAGCCTCACCAGTGTATCTCCTAGAATGTAAGCTTCGTCATCATCTTGGGGATAGGGTTATGTTTTTTAATCTTCTTTTGAATAAAACACCTTATACAAAGGATAAAACTTGGTATGTTCATGCATGAAAGTGGCAAAGCATGTCCAATGGTTTTTCTACCCCTTTTGGCTTTGTTGGACTTTTGAGCATAAACCTTATGACATGTTCTGATACTTTTGCAGCTCTTTGGTTAAAACAAACTCATTAAAACAAGCTTTGAATAAAAGAAAGATTTCTCACAATATGCCAAGAAAATAATCTGACCAGCTGACTTTGGAAAGGTTTTTGGGGATGACGTTGATGGTTTCTTTTCACCAAAATGGCGCTCTTGGGTAGTCAACATGGAAAGGAATAACTTTCCAGTTGAAAGAAAGATAAAAAAAAGCTTGGAAATCTTTCAAAATAACCTCTCAATTCGTGTCCTCAAATCTGACCTTCCACCCTTTATGAATACTTTGGCATGTTGTCTCCACTATAACTTCTTGCTCAAACCATCAATCTCTATAAACTTGCTATCAATGGAAAGCTGAGATACCCATCTACAAATTTCATGTTTAAATAAAATTGAAATAAGGCTTGGAAGTAAATGAAAAATTGCATGGAAGTTTGGTAAAAAAAAAATGGTTACTCAAAGAACTTAGTAGAATTTTTCTAAGTTACTAAACTTGTCCTTACAAATATTTCACTTTGGAGCTTCATAACTTGAGTTTGGTTGATCCAAATGAGGCGTTCTTGGTATGCTTGGAAAGCTTGGAGAAACAAGGAACAACTACTATGTTTTAGGAATTTTGAATTAAGGCTTGGATCATTAAGAAAAATCCACATGAAGTTATCTTAAAAATACTGAAAACCATATTGTCAACTTTAACAACTTTGCAACCCTAACTTCAAACCACCATAACTTGAGTTCTAGACATGCTTTTGAGGAGTTATTTGTATCAAAAGAAATCTGAGAAGATTATCTACAATTTTCATGTTGATGGAAATGTCAAACTAGACTTGGAACCCTCTTGAACTTGGCCTTTAATATCACTCCAGCAAGCTGAAATTTATGACTTAGAAAATTTTTGAAGTATGGAATTTCCAAATCAAGTTTTTTCCTAACTTTGAATTAATATAAATCCAAATCCATTTATCTTTTGGACATGATTTTTTCTACAAACATGTAATTTAGGATGCCTTCATGAAAAATGTTGATGACATCTAAGGGTAAAAATTTGGGTTATGACAATTGCCCCTATTTAAATATCTTTACCGGATGACATGAGCGATGACTATCCTCATAGAATCAGGGTGAAAGGTATTTAAATATAGCAAACCGAAAATTTTGCCATTAGATGCAATGCTATGATAAGGACAAGAGAAACTATGTAAATGATGGCATTCCATGAACCCTAGCATGATGATAATGATGGGATGAGAAATGAGAAAGTGCAGACAACAACGGAAGCAAAAAAGGATAGAGTCATCACAAAAAGTAACCACTCACTAGGGAAATCTAAAATGGTAAAACACAAGTTCAGACATGACCAGGATGATACTCTAGAGGAAGATTATCCACTGTAGATAGAACCAAACAGGTGATCTCTACTTTGAAAAAACAGAGTCAACAGATTCAAACATGATCGGTAGACAAACTATGGAGGAAAAGAATATAGAACATGAATCCTTTCTGGGGATAAAATCAGAAAGAAACATGATCTCCACTAGGGATCAAATTAAACCAAAAGAAGACCTCTGATAAGAGAAACAACCAGGGCATGAATGATCTTCTAACGAGAGAGATCAGACAAAACTAAGAATTTCCTTAAAGTGAAGAGTTCAAACGGGATCTTTAGGAAACGACGGGAAAAGAAAACAGGATAAAAATAAATCAAGGATATGCCAAATGAATTTGGACTCTGAGAATGGCTATGAGATTTAGACTTCACAGGGGATATCAGTGATAACCAACAACCAAAATAAAACAGAGTCTGGTGAAATTGCCAATAACCATTGGGCTTTAAACATTGCCAGTAACCACTGGAGTTTCGAAGAATGCCAATTACCATTGTACTTTAAAAGGAGTGCCAATTACCATTGGAGTTTAAACAATGCCAGTCACCACTGAACATTCAAAAGAATGCCAATTACCATTGGACTTTAATGATGCCAGTCACTACTAGACTTTCAAAAGAATGCTAATTACCATTGAACTTTAAGAAATTCCAATCACTACTGGACTTTAAAAAGAATGCCAATTACCATTGAACTTTAAGCAATGCCAGCCACTACTGGACTTTAAAAAGAATGCTAATTACCATTGGATTTTAAGCAATGCCAGTCACTACTGAACTTTAAAAAGAATGCCAATTACCATTGGATTTTAAGCAATTCTAGTCACTACTGGACTTTAAAAAAATGCCAATTACCATTGGACTTTAAGCAATGTCATTCACTACTGAACTTTAAAAAGAATGCCAATTACCATTGGACTTTAAGAGGAGATTGCAAATAATGACTAAGCTTCAAGGAAAACGACTGGTAATGACCAGACAGATGGTATCAATAGCAGATAAAGCTAGCTGAGGTGATAATAATAACTAGACATCAAAGGGAATGTAGGTAACAACCATAAACTGAAGAAATAAACCAGTGACAACTAGGGTAGAAACATTGGTGACAACTAAGGACCTGACAACGAAAGACAACAGTGACAACCAAGGACCTGACAACGAAAGACGCCAGTGACAACTGAACTTAACAAACAAGATAAAGGTGACAACCAAAGATCCGGAAGCAAGCTAAATGCACATGATATGGCATGATGCTAATGAGTAATGAAAAGTAAAATCCGACTCCAGCAAGAGACAAGGGAACTTAAGACTCAAAGGGGAAGATAGATAAACATATCTACTTTGCTGGGGAAATAAGGAATCACACTGAATTCAAAGAATAAAGGTATCCAAAAGTTCAATGGGAAATAAACCCCCTCCACTTGGAAAATATAAAGCTCAAGCAAACTTGTTGGAAATGGCAGTATAACTTCCAAAAGAGCCACCGGATGACTCCATTAAGGATGAATTTTCACACCATCAAAAATTGCATCATATAGAAGATACTATGGATACTGTTTTCAATCTTGGTAAACACACGATCAAAGGAACAACCCAATAAATAAAGTCAACTTATGCTTTGTCGCACGCTGCAAAATAACCGGCAGAAACAAACAGAAGAGTCACTACTGAATGTTATTTATCCCAAAGATAGGGAAAGGAAACGATCGAAGGAAACCTAAAGGAAAGGAGAAGACAAGGTCATCACAACCAAATCTTGGGTTCGGGAGTCGGTTATGCAAGGGGAAGGTATGAACACCCCTCACGTCCGTTGTACTCAACGGGATCTATGCTTGTTGTCTAATCTATGGGTGTAAGTTATCTGAAAGCTACTGCTAGACTGGGATGGAAAGGAAAGAAGAGACTCGATAGGACATAGCCGCCCTATGCCTACATATTCCCTTGTGCAATGGGAATGTTAGAGTCAACATAGTTCAAAAAACTACGGGTGATGAGGGGAAGGTTGCTCGCCAAGACATCATCGTCTTGTGCCTACGTATCCTCATCTAGTATGAGAAATAAGAGCAAACGTAGTTCGGGGGAACTAGAGCATTGGTTGGTTAAGTGTTTTTTTATGAGTGACGTTAAGTTCCCATTCTAGCAGTTAGGGTCGATGCCTGTTTGCGGTAGAACGGAAAAATAACGTAGTCTTTTCTGAAAATGGTTTGAAGAACGATCCCGAAGGGTAAAAAGGTTTGAATTTGGTTTAAGAGTTTTAGAGAAGTGGATTGAGTTAGTTTGAGACTCACGTCGCACTAAAGACTATGACATGGGAGCGAATGCGTGGCATATCTCCCAAAGGGCATACATAAACACTCTAGACAAGTGAGGAGAAACCCTCCCCCCCCACCCACTCATCATTCCTCGTGTACTTAAGGCTCGTAGCATACAATGTTTGTCGTTCTTTATTAAATGTCTTAAAGAAGTTTGGGATAAGAAGAGAAGATACAGGGAAACACTAAAGGGAAACTGAAAATCCTAATGTTATCATACAAAATGGTTCTAAGGTTAGGATGAGAAGGAAGTCTACCTAACGTTATGATACATGTGATGGACCTAAAGTTGAGATAAAAGGGATTATCCTAATTTTTATCATACATAGGATTGAAAGCCTAATGTCTCTCCTATTCCCATCTTAATCAAAAATTAAAAGGAACTAGGAATCCTAAGAGATCATGTGAGCAAGCACAAGTAAACAATATCCAATTCAATCACAAATGAAAACAAGGATAAAAAGACAAGTCTCAAAGAGAGAGAAGAAGAGAGATGAAGAAGGAAGATACAACACATGAATGATCAACAATCATAAAAAAAAAGCATCAAGCACAATCATGTCAATCTCATACAAGGTGATCAAACACAACAAGTCAACACATTTAGATGCATCACATATCCAAACCACATCAAAGATGTGTGTTGCACCCTAAAATTTGCCCAACCTTATTCACTTGGTTTATGTGTCAATGTCATTAGCATTTGCATATAGAGTTATGTACATAGACTAACCATCTGCATAGCATAAGCATAGCAAGTCATTCAACAGGGGACCAATCATTATTCTCATCTCTAGAAGCCTATCAAGAGGTTATTATCCCAATTCAATCTCATTCAAGTCATCAGGAAAGAATTTGAAAGCAAAGAGTTCAGCAGATCAAGCCTTGAGTCCATCTCTTAGTTGAGGGTATCTGAGGGTCAACAAGAGGGTTGTGAGCTGTGGGCTGAAGGCATGGAGAGTATCTAGACATCTTGGGAGACTTAGAAAGTCATTTAAAGAAGGAGACAAGTCATTGATGAGAGCACAAGAGCTATAGCTGAAGGCAGTCAACTAGGGTTTCATCTGGGTCAACCCTAGGTCAACCCTAGGTCAACTGACTGATTTAAAGGGCATTCAAGTCTATTGGAGAGATGTGGGGTTCATCATTGGACATATAAAGAAGGATATGGAGATATGCCAAGAAGAATTCAAGATAAATCAAGGAGAAGAGGAGTTTCTAAATTAGGGTTTCTGTGTAAAATCCCCTAGTTTAGGTCAAATTTCCAAGCAAGATAAGTCAAAATGCTAGCTTCAAATGGCTTCTTGGCCAACATGAAACTTGTAGAGGATCTCAAGACCTTTAATTTGAGTGGTGGAAGACATCAAGGAGATTTATAGAACTCAAGTTATGGTCCTTGCAAGTTACAGGTCATCTGAGGTATCTGAAATTTTGTCTGTGAAAGTGACTTGACTTCCAAGCTAGTTTTACCCCTCAAGGAGATTTCAAATGAATTCTTGGTCAACATAAGAATTGTTCCTCATTGTCTTAGCTTTCTAGAATGGTATAGCATACCCTCATATGATGTGTGGAACTCAACTTATGGTCTTGGCAAGCAAAGGGTATTTTGGGCATTTGTGAATTACAGGTCATTTTAACCTATGTCCAAAACTCATACAAGGAGGCCTCAAATGGAAAAACTTACAACATCAAACTTGCTCCAAATGGGATTTTAAGTCTAGAAAGAAGGTCACAAATTGTTGGAAAAGCTCATAACATGAAGTTGCATGATTGGTCCAAATTTGAACTAAAATGGCTTATAATTTGAATAAAGTCAAAATGAAAAATGGTTTGGGAGATTTATAAGTCCAAATGGAGACTTCCAATATATGATTTTGAATGGAAAAGACATTCTAAAGACAATGGTTCAAGCACTTTTTTGAGTTTAGTGGAAGATTTCAAAGTTATCCTTGGTTACTTGCATTTTAAGAAACATAGCCAAAATGAATCAAAGTTGGAAGGCAAGGGAAGTTGTAAGAGGGATCTAGAAGTTACCATTGAACACTATATATTCATGAAATGAAGATTGATCAAGGGTTGGATTCATTTTTCACAAAAATCTCACAAATTCTCTCATTCTTTCTCATTGCAATTCTCTCCAAATTTCCCAAAATCTTCATCAATTTTCATCAACATTGATCCTCCTGCATTCAATCATCATCCTGGATCAGAATTGAATCAAAGATTTGGTGGTTAGAGCTCAATTTCGTGCACTTTCTTCAAGAACATACAAGCTGCAAATTCAGTTGTAGATCAAGATCCAAGCCAAGTTTCATCCAAATATTGCAAACAGAATCAAGTACATCAAGAATGGATCAAGATTGAAGCATACAAGAGCCTGGATCCACGTGATTACTCAGCCTCCATTAAAGCTTGCTCAAGGTGCAAATCTTTCTAACTTATTCAATCTAGGTAGATTTAGGTAGTTTTACTAGTATATTCATGGTCTATGATGTTAGGAGGTTAGTTTAGATGAATTTGAGGCTGAATAGAGACAATTGTTAGCAGGTGTACCAAACTGTTAGGACCTAGAACTCTTAGGTTAGGTCATTATAATCTTAGTTTGATAGATCAGAATAATCACCATTAGTCATGGAAGAGATTAGTCTATGTTTGATGGAGAATTATGCTGGTGAGTTGCAGAGTGTTTTCATGGAGTTAGAACTTGGCTCGATCGGGTTGAGAGTTGTGATGAGTTTCAAAGCAATCTAAGACCATAGGCTTATAGAGGGAGGAATTTAGAGTGTTTTTCATGTTTACATCGTGGTGTTTCATGCACTGTGGAGTGAGAACAGATTGGTAGAAGTTTGCTCGTGCATGTGCTTTCATGGTGTAAACCCTAAGTTCTCATCAAGCTAATGAAGAAGACGAAATCGTGTCCATCTATTTTGTGCAAGACTTTTGACTCAGAGAGCGATCGAAGGGCTCTCATTTAATTCTGATTTTGGAGGGAGATGCGTTGGTGCCAAACGCACCGTTTCATTAATTGAAACGGGCGGGCCTAAGATTGTTGTGCTATCCCCACCCCCAATGCCAAGCCCAATTCCATTCTGAACGTAAACCCTTCTATTTTCACCCCCCGCGTGTTTTTATTTTTCATGGTTTCTGACTTTGTTCTGGGCCTAGTGTAATTTGCTACGCGCACCCCACCCTGCTTGGCCCATCCTGATTTTAACTGAGCGCGTTTGCTTATTGAACCCCCCTGGCTATTTCTCTATTCTTTTTATTATTTTCTTTTCATGTTTTTTCATTCATTTTAAAAATTCATAATAAATACATAAAAAATTCATTTTAATTCATTCTTTTTACATCATTTTCATTAGAATGTGTAGAAAATTGTCATTAAATAAAATTGCATTTTTATTTTTATTTCATATTTTTTTCATATTTTCTAAATAAATGTCATTTTAAATAGTTTCATTTCATGCATGATTTTATTAATTTTTGTTCTATTAAATGCTTTTATATTTTTTGATCATTCTTTTTAGGTTGTTTAGATGAGATATTGAACTTGTGGATTCAATTTAGTTCCCATTTTTAGAAATTAATTTTAGGTGATTAATGTAGGCTTGAACAACATGAACAAATTAGGGTTTTTAGGTGATGACTTAGGAGAATCAATTTCTTTCCTTTAGGACTTAGGGTTTGAATAGTTTAGCTATGGGACTATAGGGGCTATGGGTAGTTATTAGATCCCCTTAGAAAAAGTCAGGATTCCCCTACTGCTATTAGTACTCTGTATATATCTGATTGTCTGGTGTGGTGTGCCCTCTGGGGATTGTTGCTTGCTTGTTTGGGTATTGGGTTTGTCTGGGGACTTGGGAGAGATGAAGACTTGAGGAGATGAAGACCATTGGAGATCCAGAGATTGAAGTTCAACTTCCAGAGTTGAAGAGGAGGTTCGTGCTAGCAGCTGCTGAGGAGACTAGGGTTTAGGAGCTAGGCAGAGCTCTAGACTAAAAAGCTTGTTTCTCAAACATGGAATGCCTTGTCTGCATCCATCCTTTCTCTATGATTCAAAGTCTCTTTCAAATATCCACCTCCTTCCTCTGGAAGGATCAGTGAATATATTTGAAAGATAGAACTTTTAAGAGGAGACTTTCTGTTTAATGTTAACAGTTGATGAACCACCCTTGGTAGGTAATTAACTGTCTAACATTCATTCACTTCACTCTTGTGACTGATCCCTCATCCTGGAGGTTTGAGCTTGAAGAAAAGCCATTGCAGATAGAAGACTGATGATCAAAGCCCTTGCCTGAAGGTCATGAAGATGGAGATTGATGCTTGTTGAAACCTGTAGCTGATTGGAGACTGCTTGAAGCTAGATGTTGAGTCAGAGCTGCTGATGCTGTTTCTTTTGCTGTTGTTTTTCATTTCTTGATGTATTGATTGGTTTTCTGGATTGTATTGTTTGCTGTTTACCCTGCTGGGTTGAAAGTGAAGCCTGTTCACTTTCGCCTATTGTTTTCTAGGTTCGAGGTTGAGTGGGACTCCCTTGCCTCGCTTGTGCTGCTGCATCCATGCATTTTACTGTTTTGCTGTATATATTTGATATTGTTTCTGCTTCTGCCTATCCCGTAGGATCTCTGTTTCTCTCTGTGCAAGAGAGGAGCATGATAGACACTAAGTCTTAACCCATGCATGATAACATTAGGTTAGTTTGTTTCCCTTCGCAACCCTAGGTTAGAGTTCTATCTCTTCTTCCTCAAAAACAAACAGAAAATACAATAAAATTTCAAACACAATAAAAGACACTTCTTTCGTAAAAGAATGTGAACTCACCAAAGCGTCATTTTTGTCCGTCGGGACTGTTAATCAAGAAAACCTTTTTCAGAAGGAATAAAATCAACCAAGACAAACTTGTGTCGTACGTGGCCCGAACTACGTTTGCTCTGATCTTTCATTCTGTATGAAAGTACGTAGGCATAGGATGCGATATCCTAGCGAGCAACCTTCCCCTCCTTTCCCGTAGGTAGGCGAACTACGTTGACTCTGATTTCTCGTTCCAGACGGGAATACGTAGGCATAAAGTGCGATACTTTGCCGAGTCATTTTATTTTCATTTTATTTTCTTCTTAACCCCAGACCTTTAGCGTAGATAGAATAACAATCCATACCCGAAAACAAGCGTGGATCCCGTCGAGTACGACGGACGTGAGGGGTGCTAATACCTTCCCCTTGCGTAACCGACTCCCGAACCCAGGTTTTGGTTGCGACGACCATACCTTTCCCGTCTTTGCGAGGTTTACTCTGAGCGTTTCCTTTCCCTCCCGTGGGATAAATAACGCACGGTGGCGACTCTTCTGTTCAGCCGGCGCCGATTTTCGCAGTAGCGACAGCTGGCGACTCTGCTGGGGATCCAACGTCCCCTGGCTGCTAAGGACTGCGATAGTTCTTATGCATTTGGGATCCAACGTCCCTTAAGAGAGTCAATCCTAACGTTTGTTTTCCCGTCGAGGATTTTGTATGGAGTTATTTTATATTTCTGACCTTTTATTTTCAGCATTATATATTGATTATTATTGCTGTATTTGGGGTGTGACGGGTGTTCTGATATTGAGAGATAAGCCGGACCTGGGCTTGAGTGCACCTAGAATTAGCGTAGAAAGTAGTGGGCGCGTGCCGGCTTTGCTTGCATTAGTGTCTCATGAAATCTACACTCGGACGAGGTTCTTCTGGTTGGCTTCTTTTTCTACCCTTTGGGTCGAAGGGGTTGTTGGTCAGCTGAATTGTCGACTCCGGGGACCGATCACTTGGAAGTTGGCCAAGTGAGGCCTCTTCAGGAATTGATGATGCCACTCCTTCTGGGAATCGTATCATCAACCCTGAAAGTCTGTGACGCCGACGACCGCATAGGATGCCGTACCTTGTGCCAGTTATAGGGCCACCCACCTGTGAGGGGATTTGGGGTTATGCAGGTAACCAGACCTTCAGATACCGGTTATTTCTCGATCAGAGATCCTGGGTATTTATGGAGAGTTATGAGGTCTGTCAGAGATCATTTGGAGATGTGTTCTGAGGTCTGTCAGAGACCAATTAGAGATGTGATTTGAGGTCTACCAGAGACCAGTGGGAGTTATGGTTTGAGGTCCATCAGAGACCAGTATTGGAGCTTTGTGTTAGGTCTATCTGAGACCAGGGTTTGATGACTTCTGGATGGTCTATCTGAGACCTTTCTTGATTGGGTTCAGGCTATTCAGCTACAGCTTTGGTCCCTGTTGCATGTTACTTGCATTGCATTGCCTGCATATCCATTACCATTTGCATTTCACTAACGTGTGTCTGTGCTGCAGGTGCATCTGCATTTCCCTAGTTCTAGTGCCCGGACTTCTGAGTATTGATTATGGCTGGTTTGAGGAAAACAGTTGCGTATAAGTTGCCTTCACCTGATGTTACTTCTTTGCTTGGTCTGATATCCCTTGCTGATGAAGAGGTTAGAAGAAGCTTCCGAATGAGTCATGGAAGATTACTGAGATTAGTCTGCAAGCCCACTGCTGATGAGATGAACGGGCTATACACCTTGATGCAGTTCTATGACCCCGCATTGAGATGCTTTACTTTTGCGGACTTCATTCTAGGACCTACCATTGAGGAGTATGTAGAGTTTACCGAGCTTCCCGTGCAGAACAAGGTTCCCTTTATTCACTCTGCTGCTGAGCCCAAGTTGGAGGACTTAGCCAAAGCCTTGCATATGAACGCTGCAGATCTGTTGTTGACTTCTTGGCTTGGGGTGTCAGGTTTCTCTCTGGATTTCTTAGTTGTCAAAGCTCGAGAATACGCCAAGAACGGTTGTTGGGTGGTTTTCAATGCTATTTTGGCTTTATGCATCTATGGAATCGTGCTGTTTCCTAACTTGCCCAACTTTGTGGACCTGGACGCTTTCTATCTGTTTGCTGCAGGCAACCCAGTGCCAACTTTGATTGGAGACTTCTACCACTCATTGCACTATAAGAACGAGAACCGAAGGGGAAAAGTCGTTTACTGCTGTGCTCCTCTATTAAATATGTGGTTCAAGAGTCACCTTCCCATAAAAGGACCATTTGTGGACAGTGCAACCTCAGCCAGTTGGTCAGAACGCCTGATGAGGCTATCTTCCGAAAACATTGTGTGGTTTGATCGAGACCTGTTGGGGTCTGAGCTCATCTTTAGTTGTTCTGGGTACCCTAATGTGCCGCTGATAGGAAGAAAAGGGTGTATTAACTACAACCCTTCTCTATTCATTCGCCAGTTCGGATATGCGCTGAAGAATCCACCTCAGGAGGAAGAAGTACAGGAATCTCTGTACTTCACCGGAGACGTGAAAGGGGAGTTATTAGCCAAGTTGCAACATGCCTGGACGCGTATTAACCGCCGAGGGAAGCCGTTGTTAGGAAAGAACGACTGTCAGGCCTATGCACCTTATAGAGTTTGGATTCAGGAGAGGGCTAGTCAGTTGAGGATGCCGTTTCCAGATGCACCAATTCTTGTTCCTATCCCGGCAGAAGAGCCAACTACTGTTTCTAGGGAAGCCTACGAACAAGTTGTGAAGGAGAAAGAAGCTTTGATGAAGATTAATGAAGGGTTAGAGCAAGAGTTAGCCCAGGCACGCAGCGAGAAAAACAAGGCCGTATACGCTTTCCAACAACAGATCGAGCTAGTAAACAGACTAGGGGCTGAGTTGACTGAGGAAAAGAAAAAGCGTGAACGTCTGGGGCAAGAGTTCAGAAGCTCCCATGACATGCTGGAAGCCAAAAAGAAGGCGCTCGACGCAGCACACCGAGAGATATCCTCTTGCAATAAGACTTGGAATGCTACACTCACCAACAATAAGAAGAGGGAAGATAAGCTAAAGCAGCAAATTTCCGACCTCGAAGAGAAGTTGAAGTCTAGCATCAAGAAGTGCGAGGAGGAAGTGATGACCCGGTATAGTGTCCAGCATGCCCTGAACAAGGCAATCAAGTCCAGAGATGAAGCAGTGTCTCAGAAGCGAAAGTTAGAAGATTGCTTCGGAGAAGCAACATGGGAAGAAACTGCTGAAGACGTACGCCGTGTCCTTAAGAGGAGAAACCAGCTTGTTGAAGGGCTGCTTGATCGACCAAGCCATCCGGAGACCAAGAAGTTGATAGAGGAGTACCAGACTTTTGGGAGGATTTGATCATTTCATGTAGTAACTTGTATGCTTTATTTGCATAGTGCTGACCATCACCAGGATTGTTGGTTGAGGTCATGCCTTCTTTATACTCTCAGTGATATTGTACCCTGGGCTTATTGATTCTCTCTACAATATATGAGGCTTTCTATGATTCAGCTCCGATATTCCTATTGTCAGCACTGTCACTGCACCGGCACCTTCGCACTAGAACTGGGGGACGAACTTCCCTAATGCACAGACACATTGCATTGCATTCATATTCATATTGCATTACAGGTAATCTTTGAATAGTGTCTTATTTCCTGCTTTGCACCAGGTACTTAACAGGATTGCAGATCAGCATTCGCACCGCTATTCTACACGCTCCAACTGTCGGAAAATCATGGACCAAATGCAGAACGAGATGCAAGATGTGCGCGAGAAGCTCGCCCTCTTCATGCAGACCATGGAGGCTATAGCAAAAGGGCAGGAGAATTTGTAGGCCATGGTCCAGCCTCTGTTGGCTCGAAACGCTGGTCATGGTAACGAAGATCATCAGTCTGTCCGGGTTGATACTGCTCATGGAGACGGCACTCCCACGCCAGTGGCTCCGCCCGTAGTCAATATACCTGCTGCTAATGTCAACAACGCTACCGCTGCTGTGAACGGTAACGTTGGAGTGGGGAATGAGACTGCTGTCCATAATGTTGGGCTGGGTGATGTCAATTTGGGAGATAATCTAGGAGGCAACGGCTTTGTCAACGCTGGATTCGGATTCAATGATCAGGGATTCGATAACACTGGGAAGTATGGCTTTAATGCTCAAGGATTTGGGCAAGATGGTTATGGTATGGTCAATCAGGGTTACGGAGGCTTTGGAAACGGAAATGGTACTGGATTTATGGCTTTCGGTCCTGCGGGAGGTGTTCAAGGGTACGGCAACAGAGGCCGAGGTCCGGGGATGAATCAGATCAGAGCTGGACGTAATAATGGATATGATGGGTACGGAGCTGGAAACGGTCTGTGGCAAGAGGATCAGCAGGAGGACGCCTTCTCCGGAGGAGGTTTTGAAGGGCCGATGGATGATTCCCAAAAGATTAGAATGCTGGAAGAGCAGATGAAGGGAGTCTTAAATCAGAGTGCTGTGGGATTGGACATGGCAACCATGGGCTTGGTACCTGGCTTGAGGGTGCCAATTAAATTCAAAGCTCCTGCGTTCGACAAGTACAAAGGAGACACATGTCCGAAAGTGCATGTACGAGCTTATTACAGAAAGATGTCTGCATACTCAACTGATGAAAGAATGCTAATGCATTTCTTTCAGGATAGTCTGTCGGGCCCTTCCCTAGAGTGGTACATGGGGTTGGAGCCAACTGATATCAAGACTTGGAAGCAATTAGCGGAGGCGTTTGTAGCCCATTACAAGTATAACAGCGACCTGGCACCCAATCGGGTCCAGTTGGCCGGGCTTTCGCAGAAGAAGGGGGAGAGTTTTAAGGAGTACGCGCAAAGGTGGCGCGATATGGCTGCCAGGGTCCGCCCTCCGGTGGAAGATAAGGAAATGAATGATATGTTTGTCGGCACATTCACAGGGCTGTTTCATGATATGCTGTTTCATACGTCTCTGGCCAGTTTTTCAGACCTGATTCTGATGGGGGAAAAGATTGAGCGTAATATTAAGCAAGGAAAGTTCCAAGTCGAGGAATCAACTGCATCTGGCAGTAATAGGAAAGCTTATGGTGGGCGCCGTCAGGGCGAGGCAAGCGCGGTATTTGGAGGCCGAGGCCGAGGCCGAGGTAGGGGACGAGGTCAATATCGTCAGCCGCAGCAGGTGTCGAGTGTTACTATTCCCTATCAACAACAACCACTCCAGCAACAACAACCAGTTCAGCAACAGCCCATGCCACAGCAGCAGCAGCCTCAGCAGGGGGCACAGCAGGCTCAACGAAGATTCCAGGGTAGTAAACCGAGAAGAGTGTTTGAGAAGCCTCCCTCAACCTATGCTGATTTATTACAGACATTGTTGGGATTAAACCTGGTAGAGAAAAGAACTCTGGCGCCGATAACGGGAGCTCCCCCGTTCGGCTACGATGCAAGCAGGCACTGTGAGTTTCATTCTGGGGCCCCGGGTCACGATATAGAAGGTTGCCATGCTTTTAAGCACGTTGTGCAGGATCTTTTAAACAACAAGACTATCAATTTCGGAACGGCAGGTCCGAATATAGTGCAGAAACCTATGCCTAATCATGGGGCAAACGCCGTTCTGACTGAGGAAGGTCTGAATCTTATTATGAATGTTGAAGATTTAAAGACGCCGCTGAGCGAGATAAAGAGCCGACTGTTACAAGGAGGTGTTTACCCAGGTTGTAACGAGTATTGCTTAGATTGTTGGACCCTAGCTGGGGGGTGTGAGGATTTGAAGAAAGGCATCCAGGCTTTGATTGATGAGGGCATATTGCAGTTTGATCGAGCGGCAACTGATGAGCCTGCAGGGGCAGTAGTGGATAATCGGAGTGATGTGGCCACAGTAACGATTCCTCGGAAGACGATCACTATTGCGGCACCAGCTCAGCGACCACCGATTACCATAACTAAGGCCGGGCCAATCCCGTACGAGAACACGAAAGCAGTCCCATGGTCATATGGGTTAGAGGTGTATTGTGATGGGATAAAGATTGATGTCAACAAGCAGCCAGTGGGGATTGTGGATAATGTTGTTGGCTCAGGAGGCATGACGAGGAGTGGCAGGATCTTTATATCTCCTGAAGTGGAGGCGGAGAGACTAGCGAAAGGAAAAGGGAAAGTGGTTGAAAATGTTCCGGTACAAGCAAATGAAAAAGAAGCAGCATCGAAGGATGTAGAAGAGTTCATGCGCTTGATTCGGAAAAGTGATTATAAGATTGTGGAGCATCTGCAGCAGACACCGTCCAAAATATCTATCCTGTCATTGCTGTTGTGTTCGGAAGATCACAGGAATGCTTTGCTGAAAGTCCTGGACACTTCTTTTGTACCCCAGGATGTCTCCGTAAATCAGCTAGAAGGAGTATTGGCACATGTGAATGCAGGCCACAGTCTGGGCTTTACCGATTTCGACTTGACTCCGAAGGGGAGAGATCATAATATGGCATTACACGTATCTGTTGAGTGTAGAGGATCAGTAATGTCGCACGTTTTGGTCGACACCGGATCATCTTTGAATGTGCTGCCCAAGAAGGCGATGATGAAGCTGGATGTTCGAGGCATTTTGTGTACACCCAGTGATTTGGTAGTCAGAGCATTTGACGGCACGCGGAGAACAGTCTTCGGATCGATTACCTTGCCTCTGCAAGTGGGGCCGGAAGTGTTTGCAACTGAATTTTATATCATGGATATACAGCCTGCGTATAGCTGCTTGCTTGGAAGACCCTGGATTCATGGGGCAGGGGCCGTCACGTCCACCCTGCATCAGAAGTTAAAATATATGGTCGGAGACAGCGTAGTCACCGTGTGCGGAGAAGAAGACATCCTGGTCAGCCATCTATCTTCATTTAAATATGTGGAAGTCGACGGAGAGATCCACGAGACACCATGCCAGGCATTCGAAGGTTTGCGCATCAAGGACAAAGGTCCCGGGCCGAGCAAAGTGCCAGAGATAGCTGTCTCATCGTATAAGGAAGCTCAAGCTCTAGTGGAAGCAGGAGAAGCAAAGGGCTGGGGCAAAGTGCTGGACATTCCTGTGAAAATGGACCGGTTCGGGCTGGGGTACCGACCGTCGTCATCGACTCCTTCCGTGGGGGCCCCCCGTTTCAGAAAGCCATTTACCATCTCTGCCAGTGGAGTATGTCATGAAACTGTCAATGCTGCGTCGGAGTCTGATGAAGGAGACAGCGACTGTGATATGGATGCCTGGATTCAGCCAAGCACGCCAGGACAAGGACTGTGCAACTGGTCTATTCAGGAGCTTGTTCCTGTGACTTTTAAACAGTAATGCTTTGCTTTATTAATTGTTGAATAATCTGATGTCTTGCCCGGGGCATCAGGATTTGCTTAGGGCTGTGTTGTTATAAACATTGCGTGTTAATCATTAAATAAATGGCGTTTTTTCATGTGCAAATACCGTAATCCCTGTCTTTCCTGTTTTGTATTTTTCAATAAAATGGCAATGTGGTTATTCGCTTTATACGCATTTTGAAGCACTTAACCATTCCTTTTGCAGGATAACATTTTCAGATGACATCCTTGAACCACCTATGACTCGTCCTGACTTCGAGCACCCGGTATTCCAGGCCGAAGAAGAGGTTGTCGAAGATAGTGACGTTCCCGAAGAATTGACTTGGTTAGTGAAGCAAGAGGAAATAGCCATTCTGCCTCACGGCGAGGTTATCGAAATTATCAATTTGGGGTCGGAAGGGGTTGAGAAGAATATTCGTATCGGAGCCGCACTGCAGGGTGATATCAAGCGAAGACTGGTTGAAATGCTCCAAGAGTATAGTGATGTATTCGCTTGGTCGTATGAGGATATGCCAGGGCTCGATACAGATATGGTTGTGCATCGCCTGCCACTGAAAGAAGATTGCCCGCCAGTCAAACAAAAACTTCGCAGAACACGACCAGATATGGCAATGAAGATCAAAGAGGAGGTGCAGAAACAGTGGGACGCTGGTTTCCTGGCTGTGACGAAGTATCCTTCATGGGTTGCCAACATCGTACCAGTGCCAAAGAAAGATGGCAAGGTTCGAATGTGCGTGGATTATAGAGATTTGAATAAAGCAAGCCCAAAAGACGATTTTCCACTTCCTCACATTGACGTGTTAGTTGATAATACTGCTCAATACTCTGTATTCTCCTTCATGGATGGCTTTTCAGGCTATAATCAAATTAAAATGGCGCCAGAGGATATGGAGAAGACTACTTTCATAACGCCTTGGGGAACATTTTGCTACAAAGTGATGCCCTTTGGTTTGAAAAATGCTGGGGCAACATATCAGCGTGCGATGACGACTCTTTTCCATGATATGATGCATAAAGAGATCGAAGTTTATGTGGACGATATGATTGCCAAATCCCAGACGGAGGAAGAGCATCTAGTGAATCTGCTGAAGTTATTTAAAAGGCTTAGGAAGTTCAGGCTGAGGCTGAACCCTAATAAATGCACCTTCGGGGTGAGATCGGGTAAACTGCTGGGGTTTATCGTAAGCGAAAGAGGAATAGAGGTCGATCCTGCTAAAATAAAAGCGATCCAAGAAATGCCGACGCCTAAAACAGAGAAAGAGGTGCGCGGGTTCTTAGGGAGATTGAACTACATTGCCCGGTTCATATCTCACCTAACGGCCACGTGTGAACCATTATTCAAGCTGTTAAAGAAAGATCAAGCTGTAACGTGGAACGAAAATTGTCAAAAGGCGTTCGATAAAATAAAGAAGTATCTGCAGGAACCTCCTATTTTGATACCCCCGGTGGCAGGTAGACCCTTGATAATGTATTTGACGGTTCTTGAGGGAAGCATGGGTTGTGTTCTCGGTCAACACGACGAGACAGGGAGAAAAGAGCATGCGATCTATTACTTGAGTAAGAAATTTACAGACTGTGAATCTCGATATTCAATGCTGGAGAAAACGTGTTGCGCGCTAGCCTGGGCCGCCAAGCGTTTGAGGCAGTACATGCTGAATCATACAACCATGCTCATCTCGAAGATGGATCCTATCAAATATATATTCGAAAAGCAGGCGTTGTCAGGTAGAATTGCCCGTTGGCAGATGGTCTTGACTGAATATGATATTCAATACGTCTCGCAAAAGGCTATAAAGGGGAGTGTGCTGTCTGAGTATCTGGCGGAGCAGCCTATTGAAGAGTACCAATCGATGAGGTTTGATTTTCCTGACGAGGATATCATGTACCTAAAGATGAAAGATTGTGAAGAGCCGTTGCCAGACGAGGGACCAGAGTTGGGTTCTAAATGGAAGATGATATTTGACGGAGCTGTGAATGCTTACGGTAGCGGAATAGGGGCAATCATCACCACGCCGCACGGGTCGCATATCCCGTTTACTGCCCGATTGACCTTTGCCGTTACCAACAATGAGGCTGAATACGAAGCTTGCATAATGGGGCTTGAAGAAGCCATTGATTTGCGAATCAAGCATTTAGACGTATACTGAGACTCAGCTCTGGTGGTGAATCAGATCAAAGGGGAATGGGAGACACGTCAGCCCAATTTGATACATTATATGAATTATGCAAGGAGATTGTTGCCTTTCTTCGATAAGGTTGAATTGCATCACGTACCGCGGGCAGAAAATCAAATGGCTGACGCCCTTGCCACCTTGTCTTCCATGTACAAAGTCAACTTCTGGAACGAAGCTCCCCAAATCACTATCTCTCGGTTGGACAGGCCAGCTTATGTATTTGCTATTGATGAAGCATCTGATGACAAACCGTGGTATTTCGATATCCTTAATTTCCTGAAGAATAAAGAGTATCCGGCTGGGGCATCCAGTCAAGATCAGAAGACTCTCAGGAGATTAGCGGGTAATTTCTACTTGAATCCGGATGGCGTCTTGTACAGAAGAAACCACGATTTGGTGTTGTTGCGTTGTGTAGACGAGAAAGAGGCAAAGCTTCTCATGGAGGAAATTCACGAAGGTACCTTTGGTACGCATGCTGGTGGGCATGCTATGACGAGAAAGCTGCTTAGGGCAGGTTATTTTTGGCTGACGATGGAAACTGATTGTTTCAAGTTCGCAAGGAAGTGCCACAAGTGCCAAATCTATGCTGACAAAATACACGTGCCTCCGAGTCCTCTAAATGTGATGTCATCTCCATGGCCATTCTCGATGTGGGGAATCGATATGATTGGAAAGATTGAGCCGACGGCTTCTAACGGACATCGGTTCATCCTAGTAGCAATCGATTATTTCACCAAGTGGGTGGAAGCGGCGTCTTACGCGAATGTAACAAAGCAAGTGGTGGCCAGATTCATCAAGAGAGATATCATTTGCCGATATGGGATTCCCGAGCGGATAATCACGGATAATGGTTCAAATCTGAACAACAAAATGATGAAGGAGCTCTGTCAGAATTTCAAGATCGAACATCACAACTCCTCCCCTTACCGACCCAAGATGAATGGCGCTGTCGAAGCGGCCAACAAGAATATCAAGAAGATCGTTCAGAAAATGGTGGTGACTTATAAAGATTGGCATGAAATGCTACCTTTCGCTTTGCACGGTTATCGTACGACGGTACGCACATCAACCGGGGCAACTCCGTTCTCGTTAGTATACGGAATGGAAGCGGTATTACCATTAGAGGTTGAGATCCCTTCTCTGAGGGTATTGCGAGACGTTCAGCTGGACGAGGCAGAATGGGTAACGAATAGATTGAACCAACTGAGTTTGATGGATGAGAAGAGGCTAGCTTCTCTGGCATACGGTCGTTTGTACCAAAGACGAATGAAGAAAGCGTACGACAAGAAGATACTTCCGCGAAGCTTTCAGACGGGCGACCTTGTGCTGAAAAGGATTCTCCCGCCGCAAGCAGATCACAGGGGCAAGTGGACCCCCAACTACGAAGGGCCATACGTTGTCAGTAAGGTCTTTTCAGGAGGAGCGTTGTTGTTGTCCACCATGGACGGAGAAGACTTTGTGTCACCTGTGAATTCGGACGCAGTTAAAAAATACTTTGCTTAAAATAGACCCGCTGGACAGAAAAAGAGAGTCCAGGCAAAAATGGGGCATCCTGGCGAACCAAAAACAGAATGAAAGGTTCGGGCAAAAGTTAGGGATAAAATTAAAAAAAGTGTACACCCGCGAAGTTGAAAACCTACACTGGGCGGCTTCGGCAAAAAAGGGTATCCCGGTGAACTGAAAACCCGTAAAGGGCGGTTCACGCAAAAGTTAGGGATTTGAAAAGCAAATGACTGCGGTCCGAATTCAATGAGCATCAATGCGGGAGAATATATTTGAGGAGCCGGTTATCGGATACAATCTCTTCAGAAGTGGGGATACCGGGAAAGCATTAGAGTCGGACGAGTCATGGGAGGATCAGTTCGTGGTGTTCATCTGCATCCCATTGCCGACATGTGTACAAAATTTAATTTGTCAAAATATTCATGCTTCTTGCGCATACTTATGTATTTGCTTTGCGTAGCTTCCTCTTTTCAGGAGTTACATCCCGTGTACAAAAAAAAAAACTCCGCCCATTCAGGGGCCCAATCAATGAAAATATGTTATTCAGTACTTGATGCTGTTCTTTACTGTTTTGTGCATGATAAAACGCCTAAGTTTATTGAAGCTAGCATGAGTATAACATCGCTGGCCCTTGCCAACAATTGTTAAAGCTTTGAATTAACTGGGTGTAACGTCACTAACCTGAATTGATTGCATAGGCTTGTCGTGTCTTGTTTGTGTTGTTGCAGGTTTCATAACCGTACGAGGAAGATGATCAAAAGATTGCGATAACGAAAGACTTGATCCCCACGCAGGTCATGCATGTTCTTCCTGAAGAAGGATAGAATTCCCCAGCTAACCGTAGCTTATCCAAAGGACGTGCTCCAGAAAAGTTATTCGTCTTCAATAGAGTTTGGCGATTCCAAGATCGTGAGGCTGTACTCAGACAGGTTCACCTTTCCCCGCAGGGTTATGCACTCTCCCCCAGTGGAGTCAGTGGATTTTCCCCGAGAGAATCATCCCATCCCCAGCGGAATTCTCTTTGCAAGTATTTTCATCCCTTCCAGTGGAACTCGAAGATCAAGACTCTCTAAAGCAGAGTTGATGGTGATACCTGTCATTTATTTTGTCAGAGATACTGGTGATATCAGTTCACGTTCCAGCATAAAGTCCGATCATACTATGCACATCTGCTACTCCCCAGCAGGAGGTTACCTCAACAAGGCGTTTGGTTTGAGTTCCCAATTTCCCAGCAGGGTCGACTTCACCCTTCCAGCATTTATTTTGCTGGAATAATTCTGTAGCATTTGGCTATCCCCGGCGGAGTCGGCATTATCCTTCCAGCATTTATTTTGCTGAAGCAGTCCCTGTATTTTAGCAGTTCAGGTAGAGAGAGTTCTTGCTCAAATGAATTACCAAACAGTCAAGATCTCGGCATGGGGCATCCAATGTCAGTTTCGGCTGTATTCCCCACAGAGTTATCAGGATAAGTTTCTCTTTATTCCCAGGCAGAATTAGTTGTCATCAGGGGTTCCATGAGTCAGAATTTCAGAGGCCACCGCCGGTCATCAGAACAGGCATCCGGTAGTTTGGTTTCCCGACATCCCCAGTAGAGTCTGTCTCAAAGTCGCTGTCACGTCAGTGCTAAGAAGTTTGTGGGAGAGTTTAGTCCTGACGTGGACAACTTACTCCTAGATTGACGGGATTTCTTCAGAAGTGGGCGTCCTAACGTGGACAGGTTTATTTCCCTGGATTGGTGAGTTGTGTTAGTCCTATCGTGGGCAGATTCGGGTTCTCGAAATTAATGGAATGGGAGGGCATGACGTTGACAAAAGTGGTTACTCTTTGTGGTGGTGTCCTAACGCGGACAGATCAGACAAGGATGTGAGTCCTTACGTGGACAAGTCTTATTTCCTCAGCGGGTCGAAGACGCCTGAGTCCTAACGTGGACAGATCAAGACGAGATCAGTGTCCTAACGTGGACAAATCAAAGAGATTATTATTCCTAACGCGGAGAAGTGGGTCCTAACGTGGACAATGTAGTCCTTACGCGGACATATCAAAAGAGGTGATTCCTAACGCGGAAAGAGTAGAGTCCTTACGTGGACAGGTTAAGACGGCATTCCTTACGTGGAAAAATGTAGTCCTGACGCGGACAAATCGGAAAGAAGTTGGTATTCCTTACGTGGAAAGATCAGAGTCCTTACGTGGACATATCAAGAGCATCCCTTACGTGGAAGAAAAGTGGTTTCCTTACGTGGAAAGACAAGTTTATTCCTTACGTGGAAAGATTGAGTCCTCACGCGGACATATCAAGATTGATTCCTGACGTGGAAAGAAATGGATTATTCCTTACGTGGAAGAGTTTAGTCCTGACGCGGACAGATCAAAGAAGTTATTCCTAATGTGGAAAAAGAAGATTTACTCCTTACGTGGAAAAATTGGGGTTCCTTACGTGGACAGATTCAAGAAAAGTTGATTCCTGACGTGGAAAAATGATGTACTCCCTACGTGGAAAGTTGAGTCCTGACGTGGACAGGTTTAGAACCAAAGTTGAATTCCTTACGTGGGAAGAATGGAGTCCTGACGCGTGCGTGTCAAGTGGTATTGGAGTCCTTACGTGGACAGATTGATATAGTTCTCCTGATGTGGAAAGAAGATTGCTTTCTAACGTGGAAAGATGAAAGGGTTAGTCCTGGCGTGGACAGATACAGAAGATGTTATTCCTAACGGGGACAGGTGTTACTCCTAACGTGGAAGAATTTTATTCCTAACGTGGACGATTCAGTTTATGGAAATGCAGACGAATTATCCCCAGCGGAGTTGCCGAGATTTTTCTGGGTTAACAGCAAATGGAGTCCTAACGTGGACAGGTTTTAGTTGAGATTTCTTCGTATTGATGACAGACAGAGTCCTAACTTGGACAAGCAAGCAATCTGTTATGACAGAATCCTCTTCAGAATGATGAAGAAAATCCCCAGCACGCTCGCACGAGATCAGTGGGTTGCTGTAACAGTCAGATCCAGGCAGTGGATGTCGTTACCCCAAGTAGGGGTGCAGTTTATTTCTGCGGTTGGCAAATTTCTGGGTTTCTTAGTATTCAACCGTCTCGTACCGCGAATGTCTGAAGGCTCCGGGCTCTTCACCCAATCGGGTCCAAGTCGCTTGAATAGGGGCAGCTGTTGCACCCTAAAATTTGCCCAACCTTATTCACTTGGTTTATGTGTCAATGTCATTAGCATTTGCATATAGAGTTATGTACATAGACTAACCATCTGCATAGCATAAGCATAGCAAGTCATTCAACAGGGGACCAATCATTATTCTCATCTCTAGAAGCCTATCAAGAGGTTATTATCCCAATTCAATCTCATTCAAGTCATCAGGAAAGAATTTGAAAGCAAAGAGTTCAGCAGATCAAGCCTTGAGTCCATCTCTTAGTTGAGGGTATCTGAGGGTCAATAAGAGGGTTGTGAGCTGTGGGCTGAAGGCATGGAGAGTATCTAGACATCTTGGGAGACTTAGAAAGTCATTTAAAGAAGGAGACAAGTCATTGATGAGAGCACAAGAGCTATAGCTGAAGGCAGTCAACTAGGGTTTCATCTGGGTCAACCCTAGGTCAACCCTAGGTCAACTGACTGATTTAAAGGGCATTCAAGTCTATTGGAGAGATGTGGGGTTCATCATTGGACATATAAAGAAGGATATGGAGATATGCCAAGAAGAATTCAAGAGAAATCAAGGAGAAGAGGAGTTTCTAAATTAGGGTTTCTGTGTAAAATCCCCTAGTTTAGGTCAAATTTCCAAGCAAGATAAGTCAAAATGCTAGCTTCAAATGGCTTCTTGGCCAACATGAAACTTGTAGAGGATCTCAAGACCTTTAATTTGAGTGGTGGAAGACATCAAGTAGATTTATAGAACTCAAGTTATGGTCCTTGCAAGTTACAGGTCATCTGAGGTATCTGAAATTTTGTCTGTGAAAGTGACTTGACTTCCAAGCTAGTTTTACCCCTCAAGGAGATTTCAAATGAATTCTTGGTCAACATAAGAATTGTTCCTCGTTGTCTTAGCTTTCTAGAATGGTATAGCATGCCCTCATATGATGTGTGGAACTCAACTTATGGTCTTGGCAAGCAAAGGGTATTTTGGGCATTTGTGAATTACAGGTCATTTTAACCTATGTCCAAAACTCATACAAGGAGGCCTCAAATGGAAAAACTTACAACATCAAACTTGCTCCAAATGGTATTTTAAGTCTATAAAGAAGGTCACAAATTGTTGGAAAAGCTCATAACATGAAGTTGCATGATTGGTCCAAATTTGAACTAAAATGGCTTATAATTTGAATAAAGTCAAAATGAAAAATGGTTTGGGAGATTTATAAGTCCAAATGGAGACTTCCAATATATGATTTTGAATGGAAAAGACATTCTAAAGACAATGGTTCAAGCACTTTTTTTAGTTTAGTGGAAGATTTCAAAGTTATCCTTGGTTACTTGCATTTTAAGAAACATAGCCAAAATGAATCAAAGTTGGAAGGCAAGGGAAGTTGTAAGAGGGATCTAGAAGTTACCATTGAACACTATTTATTCATGAAATGAAGATTGATCAAGGGTTGGATTCATTTTTCACAAAAATCTCACAAATTCTCTCATTCTTTCTCATTGCAATTCTCTCCAAATTTCCCAAAATCTTCATCAATTTTCATCAACATTGATCCTCCTGCATTCAATCATCATCCTGGATCAGAATTGAATCAAAGATTTGGTGGTTAGAGCTCAATTTCGTGCACTTTCTTCAAGAACATACAAGCTGCAAATTCAGTTGTAGATCAAGATCCAAGCCAAGTTTCATCCAAATATTGCAAACAGAATCAAGTACATCAAGAATGGATCAAGATTGAAGCATACAAGAGCCTGGATCCACGTGATTACTCAGCCTCCATTAAAGCTTGCTCAAGGTGCAAATCTTTCTAACTTATTCAATCTAGGTAGATTTAGGTAGTTTTACTAGTATATTCATGGTCTATGATGTTAGGAGGTTAGTTTAGATGAATTTGAGGCTGAATAGAGACAATTGTTAGCAGGTGTACCAAACTGTTAGGACCTAGAACTCTTAGGTTAGGTCATTATAATCTTAGTTTGATAGATCAGAATAATCACCATTAGTCATGGAAGATATTAGTCTATGTTTGATGGAGAATTATGCTGGTGAGTTGCAGAGTGTTTTCATGGAGTTAGAACTTGGCTCGATCGGGTTGAGAGTTGTGATGAGTTTCAAAGCAATCTAAGACCATAGGCTTATAGAGGGAGGAATTTAGAGTGTTTTTCATGTTTACATCGTGGTGTTTCATGCACTGTGGAGTGAGAACAGATTGGTAGAAGTTTGCTCGTGCATGTGCTTTCATGGTGTAAACCCTAAGTTCTCATCAAGCTAATGAAGAAGACGAAATCGTGTCCATCTATTTTGTGCAAGACTTTTGACTCAGAGAGCGATCGAAGGGCTCTCATTTAATTCTGATTTTGGAGGGAGATGCGTTGGTGCCAAACGCACCGTTTCATTAATTGAAACGGGCGGGCCTAAGATTGCTGTGCTATCCCCACCCCCAATGCCAAGCCCAATTCCATTCTGAACGTAAACCCTTCTATTTTCACCCCCCGCGTGTTTTTATTTTTCATGGTTTCTGACTTTGTTCTGGGCCTAGTGTAATTTGCTACGCGCACCCCACCCTGCTTGGCCCATCCTGATTTTAACTGAGCGCGTTTGCTTATTGAACCCCCCTGGCTATTTCTCTATTCTTTTTATTATTTTCTTTTCATGTTTTTTCATTCATTTTAAAAATTCATAATAAATACATAAAAAATTCATTTTAATTCATTGTTTTTACATCATTTTCATTAGAATGTGTAGAAAATTGTCATTAAATAAAATTGCATTTTTATTTTTATTTCATATTTTTTTCATATTTTCTAAATAAATGTCATTTTAAATAGTTTCATTTCATGCATGATTTTATTAATTTTTGTTCTATTAAATGCTTTTATATTTTTTGATCATTCTTTTTAGGTTGTTTAGATGAGATATTGAACTTATGGATTCAATTTAGTTCCCATTTTTAGAAATTAATTTTAGGTGATTAATGTAGGCTTGAACAACATGAACAAATTAGGGTTTTTAGGTGATGACTTAGGAGAATCAATTTCTTTCCTTTAGGACTTAGGGTTTGAATAGTTTAGCTATGGGACTATAGGGGCTATGGGTAGTTATTAGATCCCCTTAGAAAAAGTCAGGATTCCCCTACTGCTATTAGTACTCTGTATATATCTGATTGTCTGGTGTGGTGTGCCCTCTGGGGATTGTTGCTTGCTTGTTTGGGTATTGGGTTTGTCTGGGGACTTGGGAGAGATGAAGACTTGAGGAGATGAAGACCATTGGAGATCCAGAGATTGAAGTTCAACTTCCAGAGTTGAAGAGGAGGTTCGTGCTAGCAGCTGCTGAGGAGACTAGGGTTTAGGAGCTAGGCAGAGCTCTAGACTAAAAAGCTTGTTTCTCAAACATGGAATGCCTTGTCTGCATCCATCCTTTCTCTATGATTCAAAGTCTCTTTCAAATATCCACCTCCTTCCTTTGGAAGGATCAGTGAATATATTTGAAAGATAGAACTTTTAAGAGGAGACTTTCTGTTTAATGTTAACAGTTGATGAACCACCCTTGGTAGGTAATTAACTGTCTAACATTCATTCACTTCACTCTTGTGACTGATCCCTCATCCTGGAGGTTTGAGCTTGAAGAAAAGCCATTGCAGATAGAAGACTGATGATCAAAGCCCTTGCCTGAAGGTCATGAAGATGGAGATTGATGCTTGTTGAAACCTGTAGCTGATTGGAGACTGCTTGAAGCTAGATGTTGAGTCAGAGCTGCTGATGCTGTTTCTTTTGCTGTTGTTTTTCATTTCTTGATGTATTGATTGGTTTTCTGGATTGTATTGTTTGCTGTTTACCCTGCTGGGTTGAAAGTGAAGCCTGTTCACTTTCGCCTATTGTTTTCTAGGTTCGAGGTTGAGTGGGACTCCCTTGCCTCGCTTGTGCTGCTGCATCCATGCATTTTACTGTTTTGCTGTATATATTTGATATTGTTTCTGCTTCTGCCTATCCCGTAGGATCTCTGTTTCTCTCTGTGCAAGAGAGGAGCATGATAGACACTAAGTCTTAACCCATGCATGATAACATTAGGTTAGTTTGTTTCCCTTCGCAACCCTAGGTTAGAGTTCTATCTCTTCTTCCTCAAAAACAAACAGAAAATACAATAAAATTTCAAACACAATAAAAGACACTTCTTTCGTAAAAGAATGTGAACTCACCAAAGCGTCATTTTTGTCCGTCGGGACTGTTAATCAAGAAAACCTTTTTCAGAAGGAATAAAATCAACCAAGACAAACTTGTGTCGTACGTGGCCCGAACTACGTTTGCTCTGATCTTTCATGCTGTATGAAAGTACGTAGGCATAGGATGCGATATCCTAGCGAGCAACCTTCCCCTCCTTTCCCGTAGGTAGGCGAACTACGTTGACTCTGATTTCTCGTTCCAGACGGGAATACGTAGGCATAAAGTGCGATACTTTGCCGAGTCATTTTATTTTCATTTTATTTTCTTCTTAACCCCAGACCTTTAGCGTAGATAGAATGACAATCCGTACCCGAAAACAAGCGTGGATCCCGTCGAGTACGACGGACGTGAGGGGTGCTAATACCTTCCCCTTGCGTAACCGACTCCCGAACCCAGGTTTTGGTTGCGACGACCATACCTTTCCCGTCTTTGCGAGGTTTACTCTGAGCGTTTCCTTTCCCTCCCGTGGGATAAATAACGCATGGTGGCGACTCTTCTGTTCAGCCGGCGCCGATTTTCGCAGTAGCGACAATGTGCAAACAAAACACAAAGGTAAAATAAAGAAAACACACCTAATCAACTGATCCAAACCTCTCACGAGGAGCAAAACCAAGGTAAAGCAAAATGAAATCAAATGACCTAAAAAGCAAGGTAGGGCAGCAACATACCATGATCAACAAGTAGACATTCAATCATGAATACATAAGAAGGATCACTTAAGTTTGAAAATCAAAGTCAAACTTCAAAGTGAATCAACCATCATAAACATCCACAAATGAGAGGTCACACTAAGCAAATATCAAAGATCTAAATTACTTGAGGAAAAGTCAGAACATCACTCTACAATGGATCAAAATGATTTATTCACCCATTGGTGTCGCTTCCGCGAAAATAAGGTGCCGGCAAAACAGAAGAGTCGCCACCTTTCGTTATTTATCCCTCAGAACGGGAAAGGAAACGATCGGAAAAACCTGACGAAAAGGTATAAGACAAGGTCGTCGCAACCAATGTCTGGGTTCGGGAGTCGGTTACGCAAGGGGAAGGTATTAGCACCCCTCACGTCCGTCGTACTCGACGGGATCCACGCTTGTTGTGTTTACTGGACGAGTTGGTTTTATCTATCTACCTATCAAGGCTGGCTTAAAAGAGAATAAAATGACTCGGCAAAGCGTCGCGCTTTATGCCTACGTATTCTCATCAGAGAATGAGAAATCAGAGTCAACGTAGTTCGACCTACTACGGGTTACAGGGAAGGTGGCTCGCCAATACGTCAGTACTGTGCCTACGTACTCTCAACAGATATGAGAGATCAGAGCTTACGTAGTTCGGGGTGGTACGGATTACGGGACTTCAGATTCATCTGTTTTATCGAGTAGGGTTAAACAGCAGTTCCAGCAGTTAGGGACAAAGCCTGTTTGCGTTGGCGCTGAAGTTTAACGAAACTCTTTTCTTCAGAAAAGCTTCCTTTGACTTATGGGCCCACGGGGCAAAAAGGTTTGAAGTTTGTTTTCTGTCTTTTACGAAAGAAGTGTTTTTTTTATTGTGTTTGCAATTTCAATCGCACTAAAGACTATGACCTGAGAGTGAATGCGTCGCATGTCACCCAAAGGGTGCCATACTAAACATCCAGACTGTTGAAAAGAAGCTCTCCAACAATCCTTTCTCAGATAGCTTAAGGCTCGTAACGTACGAAAGAAATCATTCATGATTACTGTATCTTAAGCTGTTTTGAGATGAGAAGAGAACAGGCTCAACTACGGGGAGACTATCAAGTCCTACTGTTGTTGTAACACCCCCTTCTATACCCCCAAATAAATGCATATACAAATTTATCAGAGTGAAAATTTTAGAATAAGGTATAAAGGAAGAATGTCACAATTTCACCAAAGAAACACTTTAACGTTTGCTCCATAAAATATGTAACATTTTCATGGTTTAGAAATCACATTTCAACATTTAAATTTAAGCGGAAGATAAAATCATTTAATCATTTCCAAAGCATCAATTCACATACAGATAAGATATCCAGATTTATACATCATGTCAGGTAATTATAAAACCACATCAGCTGATACATCGCAATGTATCACAAAAGAATAACTATACTAGCCTAACTACCCGGTGTTACATATCAGAGCAGCCGACTCAAAAGAATGAAGATAACTTCACAAAAACTCCAGCATCCTGATCTGCAATGCCTCGTAGAGCATTATAAAACAGCAGAAGGGTGAGAAATATTACCATAATAATCAATGCATAAGATTATATATATACAGGTATCACATAATTACATTCTACATTTCTCACCACAAATTCAATTCATAGTCATATTTATCATGTTGTAAATATTAACAAATATGAACATACCCAAACATATCCCTTCATACATATTCTCCAATCATCCAAAACCCATCATATTCACAAGCATACTTCATATATTCATGACATTTATGCTATTACCACATCATCAAACAATGCACACATATCCACGATATGTTCCCATGCATTTCTCACAACTATTAACGATGCACACATATCCACGATATGTTCCCATGCATCCCCACATTTATTAACCAATGCACACATATCCACGATATGTTCCCATGCATTTTTCACAATTATTAACGATGCACACATATCCACGATATGTTCCCATGCATTTTTCACAATTATTAACGATGCACACATATCCACGATATGTTCCCATGCATTTTTCACAATTATTAACGATGCACACATATCCACGATATGTTCCCATGCATTTTTCACAATTATTAACGATGCACACATATCCACGATATGTTCCCATGCATTTTTCACAATTATTAACGATGCACACATATCCACGATATGTTCCCATGCATCTCATACATTTGCATACAACAACATACACGCATAATTCATCGAATAATACACACATCATCATTATTATGTTCTCGTGTATTTTCTAATCGATGCAAACATTATGCATATCGCAATCTATGGTTCACGCCCAAAGACTACCCACAGCACATACACATACAGTATATAACATTTCATTCCATTAAGGATCGAACCACAACACAACATAGAATGAAATCACAGAAAAACGAAATTCTGTCATGTTCGCCACCACCTCGCTAGGCGGGCACCTGGCGAACACTCGCTACCTGTTCGCCTAGCGAACAAGCTCGCGAACCCCAACAGAAGCTACTGGAAGGCTTCGCTACCTGTTCGCTGCAGCGAGCTTCCCAGCGAACCATTTCGCTATCTGTTCGCTACACATTCGCTACCAGCTAACACACCAAAATCCATTCTGTCCAAGTCTGGGACCATTCGCTATCTGTTCGCTGAGCGAACCCCTAGCGAGCATTCGCTACCTGCTCGCCTAGCGAGTCGCTAGCGAATGTCTGCGTATTTTGTTTTTCACTTACAGGTATCCAACTCACCAACTCCTCAAACCCCAAACTCACCAATCCAATTCCAATACTCTTAGTCTAACATTTCTAGACTATTCTACATCATCTATTTCGGATTTTAACCGATTAAATCACAGTTCTACCGATTAACTCCAACTTTGCCCTAAATGGAAAAGGATGGAAACTACCCCACAATCCAAACCCAACATACATAATAGTATACAATGATCAAATAGCAATGTTTCTCACCCTTACCTTGATTAATCGGAGCTTTGATGTTGGTTCTTGATGATTTTCCACTTTCCTCTTCTTCTCCTCCCTTTCTCTTCTTCTTCCTCTTCTATTTCCTTTACCTTACTATCTTTTCTTTTCTCTTCTACTTTCCTTATATACTTCCTTATTTTCTTTCCTTCTCATTTCTCTCTCAATTCTTTATTTAATTTCCAATTAATAAAAATTAATTTCCAACATTAATAAAAATCTCACTAAATCAATTAATTACTATAATTAATTATTTAATAAAATTCGGGCTGTTACAACCCTCCCCCACTTTAGGAATTTTCGTCCTCGAAAATGTTACCTGGTTCAAACAGTTCTGGATAAGACTCCCTCATCTGGCTCTCAAGCTCCCAAGTAACATTTCCACCAGCCGGTCCTCCCCAAGCGACCTTCACTAAAGCAATCTCTTTACCTCGAAGTTGCTTCAATTTCCGATCCTCTATCCGCATAGGTGATCTCTCAACAGTCAGGTTATCTCTCACCTGCACATCATCTAATTGGACTACATGAGACGGATCCGCAATGTATTTCCTCAACTGAGATACATGGAATACGTCATGAAGATTAGCAAGCGGCGGTGGTAAAGCCACACGATAGGCCACTTCTCCTATCCTCTGCAAAATCTGATAAGGACCAATGAAACGCGGCGACAACTTGCGCGACTTCAATGCCCTACCAACACCTGTCATCGGAGTGACTCGAAGAAACACATGATCTCCCTCTTGAAATTCCAGTGCCTTCCTCCTCTTGTCATAATAACTCTTCTGACGACTCTGAGCAACTCTCATCTTCTCTTGAATCATCTTGATCTTATCGGTAGTCTGTTGAACTAACTCGGGTCCAACAACAGAACTCTCTCCGGACTCAAACCAACACAATGGTGTCCTACACCGCCTACCATACAACGCCTCAAATGGTGCCATACCGATACTCGAATGAAAACTGTTGTTGTAGGTAAACTCAATCAAAGGCAAGTAGCTATCCCAAGCTCCTCCTTTTTCCAATACACAAGCTCTTAAAAGATCTTCAAGCGACTGAATCGTCCTCTCCGTCTGACCATCTGTCTGAGGATGATAAGCTGAACTCAAACGCAACTTAGTACCCAAAGCACTCTGCAAGCTCTCCCAAAATCTCGAAGTGAACCTCGGATCTCTATCCGAAACAATACTCGACAGAATACCATGCAAACACACAATCCTCTCAATATACAATTTAGCCAACTTCTCCAACGGGTAATCCACACGCATAGGGATAAAGTGAGCAGATTTAGTCAATCTATCCACAATAACCCAAATAGCCTCAAAATTACTCGGCGTCCTCGGCAAACCCGATACAAAATCCATGGAGATACTATCCCATTTCCACTCAGGAATAAACAACGGCTTCATCAAACCCGATGGCTTCTGATGCTCAATCTTTGACTTCTGGAAAGTCAAGCAAGAATACACAAATTCCGCAATATCCTTCTTCATACTAGGCCACCAAAACACTTTCCTCAAATCCTGATACATCTTAGTAGCACCCGGATGAATACTCAATCCGCTACGATGTCCTTCCTCAAGGATACTCTTTTTAAGCTCCACAACATTCGGAACACAAACTCGATCCCGACATCTCATAATCCTATTCTCATCAATCCGAAAATCACCACCTTGGCCTTGGTTGATTAAAGTCAACCGATCAACTAAACTCAAATCCGATTTCTGTCCTTCTCGAATTTCGTCCAAAATACCACTTGTAAGCTTTAACATACCCAACTTAAATCCAAAAGAAGTTCTCTCACATACTAAACTCAAATCCCTAAATTGCTCGACCAATTCCAACTCTTTCACCATCAACGCCGACATATGCAATGATTTCCGACTCAATGCATCCGCTACTACATTCGCTTTACCCGGATGGTAATTCAAACCAAAATCATAATCCTTCAATAGCTCTAACCACCTTCTTTGCCTTGCATTCAATTCCTTTTGATCAAAGAGATACTTCAAACTCTTGTGGTCACTAAACACTTCAAACCTTGCACCAAACAAATAATGCCTCCAAAGTTTCAACACGAACACAATGGCGGCCAACTCTAAGTCATGCATCGGATAATTCTTCTCATGCACTTTGAGTTGCCTCGAAGCATAAGCCACAACTTGGTTATTCTGCATCAACACACCTCCTAAACCCATCAAAGAAGCATCACAATACACAACGAATGGTTCTTCCGGATTTGGCAAAATCAAAACAGGGGCTGTCGTCAACCTTCGCTTAAGTTCTTGGAAACTCGCTTCACACTTGGCATCCCAAACAAAAGCTTGACCCTTCCTAGTCAACTGCGTCAACGGCAACGATAACTTAGCGAATCCTTCAATAAACTTCCGATAATAACCGGCTAAACCAAGGAAACTTCTAATCTCAGAAACTGACTTCGGAGTCTCCCATTGCGATACCGCTTCAACCTTCGACGGATCAACCGCAATACCATTACTCGAAATTACATGACCAAGGAAACTAACTTCCTTCAACCAAAACTCACACTTAGAAAGCTTTGCAAACAAATGCTTCTCTCTCAACACAGATAACACAATCTTCAGATGCTCGGCATGCTCTTCTTCGCTCTTCGAATAAACCAAGATGTCGTCGATAAACACAACCACAAACTTATCCAAATAAGGATGGAAAATCCTATTCATGTACTCCATAAATACACCTGATGCATTAGTCACACCGAATGACATCACAGAATACTCATGTGTCCATACCTCGTTCTAAAAGCAGTCTTCTGAATATCCTCAGCTTTCACGCGAATCTGATGATACCCAGATCTCAAATCAATCTTGCTGAACACGCTTGCACCAACCAACTGATCCATCAGATCATCAATCCTCGGAAGTGGATACTTGTTCTTGATAGTCACCTTGTTCAACTGTCTGTAATCTACACAGAGCCTCATAAAACCCTCTTTCTTCTTAACCAACAGCACCGGTGCACCCCACGGCGACACACTCAGACGAATAAACCTCTTTTCAAGCAAGTCCTCAAGTTGACTCTTCAACTCTTTCAATTCTGATGTCGACATACGATAAGGAGCCATCGATATCGGACTAGTTCCAGGAATCAAATCTATTGAAAACTCCACTTCTCGCTCCGGTGGTAAATCCTTTATCTCTTCAGGGAAAACTTCCAGAAAATCTCTAACAATTGGTAAAGCACCAATCTCTTCACTTCCACCAATTCTCAAAGTTGCCATAAGCATAAATACCTTAGCTCCATCTTGCACTGATTCTTTCACTTGTCTCGCTGTCATAAACAAATCTCTTGCAACGTCCGATTCCGGAAAAATAACCATCTTGTCAAGACAGTTAATATATACCCGGTTGAATTCCAACCAATTCATCCCAAGGATGACATCGAGTTGGTCTAGGTGAAGACACACTAAATCAATTCCAAAATCTTTACCGAAGATACTCAACGGACAATTCAAACAAACATACGGTGTAGTTACCAAACCCATAGCAGGAGTATCAATAACCATACCGCCACCAATCACAGACAACTCAAGATTTAACCTTCTAACACAATCCAAAGAAATAAAAGAATGCGTATCTCCGGTATCAATTATAGCGATCAAAGGTATACCATTAATAAAACACGTACCTCTGATCAAGCGATCGTCACTAGCAGTCTCAGATCCAGATAGAGCGAACACTTTTCTGCTTCCTTGATTCTTCTTCGGCTTATCACATTTGGTACTAATGTGTCCTTGCTCGCCACAGTTGTAGCAAGTCACATTTGCACCGCTTCTGCATTCAAGGGCTTTGTGGCTTGGCTTGCCACACTTAAAACACGCCTTCTCAACACTCTTGCATTCCGAAGCACGGTGTCCCTCTTCACCGCACCTATAACACTTCATCGGAGTAGAAACTCCCCCACTTGGCTTCTTACCGAAACCAAACCTTTGTTTCCCCTTATCAGCAGGAGTCACGTAAGGTTTCCCTCGGAAGTGGCCCTTTCCTTTCTTATCACTTAGGCTCTTGTAGTGGCTAGATCGAGCCCTACTATCCTCATCGTAAATCCTACTCTTGTTTACCAACTCCGAAAATCGCTGGATTTCCTGGTAACCAATAGCTTGCTTGATCTCAGGTCTCAAGCCATTCACAAGTTTGAGACACTTAGATCTCTCAGCATTAGCAGTGTTGTAGTGAGGACAAAACTTGATCAACTCCTCAAATTTTGCCGCATACTCAGCTACCGTTGAATTACCTTGCTTCAGCTCAAGGAATTCAATCTCTTTCTTTCCACGCACATCTTCTGGAAAATACTTCTCCAGAAATGTCTCTCTAAAAAGATCCCATGTGATCACAATATCATCCTCTTCAAATCTTTGGCGAGTATTACCCCACCAGTCTTCGGCTTCCTCTTCGAGCATGTGAGTCCCAAACTGCATCTTTTGTGCATCTGAGCAATTCATAACCCGAAAAATCTTCTCCACAGCTTTCAACCAAATTTGTGCTTTGTCAGGCTCATGGGTTCCCTAGAAAATCGGAGGATTGTTCCTTTGAAACCTCCCCAAAGCACGAAATTCATGTTCAACAACATTCCCAGCATTCACATTGGCCGGAGGATTCTGCCCAATCGCTCCCGCCAACCTTGTCAAAGCTTCTGCGATTGCTTCATCGTTCCTCCCTGCAACCATCTTGCTTATTCCAACAACAGAACCACGTAAGAACAACCAATATTGATGATGCAACACACGCATATCAATAACACACAGGGAAAAACACTCTAACAACTTGGCCGGACGAACCGACCTGCTCTGATACCACTATTGTAACACCCCCTTCTATACCCCCAAATAAATGCATATACAAATTTATCAGAGTGAAAATTTTAGAATAAGGTATAAAGGAAGAATGTCACAATTTCACCAAAGAAACACTTTAACGTTTGCTCCATAAAATATGTAACATTTTCATGGTTTAGAAATCACATTTCAACATTTAAATTTAAGCGGAAGATAAAATCATTTAATCATTTCCAAAGCATCAATTCACATACAGATAAGATATCCAGATTTATACATCATGTCAGGTAATTACAAAACCACATCAGCTGATACATCGCAATGTATCACAAAAGAATAACTATACTAGCCTAACTACCCGGTGTTACATATCAGAGCAGCCGACTCAAAAGAAAGAAGATAACTTCACAAAAACTCCAGCATCCTAATCTGCAATGCCTTGTAGAGCATTATAAAACAGCAGAAGGGTGAGAAATATTACCATAATAATCAATGCATAAGATTATATATATACAGGTATTACATAATTACATTCTACATTTCTCACCACAAATTCAATTCATAGTCATATTTATCATGTTGTAAATATTAACAAATATGAACATACCCAAACATATCCCTTCATACATATTCTCCAATCATCCAAAACCCATCATATTCACAAGCATACTTCATATATTCATGACATTTATGCTATTACCACATCATCAAACAATGCACACATATCCATGATATGTTCCCATGCATTTCTCACAACTATTAACGATGCACACATATCCACGATATGTTCCCATGCATCCCCACATTTATTAACCAATGCACACATATCCACGATATATTCCCATGCATTTTTCACAATTATTAACGATGCACACATATCCACGATATGTTCCCATGCATTTTTCACAATTATTAACGATGCACACATATCCACGATATGTTCCCATGCATTTTTCACAATTATTAACGATGCACACATATCCACGATATGTTCCCATGCATTTTTCACAATTATTAACGATGCACACATATCCACGATATGTTCCCATGCATTTTTCACAATTATTAACGATGCACACATATCCACGATATGTTCCCATGCATCTCATACATTTGCATACAACAACATACACACATAATTCATCGAATAATACACACATCATCATTATTATGTTCTCGTGTATTTTCTAATCGATGCAAACATTATGCATATCGCAATCTATGGTTCACGCCCAAAGACTACCCACAGCACATACACATACAGTATATAACATTTCATTCCATTAAGGATCGAACCACAACACAACATAGAATGAAATCACAGAAAAACGAAATTCTGTCATGTTCGCCACCACCTCGCTAGGCGGGCACCTGGCGAACACTCGCTACCTGTTCGCCTAGCGAACAAGCTCGCGAACCCCAACAGAAGCTACTGGAAGGCTTCGCTACCTGTTCGCTGCAGCGAGCTTCCCAGCAAACCATTTCGCTATCTGTTCGCTACACATTCGCTACCAGCGAACACACCAAAATCCATTCTGTCCAAGTCTGGGACCATTCGCTATCTGTTCGCTGAGCGAACCCCTAGCGAGCATTCGCTACCTGCTCGCCTAGCGAGTCGCTAGCGAATGTCTGCGTATTTTGTTTTTCACTTACAGGTATCCAACTCACCAACTCCTCAAACCCCAAACTCACCAATCCAATTCCAATACTCTTAGTCTAACATTTCTAGACTATTCTACATCATCTATTTCGGATTTTAACCGATTAAATCACAGTTCTACCGATTAACTCCAACTTTGCCCTAAATGGAAAAGGATGGAAACTACCCCACAATCCAAACCCAACATACATAATAGTATACAATGATCAAATAGCAATGTTTCTCACCCTTACCTTGATTAATCGGAGCTTTGATGTTGGTTCTTGATGATTTTCCACTTTCCTCTTCTTCTCCTCCCTTTCTCTTCTTCTTCCTCTTATATTTCCTTTACCTTACTATCTTTTCTTTTCTCTTCTACTTTCCTTATATACTTCCTTATTTTCTTTCCTTCCCATTTCTCTCTCAATTCTCTATTTAATTTCCAATTAATAAAAATTAATTTCCAACATTAATAAAAATCTCACTAAATCAATTAATTACTATAATTAATTATTTAATAAAATTCGGGCTGTTACAGTTGTCATGCCAAGGATTCATCCTATAGTTGAGGTTTGACACAGGGAACTCCTAGATGTTGTCATGCATAGGTTTCAACCTAAAGTTCTAATCATCAGTTCCTTATCAAAGGAAGTGAGATTCCTAAGGGATCATGTCAATGATAAACAGAAATAGATAAAGCATCAACTTAAACAGTAAACAGTAAACGACTGTAGAATGCATGCAATGCAAGTGAGGGAGGAAATGTGTGTGGGGCAGCAGCCTCCACCAGCTCATCTCAACCTCAATCCAGATATGAATAACAGTAATCATACAGAAGAAATAACATGCTATCAAGCAAAATATAAGAGACTGTAATCATACAAAAGGATAAAATGCTATCAAGCAATACAATAAACTGCAATCATACAGTGAAAATAACATGCTATCAAGCAAACACAAACCACATGGGCAAGGGAGCTGGGCTCTACCGAATACCCGCAAGCAAAGCCATACAGTAACAATACAAGCAGAGGGAGCAACTCAACCTCTAGTGCAATCATGCTCCTAGATTACAGTCAGCCTAATCATGGACTTATTCTAATGCATCAAGCAAGTCAAACAAGGCACATCAGTACAGAAAAGAAAACAAACAAGAAAGCAAATTAGCAACTCCCTCTTTCAACTCCAAGCTTCAGCTCTTCTAACAGCAACCCAGTCTTCAGACTTCAACCACCCTTCAAGGCTATCAGCTTCACTAACAAGCATCAACTTGCTCCTAAGGTTTCAATCCATCAAACCCAAGTATCAACTTGCTCTCTCTTCTCCAAGCTTCAGCTCCTCAGTCAATTCCACCTTCAAGCTTCACTCTTAACTGCAAGTATCAACTTGACTCCTCCATGCTCTCCAAGCATCAATGTAAGTGTCAACTTCCTTTAGTCCTCAAGCCTCATCTCTACACTCAATCTCAATTGAATCCTCTTCATAAGTATCAACTTAATCTTCAAGCTTCAGCTCTCTTTGCTTTACCAGTCTCAACTTGGTCCTCTTCATCTACAAGCTTCAGCTTCTCAAAGTAATATTCAATCATCTGGAAGTGTCAACTTCATCCTTCAGTCTTCAAGCCTCAGCTCTTCACTCAATCTTCATTGAATCTTCAAGTATCAACTTGTTCTTCTTGCTCTTCAAGCTTCAGCTGCAATGACAATGCTCAAGGAATCATCCTCTTCCACCCTCTTCAGTGAAGTCCTCATCTTCAACCTCAAGTCCAACATCTTTCAAGATACTCAAACCAGAAGACAATTGATTTAACAGGATGAGTGGAAATGATAAACAGCTTACTGACAACCAAAGGAAGCCTGTAAGGGTTCATCATTATGAGAGACTGGTTCCCTCAAAGTTCTACTTCCCAGATAAAGCCACTCATCCCTCCAAAGGAGGGATGTGGATATCTTAGAAGGACTTTTAGTCATTGGGAGGAATGGAAGCACAAGATGCTTTCCATATTTGTGAAAGAAATCCTTCTAACTCTAAGGCTCTCCCTATGTCTCCTACCTCCTAAATCTTCATCAGACACCTTCAGGCAAAAACAAATCCAAGCAACTTCAAGCATCCTCACCTTGCCTTCAACTTGTCTTCAATCTCAACCAAAGGCAAACAAAGCAAAACCCTAGTCTAAGGGAGCTAAATGAGTTAAACTAGTTGAATTAGTAAGTTAGGATCACCTAAAACCTATTACTAAAGTTAGTCCTAACTAAAATACTAAACTCAATTGTAAAATCCTACAAAAATATCTATGGGAACCTAGGTCAATCATGACTCTACCACATTAATTTCAGAGATCAAACCATCAAATTAGACCTAGAAATAAATTCTACATTATAAGGTACTAAACCTAAACCCTAAAAGGAAGCATCTAAATCTCAACCTAGAAAGCACACCTATTTTCATCACAAAAATGTGAGAAAAATTCTATGGGAGCATACATGTCTAACATAATCACACACAAAAAATTAGGATCAAAGTCATCACCACATGATCACACAAAATTCCACAAAATTATGTATCAAACATAACCATTTTAATATCAATTAAAATATAAAATTCCCATAAAATGATAAAATGCATGAAATGAAAATATTTTTTATCTAAAAAATACTAGACTCAATCATGAGTAAAATGCAAAAAGAATGGGAGTAATTGGATTAATTTTCAATTTATTATGAATTTTTCAAGAACCATGAATAAAATGAAAAAATAATGAAAATCAAATTAAAATAAACACACACGCGGTGCAAATAGCAATGATAATCAGTTCATTATGAAAATTGGGCTCGCTAGGGGGTGTGGATAGTGGTTATTTCATTAAGCACAAAACCAACTAGTAAGTGAAACGCATCGTTTCACTTACTCAGACTCTCTCACAACTTCAAATTAAAACATGGCCGTTGGATTGCTTCCCTAGTCAAAGGTCTTCATCTTGATCCAATGGTATCCTCATCATCTTCTTCGTTTGAACCAAAAATGGAGGGAGAAACACCATTGAAACAGAGCTCAAACATCAATCTCCTCCTCACTCGGGCTCCCTCAAATCTCCATCAAAATCCATGATCTAAAGCCCTAAATCACTCTAAATCTCTCCCTGAGTCTAACCCTAGCCTCAGAATTCATTGAATCAACCTCTAACCTAGAACACGATCAAGAATCAAAATTATGCTCAGACCTCAATTGTCACCATTCTTCAAATTGAAAGGTTCAAAATGTTCACCATGTTACACTGATCAATTCTTGTTATAATACTCATATTATCTCTCAATATCCAGCATGTTCTTGATCCAAACAGAAATTGTGTCACCTCATTGATCATCATGAAATCTTCTCTAAGTTTCCAGAAACGATCTCCTAACCACATACTATCAATCTAACCTAACAAATTGCCCTAATTCTTCTTAAATTAAGGTGAGGAATGAAAGTTACCAACCTGTGAATTCTTGAGTAACAGATGCACCAAATCTTCACTTCAAGCTCTCAAACCTTCCAAAATCATTCAGTGTACCAAGTTCTTGCTTCTGTATGCAATAATCTTGATGGAAAATGCCTGGAACTCCAAATTCGATGATGACTTGCAGGTGCTAAAAATCAATTGCTCATACTCGATTCAGCCATGGATTTTCTTGGGATTTGCTATGGAAACACTCACACACATCCAAGAAAGTTGTTAGGATCAAAAGAAATGATCAAAGTGGTGTAGAATGCAGAAATCGATTTCAACTTGCAATGAACAAAGTGAAATTGCAAAATCTCTTCTCTCAATCAATTCTCACCAACCTTTCCCTTGAACCCCTTCTAATCAATATATAGAACATGTTGGACCTCTCTAGATCCTTCTGGAATCATCCAAGGAGATATTGAGTTTCTCCTGCCATCCAAAATCTCATCTCATGCCAAACTCACCCCAATTCTGTTTCCCTTGTTGCAGCAGCTTGTTATGATCCTAAAATCTCCCCAAGTGAGATATTAGAGGTGTTACAAGGCCTTGGCAGCTTGTGTATTGATCTCTCATATGTTTTGCAAATGTTACTTAATATGCAAGCAACTACTTTTCAAAGCAAGTCCACAAATTAGACCTCAACTCAAACATGTGGCTAAACCAATGTTCTTAAAATGTTTTCTAGAGTCAAAATGATATATTAGATGCCATGGTTTGGATGTGTAGGTTGAAAATATCAATTTCCAACTTTGATTCATTTAACTTATACCCTTATTTTAGGTCATTTTTGCAACTTTGAGCTACAAGCATTTCCAACATCTCATGACCTCATTAATAGCCTTAAAACATCATTTTGAATAAGTTTGATGTTGAACATTTTTCCATTTGAAGCTTGGAAATAGGAGTTATGGCCTTATGCTTGAAATGACCTGTAATCTCCAAATGACCAAAATGCCCTTGACTTGTCAAAGCCATAACTTGAGTTCTACAAATCCTATCAAGGACTTCTAGTACTCTCTAGAAATCTAAGAGGATAAGGAAAAACATTCATGTTGACCAAAAGTTCATAGGAATCATCCTTCTTGGGAAAAAGTTTGATGCAAGTTGGGTAACTTTCAAGGCCCCAGATTCACATACCTCAGATGACCTGTAACTTGTCAAAGTCATAACTTGAGTTCTATAAATCCTATCAAGGACTTCTAGTACTAAAATTAAAGCTAAGATCAAGCTCTACAACATTCATGTTGGGGGCAAGATGAGATGACAATCACATCCTGGGCTAAACTGCCTTGAAGATAGGGGTCAAACTAGGGGATTTTACACTGTCAAGCCTTAGAAACCCTAGCTTGAAACTTCTCAAACTCTTCAATCATGATGAGCTAACCTTGGAATCATCCTTATAGCATCTCAATGAACCAATACATGATCACATGGCTCTTGGATTAGGTCTCAACCCTCTCCAAATCATCAGTTGACCTAGGGTTGACCCAGTCAAACCCTAATTACACCAATCATGGCTCAGGCTTCTTAATCTTGCACCATGACCTGTATAGGCTTCATGATGGCCTTCAAGACATCTCATAAGCTCTCTCAAGGCTTCAAGTCCATCCTCATGGTTTCATAATCATCTGAGGTCTTCCCACAACACTCAAGTTAGGAGGCACACCTTCTTGGTTTCAACCATTCTCTCTGAGGCTCTTTTCACTTCTCTGACAAGGACATCAACCCTTGAGCACTTGAATAACCTTCTTAGCTAGCTTAAAACTCTTGTATAGCTCTTAATTGGTAATCATACCTCTTGATCTCCTGCATACATGTCAATGAAATGCAAATGATAATGCTAATGTGAATGAAATGAAACACAAGCTAGGTAAAGAAATGTTGGTCAAATTTTGGGGTGCAACAGCTGCCCCTATTCAAACGGCTTGAACCTGACTGGGTGAGAAGCGAACGACTCTCAACCAATCAAGGTGCGAGATGGTTGAATACCGACAAACCCGGAAATTTGCCAACTGCACAAGTACACGATACTCTGATGGGAACAAATCTTCGAAAACTGAAATATTAGCTGCACGACAACTAGCTGGGGAATTGGTCACACGGTAACCGGTGATACACGATCGACCATGCCGTCAGGCATCAAGATTCCTCGGGACTCATCAGGTCAACAATCAAGTTAATCATGCCATCAGGCATTCAAAGAACTTTCTCGGGCATCAGCCGGACCTCGTCAGTAAGTCGGGAATGGCATTCTCAGTCAATCATGAACCGATTGGGGATATCCAAACTTCTGCCATCGGGTAGTCCGCATCAGCTGAGAGAACTGCTTCGTCAATACGGTTGGACTTCAATCATCAAGTCTTCAAGGGAAGTTTCAACTTCGCTGTTCAGAAACCTGCTGGGGATGACACATCTCCGATGGGGATTCTGGAGAACTATCAAGTAACTCTGCTTCGGGGATCCAAAAATCATTCTGGGTGAATCAACTCTGCTGAGGACTTCAAGAATCATCTTGAACAAATAACTTCACCGGGGACTTCAAGAATCGTCCTGAACCAGTAACTCTGCGGGAGATTTCAGGATTCATCCTGAGCAAACGCTCTGCCAGGGACTCTGAGCATCAACTTGAGCAACCCTCTCTGGCGACTTTACCGGGGATTTCAAGAATCATCTTGAGCAACGACTTTGTTGGGGAGAATTCAAGAATCATCTTGATCAAACCGTTCTGCTAGGGGAATCCAAGAATCATCTTGAGCAAGCGGCTTTGCGGAGGAACACCTGCAAAACAAGAACAGTAACGACCTAGCTCATGTTTCATATGCATATGCTTGACTATGGCGCAATGCTCCACATGGTGGAAATGCTACGCGTTTAAGGTAAATGCTATGCAATCATGCAAAATGTTATGGCCCCATCAGCAAAATAAATGCTGAAGGGAGAATCCTCCTGTCAAGGAGAAAGGACCACTCTGGTGGGGGGAAGGATTCATCCTGCCGAGGAGAAAAGGTCACGCCAATCTCAATCGGACTCCGCATGGGGAAGCAAACTTCAGTTGACTGCTGCAGGGGAGTAGAGCTCTACGAGAACCCGGGCCTGCTGAGGAAAGCAATGTCAATCGCAAGAACAAACTACGCAGCCTTCGCGGCATAACTCTTTCTTGGAGATAACGACTCCGATGGGGAAATACAGCATCAGCTATTCAACACGCTACTGGGGAAAACCAATCGTGGCCCGAACTGCTTCCAAGGACTCGACACTCTTGGGGATTTGCCAGCTCGGCTGGGGAAGAAGGAGTCATCCTGCTTCGGGGGAGAGTACGACTCTGTGGGGATGTCAATTCCGCTGAAGACTTCAGTCTGGAACTTCCACTTGCTGCACACTTCAGCGTATGACTCAGCTGGGGAGACGACATTCCTTCAGGATGTATTTGACTGGGGAGAGAATCTTCTCTGCCTGGGGAAACATATCAATGCCTTACGATCTCACGTTTCATACTCTGCGGGGAGAGGCGGCTGAACTTTGCTGGAGAAGGACGAATCATCCTGCTTGGGGAACGCATACAACGTACTATCTGGTACATGCTACACCTGCACCAACACAAACAAACAGACAAAATACCCTTCTCAAAGGGACTTATCAAGGTTATTATCTCGTGACAAGGTTCGAGTAATTCATTGTTTCAACAATCAGTGGCCTAGGCCAGTAAGTTTATGTATGCGCATTTTGTCAAAAACATCGGCGTTCTTTTTCGCAAACAAAACAGATAAGTGCTAAACAGACAAACAGGATTGGTGAATAGTATACATTTTATTGATAACGAACCCCTGAATGGGTAAAAAAGTTTTGCAACAGATGCAAGCTCTTGGAATGAGGAAGCTGCGCAAATATAAACATAAATATACATCAGTATATACAAATGTCGGCAACGAGGCGTAGACGAACACCATGAGTTGATCCTTCTATGACCCACTCGACTTTGATACTTCTCCGACGCTTCAGCTTCAGAAGAGATTGATTCAGATAAATGGCCCTCAGGTCTTCCAAACCACTAAACAATGAAAGTCCATACGCGGAACATAGTCATTTGCTTTTTCAAATCCCTAACTTTTGCCTGAATCGCCCTTCCGGGTTTTCGACTCACCGGGATACCCTTTTTTGCCAAAGTCGCCCATCCGGGTTTTCGACTTTGCGGGTGTACATTTTTTTCAATTTATATCCCTAATTTTTGCCCGAACCTTTTTTCTTTTTTATGGTTCGCCGGGATGCCCCATTTTTGCCTGAATATTCTTTTTCTTTCCAACGGGTCATTTTTTAAGCAAAGTATTTTTTAACTGCGTCCGCGTTCACCGGGGATGCAAAATCTTCGCCATCCATCGTGGATAACAACAAAGCTCCTCCCGAGAAGACCTTGCTGACGACGTACGGACCTTCGTAATTGGGAGTCCACTTGCCCCGGTGATCGGAGTGTGGAGGAAGAATCTTCTTCAGGACGAGATCACCCGTCTGAAAGCTTCTAGGACGCACCTTCTTATCATAAGCTTTCTTCATTCGACTTTGGTACAGATGACCATATGCAATCGATGCTAACCTCTTCTCGTCCATCAGGCTGAGTTGGTTCAGTCGGTTCTTAATCCATTCTGCCTCGTCGAGTTTCACGTCAACCAAAACTCGTAAAGAAGGGATCTCCACTTCTAACGGTAGGACAACTTCCATACCGTATACTAAGGAGAAAGGAGTTGCCCCGGTTGACGTACGTACCGTCGTACGATAACCGTGCAGTGCGAATGGCAACATCTCGTGCCAATCCTTATAGGTCACAACCATCTTCTGGACAATCTTCTTAATGTTCTTATTGGTCGCTTCAACGGCGCCATTCATCTTCGGCCGGTAAGGAGATGAGTTGTGGTGTTCAATCTTGAAGCTCTGGCACAACTCCTTCATCATCTTGTTATTCAGATTCGAACCATTATCAGTAATGATCCGCTCGGGAACTCCGTAACGACAGATAATATCCCTCTTTATGAATTTAGCCACCACCTGCTTGGTCACATTAGCATATGAGGCCGCCTCCACCCACTTGGTGAAGTAGTCGATAGCTACTAGGATGAAGCGATGACCGTTAGATGCAGTGGGCTCGATCTTGCCTATCATGTCAATGCCCCACATGGAGAACGGCCACGGGGAGGACATGACATTTAACGGGCACGGCGGCACATGAACTTTATCAGCATAAATCTGGCATTTATGACATCTCTTCGCGAATTTAAAGCAATCCGACTCCATCGTCAGCCAGTAATATCCTGCTCCCAGGATCTTTCTCGTCATAGCATGCCCGCCGGTGTGCGTACCAAATGTGCCTTCATGGACTTCTTCCATGAGCATATTCGCTTCTTTCTCATCTACACATCTGAGTAGCACGAGATCGTGGTTTCTTTTATACAACACTCCATCAGGATTGAGATAAAAATTTCCAGACAGCTTCCTCAGAGTCTTCTTATCCTGGGTTGACGCACCCGCAGGATACTCCTTAGTCATAAGGAAAGTCTGGATGTCGTGGAACCATGGCTTGCCGTCGGAGGCTTCCTCGATCGCAAGGACGAATGCAGGTCTATCAAGACGAGAAAGGACAATTCTTGGAGCTTCATTCCAAAAATTGACTTTATACATTGAAGCCAACGTGGCTAAGGCATTAGCCATCTGGTTCTCTGCTCTGGGCACATGATGGAGTTCCACTCGATCAAAGAACGGAAGTAGCCTTCTGGCATAGTTCATGTACGGCACCAAATTCGATTGACGAGTCTCCCACTCCCCTTTAATCTGGTTAATCACAAGCGCCGAGTCACCATATACGTCTAGGTTCTTGATTCTCAAATCAATTGCCTCTTCTAGACCCATGATGCATGCTTCGTACTCCGCTTCATTATTGGTGACTGGAAACGTCAGCCTCGCAGTGAACGGGATGTGGGATCCATGGGGAGTCGTGATGATCGCCCCAATGCAACTTCCGTAGGAATTAACCGCCCCGTCAAATATCAATTTCCACTGGGATTTCCTATCCGGCCCCTCGTCGAGCAACGGCTCATCGCAATCCTTTGCTTTGAGAAACATGATATCCTCATCAGGGAATTCAAATTTCATCGGCTGATAATCCTTGATCGGTTGTTCGACAAGGTATTCAGACAATACGCTTCCCTTAATGGCCTTTTGGGAAACGTACTGAATGTCATATTCCGTCAACACCATTTGCCATCTGGCAATCCTGCCCGAAAGCGCTTGCTTCTCGAAGACGTACTTGATCGGATCCATCTTCGAAATTAGCATGGTCGTGTGATTGAGCATGTACTGTCGTAAACTTTTGGCAGCCCAGGCTAGTGCACAACACGTTTTCTCCAGCATCGAGTAACGAGATTCACAGTCTGTGAACTTTTTACTCAAGTAGTAAATGGCATGCTCCTTTCTGCCCGTCTCGTCGTGCTGCCCGAGAACGCACCCCATACTATTCTCAAGAACTGTCAAGTACATGATTAGTGGTCGTCCGGCCACTGGGGGTATCAAGATTGGAGGTTCCTGCAGATACTGCTTTATCTTATCAAATGCCTTCTGGAAATCCTCGTTCCAGATAATCGCCTGATCTTTCTTTAAAAGCTTGAACATCGGTTTACACGTGGCCGTGAGCTGAGAAATAAACCTTGCAATGTAGTTTATTCGGCCCAGGAAGCCACGAACTTCTTTTTCTGTTTTTGGCACTGGCATTTCTTGTATCGCTTTAATCTTCACAGGATCAACCTCGATGCCTCTTTCGCTCACGATAAACCCCAGTAACTTTCCGGACCGTACTCCGAAAGTACACTTGTTAGGATTCAACCTCAACCTGAACTTCCTAAGCCTCTCAAAAAGCTTCAGCAAATTGACCAGATGCCCCTCCTCCGTTTGGGACTTCGCAATCATGTCATCAACATAGACTTCAATCTCATGATGAATCATGTCATGAAACAAAGTAACCATTGCTCGTTGGTAAGTGGCCCCTGCGTTCTTCAGATCGAAAGGCATTACCTTGTAGCAGAATGTTCCCCAAGGGGTGATAAACGTAGTTTTCTCCATGTCCTCCGGCGCCATCTTGATCTGATTGTAACCGGAGAAGCCATCCATGAATGAAAACACGGAGAACTGAGCTGTATTGTCGACCAACACATCAATATGAGGCAGCGGGAAATCATCTTTAGGGCTCGCCCTATTCAGATCCCGATAATCGACGCACATTCGTACCTTACCGTCCTTCTTCGGTACAGGCACTATGTTGGCGACCCACGGAGGGTAAGTAGTGACCGCTAAGAAGCCAGCATCAAGCTGTTTTTGCACTTCTTCTTTGATCTTAACGGCCATATCTGGTCGCGTCCTCCTAAGCTTCTGCTTAAAGGGAGGACAATCTTCTCGCAGCGGCAAGTGGTGGACCACGATGTCAGTGTCAAGTCTGGGCATATCTTCGTATGACCAAGCAAAGACGTCACTATACTCTCTCAGCATCTCGACCAATCTCTGCTTGACGTCACTCTGCAATGCAGCCCTTATCCTGACGTTCCTGACAAGTTCTTCAGAACCCAGATTCACGATCTCAATCTCTTCCTCATGAGGCAGAATAACTTTCTCTTCTTGTTTCAACAAGCGGGCCAACTCTTCGGGAAGGTCTTCGTCTTCATCAATCTCTTCTTCGGCCTGATAGATCGGGCAATCGAAGTCGAAGTGAGTCGTAGAAGATCCAGAGTCGATGTCATCTGCTATGTGGATCCTGCAATAACAAGGGTTAAGCTTAAAACAAGGATATGCAGGTTAGCACAAACCCCATTGCCATTTTATTGTTTTTCAAAACAAATATAAAACAGGAATAACAGAGATCACAATATTTGAATACGAAGAAAAACGCCTTTTGATTTATTGATAAAATGCATGTACATAATCAAACGAGGCCCTGACAATAAAAGCACTATGTCCCGGGTAGGACATAGGGTTGTACAATGATTGGAAAAAGTAAATCATTACTCTTCGCTTGTCATCTGGATGATATCCTTGACGGACCAGTCGGTAAGGCCCTCGCCTGGCTTGCTTGGCTGGATCCAAGAGTCTAGGTCACAGTCGCTATCTCCGCTGTCTTCAGACACCGCGTTGACGCTTTCAAATATCACCCCGCCACTAGTAAACTGGATCGGCCCTTTACCTCGCAACGCACTGCTAGAAGAGGAGGCTTCAGCTCCAGGAGAATATCCCAACCCAAACTTGTCTTGCTTGTTAGGTATCTACAAAATTCGCCCCCAGCCTGGGGTAGATCCGGCTTGGACAACGGCCCGGGCTTCCTTGAAGGACGAGAGAGTCATCTCTGGCTTTTCAGTGACGACAGGAGCTACGTCCTTGACTTTAACAGCTTCGAACGCTTGGCATAGGGTTTCGTGGATTTCCCCATCCATCTCAACATACTTGAAGGACGACAAATGGCTCACCATTATGTCTTCCTCGCCACATACGGTCACGATGCTACCTCCGACGGCGTACTTGAGTTTCTGGTGCAACGTGGAGGTCACGGCACCTGCGGAATGGATCCATGGCCGGCCCAAGAGACAGTTGTAGGCAGGCATGATGTCCATAATGTAAAAGATCGCGTCGAATATTTCCAGACCGACTTGGATTGGCAACGTCACCTCCCCGAAAACATGGCGTTTGGTTCCATCGAACGCTTTCACAACCAGATCACTGGGTGTGCAAATCACTCCACGAGTATCTAACTTCATTAATGCCTTCTTCGGAAGAACATTGAGTGACGACCCCGTGTCCACCAACACGTGGGACATAATCGTTCCCCTACACTCTATCGAGATGTGCAGAGCGCTATTGTGGTTCCTCCCCTTCGGCGTCAGCTCTAGGTCAGTGAACCCTAACCCATTTCCAGCATTTACGTGGGCTACGACCTCTTCTAGGTGGTTTACCGATATTTCCTGCGGTACGTATGCGGCGTTCAACACCTTCAGCAGCGCGTTACGGTGTGCTTCAGAACACAGCAACAGGTTCAGGATGGAAATCTTTGAGGGTGTCTGATGGAGATGATCCACAATCTTGTAGTCACTTTTTTTAATCAACCTCATAAATTCCTCGGCGTCTTTAACGAGTAAGTCCTTTTCTGCCCCACGCGGGATCTCTTCGACGACTTTACTCTTACCTTTATCAGTTGCATCAGCTCTGTCCGCTTTGTCCGCCACGACCTCAAGTGGTGCAAATACTCTTCCGCTGCGAGTGATTCCACTAATGCCCACCAGGTTCTCCACAGACGACCCGAACGGTTCTAGTTCCAGCTCCTGTCCGTTGCAGTAGACTTCAGCCCCATAATGCCATGGGACAGCATTGGTGCTTTTGAACGGTATCGGCCCAGCTTTGGTGATGGTAATCGTGGGCAGTCTAGGGGCAGAAATAGTTATCGTCTGGCGAGGGATGGTGATGGTGGCAACCTCATCATCTTGCTTCAGCATTATCTCTCCTGATCCGCATTCGGCCCTCCGGCTAAACTGTAAGATCCCTTCAGTCATCAGACTTTGAATCCCCTCTATCAGTTGTTCACATCCATCAGGACTCGTTGCACAGCCCATACACAACTCTCCGCAACCTGGAAAGAAACCTCTTTTCATCAACTTAGCTTTAATGAAGCTAAGCGGCATTTTCAGATCTCTGACGTCAGTCAAAAAGTCCAAACTCTCGTCTTCGATAATGGCATTTACTCCACCTCCCCTATGATTCGGCATAGGGTTCTTCGTGACGTTTGGCACATTATTTGAGAAGTTGATGATCTTAGCGTCCACCATGTCCTGCACCTTGTGCTTGAAGGCTTTGCAATTCTCTACTGTGTGGCCTGGTGCCCCTGAGTGAAACTCACAAGTCGCATTCGCGTCATAACCTGGCGGAGGTGCCCCTGTCAAGGGAGCCAGGGTTCTTTTCTGGATCAACTGTAGCTAGAGCAGAGTCTGCAACAGTTGCGCGTACGACATGGCCGGTGTCTCGAGGTGACGGCTCGACAGAGGTGCCCGATTCTGATACTTTCTGTACCCTTGTTGATTCGGTTGCTTCTGCTACTGTGGCTGTTGAACTGCCGGGATAGTTATGCTGGCCACCTGTTGGTGAGGGCCTTTACCCTTCCTTCGAGCGTTGGGCACGGCGCTCGTTTCTCCTTCCCGTCTTTTGCCACTATAAGGTTTCTTTCCGCCTCCTCCAGCTGAGGATGACTCACCTTGAACCTTCCCCAGTTTGATCCCATTTTCAATGTGCTCACCCGTGATAATGAGATCTGAGAAGGTTCCGGACATACCGATGACCAATTTCTCATAATAAACCCCTGGGAGGGTGGCTACGAACATCTGCACAAGCTCACGTTCAACCATCGGCGGCTGAACCCTAGCTGCCAACTCACGCCACCGCTGGGCGTATTCCTTAAACCCTTCGTTGTTCCGTTGCGACAGATTCTGCAGTTGGACTCGGTTCGGGGCCAAGTCACTGTTGTATTGGTAGTGGTGCACAAATGCTTCAGCAAGGTCCTTCACGTGCGCACACTGGTAGGTTCCAGACTCATGTACCATTCGAGGGAGGGTCCGGACAGACTGTCTTGAAAGAAGTGCATCAGCACCTTCTCGTCATCAGAATGAGCGGACATTTTCCTGTAATATGATCTCAGGTGGACGCGGGGGCAAGTGGTGCCCTTGTACTTTTCAAAGTCAGGTACCTTGAACTTGGGAGGCACCTTGAAATCAACAATCAGTCCCAACTTGGACATATCAACGCCCAGGGTGTTCTGGTTCTCGATGTTCCTCATCTTATCCTCGAGTGCCTTGAACCTTAGACGTGCTTCAGTAGTCAGTTCTCCTTCAGCACATCTCTGAGAGAATACATCGTCTTGACGGTCTTCTAACCACGGCTGAGGCCCGAACAGATTCCCGACACCTGCATTGCCGTTGCCCAATCCAACATTGACGTTAGCTTCAAGACTCCCATTACCGACACCCGTCGTATTGCCATTGAGTCCCATGTTAGCTATCACATTGCCGTTGGCACTGCCATTCCCCCCGGTCACGGGGACGCCATTCTGAGGAGTTTCAACTGGTGGAGGAGTAGGCACGGTCCCACCATGGAGTACGCCATTGCTATCGACCCTTGAAATCAGAGGCCGAACCAAAGTTCTGAGCTGATCCTGGCCATTGGCGACCGCTTGCATGAGCTCCATGAAGCGATCCATTCTTTCGCGGAGTTCCTGAACATCAGTTTGTACTTGCTCCATGATTCTGGTTTGATTTGCTCTGGTCGGATAGCGGTGGATGGGTCTCTGATCAATCCTGGAATAACCTGAAACAACCTGAAAACACAAAAGGGGTAGGAAAAAACGACAAAGTGCTTGTTATGCAAATGCTTCATGCAAAGGCAAACGTGTGTCTATGCGTTAGGGAGATTTCCCCCGATCCTAGTGCCTGAGTGCCAGTGCTGATAATAAGAAGTCCGAGCCCAATCATGGAAATAACATCTCATATATAAAGAAAGCCCATCAAGGTAGTACACAACGTCAGTGAGTACAAGATGAATCAAACAAAAGGAATACAAATATAGTTAAGTACGGCGACGGGCGCGAAACTCTTCTAACAACCCCTTCGTTTCTGGATGATCAGGTCGAGTGAGCAACCCTTCGACGAGTAACTCTCTCTGCATAATGGTGTATTGAAGACCTTTGACCGAATCTTCCCATGCTCCTTCGCCGAAACAATCTTCTAACTTCCACTTCTTGGACTCAAACGTCAGTTTGCGCTCCTTCAGGTTGGCAAGAGCCCTGTTAAGATGGCCTTCGGCGGCATATCTGCGAGCGGTTTCTTCATCAAACCTCTTCTCACTAGCCTTCACCTGGGCTTTCAGCTTGGAGATCTGTTGCATCAGCTTATCCTCCCGCTCTTTCCTGTTGGCTAGGGTGGCCTTCCAGTGCTGGTTAAACTTGGATATCCTCCGATATGCTTCGTCCAAGTGCTGCTTCTTCGTGGCCAGTACATCGTTGACAGCTTTGAAGTCTCGACCCATGCGCTCATGCTCAGCTATCTGCTTAGTCAAATCTGTCCCCAACTGGTTCACCAGCTCGGTTTGCCTTTTGAAGGAATGAACGGCTTCGTTTCTCTCGCTTCTGAGTTGAGCCAATTCTTTCTCCAGTTCTTCATTTGCCCTCTTCAATTCATCCCGCTCAGCTAACACCTGATTATGCTGCTGAATGGGCATGGTAGTAGGCTCTTCGATCACTGGAGGATTTTTTGGCTTGGTAGGAAGAAACGGAATCCCTATAGCATCTGCTCTGGCTCTGATCCATGCCACATACGGAGCGTAGGCTTGACTATTGCTCCTCCCCAGCAATGGTTTTCCCCTCTTACTAATACCATTCCAAGCGCGCTGAAGCTTAGATAACATATCCCCTTCTAGAAGACCAGTGAGGTACAGAGATTCCTGCACCTCTTCATCCTTCGGCGGAGCTCTCAAGGCGTAAGCAAACTGTCGGACCAACAAAGACGGATTATAGTTGATACAACCCTTCCTGCCTATCAAAGGCACGTTTGGAAACTCTCTGCAGCTGAAGATAATCTCGGTACCCAACCTATCTCTGTCAAACCAGTCAATATCCTCTGCAGATAGACTCATCAAACGCTCGGACCATTCAGCTGTGGCTGCAGACGAAACAAAGGGACCCCTCTTGGGCAGATGACTATCAAGCCATTTATAAAGCAGGGGCCCACAGCATGAGACATTCTTGCCCCTTCTGTTCTCGTTTTTGTAGTGGATGGAATGGTAGACATCTCCTATCAAGGTAGGGACTGGATTCCCTGAAGCGAAGATGCGAAATGCGTCGAAGTCTACAAAGTCGGGCATATTGGGGATCAGAATGATGCCATATATGCACAGAGCAAGGATGGCGTTGAACACGACCCAACATCCTTCTTTGGCGCACTGCTGAGCCTTTCCCACTAAGAACTGCAAGGAGAAACCGGGAACCTTGTTCCAACTAGACAATACCAACTTGGAGGCATCCAGATGAAGTGAAGGAGCTAGGCTAGCCAGATCGGGCTCAGCATCCATATGAACAAAAGGCATCTGCCTCTTGATAGGCACACCTAACAAATCATCATATTCCTCTAGCGTGGGTGCGAGAACACAATCCTGGAAAGTAGAGAATAACAATGATCAGGATGAAATCGCTACGATCTCGATCCCCTTCGGAACTATTAACATATCAGCGCATCCGAAGCAAGCGCCTGTAATAATCACTAAAGTCGGACCAGTGCCATACGAAAGTACCAAGGCAATCCCATGGAATTATGGCGCGGAGGTATTTTGTAATGGCCAGAAGCAAGAGTTGATGGGAATGTCGTCTGAAGGGTCATTCGTTGATAATGTAGTTGGAGTTGGTGGATTAACTAGAAGTGGTAGGGTGTTTTCACCGCCAGAAGTTAATGTCGAGAGATCAGATAAAGGAAAAGGAAAGGCTGTAGTGGAAGAAATTTCACAGCAAGGAGAGAAAGATTCTCTGGTTAAAGACGCCGAAGAATTCATGCGTCTTATTCGAAAGAGCGACTATAAGATTGTTGATCATCTGCAGCAGACTCCTTCCAAAATATCAATCATATCTTTGTTATTATGCTCGGAGGCACACCGAAATGCCTTATTGAGGACTCTGAATACAACGTACGTGCCACAGGAAGTTTCAGTGAATCAGCTTGAAGGGGTTGTAGCCCACATTAATCCAGGCAATGGCTTGGGGTTCACGGACTTAGACTTGTCTCCTGTAGGAAGGAATCACAATTATGCTTTGAACATCTCTATTGAATGCAGAGGAGCTGTCTTGTCACATGTATTGGTGGATAATAGGTCATCACTTAACGTGTTGCCCAAGAAAGCTTTAATGAAGTTAGACACCCAAGGCGTGATATGTACTCCTAATGATCTTGTTGTGAGAGCGTTTGATGGAACAGGAAGATCGGTGTTCGGTGAAGTTACTCTCCCTATTCAAGTGGGTCCGGAGATTTTCAATGTTGTTGTCTATGTTAGACTATGGCACGGATCTAGAAGGGGGGGTTGAATAGATCCCCAATTAAAATTTGAGTCGGCGCAACCAATTTAAAATTGGTTTTAAAAATGTTTTAAGTGCGGAAGCGGCCGAGGAAAATATAGTCTAAAACGAACGGTTATTGGAAAACCGGATATACGTAAGCCTTTGGATTAATGACAATTTGGAAAAATAGAATCACAACACTAATTCCACTTATCAATTATTTACTTCAGTTGTAAGGATTCCTAGTTCCAATGATTCAAAAATCAAACCAAAACTAGATACACAAGTAAGATAATTTTGGTTCAAGCAATATGTCAAACACTTGGTGTGCAAAAACACTCCAAGTGATATTTATGTTGAGTAAGTGATTCCAACCAGCCTAGTACAATGTCTTGTTATACTTTGGAGTCAAAAATAGAGTTTTAACCTCTTACTCAATTGATATCACAATTTTGACAATAGAGCTTACACAAAATTTACTTATTTTGAGCTATAATGTAAATGCTGAAAATAGAGAAGACAAGTATTTGGTGAGGCAGTTCCCCCGTCGTCCTCGCTTCGGGGTACGTCTGCCCTCAATTCTAAAACTAGAATTGAGATAGATTTTATAGATATCACCTATTTGAATGAACAGTTTATACAAGGATTGAGCAGCAAATATACAACAGAAATCTCAATGTGTTGAAAGTTGCCTTCACTCCTTGCCCCTTGATTCAAGATGAATCAAGTTCTCCGATTTGTGTTGATGGACCTCCGACTCCAGCCACCTTATTGAATAACACGTTGTTGTTCAAACCTTTGGCTCCGGCTGATCTCAACAGCACCAAATCGACCCCGAGATCTTCCCTTCAAAATCACTGAATCCGCTACTAGACTTGTGAAGAACACCTCTTCACAATCACCTTCGCTCGATTGACCTTTGATGAAGAATCTCGTCCAAAAACCCCCAAAATTCAAACCAATCTTGGAGGGTAAAACCCCAATGGTTTTATTCAAGAAAGAACCTGTCACAATCTTCAACCCGAGCTTGATTCTCTAATCTAAGCCTCGAACCTTATCACCTTGAATCTCTCACAAATGCATTTCAAAAATGATTGTGTCTAATTGAAATGTTGTGAGATGTTGAAGATAAAGATGATGAATCTTGGACACCTATTTCACTCTTTCTTGTTTTTGAACACATGAATCAAAAGAATATCAAATGTTAATAGACACAAGTGGTTAACCAAGTATATATAGTGCCAACATAATTCTAGACATAACAGTATTTCAAATATAAGAGGGAAGCATTTTAAAACAGATTTTCCGCGCGAACGGTCGACCATAACAGGTCTGTGCGTCGACGCATGGCCTGTGTTGTTTTGGAAATCTGGAAAATTCATCAGTGTGCGTCGACCATACAGTCGGCATGCACTGACCCGTTGAAATCTATTTCCATTATGCGCCGACCCTATGGTCGACTCATGCCTTTACGCGCTGACTCGTTGGAAAGTTTTTCCTTCATGCGCCGACCCTATGGTTGACGCATTGCCTTGTGCGCTGACTAGTGCAGAATTGTTCTGATGCATGCGCCGACCCTATGGTCGACTCATGTCCTGCAAACCTGCAAAAATTTATCAGTTTGAGGTCTTTCATGCCTTTGGTCATGATTGCATTTTATCTACACATAGTATATTCATTTTAGAAGACAAGCGTAAAAGGATATGGTGGGTGATACGTTGCATCTGGTTTAGTAGATCTGGAGTTCATAATTTCCAATCTATCCAGGGAATTTGTCATCATCGAAACCTGCATTAACCAATGTCTTGCAGACTTGTGTGATGTGTGGCGATTTGCCTCCACAATCTCCCCCTTTTTGATGATGACAACCTGTATACAACTAAAACACCAAATATGCAATGTATAACACATGTATGCACAAGCTCCCCCTTTCTTTTGTAGTATAAGGCTGTAGAACAAACAACCATTAACTGTTGTTAATATCCTGACTTGGCTTTGGTGTTGGCTAGCTTGCTACATTGTCTTCTCCCCCTTTGACACCATCAAAAAGAGAAGGAGAACGCATCAATTAACAGAGAACATACAATAGGTGATAGTTAATTACCAAACTTCACACATAAGCATGATAATGAACAAAAGTAACTTGAATTAATAGATAATGACGAGAATATGTAAAGAAGGTGAAACTTCAGGCACACATAATACAGAAAAATGAAAAGTACACAGACAAAACACATAAGCAATTATGAAATATGCAACTATGAATCTAATATCCCCGGCCCCGACCTCGGCCTCTCCCTTGGTATGCAGCATCGGGATTGTGGTAAGGATCCGAGAAGTCCAGAAAGGCTTCTACGGACATGTTGAGGTGACTAAGAGAGTTGGTGATTTCCCAATCTTGCCGGTCATGTGATTCAACCAGAGCTTCAATACGGGCGTCCATCCGAGTAGAAAATGAATTAAACCTTTCATTTTGGGCATGAAGCTCAGCTCTAATCTGCTCCATTTGAGTGTCTTGACTCCTCATGAAGTTTTGTTGATCTAACTGCATTGACTACAGCATATTAATGACCTCAGAGTTGTCCGAAGGCGGAGGAGGTGATGAGTGCTGGGAAGGTTGATAGTCTTGAGGGTAGCCGTGATATGGGTCATAGAATCTACCCAGGGTAGTCCAGCCTGTATATTTCCATTCACCCCATCCTTGATTTGTAGAATCGCCTTCTTGTGCTTCTGATGGATATGAATACTGGACCCAATCGGTATTTGCAGCCGTATCTTTGACTGGAGATTGATGATAATCTTGAGTCTCACAGATAGGTTCTTGTATCTCTTCATTTGTATCTTCTTCTTCATCGTCTTCTTCACCTTGCTCTTCACTTTCTTCTTCATCAGAACCGTTACGAGGCACCGGAGGAATATTGGCCCGACGGACAAATCTGTATGATCGTCGTTCAGCACACCAAAAATACCCCATCATTGCAAGGGTTTTGGTGCTAAATTCTTTGTCAGAGGGGACTGAGACACAAGGAAATGTTGGGTATACAACATTTGCAGCGGCAAGATTTCCGAAATGAACGACCCATATGCTAAAGCAGTGCCTCTACTTGAGTCTCTCAGAGCAAACATCTTGCTAGCAATATAGTATGGCCAGTTTATTTTGATCCTGTTTTTCAATATATATATGAGATGTACCTCAGCTTGTTCGACACGAGACAGTCCACCCTTTTTCGGTCGCAGTATGCGAGCAACGATCCACTGAAGGATGCGCTCCCCTGTATTGAGTTTCCCGGCTGTGATCGATCGAGGAAAAGCATCGCTGTTGACAATTGCATCTGGATAGGGTCTTTTAAGCATGTCATTCAGAGCGCTCTTAAATTCATAACCTGGCACCGTACGAGTGTCCGTTACCTCATGAAGAGGTGGTGCATCAGCATCAACAGTCATATCAAAATATTTGTTCCATACTTCAGAATTTATATTTACCAGTCTATTTCCGACAGAAGTGTGGAAGTGCTGATCTTGAAAGTTACCTCGCAGATTTGTGTAGAACACCCTGACCAAATCCTCACTATACTTTGTATTGCACTCCAGGAAATTGAAGAACCCTTGGAATTCCAACAGGGACAGAATTCGGGTGAGATCCAAGCGCTCACCTGTTGCCTGGTAGAAAGCATGTTGTGGAACTATGGCTCTTTTGCTGAGACTCTTGTTGAAGTTTTCAACAGCAGGAGGATGAACTAGTGAAACAGCGGTAGCGGGGACTGAAGTAGATGATGATGAGGCTCTTGATCTCTTACCTGTAGTTTTGCGGAGAGAGGAAGCCATTGATGATGATTTTTGGAGAAGTTGTAAAGATGAACTTTGAAGAGAGTGGTTGGGGATAATGTTGGAGAAGATGAAGACTAAGGTCTTTAATAGAGAGAGGTTTTAGGGTTTTTGGGAAGAGGGAGGAGACAAGAGGACACACTAGATGTCTAGATGCAATTTACAAGACAAATGCCATATCAAATCATCACAAAAGTTGACTGCACATTAAATTTAGAGGAATGGAAACTTAGAACGGTTTTCAAAAGAGAAAAATTCTGGGTTTTTACGCGAGCCGTCGACCATAGCCCATGCATGCGTCGACACATACTGTACATTTTTTGATAATTTTGAAAGTTTACAGCATGCGTCGACCATTGTTCTGTTTAGGTCGACTCAAAACCTTCAAAAACCCAATTTTTCAGTTTCATGTTATGCAAAATGCCACACTTGCCTATTTATCATGCCTATTTACCTTTTCACAATATGACTTGCATTCAACACACATAGTATCAGCCAGCAACAGTCATATACATATATAAGTACCATGATTGTCGAACGATATAGTTATTTTCAAGTCATGAATGTTAAGAGAGAGAGATAAAAAGAAGGAGAAAGGAGCAATATCACCTCTATACCGACCACTCTTGTTAATCACAGATTTGTGCTTGCAACAAACTCAAAAAAATTGTTAGTGGTACAAAAACATAGTTGTAAATATATTAAATTTGAACGTAGTAATTGTTAAACCCGATCAGAAATATCGAGAATACCAAGTTCTCGACGAATATGAAAGAAGGGCTCATTGGCTAGCGGCTTTGTGAAAATGTCCGCTAGTTGGTTTTTAGTATCAACGTGTTCAAAGACAACGTCACCCTTCTCTACATGGTCCCTAAGAAAATGGTGTCGAATTTCTATGTGTTTGGTACGCGAGTGTAACACCGGATTCTTGGTAAGATTTATAGCACTGGTGTTGTCACAAAATATTGGAACACGTTCTAGCTTCAAATTGAAGTCCAATATTTGTTGTTTAAGCCATAGGACTTATGCACAACAACTACCGGCGGCTACGCATTCCGCTTTGGCGGTTGACAGAGCAACAGACACTTGTTTCTTGCTGTGCCAACTGACCAAGGAATTTGAAAATAAGTGACACGTACCACTGGTGTTTTTCCTATCCGATTTGCAACCAGCAAAATCGGAATCGGAGAAGCCTACCAATGAACAATCATTACCCTTAAAATACCACAATCCATACTTCGGAGTACCAGATAGGTATCGAAGTATGCGTTTCACAAATTTTAGGTGGGATTCCTTAGGACATGATTGGTATTTGGCGCACATACACACGCTAAACATAATGTCGGGACGCGAAGCAGTAAGATGGAGAAGCGAGCCAATCATACCTCTGTACCTTTTTACCTCAACATCTTTGCCACTTTCATCTTTACTCATATTTGCACACGTTGGCATAGGGGTGTCTATGGCTTTTGAATTTGCCATGTCAAATCTCTTGAGAAGATCCAAACAATACTTTGTTTGGCTCACGAATGTTCCTTCCTTCAGTTGTTTGATTTGTAAACCGAGAAAATATGTGATTTCACCCATCATACTCATCTCGAATTCACCCTGCATAAGCTTAGCAAACTCTCTTACGAGATTCATGTTAGTGGATCCAAATATGATATCGTCAACATAAATTTGTACAAGAATTAAGTGTTTTCCTTGACGTTTAATGAAGAGAGTAGTATCAACCTTTCCTCTTGAGTAGCCTTGATCAAGTAAGAATTTGCTTAGTCTCTCATACCAAGCTCTAGGAGCTTGTTTGAGACCGTACAAAGCTCTTTTCAGTTTATAGACATGATCAGGATACTCATGAGACTCAAAACCAGGTGGTTGAGCAACATAGACTTCTTCATTTATGAACCCGTTAAGGAACGCACTTTTGACGTCCATTTGAAATAACTTAAAATCTTTCGCACAAACGAAAGCAAGTAGAATGCGTATAGCCTCGAGTCGGGCAACCGGCGCATAAGTTTCCTCATAGTCGATGCCTTCCTCTTGGTTATACCCTTGCGCGACTAAACGCGCTTTGTTGCGAGTTATTACTCCTTTCTTGTCCAGTTTATTTCTAAACACCCATCGGATGCCGATTACTCGATGACTTCGTGGAGGAGGGACAAGGTCCCAAACCTCATTTCTAGTGAACTGATTTAGTTCCTCCTGCATTGACAAATACCAATGTTCATCGAGTAGGGCTTCCTTAGGGTTTTTAGGTTCCATCTGTGACACGGAAGCGAAGTGATAACAGAAATTACTTAGCTTAGATCGAGTTGTTACACCCTTTGTGATGTCTCCAAGAATGTTTTCAATTGGATGGTCTTTAGATGACTTCCACTCTTGAGGAAGATCGTCGTTTGAAGGCGGATGAACTTCCTCTGTTGCATCACAGTGTGCATCCTTATCCTCCTCAATTTTGGCTTTGTCAGGTTGATCAATCCCCGTCTCGCCACTTTTGAGTGTGTCTTCAGTGGATGTACCTGCACCATGAACAACACTATCCTTTCCGACATTTCTCGGGTAGGACTCATCAAAGGTAACATGCGCAGACTCTTCTACAGCAAGTAATCGTTTATTATATATTCTATATGCTTTACTCGATTGAGAGTATCCGAGAAAGATACCTTCATCGGCTTTGGAATCAAATTTGCCTAAGTTTTCCTTTCCATTGTTTAATACAAAACATTTGCATCCAAACACGTGCAAGTGAGAAACATTCGGCTTTCGCCCTTTTAAAAGTTTGACGGTGTTTTGTTTAGAATGGGGCGAATAAGCACCCTATTCAAAACATAGCACGCTGTACTAATGGTGTCGGCCCAAAAATATTTAGGTAAACCACTTTTGTTAATCATTGTTCTTCCCAATTCTTCTAAAATACCGTTTTTGCGCTCCACAACCCCGTTTTGTTGAGGAGTGCGTGGAGTGGAGAAGTTATGATCTATACCATGGTTACCGCAATATTCTTCAAATAAGTGATTTTCAAACTCACCTCCATGGTCGCTCCTAATGGACACTATGTTTGTATTTAACTTATTTTGGGAAAGCTTAGCAAACTTTTCAAAAGCAGCGAATGTATCACTTTTACTTACTAAGAAGATGGTCCAACAAAACCTAGAAAAGTCGTCCACTATTACGAACCCGTAATAGTTTCCTCCTAGACTTTTGATCCTAGACGGCCCAAACAAGTCCATGTGTAGAAGTTCAAGAGGTCTCGTTGTTGAAATTATCTTTTTGGACTTAAATGAGATCCTCGTTTGCTTCCCTTTTTGACAAGCATCACAAAGGTAATCCTTGGTGAACTTTATTTTGGGAAGTCCTAAGACTAGGTCTTTTGAGACTACCTTATTGAGTAAGTCAAAATTAACATGCGCTAAACGCCTATGCCATATCCATGAGTCTTCACTCATAGTTATGAGGCATTTGTCGCTTGATAATGATACTTCATTTAAGTCAAGCATATATACATTGTTTACTCTAAAACCATTAAACATATTCTTCTTATCATTTTCATGCACAATTTTGCAACAATCTTTTGAAAAGGATACATTGTATCCTTTGTCGCATAATTGGCTAATGCTAAGCAGGTTATGTTTAAGGTTTTCGAAAAGCAACACGTCGGAAATCATAGTAGAGGCGGGATTACCTACACTACCTTTACCTAGTATTGCTCTGCGGTTGTTATCACCATAAGTTACGTACCCTTTCTTCTTAGCCACAAAGTCTATGAATAAGGATATGTCTCCAGACATGTGTCTTGAGCACCCACTATCGAGAACCCATCTTCTCTCGGTGGTCTCGACACATTTCACCTGTCAAAACATAATTTGCACAAGGAGGTACCCAATGGCATATTGGGTCCTAATAGGTTAGCGACAAAATGGTTGCGTTTGGGCAACCATTGGTAGATGCCTTTAGGAACAAGAAATCTCCTAAACCGGCATTTACCAATGGAGTGGCCTTTCTTGCAACAATATAAGCAAGCAAAATCGACTTTAAAGACACTTTCACTTGCTTGATCCCTAATTACATATGCATATTTTTGGTATGGGTTAATCATACTTTTTCTAAAATCCTTTTTATCAATAGCAAATGTAACTTTAGGCTCAAGTGCCTTGTTTAATTTGGCCTTGAGGTTTCTAACCTCACCTTGCCAAATATGACAAGTATCACACCCGAAGTTGAAAGGATTTCTATTGTCCTTACAACCCGATTCATTGCCTTTCACAATGGAAGCCTTGAGGTCCTCTAATTTCTTTTCGGACTCTTTAACTTTGTGCTCTAAATACGTAAAAAATTTCTTATTAGAGGAAAGTTTCTTGAAGGCTTCAACTGCTTCATTATGTAAGGCATTAAATGCGGTTTGTAATTTTGAATGCGACATATTTGAGGACTTATCATATTTAGAGTGACGTACCTATTTTTTCTTATTTTTCTGATTGGCGGAGAGGCATAGATTCACAGACTCTTCTTCAATACTAGAGCTTTCATCAGAGGAGGAAGAGTCACTGTCACTTTCCCACGCTATGTACGCTCTCCTGGGCTTTGATGATTTCTTGTGTGACTTTGATGATTCCTTGTCCTTTCCCTTTTTGTTCATCGGACAGTCCGATTTGTAGTGACCGGGCTTTCCACACTTGTAGCACGTCCCTCTAGTCTTTTTACCTTTCGAGTCATCATCCTTGGAGTACCTCGATTGTTTCCGGAAGTTTACCAAGTTCTTCTCGGAATGTTGGATGTCGTTCTTTCTCACGTAACAGTTATACCGTTTGACAAACAACCCCATATCTTCGCTTTTATCCTCTTCTTCTTTGTCGCTTGAGGAATAATCACTTTGCTCTTTTGCTTAAGACTTCGAGGAGGAAGTCTTGAGAGCTATTGATTTCTTTTCACTCACCTTCGTTTTGTCTTTCTTTTCCATCTTTTCGCGTTGGTCTAGGCTCAAGAGTACCTGTTCATGCTCTTGTAGTTTGCCAAACAATGTTGTTAAATCTAATAAGGTAAGATCATGTGCTTCTTTGATGGCGGTCACTTTAGGCTGCCATTCCCTGTTAAGACATCTTAAGATCTTATTAGTAGCAATATCATTGGAAACAGGCCTACCTAATGAATGTAAACGATTGATGAGATGAGTAAATCTCTTTTGCATGTCAGCAATGGTTTCCCCTTGCTCCATGAAAAAGATATCAAACTCTTGTGTTAATGTATTGATTCTAGCCAACTTAACATCGTTTGTCCCCTCATGGGCTATTTGTAGTGAATCCCACATGGCCTTAGCGGTAGGACAGTGGGATACACGATAGTATTCATCTACACCTAATGAGGAGATTAAGATGTTTTTTAGCATTCCAATCATAATTGTATTTTTTCTCATCGTCATCGGTCCATTGTGCTTTAGGCTTTGGCACAACTACGTTATCCGCATTGGTCATAGTGATTTCTATTGGACCATTAAGGATAACGTTCCATATTTTTCTGTCTATGGAGTTTATATGCACACGCATACAGTCTTTCCAATAACTATAATTTTCACCGTTGAAAACGGGAGCCCTATTGTACGCCCCTTTTGGTTCGTTAGCCATTTTCTATCTACGTTGTATTTGAAGCACCGAATAACCGGAGCTCTAGATACCACTTGTTAGACTATGGCACGGATCTAGAAGGGGGGGTTGAATAGATCCCCAATTAAAATTTGAGTCGGTGCTACCAATTTAAAATTGGTTTTAAAAATGTTTTAAGTGCGGAAGCGGCCGAGGAAAATATAGTCTAAAACGAACGGTTATTGGAAAACCGGATATACGTAAGCCTTTGGATTAATGACAATTTGGAAAAATAGAATCACAACACTAATTCCACTTATCAATTATTTACTTCAGTTGTAAGGATTCCTAGTTCCAATGATTCAAAAATCAAACCAAAACTAGATACACAAGTAAGATAATTTTGGTTCAAGCAATATGTCAAACACTTGGTGTGCAAAAACACTCCAAGTGATATTTATGTTGAGTAAGGGATTCCAACCAGCCTAGTACAATGTCTTGTTGTACTTTGGAGTCAAAAACAGAGTTTTAACCTCTTACTCAATTGATATCACAATTTTGACAATAGAGCTTACACAAAAATTACTTATTTTGAGCTATAATGTAAATGCTGAAAATAGAGAAGACAAGTATTTGGTGAGGCAGTTCCCCTGTCGTCCTCGCTTCGGGGTACGTCTGCCCTCAATTCTAAAACTAGAATTGAGATAGATTTTATAGATATCACCTGTTTGAATGAACAGTTTATACAAGGATTGAGCAGCAAATATACAACAGAAATCTCAATGTGTTGAAAGTTGCCTTCACTCCTTGCCCCTTGATTCAAGATGAATCAAGTTCTCTGATTTGTGTTGATGGACCTCCGACTCCCGCCACCTTATTGAATAACACGTTGTTGTTCAAACCTTTGGCTCCGGCTGATCTCAACAGCACCAAATTGACCCCGAGATCTTCCCTTCAAAATCACCGAATCCGCTACTAGACTTGTGAAGAACACCTCTTCACAATCACCTTCGCTTGATTGACCTTTGATGAAGAATCTCGTCCAAAAACCCCCAAAATTCAAGCCAATCTTGGAGGGTAAAACCCCAATGGTTTTATTCAAGAAAGAACCTGTCACAATCTTTAACCCGAGCTTGATTCTCCAATCTAAGCCTTGAACCTTATCACCTTGAATCTCTCACAAATGCATTTCAAAAATGATTGTGTGTAATTGAAATGTTGTGAGATGTTGAAGATGAAGATGATGAATCTTGGACACCTATTTCACTCTTTCTTGTTTTTGAACACATGAATCAAAAGAATATAAAATGTTAATAGACACAAGTGGTTAACCAAGTATATATAGTGACAACATAATTCTAGACATAACAGTATTTCAAATATAAGAGGGAAGCATTTGAAAACAGATTTTCCGCGCGAACGGTCGACCATAATAGGTCTGTGCATCGATGCATGACCTGTGTTGTTTTGGAAATCTGGAAAATTCATCAGTGTGCGTCGACCATACAGTCGGCGTGCGCTGACCCGTTGAAATCTATTTCCATTATGCGCCGACCCTAGGGTCGACTCATGCCTTTACGCGCTGACCCGTTGGAAAGTTTTTCCTTCATGCGCCGACCCTATGTTCGACGCATTGCCTTGTACGCTGACTAGTGCAGAATTGTTCTGATGCATGCGCCGACCCTATGGTCGACTCATGTCCTGCAAACCTGCAAAAATTCATCAGTTTGAGGTCTTTCATGCCTTTGGTCATGATTGCATTTTATCTACACATAGTATATTCATTTTAGAAGACAAGCGTAAAAGGATATGGTGGGTGATACGTTGCATCTGGTTTAATAGATCTGGAGTTCATAATTTCCAATCTATCCAGGGAATTTGTCATCATCGAAACCTGCATTAACCAATGTCTTGCAGACTTGTGTGATGTGTGGCGATTTGCCTCCACAGTCTACATAATGGACATTCAGCCCACATACAGTTGTCTGCTCGGTCGACCCTGGATTCATTCTGCAAGCGCAGTTACATTGACCTTGCATCAAAAGCTGAAGTACATGGTTGAAGGAAGGATTGTCACCGTATGCGGTGAAGAGGATATAATGGTGAGTCACGTATCATCCTTCAAATATGTAGAGGTGGATGGAGAAATTCATGAAACCTTGTGTTAAGCGTTTGAAGCTATTCAGATTAAGGTAAAACCTTCTGTTATGGACAGTACTTCTGAGATTTCCATGTCTTCTTTCAAAGAAGCTCGAGCTGTGGTGGAATCTGGTTCTTCACAAGGATGGGGTCAAGTGCTCAACATTCCCAACAAGCAGGATAAATTTGGATTGGGATACAGCCTGTCATCTTCCTCCTCACAGAGTGCGCCGAGGTATAGAGGATCAGTGCAGTTTACTAGTGGTGGGGTGATCTTTGACAGAACCAACATCATATCTGAAGACGAAGGAGACAGTGATTGTGACATGGACGCGTGGATTCATCCGTGTGTTCCTGGCCAAAGCTTATGCAATTGGACCATCGAGGAAGTCATCCAAGTATCCTTTGAAGAGTAATTTATCTGTTTTGATTATGTGTGGCCCTGCATTCTACCCAGGACGTAGTGGTTTTCATTTGTAGGGCCCTTATTTGTTTATGTTTAAACTTGGTTTTTATCATTAATCAAAAGGTGTCTTTATGCATTCAAATGTTTTGATCCCTATTTTTCTGCTTTTATTTTTTACAATAAAATGGAAATGTGGTTTGTGCTTGTTTGCATATCATTTTAAGCATCAAAACATCATCATGCAGGTTTCACATTCCAGATGCCACCGCTCCAGATTCATCTATGACTCGGTTTGACTTTGACAATCCAATCTTTCAAGCAGAAGAAGAGATTAATGAAGATGAAGACTTGCCTGAAGAGCTTGCCAGATTGCTAAGACAAGAAGAGAAGGTCATTCTGCCTCACCAAGAAGAAATTGGAGTTGTCAACCTGGGTACAGAGGAAGACAAGAAAGAGGTCAGAATTGGGGCTGCTTTAGAAGATGATGTCAAGAGAAGACTGGTTGAGATGCTCCGAGAGTATAGAGACGTCTTCACTTGGTCATATGAGGATATGCCAGGACTAGATACATATATAATAGTTCATCGTCTACCTCTTCGACAAGAGTGTCCACCATTAAAGCAGAAGCTGAGAAGAACCAGACCGAACATGGCAGTTAAGATTAAAGAAGAGGTCCAGAAGCAGTTGGATGCAGGTTTTCTGGCCGTCACAAACTACACTCCGTGGGTCGCTAACATCGTTCATGTACCTAAGAAGGACGGTAAGGTCAGGATGTGTATGGATTACAGGGACTTGAACAGAGCGAGCCCAAAAGACGGTTTCCCGCTCCCCCACATTGATGTGCTAGTTGATAATACGGCTCAATATTCAGTGTTTTCCTTCATGGACAGTTTCTCTGGGTACAACCAAATCTAGATGGCCCCAGAAGGCATGGAGAAAACAACATTTATCACACCGTGGGGGACTTTTTGCTATAAAGTTATGCCTTTTGGATTGAAGAATGCAGGGGCAACTTATCAGCGGGTGATGGTGACTTTATTTCATGATATGATTCATCATGAGATTGAGGTCTATGTTGATAACATGATCGCAAAGTCACAGACGGAGGAAAAGCATCTGGTTAATCTTTTGAAGCTGTTTGAAAGGTTGAGGAAATCCAGATTGACGTTGAATCCGAACAAGTGCACTTTCGGTGTAAGGTCAGGAAAGCTATTGGGATTCATAGTCAGTGAAAAAGGAATCGAGGTCGATCCTGCAAAGATAAAAGCAATACAGGAAATGCCAGCGACTAAAACAGAAAAAGAAGTTCGTGGTTTCCTGGGAAGATTGAACTACATTGCAAGGTTCATATCTCACCATACAGCCACATGTGAACCAATGTTCAAGATGTTAAAGAAATATTAGGCGGTTGTCTGGAATGAAAATTGCCAAAGGGCATTCGAAAAGATAAAATAATATTTGCAGGAGCCTCCGATACTGATGCCTCCAGTGGTAGGAATACCTTTGATAATGTACTTGACAGTTCTTGAGAACTTCATGGGTTGTGTTCTCAATCAACACGACGAGACGGGCAGAAAAGAACATGCTATCTATTACTTGAGTAAGAAGTTCACAGATTGTAAGTTCAGGTACTCAATGTTAGAAAAGACATGATTTGCACTCGCTTAGGCAGCCAAACACCTAAGGCAGTACATGTTGAATCACACAACCATGCTGATTTCAAAGATGGATCCGATCAAGTATGTGTTCAAGAAGCAAGCGCTTTTAGGAAGAATTGCTAGGTGGCAGATGGTTCTGACAGAATACGATATTCAGTATGTTTCCCAAAAGGCCAGTAAGGGAAGTGTTTTATCAGAATATCTCGCGGAGCAGCCGATTGAAGATTATCAACCGATGAAGTTTGAATTTCCTGACGAGGACATCATGTTTCTAAAGATGAAGGATTGTGACGAGCCGTTACCTGACGAAGGTCCTGAGATAGGCTCCCAATGGAAGATGATTTTTGACGGTGCTGTTAATTCTTATGGCAGCGGAATTGGGGCAATCATTACAACTCCCCACGGTTCCCACATACCGTTCACCGCCAGGTTAACGTTTGCCTGCACTAACAAAGAAGATGAGTATGAAGCATGCATCATGGGTATTGAAGAAGCAGTTGATTTGAGGATCAAGAACCTTGATGTATATGGTGACTCAGCTTTGGTTATTAACCAGATTAGAGGAGAATGGGAGACTCGTCAGCTCAACCTGATTCCTTACATGAATTATGCCAGAAGGTTGTTACCTTTATTTGACAGAGTAGATCTTCGCCATGCGCCAAAGGCCGAGAATCAGATGGCAGATGCTTTAGAAACCTTATCCTTGTTGTACAAGGTGAATTATTAGAGTGATGCTCCAAGGATCGTCATCTCGCGCCTCGATAGGCCGACTTTCATTTTTGCAGTAGAGGAAGCATTTGATGGGAAGCCGTGGTATTATGATATCATAAACTTTCTCAAGAATCAGGAGTACCCGCCTGGGGCATCGAGCCGGGATAAGAAGACCTTGAGAAGATTGTCTGGAAACTTCTACCTGAACAAAGACGATGTGCTCTACAGAAGAAACTTCGACTTGGTGTTGTTGAGATGTGTGGATGAAAAGGAAGCAGGTTTTCTAATGGAAGAAGTCCACTAAGGTGCTTTTGGTACGCATGTAGGCGGACATGCAATGTCTTGGAAATTATTGAGGGCAGGCTACTATTGGATGACCATGGAGTCTGATTGTTTCAAATACGCCAGGAAGTGCCATAAATTCCAGATCTATGCTGATAAAAGGCATGTACCGCCAAGTCCTATGAATGTCATGGTGTCTCCTTGGCCCTTTGCTATATGGGGCATTGATATGATCAGTAAGATTGAACCGACTGCTTTTAATGGACATCGCTTCATCCTATTGGCAATTGACTATTTCACTAAGTGGGTTGAAGCAGCTTCTTTCGCCAATGTGACGAGGAAGATTGTGGCTCGATTTATCAAGAAGGACATCATCTGTCGTTACAGAGTGCCCGAACAAATCATTACTGATAATGGTTCGAATTTGAACAACAAGATGATGAAGGAACTGTGCCAGAGTTTCAAGATTGAACATCACAACTCTTCTCCTTATCGCCCGAAGATGAATGGTGTTGTTGAGGCAGCCAACAAGATTATAAAGAAGATTGTGGAGAGGATGGTTGTTACCTACAAAGATTGGCATGAGATGTTTCCCTTTGCATTACATGGATATCATACTTCGGTACGCACTTCAACTAGGGAAACTCCTTTCTCGCTAGTGTATGGTATGAAAGTTATCCTATCATTGGAAGTCGAGATTCTTTCCCTGAGGGTGTTGATTGATGTTAAGCTTGACGAGGCAGAATGGGTAAAGGCCAGATTGAATCAGCTCAGCCTGATTGACGAGAAGAGATTGGCATCTATTGCTCATGGCCAGCTGTATCAGAGCGAGATGAAGAAAGCTTTCGATCAGAAGGTGCGCCCTCGAAGCTTTCAAGCAGGTGATTTAGTGTTGAAGTGGGTCTTCCCTCCACAAGCAAATCACAGGGGCAAATGGACTCCCAACTATGAAGGTCCATACGTGGTAAGGAAAATTTTCTCTGGAGGAGCCTTACTACTTTCAACTATGGATGGAAAAGATTTTACGTCCCCTGTGAACGCAGATGCAGTTAAAAAAAATTCTTTGTTTAAAAGAGACCCGCTGGAATAAAAAGAAAATCCAGGCAAAAATATGGCATCCCGACGAACCATAAAAAGAATGGGTTCGGGCAAAAGATAGGGATAAGAAAGAAAAAAGAATGTAAACCCGCAAAGTTGAAAACCTGAAAAGGTGACTTTGGCAAAAATGGGTATCTCGGTGAATCAAAAACCCGCAAGGGCGATTCAGGCAAAAGTTAGGGATTTTAAAAGAAAACGACTGCGATCTGCATCTGATCCCATGAGCACAGTGGATTCTTGGAGGACCCGAGGGTTAACAAGCCAGTCTTTTCAGAGGACGAAGCATTGGAGAAGCATCGAAGTCATGCGAGTCATAGTCGAATCGGCACATGGTGGTTGTCTGTACCACATTGCCGACATTTGTATATCTGTTTCATTTTCTGTACTTTTTGCGCGACTTTCTCTTTTCAGGAGATACATCTGATGTAAATCTGCCTATTTCCAGGCCATTGTCAATCAATGAGTATATTATCCAGAAAGCTTTCTTGTTTTTTTGCTTTTATTGTTTTGTTTGCAAAAGACGCCTGACGTTTTGATAAAACTTTGCATACATAAACTTTTGAGGCTTTGCTAATCATAATCGAAACATTGAATTGCTTGAATAATGTCATGGGCGATGACCGAAATAGCCTTTATTGCATACAGGACACATTGTTTGTTTGTCATTTGCAGGGCTCTCATCATTGAGATTTTTTTCAGAGGTGTATCCCCAGTGGAGTCATCATGTCCCTATCCCCACAAGGCAAAGATGCCAGATCAGAAGTATCTCGTCGGCGATGATATGTAGGTTGAGACTAGTTTCTCTCCAGTAGGTTGAGATTGCACTTATCCCCAGCGGGTCGAGATTAAGATTCCCCGACAGTGGTGTACACCTATCCCTTGGTAGGTAGATTTGAGACCGTTCCCCCAACAGTGGGACGAATTCAGTGTTGTTTTCCCCACAGAGTCTAAGACTCAATTCCCCAAGCAGAGGTTGATGTTAATGATTCTCATTTCCCCAAGCCGAGGTTGGTGCCACAAAGTTTATTCCCACTTCCTTGAGCAGAGGTTGATGTTGATTCCCTCCATGAGTATTCCCCGGTGAAGACGTTCTCCGCAGCAGAATCCAGTGGTTATTGGTTTTCTTTGAAGCGAGATTTTTGGGATGATTTCCCAATGTTTATTTCTCTCAGTCCCCTTCAGAGTAGATTTTATCCCCGGTAGAAGGATTGTCTTTCTTAATTCCCCTCATAGTGGATTTTCTTCCCTGCAGAGTGGGTTTATCCTCGGAATGTCATTTTGGAAGGCCATTTAGGGCATTCTCCACAGCAGAATCTAGTGGTTATTGGTTTTCTTTAAAGCGATATTTTTTGGATGATTTCCCAATGTTTATTTCTCTCAATCCCCTTCAGAGCGGATTTTATCCCCAGTAGAAGGATTGTCTTTCTTAATTCCCCTCCGAGTTGATTTTCTTACCCGCAGAGTGGGTTTGTCCTCGGAATGTTATTCTGGAAGGCCATTCAGGGCATTCTCCACAGTAGAATCCAGTGGTTATTGGTTTTCTTCGAAGCGATATTTTTGGGATGATTTCCCCATGTTTATTTCTCTCAATCCCCTTCAGAGCGGATTTTATCCCCAGTAGAAAGATTGTCTTTCTCAATTCCCCTCAGAGTGGATTTTCTTTCCCCGCAGAGTGGGATCGTTCCCTAGAAGAGTGTGATTCTGGAAGGCCAGTCAGGGCATTTTTCGCAGCAGAATCCAGTTGGTTATTGGTATTCTTCAAAGCGAGTTTTCTTGGGACATTTCCCAATTAATATTTATTCCTAATCCCCAGTGAAGCCGCCAGAGTAGGTCTCTTCCCCGCAGAGCGGGATTATCCCTAGAGAATGTTATTCTCGATCCTCAGCAGAGAGAGTTTGGGAGAACTTCCCAATAAATCTTATTCTTAATCCCTAGAAGATTGGATTTAATCTCCAGTATAGTGGTATCCCCGACAAAGTAGATTTATTCCCCTAGCAGTTTGCCTACTCCTCGGTAGAGTCGTATTCTCGAAGGCCGTTCAGGGCATTTTCCCCAATCGGGTGTTTTTGTTCCCCATAAGAGTTGTATCCTGGAAGGCCGTTCAGGACGTTTCCCTCAACAGAGCTGGTTTTTTCCCAGCGGAGTGGATTTTGTGTTCAGCAGAGCAATTATACCCAAGATAGTTCTTTTCTTGGAGGCCATCCAGGGCTCGTTTTCCCCAACTTAAGTCCAATCATACTTAGCGCTCCCAGTCATCCCCAGCAGAGTTGGCTTCGTCTCTTTGCCATTTATTTTGCTGTAGTGGTTCCTCTGCATTTGCATTTGTGCATAACATCCTCCCAAACGCGTAGCATTTCCATTTCGTATGGAGCATTACGCCATTCTCAAACATATGCATTTGAAACATAAGCCAGGTTGTTACCTCTTGTTTTCAGATGTATCTCCAGCAGATATCAGTCTATTTCATGAGTCTGTGCGGTATCCAGACCCCAGCAAAATCTTTGACAGATTTGTTCATCTTATCATTATCTCCCCAACAGAGTTTACGTGGTTAAGTTCATTCTTCCCCAGCGGAATTCTACTTCAGATTGCGAATTCTATTACCGACTGCGTGTCGAGCCGACTTAGTGTCGTTGTCTGCTTTGTTTAGCATATGTCTTTACCGACGGATGCCAAGCCTACTTGCGTAGCAGATGTTTTTACCAGCCGAGGCTGAGCCTGTTTTTGTTTAAACAGATGCCTAATTGTGAAATCAGATGTTACTAACTTTATGTTAAGCCGACCAAAGGGTTCATTGCCTGTTTTGATTAACGGATGCCTGCCTTGGATAACAGATGTTACCGACTTCATGTCGAGCAAACCTTAGGGTTCGTTGCCTATTTTAATTAACGGATGGCTGCTTTGGATATAAGAGTTACCAACTTCGTGTTGAGTCGATCTTAGGGTTCATTGCCTGTTTTTATTTAACAAATGCCTGATTGTGAAATCAAATTTTTTACCGACTGCGTGTCGAGCCGACTTAGTGTCGTTGCCTGCTTTGTTTAGCAGATGTCTTTTATCGGCAGATACCGAGCCTGTTTTTATTTAACAAATGCTTGATTGTGAAATCAGATGTTTTATCGACTGCGTGTCGAGCCGACTTAGTGTCATTGCCTGCTTTCTTTAGAAGATGTCTTTACCGGCGGATGCCGAGCCTGTTTTTATTTAACAGATGCCTAATTGTGAAATCATATGTTTTACCGACTACGTGTCGAGCCGACTTAGTTTCGTTGGCTGCTTTGTTTAGCAAATGTCTTTACCAGCGGATGCCGAGCCTGTTTGTACAACAGATGCCTGCGTGTTAGCAGATGTTTTACCAACCGAGTGTCGAGCCGACTTAGTGTCATTGTCTGCATGTTAGTAGATGTTTTTTCCGACTGCATGTCGATGCTTTCTAATTGGTGGTGGGTTAGCTCACTTTTCTACAATTATCAGATACATTTCTCTGGTGATTCTAATTCCATTCCGGTGGACCATTCTATAGTTTACTATTTTGCGGTTGGCAAATTTCTGGGTTCTTTTGTATTTAACAACCTTTTACCTTGAATGTTTGAAAGTCGTTCTCTTTTCATCCCTTCAGGTCCAAGCCTTTTGAATAAGGGCAGTTGTTGTACCCCAAAATTTGACCAACCTTTTCTTTCTAGCTTGGCTTATGTTTCTTTTTCATTTAGCATTTGCATTTGCATAACATTGGTTCTAACAGGGGATCAAGAGATTTTGTTTGCCATTCAAGATGAGAGCTTCTTTGTTCAAGCTCGATCAAGGGTATCATTGGTAACCATCAAGAGTTCATTACCATCAGGATGTGGGTTTCAAAGCTCCTTGAGAGAAGATGGTTAGTGTATGGGTGTCACCTCCTATCTTGAGGATCATGAGGTCATCTGTTTAGATAAAGCATGTTTCAAAAGCTCAATGTGTATCTTGAGGGGTCTTTATGGAGTTTGTATGGTCATTCAATTCATCTGCAAGAGCCTCAGTCAAAGGGTATGGTATTAGGGTTTCATCTGGTCAACCAAAAGTCAACTGTGGACTTGAGAGGACTCAAGACTTGGTTCTAAGTCATACAAGCCATGGAAAGTCATCTTGAAGCATCTAGGATGTAATGTTGAGATCAAATCAAGGAGATTCAAAGAGTTTAGGGAGTTACTAAATTAGGGTTTTAGTTGATTTTAGTGTAAAATCCCCTTCTTTGGTGCCTAACTTCAAGGACAATTTTCATTATGATGCAAGTTCAATCTCATTTTCCCACAAACATGAGACGTGTTCATCACCTTTCAAGCTTTCTTTTGAGTACATGAACTCATCCATTGGGTTTGTATAACTCAAGTTATGGTGTCAACAAGTTGGTGTCATCAGATGAAAAGAATTCTGGTCAACTTCAGGTCAACTCACTTCCAAGGCACTTTTCACATGGAACTAAGCTTCTCCTCACTTGCAAGTGAACATGAAAGTTTTTCCTCATGGTCTTAGATTTCCAAAGAGTCCAAGAAGTCCTCATTCTCATGTATGGAACTCAAGTTATGGTCTTCACAAGGCAAGGGTATTTTTGGAAACTTCATTATGGGTCATTCTTTTCAATGGTCATTTTCATGAACTTTAAGGCCTCAAATCCAATTTTGTCCAACATGAAACTTGTGTATAATGGCATTAACTTCACAATGAACTCAAAATCCATGATGTTTGATGGATTGTGTGATCTTTTGAGCCATTTTTGAAGTGGAAAATTGATTTTTGGACATGGTAAGTGTTTATTCCATTACAAGCCATAAAATGCCTTTGATCTTGAACTTTTGGCATCATTCCAATACCATTACATGACCATGATGTATCTTGCATCATTTGGACCAACAAGAGTATATGTTATAGGTCATTTTTCAAACTTTCCATGCCATAAAAAGTCATGTTGCAAACTTGGTACAAAGCGTTCCTCAATTCACCAAATCTTTCCAATTCATTTCCACACCTCTAAATAGGCCATTTGCTAACCACAAAAGGAATGTTTGAAAGCCATAGATCGTGTGTGCATGAAAGTGTAAGTTTTTGGAAATTTTTGAATTCAAACAATACAAGCATTATGGGCCTGCATGGAGTCCTCAAACCCACCATATAAAAGCTCAAAAGTGTGTCCTAATGATCAGAGAGGAAGCTGGCTGCGTGAAGGAAGAGAGAATCAATCCAAAACTTCAAAAAATTTCCATTGTTCAAATTAGCCATTTCCCAGAGTATTCCATCAAATTTTTGCTCAAATCTTCATCACAAAGGATAAAGGAAGAGGATAGAGGTGTTAAACTGAAGCTTGCAAGCATTCTGAAGGGTCAACGTAACTACTCCATTTGGTAATTTTCTCAACTTTAGAACTCTCATTTTAGCCTCGCATTAGGTCTCATCTGGTTTGCATCTGAAGTCCTACTATACGTAGGCAATGTTTGTGTGGTTTTCATGGTTGTTTGAAGTGGTTTCAGAATATGCATCATAAAATCGTGGCCTATTTTCACCTTTGCTTAGGAACCTTTTTCAAAATGTAATGGTGTATTCTTATTCTACATGGAAAGCCCTTTCAATTGATACCAGAATCTGGAAGTTTTGTTGAGATTTCATGACTGAGCTTCGGCGAGTTGGCCGGAGAAGACGACCGGAGCCCTAGCTCCGGCGTCTGGTTTTTTTCTGGTGAAGCTGATGTGGTTGGGTTTTGACTTGTTGACTAGATGAGGTGTTGCGTGCGTATTCGTTTGACTTTGCCAGCGTGTTGGTTTGACTCCACGTATTTTAATGAAACACAGAGTTTCATTTAGGGATATGAGTTCTTTTGGTTGGACTTTGGTCCAATTTATTTTTACACCCCCTTGTGGGAGGCCCGAGCGAGCTTACAAAGGAACTTAGTTCAATCTTGATTACTGGTCATACCCTCTTTCACTCTTGTTCTTTTTTTTCTTTTTATTTACATTTTGCATTTTAATTATTTTAAAATAGTTCCCCATTTCACAAAAATACCCAAAAAATCATCTTCTGACATTTTAACATTTTATTTAATTTTTAAAATTTTTATTTTTATTTTCCATTTATTTTAATATTTTATTTGGAATTAAAGATTTAATGTGTTTTATGGTGTATACATGGTTTTGAACTGATCATTTGAACCTCAATTTTAAATTCCCTAGGACCAAACTTTCTCTCCCACTTAGGTGATGGATTGAGGAAGTTTTGAGGGTGATTTGAGTTGTCAATGATCATTTTCCATTTGGTTTTCCTTTGACTTTTGTTGACCCTCGACATACACTCGATAAAGTGGAACATCATGCCTTCTTGAACTTAGTTGATGGTGCTTTGAGTTGAATTTGATCATGAGGTTTTGCATTCTGTTTTGCACTTGATCAAGCTTGCCATGAGTATTTTATTTGAGATTTATTGAGGTATTTTCCTATTTTTGGTGAATATTGCAAATTCAAGTCATTTTAAGGGTGTTTACACATGCTAGTCTTGACCTAATCTTTGGGATATGATCATGAGTGATCCCTTGAGCATCTTTTAAGCCTTGTTAACTATTTTTAACATGCTTGAGATGCTATTTTGCTTATTTAAGGGTCAATGGTATGTGTAAATTTTACCACAAGTTACCTTTTGATCATGTCTCTCCACTTGTTTGAAGTGTGAGATTGTGTTTGAACTTTGGTTCTACATGTGTACATGATCCTTCTTGTGATTGCCTTTTGTTTTGACTTTGAATTTGGATCATTCCATTTGTGATTTACTTCTGCCCTACACTACAAGAAAAAAGGAGATTTACGACACTTGAGTTGCGACAGTTATCACAAAACCGTCCTTATTCATAGATTGCAACGGTTGTCACGACAGTTAGGGTCAACTGTCGTAGATTTTTTGCGACAGTTATCAAAAAACCGTCCTTATTCCTGGACTACGACAGTTCTCACGACAGTTTGAGCCAACCGTCGCAAATTATTTAGGCATGTTGTATAAAATAATGCGACAGTTACCAAAGAACCGTCCTTTTTCCGCACTCGCGACAGTTAAGGCGAACTGTCGCAATTACTTTAGTCAATCATAATCACTATTTTTTTTTATTTTTTTATTTTCAACTTTTTCTTCCTTTTTATTTTCTAACGTTTTCAACTTTATTAATTAATTTAATTAATAATTATTATAATTATTATAATTATTATAATTTTCATGATAATATAACTTAATAGTAATAAATTAAACTTAAAATATATAAAAATTAAAATATTATATATACTTAAAATAAAAATTTAATTTTAAAAACAATTTTTATAGTAAAAATTAAATTCAAAATATTATATCCAAAATTAAATTATTAAAATTAAATTATATATTAAAATTTTATAAACTCAAAATTTTAGAAACAATTTTTATAATAAAAATTAAACATAAAATTAAACTATATATACTCATAATAATATAAAATATCAAATAAACAAAACATTTCAATCAACATCCATTTATTAAATAAAAAAATTAATTAAAATAAAATTATACCATTTCGATTGTGATATCCATCGGTTGTCTTCCAAAATTTCATCTTTTTCCCGCTAAAATTGAAAATTGATTCTCCTTTTTAGGTGTATTTTTCTCTTCTTTTTCAGAAATCTCCGTTCATGCCCTTGGAGAAAGGGGAAAACAACCACCGTCATTGCGACTCACGCCACTCACGCCGTCATTGCGAATCACCGTCAAAGCAATCACCATCAATTCGAATCTTAACAGGTTTGTCTTCTCAAACCCTAAATTACTTTTCAAACCTTGAATCGGATCCTAGTTTGAAACCTTGTATGTTGTTAATTCAATGGTTTTGTCCTGAGTTCGTATCAGACTCGGTTTTGTTTCCGGTGATCGTGTCTGGCTGCGGCGGTTACTTTCTCTATTGTGCTTGTTGTTTGATTTGGAGTCTTTTGCTTGTTTAGGAGTTTAAACTTGTAGCTTGATTTTTCATACATTTTTTATAATTCAGAACAGGCTTCATACTATACCTGTAATTTAAATCAAAATATCGGGTTGTGTTATTTTAGACTAGATCTTGTATAGAATATTTTGAGAAAGATATAATTGTTCATAGTAGCCAAATTAGTGCAAAGATAGAAAAATGGTAGAGTGAGAATCATTGATTTCAACTACATCACAGTGTTGTAATTCACAATCCAAAATAGTCTTTACAAATTCATACAACTTCCTTAATTCATTTCATCATTTAATCTATGTTGCTCTTTTGAGAATCATATGCGAGAGCAACCAATTTCTTCTGATTGTGACGAAAATGATATCTCAAGAAACAACTCTCATAGTAGTAATAAAATCTTAATATCTCGAGAAAAAGAACCTCGATTGATCTATGAAACCTCTTTGGCGGAAGAAATAACGACTTTCTTGGTTATCTTAATCTCCTTGTATATTTTTCATGCTGGAGCATTAAGTAGTAAGCTCCACAATCTAAAACACTGCCAATTCTGAGCATTAAGTAGTAAGCTCCATAATGGCAGCAACAATGTCTCCATCGACAACTTTGAGAGCTTTAACAGGTCTTGATCTTGGCACACCAGCTTGAGTCACCACCAACTCGATATCCTTAGGATCAACACCAATCTCGTCTACATATTCGTCCTCCGGAGCAATACGAAAGGATTCTGGCTTCGCTCTGACACAGTTTAAATTAGAAGCCTTGAACTGTTCGGCTGCCTGAGTTGGTAGCTGTGAACTCAAGTCCTAAATCTTAGCTTCACCAAAACTAATGTAGGTGTTGGAAGTTGGTATCTTGAAAATAACTACTTATGTGCAAAAAGATGTTTATGCTGCCTCGGAGACGACCAAGCGGAGGAAAAATGCCAACATCAGGCAAGAATCTGGAATGAAGCAATGCAGCCAAAGAAGAGCCTGGAACCCACTTTGATTCAGACAACTGCTGCAACACGCAGACAGCCTGGGAAAGAGCCCTGCAACCCAACAAACTGAATTGCTGACTTCTTTGGACCACACCTCCTGATTATGCAGAAAACCAACACAAAATAACCTCATAAGCTTTCCTCCCCACTTAACATCATTTGTGACTACGAAGGATATATCATTGCAGCAAGCTCGACAACATCCATAGTGAGAGGGGCAAACTCTGATTCAATATTTTCACCAACATTATCGTGGAAGCTTTGGCACAACAGAGCAAAAGTACTATGAAACAATTGAAATTCTTGGTTCGTTATTTCTTGACGAGATTTGAGTAAGACAAAGTGCCATAAAGATATAAAACAAATGATTCATTTCTATAGAGATATAAGTGAAACACAAATTATGACAATTAAAGAGTGTCTCAGATTTGAGCTAATTGTCAAGTCCTGTCGACCCGTATCAAAGATAATAATCATTTGTTCTTCTGGTTCTAATTCTGCTTCTACTTCACCTTCTTATTCTACCACAACATTTCTATCAAGAAATTCAACCAAAAATTCACCTTCATGTAGTAGATTGGATTCCATGAGTAAGGAAAAATCAACAAGGTATAAGAAATTCAGCACATCAGTGGTGAATATGGATGGTAGATGGCCAACAAGGAGACTAGAGTTTACAGCTCAAGTGACTGTTGATGCAGTGAAAGAAGACAAAGCACGAAATCAGGACCTAGTGGAATGACAAGATAATATGTGAGGGATGCAATTAGGCTTCACTTTGGTTACACATGTTTACTAATTATGTTCAAAAATCATTGAACAATGTGATTATTGGAAACTATATAGTCCGCCGCATGGTTAACCCTTCATCAAGGATCCTTGAGTATACCATTCATGAGCTTGGGAAAGGGTTCAAGGCACCTAAAGTGGAACATGGAGTAATGATAATTGCGGATAATCATTAACCTTAAAATTTTGGTGTACTAGTTTCAATTGGATCTCTGGAAGTGATTTTCTTCATATAGTTGTGTTCAGAAAACAATATTTGATTTTTTTAAAGTGAAAACTAAATAGGAAAGAAAGTGCAATGAGTTTATCACGATGCATACACCTCACAAGAACTGACAGTGAAACTCAGAAAAACAACAAACTCCTTAATACCTCAAAGCATTCTAGTCTCTCTACAAGTATGACAAAGATCTAAACACTCAGAAAAACAACAAACTCCTTAATACCTCAAAGCATTCTAGTCTCTCTACAAGTATGACAAAGATCTAAACACTAAGCCAGGCAATGGACAATGAGGTCTTCAATTACAAAAAGGTTGTTGTAACTTGTGATTTTCAATTTTCAGTGATTCAAAAATTTTAAGACAGCGGCGCTTCCCTCCTGATCGAGACAGCCTGTTAGAACTAAAATATGCGCTCGCAATACCAGAGAAAGAAATAGCAATTATTTTGCAACAACATAAAAGATGAGGACTTCATCATCCGTGACAGAAGTTCACACATAAAAGAGTATACAGAACCTTAAAGTTAAAACGGGCAAGGGTTTGCAAAGCAAGTTGTATAAGAGAAGAACCACTAAGCTCTGAAACTTGCTGACTGATATTTATAATTGTTCCTTTACCGATGCTTTGCACAGGCCTCCCTAGATAAGGAGATTTAGAAAGAACCATAGATATACTGTACAGTAGCTGGTCTTGAATGGTTGGCATCAGAGATGGAATGCTGAATAACAAAGATAGAAACTACTTATAAACTATTTATTGAATAGATGAAATTTCTGTTAAAAGTTGGACTCATACCTCATACTTATTTGCTCAAGAGTTTCCATAAGAACAGTCGAAAGACCAGATGAAAACATAACATCCAGAAGGCCGTGAATATGAGGTTCAGTAATAGGCCCCATTGCATCATGCAGTATGTTTACGCAAGATTAGAAGTTGTCATCATGTCCTGTAGCATTATATCTATGAAGTTATTCTAAGAGTGAAAGTTTAATTTATATCATAATATAATATGCCTAAATAATGCTCAGTAAATATCCCTAGTTTCTAAAGTCATTTTATATGATGTTGGAGTAATTATAGAAACTAGTATGGAGGTTGTTTTTTATCCTGTATTTAATTTTCACAATCATGTCCTGTAGCATTATATCTATGAAGTTATTCTAAGAGTGAAAGTTTAATTTATATCATAATATAATATGCCTAAATAATGCTCAGTAAATATCCCTAGTTTCTAAAGTCGTTTTATATGATGTTGGAGTAATTATAGAAACTAGTATGGTGGCTGTTTCTTATCCTATATTTAATTTTCACAATCATGTCCTGTAGCATTATATCTATGAAGTTATTCTAAGAGTGAAAGTTTAATTTATATCATAATATAATATGCCTATATAATGCTCAGTAAATATCCCTAGTTTCTAAAGTCATTTTTTATGATGTTGGAGTAATTATAGAAACTAGTATGGTGGCTGTTTCTTATCCTGTATTTAATTTTCACAATCATGTCCTGTAGCATTATATCTATGAAGTTATTCTAAGGGTGAAAGTTTAATTTATATCATAATATAATATGCCTAAATAATGCTCAGTAAATATCCCTAGTTTCTAAAGTTATTTTTTATGATGTTGGAGTAATTATAGAAACTAGTATGGTGGCTGTTTCTTATCCTGTATTTAATTTTAACAGCCATAATTAGTACCAGACAAGTTAATTCCAAAAATATTGAGAAGATTTATAATTAGAATCAAAGACATATTTTATGATATTACATTAAGTAAATAAAAAATGATAAACTGTTGTATCTATCTATCATGAACTCTCCAGTATTAGTACCAGACAAGTTAATATTTATCAAGTGCACATGCATCATGCAGTAAGTTTACGCAAGATTACAAGTTGTCATCATGTCCTGTAGCATTATATCTATGAAGTTATTTTAAGTAAGAGTGAAAGTTTAATTTATATCATAATATAATATGCCTAAATAATGCTCAGTAAATATCCCTAGTTTCTAAAGTCATTTTTTATGATGTTGGAGTAATTATAGAAACTATACTAGTGGTTGTTTCTTATTCTGTAATTATAGTCACTTTGGAGGAAAATCTTCAAAATTATGCAGAGGCATTCTGGAAAATGATTGGGTTGTTTTTCTTCAATATAGGCGGAAAGAAAAAAAACAGGTAATATTAGTGCTTTTATTTGTTAAATTTATCTGGTTTGTATGTTATCTTTATCTATAACACATGTTTTTAATTGTTAACTATGTAGAAAATAGCTCAAAAAAATGCCCAAAATAGAGCAAAATTGAAGACTCCACATACACTCGGATCTAAGTCGCTTGCAAGGAAGAAACATGAGTTGGTATGTCTAAATTTATATAGAGTTGAATATATTACTGATGGTAAAAATAATTAATATATTTTCTTATTTGTAGGAATCGAGAGATGGACGAACATACAGTAGAGGAGAAATGTATGCAGTTTCTCATAAAAAGTCTGACGGGTCTTTTGTCAGTGAAGGTGCATACAATAATAATGTAAGTACAAGTTAATTCTTTTTAAATATTTGTTAGTCTCCTTAAGGTATGAGAAAAAATCAAACATTTTGGCATCTCTTAAAGGTAGGGAGAACTGTCTGAAAACTAGTTAAATTAGATTGAGAATTGTGATTATTTGAGTTAATTAATTAGTCTTGTAACAATAGATTGTGCTCTTTATAAAGTCTACTAATTATTCAGACAAATAGAAATAAAATATAAAATTAAGACAAGATTACATTTTATATATGATGTGAAAACATATAATTCTACTAGTTACATACTTGTGTGCCTTAGATGAGAATAGTTGGTAACATATATTTTCACTAAATCATAACTTTTACAAATACTGGAATTCAAATTTTAAATAAATACAAGTAGTAAGATGAAAGTTTAACATGTATACAAATTTTACATAATCAAATATGTTATTGGAATTGAAATTTACCATCACAAATGCATACTGGAATTGAAATTTTAAATAATTCGAGCAGCCAATAAAACTTATTGGAATTGAAATTTACCATCACAAATAGATTAACTAGCTAAACCAAGTTTTAAATTACTAAACATCTTTTTCATCAATACAAATTCATCAGTTTTTGCTTATAATCATTGTTTGTTTTCCCTTAAGACGTAGAAATTTTTTTATTAGCTAGATTAAAAAGTTAAGTTAAGTTTGCTTGCTCAATTTACTCTTTTTCATGTGCAGGAAAAGTTACAAGCTGCAATTAAGGATTCTGTGTCTGAAAATGAGGCATTTCAGAAAGTACTTGGAAAAGAACAACATGAATATGTTCGTAGTATGAGACTTGAAGTTACGCCATCTCATATTAATAGATCTACATGATCGACATCTTCTTCTACAGAAAATGAAAAAAATAAAGGAAATGCAACAAGAAATTATTGCACTTAAAGAAAAAAATTCAAAAATTGATGAATTGATGGAGACAATCACATTCTTAAAGCAAAGAGACAATGATATGAAAGAAGAAATTGAAGTCTTAATGCAAATGCAAAATTCTAGTGGAAGACAGGTAAATTATTTGATGAATTTAAAGTTAAAGCTTCGAAGTATTATTTTAAAGAATTTTATTTTAATACAATTTTTTTTCTAGGGATTGGAATCACCTACTCATGGTAGACGTTCATCTGAGTCTAGTTACCGAATTCCATAATGACATACTTTCTAGATTATGAACCTTATTCATTTTTGGCACAATGATACTTATTGTTATAAGATTATGATTTGATATGTTTTTGGATTTTTGTATTACATGACATGATTATGGAACTTTTATTTTACATGATTATGAAACTCACATTTTTTCGATATTATAATGTTTATTTGATATTAAGTTTTGGAATTAATTTTACTACGTTAAAAAGCGATAGAAAAAAATTAAAAAAAAACTATAAATAAAAATATTATTGTATAAATAATTTAAAGAAAAAACAATATAACTATTTTAGTAGATAATAATTTAAATAAAAGAATATATTATAAAACAATATAATACAATACATAAAAATTAATAATGAACTGTCAAGCTATCACATTCACGACAGTTTTAAACTGTCACAATCAATAATGGTAACAAAAATGAAAAGGATATTCACGACAGTATTTAACTGTTGTCATTTCCAATTTATGTCAGTTCCAACTAGTCGTGAAATATAGTTCACGACAGTTTTAAACCGTCACAATCAACAATGAAAATAAAAATCAAAAGGCTAGTAACGACGGTCTTTAACCGCCGCCATCTCCAGTTTGGGTCAGTTCAAGTCCATCGTGAAATATAACGAAGGTGGTGTGTGACGGTTTTTTTAACCGTCGCTAAACAGCCTGGAGACACACGTTTCTGCGACGGTACTACAACCGTCGTAGAATGTAATTGATGGTGGTTTTAACCGTCGTAACCTGCCAAAATAACCGTCGTAATCCATCGTTTTTCTTGTAGTGCTAGTTTGTTTGATACTTGTTCATGATGATTTGGTGTTAATGTTTACACTTTGAGTTTGTCATGGGCATCTGAGCTTGTTTTACATTGTTGTTTTGCTTTGCGTTACTCCATCTTTGAGAATTGTTTGGTTGAGATGTGTATGATGTGGTTGCTGCCCCCACATTCTTTCCTCCCTCTTTTCTTTGTGTGTGCTTCTTAGGATAGCACCATTCTTCTTTGATGATTGATAGTAAGTGGTTGTAGGAGTTTACCTCTCCCATTTCATCTCATCCTTCTTAACTTGTTTAAGTCATCTCTTGTGTTTAAGTCTCCTTTGTTTTTGAGTCTTGTTTGCATTTCATACTTGCATTTGTGTTTGCATTCTATGTTTTCATTTCATTTTGCATTGACTTGTTTAAGTCTTCTTCATCTCTTTTCATCTGTGATTGAGTTGTTATGTGTTTACTTGTGCTCTTTTGCCATGATCCCTTAGGATTCCTAGTCCTTCTATTTAATATGGGAGTAGGAGAGACGTTAGGCTTTCAATCCTTTGCATGATAACATTAGGTAGTTCCCTTTTCAATCCCAACTTTAGGATCACATTGCATGATAACATTAGGGCTGACCAGTTCCCCTTAGAGTCTTGTGTCTTCTCTTCTCATGTCATAACTTTCTTAAGACACTTAATAAGGGAAAACAATTGTTGTACGCTACGAGCCTTAAGTACATAAGGAATGATAAGTGAGGGGCCTCCTCTCACGTTTTCTAGAGTGTTTAGCGTATGCCCTTTGGGCGATATGTGACGCATTCGCTCTTATGTCATAGTCTTTAGTGCAACATGAGTTTCAAATCTAACTCAATTCACTTCTTCTCTAAAAAACACAAACAAAACATCAAACTTTTTTATCCTTCGGGATTTTTCAAGCTTCATTTTCAGAAAGAGTGTGTTATGTTTTTGTTCTATCGCAAACAGGCATCGTCCCTAACTGCTAGAACGAATATTTAACCCTACTCAGTAAAACACTTGAACCAACCAGTGGTCGTGTCAGCCCGAACTACGTTTGCTCTGATTTCTCATACAAGATGAGGATACGTAGCCACAAGACGTTGATGTCTTGGCGAGCAACCTTTTCCCCCATCACCCGTAGTTTTCCGAACTACGTTGGTACTGACTTTCCCATTGCACGAGGGAATACGTAGGCATAGGGCGGCGATGTCCTATCGAGTCTGTTCTTTCCTTTCACCCTTGTTTAGCAGTAGCCTTTAGATAGTTTTCACCCATAGATTTAGACAACAAGCGTGGATCCCGTTGAGTAAAACGAACGTGAGGGGTGCTCATACCTTCCCCTTGCGTAACCGACTCCCAAACCCTAGATTTGGTTGCGATGACCTTGTCTTTCCCTTTCTCTTAGGTTTTCTTTGATCGTTTCCTTTCCCTCTCATTGGGATAAATAACATCTGGTGGAGACTCTTCTGTCTAGTTTGCCAGCCCCTTTTTCATAGTATGCGACATTTAATATGTCTAAATGCTTTGTGACTACAAGTGCACAGTCTGATCGCGTAGTTTTGAAGATTATCGAACCCAAAGGACCAAGAATCGATCTACCGTTATCTAATGCTACTACGTAAATCTAAGGCTAATAGATTTCTAAATTTGGGATGCGAGTAAGAAAATAAGTGCAGAATGAAAATTAAATTAAATCAAGATAATGCAAAATATCGGTATATAATCCTATCAATCATTGGGGGTTCAGTAATTCATGGGCGTTTAGTTTAAAAGGAAAAATTAATATTCTGTAGAAAATACTCATTTAAAAGACCTTATCTCATACTCTCGTGTTTATTGACTTAGACTATACTCTCAATTCAGAATGAAAGCTCTCGCTCTCTCATTTGTATTTAAAAACACTTTTTGAAAATAAGCAGATCCTAATTAACCCTAAAGCGACCTCGCTGTATTTAAGACTAATGTTCAGTTTCAGCTATCCGGTTAAGACCTCAAAGTCTCGCTTTATTGATCTTAACCTTTGTTACCTTTTTACTCTCGTGACAAAAGTTATTAAGTTATTAAAAGAAATTGAGACCAGAAGAATTAGATCTGTTAAATTTACATCACGATTTACTTAACCCCTCCGACCGATCGTAATCACATACCGATACTAAGAGGTTTAGCCAGACATGAATTTCATGCTATTACTAAATCTAATCTTAATGCTAAACAGAAAATAAAAGGGATGCATAAAAAATTAGCAATAACAGTAAAAGCAGATAAATGGAACCTGGCAATTAGAAGAATAGAAAACTCTTGGATTTGATTATGGATGTCGGCTTGCATTTCAGTATAAAATTAAAACCCTTAAATCATTCCTAAAACTAACTGGCAATTGTTTATCAGTGTGAAAAACAATTGCCTTACAAAATTCTCTCTAAAAAGTGCAAAGAAAACTAAGAACAAAATGCTGAAAAAATAATACCAAACAGAAAATCCTCAGTGCCCCCCTTTTTTCAAAACTGTATCTGGCATTTATATCTGTTAGTGGGTGACGGTTACACAAGATTCCCTACTGAAACGAGGAGTGAAGCTCGGAGAAAATGCAGGCAGGAAGTGGAGAAAAAGTAGGGAGCAAGTGGAGAAAATGTAGGGAGGAAGTGGCAGACGCCACTTCCCTTTTCTTTAGGAGTGGCAGTTGCCACTCTTCCTATTTCTTAGGAGTGGCACTCGCCACTCCCCTCTGCCTTAGAAGGTGGCAGGCACCGCACTTCCTCTTGTATCCATGGTGGCAGGCGCCACACCCAAGTGGAAAGTGCCATTTGGTGTGTGGTGGCCCCCACCCTTTTTTTCTTTCCTTTCTCTTTCTCTCTTCTTCTTTTCTTTCCTTCCTTTTTTCTTTCCATTTCCTTCATTTCTTTCTTCTTTTATTTCTTAAATCTATATTTTCGATAACCTACAAAACACAAGAAAACAGATGCGTAATAGAAGATAAGTCAGATAAAACAGCAATAAACGCAGATAAAATTCATGTAAGTCAAGTCAAATATCCGATATAATTCCGTGTTATCAAACTCTCCCACACTTAAACCTTTGCTTGTCCTCAAGCAAATAAAACATATTAGGCATGGAATTTAACATGACATAACGCAGATCATACATCGTTACGAAACTTTCGTACAAAAGATAGGTACTGGATAAAAATACTAAGGATGTCGTAATGACACAAAATTACTGGTTGTAATCAAAAACTCTCTCTCTATGCAGACAAGTTTGAATCATGTTATTAAAACTCAGCCTATTCATTTTCACCTCTTTTTCATTCTCGTACAATCACATTAAGTCTGTTATCCCCGCACGCCCATGGTATGTAAACCTGTTAGTGTTCATTGATCTCATTTTCAAAACTTTTTTTTCACATTCTTTTTCTTGTGTATTTTTGAATTTCAAGAGTCCGATCCATTGGGCTAAATGGTCGGGTAAGGACCACCTAACTTAGTAAGAGCATATCCTTTATTCACTTTTTCCAATAATTCTATTTGATTCTTATTTTTGAGATCAAACATGTATTTGCATCGGTTTATTTCTTAGGTTGTGCTTCAGGATGGTGATGACTGCTAGTATAAACTAATCAAGAGGTTACTCTAAAATTTAAGGCTTTGGCATAATAAGTACTCAAATTCATCAGCAAATTCAGGGGGTTCATGGTGTCGGGACGGTACCGATATTATTAATACTTTCCCAAATCTCTCGAACTCAGTCTAAATCAAGCAATATACTTTCTAGGTCTGTGTCATGCTTTAAACCATCAATTAAAAATTTTCTGTTATGGTTCAAGAATTTGGGAGAATCCGATAAATGATGAAAACTATGTAAAATGACTCGACAGTACATGAATTTGATTTTATTAACACTAAAACGAAAAAATTAAGAAAAAAATCAAAATTTTAAAATCTACCTAGAAAACAGTAAATAAAAGCGATAAAGCTTCCTCTCCCACACTTAAATCGAGCATTGTCCCTAATGCAATGAATTAAGGTAAGAAAAGAAGGTAGAACCTGGAAATTCTTCTATCTACGGCCTCTGCCGCGAGTTCGTGTCCACCATCTCCGCGATCAATCCTGACATGCTGTTTTGTTCGCTTTGCATATGTTGGAGAATCTGCATCATCTCGGCTTGTTGGGCTTCGATGCTCTAAATTCTCTGATCTTGCTGAGCCTCTAATTCGCTCCGTCGTAGCATCTCAACATATATTTCATCTAGAGTGGCTGGTGTGTCTTCACTTCTTCTTGGTATGCGCCTTGAGGATGTACCTGCAACATTTTCAGAAATGATACGTGTAGTGTGTGGAGGTGCGTTAGTATTATCCCTGCCAGTAGCAGCATTCTCAAGAATGTGCGCGGGGACTGGGTTATTAATAATGCAATAATTATCATGGTTACGCACATCTGTGCGAGCAGGGTTCGGCAGAATAAAATTCGAGAACACTTGGTTATTAATCATTAAATTGAAGTTCCCATCTCGCCGTCTCCTTACCATTTTCATACTCCTAACCATGTTTATATCTATAGTTCTCGGTTGTAGGGGCGTTAAAGATGAAAAATTATTTTGTAAGCCGAGAATTCGGCCTAGAGTAGTTATCAGGCCACCAAAAACTATAGCTCCATTTTTAGCGGTGGCTATCGTTTTCATGTGGGAGAACAAAAACAGGATAGTGTTTATCTTCTCGGCGGTTGCTAATGTGGTAAACAGATAGAAAAATTATGCTTCGTTCACCTTATTAGAATTTGACCTACTAAAAATGGTACAGGCCAAAAGTTGGCGCAAATAGCGCACCGACGTGTTTTGGATTAAGGAGGCTCTATTGCCTTCGAAACTATGGGTTACTGCCCTTGTTATCACTCTCCAAAAGTATTTGTATGGGTTTAGCTAGCCCGCACCATCAGGCACATCGTATTTAACTTCATCTCCGTAGGGACATTTTAATAAGACGGCTAATCCGTCAAAAGTAAATGTATATTCGACGTTAAACAGACGGAAATGAAGGTTTCCATTAAGATCATAGATGAGCGAGCTAAGAAATTCGAGAGTAGGTTGCACATAGATAGGATCTTTAAATGATAAAAGGTAAGTCAAACCCAATTTTTCTAGCATATAATCAACACTGTCTTTAATTCCTAGTGCTTCTAAACAAAGTATATCAGCATACCTTGTCGACTCGATTTCTCTATTTAGTAGTGCTGCATAGAGCTCGGCTTGTTTTTCACCTGTTTCACCTTCTCTAAAGATCACTTGGTAGCTCGCCATGATAATAGCTTGAAAATAATATTCTTCTTTCTCTCTGATTTTTGAACGAGTATTTGATTTTGTTGGTTTGATATGTTGGTAAGGGTGGTATAAATAAGGAAGTTATACAGGTTAATGTGGTTGGTATGGTTGGTTTGCTTTTATTATGGTCAAAAAATCAAAGGTAGAAGGATGTGTGTCATGCATGCAAGCTATTTAAAGGCACATGGGAGTAAGCATGGTGTAGGTGGAATTTAGGTGACAGACATGCACAAGGTGGGCCACCTAAGTAGTGGGTGCCACTTTCTTTATGAGGTATGTGTGGCGACTGTCATCTCTTGCTAGGGTGTGTGGCGATTGCCACAAGCAAGTGCGGCGAGTTCCACTTCCATTTTTGAAGACAAGGTGGAGAGTGCCACCTCCAAAAGTAGAGAAAAAGACAAAAACATTTGTTTTTTTGAAATTTTGAAGAAAATATGATAATGAAATGTTAATTCACTAATGATAATTAAAATGAAATGGAAGACTAGAGTTTTGAAAGGAAATTAAATTGTTAATCACTAGAATAAATAAAATAAGATGTCTTAAATGAAGACAATTACAAAAAATCAGTAAATTGCGAAAACAGCAAAATAACATTGTCCGAAAATAAATAAACTTGTCCGAAAAATAAAGTTCCTCTCCCACACTTGAAACAAATAGTGTCTCCACTGTTTGAAAGTGCGAAGATTGGAATGCAACAATATCCAAAAAGTTAGCCACGAGGAGGAGGAGGAGGAGAAATAGAGAAAAGATGTTGATAAACGTGATCCAGCTGCTCTGTCACCACATCCATGAATTCATGAAAATCCACCCGTAGACTTGTAATTTCACCTCTAAGGTCAGTGACGCTCGTCTCCAGCATGCAAATGGTAGCAGTATGATCCACTTGTTGGGCGGAAGGCACGTCAAGAGTGCTTAAGCCAGAATCAGAGAGATGGTCATCATACTGGTCATAATGGTCATATATTTGTGGAGTCTCAGGGGGTGAAGGTGGAGCTTCTGGTTCATCTAAGTCATACAGTCAATTATTCAGATTGTGGACACTGGTTCTTTCATAGTTCGGTAAGGTAAAGAGATGAACAACCCGATTATCGATCAGGAGTTCAAAGGTGTCAGGGCCAAGGTTTCTAATGATGCCACAGTTTAGGCAAAATGGAATATTCATAGGTTGTATAGCACCTAAGGGGTTAATTCTAAGAAGCGGTTGCCTCAGTCGAATGGCATTGGCAATCATGGTTACTAGGCCTCCTATAATGATTGGTCCGTGGTTGACTTGTGCTATAAGTTTAAAATTGGCCATCATAAATGCATCCCCATTAACGGGTCAAGACTGAGAAGCACAATAAAGCATGAAAAGCTCATCTTTCGACACAGAGTAAATATTTTCCTCTTTACCAAACAGGGTGTGAGCAAGAAACTTATGAAGGTATCGGATAGCAGGGTTATGGATGCTTTCAGAATACATAGTGTTGGGCTCAGGATGATTATTCCCGATGATGCTACCCCAAAAATACTCCAACTCAAGGTTGGTTACTAGTTCCTCTTATACTATGGTATAAGAATTAGGGCCACTTGGAAATCCTTGGAGTTCGGCCATCTCTCGGTGGTTAAAATGGTAGTCCATGTTAAATATTCTAAAGCTGATAAGGCCACTACTAAGTCCATACCCGTGGTCGAGCTGGTAAACCAGTGAGCTAAGGAACTCCAGGGTAAGCCTACGGTAGGAACTAAATCTCCTATTGATAGCAGAATTCTCCCAACCAATTTGGTTGAGAAGGTACATAACATTGTCCCGAATACCTAACCTAGTCATGGTGGGTCCATCTTGAAATTCTAGTAACAGACAGTCGATGTTATACTGGATGTTATGACATCCACTACTGAACAGACAATTAAGCTAAGCAGTAAAACACTTAAAGAAAGAAATAAATAACATAGGGAATTGTTGACCCAGTTCGGTGCAAATCACACCTACACTGGGGGCTACCAAGCCGGGGAGGAAATCCACTATAAGTAGTGTTAATTCAGAGCCAAACTACCAGTTTGCACTCTTCACTTAAGACCTACCCAATGCAACTTCAGCCTAACACTAGACCTGAGTTCCTACTCACTCCCCCTCAATCACATCAGTGATATCAACCACTTAAGTTACAGATTAAAATGAAGACACACTTCAAACAATTCTTGATCTTGCTTCACAACTTCAATCAAGAGACACAACACTCGTGCTTAAAAGCTTAGAGTGACACAAATAAAGTATAACTCAAAACGCACTAGTCCAAAGCAATTATCCAGGTGATAATTGCTTGGCTCACAAGTAATCCTAAGACACAAAACACACGTGAAGATCATAATATACAGACTGAATTCTTCACTCACAATCAGCTCTCAAAACACTCTGTAAAATATCTCTAAGTCTCTGTCAATCAGGATTGCCACTTCTGTATTTATAGGCAGCGTAAGTTCCTTGGGCCTCAGTGCAGCAATTAGGTTTAACCAAGTTAAACCTCTTTTCATAAATCAGGGTTCTGTCAATTAGGTCATAGGCATTGTACGTTATCCTCAGCATTGCCTAGCATTTTGCCTGAGATAACTAAGCGCCCTAAAATGTTTCCTGGAATCTAGCCTGAGCTAACTCAACCATTATACCAGAAAAACAAACACGCACCCTTGATGTCAGCTACCTGATGTCATAACATTCAGTATGACATCTAATACACTTTGTTATTAGCTAACCAAACTTACTGATAACGCGAAATCGTATATATATAATGACGTACGTTTTTATTAATCAGTGACTAGTTTCACTCCGATTTCGGATATTTCCACATTATTTGTCCAGTATTTTGCAGGTATTCAAAGTTCATGCCCAAATAGAGCAAGATAAAGAAAACAAGCAATTACAGATGAAAACCAGATGAAAAACAGGCCAAAAACAGCAAAAACGAATTCTCGACAGATGTCCGGCTAAATTTAAGTAATTGGTATGTAATAAGTGGTCAGATGGGATTTGATAATTAACCGGTGTATACCTTCCTTTTCAAACTTATTTATGGCTTCAGTTTTTAAATCGACTTTTCTAAAATAAATGTTCGTCGCGACAGCGAGAACTTATTTAAAAGCAGTTTTGCCACGACAGTGGGAAGTTCATAAAGGTACGAACCAACAAGCGACAGCTGAGGTTAGGTCCAGGTAGTAAAAACTAAGCATTCATTTTAAAAACAGCGACAACGCTTTAAAAAGGATTAGAGCTTAATGGTTTTCAAAAAGTAATTTTAACTGCGAACGGGATAACGACAGCATACGTTTCGCCTTAGAGTTGCGACTAGCGTCAACAACCTTAGTGAGACAAAGGTCTTTAAATCGTCATTTTCTTCTTAAACTATTTTTGAAAACACCAAAAACACCGGTAACTTGTCGAATCCTTGAAGAACCAACATATTGCATACCGATTCAAGCATTTATACTTTAAGTAACATTTTAGTTCCCCTATAGTTTACGCACTTATTTTGCTTTTATTCCCCTAAAACCATACCAACCTAGCTAAACACAGTAACACCCGAAAATACTAGCTTGATTACGAGTCCCTGTGGGATCGATATCTTTTATTACTACGTGATAGACTGTGCACTTGCAATTAATTCAGTTAGACATAGAAAGTCGCGATCACTTACCCTGTAGAACACTACACACGAATGTCATGACATCAGTCAAGACATCTACACACAACATTGTTTTACTATAAAATGCAGCCAATCAAGAACATCTACAAACTCCCCCTTTGGCAAATTTTTGGCTAAAACAATCTGTCACCATATCAGAGATCATATGCAGCAGAAAAGTTCACAACTCACATCTAATCATGCAGGATAGCTACTAGATAATACTACACTCAACACACATGCTGTAGTACTAAATCAGATTCAACTACACTACCAATCACACAGACTATTCTGGATTATGAATGTCTAAACATCTCATATGACATCCTTAAAAACACCTATTCCATATCACTAAATACCACGTGGGAACAGTTGAAGAACGTTTTCTTAGCGAGATACTTTCCGCCAAGCAAAACTGCTATGCTTAGAGCTCAAATCAACGGATTTCGACAAAAAGATACTGAATCTCTCTACGAAGTGTGGGAAAGGTTCAAGGATATGATGAGAGCATGTCCTCACCACGGTTTAGAAGACTGGGTGACGATCCATACTTTCTATAATGGGCTTCTGTATAACACCAGATTAACGGTAGACGCCGCCGCAGGCGGTGCACTTATGGATAAGCCATACGACGAAGCCTATCAACTTATTGAAAACATGTCTCAGAACCACTGCCAATGGGGAGGTGAACGAACTCTAGCAGAGAAACCCACAACGAAAGGTGGGATATACGAGATCAATAGTCTTGAAAAGTTCAACGCTAAGGTAGATGCTCTAGTGCAGAAAATCGACAGTCTGACTGTTACCCCAACTGCAACTGTAGCTACTGTAACTCCGAATTGTGAGTTATGTGGAATCACCACTCATAATGCGCCCGAGGGCCCATTATTGGCAGGAATTCCACCAGACCAAGTTAACTACGCTCAAGGAAATCCTTACACAAATACTTACAACCCAGGATGGAGGAACCACCCAAACTTTTCCTACAAGAACGATAATGCCTTGCAAGCACCCGCTGCTCCGCCAGGATATCAGAAACCAGCCGCTGCTGCCCAGACTGCCCCTAGGAAATCAAACCTCGAAGTGATGATGGAAAAATTCATAGCTACTCAAGCTCAAACAAATAAAGAATTCCTGAATCAAAACATACACACTAGCGAGCAAATTAAACAGCTGACCGGAAAAGTAGACGCTTTAGCCACCCACAATAAAATGCTCGAAACGCAGATAGCACAAGTGGCTCAACAATAAGCCTCTGCAGCCGCACCAGCTGGGACATTTCCAGGTCAGCCAGAACCTAATCCGAAAGGTCATGCAGACGCTGTCATATTGAGAAGTGGAAAAGAATTGGAAGGCCCAACAGATCCTAGGAATGAAGATTTAGTCATGCATCAGAAATCTGATAAACCAATAGAAAAGGAGTTTGAAACAGAAAAGAAGGAATGTGATGAGCAAAAGGCCGCCAAAGATGAAAACTCATATGTGCCTCCAGCGCCATATAAACCACCTATCCCTTATCCTCAAAGATTCATAAATTTCAAAACTTCAGGACAATTTAAGAAATTCGTTGAACTTCTGAAACAACTAAATATCACTATTCCGTTCACAGAAGCGATAACTCAAATGTCGTCATACGCTAAGTTTCTTAAAGAAATCTTGTCTAATAAAAGGAAAATAGAGGATAACGAAACAGTTACACTTACTGCCGAATGTAGCGCAATCATCCAAAACAACATGCCTCCTAAACTAAAAGACCCAGGTAGTTTCTCCATACCTTGCGTCATAGGAAAGTTCGTTATAGACAAAGCTCTATGCGATCTAGGAGCCAGTATAAGTGACATGCCTTTATCTATATGCAAAAAGCTGAATATGGGAGAACTAAGACCAACTAAAATGTTCGTGCAATTGGCTGACCGATCAGTCAAATATCCCGTCGATGTGCTGGAAAACGTTCCAGTACGCATAGGCCAATTCTATATCCCAACCGACTTCATAATCATGGACATCAAAGAGGACTCTGTTACCCCAATTATCCTAGGAAGACCGTTCCTAGCGACAGCCGGAGCTATCATAGACGTAAAGAAAGGAAGGCTAACATTCGAAGTAGGAGAAGAAAAGATAGAGTTCATCCTTACTAAGTTCTTGAAGGCACCAACTACAGATGACACATGCTATATAGTAGATGTCATTGACGAATGCATACGAGAACTAGAGAAGGAAGAAATTACGTATTCTGAAATCATGAAGATCCAAATCCCAGCTATTCATGAAGACGACAACTGGCGTGCACCATACAAAGATGATAGTCTGAGCGAGATCTTAGCACTAACTCCAAATCACATGCCAGGTCCGAAAAACCCAGCTTTAGAACTTAAAGAACTACCTAAAACCCTCAGGTACGAATTCTTAGATACAGAATTCAAAAGACCAGTAATAGTCAACGCTAATTTAGGACAGTCCGAAACTGAGAAATTACTAGAAGTCCTAAGGAAATACCCAACTGTGTTAGGCTATAATATAAGCGATCTAAAAGGCATAAATCCTTCCATCTGTATGCACCGTATCATGCTAGAGGAAGACTGCAAAACTTCAAGAGAACATCAGAGAAGGATAAACCCGATCCTAAGCACTGTAGTCAAAGACGAGGTGAAAAAGTTACTAGACGCAGGAATCATATACCCGATCTTTGACAGCCAATGGGTCAGCCCAGTACACGTAGTACCAAAGAAAGGAGGCGTTACTGTAGTGAAAATGCGAAAGGTGAATCGATAACCCAAAGAGTTGTGACCGGAAACAGGATGTGTATCGATTACAGAAAACTGAATAAGGCGACTCGGAAAGATCACTTCCCTTTACCTTTCATAGACCAGATGTTGGAAAGACTAGAGAAACATTCGTACTTCTACTATCTAGATGGTTATTCGGGATTCTTTCAAATTCCTATTCACCCCGATGACCAAGAAAAGACAACATTCACCTGTCCTTATGGTACTTTTGCTTATCGCCGAATGTCGTTCGCACTATGCAATGCTCCAGCAACCTTCCAAAGATGCATGATGGCAATCTTTGCAGATTTCATAGTTGACATCATGGAAGTGTTCATGGATGACTTCTCTGTATGCGGACAAAGCTTTGAAAGCTTCCTGTCAAATTTATAAATGGTACTCAAAAGATGCGCTAAAGTGAACCTTGTCCTTAATTGGGAGAAATGCCATTTCATGGTCCGAAAAGGCATCGTTTTAGGACACGTCATATCTGAAAAAGGGATTGAAGTTGACAAAGCTAAAATAGAGATCATAAAGGATCTTCAACCTCCGAAAACCGTACAAGAAATACGAAGCTTCTTAGGACACGCTGGATTCTACCGAAGATTCATAAAGGATTTCTCGAAAATCACAAAACCTCTTACAGGTTTGTTAATGAAAGATGTCGAGTTCATCTTCGACAAAGAATGCTTAGAAGCATTCGAAACTCTAAAGACAGCACTTATCACCACACCAATCATGCAACCCCTAGATTGGCGACTACCATTTGAAATCATGTGCGATGCGAGTGATTATGCTGTAGGCGCAGTTCTAGGACAAAGGAAAGACAAGAAGCTTCACGCAATCTACTACGCCAGTAGAACTTTAGACCCTGCCCAAATGAACTACGCCACAACGGAAAAGGAACTTCTAGCAGTTGTGTTTGCACTTGACAAATTCCATTCCTACTTGGTAGGAGCCAAAATAATCATATACATAGATCACGCTGCCATTAGGTACCTAATAAGCAAAAAGGATGCCAAACCAAGATTGTTGAGATGGATCCTATTATTACAAGAGTTCGACTTAGAAATTAAAGATAAGAAAGGGACCGAGAACATAGTTGCAGATCACTTATCCTGAATAGAGGGCATTAAACAAGAATCAGTGCCTATCAATGACGATTTCCCCTACGAACGTCTAATAGCCAAATTGGAAAGCGATATGTCCAACTCACCCTCGGAAGAACCAGAACTGGAGAAAGCCGTGGAAGCTGTCTATGCCCAAGCCACTTTGTCGTGGTTTGCCGACATCGTTAATTACTTGGCCGCAGGCGTGCTTCCATCGGACCTAACTTATCAACAAAAGAAGAAATTCTTCCACGACTTAAAGCATTACGATTGGGCCGAACCTCTACTCTTCAAACAAGGCGCCGACAACTTATACCGTCGCTGTGTCCCAGAGGAAGAAATAGAAGACATCATTTCCCAATGTCATTCAGCACCTTATGGTGGTCATGCTAGTACTTCAAAGACGTGCGCTAAAATTCTACAATCTGGCCTATTTTGGCCCAGTCTCTGGAAGGATGTCCATATTGCTGTACTCAAATGTGACCGGTGCCAACGCACTGGAAACATCTCTCGACGCGATGAGATGCCTCAGAAAGGAATTTTAGAAGTAGAAATCTTTGACGTCTGGGGAATAGACTTCATGGGACCTTTCCTGTCTTCTTTTGGAAACAAATACATACTCGTCCTGTCGATTATGTATCTAAATGGATAGAGGTCGTTGCCGCTCCAACAAATGACACGCGAGTAGTTGTCAAACTCTTTAGAAACACAATCTTTCCTAGATTCGGTGTGCCCAGACTCGTCATTAGTGACGGTGGTTCGCACTTCATATCGCGAATCTTTGACAAACTCCTCTCCAAATATGGAGTCAAACACCGCGTAGCTACACCGTATCATCCACAAACTAGTGGACAATTGGAGGTTTCGAACAGAGAAATAAAGAAAATCTTGGAAAAGATTGTCGCAACCTCCAGGAAAGATTGGTCATCAAAGTTGAACGAAGCTTTATGGGATTATAGGACCGCCTTTAAGACACCAATAGGTACCACACCATTTAAATTAGTTTACGGAAAATCATGTCATCTGCCAGTAGAATTAGAGCATAAAGCCTTCTGGGCTATTAAGATGCTGAACTTCAACTACACTGCGGTAGGAGAGAAACGAATCTTGAACCTTCACGAATTGGAAGAGCTCAGATTGGACGCATACGAGAATGCCCACATCTACAAAGAAAGAACCAAGAAATGGCATGATAAACGTTCGATCCGGAAACAATTCAGTGTGGGAGACATCATGCTCCTATTCAACTCAAGATTAAAACTTTTCCCTGGAAAATTAAAATCTAGATGGTCTGGACCTTTTGAGGTAACCAAAGTCCTTAAAAGTGGAGCTGTTGAAATCAGAAATCAAATCAATGCACCGTTTATAGTAAACGGACAGCGTTTGAAGCATTATAATCAAAATGAACACAACCACCACATGAGCAATATGAAATTGCTCGAGCTTCCCGAATAGCTTGCAGGCAAGCTATCGTCAGGCTTTTGACGTTAAAAACAGCGCTAATTGGGAGGCAACCCAATTTTTCCCGTTTTTCCCTTCTAAATTTATTGAAACTATGTTTTCATTTTAACTAATAATTTCCATAAATTTCTATTTTCTTATTTTCTACTATTTATTTTATTTTATTTTTCTTTCTTTTATCACCCTTTGCTTCTTAAAAATCTAATCTGAGTTAATGTGATTTCAACTTTCCAGGATTTTAAAGTCGTTCTACTTTTCTCCCGTTTTTATCCGACTAACCTCCGAGTATGGTTGACATCGACGTTACTACTGTTGTATTTAGAGGACTAGCTCACAAGGCCAGATTTGAGGCACTGACTCAGAGAAGCTTTGCTTCGACTCTGTACTACGATAGAGCCACCATGGACAAGCTAGGAATCCAGGATAGCATTCAGTATCTATTTAACCAATTAGGCTGGGAGCAAACTGCTCTAAAGACCCGATTTGCTACCTACCGCGAACTCACGTTCGAATTCCTGAGCTCCTTAAGTTACTTACCCGAACATGGCTATGGATCCACCAAAGAGCTGATAACCTTTAGAATGTTTGGGATGGACCAAACCCACAACCGTACGTTGTTAGCTAACATCCTAGGCTTCCCTAGCGGACCTTTTGTGTTTACCAACACTGAAGAGGATATTGATCTCGAGTTAGAACAATTCTGGGGTACCATCATCGGTAACTATCACCCTGAATCGAATGACATGCACAACAACGAGATACACAATCCAGCAGTCCATTATTTTCATAGGATTCTAGCCCATACCCTCTTTGGGGAGGAAAACATTACAACAGTCTCAAAGGAAGAGTTGTTCATCCTTTTCTGTGCTTCACAAGGCCGCCCTGTCAATGATGTCCCTTTTATGACGAGGGCATTCATACGCCTTAATCAGGAACCTCACTCACCCATTTTAATAGGAGGCTTAGTCACCATGATTGCCCACGAAATTGGCCTGAGGTACTACCTGAACAGAGCAGTTCGTTTCGGCAACCTCAAATCAATGGACATCCAATTCTGCTTCAACAGACGTATCTTAGGTACCTTAGGACCAGGAGCCTACGAATACCTCATAGCTGATCAACCTGTCCACCTTTTCACATTGCCCAACCACGAGCTAACGAGTATCCATAACAGAAACAATTGGCTTTATGAATTGGACGAGCCTATGGGACCTCCATCACCTCACTCCACACCCCAGGCTTACATGTACGACAGTGATCACATATCAGAAGCACATGATTATATGTACTACCAAGATTATGAGTCCGAAGTGGAGACAGATCCTGAGACCCCTCCTAATTACCATAACTTTCCTGACCCCACTCCTGATCAAGACACAGACAAATTGGACACTGTTTTGAGGACTATGGACGACTTCAAGCTGGAACTAACCACTATAAAAGATGAATTAACGCAACTTCACATGGATTTCGTTACTTACATGGACGTAGTTAGCGACCAATTTAATGACGTTATTCAGCAGATCAACAACTTGAAGAAACCAAAGGAGTGATATTTTAGTTTTCTTTTTAAGTTTAGTTTACTGCATTTCACATTGTATTACATTAAACTCGTTTTTTGATTCAATGTTATTTTAATTTCATTCTGGTATTTCCCTTAATTTTGTTTCATGTTATTTTCTATTTTGTAATCAGTCTACCATACTGCAAAAGAATTCAAAAATCACATATTCCACTGTGAAAACGCCCCCCAAGCGAACTTCTGCAATTCTGCAGAATTTGCTGGTGTGACGGTCGTCACACTCCCCTGGCGGTCGTCACGCGTAATACGACCGTCACACACCCCTGACGGTCGTCACACGAATAAAACCCCAATTCTGTCAAAACAGGGGTTACGAACCTTTCCACCTTCACTCTCCTAATTTCCCACTTTCACACATTTAAACTCCACTACAACCTTCCGAATTCCCCATTAACCCTCCACCATTTCAACTTCCATTTCACTACTATATATCGACCTCTGCATCCCCATACCTCTCCATCCACATAAACTTTCTATTTTCAATCTCTGCACCTCTCTCACGAAAAATGGCCAGACAAAATTTTGAAAACCCCGACTTGAGCAATATCATTTTTCGAGAAGGCGAGGCCGGCGAAAGGCAGCAGACTAACTACATAGCTTTCCATCAACGGTCGCTTCAGCCGACCCGGTATGCTCACCTAGATTCTTTGACAGAACTGGGAATTCTGGATGGCGTCACTTGGATGCTACAGAGGGCTGGCATCTGGCATCTCTGCACCAACCCTCAACCCACCTACGAGAAACTCATACTGGAGTTTCTCAGTTCCTTCGCGTACGTGACTTCACCCGGTGATACCAACCAGCTCACCGGCGCCGCTTGCTTCCGCTTGTTCGGCACCGAATATCAAGTCCCCCAAGACCGCATCGCCGTCATGTTACAGTTTCCTCACGGCGACGACGCCCATCGCCGCCCCTCCGATCAATTCTACCAAGAAGCTTTCCCTCTATGGAACCAACTGACCGACACCACTGCAGAAAGCTGGGAAACTCTGAACGCCACTCACATCCACAACCCAACAATCCGCTACTTTCATCGCGTGTTGACCAACACCATCTTCGCTCGTGACAGTAACCACAAGGTCAACTCGAAGGAGCTATTTTATCTCCGTTGCGTGTTTGCTTCGGAACCCGTTAACGCTGCCCCATTCCTCTTGGCTCACATTCAAGCCAACTGCAACCGCGGCTCAAAACCATTCTATTTTGGTGGCATCATCACATCTATTGCCTTAGGCCTCAGTCTTGGCGACCGCCTCCAGACCCTTCGTCAGACGCCCCTGTCTTCCTAGACACTGACCACTGCCGCGCCTCTCACCTAATCAGACCCGCACAGATGGGAAATATCATCTGGTAGTGCGAGGTCGCACTATCCAGAGCATCATCATGCCCTCCCGCACCCGAATGCATCCGCAGGACAGAGCCAACTGGCTCTTTGATCCAACTGCTCCTGCTTCCCCAACTCAGGATAATGCCCAAGAGCCCAGGGATGAAGTTCAAGAGGAGTTAGACAGAGCCGACCAGGATGAGCCATCACAAGCAACTGCTGCCGAAGGCCCTTCCTCGCGTCGCCGCCACCGTCCTGACACCGATGACACATTTGCTGCTCTTCTCCGCTGCATCGAACAGCAGAATCAGATGATGCTTATGATGGAACAACAAAACCAACGGGCTGAACAATTTGAAGTGTGGTAGAGAGAACAAACCACATGAGGACATCTATGCAGCAGATCCAGGACGTCCAATCCGGCCTGGTCAATGACATGGCCAACCTCACTGTGCGAGTCGACAACCTCCGTGAGTACATCTTCCACACCGGAGCTTTAAACCTCGAGGCACGCGATGGAAGAGCTAGAGGTAGAGATAGAGGAAGAGGAAGGGACTAGTAGTATTTTTCATTTCTTGTCTTTTTGTTTTTCTTTCCTTTGTATTTTTCCCTTCCGCATTCTTTTAAATCAGTGAGGACACTGATTGAGATAGTGTGGGAGCGGACCGTTATTTCCCTTTTCCCTGTTATTTCCGATTGTACCTTTCTTTCAAATTTTCAATTTAACGTATTTTTAATTTTGGCAAATAAAGCTCTTATATATATATATCCCTCCGTTACGTGAACTCCCCGCGCTTTATCCGACATATACAAAGAAACTCTTATCCTCTCCAAAGCATCACGTGACACGCCTAAGCTTTACCAAGTTTGGAATTCCCGAGAAGAAAATTTTAACAAATCCACTACCGCTCTGACACCTTAGACCTCTGGTTTATGCGAGTCATTCTCACTACTTACTCGTACCAAAGCCTCATGTTTCGACTCAAACAGAGCCCCCAGTTGTTTATACGAGCAGTCAGCACCATCCTAAACACTTCTAAGTAAGAAACTGATGCAAATAAGTGCGTGATCTCTAGTATGAAATGAATAATCATGAAAAAAGAGAAAAGCCATATAGCCTGAATATAGAGACATGTTCCTTCTAAGTTAGGTGCTCCTCGCCCGAGCATTTAGCCCAACGGTACGAAACTCTTGCTGATTTATAGCAGAATGAGCATATGTGCGAAGAAAAATCAAACTAGCAAAGAGATCATAGTCACCAACAGGTTTGCTTGCCATGAACGTGTATGGACAATGGGCTTAATGTGATTGTGCCAGAACGAAACCGGGTAAAATTTATTGCGAGAAACTTGAAGCCGAGCTGCAGTAACATGATTGGGACTGGCTTGCATAAAAGAGAGGCCTTCGAAGACTTACAATCCAGTGTCATTGCCGTATATGTTTTGTTTCCATTGGACCCCCGGCTTTCCTAACTTGACGTCTGAGAAATCTTATCAAAGGAAGAGCGTGCCGCGTGCTTGCCAAACTTTAAATTTTTCCTACCTTTACTTGAGGACAAGCAAAGATTCAAGTTTAGGGGAGTTTGATAACGCGAAATTGTATATATATAATGACGTACATTTTTATTAATCAGTGATTGGTTTCACTCCGATTTCGGATATTTCCACATTATTTGTCCAGTATTTTGCAGGTATTCAAAGTTCATGCCCAAATGGAGCAAGATAAAGAAAATAAGCAATTACAGATGAAAACCAGATGAAAAACATGCCAAAAACAGCAAAAACGAATTCTGCTGATGTGACGACCGTCACAGACCCATGACGACCGTCATGCGTGTTACGACCGTCACACATCCATGACGACCGTCATGCAATAAAAATGCAGAAATGCTGCACGTGCTGTGAAGTGCTTTCAAATGCCAAAAAGGAGTGGGCCACTAACTCCTAGATTTTCTGAGATCAATCCCACTCCCTGAGGCAATTAACCGTTGGAAATTCCATCTATAAAAGGAGGGGAGCTGGTACCAGAAAAGGGGTAGCTGCATTGAAGAGACGAAGTGCTGCCAATTTACTTTCAGAGCAATCTTTAGTTTCCCAGTTTCTTATCGTTTATTGTTTCCTTTTTCTTTCTTTCCTTGCAATTGTTGTTTTACTTTCCAAATTCTATTTTGTACGAGTAATTGGCATAAAGACTAAATTCTGCCGTCATTTTGGAGGATTTCCCAAAAGCCAATCGAATTATTTACATGTTCTTATTTTAATCGTTAATTGATTTCCATTTCCCATTATAATGCATATTTATATTTTCTGCCATTATTTACGTGTTCTTAATTTACATTCCATGTCCGGCTAAATTTAAGTAATCGGTATGTAATAAGTGGTCAGATGGGATTTGATAATTAACCGGTGTATACCTTCCTTTTCAAACTTATTTATTGCTTCAGTTTTTAAATCGAATTTTCTAAAATAAATGTTCGTCGCGATAGCGAGAACTTATTTAAAAGCAGTTTTGCCACGACAGTGGGAAATTCATAAAGGTACGAACCAACAAGAGACAACTGAGGTTAGGTCCAGGTAGTAAAAACTAAGCATTCATTTTAAAAACAGCGACATCGCTTTAAAAATGATTAGAGCTTAATGGTTTTCAAAAAGTAATTTTAACCGCGAATGGGATAGCGACAACATACGTTTCGCCTTAGAGTTGCGACTAGCGTCAACAACCTTAGTGAGACAAAGGTCTTTAAATCATCATTTTCTTCTTAAACTATTTTTGGAAACACCAAAAACACCGGTAACTTGTCAAATCCTTGAAGAACCAACATATTGCATACCGATTCAAGCATTTATACCTTAAGTAACATTTTAGTTCCCCTATAGTTTACGCACTTATTTTGCTTTTATTCCCCTAAAACCATACCAACCTAGCTAAACACAATAACACCCGAAAATACTAGCTTGATTACGAGTCCCTGTGGGATCGATATCTTTTATTACTACGCGATAGACTGTGCACTTGCAGTTAATTCAGTTAGACATAGAAAGTCGCGATCACTTACCCTGTAGAACACTACACACGAATGTCATGACATCAGTCAAGACATCTACACACAACATTGTTTTACTATAAAATGCAGCCAATCAAGAACATCTACAAACTCCCCCTTTGACAAATTTTTGGCTAAAACAATCTGTCACCATATCAGAGATCATATGCAGCAGAAAATTCACAACTCACATCTAATCATGCAGGATAGCTACTAGCTAATACTACACTCAACACACATGCTGTAGTACTAAATCAGATTCAACTACACTACCAATCACACAGACTATTCTGGATTATGAATGTCCAAACATCTCATATGACATCCTTAAAAACACCTATTCCACATCACTAAATACCTCCTGCTAGTTCAGACTATAGATGTCACAACATCTGGTACAGCATCCTGTGATACTCCCCCTCAACTGATGCACAGCTACACACCATCTGCAAGCAACCTGCATAAACACACACTTCCACCAACAGCTAGGATACTACTAAGTTCAAACCAGGAACATACACACACATATAACAACAATAGCCAAACACATACAGGATCATCATCCTGCTCACAACAACATATCAACAACATCAGCACATCAGTACACCTGTAACAACTTAGAGCAGCAACATAACATCAGTACATCTGTAAACCTACTCAGTGCAAACATGCATAGCAGCAAATCTCATCTTCCACCTGTTAGGGACATCAACTAAACACAACTAAGCCTGTTGTTTCTACTACTACTTCTCCCCCTTTTTAGCCACAAAATTAGATCATAACTAATGAATTAGCATTGATCATACACAGTTTGAAACACAAAAGTAAAGGATTATTACAAATGAAAGCTCATGCAGAGCAACAAAAAACAGCCAACCAAAACCAAAGACTAGCCAAAACCAACAGACCATCAGTCAGCAACTCACCTGCCAGAGCCCAGCAGCAGACTACCAACACATGCACATTAATCTTCCTCCTCAAAAGAGCTGGAGTCAACTTCTTCTACATCTTCATCACTATCTTCAAATTATTCCTCTGTCACAACCTCACTATTTTCTCCATGACCATCAGCAGATCTGGAGGATGGATCAATGCATGTTAGAGGGGTGGAGATACCATGCACAATACGTCCTTTCTGGAGAATTTTTGTGCCAAGTTCCCTAATGGATCTGTCAACATATGCAGACCCTTCCCTGTTTTTCATTCTAGCAAATTCGTCAGCAGTGGGAGAAGAATTACCTTGGGAGTGTTGTTGGGAATTTCCAGCTTGAGGAGATGTAGTACCAGGAGCATCTTTAAAGGATTTGGGATGGTTCTTGGATGGAGAAGCATCTAGATTGAAGAACATTTTGTTGTTGATGGAAGAGAGAAAACCTGAGGGTCTGAGAGTCATTCTGAAGAGGAAGGGGAATGCGAGAATTGTAGGTGCAGTGAGATAACCTGTTTGTGTGGAATAGAGAGCTCTAGTGGTCAAGGGCGTTGAATGCATTAAATTCTTAAAACCCCCTCGTGCCAGTAATTTCTATAACCCATCCTACATGCAAATTCCCAATTTGCTCCTTAAATTTTCAAATTGAGTGGCATCTAGAGCTTTTGTAAAAATGTCAGCAAGTTTTAGTTCTGCGACCACATGCTCTAGGGTAATTACTTTGTCTTCCACAAGATCTCTTATGAAGTGATGTTTGATATCAATATGCTTGGTTCTGCTATGTTGAATTGGGTTCTTAGAAATATTTATAGCACTAAGATTGTCCCAGTACAATGTCATGACATCCTGAGTGACATTGTACTCAGTCAACATTTGCTTCATCCAGACCAGTTGGGAACAACTGCTACCAGCTGCTATGTATTCAGCTTCAGCAGTGGATAGGGAGACACATTTTTGCTTCTTATTGAACCATGATATGAGGTTGTTCCCCAAGAAGAAACATCCACTAGATGTGCTTTTTCTATCATCAGCACTCCCAGCCCAATCAGCATCACAATACCTATATAGAATAGGGGCACATCCATGAGAATACAACATACCATAATCACAAGTTCCATTCACATATTTGAGAATCCTCTTGACTTGATTTATGTGACTCACCTTGGGATCTGCTTGATATCTAGCACACACAACAACTGCAAAGGAAATATCAGGTCTATTGTCTGTTAGATACAACAAGCTTCCAATCATACTTCTATATAGGCTTTGGTCAACACTGGTACCACCTTCATCTTTAGATAACTTCATATGTGTGGGTGCAAGTGTTCTTTTGTGACTAGCATTATCCATGCCAAACTTTTTGACTATGTTTTTGGCATATTTACTTTGGGAGAGAAAGATATAGTCTTCCATTTGCTTGACTTGCAGCCCAAGAAAGTATGTCAATTCTATACACAGACTCATTTCAAACTCAAATTGCATTTGATTGACAAACTGTTTAACAATTTTATCTGACATTCCACCAACAACTATGTCATCCACATAGATTTGAGCAATCATGATTTTTCCACCTTCATCCTTCACAAAGAGGGTCTTGTCTATCCCTTATTTCATGTATCCATTAGCAATGAGAAACTCAGTCAGTCTCTCATACCAAGCTCTAGGAGCTTGTGTCAATCCATAAAGAGCTTTCCTCAATTTGTATACATGGTTTGGCAGGTTAGGATCATCAAATCCCTTGGGTTGTTCCACATAAACTTCCTCATTCAAATATCCATTTAGAAAAGCACTTTTCACATCCATCTGTAATAATTTGAACTTTAGAACGCAAGCAATTCCTAACAGCAGTCTTATTGACTCAAGTCTTGCAACAGGTGCAAAAGTTTCATCAAAATCAATCCCTTCAACTTGAGTATAGCCTTGTTCCACCAGTCTAGCCTTGTTTCTGGTTACAACTCCTTTTTCATCAAATTTGTTCTTGTAGATCCACTTGGTGCCAATGATGTTTGTTCCTTCAGGTCTTGGAACCAATTCTCATACTTCATTCCTTTTGAATTGTTCTAATTCATCTTGCATAACATTGATCCAATATTCATCCGTTAGAGCCTCCTTCACATTTTTGGGTTTAATCTTGGATACAAAGCATGAATTTGAAATGATTTCTCTAGATCTGGTACTTACACCACTGTTGGGGTCTCCAATGATAAGATCTTTGGGATGATCTTTTAGGATTCTGATAGAAGGTTCCTTGTTGGGAGCTTCTGACTCAGAGTCTGGAGTTACAGCTTGAGGATCTTCAGTATTGACCATAACTTCAGTAGGTGTATCAAGGAATGTTCCAACATCCTCCATGACATTGGTTTCTTCATGCTGATCATCCATAATAACATTACTGGATTCCATCAAGACTTTTGTTCCGGAGTTGAATACTCTATTTGCTCTGTTGTTGGTAGAGTAACCCAGGAATATGCCTTCATCACTTTTGGGATCCATTTTTCTCCTTTGTTCACGATCTGTCAGGATGTAACACTTGCTCCCAAAAACATGGAAATACTCCACAGTTGGTTTCCTTCCTTTCCATATTTCATACAGAGTGGAGGAAGTTCCTTTTCTCAAGGTGACTCTGTTGTGAGCATAATAGGCTGTGTTCATTGCCTCAGCCCAAAAGTGCATAGGTAATTTCTTTGCATGAATCATGGCTCTAGCAGATTCTTGAATAGTCATGTTTTTCCTTTCCTCTACACCATTTTGTTAAGGTGTAATAGGAGAGTAGAATTCATGGTTGATTCCTTCAGATGAGCAGAATTCAGCAAACTTAGAGTTTTCAAACTCCTTTCCATTATCACTTATGATCCTGACAACACCACTTTCCTTTTATCTTTGAAGTCTAATACAAAGGTATTTGAAGACTTCAAACACATCTAGTTTTTCTATGGTGAAACTTATCCATGTGTATCTGGAGTAATCATCAACAACCACATAGGCATACCTCTTCCCACCAAGACTTTCTACCTGCCTTGGTCCCATCATGTCCATGTGCAACAGTTCCAAAATTTTGGATGTTGTAAGATGTCAAATTCTTGGGTGTGACACCTTGGTTTCCTTGCCAACCTGACATTCACCATATACCTCTCCTTCACCAATAGTTAACTTGGGAATTCCTCTAACTGCTTCCTTGGATATGATCTTTTTCATCCCTCTTAGATGAATATGTCCAAGTTTTTGATGCCACGGTTTGACCTCCTTTTTCTTCTCTGGCCATAGAACACACAATGGAGTGACTTGAGACTTTAGGATCCCATAAGTAACAGTTGCCTTTAGACCTAGATCCCCTCATGACTTCCTCTTTTTTCTCCATTTGTGACAACACATTCTCCCTTAGTGAATTTGACATTTAGTCCTTGATCGTAGAGCTGACTAATACTATTAAGGTTGGCAGCCAATCCTTTTACCAGCAACATGTTGTCTAGGTTAGGAAATCCAGGACACTCCAGTTTCCCAACACCTTTGATTTCCTCTTTAGCTCCATCACCAAAGGTCACATAACTGGTGGAATGATGTTTGATGTCCACCAATAAGTTCTTTATTCCAGTCATATGTTTGGAACATCCACTATCAAAATACCAATCTTCTTTAGCTGATACCCTTAGAGAGGTATGAGCTATTAGAGCAACCTCCTTGGCAACCCATTGTTGTTTCTTGATAGGAGCATCCTATTTGGGTTTGACTTGATGAGTGTGGCTAGGAAATCCATGCAACCTGAAGCAAAAAGGCTTTATGTGTCCAAATATTCCACAGTAGTGACACTTCCACCTTTGAAACTTTCTTTTGGTATGGTTCATGCTTCTGTTCCCCTAATGTTGAGACATTGGTCGTGACATCCGATTTGACCTATGATTTTCAGGCTTTGTCCTCTTGAATCCCAAGATGGGTCCTTGTTCACCAACAAATCCTAGTCCAGACATGTCTCCTACTTTTTGACCAGTTTGTAGAATTTCTTCTAGAGTGTCAGTCCCCTTGTTTAACATCCTGATTGATTTTGACATCTGATCAAGTTTAGAATTCAACAAACTGACCTCACTGTTGAGTGAGTCTACTGTTGCAAGATGCTCCTTCTTCTCAGCCTCCAACTCCTTTATAATTTTCTTTTGCTTCTCCCCTTGTTGGCACACTTCTGCACTTCTGATACACAGCTATTTATATGAAGTTGCAAGCTCATCAAAATTCAGCTCATCTTCACTAGAATCATCATCAAATACACATACACTAGTTAGTGCAGTGACATATTTTGCAGATTCTTCTTCTGATCCACTCTTATAATCTCCATCTGACCAAGTGACATTTAGACCTTTCGTTTTCTTCTTGAGGTAATTGGGACATTCAGCTCTAATGTGACCATATCCTTCACATTCATGGCACATAATTCCTTTTCCTTGGTTAGCCTTCTATTCATATTTACCTCTTCTGCTGATGTCAGAGGGAATGTTCTTGACATTAGGTCTAGTCTTCTGATATATTCTTTTGATCAGTTTGTTAAATTGTCTTCCAAGCATAGCTATAGCTTCTGATAGATTCTCCTCACTTCCACCATTGTCTTCATCTGAGTCCTCTGCAGTATTTGATACAAAAGCTATGATTTTGTTCTTCTTTTCAGCATGATCACACATTCCCATCTCAAAGGTTTGGAGAGAACCAATGAGTTCATCCACCTTCATGTTGCTTATATCTTGAGCCTCTTCTTCATGGAAAATCTCTTGGGCAATGATCTGAGTATCTTCCTTACAAGCTTTTCTTCAGACATTTTTCTCCTAAAGCTCCAGAAGTATTGGCAATCTCTAGAATATTCATGTAGAATTCATGAATAGACTCATCCTCCTTCATTCTCAGATTCTCAAACTTAGTTGTCAGCATCTGTAATCTAGACATCTTGACCTTAGAGGTACCTTCATGAGTTGTTTTGAGAGTATCCCAAACCTCTTTGGCCAGTTCACAGTGATGCATAAGTTTGAAGATGTTCTTATCTATCCCATTGAATAAAGCATTCAGGGCCTTTGAATTCCCAAGAGCCAAGGCTTCTTACTCTTTGCTCCACTTTTCTTCAGGTATTAGCACAGTTGCTCCATCTGTATCTGTTTTCACTGGATGTTCCCATCCTAAGTTAGCTGCTCTCCAGGCCTTGCTATCCAGAGACTTCAAGAAAGCTATCATACGAGGTTTCCAGTAGTCATAGTTAAAACCATCCAGAATTGGTGGTCTATTTGTGAATCCTATATCCTTGTCCATAGTACCAAAATTTTTCTTCCCTAGATCTCACCCAGAAAATAAAGGGCAGGGTGCCTGCTCTGATGTCAATTGAAATTCTAGTAACAGACAGTCGATGTTATACTGGATGTTATGACATCCACTACTGAACAGACAATTAAGATAAGTAGTAAAACACTTAAAGAAAGCAGTAAATAACACAGGGAATTATTGACCCAGTTCGGTGCAAATCACACTTACTCTGGGGGCTACCAAGCCAGGGAGGAAATCCACTATAAGCAGTGTTAATTCAGAGTCAAACTACCAGTTTGCACTCTTCACTTAAGACCTACCCAATGCAACTTCAGCCTAACACTAGACTTGAGTTCCTACTCACTCCCCCTCAATCACATCAGTGATATCAACCGCTTAAGTTACAGATTAAAATGAAGACACACTTCAAACAATTCTTGATCTTTCTTCATAACTTCAATCAAGAGACACGACACTCGTGCTTAAAAGCTTAGAGTGACACAAATAAAGTACAACTCAAAACACACTAGTCTAAAGCAATCATCCAGGTGATAATTACTTGGCTTACAAGTAATCCTAAGACACAAACAACGCGTGAATATCACACAGTACACAGACTGAATTCTTCACTCACAATCAGCTCTCAAAACACTCTATAAAATCTCTCTAAGTCTCTGTCAATCAGGATTGCCACTTCTATATTTATAGGCAGCATAAGTTCCTTGGGCCTCAGTGCAGCAATTAGGTTTAACCAAGTTAAACCTATTTTCATAAATCAGGGTTCTGTCAATTAGGTCATAAGCATTGTACGATATCCTCAGCATTTCCTAGCATTTCGCCTGAGATAACTAAGCGCCCTAAAATGTTTCCTGGAATCTAGCCTGAGCTAACTCAGTCATTATACTAGAAAAATAAACACGCGCCTTTGATGTCAGCTACCTGATGTCATAACATTCAGTATGACATCCAATACACTTTGTTCTTAGCTAACCAAACTTACCTTGTAGAACACTACATACGAATGTCATGACATCAGTCAAGAAATCTACACACAACATTGTTTTACCATAAAATGCAGCCAATCAAGAACATCTACACATCTGGATATAAAGTAAGTGACATCTCTCTCTGAGCAAGGGCTTCGAAGCGCCTCCTTTGAGCTCTGCTTCTGAAAGTAATGCCCATATAGTCAACTCGGTTCATCCCTAAAGTTAGTAACTAACTAATGTTAAGTTAGCCTGTATATAAGTAGACAATGAACACAAGTTAGTAATGAATAAATATAATGGATAAGATTGCATGACTCTGCTTGGAACAGAAAAATGAAAAGCACGATTGTTGCATATAGATAGCCAAATATGTGTGTCACATAGGGTTGACTTAGTTGGTGTTGGTTTCCATACTATAGGTTTCATTAAAAGTGTCATTAAGCATGAAAATAGGTATTTTTGACTGTTTCAGGGCTTTGAGTCGACCAAAAACCTACTCTGGTCGACTCATACTACAAGTCTTTTTAGTGCATTTGTCTCGAGAGGGGTCGCGTCGACCCTCCGGTTGACTCATACTGTAAGCATTTTTGTTTGGATAAAATTTCATGCTATGCGTCGATGCATGCTATGCTCCGGTCGACGCATGGTTCTGATTTTTGCACAATCTTACATTCGGGTCTGCTCAGGTCGACCCCCTTTACTGCATAGGTCGACCGCTCGCAGATTTATGTCAAAATTATGTTATGTAAACTGTCTTTGTGAATTGGTTTTGTTTGTTATGTCAGTTATGTTTGGTATATAAGTTCGGTTGCTCTTTCATTTTCACAACATTGAGAAAAACAAGAAAAGTGAAATAGGTGTCAATTTGGTTCTCATCATCTTCATTCTCTTCATAGCATTTCACAACAATTACACATAATTATCTTTGTTGTGCATTGTGCATGTTCGGGGTGATAACGTCCAAAGCCGAAGATTGGTTTATTTAGTTTGGGTTGAGAAATTAACAGGTTTTTCTTGAATAAAACTGTGAGGTTTTTTTCCTCCAAGAATCTCAGATTTTGGGGGTTTCTGCACGATTTATCCCATCACATATTCAGCCGAGTGAAGGTAATCGAAAAGCTAGAGGTTCTGTCGATTTAGTAATGGTAAAAGGAGGATTGTAAGTGGGAGATTCAGGTTCGACACGCGGGTGATTGAAATCAGTCGGGCTAGATTTTGAAGACCGAAGGTTGATCAATGAGAGTGCCACAATCGAAGGTTTATTCACAGCGTTCGAAGTACTTGATTCAACTTGAATCCAGGGGTAAGAAGAAATAGGATCTACAACAACAATTATGTTCGTTTGTTTGATAGCTATTCGCTTCTTGTATAAACATTGACCAACAGGTTATATCTATCTATAAACAGGTCTCAATTCTATTGTTAGAATTGAGGGCAGACGTACCCCGAGCAAGGACAACGGGGGAACTGCCTCAACAAATCGTTGTGTCTTTTGCTTTACGTTTATATTGCTTAACATTGGTGTTTTTAGTGCAAACGATTATATCAATCTAGTTCTGAATTGAGGTGTGCTGAACTAATTTTGAACCTAGTACAATCATTGATTGTAAGAGGGAACTTGAGCACCTAACTCTTAAAACAGAACTCACTTGTAGTGCTCTGCACTCCAAGTGTTTGATAAATTGTCTGAACTAAAAACCTTGTGTGTTGTCTTTTCATACTATTAATATTTTAAAGGCATTGGAACTAGTCACACCGTATAGTGAGCATAATCAAATTGAAAGTGTGATTAACATAGTGATTCTCATATCTCGTTTATCCGATTCCATAGGCTTAATGCATATCCGGTTTTCTTATAACCGTTTGTTTTAGACGTGTATAGTTTCTCGACCGCTTCCATAATTAAACAAATTTTAAAAACCATTTTTATTGGTAGCGCCGACTCTTTTAAGCAAGCAATCTATTCAACCTCCCTTCTAGGTTTGTGCCATCGTCTAACAATAGTGTTTCAGGCGCTGCCCGTTAACTATGAACGGTTCACTAGATTTTCCTTTTATTTCTACTGTGCCATTTTGAAAAACTTTTGTTATATCAAAGGGACCAGACCACCTAGAATGAAATTTTCCTGGGAAGAGTATTAGTCGAGAGTTGAATAGGAGTACTACATCATCCTCAGTAAACTCTTTCCTCGATATACGCTTATCATGCCAATTTTTTGTTCGTTCTTTATAGATGGGGGCATTCTCGTAAGCGTCTAACCTAAGCTCTTCTAGTTCATGGATGTCTAAAATTCTCTTTTCGCCTGCGGCAGTAAAATCTAAGTTAAGGGTCTTAATGGCCCAATATGCTTTATGCTCTAATTCTACCGGCAGGTGACATGATTTGCCATAAACTAGCTTAAACAGTGTGGTTCCTATTAGGGTCTTATAGGCTATTCTATATGCCCACAGAGCTTCGTGTAACTTGGAAGACCAATCTTTCCTAAAGGTCGCAACTGTTTTTTCTAAGATTTGTTTAATTTCTCTGTTCGAAACCTCTACTTGCCTGCTTGTTTGCGGGTGATAGGGTGTTGCTACATGGTGTCAGACTCCATATTTCGTTAATAGTTTTTTGAAAATCCTTGAAATAAAGTGAGAGCCACCATCGCTGATGACTAGTCTCGGCACACCGAATGTAGGAAAATGATCCTTTTGCATATCATAAGCATCATTGTATTGCATCCTCAAACACGTAGAATTTCCATTTTATATGGAGCATTACGCCATAGAAAAAATTCAAACATATGCATGCGAAGCATAAGCCATTTTTGGTACCTTGCATGGAAGCCCGAATCACCCTTTAATCAAGACAGTGACATATCCCCAACAGGCATTCTTTTTATCAGCTTTCTTTCTGTCAACCCTTTTGATTATGTGATCTTTGGATATATTTTCTTTCTGCCAAACCCCTTTGACGATGTGATTCTTCGGACAAGTTTTCTTTCCTTCAACCCATTAACGATGTGGTTCGTTGGATATGTTTTTTTATTTCCATCAAACCCCTTTGACGATGTAATCTTTGGATATGGTTTTCTTTTCGCCAAACCCCTTTGACAATGTGATTCTTTGGATATGGTTTTTTTCTTTCCGTCAACCCTTTGACGATATGGTTTCCTTGGATATGGTTTTTTCTTTCCGTTAACCCTTTGACGATGTGGTTGTTTTGGATATGGTTTTCTTTCCGTTAACCCTTTGACGATGTGGTTTTTTGGATATGGTTTTCTTGCCATCAACCCTTTGACAATGTAGTTCTTTGGATACAAGTTTCTTTCCATCAAATCCTTTTGACGATGTGGTTTTGGGGTTCACTGTTCTTTCTTTGGGGCATGTTTTCTTTCCGTCAAATCCCTTTGACGAGGTGATCTTTGGATATGGTTTTTTTTGTCAAACCCCTTTGACGATGTGATTCTTTGGATATGGTTTTCTTCCCGTTAAACCCCTTTGACGATGTGGTCTTTGGATATGTCTTCTTTCCGTCAAACCCCTTTGACGATGTGATTTTTGGATATGTCTTTCTTTCCGTCAAACCCATTTGACGATGTGTTTCTTTGGATACGGCTTTCTTCCTGTCAATCCTTTGATAATGTGATCTTTGGTTCAATTTTCTTTCTGTCAACCCTTTGATAATGTGGTTCTCCAATTAGATGTTTTCTTTCCGTCAAACCCCTTTGAAGATGTTATTCTTTGGATATGGTTTTATTTCCATCAACCCTTTGACGATGTGATTCTTCGGTTAGAAGTTTTCTTTCCGTAAAATCCCTTTGACGATGTGATTCTTTGGACAAGCTTTCTTCCCATCAAATCCCTTTGATGATGTGATTCTTTGGATACAGGTTTTCTTTCCATCAAATCCTTTTGACGATGTGGTTCTGGGGTTCACTGTTCTTTCTTTGGGGCATGTTTTCTTTCCATCTAATTCCTTTGAAGACGTGTGGTTGGGCTCCAATTACATACATCCCCACATACTGCAAATTTTTAGGTTCTTTTTGTATTCAATCACCTTCTACCTTGAATGTTTGAAAGTCGTTGGTATCATACCTTCAGGTCCAATCGATTAAATAGGGGCAGCTATAGCACCCCAAAATTTTCCCTTTCATTTTAACCGTAACTGGCTTATCTTTCTTTGCATTTTTCATTTCTCCATATCATAGCATTTGTTCTTGAGACATTGGATCATGGTGTTTTTCATGGCTCAAGGTTCCCTTTTATTGCAAGTGTTTAAACATCGAGCATCAGAGGCTCCGACATTTATTTTGCCCAGCGATCGAGCGACCGTTTTTACTTTATTCAGCAGGTTATTTTTAGCTCAGGAGATGGCGTACAGTGCTATCTATCTCAGGCATTCTCACAGTTATAATATCCAAGGGCATGTTTTAGAGGCTTAATAGAGCTCAAAACGGTGGCAACGGATGATTACGTAAGTTTCCCTCCATTTGGTGCCAAAATTGGCATTTTTTGAATGTGGTAACCGGTTATCACATATTGGGTAACCGGTTACCCTGGGTGAAATTTGCCAAGAAATTCAAATTTTTAGAATTGCAAGTTTTCCAATCATTTTCAACCATTGATTTCACATGATCATCATTGGAAGGATCTAGAATTGTTTCAATTTTCATCATTTCCCTCCAAATTTCAAACACTCCATTCCTAATTCCACTCCTAATTTCCATTTCAAACACTAATCCACATTCCAAACCATATTTTGATTCCAAACCTAGAGCTTATTTAAGTGAATTCGCTCCAAACCTCACAAAAAAATCTTCATTTTCAAATTTCACACTCATTCTTGAGAATTTTCTCTCAACTTTCTCTTCACTTTTTTACTCCCAAAACCTCCATTAAAGCTCTTTTCATTTGAGTTCTTTGATTCTTAATTGTAATCCTTGAGTTCTAGAGCTAAACCTCCACCATTCATCTTCATTATCTTCAATTCATCATTCAATTTTCGTTTGGTTTTGGATCTAAATTTGGAAGCTAGATTGGAAGTGCTTTTTTGAGTCAATTTTGTTTGATCTTGCTTGTTCTTCATTTCTACCATAAGGAAGCTCTTGGATCTTGAAGAATCTATGGGTTTCTAGCTTGGATCTATTAATTTCAAGTAAATCAACACTCACCAAAGCAAATCTCAACTTTGAAGGTTTTGTAATTCTAGATCCAATTCTATTTTGAGCTTATTTGAATAATCACAATGTAGATCCATGGCTTTTGTTGCTTTTTGATCTATTTTGATGATTTGGATCTTTGTGATTTGTGATTTTAATGTTTGATTGTGTTTACATGATGCTTTATCATTGATATTTGATGATAAATTCGTGCTTAATTGATAGCATGTTCATATGAGTGATTGGATAAGTTGTTGGATGCTGAAAATTGATTTTAAAAGCTGATTTTCTGTTTCTGGTTCAGTGGTAACCGGTTACTCTTCACAAATTTCACGTTTCCAGGCTTTTTTACAATGGGTAACCAGTTACCTGATATTGAGTAACTGGTTACCACTGAACAGAATGCCTTATTTGTGCATTTTTCTTGCTTGTTTGGGCTCCTTTTCACATCTAAACTTCATGGTTTGATATGATGCATTTATGTGGATTGTTTTTGACATATTTCATAATTCTTGAATGTTTGATCTCGATTCTTCGACGCGTAACTTTTGGTTTCCATTTGAATGCATAACATGTTCATGTTGCTTGATTGATGAATGATCACATTGCTTTGCTTGCTTGTAGCATGATTAATTGATTACCGTTGATGATTATGTTGATGGATATTATGATGCATGTTTGCATTTGCTTCTGATGTCGCTTGTTGAACATTTATTTGATCGGTCGATCGTCCAATTTGAATTGAAAAAGCATGTTAATCTTGATTATTCTTGTTGATGTAATGTTGTTGATCGATTATGTTTGTTTGTCGAAGCATGTCCATACTTGCATGATGTTGGTTCATGATTAATGCTTACTCTTGATTAATCGCATCCATGCCTAATTGCTGCCCTACTTTCCACAGCTGTGGTTTTTTCTGAACTTGCATGCTATCTTTGCCTTGCTTTCTTGCTACCTTCCTTTTTACACCTGCTTTTGTGCTGAAACATGTGCTGAAACTTGTATGTTGGATTTTATTGTTGTTTTATGCATGAGGCGTTGTTATAGTTGTTGCTCTTACCTTGCTTTCTTGCTTTTTGCTTTGCCATTGCATGCTCCCTTAGGATTCTTATTCCAATTTAATTTCCAATTAAATTTGGGGTAAGATAGACATTATAAGTCTAATCCATGCATGATAAAATTAGGTTAGTCCCTTTTAACCTCAACCTTAGGTCCATCTTTTGCATGCTAACATTATGATAGAATCTCCTTTCGTATCCCGACCTTAGGACCACTTTGCATGACAACGTTAAGGCCGAGTTTCCTTTAGACCTTTCGTGCGTCTCTTTTCTCATCTCAAAACACATTCTAACTCGTCTAATAAATACGATGAACATTGTGCGCTACGAGCCTTAAGCACATGGGAAATGACGAGTGGGGGGTTTCTCCTCACTTGTCTAGAGTGTTTAGTGTATGCCCTTAGGGCGATATGCGACGCATTCGCTCTTATGTCATAGTCTTTAGTGCAATTTGAATCATAAAGCAAACTAATTCACTTCACTAAAACTCACAAACAAAAGTCAAACCTTTTATCCTTCGGGATTGTTCTTAAATCATTTTTAGAAAAGAGTACGTTGTTTTACCGTTCTACCGCAAACAGGCATCGTCCCTAACTGCTGGAATGGGAATTTAACGCCGCTCATAAAAAACGCTTAATCAACCTGTGGTTTCGTTTACCCGAACTAAGTTTTCTCTAATTTCTCATACCAGATGAGGATACGTAGGCACAAGATGGCGAAGTCTTATCGAGCACCTTTTTTTTCCTTTTAACCATAGTTACCCGAACTACTTTCACTCTGATTTCTCATACCAAATGAGAATACGTAGGCACAAGACGACGATGTCTTGGTGAGCAACCTTTCCCCCATCACCCGTAGTTTTCCGAACTATGTTGACTCTGACTTTCCCATTGCACGAGGGAATACATAGGCATAGGGCGGCGATGTCCTATCGAGTCTCTTTCTTTTTTTTTGTTCTCGTTTCCATTTAGCAGTAGCTTATAGATAAACACACCCTTTGATTAGACAACAAGCATGGATCCTTTTGAGTACAACGGACGTGAGGGGTGCCAATACCTTCCCCTTACGTAACCGACTCCCGAACCCAAGATTTGGTTGCGATGACCTTGTCTTTTCTCGTTCTTTAGGTTTTCTTCGATTGTTTCCTTTCCCTCTCTTTGAGATAAATAACGTTTGGTGGCGACTCTTCTGTTTTCCGCCGGGTGTTTTTTGCATTTGCGACAGGAAGCTGCCCACCTTCTTTAACAAAGTTGAACTACATCATATTCCTCAAGAAGAAAATCAGATGGCAAATGCTCTTACCACTTTGTCCTCTATGATTAGAGTGAATCATTAGAATGATGTGCCCAAAATTAATGTGATATGTCTTGAAAGACCAGCTTATGTGTTTCCGATAGAAGAAGTGAAGGATGATAAGCTATGGTATTATGACATCAAATGTTTCATCCAAAGTCGAGAGTACCCACTTAGGGCATCCAAAAAGGATAAGAATACTTTGAGAAGGTTGGCTAGTAATTTCTTACTGAAAGGAGATGTGTTATACAAAAGAAATTATGACATGGTTCTACTCAGATGCGTGGATAAACACGAAGCAGGCATGTTGATGAAAGAAATTCATGAAGGATCCTTTGGTACTCATACCAATGGACATGTTATGGCTAAGAAAATGTTGAGAGAAGTTTACTATTTCCTGAAAATGGAATATGACTATTGAAAATATGCGAAGAAGTGCCATAAGTGTCATGTTTATGCTGACAAAATTCGTGTGCCTCTAATTCTTCTCAATTTTATCTCATCTCCATGGTCGTTCTCCATGTGGAGCATTGATATGATTGGAATGATTGAGCCTAAAGTGTCGAATGGACACCGTTTTATTTTGGTGGTTATTGACTATTTTACCAAGTGGGTTAAAGCAACGTGATATGCCAATGTGACCAAGCAAGTGGTGGTCCGGTTTATCAAGAACCAAATCACCTATCGGTATGGTGTTCCGAGCATGATTATCACTAATAATGGGTCGAATCTGAATAATAAGATGATGAAAAAGTTATGTGATGAGTTCAAGATTGAGCATCATAATTCTTCTCCCTACAAACCAAAGATGAATAGGGATGTCAAAGCTGCAAATAAGAACATAAAAAAGATCATTCAAAAGATGGTTGTAACGTACAAAGACTGGCATAAGATGCTCCCTTTTTCTTTACATGGGTATCGTACATCCATCTGCACTTCAACATGGGCAACCCCTTTCTCTCTTGTGTATGGTATGGAAGTTGAGCTCCCTGTAGAGGTTGAGATCCTGTCAATGAGAGTCTTGATGGAATCTAAACTGATTGAGGCTGAATGGTGTCAGAGTAGGTATAATCAACTGAATTTGATTGGAGAGGAGAGAATGATGGCCTATGTCATGGCCAGTTGTATCAATAGAGAATGAATAAATCTTATAAAAAGGTTATACCTCGTGTGTTCAGAGAAGGCGACCTCGTGCTCAAACAGATCTCGTCTTCTGCCACAGATTATAGGGGTAAGTGCACTCCTAATTATAAAGGCCCATATGTTGTTAAGAAAGCCTTCTCTGGCGGTACCTTAATTCTTGAAACTATGGATGGTGAAAAGTTTACTCGTCCTGTGAACTCTAATGTAGTCAAGAAATACTTCGCCTGAAAAAAAATAAAAGAACAGCTAGCTAAGTTGAAAACCCAAAAGGGTGGCTTAGGCAAAAATGAGCGTCTCGGTAGGCTGAAAACATGAAAGGGTGGTCCAGGAAAAATTAGAGATATAAACAGAAATAATTATCCTGGTAGATTGAAAACCCGATAGGGAAATCTAGGCAAAAGTTAGGGATCATGGCAAGTAATTGTATCAGGCCAGACTTGATCACCTAAAGCAACATTGTTCATCAAGGTTTTCTTATCCTCGTCATTCTCGACAGAAGTGTAAAGCACAATGGAGTTCAAAGTTGTTAGGGAGAATAATGGACATTGTATTTCAATGTAACCATTTTCCAACTTTGTAATGATCCATGGAGTCACGTCATTTGCGGACTACCATTCTATCAATAAAATTTGGCCCTTAGTCCCTTTGTTTGAAATTCTTATACTTGTTTCTGTTTTGCAAAATTCCATTTATCTTTTTTATGATAATTTTTGAAACAAAAGGTAATTAATAATGAAACTTTTGAAAACTACAAAAATGTTTTTCTTTGATTAGTGAACTTTAATAGGAATGACCATAATTACTTCAAGGAATGGTAAGATCCCGAAGTGCAGAACTCGATGTTTCCCCAAGCAAAGTTTGTTCTTGTTGGTGGTATTTTTCCAGCTAAGCGCTAATTCAGGTGTTCTCCAGCTGAGTATTGAGTTTAACACCCCTGTTAAATTATAGACTTGGATTCCCCGGTTAAGTATTGATCCAGATTTTCCCAGCATAGTGTGATTTTCTTCTCCATCCAGATTGTGATCAATCAAGTATATGTACGTTGAAGAATCCCCAACGGATTTTATCCTCTTGTGGCGATTTCAACAATATCCCTCATTAAGAAGTATTGAGATAGCAGTCAATTATTGGGTTTTCTCTCATCCTGTGTTGATTTTTAAAATCTCCGCTGGTTCATTTGTTGTTATGATGTTAAATTCTTATTTCTCTTGATATTATTGATCCCCAGAGAGTTCTCCTCTGGTAATCGTCAACAAATTTATGTTATCCTAGAGCAGATTATCGCAAAGGTTGTCTTTTGGAAGATTCACTTTCCCATCCCCTTAGTAGAGTTAATGCAACTGTTATCCCTTTTGGAGGTTGTGATCCCCGAAAAAGTGTTGCTTTATATCTTCCTCAACAAGTATTCATCCTTATGCAACGGATTCTATGAGGACTTTTATATTCCTCCAATCAGATTTTTGAAAATCGGTGTTGCATACTATAACACGGTGGGAGAACTGACTTGGTGTTTTTGTTTGACAAAAACATGTGCGGATAGCAAGAGTTGCCACCGACTTTTATTTTATCCAATAGGAAAGGCTATAAAAGATCAAGAAAGACCTTTTTGAAAAGATTTTGAGTTCAGGGGATAGGTTATATAAAGGGAAGGTGTTAGCACCCTTTATATCCCTGGTTATCCATGGGCTCTTAGTTACTTAGCTCACTTGTTTGTTTGAAAAGTAATGTGAAGTGTATGTTTAGAAACGATTTTCAGAAGTTCTTTGTAGTGATCCTCGTATGGATGTATACAAAGCCTTGAGTTTGGAAATATTTTGAAAGTGGGGTGTAAAGAATGTTTTTTGAAAAAAGTGAGCAAGTATTTAAATGCTACCTACCCTAAGTTTCTAAGGTCTTTCTTGTTATTTTTTTTCTTTAAGGGTAAGATTGTCCTTACTATTAGTGAGTAAGTAGTCTTTACCTTGGATGTTAAGGGACGGGCGTAGGGTCATCGTATGGTCAAAGAAGGCAACGTGTAGGGGTGTCTTAGTAATTCGAAGGGACTATCATCATTTTTGTAGGGTCATCGAGGAACAAGATCATTTATTTCGTAGGCAACTTCGAAGGTATTATGATCCTTTTAACTTTAAAAGGACTTGATGATTTATCTGTTTGCAGGGACATCGCTTAAGACACCTCTACGTTCAAGGGACTTGACCATATTAAGGCAACTAAGAGGGGTAACCCTAGGAGGTGTAGATGGCGTTCGTAGAACGATCGACTTACGTGTGTGAGTGATTATTTTCATATATTTCTTTTATTATTGATTCTCTAAGTCCAATTTATTCAACTAGATCTTTTCACGCCCTAGATTATTAACCAAGCAATTAAATATTTACAGAAATAATTAAAAAAAACAAGAAATAAAGTCCTAAACTATTACACGGCTTCAGGGCAATTACAGAATAATCGGTGCGAAAAAATAAATTACATAAGGAAAATCCTATACAATCCTCTAAATAATATAAATAAAGCAATGAAAATAAATTAAATTAGGAAATTAATTGTTTTAAAAAAAAGATCAAGTTTAGGAAATGAAGGTCTAATTAGGGTTAATGAAAAATTAGGGTTTTTAAATTAATCTAAACCTAGTTATATTCATTTACAATTTTAATTAATAAAAAAAAAGTTATGTGAAAGAAAAAAAAATATAAAATTATATTATAAAATTTATTTTAAGAAAAATAATTAGTGAGCAGTTAGTAAAGATTAATGGTTAATTAAATTAATAATAATGTTTTAATAATAATAACTATAAAACATATAAAAAAAGGAAGAAATTCACTAAAAATAAATGGGGGAAGGCCTGAAAATGTCCGTATGAAGAGTATCGACTCTTGAAAAGCTTATGCCTTAACCATGGCACTTCTTGAAACCTGCATCATATCTTGCAAACAAATGATCAAAACAAACCTAAACATGATTATGAAGATCATTATGAACAGAAAATATGATAAAGTGCAATGAAATCAAAGATGAGAAAGAAAAAAAAAGAATGAGAGGCGGCATGTTCAGGGGATGCACTTCGTGAGGTCTCAACCTTCAAGTCTTTGTGGGATAGGTTCCTAGGATCTTGAGGAATGTGAATGGACTTGTAGAGCTTATTGAATCTTATTGCAAAGTTGTTTTAAGATTTTCCTGAAGTTCTTATGGCTTCCAAAAAAAAATTTCTCTCCTCCTTTTTCATTCTGACCTTGTTGTGTATATAAAGTAGTGTAAATTAGGGTAAATAATTGAGCCTTGGTTGGAGTTTTATGGGTTGCTTGAAGATGAAGGAGCCGATTATCATAATTGTAAAAAAAAATCAAATTAAATCATACCATATTGGTCTTGAACGAATTTGGATGATTTCAATCACTTTGAATACCATATATTTGATCCCAAAAATAAATCTTAAATCAAATCTTTGATTTTTTATAATTTATTTTAATTAAAGATGATTTTAAATGATAAAAAAAAATATATAAAATAAATGATAAAAATCAGAAAATATGGTCATTGGGTCGTGAATGACTTTATCTTCAAGTTTGGGTTGCAATTTTATGGGCCCATTTGGAAAGAATTGGAGTTATGGCCCTTTTTACTTCATACACCCCTTGAAAAATTACCAACTTTGACAATGCATAACTTCCTCAATTTTAATCCTACGGAGGTGTTCTAGGACTTTTTAGAAATCTTAGGGTATCCTCTAATCAACCCTTTTGGTTCCATGTCCATATTTTTTTACCATTTTCAAATTATGAGCTTTGGAAAAAGTTGACTTTTTGTTGACTTTCAAAAGGACCTATAATATCTTGGCTCATATCTTTCAAATGAAGCATTTTTAGGCTTGGCTTGTGAGACACAAAGTTGTAGAGAATTAAACTTCCTTAAAAATGAGATTTGGATGGGAAATTTCTGATGAAACGTGTAAAAGTTATGGCTGGTCAAAGTTTAGTTGACTTTTCCTGCACAAAACCCTAATTTAGCAACTTCCGATTCTTGATGATCTGAGGTTTCCCTGATGAATCATGATCGACCCTTGATCAAATGATGAATTTCACCTTGTAATCTTGATGTTGACCCAAAATCTTGAAGTTTGACTTTGAGTTGACCACAGTTGTCCTCAGTTGACTTTTTGACCAAGTTAATTGATTTTCAGGTATTTGAGCATCTGACTGGCCAAACTTGTGAGGAAAGCTCTGAAACTTGACATGGGGATTCTTTGAAGTATGTGGGATGTTATGAAGTCCATTTTAAGTTTTAGAAGTCCATTTTGCTCGGGGAGACTCAAAACCCTAGTTCTTAGATCCACTGTTCAGGAGGAGGCTTTGATGAAACCTTCAACCAATTGCGAATCTTGTGACTATTAAGTAACCTCTTGGGACATATTGTCTTGAATATGGGAGGGTAAATTTTGGGTTACAACAGATGCCCCTGTTCAATTTTCTAAAACCTGAGGAGTTAGATTGGCATGTCCGCCTTTCGTGACTTAAAGGTTGAAGAGGATTGAACACTGAAGCCCAAAAATTTTCACTCGCCGGTGCGCGAAGTAGTGCTGTTGGTTGGTTGTATTGCTTGAATGGGCTTAAAGATGCCACTCGGGGTAAAATGTTCTTCAGATATATCTTTTGGAGGATAAAGCAGTCCAAAACGTAGATTGATGTAATTCGGGGGATGTAGCAGCCCAAGATGTTATTTGATGTGGTCCTGGAGGATAGAGCAGTTCAAGACGTTGTTATGTGTAATCCTGGAGGATAGATCAGTCCAAGACGTTGTTATGTGTAATCCTGGAGGATAGAGCGGTCCAAGATATTATCCTAGGAGTTTATAGAAGCCCAAGATATTGTTTGAGGTAGCCCTTGTGGGAATATAGCAGCCCAAGATGGATACATATGTAATCTCAGGGGATGTAGCAGCCTAAGATGGATACAGATGTAATCTCAAGGGATGTAGCAGCCCAAGACATTGATGGATGTAATCTTGAGGGTTGTAGAAGCTCAAGATATTGTTATATGTACTCCTGGAGGATAAAGCAATCCAAGATATTGTTATATATGTTCCTGGAGGATAAAGCAGTCCAAGATATTGTCTCGGGGTTTAAAGCAGCCCGAAAATAAGTTGTTGATGACGTTCGTCTGCTGGGGAATTAACCTGAAAAACAAGGTTAGTTCTATGCAATGTCATGATGTATATACGCTTTGCAAGACGATATTCTTATCATAAATGTGAATTTTGTATGCGTATGATATGAAATGATGTATGTATGAATTATGTAGTTGAAGCTTGTCAATAGCTTCATGTGACCACTGCCAGCTGGGGAAAATAAATCTCAATTCGTTGTTGAAGAATATGAAGACATCGTTCTCATCTTACTTCAGCATGTAGTATTTAGGACCCTTTTCGATTTCTGTTCGTTGTACTTTTTATTGGAAGAATGGATTCCTGAATATCCTGACTGAGGATAAAAGAGATGGATATACCTCCAATGTATTATCTGACCATGTATTAACTCTTCTGGGGATACCATATTTAAGAGGAATTTGTCTTGGATTTTGTAGAACTGGAAGTACAAGAGATTATTTGTAATGCTTTGTTGAAATAAATTCGTGAAGATTACTTTGTGGGGATGACCCTGCGAAGATCTGTTGGATATGGACTTTACTGGGGGTTCTTACCTCTGATAGTCCTTCATAAATGTTGTTATTGTAATTTCATATGTATTTTATTTTTTGGTAAACATCAATCATATTCAAAAGCATATATTCATTCAATATAATCAATGGACATTTAAGCTTATGTAAAACGGGAAAAGAAAACTGAATTCTATTAATTTTGAAAAATGGTCTATAAACAGGAAAGTTTTTGAACAATAAGACAGAAATCCTAGTAAGAGGAGTTCGTCATAGAAAATTTGAAAAGAGTACAAGGGAAACAACAATGTGTAAAGGATTCTATCAAGTTTCAAATCTGCTATTGCTATTATCTTCAAGCATTTCATCTCTTTGTTGTTGGAGAAGAAACAACTGGACTGATCTGCACCGTTTGAACTTGACATTGGTAATACAACTAGTTAAGGTTACATGGGTGATCCAACGAGACATAGTCGTACACTTTAATCCTAACTTTTTCCTGGATCTCCCTTTCGGGTTTTCAATCCACCGGGATACCCTTTTTTGCCCAAGCCGCCTTTTCAGGTTTTCGACTTGTCGGGTGTACAATTTTATATATATATATATATCCCTAATTTTTGCCCGAACCTTTTGGGTTCGTCGGGATGCCCTTATTTTTGCCTAGGCCAGTCAACCTAGAGGGTCCTTTTTTTTTATGCATAGTATTTTTTGACTATGTCCGCGTTCACGGGTTGCGGGAAATCTTCACCATCCATGGTGGTAAGTATCATGGCACCTCCAGAAAATACCCTCTTGACTACAAATGGCCCTTCATAAGTGGGAGTCCATTTTCCCCTAGGATCACCCTGTGGTAATATGATACACTTAATTACCAAATCTCCAGCCTGGTAGACCTGATGTTTGACTTTCTTATTAAAGGCTTTGATCATACGCTTCTGATATATCTGACCATGACAAACTGCTGCAAGCCTCTTGTTGCACCCCAAAATTTGACCAACTTTTCTTTACCTAGCTTATGTTTCATTTCATTCACATTAGCATTATCATTTGCATTTCATTTGATAAGTATGCAGGAGATCAAGAGGTATGATTACCAATCAAGATCTATACAAGACTATGAAGCTAGCTAAGAATGTTATTCAAGTGTTCAAGGGTTGATATCCTTGTCAGAGAAGTTAAAAGATCCTCAGAGAGAGTGATTGAAGCCAAGAGGGTGTGTCTCCTAACTTGAGAGTTATGGAAAGCCATCAGATGATTCTGAAGCCATGAGGTTGGACTTGAGGTCTTGAGAGAGCTCATGAGAAGTGGTGAAGATCACTTTGAGGCCTAGACAGGTCATTGTGCAAGATTAAGAAGACTCAACCATGAGTGGTGCAATTAGGGTTTGACTAGGTCAACCCTAAGTCAACTGAGGATTTGAAGAAGGTTGAGACTTAATCCAAGAGCCATGTGGTCATGGATTGATACATTGAGATGTTCTAAGAATGATTTCAAGGTTAACTCATCATGATTGAAGAGTTTGAGAAATTTCAAGCTAGGGTTTCTAAGACTTGACAGTGTAAAATCCCCTAGTTTGACCCCTATCTTCAAGGAAATTTAGCTCAAGATATGATGGTCATCTCATCTTGACCCCAACATGATTTTTGTAGAGCATGCACTTAGCTTTAATTTGAGTACTAGAAGTCCTTGATAGGGTTTATAGAACTCAAGTTATGAGCCAGACAATTTACAAGTCATCTGCATGAAACGTTTGCCCAAGAAGGATGATTCCTATGAACTTTTGGTCAACATGAATGTTGTTCCTTATTCTCTTAGCTTTCTAGATAGTACTAGAAGTCCTTAATAGGATTTGTAGAACTCAAGTTATGGCTTTGACAAGTCAAGGGTATTTTGGGAAGTTGTGATTATAGGTCATTTTCACCAACTTAGACACCTCAAATGAAATTTTGTTCAACTTGAAAGTTGCTCAAAATGGGGTTTTAACCTTAACCATGTATCAAGGAGACATTTAAATGGCTCAAGGAAAGACTTGGTTCAAGAAGTGGTGAAAAAGGAAGGATTAAAATGGATTAAATGACCAAAAATTCAAATAAATCATTTTGTGTGCAAATGAAGCAAAGTAATATCTTTTTTTGAATGGAAAAAGCATTTTAGAAACTTTGGAAATATTAGAATTTTGATTTGAGTCCAAAATAATGCCCTTTTTCTTTGTTTCTTCATGATCAAGTAACATGACATACACAAGCCATTGGATGGAAACAAGGAGGGAAACATCACCATTCATGTTCAAAATCTCACGAGAAGTTGAATGCAAGCTTGCTAAGGCCAAAAAAGAGTGGGAATCCTGACTGGTGTAAGTGAGATTTTGGAGAGAATTTGAAAATTGAAAATCTCATTATGAAGCTTTGAGAAAGTTCTAGATGATTCTATTGAGTTCTATATAAGTGGTTGAGTGTGCTCAGCCATTTTTATGGTGAAGATTGAAGCTGGTAGCAGAGAGTGAAGTTGAAATTTCAGAGGTGCAAGTTGAAATCAAATTCTGAGTTCAAGGCCAATTCAGGGGAAATTGAAGATTGCATTAGCTTTGGAAGGAGTTTTGGAGTGCATCTGTATCATCTTGGAGGCTGAAGTGATCAAGAACCTCTTCTGTTACACCTCTGAACACAGGTTGGTACATTTTGTTTTTGTGCATAATCTAGGAGGAGATAGATAGAAATCTATAGGTGGTTAGGATCTGGATGATGTATAGATGGATTTGAGATGATCAATTTGGGAATTAGAGACAAGTTAGAATGTGGATCATTTTTTGTTGAAGCTGAATTCTTGCAATTCTTGGATTGATAATCAAGATTAGATAAGGGAAATTGATCACCATGAGATAAGGATCATTTCTGTGCATTTAATTGAAGTTCTGATGAGATTCAAGACTTAGGTGTATTTTGGAATGGCTATCGGGTTTGAAAATCCATAGAGATTTAGATGATTCTAAGGCTGGATTCATGATCAGCATGAAAAACTGGACAAGATGATGTATCATTTTGTAATTTTTGATGAACTGTGTGTTGGTCTTCACCGGAGGAGACGGTGGCACCACTGTTCAGGCCACCGTCTGTAATTTCCCTCCATCTGAATGTTTGAACAAGGACGATGCACAAAAAGCGTTGGATCAGTCTTGGATATTGACTCAGTAAAAGCAACGCACGGCCACGATTGGTTCTGAAAGTCAGACTTGGACTTCTTCATCAATACGCACCGTTTCACTTAACTGAAGTGAATGGGCCTGGCGCTTGGATTGATATCCACACCCCCCATCTGGCCCAACCCAGGATTTGAACTGATGTTATTTGCTATTTGCTACGCAACTTTTGTTATTTCTTTTGTTTTTCTTTTAATTTCATCATTTCATGTTAGTTTGAAAATATTTCATGAAAAATAGAAAAATAGGTCAATTAATTCCAAGTTTTTTTTCTCTGATTCATGATTGAATCTAGAATTTTATTGAATAAAAATATTAGTAAAATCATGCATTTTCAATTTTTGTGCATTTTTTACATTTTATTTGATAATAAAATTGCAAGGGTTGATACCTCTGTTTGATGATTTTAGTGTGATCAATTGATGATGATTTTTGGCTTGATTTTTTGTGTGTGATTAGATTAGACATGTATTCTCCAATAGAAGTTTTATCACATTTTTGTGATGAAATTAGGTGTGGGTTTTAGATTTGAACTTTAGGCGCTTCCTTTTAGGGTTTAAGTTTAGTACCTTGTAGTTTAGAATTTATTTCTAGGTCTTATTTGAGGATTTGATCTCTGGAATTAACATGGTAGAGTCATGATTGGCATAGGTTCCCATAGTTATTTTTATAGGATTTTATAATTGATTTTAGTATTTTAGTTAGAATTAACTTTAATACTAGGTTTTAGGTGATCCTAACTTGTTAATTCAACTAGAATGATTTCATTAGTCCCCTTAGAATAGGGTTTTGCTTCTCTTGCTCTTGGATGATGATGAAGACTTGTGGGGGCTGCTGTGGAATTCATGGTGGAGCTTGGAGTTGAAGATTTCTCTCCTTTTGGTGTAGTTTGTTTAGGGTTAAGGATTAGGGTTTTTAGGGAGATCCTTTAGAATATACCTTATTCCTTCATGAAACATGGAAGGTGTTGATCACTTCAATTCCTCCCTATGATGTAAGGTCCCATTGTGAAGGCCCCATCCCTCCTTTAGTAGGATGTGTGGCTCCTCACAAGTTGGTAGAACCTTTGAGGGTTCCTTTCTTTGATGGTGGAGTGCTTAGAGGTGACCTTTGGACTTCACTTTGCTTCTCCCTATCCCCACCCTACTCTTGTTAGATGAATCTTTCTCCCTTGCTAGAGGATGGAGTTCCTTGTTAGAAGATTGAAGATGCTAGAGGTTGCACTTCCCCTTTGTTGGAAGACTGCCATTGGAGCTGAAGCTTGAAGATCAAGAATAACAAGTTGACACTTGTATGAAGAGGATTCAAATTGAAATTGAGAGCTGAGGCTTGAAGGAGAAGAACAAGTTGATACTTGTGTTTGATGCCTTGAAAGCTTGAAGAAGCAAGTTGATACTTGCTATTGAAGATGAAAGCCTTGAATAACAGTTACAGACTAAAGACTGAACTGCTGTCAAAGGATTGCTTTGCTGAGAAGCTGTGGAAGCTGTTGATCTGCTTTCTTTCCTGTCTGTTTGCTTTCTGTGCAACTGTATTGATGTGACTTGTGTGATTTGCTTGATGCATTAGGATAAGTTCATGTCTAGATTGTGTTAAGCTAGGAGCATGATTGCACTAGAGGTTGAGTTGCTCCCTCTGCTTGTATTTTCTGTATGGCTTTGCTTGCGGGTATTCGGTAGAGCTCTGCTCCCTTGCCTATGTGGTTTGTGATTTGCTTGATGACATTTTATTTTTTCTGTATGATTGCAGTTATTCATATCTGGCTTGAGGTTGAGATGAGCTTGTGGAGGATGATGCCCCACACACACTTCCTCCCTCACTTGCATTGCATGCATTTTACAGCTGTTTATCTGTTTACTGTTAAGCTGATGCTTTATCTGTTTCTGTTTATCATTGACATGATCCACTAGGAATCTCACTTCCTTTGATAAGGAAGTGATGATTAGAACTTTAGGTTGAAACCAATGCATTATAACTTCCAGGAGTTCCCTGTTTCAAACCTCAACCATAGGATGAATCCTTGACATGACAACATTAGGACTTGATAGTCTCCCCGTAGTTGTCCATCTCTCTTCTCATCTCAAAAAAACAGTAAAAAACGTAATAAAGGCAAGTTAGTATAAGCGCGTTACGAGCCTTAAGCTACTTGGGTAATGATAATTGAGCAGCCTCCTCTCAATCGTCTAGAATGTTTAGTATACGTTCTTTGGACGATATGCGACACATTCGCTCCCAGGTCATAGTCTCTAGTGCTGTACAAACTACAGACAACTAAAAAACAGTTCTTCCGTAAAAGACAAAAAATAAACTTCAAACCTTTTTGCCCCGTGGGCCCATAATTCAAAGGAAGCTTTTCTGAAGAAAAGAGTGTCGTTAAATCCCAGTTCTACCGTAAACGGTAACGCCTAAGTCTCCAAGGGTCGAGCTGCGTACACCAAACTGTCGGAACTGTTTGTTAACCCTACTCGACAAAACAGATGAATCTGAATTCCCGTAAGCCGTATTATCCCGAACTACGTAAGCTCTGATCTCTTAAGCCTGTTGAGAGTACATAGGCACAATACTGACGTATTGGCGAGCCACCTTCCCCATCACCCGTAGTTAGGCGAACTACGTTGACTCTGATTTCTCATTCTCTGATGAGAATACGTAGGCATAAAGTGCGACGCTTTGCCGAGTCATTTTCTTTTCTTTTCCAGACCAGCCTTGATAAGTAGATAGATAAAACCAACCCGTCAGATAAACACGACAAGTGTGGATCCCATCGAGTACGATGGACGTGAGGGGTGCTAATACCTTCCCCTTGCGTAACCGACTCCCGAACCCAGACAATGGTTGCGATGACCTTGTCTTATACCTTTTCGTCAGGTTTTTCCGATTGTTTCCTTTCCCGTTCTGAGGGATAAATAACGAAAGGTGGCGACTCTTCTGTTTTGCCGGCACCTTATTTTCGCGGAAGCGACAGCTAGCGACTCTGTTGGGGACTTGATAGTTTCCTGGGATCCAACGTCCCTTATGCGAGTCAATTTGGGGATCCAACGTCCCCTGCGAGAGTCAATCCTAGCGCTTGTATGATTACTTGTTGGGTTGTGTTTATTTGTCGCATTTTATTTCCTGCACTTTATTTTCAGTATGATATGATTATCTGCATTATTGTGGGAGGGGCATTCTGATGAGTGAGAAGTCAGACCCAGGCTTGAGAGCTACATAGTAATAGAGTGGGTTAGTGGAGGACGTGCTTTCTTTGCTTGCATCTGTTCCCATGTAATCCACACTCAGAAGAGGTTCTCTTTGATGGCTTCCTATCGGTCCTTTGGACTCGAAGGGTTGTTGGATCTGAGGATTGTCGACTCTGGGAACCGATCATTTGGAATTCAGCTAAGTAAGGCCGCTTCAAGAGATGACGATGCCACACCTTCTGGGTATCGTATCATCGTTTCTTGAAAGTCTGTGACGCTGATGACCGCATAGGATGTCGAACCTTTTCCGTGATTAGGTCCATACCTGTGAGCAGGGTCAGGTGTGTTGCAGGAAACCCTAACCTTCAGACTACCTGGTTTTCTTGACAGTGAATCAGTTTTGTTGGTATCAGAGGTCCTCATCATCAGATATGTGGTTGTTCTTGACAGAGCAGATGTATGGTCTGGTATCAGGTGTTTCTTCTCATCAGAGATATGGTTGTTCTTGACAGAGCAGTATTGTGGTTTTGTTGATACAGAGCCTTCATCTCCTCAACAACACAGTCATCTTGATCTCCTGCTGCATGATTGCATTTTGCATTGCTTGCATCCTCATTTGCATGTCATTAACGTGTATCTGTCTTGCAGGTGCATATTTCTCCCCTGGTTCTAGCGATCATTATCCTCACGGAAGATATGGCATCTCTGAAGAAGACTGTGGCTTACAAGCTACCAACACCCGACATCCGAGAATTACGAACTTTGATTTCCTTGGCTGATAAGACAGTGATTGAGAGTTTCAGAAAGAGTTATGGGAGACTTCTGGGTATTGTGTATAAGCTTCCTACGTACGAGTTGAATGGCCTCTATGCTCTTCTGTAGTTTTACGACCCGCAGCTCAGATGCTTTGTGTTTCCAGACTACGTCCTAGCCCCGACCTTGGAAGAGTACTCTGACCTGTTAGGGGTGCCTTTGATGAATCTAATGCCTTACTACCGTGTTGAGGGTGAACCCAAATTGAGTAAGCTGACTGACGCTCTTCATGTAGATGAGTCTGAATTGGGAGGGATGGTATCCAGAAAGATTGGAGTTCATGGTTTCCTTTTGCATTTCCTGATGGAAAAAGCCCGAAAGTTTGCCGAGAAGGGTCGTTGGGATGTGTTCAATGCCTTCTTAGCCCTTTGTATCTATGGGATCGTGTTATTCCCGAGTCATCCGGACTTCATAAGCATGGATGCTTGCCATATATTTGCCTCCGGGAACCCAGTACCCACTCTCCTCAGAGACGTCTATCATTCAGTTCACAGCAAGAATGAAAACAGAAAGGGGAAGAACGTGGCGTGTTGTGCTCCTTTACTGTATAAGTGGTTTGCTAGCCATCTTCCTAAGTCGGGGTCGTTCATTGATTCTGCTGAGTCTTCACCTTGGTCTGTGCGTTTGATGGGTTTGACTGCTGACAATATTATCTGGTTTGATAGAGATCTGCTGGGAAAAGATATTGTGTATAGCTGTTGTGGCTTTCCGAACGTCCCCCTGGTCGGAAGGAATGGATGTATCAACTACAGTCCATCTCTGCTGGTACGACAATTTGGGTATGCACTACGAGGTCCTCCTGAAGAGGAAGAGATACGGGAATCTCTGTATTTCACAGGGTTGTTTGAAGGCGGCACTTGGATCAAGGTACAGAATTCTTGGAGCAAAATTCACTGAAAGGGGAAAGTCTTGCTAGGAAAAAGCAACAACCAGGCCTTTGATCCGTACGTGACTTGGGTTCGAGAGAGAGCCGCCAAGTTTCTAATGTCGTTTCCTGCTGTAGAACCATTGTGTGCTCCCGTGTACAAAGAGCCTACTACAGTTGATATTCAGAAATTCAACCAGGTACTCCAAGAGAAGGAAGAGCTAGGAAAGGCCAACGAAGAGTTGGAGAAAGAGATCGCTCAACTTCGGAAAGAGAAAAGTGAAGCCGTTTATACCTGCAAGAAGCAGACTGAGATGATCAACCATCTAGGCTCCAACCTGACCAAAGAAACTGATGCTAGGGAACGTCTGGGGTTGGACCTGAAGTCAGTACATGGCATGTTGACAACCAAGAAACAGGATCTGGACAGAGTGTACCGGAAGCTAACCCAGTACGAAAGGGTCTGGAGCAGCACCATAGCCAAGTACAAAGAGCGGGAAGAAAAACTGAAGCAACGAGTAGCCGAGCTAGAAGCCCAGATTATGGTGAAGGACGAGAAGACAGAGGCTGAAGCCTCGCTGCGACGAGACGTCCAGTATAGATTGGCTGAGGCCGAGGCGAATTTGCAAGATTCTCAACTCCGAGCTGATGCTAAAAGGAGAAGAGTCGAGAACCATTCTGAATAAGGTGTTTCTAGGAGCGTTGCCGATAACCTCCCAGAGTCCATCAGGCAAAGGGACCTGTTGGCCCATGGTTTACTTACTCAGTCAGATCATCCCGCTACAAAGAAGTTGTTAGAAGATCTTCGTGCCCGTGGCCGCACCTGATCTTTTTTGTATTTTCTTTGTATATTTTATGCATTAATATGCTGATCACCGCCAGGTCTGTTGGTTGGGGTCATGCCTTATTGCTTCAGTTGTACGCTACCCGAGCGGGCTTTTCAGATGAATATATGAGGATTTCTTTTCCATGATTGGATCATAGACTTTATTTGTCTCGGAAGCTAGGATCGGGGGGGGGGGGGGTCGCCCCAAGGCACAGACACACGTTTGCATTTGCATGAAGCATCTGCATAACGAGCACCTTGTCGTTTTTTCTTCTAACCCTTTGTGTATGCAGGTTGTTCCAGGATTGATCAAAGACCAATCCACCGCTATCCGACCAGAGCAAATCAAGCTAGAGCAATGGAACAAGTGCAAACTGACGTCCAGGAACTCCAAGAGAGGATGGACCGCTTCATGGAGCTCATGCAAGTGGTTGCCAACGGCCAAGACCAGCTCAGAACATTGGTCCAGCCTCTGATCTCAAGGGTTGACAGCAATGGTGTACTCCATGGTGGGAGTGTTCCAACCCCTCCTCCTGTTGAAACTCCCCAGAGTGGCATCCCCGTGACCGGGGTGAATGGCAGTGGTAACGGCAATGTGGTCACTAGCATCGGGCTCAATGGTAATACGACTGGCGTCGGTAATGGAAACTTCGAGGCTAATGGCAACGCTGGACCAGGCAATGGCAACACAGGTGCTGGAAATTTGTATGGGCCTCAGCCATGGCTAGAAGATCGTCAAGAAGATTTGTTCTCACAGAGGAGTGCTGAAGGAGAACTGACTACTGAAGCACGTCTGAGGTTTAAGGCACTCGAGGAAAAAATGAGGAATTTCGAGAACCTGAACACTATGGGGGTCGACATGACTAAATTGGGACTGATTTCTGATTTCAAGGTGCCTCCTAAATTCAAGGTACCCGACTTTGAGAAATACAAGGGAACCACTTGCCCTCGTGTCCACTTAAGGTCATACTACCGAAAGATGTCCGCTCATTCTGAAGACGAGAAGCTGCTGATGCACTTCTTTCAGGATAGCTTGTCCGGGCCATCCCTAGAGTGGTACATGGGTTTGGAACCCACCAGTGTGCGCACTTAGAAGGAACTGGCTGAGGCCTTTGTACACCATTATCAGTATAACAATGACTTGGCTTCGAACCGGGTTCAACTGCAGAATTTGTCACAGAGGAACAACGAGGGGTTCAAAGAATACGCCAAGCGATGGTGTGAATTAGCAGCTAGAGTTCAGCCGCCGATGGTTGAACGAGAGCTTGTTGATATGTTTGTAGCCACTCTCCCGGGGGTCTATTACGAGAAATTGGTCAGCGGTATGTCAGGGAGTTTCTTAGATCTCATCATTACTGGCGAGCACGTTGAAAATGGGATCAAACTGGGAAAAATTCAGGGTGTTGATCTATCCTCAGCTGGAGGAGGAAAGAAACCATACGGTAACAAAAGGCGTGAAGGAGAGACGAGCGCCGTGTCTAACGCTCGAAGGAAAGGTAAGGGCCAGCGCAAACAGGTGGCTAGCATAACCATCCCTGCTATCCAGCAACCCCACCCGCAGCAGCAGCAGCCAAATCAGCAAGGGTACAGAAGGTATCAAAACAGGGCACCTCTGTCGAGTCGTCACCTCGAGACACCGCCCATGTCTTATGCTCAGCTGTTACAAACTCTGCTTCAGTTACAGCTAGTCCAGAAAAGAACCTTGGCTCCCTTGACAGGGGCACCTCCGCAGGGTTATGATGCGAATGCAACATGTGATTTTCACTCAGGGGCACCCGGCCACACGATAGAAAAATGCAAAGCCTTCAAACACAAGGTGCAAGATATGGTGGATGCTAAGATCATCAATTTCTTAGATAATGTGTCGAATGTCACAAAGAACCCTATGCCGAATCATAGGGGAGGTGGGGTGAATGCCATTATTGAAGAAGAGGATTTAGATGTGTTGACTGATGTCAAGGATCTGAAGACACCGCTTAGCTTCGTTAAAGCCAAGCTGATAAAGAGAGGCTTCTTTCCGGGCTGTGGAGAACTGTGTATGGGTTGTGCGACTCGTCCTGATGGATGTGAACAGTTGATAGATGGGATTCAGAGTCTGATGACCGAAGGAATCTTGCAGTTTAGCCGAAGAGCCGAATGTGGATCTAAAGAGGTAATGCTGAAACAGGATGATGAGGTTGCCACCATCACCATCCCTCGCCAAACGATAACCATTTCTGCACCCAGGCCGCCCACAATTACCATCACAAAGGCTGGGCCGATACCTTTTGAAAGCACCAATGTTGTCTTGTGGCATTATGGGGCAGACGTCTACTGTAACGGACAGAAATTGGAACTAGAACCATCTGGGCAGTCTGTGGATAACCTAGTGGAAATTGGCGGAATCACGCGCAGCGGAAGAGTATTTGCTCCACCTGAGGGTGTGGCGGACAAAGCAGACAAAGCTGAGGAAACTGATAAGGGAAAGAGTAAAGTCATTAAGGAAACCCCTCGTGGGGTAGAGAAGGACTTACTTGTAAAGGACGCTGAAGAGTTCATGAGGTTGATCAAGAAGAGTGATTACAAGATCATTGACCATCTTCATCAAACACCCTCGAAAATTTCCATCCTGAATCAGTTGCTGTGTTCGGAGTCACACCGCAACGCGCTGTTAAAGGTTTTGAATGCCACGTATGTGCCGCAGGAAATCTCGGTCAACCAGTTGGAAGGGGTAGTAGCCCACGTAAATGCTGGAAACGGGTTAGGGTTCACTGACCTGGAGCTGACGCCGAAGGGGAGAAACCACAACAGTGCCCTGCACATCTCGATAGAGTGTAGGGGAACAGTTATGGCTCATGTGTTGGTGGACACTGGGTCATCGCTCAATGTTCTTCTGAAGAAAGCATTGATGAAGTTAGATACTCGAGGATTGATTTGCACGCCCAATGATCTGGTGGTGAAGGCTTTCGATGGAACCATGCATCATGTCTTTGGAGAGGTAACTCTGCCAATCCAAGTTGGGCCGGAAACTTTCGACGCAGTCTTCTACATCATGGACATCATGCCAGCCTACAACTGTCTCTTAGGCCGGCCATGGATCCATTCTGCTGGTGCCGTGACCTCCACGTTGCACCAAAAACTCAAGTATGTTGTAGGGGGCAGCATTGTAACTGTATGTGGCGAGGAAGACATAATGGTGAGCCATTTGTCGTCCTTCAAATATGTTGAGATGGATGGGGAAATCCACGAGACCCTATGTCAGGTGTTCAAAGCTGTTAAGGTCAAAGACGTGACTCCAGTGATGATTGAGAAACCAGAGATGACTCTCTCTTCCTTCAAGGAAGCCCGGGCCGTTGTTCAAGTCGGATCTACCCCAGGCTGGGGGCAAGTTCTATAAATACCTAACAAACAGGACAAGTTCGGGTTAGGATACCCTCCTTCGGCTGAAGCCTCCTCTTCTCACAGTGCGTCGCGAGGGAAATGGTCGATCTAGTTTACCAGTGGCGGGGTGATATTTGAAAGTGTCAACGCAGTGTCTGAAGACGGCGAAGACAGCGACTGCGACCTGGACTCTTGGATCCAGCCAAGCAAACCAGGCCAGAGCCTCAACAACTGGTCCATCAGGGATACCATCCAAGTGACAGGCAAAGAGTAATGATTTACTTTCTCCAATTATTGTACAACCCTATGTCCTACCCGGGGCATAGTGGTTTTATTGTCAGGGCCTTGTTTGATTATGTACATGCATTTTATCAATAAATCAAAAGGCGTTTTTCTTCGCATTCAAATGTTGTGATCTCTGTTATTCCTGTTTTATATTTGTTTTGAAAAATAATAAAATGGCAATAGGGTTTGTGCTAACCTGCATATCCTTGTTTTAAGCTTAACCCTTGATTTTGTAGGATCCACATAGCAGATGACATCGACTCTGGACCTTCTACGACTCACTTCGACTTCGATTGCCCGATCTATCAAGCCGAAGAAGAGATTGATGAAGACGAAGACCTTCCCGAAGAGTTGGCCCGCTTGTTGAAACAAGAAGAGAAAGTTATTCTGCCTCACGAGGAAGAGATTGAGATTGTGAATCTGGATTCTCAAGAGCTGGTCAGGAACGTCAGGATAGGGGCTGCACTGCAGAGTGATGTCAAGCAGAGATTGGTCGAGATGTTGAGAGAGTATAGTGACATCTTTGCTTGGTCATACGAAGATATGCCCAAACTTGACACTGACATCGTGGTCCATCACTTGCCGTTGTGAGAAGATTGTCCTCCTGTTAAGCAGAAGCTTAGGAGGACACGACCAGATATGGCCGCTAAGATCAAAGAAGAAGTGCAGAAACAACTTGATGTTGGCTTCTTAGCGGTCACTACTTACCCTCCATGGGTCGCCAACATAGTGCCTGTACCGAAGAAGGACGGTAAGGTACGAATGTGCGTCGATTATCGGGATTTGAATAGGCTGAGCCTTAAAGATGATTTCCCGTTCCCTCATATTGATGTGTTGGTCGACAATACAACTCAGTTCTCTGTATTTTCGTTCATGGATGGCTTCTCCGGCTACAATCAGATCAAGATGGCGCCGGAGGACATGGAGAAAACTACGTTTATTACACCTTGGGGAACATTTTGCTACAAGGTAATGCCTTTCGGTCTGAAGAACGCAGGGGCCACTTACCAACGAGCAATGGTTACTTTGTTTCATGATATGATTCATCATGAGATTGAATTCAATGTTGATGACATGATTGTGAAGTCCCAAACGGAGTAGGGACATCTGGTCAATTTGCTGAAGCTTTTTGAGAGGCTTAGGAAGTTCAGGTTGAGGCTGAATCCTAACAAGTGTACTTTCGGAGTACGGTCTGGAAAACTACTGGGGTTTATCGTAAGTGAAAGAGGCATTGAGATTGATCCTGTGAAGATAAAAGCAATACAAGAAATGCCAGCGCCAAAAACCGAAAAAGAGGTTTGTGGTTTCTTGGGCAAAATAAACTACATCGCAAGGTTTATCTCTCAGCTCACGGCCACGTGTGAACCGATGTTCAAACTGCTAAAGAAAGATCATGCGATTATCTAGAACGAGGATTGCCAGAAGGCATTTGATAAGATAAAACAGTATCTACAGGAACCTCCCATCTTGATACCCCCAGTGGCCGGAAGACCCTTAATCATGTACTTGACAGTTCTTGAGAATAGTATGGGGTGTGTTCTCGGTCAGCACGACGAGACAGGCAGAAAGGAGCATGCCATTTATTACTTGAGTAAAAAGTTCACAGATTGTGAATCTCGTTACTCGATGCTGGAGAAGACGTGTTGTGCACTAGCCTGGGCTGCCAAACGTTTACGACAGTACATGCTCAACCATACAACCATGCTAATTTCGAAGATGGATCCGATCAAGTACGTCTTTGAGAAGCAAGCACTTTCGGGCAGGATTGCCAGATGGCAAATGGTGTTGACAGAATATGATATTCAGTATGTTTCCCAGAAGGCCATCAAGGGAAGCGTATTCTTTGAATACCTTGCCGAACAGCCGATCGAGGACTATCAGCCGATGAAATTTGAATTCCCTGATGAGGATATCATGTTTCTCAAGGTGAAAGATTGCGATGAACCGTTGCCCGACGAGGGTCCAGATAGGAAATCCCAATGGAAATTGATATTTGACGGGGCGGTTAATTCTTACGGAAGTGGCATTAGGGCAATCATCACGACTCCCCATGGATTCCACATCTTGTTCACCGCTAGACTGACGTTTCTGGTCACCAATAATGAAGTAGAGTACGAAGCATGCATCATGGGTCTAGAAGAAGCAATTGATTTGAGAATCAAAAACCTAGATGTATATGGTGACTCGGCACTTGTGATTAACCAGATTAAAGGGGAGTGGGAGACTCGTCAATCGAACTTGGTGCCGTACATGAACTATGCCAGAAGGCTGCTTCCGTTCTTTGATCGAGTGGAACTCCATCATGTTCTCAGAGCTGAAAATCAGATGGCTGATGCCCTAGCCACGTTGGCCTCGATGTACAAAGTCAATTTTTAGAATGAAGCTCCAAGGATTGTCCTTTCTCGTCTTGATAGACCTGCATTCGTCTTTGCGATCGAGGAAGCCTCCGATGGCAAGCCCTGGTTCCATGATATCCAGACCTTCCTTGTGACTAAGGAGTATCCTGCAGGAGCGTCAACGCAGGATAAGAAGACTCTGAGGAGGTTGTCTGGAAATTTCTATCTCAATCCTGATGGAGTTCTGTATAAAAGAAACCACGATCTCGTGCTACTCAGATGTGTAGATGAGAAAGAAGCGAGTATGCTCATGGAGGAAGTCCATGAAGGCACATTTGGTACGCACGCCGGCCGGCATGCTATGACAAGAAAGATCCTGAGAGCAGGATATTACTGGCTGACAATGGAGTCGGATTGCTTTAAATTCGCGAAGAGATGTCATAAATGCCAGATTTATGCTGATAAGATTCATGTGCCGCCATGCCCGTTGAATGTCATGTCCTCCCCGTGGTCGTTCTCCATGTGGGGCATCGACGTGATAGGCAAAATCGAGCCCACTGCATCTAACGGTCATCGCTTCATTCTAGTAGCCATCGACTACTTCACCAAGTGGGTGGAGGCAGCCTCGTATGCTAACGTGACCAAGCAGATGGTGGCTAAATTCATAAAGAGGGACATCATCTGTCGATACGGAATTCCCGAGCGGATCATTACTGATAATGGTTCGAATCTGAATAACAAGATGATGAAGGAGCTGTGCCAGAGTTTCAAGATTGAACACCACAACTCATCTCCTTACCGGCCGAAGATGAATGGCGCCGTTGAAGCGACCAATAAGAACATCAAGAAGATTGTGCAGAAGATGGTTGTGACCTATAAGGATTGGCACGATATGTTGCCATTTGCACTGCACGGTTATCGTACAACATTACGTACATCAACCAGGGCAACTCCTTTCTCACTGGTGTACGGTATGGAAGCTGTCCTACCGTTAGAAGTTGAGATCCCTTCTTTATGAGTTTTGGTTGACGTGAAACTCGATGAGGCAGAATGGATTAAGAACCGACTGAACCAGCTCATCCTGATGGACGAGAAGAGGTTAGCATCGATTGCATATGGTCGTCTGTACCAAAGCCGAATGAAGAAAGCCTATGACAAGAAGGTGCGTCCTAGAAGCTTTCAGACGGGTGATCTCGTCCTGAAGAAGATTCTTCCTCCACACTCCGATCACCGGGGAAAGTGGACTCCCAATTACGAAGGTCCGTACATCGTCAGCAAGGTCTTCTCGGGAGGAGCTTTGTTGTTATCCACAATGGACGGCGAAGATTTTGCATCCCCGGTGAACACGGACGCAGTTAAAAAATACTTTGCTTAAAAAAGTGACCCGCTGGAAAGAAAAAGAATATCCAGGAAAAAATGGGGCATCCCGGCAAACCATAAAAAAGGAAAAAGGTTCGGGAAAAAATTAGGGATATAAAAGAAAAGAATGTACACCCGCAAAGTCGAAAACCCGGAAGGGCGACTTTGGCAAAAAAGGGTACCCCGGTGAATCGAAAACCCGAAAGGGCGATTCAGGCAAAAGTTAGGGATTTGAAAAAGCAAATGACTGCATTCTGCGTGTGGACTTTCATTGTTTAGTGGTTTGGAAGACCTGAGGGCCGTTTGTCTGAATCAATCTCTTCTGAAGCTGAAGCATCAAAGTCGAGTGGGTCATAGAGGGATCAACTCATGGTGTTCGTCTACGCCACATTGCCGACATTTGTGTATATACTGATGTATATTTATATTTTTATGTTTGCGCAGCTTCCTCATTCCAGGAGCTTGCATCTGTTGTAAAACATTTTTACCCATTCAGGGGTTCGTCATCAATAAAATATATACTATTCAGCAATTCTGTTTGTTTGTTTAGCATCTATCTGTTTTGTTTGCGAAAAAGAACGTCGATGTTTTTGATAAAATGCGCATACATAAACTTACTGGCCTAGGCCACTGATTGTTGAAACAATGAATTACTTGAACGTTGTCACAAGATGATAACCTTGATAGGTCCCTTTGAGAAGGGTATCTTGTCTGTTTGTTTGTGCTGTTGCAGGTAGCATATTCCAGGCAGTACGCCGTATGCGTCCCCAAGCAGGATGATTCCTTCTACCCCAGCAAGTGCAGCAGCATCTCTCCGCAGAGTCTAAACATGAGATTGTAAGCATTGATATATCTCCCCAAGCAGAGAAGATTCTCCCCAATCAGAGGTATCCTGCAGGATCGTCATCTCCCCAACTGAGCAATACACTGAAGTATATGGTCGTCCCCAGCACTGGGTCAATATGCAGATTCTCATAGAAAACTATCCGCAAGTATGCAGCACTCGATAGTTCAAGACTGAAGTCTCCAGCGGAATTGAGATTCCCCACAGAGTTGTATTCTCCCCAGCAAGCAGGATGATTCCTTCTTCCCCAGCCAAGTTTGCAAATCCCCAAGAGAGCCGAGTCCTTGGAAGCCGTGCAGGCCATGATTGGTTTTCCCCATTAGAGCGTTGAACAGCTGATGCTGTATTTCCCCATCGGAGTCGTTATCTCCAGGGAAGTTTTGCCGCGAAGGCCTTGCAGTTTATTTCTGCGATTGACATCGCTTTCCTCAGCAGTTGTGGTTTGAATACCCGGATGAGCAGGTTCAGGTTCTCGGAGAACTTTATTCCCCTGCAGCAGTCAATTGAAGATCGTTTCCCTAGGCGGAATCCAATTGAGATTTGTGCGACTTCTTCTCCTCGGCGGGATGATTCCTTCCTCCACCAGAGTGGTTCTTTCTCCTTGACAGGAGGATTCTCCCTTCAGCATTTATTTTGCTGATGGGGTCGTAGAATTTTGCATGATTGCATAGCATTTACCCTAAACACGTAGCATTTCCATCGTGTGGAGCATTGCGCCATTGTCAAAGCATATGCATACGAAACATGAGCTAGGTCATTACCGTTCTTGTTTTGCAGATGTTCCGCCGTAGAATGATTTGCTCAAGATGATTCTTGAAATCCCCAGCGAAGTTTTTTGATTAAGATGATCCCCAGTGAAGTCGCCAGATCGGGTTGCTCAAGTTGATGCTTAGAGTCCCCGACAGGGTGTTTGCTCAGGATGATTCCTGAAATCTCTAGCAGAGTTATTGGTTCAGGGTGATCCTTGGAGTCCCCGGCAGAGTTATTTGTCCAAGATGATTCTTGAAGTCCTCAGCAGAGTTGATTCACCCAGAATGATTTCTGGATCCCCGAAGCAGAGTTACTTGATAGTTCTCCAGAATTCCCAACGGAGATGTGTCATCCCCCAGCAGGTCTTAAACATAGAAGTTGAAATTTCCTTGAAGACTTGATGATTGAAGTCCTGCAGCGGTGCCAAAACCCCTGACTTACTGATGAAGTCTAAATGTCGACACAGTTCTCTCAGCTGATGCGGATTGCCTGATGGCGGAAGTTTGGATATCCCTATTTGGTTCATGATTGTCCAAGGATTCTATCCCCGACTTACTGACAAAGTCCGGCTGACGCCCGAAAATTTATTTGAATGCCCGATGGCGTAATTAACTTGATTGTTAAAAAGTTCCTAATGACCTGATGAGTCCCGAGGAATTCTTCTGCTATGACGCAGAATGCCTGACGGCATGGTCAACCATCCAATACTAGTTACCGTGTAGCTGATGACCCCTTGATGACTTGAGGACGAAGATCTACAGCAAAATCTGATAATCATCCCGATGGAGATTTGAGATTAGACCTTTCACCGGTTACCGGGTGACCAATTCCCCAGCAGAGTTGCCGTGCAACTGTCATGCTCAGTTTTGGAAGATGTTCCTACCAATCAAAGTATCATTTACCTGTATGGTTGGCAAATCACCACTTACCGTGTAACCAGTGATCCCTCGATGATTTGAGGATGCAATGATATCAGATAAATCAGAGAATCATCCTGACGGAGGTTCAGATTAGTATTTCTCCAGCTAGTTGTCGTGCAACTATTATTTCAGTTTCCGAAGATTTGTCCCATCAGAGTACCGTGTACTTGTGCAGTTGGCAAATTTCCGGGTTTGTTGGTATTCAACCGTCTTTTACCTGGATTGTTTGAGAGTCGTTCGCTTCTCACCCAGTCAGGTCCAAGCCGTTTGAATAGGGGCAGCTGTTGCACCCCAAAATTTGACCAACTTTTCTTTACCTAGCTTATGTTTCATTTCATTCACATTAGCATTATCATTTGCATTTCATTTAATAAGTATGCAGGAGATCAAGAGGTATGATTACCAATCAAGATCTATACAAGACTATGAAGCTAGATAAGAAGGTTATTCAAGTGTTCAAGGGTTGATATCCTTGTCAGAGAAGTTAAAAGATCCTCAGAGAGAGTGATTGAAGCCAAGAGGGTGTGTCTCCTAACTTGAGAGTTATGGAAAGCCATCAGATGATTCTGAAGCCATGAGGTTGGACTTTAGGTCTTGAGAGAGCTCATGAGAAGTGGTGAAGATCACTTTGAGGCCTAGACAGGTCATTGTGCAAGATTAAGAAGACTCAACCATGAGTGGTGCAATTAGGGTTTGACTAGGTCAACCCTAAGTCAACTGAGGATTTGAAGAAGGTTGAGACTTAATCCAAGAGCCATGTGATCATGGATTGATATATTGAGATGTTCTAAGAATGATTTCAAGGTTAACTCATCATGATTGAAGAGTTTGAGAAATTTCAAGCTAGGGTTTCTAAGACTTGACAGTGTAAAATCCCCTAGTTTGACCCCTATCTTCAAGGATATTTAGCTCAAGATATGATGGTCATCTCATCGTGACCCCAACATGATTGTTGTAGAGCATGCTCTTAGCTTTAATTTGAGTACTAGAAGTCCTTGATAGGGTTTATAGAACTCAAGTTATGAGCCAAACAAATTACAAGTCATCTGAGGTATGTGAATTTGGAGCTTGAAAGTTACCCAACTTTCATGAAACTTTTGACCAAGAAGGATGATTCCTATGAACTTTTGGTCAACATGAATGTTGTTCCTTATTCTCTTAGATTTCTATAGAGTACTAGAAGTACTTGATAGGATTTGTAGAACTCAAGCTATGGCTTTGACAAGTCAAGGGTATTTTGAGAAGTTGTGATTATAGGTCATTTTTGGTTATAGGTCATTTTCACCAACTTAGACACCTCAAATGAAATTTTGTTCAACTTGAAAGTTGCTAAAAATGGGGTTTTAACCTTAACCATGTATCAAGGAGACATTTAAATGGCTCAAGGAAAGACTTGGTTCAAGAAGTGGTGAAAAAGGAAGGATTAAAATGGATTAAATGACCAAAAATTCAAATAAATCATTTTGTGTGCAAATGAAGCAAAGTAATATCTTTTTTTGAATGGAAAAAGCATTTTAGAAACTTTGGAAATATTAGAATTTTGATTTGAGTCCAAAATCATGCCCTTTTTCTTTGTTTCTTCATGATGAAGTAACATGACATACACAAGCCATTGGATGGAAACAAGGAGGGAAACATCACCATTCATGTTCAAAATCTCACGAGAAGTTGAATGCAAGCTTGCTAAGGCCAAAACAGAGTGGGAATCCTGACTGGTGTAAGTGAGATTTTGGAGAGAATTTGAAAATTGAAAATCTCATTCTGAAGCTTTGAGAAAGTTCTAGATGATTCTATTGAGTTCTATATAAGTGGTTGAGTGTGCTCAGCCATTTTTATGGTGAAGATTGAAGCTGGTAGCAGAGAGTGAAGTTGAAATTTCAGAGGTGCAAGTTGAAATCGAATTCTGAGTTCAAGGCCAATTCAGGGGAAATTGAAGATTGCATTAGCTTTGGAAGGAGTTTTGGAATGTATCTGCATCATCTTGGAGGCTGAAGTGATCAAGAACCTCTTCTGTTACACCTCTGAACACAGGTTGGTACATTTTGTTTTTATGCATAATCCAGGAGGAGATAGATAGAAATCTATAGGTGGTTAGGATCTGGATGATGTATAGATGGATTTGAGATGATCAATTTGGGAATTAGAGACAAGTTAGGATGTGGATCATTTTCTGTTGAAGCTGAATTCTTACAATTCTTGGATTGATAATCAAGATTAGATAGGGGAAATTGATCACCATGAGATAAGGATCATTTCTGTGCATTTAATTGAAGTTCTGATGAGATTCAAGACTGAGGTGTATTTTGGAATGGCTATCGGGTTTGAAAATCCATAGAGATTTAGATGATTCTAAGGCTGGATTCATGATCAGCATGAAAAACTGGACAAGATGATGTATCATTTTGTAATTTTTGATGAACTGTGTGTTGGTCTTCATCGGAGAAGACGGTGGCGCCACTGTCCAGGCCACCGTCTATAATTTCCCTCCATCTGAATGTTTGAACGAGGACGATGCATAAGAAGCGTTGGATCAGTCTTGGATATTGACTCAGTAAAAGCAACGCACGACCACGATTGGTTCTGAAAGTCAGACTTGGACTTCTTCATCAATACGGACCGTTTCACTTAACTGAAGTGAATGGGCCTAGCGCTTGGATTGATATCCACACACCCCCATCTGGCCCAACCCAGGATTTGAACTGATGTTATTTGCTATTTGCTACGCAACTTTTGTTATTTCTTTTGTTTTTCTTTTAATTTCATCATTTCATGTTAGTTTGAAAATAATTCATGAAAAATAGAAAAATAGGTCAATTAATTCCAAGTTTTTTTCCCCTGATTCATGATTGAATATAGAATTTTATTGAATAAAAATATTAGTAAAATCATGCATTTTCAATTTTTGTGCATTTTTTACATTTTATTTGATAATAAAATTGCAAGGGTTGATACCTTTGTTTGATGATTTTAGTGTGATCAATTGGTGATGAGTTTTGGCTTGATTTTTTGTGTGTGATTAGATTAGACATGTATGCTCCAATAGTATTTTTATCACATTTTTGTGATGAAATTAGGTGTGGGTTTTAGATTTGAACTTTAGGCGCTTCCTTTTAGGGTTTAAGTTTAGTACCTTGTAGTTTAGAATTTATTTCTAGGTCTTATTTGAGGATTTGATCTCTGGAATTAACATGGTAGAGTCATGATTGGCATAGGTTCCCATAGTTATTTTTATAGGATTTTATAATTGATTTTAGTATTTTAGTTAGAATTAACTTTAATACTAGGTTTTAGGTGATCCTAACTTGTTAATTCAACTAGAATGATTTCATTAGTCCCCTTAGAATAGGGTTTTGCTTCTCTTGCTCTTGGATGATGATAAAGACTTGTGGGGGCTTCTGTGGAATGCATGGTGGAGCTTGGACTTGAAGATTTCTCTCCTTTTGGTGTAGTTTGTTTAGGGTTAAGGATTAGGGTTTTTAGGGAGATCCTTTAGAATAGACCTTCTTCCTTCATGAAACATGGAAGGTGTTGATCACTTCCATTACTTCCTATGATGTAAGGTCCCATTGTAAAGGCCCCATCCCTCCTTTGGTAGGATGTGTGGCTCCTCACAATTTGGTAGAACCTTTGAGGGTTCCTTTCTTTGATGGTGGAGTGCTTAGAGGTGACCTTTGGTCTTCACTTTGCTTCTCCCTATCCCCACCCTACTCTTGTTCGATGAATCTTTCTCCCTTGCTAGAGGATGGATTTCCTTGTTAAAAGATTGAAGATGCTAGAGGTTGCACTTCCCCTTTGTTGGAAGACTGCCATTGGAGCTGAAGCTTGAAGATCAAGAAGAACAGGTTGACACTTGTATGAAGAGGATTCAAATTGAAATTGAGAGCTGAGGCTTGAAGGAGAAGAACAAGTTGATAATTGTGTTTGATGCCTTGAAAGCTTGAAGAAGAAAGTTGATACTTGCTATTGAAGATGAAAGCCTTGAAGAACAGTTACAGACTGAAGACTGAACTGCTGTCAAAGGATTGCTTTGCTGAGAAGCTGTAGAAGCTGTTAATATGCTTTCTTTCTGTCTGTTTGCTTTCTGTGCAACTGTATTGATGTGACTTGTGTGATTCGCTTGATGCATTAGGATAAGTTCATGTCTAGATTTTGTTAAGCTAGGAGCATGATTTCACTAGAGGTTGAGTTGCTCCCTCTGCTTGTATTTTTACTGTATGGCTTTGCTTGGGGGTATTCGGTAGAGCTCTGCTCCCTTGCCTATGTGGTTTGTGATTTGCTTGATGGAATTTTATTTTTTCTGTATGATTGCAGTTATTCATATCTGGCTTGAGGTTGAGATGAGCTTGTGGAGGCTGATGCCCCACACACACTTCCTCCCTCACTTGCATTGCATGCATTTTACAGTTGTTTATCTGTTTACTGTTAAGCTGATGCTTTATCTGTTTCTGTTTATCATTGACATGATCCCCTAGGAATCTCACTTCCTTTGATAAGGAAGTGATGATTAGAACTTTAGGTTGAAACCTATGCATGATAACTTCCAGGAGTTCCCTGTTTCAAACCTCAACTATAGGATGAATCCTTGACATGACAACATTAGGACTTGATAGTCTCCCCGTAGTTGTCCCTCTCTCTTCACATCTCAAAACAACAGTAAAAAACGTAATAAAGGCAAGTTAGTATAAGCGCGTTACGATCCTTAAGCTACTTGGGTAATGATAATTGAGCGGCCTCCTCTCAATCATCTAGAATGTTTAGTATACGTCCTTTGGACAATATGCGACACATTCGCTCCCAGGTCATAGTCTCTAGTGCTGTACAAACTACAGACAACTAAAAAACAGTTCTTCCGTAAAAGACAGAAAACAAACTTCAAACCTTTTTGCCCCGTGGGCCTATAATTCAAAGGAAGCTTTTCTAAAGAAAAGAGTGTCGTTAACTCTCAGTTCTACCGCAAACGGTAACGCCTAAGTCTCCAAGGGTCGAGCTGCGTACACCAAACTGCCAGAACTGTTTGTTAACCCTACTCGACAAAACAGATGAATCTGAATTCCCGTAAGCCGTATTATCCCGAACTACGTAAGCTCTGATCTCTCAAGCCTGTTGAGAGTACGTAGGCACAATACTGACGTATTGGCGAGCCACCTTCCCCATCACCCGTAGTTAGGCGAACTACGTTGACTCTGATTTCTCATTCTCTGATGAGAATACGTAGGCATAAAGTGCGACGCTTTGCCGAGTCATTTTCTTTTCTTTTCCAGACCAGCCTTGATAGGTAGATAGATAAAATCAACCCTTCAGATAAACACGACAAGCGTGGATCCCATCGAGTACGATGGACGTGAGGGGTGCTAATACCTTCCCCTTACGTAACCGACTCCCGAACCCAGACAATGGTTGCAATGACCTTGTCTTATACCTTTTCGTCAGGTTTTTCCGATCGTTTCCTTTCCCGTTCTGAGGGATAAATAACGAAAGGTGGCGACTCTTCTGTTTTGCCGGCACCTTATTTTCGCGGTAGCGACACCTCTTCTCATCAATCAAATTTATCTGGTCAAGTCGAGTTTGAATCCATTCATCTTCCTCTAAGTCTGCATCTCTCATAATTCTCAAAGAAGGAATCTGAACCTCAACAGGTAAAACTGCTTCCATACCATAAACAAGAGAGAACGGGGTTTCCCCAGTTGAAGTGCGTACTGTGGTGTGGTAACCATGAAGAGCACATGGTAACATCTCATGCCAATCTTTGTATGTCACTGTCATCTTTTCCAAAATCTTCTTAATATTCTTTTTGGCGGCTTCCACTGCGCCATTCATCTTTGGTCGATATGGAGAAGAATTGTGATGTTTGATCTTGAACCGCGTGAAAAGTTCATTAATCATAGTATTATTCAGATTAGTACCATTTTCCGTGATAATCCTTTCGGGGATGCCATATCTACATATAAGATTATGCTTGATAAACCGAGCCACAACATTCTTGGTAACAGAAGCGAACGAAGTCGCCTCTACCCATTTCGTAAAGTAATCAATAGCAACAAGAATGAAACGATGTCCATTGGAAGCTGTAGGCTTGATCCCACCAATCATATCAATGCCCCGCATTGCAAAAGGCCAAGGAACAGTCAGAACATTCAATGGAACTGGAGGTACATATACTTTATCAGCATATATTTGGCATTTATGACAAGTCTTGGAATGTAGATGACAATCAACTTCCATGGTAGACCAGTAGTAACCTGCTCTCAGAATCTTCTTTGCCATCATATGCCCACTAGAATGAGTACCAAATATCCTATCATGCATGTCTTCCATAATCTCCCTTGCTTTCTTCTTGTCCACACAATAGAGCAAAGTCGAATCGTGATTGCGCTTGTACAAAATCCCATTACTCAGGAAGAACTTGGCAGAGAACCTCCTTAGAAATTTCTTGTCATTGATAGATGCCCCTTCAGGATATTCCTGAGCTTAGAGATATCTTTTTACTTTGTGGAACCAAGGCTTTTCTTATTCTCCCTCAATATCAACCTCATAATAGTATGCAGGTTCAAAAAATCGATCAATAGTAACTCTAGGAGCTTCATCATCCCCCCTGATCTCAAACATAGATGCCATGGTAGCTAATGCATCTACCAATTGATTCTCGTCTCGTGGAATATGTTCAAAAGTAATCTCTTCAAAATATGGAATCAAAGACAACACATGTTCTCTGTAAGGAATGAGATTTTGATGTTTTGTGTCCCATTCTCCTTTAACCTGACTAATTACCAGGGCTGAATCCCCATATACACTTAAGAACTGGCTCTTCATCTCAATGGCAACCTTGATACCCATGATGCACGCTTCATACTCAGCCATATTATTTGTACAACAAAAACAAAGTCTAGCAGTAAACGGTGTATAACAACCTTCAGGAGAGATAATCACAACACCAACGCCATTACCAAGTGCATTAGAAGCTCCGTCAAAAACCATAGTCCATCGGGATTCCTGTTTGGGTCCGTCATACTGTCTAGGTTCTTTAGCAACAAGCATAATATCTTCATCTGGAAACTCAAAATGCATAGTCTGATAGTCATCCACTGGTTGATGAGCCAAATGATCAGCTACCACACTTCCTTTAATTGCTTTCTGAGTGGTATACTGGATGTCGTATTCTGTAAAAATCATTTGCCATCTTGGTATTCGTCCGGAGAGGGCAGGTTTCTCAAATATGTACTTGATAGGATCCATCTTTGAAATAAATAAAGTGGTATGAGTCAACATATACTGTCTTAGTCGGCGAGTAGCCCATGCCAAAGCATAACAAGTTTTCTCGAGCGGTGAGTATCTTGTTTCACAGTCGGTAAACTTTTTGCTAAGGTAGTATATTGCTTGCTCTTTTCGACCAGACTCGTCATGCTGGCCCAAAACACACCCCATTGAATTGTCTAGCACTGTTAAGTACATAATCAAGGGTCTTCCTTCAACTGGTGGCATCAGAATCGGAGGTTCTTGGAGATACTTATTAATCTCATCAAAAGATATCTGGCATTCATCGTTCCATTCCATTACTTGATCTTTCTTTAGCAACTTAAAGATTTGTTCACAAGTAGAAGTTAATTGGAAAATAAATCTTGCAATGTAGTTCAGGCGTCCCAAGAAACCTCTGACTTCCTTTTCAGTACGGGGAGCAGGCATATCTTGTATAGCTTTTACCTTCGCGGGGTCAACTTCAATACCTTTACCACTGACAATGAAACCCAAGAGTTTACCAGATCTAACTCCAAAGGTACATTTCTTTGGATTCAATCTCAAATTGTATTTCTTCAACCTCTCAAATAACTTGTGCAGGTGGTCAAGATGTTCTTCTTCAGTCTAGGACCTGGCTATCATGTCATCAACATATACCTCTATTTCATGATGAATCATATCATGGAACAAGGCTACCATAGCACGCTGATAAGTTGCCCCAACATTCTTCAAACCAAATGGCATTACCTTGTAACAAAAGGTGCCCCATTGTGTGACGAATGTAGTCTTCTCCACATCTTCGGGTGCCATCTTAATCTGATTGTAACCAGAGAAACCATCCATAAAAGAGAATACCTTATGTTGAGTAGTGTTGTCTACCAGAACATCAATGTGTGGAAGTGGAAAATCATCTTTAGGGCTGGCTTTGTTCAGATCCCTGTAATCCACGCACATGCGAACTTTTCCATCCTTCTTCGGTACTGGTACCACATTAGCAACCCATTGGGGATAAGAAGTGACATCTAGGAATCCTGCCTCGAATTGTTTTATTACTTCAGCTTTAATCTTTTCTGACATATCTGGGTCCATACGATGAACTTTCTGCTTTATTGGGCGACAATCTTCCTTCATCGGTAGACGGTGAACCACAATATATGTATCCAGCCCTGGCATATCTTCACAAGACCAAGCAAAGAGATCCACATAATCGCGTAGCATCTGAACTAACCTGTTTTTAACACTGTCTTCTAATCTAGCTCCTATCTTGACCTCTTTTATGTCTTCCTAAGTTCCTAGATTCACAACTTCGATTGGTTCTTCATGCGGCTGTATAACTTTCTCTTCTTACCGTAGCAGCCTAGCAAGTTTAGCAGGCACTTCACAATCTTCCTCATTTCCATCCTCGGCATGGTAGATTGGATTTTCGAAGTCATAATTAGCAATAGCAGAACTGTTATCAATAGGATCCGGAATGGATGAGGATCTGCATTTTAGTTACGTGGGTGTGTGTAAGAACACATAGCTTTTTTTTGAAAAAAGAAAATAAAAATAAAGACAGGGAGCGCAATATTTATGAAAGCAAAACGTCCAATGATTTTATTAATGAAGATATGCAAATGAAATGACAACCCTTAACAAGCATACCATTGTGCCACGAGCAAGGCACAAGACTTAAAAGTTTTTAAATTGTTCAAAGTTACAAGGCCAAAATAAAGAAAGACAAAAAACAACAATTACTCTTTACTAAAGGAGATAGGAAAGAAATCTTCAGCCTTCCAATTGTTGAGTCCATTTCCAACGGTGGGAAATATCCAATTGTCCAAGTTGCAGTCTTCATTAGAGTCTTCCATAACATTGACATTATCTCTCTAGATTCCTTGATTGGTAATACGAATAGCACAAGCACGACGAACAGCCTTCTGAGCCTCTTCTTCAACTACAGCTCTAACATCCTTCAGAGAGGCCATGGTAGGAGGTTTTCGGGTAACAACAGGAACTTTCTTAACAGTAGGAACATTCTGAAGAACCATTTCAAAGGTCTGGCAAGGAGTTTCAACAAATTCACCCTCCATTTCTACATACCTGAAATTATTGACGTGACTGACCATATACTCCTCTTCACCATAGACAATGGCAATCTTACCCTTCAATGGATACTTCAACTTCTGGTGTAAAGTAGAGGTCACAGCACCTACCCCATGTATCCAAGGGCACCCAAGCAAGCAAGAATAATCAGGGCGGATATCCATCACATAGAAAGTGGAATCAAAAACTTGAGATCCTACTTTGATTGGGAGGTCTACTTCTCCATGTACCATTCTTCTTGAACCATCAAAGGCTCTCACCACCACATTGTTAGGTCTTAGTACAACATTTTAAGAGTTGAGCTTATCGAGAACAGCCATTGGTAACACATTCAACGAGGAACCATTATCCACCAGCACATGAGACAAAGTAGTGCCCCTACACTCAATGGAGATATGCAAAGCTCTGTTATGGTTTCTCTTATCGGGAGTTAAATCAGCATCAGAAAAGCCTAAGCCATTATCATTCGTCAGATTAGCAACACGATTCTCAAACTGGTCCACAGAGATCTCATGTGGTACATGAGCAGACTTTAGAAACTTCACCAAAGCCTTAGCATGGGCTTCAGAGCACAGTAGTAGAGACAACATAGAAATTTTGGAGGGAGTATGCCCCAATTGTTCAACAACATCATAATTACTCTTGCGGATGATCTTCAGAACTTCCTCCATCGGCTTAGAGAGATCTTCAACAACTGGTGTTTCAGCTTGGCCAAGCTTAATCATAGGTGCTTTGCCTCGAGCTTCAGTACTTGGCCCAGAGGAGGAGATATGAACTGGAGTTGCAGTATTCTTTGAGATATTCTTAGGAGAGAAAATCCTTCCACTTCTAGTCACCTTACTAGTCCCAACAATATTGTCGATGTCCGAATTAATATCTTCAGTAAGTATATCAGTCAAAGGTTCTTGTTTAACACCATGGATATAAACATCAGCACCATAGTTCCAGGGAATAACTTTGTCGGAAGAATATGGAATTGGACCAGGAGTAGTAATAATCAGGGGAGCCACCATTGGCTCAGCAGTAATCTTCATAGGACCTTCAGCATTAATCCTCACAGGAATTTTAGTAACCATGGAAACGTCTTGAATCTTCAGATCTTGAGAAAAACCTTCACACAAGCTTTCTACAGAGGGATTCTTCTCAAACAATATTGTACGACTGCCCATCAAACGCTAATACCTTCTTTCAGCTGCCAACAAACCTTTGGATTGGCAGATACAGTAACAACAGTCTTCATTGCAACCCAGAAAACCGCCTTGCATCAACTTCTTCTTAACAATCATCAGAGGAGTAGTCAGATCAGTCACCATAGAAACATAAGAACTATCATCAACAACATTAACAGTCTTCTCATGCTTAGGCATAGGAGCAGTAATCACATTAGGAGTCTCAAGAAGGTCAAACTCAATTTCTCCAGCATCAATCATATCTTGGATCTTATTCTTCAACGCCCAACAGTTATTAGTATCATGCTCGGGGAAGTTCGAGTGATATGCACACCTTACATTGGAATTGTAACGAGGAGAGGAAGTATTGAGGTTAGTAGGAGGATCCCTCACAGTAATCAGCTCCCCTTTCAGCATGTGTTGCAATGCCTGAGCCAATGACATGTTGAGCTTTGTAAACACTCTCTTGGGTGCACCTTGCTTAGGCTGATTATTCGGTTGTTGATTCTGTTGTGTAGGTGCAGGGTTGGAGATCAGAACTGCCCCCACAAATTGATTCCGGATGTTCTTATTATGACCCTGTTGACCATAAACAACATTAGATTCTTTTTTCCCACCAGAAGTCTTCTTAGCCGTACTTGAAGAGGCATCTATCTGTATCTTACCACTTCGTATACCATTTTCCACACGTTCTCCAATCATTATCAACTCGATGAAACCAGATGACAAGCTTCCAATCAGATGACTATAAAAAGGACCAGTCAGCATACTCATAAACATATCAACCAATTCCCTGTCAGTCAAGGGAGGTTGAAATCTTCTTGTAAGATCTCTCCATTTCTGTGCATACTCCTTGAAACTTTCTTTGGAACCCATGGACTTGCTCTGAAGTTGAATGCGATTTGGCGCCAAATCAGAATTATATTGATATTGCCTGTAGAAAGCTTCAGCAAGATCACTCCAGGTTTGGACGTTAATGCTCTCAAGTTGGTAATACCACTCCAATTGGGCTCCTGTTAAGCTTTTCTGGAAGAAATGAATCCATAGCTTCTTATCAGCAATATGGGGTTGGATTCTTCGACATAAGACCTCAAATAGCTTCGGGCATGAGACACCATCATATATCCCAAAAACAGGAAGTTTGAGCCCAATAGGAATGACAACTCCATGAATCGAACTCAAATCTTCAAAGTCAAAACCATACGTCTTCTGCAGATCCATAGCATTCACTCGGTCTTCCAGCAGCTTAATCTTTGCACTGTCAGTAGGATCATGATAATAATTTTCCTCCCAATCAAAATCACCAATAGCATCATGCAGACTGTCTTCTTTCTTCGCCGAGTATTCCTCTTTAGAATTCTCACTTTCATCATCAGTCTTGGCTGGACCCTTGAACCTCCGACCCAGGTTGATAAGGCCAACTGATTTCTTGGTTTTCTTCTTTTCCTTCTTGCGCAGAAGTGCCTTCAATTCTTCTTGTCCCTTGGTCAAGTTCAGGATTATCTATTGAAATTGAGCATGTTGAGCTTGAAGTTCTTGGATAGTTTGATCGGGAGCCATTTATGCTGAAATAAACAGCGAGAAGATGAGAAACCTGTAACGGAAACTTGTTATGCAATAATATGGTATGAAGATGCATATGCAATGTTTTCAAAGACCGCAGGATTGAAATTTGTTGAAAACAGGCAGAAATAAATTTTTTATTAGTACACATAAAATAGTATTGCCCCTTGGGCTTACAGATGAAGGAACATAGAAATTATAAAGAAAATAAAGCATATGAGATTCAATTCTCCCATAGACGCTTTCTCTTTGGGTTGAGATAGGTATTGAGATTCCGCTCCTCGTGAAGTTGCTTTGTTAGCTCCAACACCTTGTCTTTGTAAGCATGAAATTGAGTCTCAAAGGTATCTCTTTCCTCCTTCAGTTGAATCCAAGACTTCTGCAACTCTTCCAGATCTGTAGGCATGTCTGGATGAAGAATAGTATAAGAAACATCTCCTTCAGCAACAGGCTCCACAGTTATTGGTAGGACAGCAGGGTATGGCATCATAAGAGTCTGAGCACGAGACCGCACCCATCTGAGATAAGGTTCCATAGGAATGGAGTGCTTTGGTTCCAAAGTGTTGTTGTTGATCTTATTCACCATGCTCCAAGCTCGTATACACCTTTGATGGTAATCTTGAAGATCGTTGTCGTAATCAAACATAATACCCTGAATAAGCATGTCATGAGGACCATTACTCCGAGCGTAACCAAACTGACGTAGTGCTAGAGAAGCATTGTAGGTAATGCCTCCTCTTATGCCAAGGAGTGGAACATTAGGTAATTCTCCGCAACGGTAAATGATAGTGACATTCTCCATAGATCTGCAACACCAATGAATGTCTGAATAAGAAAGTGACATTATTCTTTTAGACCACCTCCAACCTTGCACATTCTTCATCACAGATCGAGGAAGGTGTGAAATAAACCACCTTGATAGTAGAGGTATGAAACACGTCAGAGTTCATCTCGCCTTCGTAGTACGAGTATGAAGAGAGTGTAAGATATCTCCAAGCAAAGTAGGCACCGGATTGTGAGTCAAAAATATGTTGATGGTGTGTACATCTATGAACTGGTCTGGATTAGGGAACAACACTAAACCATAAATCAATAAGGCTAAGATCTCCTCAAAGGCATCATAACTCATAGCATCCAGGAATATCTGGGCTTTCTCCATCAATACCTTAGCATGAATACCCTTAGTTCCACTTCTCGTTTCCAATACAATGTCTGACTTCCTTAGATGTAGGGTTGCAGCAATGACTTCAGGTTTAGGCTCTTTCCCTAAGCCTGTGAAAGGTTTCTGATCAAGGATAGGCACACCAAGTAATTTGGAGAATTCTTCCATGTGGGCACCAGCTGATAATCAGGAAATGTGAAGCAATGATGTTTAGGATCAAAGAACTGGAACAGAACACTCATCATATCTTCATCAAACCCTGAAGTAACCAAGTCAAGTAGGTGACCATGCTTCTTGATGAATTGAGAGCTTTCAGAAACTTTAGAGACCAATTCCTTAAGCTTGGGAGGTATCCTTACAAAGTTGACTCGGATAGTGTTCCTACGAGCGGAAGCCATAACCTGCAACAAAGAACAAAGATAAATCCTTTGGTCCTACGAGCGGATGTCATGATGTTATGATGTTATGATGTTATGTCCAAACATAAAAATGTGGCACACACAAGCAATTCACACAACAACCCTAGGTTTAGAGGCTTGCATGAGGTTTAAAGGTAAGTACCCTCCCATTGAAGTTTAGTTGGTTCATCCTGTCCTAGAAATAATAACCGGGTTCTACGGGATTTCAATATCATTGATTCTTCTCAAAGGTTGTTGTTCCGTAGGCAACTGACTTGCCAACCAAAACTCTCTTAGATTAGAATCTCAATGAGTGTAGTATCGAGTATCAACCAACTTCAGTCTTCACCAATGCCGGTTATCTCACTACTTTCTAAAGGCTAAGATGGGTCAATTAGGGTTCTAAAAGTTAGTTAGTGTTAATGACAACGTATGGCAGTCTCATATTATCCTCAACTGACTTAAGGAACATAAGTACCCACCAAGAAGTCACACTAACTGTAGCCACCAGATCAACCATATCGGTATACGTCGTACAATTTCCTTGGTCTATTGCTACTTACCTAAGGTACACTAGATCCGGGTTAGGATCTTTCAAATAAAAGCCCAACAAGTAAGTAAAGCAAGCAAGACAAACAAATAAGTGATATAATTCCTAAGGGAACCCCTCTTTTACCAAGTAGTCCCCAGCAGAGTCGCCAGTTCTGTAACACAGTGGGAGAACTGACTTGGTGTTTTTGTTTGACAAAAACATGTGCGAGTAGCAAGAGTCGCCACCGACTTTTATTTTATCCAATAGGAAAGGCTATAAAAGAACAGGAAAGACCTTTTTGAAAATATTTTTGAGTTCGGGGGGTAGGTTATATAAAGGAAAGTTGTTAGAACCCTTTATATCCATGGGCTCTTAGTTACTTAGCTCACTTGTTTGTTTGAAAAGTAATGTGAAGTGTATGTTTAGAAAATATTTTCAGAAGTTCTTTGTAGTGATCCTCGTATGGATGTATACAAAGCCTTGAGTTTGGAAATATTTTGAAAGTGGGGTGTAAAGAATGTTTTTTGAAAAAAGTGAGCAAGTATTTAAGTGCTACCTACCATAAGTTTGTAAGGTATATCTTGTTATTTATTTCCTTTAAGGGTAAGACTGTCCTTACTATTAGTGAGTAAGTAGTCTTTACCTTGGATTTTAAGGGACGGGCGTAGGGTCATCGTATGGTCAAAGAAGGCAACATGTAGGGGTGCCTTAGTAATTCGAAGGGACTATCATCATTTTTGTAGGGTTATCGAGGGACAAGATCATTTATTCCGTAGGCAACTTCGAAGGGACTATGATCCTTTTAACTTTAAAGGGACTTGATGATTTATCTGTTTGCAGGGACATTGCTTAAGACACCCCTACGTTCGAGGGACTTGACGATATTAAGGCAACTAAGAGGGGTAACCCTAGGAGGTGTAGATGGCGATCGTAGAACGATTGACTTACGTGTGTGAGTGATTATTTTCAGATATTTATTTTATTATTGATTCTCTAAGTCAAATTTATTCAATTAGATCTTTTCACGCCCTAGATTACTAACCAAGCAATTAAATGTTTACGGAAATAATAATAAAAACAAGAAATAAAGTCTTAAACTATTACACGGCTTCAGGGCAATTACAGAATAATCGGTGCGAAAAAATAAATTACATAAGGAAAATCCTATACAATCCTCTAAATAATATAAATAAAGCAATGAAAATAAATTAAATTAGGAAATTAATTGTTTTTAAAAAAAAGATCAAGTTTAGAAAATTAGGGTTAGTGAAAAATTAGGGGTTTTAAATTAATCTAAACCTAGTTATATTCATTTACAATTTTAATTAATAAAAAAAAGTTATGTGAGAGAAAAAAAATATAAAATTATATTATAAAATTTATTTTAAGAAAAATAATTAGTGAGCAGTTAGTAAAGATTAATGGTTAATTAAATTAATAATAATGTTTTAATAATAATAATTATAAAACATAAAAAAAAAGGAAGAAATTCACTAAATATAAATGGGGGAAGGCCTGAAAATGTTCGTTCGAAGAGTTTCGACTCTTGAAAAGCTTATGCCTTAACCATGCCACTTCTTGAAACCTGCATCATATCTTGCAAACAAATTATCAAAACAAACCTAAACATGATTATGAAGATCATTATGAACAGAAAATATGATAAAGTGCAATGAAATCAAAGATTAGAAAGCAAAAAAAAAGAAAAAAAAGAAAAGAATGAGAGGCAGCATGTTAATGGGATGCACTTCGTGAGGTCTCAACCTTCAAGTCTTTGTGGGATAAGTTCCTAGGATCTTGAGGAATGTGAATGGACTTGTAGAGCGATCGAATCTTATTGCAACACTGTTTTAATATTTTTCTGAGGTTCTTATGGCTTCCAAAAAAAAATTCTCTCCTCCTTTTTCATTCTGACCTTGTTGTGTATATAAAGTAGTGTAAATTAGGGTAAACAATTGGGCCTTGGTTGGAGTTTTATAAGTTGCTTGAAGATGAAGGAGCCAATTATCATAATTGTCAAAAAAATCAAATTAAATCATACCATATTGGTCTTGAACGAATTTGGATGATTTCAATCACTTTGAATACCATATATTTGATCCCAAAATAAATCTTAAATCAAATCTTTGATTTTTTATAATTTATTTTAATTAAAAATTATTTTAAATGATAAAAATAAAAAATAATATAAAATAAATGATAAAAATCAGAAAACATGGTCATTGGGTCGTGAATGACTTTATCTTCAAGTTTGGGTTGCAATTTTATGGGCCCATTTGGAAAGAATTGGAGTTATGTCCCTTTTTACTTCATACACCCCTTGAAAAATTACCAACTTTGACAATGCATAACTTCCTCAATTTTAATGCTATGGAGGTGTTCTAGGACTTTTTAGAAATCTTAGGGTATCCTCTAATCAACCATTTTGGTCCCATGTCCATATTTTTTTACCATTTTTAAATTATGAGCTTTGGAAAAAGTTGACTTTTTGTTGACTTTCAAAAGGACCTATAATGTCTTGGCTCATATCTTTCAAATGAAGCATTTTTAGGCTTGGTTTGTGAGACACAAAGTTGTAGAGAATTGAACTTCCTTCAAAATGAGCTTTAGATAGGAAATTTTTGATCAAACGTGTGAAAGTTATGGCTGGTCAAAGTTCAGTTGACTTTTCCTTCACAAAACCCTAATTTAGAAACTTCTGATTCTTGATGATCTGAGGTTTCCCTAATGAATCATGATCGACCCTTGATCAAATGATGAATTTCACCTCGTAATCTTGATGTTGACCAAAAATATTGAAGTTTGACTTTGAGTTGTCCTGAGTTGACTTTTTGACCAAGTTAATTGATTTTTAGGTATCTGAGCATCTGACTGGCCAAACTTGTGAGGAAAGCTCTGAAACTTGACATGGGGATTCTTTGAAGTATGTGGGATGTTATGAAGTCCATTTTAAGTTTTAGAAGTCCATTTTGCTCGGGGAGACTCAAAACTCTAGTTCTTAGATCCACTGTTCAGGAGGAGGCCTTGATGAAACCTTCAATCCCTTTGACCAATTGCGAGTCTGGTGACTATTAAGTAACCTCTTGGGACACATTGTCTTGAATATGGGAGGGTAAATTTTGGGGTACATCACATACTTCCCCGACAGAGCTTATATGGATTTTCCTTATCCCTTATAAGAGTCAGGAGGATTTAGTTTGTTGTGTTTCCTCAACAGATCTTTCTATCCTCCAACGAAGTTCACATTGTTATTCCTTCAGTGGGTTGTTGGTAATAAAAGATTCAACTTTGGGTTGTTCTCCCCAAACATTATCTCTTTCTCCCTAGAGATATAAGCCTTGTAGCAAGATTTTGTTCTTTTGATTGCTCTTATGTATCTCCAAATGGAATCTCTGACAGTTCATCTTTCACCAGTATTGAGATTTAGCTGAGTATCCGGTTTTACTGTGGTGATTGGTCATCCCTAGTTTTCCTATGTGTTTGTTTTATCAGCATACACATGCATGCATTTATTCATTCATACATGCTTCATGCAAATTCCTGTTCATTGTGCATTTCACGGTGTTTTGGTTCACTCTTTGGTGTTGTAATCCCCACAGAGCGTGTATTTCTCTATTAGAATTTCTATCCCTAAGTAGAAAGTGATATCCTTTCTAATTCCCCACTGAGTTCATTCCTCATGGGAGGTTTTTGCTTTAGTTTTCCTCCCCATCTTTAATCTAGATGGAATTACTCCCTAGTTGAGTTATTTTCGCATTTGGTCGAGTCTTTTTTTACTGTTTCTCTCTAGCTTATTCTTGGATTGAACTTTGGTCTCCTGCAACAGTTATTTTGACATCTCTAGGTTATGCAACCCGGATGATAAGAAGGAATTTATTTTCCATCAAATGGCATCTCCCCCAAAAGTCTCAAAGGGAAGTTTGGTGAAGTTATTTTCCATCAAATAGCATATCTCCGAAAAGGCTCGAAGGGAAGTTTGGTGAAGTTATTTTCCATCAAATGGCATATCTTCGGAAAAGTCCCGCAGAGAATTTTGTTGTTAAATTTATCTAACCTGCCCGTATCTCTTTTAAAGATCCCCGATAGAGTTATTGATTCCTAATTCCTAGCAAATGGAAGTCCCTTTAGCAGAGACAGTTTGTATTTAGTATTTTTTTTTTCAAGTTTAAGACTTGATTAAAGAAGAATATGAGCCCTACCCTTATAGTGGAAGCTTGTTATCATTCGACTTGGTTCATTATTTGAACAGGTGTTTATCTCCTAGTTTGAGAATCTTGTTGCGATCTAGAGGATATTACATCCCCAACAGATGGTTATCTCTTTGAGAAGTTTGTTGTGTGATTTTACTTGCCCACGTTTCTTTTGAGTATTCCCGACAAGGTTTTTATTTATCTCTGCAAGTGGTTATCCTTGTGAAGCTTGTCTGTTATCTCGTTATTATTTGACTACCAAGGACTCATTCCCCAAGAGAGAAATGACTTTGAGATTCCCCAATGTAGTCCATATTTTCTTTCCAATATGTTAAGTCGTAGTTTCATTTACACATTTTTCCAGCTCTTGTGGAATTATACATTTCTTAGATGGAGCTCTCTTTTTGTTTATCCCCTACAGAGTTTCTTTTGTTTAATTTCTCCAACAGTTATTTGTCTCTTGTGGCATCTTTTTCCACAGTATTCTATGTCTGCTTTCATTCATATCATAATCATTTTTACGGTATGTTAGGGGCAAAAATTGGGTCTTCTATATTTAAGTCTATTCTATCTCGTCAAGAAAAAGATCTCAACCTTTATAACTCTGAATAGAAGAAACTTGAATTGGGGCATCTGTCATACCCTAATTTTTAACCCTAAGATCCCATCTCATTTGCATCTTCACAATGCATCAAGATCACAAACATGGTTCTTCCCTAGTCCCACATCCTTGGGTTTGGCCTTGTAGAGATCACCAAACACCTTTCTTTGTATCTTTTCATTTTTGTTTATATATTTTTTATTTCACTAACCACTAATTAAAATATCAAAAATATGTCTTGTATATCTTTTTGTTTCTTTGCAATGTAGGGTTTTGCATAAAGAACACCATGAATGATTCATTTACTAGGGTTTTGCTCCCTTAAGCCAAGTATGGTCAACACTTGGTTACTAAGGATAATCCTATCAAGCCATGGCCTCTAATCTCAAAGTGTTTGATCTCAAGCATCAATCAATCTCATGTTGATCAAAGATATCTCAAGGTTTAGTAGCTTGTTTCTCAAGAAAAGTCAAAGGTTCATGTGTTTATTTTCGTGCCTTCATCAACAAGTTACTTCAAACTTTGGTCAATATAATCAAGGGAAACTAAAAGGCACCTTATTTTTATCTTATATGATGATCCATGTGCTTTGAAGTGTAAGAAAAAATCAAGATCACAAGTTGATTCAAGGAGTTTGACCTAAAAGTCAATACTTTCAAGTCAAAGTTCCAAAGGGCACAACTCCTTCAATTCTCAATATTTTTGAATACTTAATTTTTTCATATGACTCTTCTCAACATCCTCTTCAACTTCTCTTTACATGACAAGATCCACTTGTGCTTGGAGGATCATCAAAAGTTTGGAGACATTATAGGTCATTTGTGAACTTAGTGAAATTTGACATATTTTCAAGTGACTTTTTGTCATCTTTTAAGGATCACAACTTCTTCAATTTTCAAAATATGGAGTCCATTACTTTGAATAATACTCTTTATTATGCACTACAAGATTTCTTCAATGATCAAAGTCAAATTATGCTTGGAAGGCCTTGTAATTCATTGATACATTATAGGTCATTTTCAGCCATTTGGACTTAGAATTTTTCAAGTTTGGTTTGCCAGATTTTTGTGCCAACTTTGACATGCCATAAATTTTTGACCAAGCATCCAAATGAAACCTTTCTTGTCACATTGTGATCTTTTCTATGATGTTGATCAATTGCAAAAATAATTGGATGAAAAAGCCTCTTGTACAAGTTTCCCCTTTGATGCAAACATGGTGACTTGGAACTGAAGTTTCACGCCATGATCAGATTTTTGTTTCAACTAATCTTTAATTACAAGTCAAATTAGCACATGAAATGCATCTAAACATGATTAACCAAGTCGTATGAAGTTAAATGAGTGGTAAAACACATGGTTTGGCTGAGTTTTGAGCTAATTTTAAGTCACACTTTTGCCATGATGAGGGTGCACATGATTACACTAATTTTTCACTCAATTCACCCCTATCAACATTCCATCATCTTCAGCTATAAATAGAGGTTCATTCTACATTCATTTTCAAAATTTTGAGAGCCATAAAACTCCTGCTCCACCTTCAAATTTTCTGCAAAAAAAGTAAGTTATCATGTTTCAATTTCCAGCCACTCTCACTTCCATTTCTTGATTCCATAAGCTTTATCATGTTCCTCTGAAGCTTCTGCAACAAATTACAAGCTCTAAGACTCTCTTAATTGCTCTAACCAATCCAATTTTAGAGCTTCTCAAATCGTTTTTGGACAAGGTAGTTTAAAGTTCAATTTTCACTCAAACAAGTTACCACAAGGTAGTTCTGAGCTAAGTTCCACCATGAGCGCACATTTTTGGATCATGAGATCTGTCACATCAGATTAATGAAATGAATCTAATGCGTTTGATTTTTTCTATTTTATTTTCTTTTCTGTTTTTATTTTAAAATTTCATTTTGTTTTAGAAATTTATAGAAAATTTATTTTAACTCCAAAAAACCTGAAAATCATTTCTAAAATTTTCTTTTACTTTTCTCTTTCTGATTATATATTTTTCATATTTTATTTTTGTCATATGATATTTTTCATGTTTTTTCTCTTTTTTTGAGCATTTTAATTAGTTTAAAAATATTTTTATGCATTAAAAAATTCTTAAAATTTGTATATAGCATTCTCATGTTGTTTCAGACCTGTGTGATTTTTCTTGATCATTTCTCATTTAATTTGATGCATCATTTGCATTTTCATCTTTATTTTCATTTTAAAACTCATTTTATAAATCAATTTATTGCATATTAATTCATATTATTACATTTTAATATTGTTTGACCTTTGCTGACTTCTGTTTAGCTTGGATCTTAGTTGATTTGACCATATGTCTCATCAAGATCAATAGATCTTGGGTGTTGATATGGTGAAAACCCTAATCCACCAAAATGGATGATTGAATTTGATGATGGCTTGATCATGACTTGCATCCAATTTGGTTTTACCTTATTGCTTGTTCCTCTCTTCTTCATCCCTTTCTTTTTATTTCCACCCTTCTTTGGATCAATTGGAAGATGTTGAATGTCACCTTGTTCATGAGACCTTAAGTGGTACTTGATGAACTTTTATCAATTCAAATCTACCATTTGATTGATCATTTGATCAATTAAGTTACTTTGGATTTATGCATAAGTTTGTCCAAAGTACTATGAAAAGTTGATTGATGTAGTAGATCCATCTTTCCTTGACTTAGGTCTTGATCAACCTTATTTTGACTTGTGCTACATGTTTTAGAAGTGTGATATTTATATCACATCTCTAACATGTATGGTATATAGATTGTTATTGACTGGCCTCCCATAGTATGGTCTTTCTCATAAATTGTGCTATGATTTCTTAACATAGCGCTAAATTTATCCCTAAATGGTAAGTGATCATATTGGTCCATTTTTAGATATGAGTCATCTTTAGTTTGATGTAAATCTCCTATCTTCATAATGTGTAGTTTCTTTTCCACCTAAGAGAGCTAGTCGCATACTTGTTGATTTTATCCAAGTTGGAGCCCTTCTCAAAGAATGATGCAAAGTTCTCACACATTGTTGGGTTGATTAGTTAAGTAACCTATTTTAAATGACAAAATATCTTCCTTAACACTAAAACTAACTTTTAATTGTACTAACTTTATTTTATGCCTTTTATTTTATGCTCAATTACCTTTATTCTCTTTATCTTTATGCTTTTACTTTTATGCTCTTTATTTTATGCTTATCATTATCATATCATATTATTCATCTTGTTTATGTTTATGTCTTTTTCTCTTTCTCCATTTGGACTTTCTTTTTCCTTTAAAGACATTAATAAAGGCTTAAACATCTTAAAACTCTTAATGTGTTCCTTGGACTTCTTGGGGACAATCCTTTGCTCATGTAATTATGGACTTAGAATTAGGATCCTTGACCAATGATTTGGAGTTATATCTTAAGACCTTGGATCTTACTTGGCACTTTGACCTTGAGATACCTCTAGAGAAGACTTGGTTTTCATCTGATGCTTGGTTCTCTTATGACTGGTTTTCCCTGCTTATCTTATTGCTTATCTTTGTTGCTTAAGTCCAAAGGATGAGAGTTTTGGCTTGTTATGTCAAAGGCTTGTATCTTGGTTAGATATTTCCTTCCTTAGCTTTTATTTTATGCTTTAGGGTAGCCTCTTCGTCTCCTCCCCTTCTTCAATTTTCAAAATCTTCTTCCTTTTTCAAAACCTTCTTCTTTCAAACTAGAACCACTTTCATAATAAACCTTGATTTTGTCAATTGCATTTTCAAACTTATTTTCTTAATAAATGCTAATCAATCTTAAGCTTATTTTGAACATTTTCAAAAGACTTAAAAAGCACTTAATCCATTCAAATCATTTTGTGCTTTTGTGCACTTTTCCTTTTAAAACTTTTCATAAGGTTTAGACATGAGTCATTTTTGTAACACCCATTCTAATTATTTAGTCTTTCCGGTGTTATTTTATTTCGGCGTGTCTTTTGTGGAGATTATGTAAGAAACTATAGCCTTTAATATTAATATAATATAATTGATAATGATAATAATTTTATAATTAATAGTATTATTATTATTATTATTATTATTAATATTATTGGAATTATTGTTGGAATAAAAGAAATAAGGAATAAGAGTTATAAAGGGGTATTAGTGAGTTTTGGGAAAGGAGGAACGAAAGAACACGATAAAGAAGAGTGGGGGAGAAAGACTGAAGAGGAAGAACAAGGGAGGAAGAGAAACAAGGAAGAGCAATCAGATTCGTAGGAATTCTTCAACGATCGAAGCGATTAATCGAGGTAGGGGCAGAAACGGATTGGGATTGGTAATTGCATGAATTGGGTAGTTGGGGATTCCTTAACCCCATAGGGATTTGATGATTATGATTAGTTTGTTGTTATGTTTCTGTTCATTTTTGTCATGGTGAACTCCTTGCATGTGATTGCATAAGGATTGTTTGGGTGGTTTGGGTGATTCTGAGTAGTTTACCGTTTTGGGTCGAAAATGATTTAATTGGTAGAATTGACATTTTATCGGGTAAAGTCTGGAATAAATAGTGTGGTTTAGTCATAGAATGCTAACTGCTGGGACTGGTTTGGTGAGAATCGGACGATTTTTGAGCTTCTGATGAATTTCTGAACAGTGAGGGTTTTGTGAAATCGCAGACGTTCGCCAGCACCTTCGCTGAGCGAGCTAGTAGCGAGCAATCGCCAGGAATTCGCTTGGCGAGTTGGGTAGCGAATACTTCCAGTAGCCACTGTCTGCCTTCGCTAGCAGGTTCGCTAGGCGAATGAGGCAGTGAGCGTTCGCTGAGGCCTTGTTGGGCGAGTAAGCCAGCGAGCGTGACAGAAACGTGATTTTGTGCAGTTTTGCTCTGTGATTCGTTTTGTGGGATTCCTTGGGTTGTGATAGGTAGAGAGATAGTGAGGTGATCGGGAGGATCATATGTACTCAGTGTTCTATGTAAATTTCCCTATTATTTAATTTGATTGACATAATTGATTGGTGTGTATATATCTGTGTATATATGATGTATGGTGATGTGATCAGTAGGATCGTGTGCACTTAGTGTGCTTGATGTTTATGTGTTGTGCATTTGGTGTTGTGCATAGCATGGTGTCTTGGTGGGATGGATCATGTCTCAGAAGGAGCGTAAGTGATCCACCCTTACTCCTTTGTGGAGAATGGTGGGGTTGAATCATGTCTCAGGAGGAGCGTAAGTGATTCACCCGTACTCCCTTGTGGAGAATGGTGGGATGGATCATGTCTCAGGAGGAGCGTAAGTGATCCATCCGTACTCCTTTGTGGAGAATTGCGGAGTTGAATCATGTCTCAGGAGGAGCGTAAGTGATTCACCCGTACTCCTTTGTGGAGAATGGTGGGGATAGATTATGTCTCAGGAGGAGTGTAAGTGATCTATTTCGGGGTTCGATTGAATGAACCATTGAGTCGGTACCGCATGCATGGTGTTGAGTTGCATTCTTGCATTATTATATGTTGTGTTGATGATTGAACAGTAGGTCGTGTTTGATGTTTGTAGGGTGATGATTTGTTTATTTACTGCCTTTTATTCATGTATTTTATTACCGATAATTTTGATCATGTTTTCTCACCCCTTTGTTGTTGTTGTTGTGGTCTGTGCTTCTTCGGAAGTACAGATAATCCAGGTGCATAGTTAGCTTGGATAGTGGTGTGCGAGTCGAGTCCTAGGATGCTCTGATACGTAACACGGGACTTGGGAGTTTAATTTTTTTATGATTGGATTTGTTGTATTCCTGTGACGTATCTTATTTTGGTGAACCTTCTTAATGAATATTTTATGTAAATTGGCGGATGGCCGAGAATGATGTACTAATGATAATTTTCGCTGCTTTATTTTGAAAACCATCTAATGAAGTGTTTTGTTGAATTTTGTGAATGTGACATCCCACTTTTGAAAGGGAAACTCTGATATTTATTTTATTTAATTGTATTTTATTTTAATTTGGGAAGTGGGGTTTACAAGTTGGTATTAGAGCAGGTCGGTCCGTCCGGCCAGTGTAGTAGTTGAGTCTGTTCGTAGGATAGAGGTTGTGTACCTTTTAACCTAGTGTTATTTTGGTTGAGCAGTATGGCAGGAAGGAATGATGCTGCTTTGGCTGCATTTGTGCAAGCGATGGCGCAGGTGGTTGCTAATCAGAACCAAGATGTGGGTGCGCAATTCAGAGATTTGGCACAGGTTCAGAGTAATAAGCGATCGACGTTTGAAGGGGGAATTTTGGATCCTGACGCTGCACAGAAATGGATGAAGGCAATTGAGAAATTTTTCAGGACAATGGGTTGTAATGACGAGCAAAAAGTGAGGTTCGGTACTCACATGCTGGAAGGTGAAGCTGAGGCTTGGTGGGACAACAGTCACCAAATGTTGGAGGCTGCAGGAACTGCGATTACTTGGGATGTGTTTCGAACTGGTTTTCTGGAAAAGTATTTTCCGGAAGATATACGAGTGCTAAAGAGATAGAGTTTCTGGAGCTGAAGCAGGGTAATCTAACTATAGCAGAGTATGCTGCTAAATTTGAAGGGTTGGTGCAGTATTGTCCTTATTACAATACTGAAGAGGCGATGACTTCCAAGTGTTTGAAGTTTGAAAACGGGCTGCGTCCAGATATTAAGAGGGGGATCGTTTGTCAGAAGATCAGAAATTATCCTGAGCTGGTAAGCAGAAGCAGAATTTATGATAATGACAACCGGGCCAGGATTGCACACTATAAGGTTGCGAATGACCGTAAGGGTAAGCAGAGATTTGGTGGTACTCCTTACAGTGTTCCTAATGATAAGGGAAAACATAAGGCTGCTGCTGATAAGAAGCCCAGAGAAGGGAGAGCGTCTGCTGGTGTGAAATGTTTCTGATGTGGTGGCGCGGGGCATCGTGCTAATGATTGTCCGAATGAGGTGAAGAAGTGTTTCAAGTGTGGTAAGTCAGGACATGTGATGGCGGATTGCAGGGCTGTTATGCCTACCTGTTATAACTGTGGTGAGAAAGGTCATATCAATACTCATTGCGAGAAGCCGAAGAAGTCTCAGGTGCCTCAGGCCAGTGGTAAAGTATTTGCTGTGGTAGGAACTCAATCTGCCGGCGAGGTGTGTTCTATCAAAGGTACTTGTTTTATCAATAATGTTCCTTTGACTGCTATGATTGATACGGGTGCAACCCACTCGTTCATTTCTGTTGATTGTGTAAAGAGATTAAGATTGGTGCCATCTACTCTTGAGCATCGGGTGACTATTGAAACTCCCTCTATTGTTTCAGTGACTACTTCTTTGGTGTGTTTGAAGTGTCCACTGACTATTTTCGGTAGGAATTTTGGAGTGGATCTGATTTGTCTGCCACTTGGTAAGCTGGATGTTATTCTGGGTATGAACTGGTTGGAGTTCAACCGAGTCTACATCGATTGTTTTCGGAAGGTGTTGTTGTTCCTTACTCCAGAAGAGGAGGCATTGGCGAATTCCTTGTCTAATAAGGAATTGAGGACCTTGTTAGAGGACGAAGCTAAAATGTTTGCTTCATTTGCATCATTATCTGTTGACAGCAAGGCGTCACTGAAAGAGTTGACGGTGGTGAATGAATTTCCCGAAGTGTTCCCTGATGATATTACAGAATTACCTCCTACGAGAGAAGTTGAATTTAGCATTGATCTTGTTCCTGGTACGAGACCTATATCTATGGCACCGTACAGGATGTCGGCAGTGGAATTGGCCGAATTGAAATCTCATATTGGAGAATTGTTGGATAGGAAGTTTATCAGACCGAGTGTGTCACCGTGGGGAGCTCCAGTGCTGTTGATAAAGAAGAAGGATGGTAGTATGCGTCTGTGCATCGATTACCGTCAGTTGAATAAAGTGACCATTAAGAATAAGTATCCTCTTCCAAGGATTGATGATTTGATGGATCAGTTGGTGGGAGCTCGAGTGTTCAGTAAAATTGACTTGAGGTCGGGTTACCATCAGATCAGGGTGAAAGAAGGTGATATCTAGAAAACGGCATTTAGAACTCGTTATGTACATTACGAATATACTGTAATTCCTTTTGGAGTGTCTAATGTGCCGGGAGTGTTTATGGAGTATATGAACCGAATATTCCATTCTTATTTGGATCAGTTTATTGTTTTGTTTATTGATGATATACTGATTTATTCCAAGTCTGAAGAAGCGCATGCAGGACATTTGAGAATTTCTTTGCAAGTGCTGAAAGATAATAAGTTGTTTGCTAAACTATCGAAGTGTGAGTTCTGGATGAAGACTGTGAGTTTCTTGGGGCATGTGATATCTGGTGACGGTGTTGCGGTGGACCCATTGAAAGTGAGTGTGGTGCTGCAGTGGGAACCGCCGAAGACAGCAACGGAAATTAGAAGCTTTTTGGGTTTGGCAGGATATTACCGAAGGTTTATTGAGGGGTTTTCTAGTTTGGCGTTGCCATTGACCCAGTTGACGAGGAAGGATCAAGTTTTTGTGTGGGATGCTGCTTGTGAAGAAAGCTTTGAGGAACTGAAAAAGAGATTGATTACGGCACCGGTGTTAATATTGCCCAATCCGAGTGAACCTTTCATGGTGTATTGTGATGCGTCTAAGATGGGATTAGGCGGCGTTCTTGTGCAGAATGGTAAGGTGGTGGCGTATGCTTCACGGTAATTGAGGGTGCATGAAAGGAATTACCCTACTCATGACCTTGAATTGGCTACGGTAGTTTTCGTGTTAAAGATCTGGAGGCACTATTTGTATGGTTCGAGATTTGAGGTGTTTAGTGACCATAAGAGTCTGAAATATATGTTTGATCAGAAAGAGCTAAATATGAGACAGAGAAGATGGTTGGAATTCTTGAAGGATTACGATTTCAGTTTGAGTTATCATCCAGGAAAGGCGAACGTAGTAGCCGATGTTCTGAGCCGAAAAACAATTCATATGTCGGCTTTAATGGTAAAAGAAATGGAGCTAATTGAGTCGTTCAGAGATTTGAGCATGGTTTATGAAATTACGGCAGGTGGTGTGATGTTGGCCAAGTTGCAAGTGAATAATGATTTCTTGGATATGATTAGAGAGAACCAAAAGCTAGACATGAAGTTAGTAGATTTGATGCCTGGAGTAGGAAGTGACTCCGATAGTGATTTTAAGTTGGATAGCACAGGTGTGTTGAGATTCAGAGGCAGGATTTGTGTGTCGAATAATGATGAGCTGAAAAATTCAATTCTGAATGAAGGACATCGTAGTAGTTTGAGTATCCATCCGGGAGCTACGAAGATGTACCACGATTTAAGGAAAATATTTTGGTGGTCTGGTATGAAAAGAGATATAGCCCAGTTTGTTTACGCCTGTTTGACATGTCACAAATCAAAAGTGAAACATCAGAGACCTTCTGGATTGATGCAACCATTGGAAGTTCCGGTTTGGAAATGGGATTGTATAACCATGGATTTTGTTACAGGTTTGCCGAATACGGCGAGAGGATTTGATTCTATTTGGGTGATTATGGATCGACTTATGAAGTTTGCATATTTTGTGCCGGTCAATATCAGTTTTCCGTTGGAGAAGCTAGCAGAGATTTACATTCGGGTAATTGTGAAGCTTCATGGTGTTCCGTCGAGTATCGTGTCGGATAGAGATTTGAGGTTTACTTCAGAGTTTTGGAAGAGTTTACAGGAAGCTTTGGGTACTAAGTTGAAGTTGAGTTCAGCTTACCATCCGCAACCTGATGGTCAGTCAAAGAGGACTATTCAGTCGCTGGAGGATTTGCTAAGAGCTTGTGTGTTGGAAAAGGGTGGTGCGTGGGATACTCATTTACTGTTGATCGAGTTCACGTACAACAACAGTTACCATTCTAGTATCGGAATGGCACCGTTTGAAGCTTTATATGGTAGAAGATGCATAACTCATCTGTGCTGGTATGAGACGGGTGAGAATGTAGTATTGGGACCAGAAATTGTGCAGCAGACTACTGAGACAATTCAGATGATTCGTGAGAAAATGAAAGCGTCTCAGAGTAGGCAGAAAAGTTATCATGATAACCGGAGGAAAGAGCTGGAATTCAGTGAAGGTGATCATGTGTTTCTAAGAGTTAACCCAGTGACTGGTGTGGTTCGTGCGTTGAAGTCCAAGAAGTTGGATCCTAAGTTTATTGGGCCGTATCAAATTTTGCAGAGAGTTGGTGCTGTAGCTTATAGGGTGGCATTGCCGCCTGAACTGTCGAATTTACATGACGTGTTTCATGTGTCGCAACTTCAAAGGTATGTCGCGGATCCATCTCATGTGATTCAGAGAGAAGAAGTTCAAGTCATGGAGAATCTTACCGTTGAGACGATGCCGTTGAGGATAGAGGATCGTAAGATGAAACAACTCCGAGGGAAGGAGATATCTTTAGTGAAAGTGGCTTGGGGAGGTGCTGCAGAAAGTAGTGTGACCTGGGAATTGGAAAGCAGGATGCGGGAAGCGTATCCAGAATTGTTTCCATCAGGTAACTTTCGAGGACGAAAATATTTAAAGTGGGGGAGAGTTGTAACACCCATTCTAATTATTTAGTCTTTCCGGTGTTATTTTATTTCGGCGTGTCTTTTGTGGAGATTATGTAAGAAACTATAGCCTTTAATAGTAATATAATATAATTGATAATGATAATAATTTGATAATTAATAGTAATATTATTATTATTATTATTATTATTATTATTATTATTATTATTATTATTAATATTATTGGAATAAAAGAAATAAGGAATAAGAGTTATAAGGGGGTATTAGTGAGTTTTGGGAAAGGAGGAAAGAAAGAACACGATAAAGAAGAGTGGGGGAGAAAGAGTGGAGAGGAAGAACAAGGGAGGAAGAGAAACAAGGAAGAGCAATCAGATTTGTAGGAATTCTTCAACGATCGAAGCGATTAATCGAGGTAAAGGGGGAGAAACGGATTAGGATTGGTAATTGCATAAATTGGGTAGTTGGAGATTCCTTAACCCCATACGGATTTGATGATTATGATTAGTTTTTGTTGTGTTTCTGTTCATTTCTGTCATGGTGAACTCCTTGCATGTGATCGCATAAGGATTGTTTGGGTGGTTTGGGTGATTCTGAGTAGTTTACCGTTTTGGGTCGAAAATGATTTAATCGGTAGAGTTGAAGTTTTATCGAGTAAAGTCTGGAATAAGTAGTGTGGTTTAGTCGTAGAATTCTAGGCTAAGACTCCTGGGACTGGTTTGGTGAGAATCGGACGATTTTTGAGCTTCTGATGAATTTCTGAACAATGAGGGTTTTGTGAAATCGCAGACGTTCGCCAGCACCTTCGCTGAGCGAGCTAGTAGCGAGCATTCGCCAGGAATTCGCTAGGCGAGTTGGGTAGAAAATACTTCCTGTAGCCACTGTCTGCCTTCGCTAGCAGGTTCACTAGGTGAATGAGGCAGCGAGCGTTCGCTGAGGCCTCGCTGGGCGAGTAAGCCAGCGAGCGTGACAAAAACGTGATTTTGTGCAGTTTTGCTCTGTGATTCGTTTTGTGGGATTCCTTGGGTTGTGATAGGTAGAGAGATGGTGTTTAGTGGTGAGGAGTGTATACTTGGTGCGGAAAGGTGAAAATTATGAATTATAGAATTTAATTGACATAATTAATTGGTGGGTAAGACATATATATATGTAATATGTATATGATGCATAGTGAGGTGATCGGGAGGATCGTATGTACTCGGTGTTCAATGTAAATTTCCCTATTATTTAATTTGATTGACATAATTGATTGGTGTGTATATATCTGTGTATATATGATGTATGGTGATGTGATCAGTAGGATCTTGTGCACTTAGTGTGCTTGATGTTTGTGTGTTGTGCATTTGGTGTTGTGCATAGCATCGTGTCTTAGTGGGATGGATCATGTCTCAGGAGGAGCGTAAGTGATCCATCCGTACTCCTTTGTGGAGAATGGTGGGGTTGAATCATGTCTCAGGAGGAGCGTAAGTGATTCACCCATACTCCTTTGTGGAGAATGGTGGGATGGATCATGTCTCAGGAGGAGCGTAAGTGATCCATCCGTACTCCTTTGTGGAGAATTGCGGAGTTGAATCATGTCTCAGGAGGAGCGTAAGTGATTCACCCGTACTGCTTTGTGGAGAATGGTGGGGATAGATCATGTCTCAGGAGGAGCGTAAGTGATCTATTCTGGGGTTCAATTGAATAAACCATTGAGTCGGTACCGCATGCATGGTGTTGAGTTGCATTCTTGCATTATTATATGTTATGTTGATGATTGGACAGTAGTTCGTGTTTGATGTTGGTGGGGTGATGATTTGTTTATTTACTTCCTTTTATTCATGTATTTTATTACCGATAATTTTGATCATGTTTTCTCACCCCTTTGTTGTTGTTGTGGTTTGTGCTTCTTCGGAAGTACAAATAATCCAGGTGCATAGCTAGCTTGGATAGTGGTGTGCGAGTCGAGTCCTAGGATGCTCTGATACGTAACACGGGACTTGGGAGTTTAATTATTTTATGATTGGATTTGTTGTATTCCTGTGACGTATCTTATTTTGGTGAACCTTCTTAATGAATATTTTATGTAAATTGGCAGATGGCCGAGAATGATATACTAATGATAATTTCCGCTGCTTTATTTTGAAAACCATCTAATGAAGTGTTTTGTTGAATTTTGTGAATGTGATATCCCACTTTTGAAAGGGAAACTCTGATATTTATTTGATTTAATTGTATTTTATTTTAATTTGGGAAGTGGGATGTTACAATTTTCATAGTTGAGATCTAATTCTCCTATCCCCATGGTTATGTTTAGTGTTGATTATTTTCCACTTAAGAGAGCTTGTGGCATACTTGTTAATTTGATCCATGTTTGAGCCCTTCTAAAGAGTGATGCAAAGGTCCACTTTCATACATTTGTGGGTGACTAGTTGAGTATTCTCCTTAAAATGATAACTTGTCTTGTCCACTTTTAAAATGAATCATAAAAAACAATTTTGGTTATTTGTACCATGAATTACGAGGTTTTTATCCTCCATTTTACTTTGTGGGTACGTATGCACTTGGCTCAAGAAGTCTTGTCAAACACAAAATTATAAATAAAAAAACACTTCTTTTCTCACCTTCGCCATCTTTTGCAAACAACACCTTTTATAATCCAAACGCTAGATCTTCAAAGAGGTTTCTATAGAATACTATAGACATTTTGGGTGCTAACACCTTCCCTTTGCGTGACCAATCACCTTACACTGTCTCTGTTTATTTCTTCGTGCTTTAGAACTTCTTTAGGTTTGTTCGCTATTTTCCCTTTCCTTTGGATAAAATAAAAGTGCAGTGACGACTCTTGTTTTGCGAGTTAAGTTAATCAATAGCTTAAACTAAAATTTTCCCACTACAAAAATACAAAAAAAAATATTCTAAATTTGCTAACCTTTTTCAAAATACAAAAATATGTGTTGTTTCCTTTTCTTATTATACAAGGTAGGGACTTGCCATCAATGAATCAAGCTTGGTTTCTAAATTAGGATGTGAACTCTCAAAGTCAAAGTTTGGTCAACAAGTGGTCCACAAGAGCTTTCACTTCAAGGAATGACCTATAATATTAGGTCATATTCACGTCAAGCTTCATTTAATATCATTGGATCAAGAGAAGTTCAAGTTTGGTGCATGATTTCAAAAATGATTCAAGTATGGCTCATGTGCTTATTTCCATGCCATCTTCATCCAATTTTCAAGCAATCATCAAATATTATCCAAAGGACAATCAAGATTTCTTCATTTGGTATTCAAGTGTTCATCATTAGGCCTTTGGATGCAAGAAAATAGCAAGAAGTCTCAAGTTGACACATGTTTGGTTGGCCTAAAGTCAAGTATGGCATGTCACTTGGTCCAAACACCATAACTACTTCATTTGTCAACATAGTTGGAATCTACTTTGATCCAAATGTCACATTTGGAGTACTCTACAACTTTGCTTCAAGGGTTAAACATCAATTCAACCTCTAAGTCCATCAATTTTGGGATTTTCTCAACTGCCCATGTGTGCACAAAAGTAGACCCAAGACCTGGTCGACCTAATGCCTGACCTGAAATTTCAGGCCAAGACCCCAACTTTGAATCAATGCCATTTCCAATTCAAGCATCCTTTTGATGTGATTCTTTTTGCATCTGATTCTTTGTAATGAGAAGATCATTTGGCACATAGAAAATCTCAAAACACACGAGTGAATTTCATTTGGCCTAGCTTCAAATATGGTACCTTGAGCTCTGCATTTTGGTCGATTTTAAGTCATGATTTTCATGCCAATTCTCAATTTGGGATCACCTGCACATGTGTGAACCTTTTATACAACCAAAACGCATGCAAACAAGTGTTAAACAACCAGTTTCCATGATTGAATCACACATCTCACCCTCACACAGATTATAAATCAACAAATTTCAACTTGGTTCACACATATTTCAAATCCATTTCACATGTGTGATCTTTACAACACTTTCCCTATAAATAGAGGGTTCATCTGCCTTCATTTGCAAGCTTTTGAGAGCCAAAAAACCTCTGCTACACTTGAGCTCAAAACCACCAAGAACTAGTTAACCGTTTCATCAAACCAAACTTGTTTTGCTTCAAATCTTTGCCCAGAAGCACTCATTGGCCTCCTCTGAAATTAACTGAAGCAGTGTCGTGGCTTGAAACTTCCTGCAACTTTCAACTCGATTCCACCATTGTTGACTTTGAAGCTTCAACTGAAAAGGTAGCTACAAGTAAAATTTCTGAGCAAACAAGTTACCAGTGTGTTCTTCTTGATTCACTTATCAAAAGCCCTAACTTACCTGAAATTTATATTTTGTATTAGTTGTTTAATTTTAATTTGAAGAACTAGGGTTCTTCATGTTCTTTAGCAAATTCTCTCTGCTCAGAGTTAATCAATGGCTCTGATGCAGAGAGACATGAACGATTAAGTGTTTAGAAGCTAAATCCATGGTTGATTCATGATAAAAGCACAAGTTCATGGATATGCAAAATCAACTCAAGATTGAAGATAAAGGTCCGCGCGGGTTTTTTCAAATCCTGAAACTAGCCGTTGGCGCCCTAATTCAAACATTTTTATTTTCTTTTTTTTATTTTATTTTCTGATTTATTTTTAATAGCTCCTTTATTATTTTTTACTCCAATATTTTTTCATAAACCATAAAAAAATATTTTCAATCACATATATTTTTTGCATAATTTTTAAAAATCATTTTGAAATTAATTGATATTTTCTTTTATTTTCCATTTATTCATTTTTCATTTTATTTTTAATCATTTTGAAACATTCTTCATTCCAAATTTTGAGATCTCTTTATTTGCAATATTTTTGACTTCTCATAATTGTTTTAACCATTTATTTGATGTTTTGATACTTCGTTTGTTTTTTCTTTTAATTTCCATTTTAAATCTCTTTTTATTTTGATTTTGTTAAAATTTTGGAATGTCTTGATATGGCCTCTTGATGATTTCTTGGTTGAACATACTCTCAACATCTCAAGTCCTTTATTGATGATCCTTTGGTTGATTCAACCTTCTTTGGTTCAAACCTGTTAATGAATGATCATCTGATCATCTTTAGCACTTTGCATCATAGATAGGTTACCCCTTGTTTGATCATACTTTGAGTCATTTGACTTGTTGGTAGATGATCCCTATGTATTTTCTTAAGCCTTCATTGCATTGTTTTTATCAACTTTTCTTCTTTTTCTTTTGTTTGAATATTGTGTCACATTGTTTTAGGAGACTAACTTTGTGTTAGTTCTCTAACATGTTTGACATATAAATTGTTATTGATCGGCCTTACATAGGTGTGAATTCTATATAAGTCCACTTATGATTGCTTAACATGACGCTAAATTGTCCCAACTCAGTTGAATTCTTATTAACACTAACATTGACATATTAATTGTTCTAACTTCTAAGATTTACTTTTGTTCTCTTTACATTTATGCCATTTGCCTTTATGTTATTTACATTCATGTCATTTTTAGATCTTGCCTTTTAGTTTTGCTCTTTACTTTATGCTTTATTGCTTTCTTATTTCAAAAGAACAAAAAACACTATAAAATGGCTAAAACACTAAAAAAAATTGATCTTATGGACTTTGTGTTACTATCTTTTGCTTGAGGAGTATTTTGGACCTTGGACCTTAGGACTTAGTATTTCCCTTTTCTTGGAGTGGTATCTGAGACTTTCTTATTCATCTAAGACATACTTCCTCTTATGGACCATTGTGATCTTCACCTCAAGACTTGGCTGCTCTTTATGGCTTGGTGACCTTGGTTGTCTATTTGTTTTTTTTTATATTCATCTATGCATGTGCTTGTTCATCTTGTGGCTCAATCCAAAGAAAAAAGAATGCTGGTTTTGACCAATGTCAAATGCTTGCTCTTATTGTGGTTAGTAAACTTGCACACACAAAGGCTTTCTCTTGGGATACCTTATAATGAGACCATTTACTTTATGTTTTAGGATAATCTCTTCATCTCCTTCCCACTTTTTAAATTTTCAAAACTTCTCATAATTTCAAAAACTTCTTATTTTCAAACTTCACACTCTTTTCTTAATAAACCTTGACTTTTTATAAACACAGATTTACAAGTGGTTCCTGTTGAGTACAACAGATGTCAGGGGTGCTAATACTTTCCCCTTGTGAAATTCTGGTATCAGATATTAGATGTTGAAGGTGATGTTTACGACACAAATATCTGTCTAATAAATAATAAAAACAAAGATAAACAAATAACAATTGTAAAGAGACACAACAATTGTTAACCCAGTTCGGTGAAAGCACACCTACGTCTGGGGGCTACCAAGCCAGGAAGGAAATCCACTAAGTAGAATTAGTTTGAAGATACACAGTAGACTCTCTCTAGTTTACCATCTTCTCACCTAATCTTTATCCTTGCAATTTCTATCTAGGACACACCTAGATAAGAGACACCTCTCACGCCCCCTCAATTACAACAGTGATAATACCAACAATTAAAAGACTTTAGAAGACACTCTTCAAGGACACAATTTGATCTTTCTTAAAAGCTTCAATCAAGTACAATACATTCTTGCTTACAAGCTTTGAGTGAACAATTTACAATTCACAACTTAGTCCAATTCACACATTAAGATAATGAGTGAATGGCTCACAAAATACTAAAACATACAAGGACTTCACCTTACACCAATGCAAACACTTTTTAATCCTAGCTTCTCTGATCTTAAAGCTAGGGTTTTCACCTCCTTAAATAGCAATACTGAACGGGCTTGGGCTGTGACAAAAGTAACAGCAAATTTGAGAAGAAATCAATCTTCATAATTTGCAACAATGAAACAGATTTGATTTGATCAATCAGATCCAATCAAATATTTCTTCCAATCTTCAACAAAATCTTCTGAGAAAAGCTTCATATCAAATCAAATATGATCCACAATATGTGCATAAGAAACGCCTTTGTAAAACACCAAAATCCTCGCAGATTTTACACCTGCTCAGTGCAGCAAGTTTGCACAAAAAGGAATAGACACACAAACACATTCATACAGAATATTTGGTCCATAAGTGTCAGGACATTATGTTTGACATCATGAGATAAGTCCTGCTGCAACATACAAAGCAACCTGCAGAACCTTAAAGACAGATGTCACGACATCCCATAGGACATCTTGTGATTACACCTAGTTTTACAATGCCTGCCAATCAAGAACTAACAAACTCCCCCTTTGGCAAATTTTGGCTAAAACATAAAACAGATCACAAGAGAATAAAAACCAGCATATAGCACAACACAATAAAATAACTAATCAGTAAAGAGAGTAAATGTAAAACTCCCTCTCAACAGATGCAGACAAAAAAACACAACAGCCCAAGCAATCACACAAAGCAGCCCACAATCTCACCAGCCTTCAGCAACCTGTAATGCACAACAAAACAGCCCAAGCACACATGCATACAAACAACAAAGCTACAGAATTCAGCAACCTGTAGAACACAAATTCAGCAACAGCCCCAAACACCAAACAACACAATCATCCAGCAGGATCAACATCCTGACAGCAGCAACAGACACCATCTTCCATCTTCCAACCAGCTACACACCTGCCATACAGACTAGTAGTACACAGTCTTCTCCCCCTTCTTAGCCACAAATTTAAGAACAAAAGCTAAGAGATAGCATAGATCATAAAGTTAGTGACAAGCAAGTTAAGCGCATGGAGACCCAAAATATTACAACCCAAAGGCACATGAAGTGCAACAACTCAGTTCATTATGCCAAGGCAGACAAAATAGATAACCTAAAAAACAACAACCCAATACTAAAGCAGACATCTTAATCTTCATTTTCAGATGCAGAACTAGAGACAACATCTTCAGTATTAGTTGGAACTAAAGGTGAGAAAAACACTTAGAAGGGGGGGGGGTAGAATAAGGGTTTTGAAATAATTATGGGAATAAAAACAACACAGTATTTTTATCCTGGTTCGTTGAATTCAACTAATCCAGTCCACCCTACCAAGGTGATTTTCCTTTCTCAACAAGGACTTAATCCACTATAGTCAAACAGATTACAGTGTCAACCACTAAGAACAACTGTCTTAGTCTTCTCAAGAAATCCTGACCACAACTTGGTCTTCTTAAGGAACCTTTTACAAATAAATGTAAACTAACAAGTGTTTAAGATGCTTCTAAAAAGCTATATCACAAACTGTGATTTTTACACTTAGATTAAGAACAAATAAAAACTATTCAGTTTATGAAAAATATTGTATGAGAGCTTGAGAGTAGTTTTCAATTTGATTTCTCAATAATCTGTCAACTTTGAAATGTTGTTGAAGGCATCCTTTGATAGAGCAGAAAGTCCAATGCTTGAACATTGTGCGTAGCAGAATAGCTGTAGCCTTTTTGTCTTCTATTGACTTTAGCTTTCCCAGAAGAGGAATGTTCAGACAAATCCATTTTGTCTGATTTGTTGTGCCATGCATGAATAAGGAAAGAGTCGTTTGGAATAAGCCAACGGATATATCTTTGAATAATATCTTCTTCAACAAAGCTTCTGTCTCAAAGTTGTCAACATCAGAGTCTTGATGTTATCAGAGTTTTGCAGCCAATGTGCTTCAGCGTGAATATCAATCAGAGCAGAGTTTGAATAACAAAGCCTATGTACTTGCAGCGTAAAGTACTTTCAGAGTCTTCTTGAAACAATGCTTGAAACTCTTCATACAAATTCTTCAACTACGCTTCAAAGTCATCTGCAGCTTCTGCTTCAGAGTCTCTTCTGGCAGCGCTCAGAGTCTTCTGATGACTTACTTCTGATGCTTCAGAGCTTTGCGTAGAGTAATGTTCAGATGCATTTTTGCTTCCATAAGAATATTTAATTTAATATCTGAAACAAAGACACTTGAACAAAATTAGAGTATATATTTTCTTAATACAAAATTTCATTAGAGTTATCATCAAAACATAGAGATAATATTAAACACTAATCTGTGTTCTAACAATCTCCCCCTTTTTGATGATGATAAAAACATAGGAAATTTTGTTCAATAAAAAGGATAAATATATAACTCCCCCTGAGATAAAGAATCTCCCCCTGAAATGAATACTCTAATAGAAGAAAATACTTCCCTTTTTGCATGAGTATACTTTTCAGATTAAGATCCTGGATAGAATCCAGGTTAGAATATACTTTCCAGAATCAGAGCTTGATTTACTTTCCAGAATCAGAGCTTGATTTACTTTCCAGAATCAGAGCCTGGTTTATTTTTTAGGATCAGAGCCTGGTAATCAGAACCTGGTTTGAATTAAGATCTGGTTTGGGGATTCTCTGGGTAACTTCAATGAATTTTGTCAGATAATACGTTATAGTTCTGAAAGACTAAAATACAATGCTAGTTATAATTCATTATGTCTGAATTCCATTTTAGTAACTGTTTATTTTTGAACAATCAGAATTTCTTTTTCTCCCCCTTTTTGTCATAATCAAAAAGAAAAAAAAATTAAGACAGAAAAGAAGAACAGAGAAAAATAACAAGATAAAACAAGTAGAAACAGAAACCAAACATAGTCATTGATCAAACACAATATTAAGAGGAAAACAAAACAACAAAACAGCATCAACAACAAAAACAGCAAACAGGTGCACAAGCATAACAGAAAAGAAACTAAGGTTGGCGAGAGGTTATAATCTTCAGAAGGTCTGTGATCTGAGAAGTAGATTCCTCTTGTCTAGTCATCCAATTCTTAATCTCATCTGTGGTTTGTTCTTGCTTGACCATCCATGTTCTGATCTCTTTGTTGTTGGCTTCTAGAAGAGCAAACTTTTCCTCTAAACCTGGATTCTCTTTCTTGATTTCATAAGAAGTAGGATCAGATGCAGATGCAGGAGCTGGAGCACTATCAGTGACCATAGCAGATGCAGATGCATTATCTTAAATCACAAAAGTATATGCTTGTTCCACAATCATCAGAGCTGACTGATTATGCACAAGAGTTTCTTCAGTAACAACTTCTTCTAGAGGAGTATCTTCAGACAAAGGTTCTTCAGCAGGTGCATTGTCCAGAGGAAGAACTGGAGATCTACTTATGTTCAGAAGAGTCTGTCTGATAACTTCAACAAATTTCACCTTTGCATCATCAAAGCAAATGGTGTGAATATTTGAAGCTACAGAGTTGAACCTTGAGATGAATTTGTTCCAAGTGGCTCAGAAGCATCTAGATTCACACTAGACAGGCACTCCTTCTTTACAGAAGATATCCACATGTTCATTTCCTTCTTGAAGCCATCAAATAGCGTACTAACATCCATTCTAGTTTTTGGTTTTAGGAAGTTTTCTAGAGATGGTGTTTTGGTGGTTTCAGAGGAGGATGGTATGGAAAAGGTTGGGATAATGAACAAAGGACGAGAGAAAGATGGAAAAGATGTTTGGCCAGATGATTCAGGGATATCCTGACGTTTTGGATAAAAGTGTTTAAGTTTGAGTCCATAGGGAAGGTCATCAGATGGTAAAGGTTTTAATGAAGCAAAAGAAAAAAAATCAGATGATCTTGGTTCATAACCACGAAGTGAGGGGGTGAGTTTACTTCTGGGGGTACATCAGATTCAGAAGAATCAGATGATGCAGAAGAATGACAAGATGTGGAAGAGACGTCAAACATAATTTTCAAAGGTTGAATATCAAAAACTTCAGAATCAGATATGAAACATTCAGAAGGTTTAGGTTGTTCTGGTTGAGGAACAGAGGGGATGGATTGTTCTGGTTGTGGTTCAGTTGTTTGTGGTTTTGGTGGGGGAATTTTAGAAGTTTGTTGTGATGCAGAGGTTTGTTTGTCAGAGGGGGGAATAATAATGGTTGTTTTACAGATGGAGTTGGTTGTTGTTGGGGTGTAGAAGGAGTTGTTTCAGAAGTTTTCTTTGGTTTAGGTATAGAAGGAGATGGTTGAGATTGTGTTGGTTCAGATGCATGAGGAGGAGAAGGTGAAGGTGAAGGTATGGGTTCATAGACAGGGGGATCAGATGTTAGTACCTCTTTGACATTTTTCAAGATAGAGTCTAAACTGGCCTTAGGAGGATTAGCTTTTTGCTTCTTGACCCTCTTGGGTTTAACAGAAGCAGCTTCACCAGAAGCTTTCCTCTTCGGTTTTGAAGATCCTTCTTCAGAAACTTTCCTCTTCTTCTTGTGTCTTTCACTATAAAAATCTGGTGCAGGTTCGCCTGCTTTCTGAATTAGATTTGCTGGTAGAGGAGTTCCATCTTTCAGACACGTTGCTATATACTTCAGAATAATTTCCCTTGGTTCATCAGCATAGAACATAGGAAAATCATCCACTAGTATCCTTCTTTTACTGACCTCTTCAGAGTTTATCTATTTTGGTGCATAAGTGATTTCTTCTACAACCTTCATCCTCTGAAGACTTTTCCCATTCATAGGTTTCCCTACCATAGAAACTAACTCTTCCTTCAATCCAGCTTCTATCAGATGTCCAACCAGACCATTCTCAGTCAGAATGTTTGAAATGAGTCTTCCCATTGGAATCCAATTCCTCATTTTCTGATGTTTAGTTCTTACTTCTTCCCTTGACTGTTTCACGTGAGTCCATAAATGGTTGAAAAGTAGATAAGGCAGATCCACTTTTGTGCTCTGACTCAGACAGTACATGAAGTACATCTGATCAGTATTTACATAATCAGGAGAGTTTGAGGACTTCCTGTGATGTATGCATCCCATAAAGATCTTAGCCCAGATCCTGTAGTTTGGCTTCAGATCTTTCACTTTGTTAGAAGCTTCTCTAGATGAGCAAACTTCACTATAGACATCTTTTATGTCAACACGCCCATCTGGAAGATTCGTAACACCATCAGTTTCTTCATAACCTATGAGCTTCCTGATCAGATCCTCAGTTATGATGATTTCTTTACCCAGAACATATGAAACAATGAAGTTAGGGCATGTAGTAGCATGAATCCAAAATTCCTTCACTAAACATGGATAAACTGGTCCCATAAGCCTATCAAAGAACTTTTTCCAGCATTGAGCATCAACAATGGGACGAAGATCAAACCCATTTTCAGCAATTGGTTCAAAGTTCACAATAGATTCACACAAAACTTCAAGTTTATCAACTGGTGTGAGTAGGGTTCTAACTGGTTCCTTGAAAGCAACAACACCCATGTTGGAGGATGAAACAACAGCCATGGTTGATTGAAAATGAGCAGAAGTTGATGAAGAAGTAGCCATTGTTGTTCTTGAGAGAGATTTAGGGTTACGAACGGTTTTGGGTTTGGGAGAGAGATGAAAACAGTGAAACAGCCAGAAATGCATACAAGAGTGTGAGAGAGTGAAAAGTGTGAGAAGTGAAGTGATGTGGTATTTATAGAAGAAATTAGGGCACACATAGAGTCACATGTTCAGCACGTTTACACTTAGCATTTAATAAAAAGAATATAATCATTTCAAGCAATTAATGATTCTGACAATTTGGGGGGGGGGGGGGGGAACGAGAAACTCAATATTCAAAAACAGTACCTCAAACGTCATTTCAGTAATGTGCACTCCACCTTTTCAGATCTAGAGTTACACGTGTTTGCTTGCATGTGCTTCTGAAACTTCTTTGAGAAATGAAATGTTAGGCAATGTTCAGATCCTCTTAGGTTTGTTAGTTCAGATTTGCACATAATAAATAAAATATTAAACAATAAATAAATAGATGTAATACTTCAGAGTTAAAACATTTTCCATCTGAGGAGATTTTCTTCTGATAAACATTTTATTCTGGACAGAAATCCATACTTATATTTTTCAGAATAAATTTAAATCTATCTTCAGCAAGGGGTTTTGTAAAGATATCAGCCCATTGATGGTCTGTATCAACAAAGTTTAAATTGATAATTCCCTTCTAAACATAGTCTCTGATGAAGTGATGTTTTATCTCTATATGCTTTGCCTTAGAGTGTAAAAAAGAATTTTTAGACAAACATATAGCAGAAGTATTATCACAGAAGATTGAAATGTTACTCTCATGGATCTGATAGTCTTCTAGTTGACTCTTCATTCAGAGCATCTGAGTGCTACAACCAGCAGCAGCAATGTATTATGCTTCTGTTGTTGAAAGCACAATTGTGGGTTGCTTCTTGCTGAACCAAGAGATCAGATGACTTCCAAGAAACTGGCTGTTTCCAGAAGTACTCTTACGCTCCACTCTGTCTCCAGCATAGTCAGCATCACAGAATCCAACTAATTTATAATCATCATATCTTCTGTAACACAAACCCACATTAGTAGTACCTTTCAGATATCTTAGAATCCTCTTAACAGCTATTAAGTGAGATTCTCTAGGATCTGATTGGAATCTGGCACACAGACAAACACTGAATAGAATATCAGGTCTAGAAGCAGTCAAATATAGAAGAGATCCAATCATACCTCTGTAGAGCTTTTGATCTACCTTCTTACTTACCTCTTCCTTTCTAAGAGTGCTTGTAGGATGCATTGGAGTTTTAGCCAATTTGCTTTCAGTCATGTTAAACTTCTTCAGAAGCTCCTTCACATACTTAGTCTGATGTATGTAGGTGCCTTCTGGAGTTTGATTGACTTGGATGCCCAGAAAGAATCTGAGTTCTCCCATCATGCTCATCTCAAATTCAGCCTGCATAGATATAGCAAACTCCTTTCCCAACGTAATATTGGTAGATCCAAATATAATATCATCTACGTAAATTTGACAAATTAACAAGTCTTTCTTAAAAGATTTACAGAAGAGAGTTGTATCCACTTTGCCTCTGATAAAATTCTTTTCCAGAAGAAAATTACTTAATCTCTCATACCAAGTGTCGCTACTGCGAAAATCGGCGCCGGCTGAACAGAAGAGTCGCCACCGTGCGTTATTTATCCCACGGGAGGGAAAGGAAACGCTCAGAGTAAACCTCGCACAACATGGGAAAGGTATGGTCGTCGCAACCAAAACCTGGATTCGGGAGTCGGTTACGCAAGGGGAAGGTATTAGCACCCCTCACGTCCGTCGTACTCGACGGGATCCACGCTTGTTTTCGGGTATGGATTGTTATTCTATCTAAACTATAGGTAAAAGGTTGAGAAGAAAAGAGAATGAAAGATAAAAAATGACTCGGCAAAGTGTCGCACTTTATGCCTACGTATTCCCGTCTGGAACGAGAAATCAGAGTCAACGTAGTTCGCCTACCTACGGGAAAGGAGGGGAAGGTTGCTCGCTAGGATATCGCATCCTATGCCTACGTACTTCCACACAGCATGGAAGATCAGAGCAAACGTAGTTCGGGCCACGTACGACACAAGTCTGTCTTGATTGATTTTATTCCTTCTGAAAAAGGTTTTTTCTGATTAACAGTCCTGGCGGACAAAAATGACGTTTTGATGAGTTCACGTTCTTTTACGAAAGAAGTGTCTTTTATTGTGTTTGAAATCTTTATGTGTTTTTCTGTTTGTTTTGAGAAAGAAAGACAGAACTCTAACCTACGGTTGCGAAGGGAATCAAACTATCCTAATGTTATCCTGCATGGGTTAAGACCTAGTGTCTATCATGCTCCTCTCTTGCACAGAGAGAAACAGAGATCCTACGGGATAGGCAGAAACAGAACAATATCAGATATATACAGTAAAGCAGTAAAATGCATGGATGCAACAATACAAGCGAGGCAAGGGAGTCCCACTCAACCTCGAACCTAGAAAACAATAGGCAAAAGTGAACAGGCTTCACTTTCAACCCAGCAGGGTAAACAGCAAACAATACAGTCCAGAAAACCAATCAATACATCAACAAATGAAATACAGCAAAAGAAACAGCATCAGCAGCTCTGAATCAACATCTAGCTTCAAGTAATCTCCAATCAGCTACAGGCTTCAACAAGCATCTATCTCCATCTTCATGACCTTCAGGCAAGGGCTTTGATCATCTGTCTTCCATCTGCAATGGCTTTTCTTCAAGTTCAAACCTCCAGGATGAGGAATCAGTCACAAGAGTGAATTGGATGTTAAGCAATCAGTTGACTACCAAGGGTGGTGAACAGACTGCTTCTAACACAAAAGACATTTTCTCTCAAGAGTTCTATCTCATAGACACTATCACCAAGCCTTCCAAAGGAAGGGGGTGAGTGTCTTAGAGAGACTCTGAATCATAGAGAAGAATGGATGCAGACAAGGCAATCCATGTTTGAGAAACAAACTTTCTAACCTAGAGCTCTGCCTAGCTCCTAAACCCTAGTCTCCTCAGCATCTGCTAGCAAGAACCTCTTCTCCAACTCTGGCAGTTGATCTTCAATCTTTGGATCTCCAATGGTCTTCATCTTCTCAAGTCTTCAGCTCTCCCAGGTCCCCAGACAATCCCAATACCCAAACAAGCAAGCAATAATCCCCAGAGGGCACACCACACTAGTCAATCAGATATACAGACAGTATTAATAGCAGTAGGGGAATCCTGACTTTTTCTAAGGGATCTAATAACTACCCATAGCCCCTATAGTCCCATAACTAATCTAGTTAAATCCTAAGTCCTAAGGGAAATGAAATCAAACTTCCTAAGTCATCACCTAAAAAAACCCTAATTTGTTCATGATGTTCAAGCCTACATTAAGCACCTAAAATTAATTCCTAAAAATGGGAACTAAATTGAATCTACAAGTTCAACATCTAATCTAAACAACATAAAAAGAATGAACAAAAAATATGAAAGCATTTAATAGAACCAAAATTATTAAAATCATGCATGAAATGAAGCTATTTAAAATGACATTTATTTAGAAAATATGGAAAAAATATGAAATAAAAATGAAAATGCAATTTTATTTTTCTATAATTTTCTAAACATTCCAATGAAAATGATGTAAAAAGAATGGATTAAAAATGAATTTTTATGAATTTATTATGAATTTTTTAAAGTTGGTAAAATTAAAGTGAATTAAAAAAAGAATTGAATTAAAATGAGAGAGGGGGGTTAGAATATCAATTCGCTCCAGTTATAATTGGATGGGCCAGGCAGACAGGGGGTGCGCGTAGCATTTTGGCTTAAGCCCAAAACAAGTCAGAAATAATAAAACTAAAAAAAACAAGCAGGGGTGCAAATAGAATGGTTTCCACGTGCAAACTGGTTTGGGCTCATGCACTGGGGGTGGGAATATCAACACTACTCAGGCCCGCCCGTTTCAATTAATGAAACGGTGCGTTTGGCACCAACGCTTCCCTCCAAATCTGAAATTAAATGCTAGCCCTAGGATTTCCCTCTTAGTCAAAGGTCCAACGTGAAATGAAAGGTCCAGATTATGTCTTCTCCAATGGATCTTAGGAATTAGGGTTTCCTCCATGAGAGCTCATGCACGAGCACCATTCCACCAATCTGTCCTCACTCTCCAGGCCATGAATCAACATGATGTAAACATGAAAAATGCTCAGGATCTCTCCCTCTATAATCCTATGGCATCAGTTTGCTTTGAAACTCATCACAACTCTCAACCCGATCAAGACAAATGCTGGTCACCATGAATACACTCTGCAACTCATCATCACAATTCTCCATCAAACTTGCACTAATCTAATCTATGACTAATGGTGATTAACCTGCGCTAACAACCTAAAATTCTAATGCACTAACCTAAGAGTTCTTGATCCAAACAGTTTCTACAACCTGCTAATCATCATCACCAAACCACTCCAAATTCATCTTAATTGCTCTACTAACCACCTAGATCATATCTAAACTAACAAAATCATGCTAAACTAGCTAATTCAAGCTGTGGCAGAGGAAATGTACCTGGTGTGAAATCTTGAAAACAGCTATGGAGACTCGTGGATCTGAGGCTTCCAAGGCTTGGATCTTGCTCAATTAACTCAGTGATTGATTCTGTATGCAATACCTTGATGATTCTTGACTTGAATTGTGCTGTCCAATGGAAACTTCAATTTTGATGTTGATGATGGAAGTGCTCGAAAATGGATGGATCACACCTTGTTCTTGATTGAATTATGATCTATGAGGATGAAACAGTATAATGAAGTTGATTTTGATGATGATTTGGTGAAGAATTTGAGGAATTGGAATGAAACTTCAATGAAAAAGAATGAGAGAATTTGGAGATTCTTGGTGAAAAAATGAGTCCAACCCTTGATCAATCTTCATTTCATGCTTATATAGTGTTCACATGAACATTCTAGATCCATCTTACACATTCCCTTGCCTTCCAACTTTGATCCATTTTTGAAATGTTTCTTAAAAGGCAAGTAACCATGAATATCTTTCTTTTTTCCTTCTAAACTCAAAAAAGTGTTTGAACCATTGTTCTTAGAATTGCTTTTCCATTCAAAATCATATATTGGAAGTCTCCATTTGGACTCATAAATCTCCCAAACCATTTTTCACTTTGAATTTCTTTAAATTATAAGCCATTTTAGTTCAAATTTTGACCAATTATGCAACTCCATGTTATGAGCTTTTCCAACAATTTGTGACCTTCTTTCTAGACTTAAAATCCCATTTGGAGCAAGTTTGATGTTGTAAGTTTTTCCATTTGAGGCCTCCTTGTATGAGTTTTGGACATAAGTTAAAATGACCTGTAATTCACAAATGCCCAAAATACCCTTTGCTTGCCAAGACCATAAGTTGAGTTCCAAACATCATATGAAGGCATACTATACCATTCTAGAAAGCTAAGACAATGAGGAACAATTCTTATGTTGACCAAGAATTCATTTGAAATCTCCCTGAGGGGTAAAAATTGCTTGGAAGTCAAGTCACTTTCACAGACAAAAATTCAGATACCTCAGATGACCTGTAACTTGCAAGGACCATAACTTGAGTTCTATAAATCTCCTTGATGTCTTCCACCACTAAAATTAAAGGTCTTGAGATCCTCTACAAGTTTCATGTTGGCCAAGAAGCCATTTGAAGCTAGCATTTTGATTTATCTTGCTTGGAAATTTGACCTAAACTAGGGGATTTTACACAGAAACCCTAATTTAGAAACTCCTCTTCTCCTTGATTTCTCTTGAATTCTCCTTAGCATATCTCCATATCCTTCTTTATATGTCCAATGATGAACCCCACATCTCCCCACTAGCCTTGAATGCCCTTTAAATCAGTCAATTGACCTAGGGTTGACCTAGGGTTGACCCAGATGAAACCCTAGTTGACTGTCTTCAGCTATAACTCTTGTGCTCTCATCAATAACTTGTTTTCTTCTCCAAATGACTTTCTAAGTCTCTCATAATGTCTAGATACTCTCCATGCCTTCAACTCACAGCTCACAACCCTCTTGTTGATCCTCAGATACCCTCAGCTAGGAGATGGACTCAAGGCTTGATCTGCTGAACTCTTTGCTTTCAAATTCTTTCCTGATGACTTGAATGAGATTGAATTGGGATAATAACCTCTTAATAGGCCTCTAGAGATGAGAATAATGATTGGTCCCCCTGTTGTATGACTTGTTATGCTCATGCTATGCAGATGGTTAGTCTATGTACATGACTCTATATGCAAATGCTAATGACATTAAAACATAAAACAAGTGAATAAGGTTGGGCAAATTTTAGGGTGCAACAGCTGCCCCTATTCAAGCGACTCGGACCCGATTGGGTGAAGAGCCCGGAGCCTTCAGACATTCGCGGTACGAGACGGTTGAATACTAGTGAAACCAGAAATTTGCCAAACGCAAAACTAAATTGCGCTCCTGCTTGAGGAACGACATTCATCAGCTGAATCTGACTGTTACGGCAATCCACTGATCTCGCGCGATCGTGCTGGGGATTCTTCATCGTTCTGAAAAGGATAACAGATTGCTTGCTTGTCCACGTTAGGACTCTGTCCGTCATCAATACGAAGAAGTCTCAACTAAAACCTGTCCCCGTTAGGACTCCACCTGCTGTTAACCCAGAAAAATCTCGGCAACTCCGCTGAGGATAATTCGTCCGCATTTCCATAAACTGAATCGTCCACGTTAGGAATAAAACTCTTCCACATTAGGATTAACACCTGTCCACGTCAGAACTAACCCTTTCATCTTTCCACGTCAGGAAGCCGTCTTCTTTCCACATAAGGAGAACTATATCACTCTGTCCACGTAAGGACTCCAATACCACTTGACATGCCCGCGTCAGGACTCCAATCTTTCCGCGTAAGGAATTCAACTTTGGTTCTGAACCTGTCCCCGTCAGGACTCAACTTTCCGCGTAAGGCGTACATTATTCTTCTTCCACATCAGGAATAACTTCTTTGATCTGTCCGCGTCAGGACTAAACTCTTCCACATCAGGAATAACCCATTTCTTTCCACGTCAGGAATCAATCTTGATATGTCCGCGTGAGGACTCTAATCTTTCCACGTAAGGAACTGAAACTTCTCTTTCTTTTCCACGTAAGGCACACGCTTTCTTTCCACGTCAGGAATACTGTCATTTCCACGTAAGGAAACTATCTTTTTCCACGTAAGGGATGCTCTTAATATGTCCACGTAAGGACTCTGATTTTTCCACGTAAGGAATACCAACTTCTTTCCGATTTGTCCGCGTCAGGACTACATTTTCCACGTAAGGAATGCCATCTTAATCTGTTCACGTAAGGCCTCCACTCTTTCCACATTAGGAGTAACCTCTTTTGATATGTCCGCGTAAGGACTACATCGTCCACGTTAGGACCCACTTCTCCACGTTAGGAATAATGATCTCTTTGATTTGTCCACGTCAGGACACTGATCTCGTCTTGATTTGTCCACGTTAGGACTCAAGCGTTTTCGACCCGCTGAGGAAATAAGACTTGTCCACGTAAGGACTCACACCTTTATCTGATTTGTCCACGTCAGGACACCAACACAAAGAGTAATCACTTTTGTCAACGTCATGACCTCCCATTCCACTAATTTCGAGAAACCGAATCTGCCCACGATAGGACTACCACAACTCACCAATCCAGGGAAATAAACCTGTCCACGTTAGGACGCCCCCTTCTGAAGAAAACCCGTCAATATAGGAATAAATTGTCCGCGTCAGGACTTAGTTCTCCAATGACCCTCACCCGCAAACTTCTTAGCACTGACGTGACAGCGACTTTGAGATGAACTCTACTGGGGACGTCTGGAACCCAAACTATCGAACGCCTGCTCTGATAACCGGCGGTGGCCTCTGAAATTCTGATTCATGGAACCTTTTAATGTTGACGTAACAACAACTTTGAAGGAAACAATCCGCTGATCGGACCAGAGAAATTTCAACAAAAACTCTGGCGGGGACATAAGTAACTCTGCTTGGGGACAAAGAGAAACTTATCCTGCAGACTTTGTGGGGGGAATACTGCCGAAACTGCCATTATCATTGAATATCTCATGCCGAGATCTTGAGTGTTTGGTAGTTCATTTGAGCAAGAACTCTCTCCACCTGAACTGCTAGGGTACAGAAACTGCTTCAGCAAAATAAAATGCTAAAGATAATGCCGACTCCGCCGGGGATAGCCAGGTGCTACAGAATTATTCCAGCAAAATAAATGCTGGAAGGGTGCAGTCAACCCTGCTGGGAAATTGGGAACTCAAACCAAACGCCTTGTTGAGGTAACCCCGGCTGGGGAATATAATTTTGCTGGGGAATAGCAGATGCGCATAGTACGATCGGACTTTCTGCTGGAACGTGAACTGATATCACCAGTATCTCTGACAAAATAAACGACAGGACCCACCATCAACTCTGCTTGGGGGATTCACAATCTTCGAATTCCACTGGAAGGAATGAAAACGCTTGCTGAAAAGAGAACTCCGCTGGGGATGGGATGATTCTCTTGGGGAAAATTAACTGACTCCGCTGGGAGAGAGTGCCTGACCCTGCGGGGAGGGATGAACCTGTTTGAATACAGCCTTACGATCTTGGAATCGCCACACTCTGCTGAGGACGAATAACTTTTCTGGAGCACGTTCTTTGGATAAGCTACGGCTGGCTGGGGAATTCCATCCTTCTTCAGGAAGAACATGCGTGACCTGCGGGGGACTGAGTCTTTCGTTATCGCAATCTCTTGATCATCTTCCTCGTACGGTTATGAAACCTGCAACAACACAAACAAGACACGACAAGCCTATGCAACCAAATCAATTCAGGTTAGTGACGTTACACTCAGTTAATTCAAAGCTTTAACAATTGTTGGCAAGGGCCAGTGATGTTATACTCATGCTAGCTTCAATAAACTTAGGCGTTTTATCATGCACAAAACAGTAAAGAACAGGCATCAAGTACTGAATAACATATTTTCATTGATCGGGCCCCTGAATGGGCGGAGTTTTTGTACACGGGATGTAACTCCTGAAAAGAGGAAGCTACGCAAAGCAAATACATAAGTATGCACAAGAAGCATGAATATTTTGACAAATTAAATTTTGTACACATGTCGGCAACGGGATGCAGATGAACACCACGAACTGATCCTCCTATGACTCATCCGACTCTAATGCTTTCCCGGTATCCCCACTTCTGAAGAGATTGTATCCGATAACTGGCTCCTCAAATGTATTCTCCCGCATTGATGCTCATTGTAATATCAAATTCGGACCGCAGTCATTTGCCTTTCAAATCCCTAACTTTTGCGTGAACCGCCCTTTACGGGTTTTCAGTTCACCGGGATACCCTTTTTTGCCGAAGCCGCCCAGTGTGGGTTTTCAACTTCGCGGGTGTACATTTTTTCAATTTTATCCCTAATTTTTGCCCGAACCTTTCATTCTATTTTTGGTTCGCCAGGATGCCCCATTTTTGCCTGGACTCTCTTTTTTCTGTCCAGCGGGTCTATTTTAAGCAAAGTATTTTTTAACTGCGTCCGAATTCACAGGTGACGCAAAGTCTTCTCCGTCCATGGTGGACAACAACAACGCTCCTCCCGAAAAAACCTTACTGACAACGTATGGCCCTTCGTAATTGGGGGTCCACTTGCCCCTGTGGTCTGCTTGCGGCGGGAGAATCCTTTTCAGCACAAGGTCGCCCGTCTGAAAGCTTCGCGGAAGTATCTTCTTGTTGTACGCTTTCTTCATTCGTCTTTGGTACAAGCGACCGTATGCCAGAGAAGCTAGCCTCTTCTCATCCATCAAACTCAGTTGGTTCAATCTATTCGTTACCCATTCTGCCTCGTCCAGCTGAACGTCTCGCAATACCCTCAGAGAAGGGATCTCAACCTCCAATGGTAGTACCGCCTCCATTCCGTATACCAACGAGAACGGAGTTGCCCCGGTTGATATGCGTACCGTCGTACGATAACCGTGCAAAGCGAAAGGTAGCATTTCATGCCAATCTTTATAAGTCACCACCATTTTCTGAACGATCTTCTTGATATTCTTATTGGCCGCCTCAACAGCGCCATTCATCTTGGGTCGGTAAGGGGAGGAGTTGTGATGTTCGATCTTGAAATTCTGACAGAGCTCCTTCATCATTTTGTTGTTCAGATTTGAACCATTATCCGTGATTATCCGCTCGGGAATCCCATATCGGCAAATGATATCTCTCTTGATGAATCTAGCCACCACTTGCTTCGTTACATTTGCGTAAGACGCCGCTTCCACCCACTTGGTGAAATAATCGATTGCTACTAGGATGAACCGGTGCCCGTTAGAAGCTGTCGGCTCGATCTTTCCGATCATATCGATTCCCCACATCGAGAATGGCCATGGAGATGACATCACATTTAAAGGACTCGGAGGCACGTGTATCTTGTCAGCATAGGTTTGGCATTTGTAGCACTTCCTCGCGAACTTGAAACAATCAGTTTCCATCGTCAGCCAAAAGTAACCTGCCCTCAGCAGCTTTCTCGTCATAGCATGCCCACCAGCATGCGTACCAAAGGCACCTTCGTGAATTTCCTCCATGAGAAGCTTTGCCTCTTTCTCGTCTACACAACGCAACAACACCAAGTCGTGGTTTCTTCTGTACAAGACGCCATCCGGATTCAAGTAGAAATTACCCGCTAATCTCCTGAGAGTCTTCTGATCTTGACTGGATGCCCCAGCCGGATACTCTTTGTTCTTCAGGAAATTAAGGATATCGAAATACCACGGTTTGTCGTCAGATGCTTCATCAATAGCAAATACATAAGCTGGTCTGTCCAACCGAGAGATAGTGATTTGGGGAGCTTCGTTCCAGAAATTGACTTTGTACATGGAAGACAAAGTGGCAAGGGCGTCAGCCATTTGATTTTCTGCCCGCGGTACGTGATGCAATTCAACTTTGTCGAAGAAAGGCAACAATCTCCTTGCATAATTCATGTAATGTATCAAATTGGGCTGACGTGTCTCCCATTCCCCTTTTATCTGATTCACTACCAGAGCTGAGTCTCCGTATACGTCTAGATGTTTGATTCGCAAATCAATGGCTTCTTCAAGCCCCATTATACAAGCTTCGTATTCGGCCTCATTGTTGGTAACGGCAAAGGTCAATCGGGCAGTGAACGGGATGTGCGACCCGTGTGGCGTCGTGATGATTGCCCCTATTCCGCTACCGTAAGCATTCACAGCTCCGTCAAAAATCATCTGCCATTTGGACCCCAACTCTGGTCCCTCGTCTGGTAACGGCTCTTCGCAATCTTTCATCTTGAGGTACATGATATCCTCGTCAGGAAAATCAAACCTCATCGATTGGTAATCTTCAATAGGCTGCTCCGCCAGATACTCAGACAACACACTCCCCTTTATAGCCTTTTGTGAGACGTATTGAATATCATATTCAGTCAAGACCATCTGCCAACGGGCAATTCTACCTGACAACGCCTGCTTTTCGAATATATATTTGATTGGATCCATCTTCGAGATGAGCATGGTTGTATGATTCAGCATGTACTGCCTCAAACGCTTGGCGGCCCAGGCTAGCGCGCAACAAGTTTTCTCCAGCATTGAGTACCGAGATTCACAGTCTGTAAATTTCTTACTCAAGTAATAGATCGCATGCTCTTTTCTCCCTGTCTCGTCGTGTTGACCGAGAACACAACCCATACTTCCCTCAAGAACCGTCAAATACATTATCAAGGGTCTCCCTGCCACTGGGGGTATCAAAATAGGAGGCTCCTGCAGATACTTCTTTATTTTGTCGAACGCCTTTTGACAATTTTCGTTCCACGTTACAGCTTGATCTTTCTTTAGCAACTTGAATAACGGTTCACACGTGGCAGTTAGGTGAGATATGAACCGAGCGATGTAGTTCAATCTCCCTAAAAACCCGCGCACCTCTTTCTCTGTTTTAGGCGTCGGCATTTCTTGAATCGCTTTTATTTTAGCAGGATCGACCTCTATTCCTCTTTCGCTTACGATAAACCCCAGGAGTTTACCCGATCTCACCCCGAAGGTGCATTTGTTAGGGTTCAGCCTCAGCCTGAACTTCCTAAGCCTTTTAAACAACTTCAACAGATTCACCAGATGCTCTTCCTCCGTCTGGGATTTGGCAATCATATCGTCAACATAAACTTCGATCTCTTTATGCATCATGTCATGAAAGAGAGTCGTCATCGCACGCTGATATGTTGCCCCAGCATTTTTCAAACCAAAGGGCATCACTTTGTAGCAAAATGTTCCCCAAGGCGTTATGAAAGTAGTCTTCTCCATATCCTCTGGCGCCATTTTAATTTGATTGTAGCCTGAAAAGCCATCCATGAAGGAGAATACAGAGTACTGAGCAGTATTATCGAATAACACGTCAATGTGAGGAAGTGGAAAATCGTCTTTTGGGCTTGCTTTATTCAAATCTCTATAATCCACGCACATTCGAACCTTGCCATCTTTCTTTGGCACCGGTACGATGTTGGCAACCCATGAAGGATACTTCGTCACAGCCAGGAAACCAGCGTCCCACTGTTTCTGCACCTCCTCTTTGATCTTCATTGCCATATCTGGTCGTGTCCTGCGAAGCTTTTGTTTGACTGGCAGGCAATCTTCTCTCAGTGGCAGGCGATGCACAACCATATCTGTATCGAGCCCTGGCATATCCTCATATGACCAAGCGAATACATCATTATACTCTTGGAGCATTTCAACCAGTCTTCGCTTGATATCACTCTGCACTGCGGCTCCGATACGAATATTCTTCTCAACCCCTTCCGACCCCAAATTGATAATTTCGATGACCTCGTCGTGAGGCAGAATGGCTCTTTCCTCTTGCTTCACTAACCAAGACAGTTCTTCAGGAACGTCGCTATCTTTGACAACCTCTTCTTCGGTCTGGAATACCGGGTGCTCAAAGTCGGGACGAGTCATAGGTGGCTCAAGGGTGTCATCTGAAAATGTTATCCTGCAAAAGGAATGGTTAAGTGCTTCAAAATGCGTATAAAGCGAATAACCACGTTGCCATTTTATTGAAAAATATAAAACAGGAAAGACAGAGATTACAGTATTTGCACATGAAAAAACGCCATTTATTTAATGATTAACACGCAATGTTTATAACAACACAGCCCTAAGCAAATCCTGATGCCCCGGGCAAGACATCAGATTATTCAACAATTAATAAAGCAAAGCATTACTGTTTAAAAGTCACAGGAACAAGCTCCTGAATAGACCAGTTGCACAGTCCTTGTCCTGGCGTGCTTGGCTGAACCCAGGCATCCATATCACAGTCGCTGTCTCCTTCATCAGACTCTGAAGCAGCATTGACAGTTTCATGACATACTCCACTGGCAGAGATGGTGATTGACTTTCTGAAACGGGGGGCCTCCACGGAAGGCGTTGATGACGACGGTCGGTACCCCAGCCCGAACCGGTCCATCTTCACAGGAATGTCCAGCACTTTGCCCCAGCCCTTGGCTTCTCCTGCTTCCACTAGCGCTTGAGCTTCTTTATACGATGAGACAGCTATCTCTGGCACTTTGCTCGGCCCGGGACCTTTGTCCTTGATGCGCAAACCTTCGAATGCCTGGCATGGTGTCTCGTGGATCTCCCCGTCGACTTCCACATATTTAAATGAAGATAGATGGCTGACCAGGATGTCTTCTTCTCCGCACACGGTGACTACGCTGTCTCCGACCATATATTTTAACTTCTGATGCAGGGTAGACGTGACGGCCCCTGCCCCATGAATCCAGGGTCTTCCAAGCAAGCAGCTGTACGCAGGCTGTATATCCATGATATAAAACTCGGTTGCAAACACTTCCGGCCCCACTTGCAGAGGCAAAGTAATCGATCCGAAGACTGTTCTCCGCGTGCCGTCAAACGCTCTGACTACCAAATCACTGGGTGTACACAAAATTCCTCGAACATCCAGCTTCATCATCGCCTTCTTAGGCAGCACATTCAAAGATGATCCGGTGTCAACCAATACGTGCGACATTACCGATCCTCTACACTCAACAGATACGTGTAACGCCATATTATGATCCCTCCTTTTCGGAGTCAAGTCAAAATCGGTAAAGCCCAGACTGTGGCCTGCATTCACATGTGCCAATACTCCTTCTAGCTGATTCACGGAGACGTCTTAAGGTACAAAAGAAGTGTCCAGGACTTTCAGCAAAGCATTTCGGTGAGCTTCCGAACACAACAGCAATGATAAGATAGATATTTTGGACGGTGTCTGCTGCAGATGCTCCACAATCTTATAATCACTTTTCCGAATTAAGCGCATGAATTCTTCTACATCCTTCGATGCTGCTTCTTTTTCACTTGCTTGCGCTGGAACATTTTCAACCACTTTCCCTTTTCCTTTCGCTAGTCTTTCGGCTTCCACTTCAGGAGATATAAAGATCCTGCCGCTCCTTGTCATGCCCCCTGAGCCAACAACATTATCCACAATCTCCGCGGCTGCTTGTTAACATCAATTTTTATCCCATCACAATACACCTCTAGCCCATATGACCATGGGACTGCTTTCGTGTTCTCATACGGGATTGGCCCGGCCTTAGTTATGGTAATCGGTGGTCGCTGAGCTGGTGCTGCAATAGTGATCGTCTTCCGCGGAATCGTTACCGTGGCCACATCACTCCGATTATCCACTACTGCCCCTGCAGGCTCGTCAGTTGCCGCTCGATCAAACTGCAATACACCTTCATCAATCAAAGCCTGAATGCCTTTCTTCAAATCCTCACACCCCCCAGCTAGGGCCCAACAATCTAAGCAGTACTCATTACATCCTGGGTAAACACCTCCTTGTAACAGTCGGCTCTTTATCTCGCTCAGCGGCGTCTTTAAATCTTCAACATTCATAATAAGATTCAGGCCTTCCTCAGTCAGAACGGCGTTCGCCCCGTGATTAGGCATGGGTTTCTGGACTATATTCGGACCGGCCGTTCCGAAATTGATAGTCTTGTTGTCTAAAAGATCCTGCACAACGTGCTTAAAAGCATGGCAACCTTCTATATCGTGACCCGGGGCCCCAGAATGAAACTCACAGTGCCTGCTCGCATCGTAGTCGAACGGGGGAGTTCCCGTTATCGGCGCCAGAGTTCTTTTTTCTACCAGATTCAATCCCAACAATGTCTGCAATAAATCAGCATAGGTTGAGGGAGGCTTCTCAAACACTCTTCTCGGCTTACTACCCTGGAATCTTCGCTGAGCTTGCTGTGCCCCCTGCTGAGGCTGCTGCTGCTGTGGCATTGGTTGCTGCTGAACTGGTTGTTGTTGCTGGATTGGTTGTTGTTGATATGGGATAGTAACACTCGACACTTGCTGCGGCTGGCGATATTGACCTCTTCCCCTGCCTCGGCCTCGGCCTCGGCCTCCAAATACCGCGCTAGCTTCGCCCTGACGGCGCCCACCATAAGCTTTCCTATTACTGCCGGATGCAGTTGATTCCTCAACTTGGAACTTTCCTTGCTTAATATTACGTTCAATCTTTTCCCCCATCAGAATCAGGTCTGAAAAACTGGCCAGAGACGTATGAAACAGCATATCATGAAACAGCCCTGTGAATGTGCCGACAAACATGTCATTCATTTCCTTATCTTCTACAGGAGGACGGACCCTGGCAGCCATATCGCGCCACCTTTGCGCGTACTCTTTAAAACTCTCCCCCTTCTTCTGCGAAAGCCCGGCCAACTGGACCCGATTGGGTGCCAGGTCGCTGTTATACTTGTAATGGGCTACAAATGCCTCCGCCAATTGCTTCCAAGTCTTGATATCAGTTGGCTCCAACCCCATGTACCACTCTAAGGAAGGGCCCGACAGACTATCCTGAAAGAAATGCATTAGCATTCTTTCATCGGTTGAGTAAGCAGACATCTTTCGGTAATAAGCTCGCACATGCACTTTCGGACATGTGTCTCCTTTGTACTTATCGAACGCAGACGCTTTGAATTTAATTGGCACCCTCAAGCCAGGTACCAAGCCCATTGTTGCCATGTCCAATCCCACAGCACTCTGGTTTAAGACTCCCTTCATCTGCTCTTCCAGCATTCTAATCTTTTGGGAATCATCCATCGGCCCTTCAAAACCTCCTCCGGAGAAGGCGTCCTCCTGCTGATCTTCTTGCCACAGACCGTTTCCAGCTCCGTACCCATCGTACGCATTATTACGTCCAGCTCTGATCTGATTCATCCCCGGACCTCGGCCTCTGTTGCCGTACCCTTGAACACCTCCAGCAGGACCAAAAGCCATAAATCCAGCACCGTTTCCGTTTCCAAAGCCTCCGTAACCTTGATTGACCATACCATAACCATCTTGCCCAAAGCCTTGAGCATTAAAGCCATACTTGCCAGTGTTATCGAATCCCTGATCGTTGAATCCGAACCCAGTATTGACAAAGCCGTTGCCTCCTAGATTATCTGCCAAATTGACATCACCCAGCCCAACATTATGGACAGCAGTCTCATTTCCCACTCCGACGTTACCATTCACAGCAGCGGTAGCGTTGTTGACATTAGCAGCAGTTGTATTGACTACGGGCGGAGCCACTGGCGTGGGAGTGCCGTCTCCATGAGCAGTATCAACCCGGACAGACTGATGATCTTCATTACCATGACCAGCGTTGCGAGCCAACAGAGGCTGGACCATGGCCTGCAAATTCTCCTGCCCTTTTGCTATAGCTTCCATGGTCTGCATGAAGAGGGCGAGCTTCTCGCGCACATCTTGCATCTCGTTCTGTATTTGGTCCATGACTTTCCGACAGTTGGAGCGTGTAGAATAGCGGTGCGGATGTTGATCTGGAATCCTGGTAAGTACCTGGTACAGAGCAGGAGATAAGACACCATTCAAAGATTACCTGTAATGCAATATGTATATGAATGCAATGCAATGTGTCTGTGCATTAGGGAAGTTCATTCCCCCAGTTCCAGTGCGAAGGTGCCGGTGCAGTGACAGTGCTGATAACAGGAATATCGGAGCTGAATCATAGAAAGCCTCATATATTGCAGAGAGAATCAATAAGCCCAGGGTACAATATCACTGAGAGTACAACGAAGGCATGACCTCAACCAACAATCCTGGTGATGATCAGCACTATGCAAATAAAGCATACAAGTTACTACATGAGATAATCAAATCCTCCCAAAAGTCTGGTACTCCTCTATCAACTTCTTGGTCTCCGGATGGCTTGGTCGATCAAGCAGCCCTTCAACAAGCTGGTTTCTCCTCTTAAGGACACGGCGTACATCTTCAGCAGTTTCTTCCCAGGTTGCTTCTCCGAAGCAATCTTCTAACTTTCGCTTCTGAGACACTGCTTCATCTCTGGATTTGATTGCCTTGTTCAGTGCATGCTGGACACTATACCGGGTCATCACTTCCTCCTCACACTTCTTGATGCTAGCCTTCAACTTCTCTTCGAGGTCGGAAATTTGTTGCTTCAGCTTATCTTCCCTCTTCTTGTTGTTAGTGAGCGTAGCATTCCAAGTCTTATTGCAAGAAGATATCTCTCGGTGTGCTGCGTCGAGCGCCTTCTTTTTGGCTTCCAGCATGTCATGGGAGCTTCTGAACTCTTGCCCCAGACGTTCACGCTTTTTCTTTTCCTCAGTCAACTCAGCCCCTAACCTGTTTACCAGCTCGATCTGTTGTTGGAAAGCATATACGGCCTTGTTTTTCTCGCTGCGTGCCTGGGCTAACTCTTGCTCTAACCCTTCATTAATCTTCATCAAGGCTTCTTTTTCTCTCACAACCTGCTCGTAGGCTTCCCTAGAAACAGTAGTTGGCTCTGCTACCGGAACGGGAACAAGAATTGGTGCATCTGGAAATGGCATCTTCAACTGACTAGCCCTCTCCTGAATCCAAACTCTATAAGGTGCATAGGCCTGACAGTCATTCTTTCCTAACAACGGCTTCCCTTTGCGGTTAATACGCGCCCAGGCATGCTGCAGCTTGGCTAATAACTCCCCTTTCACGTCTCCAGTGAAGTACAGAGATTCCTGTACTTCCTCCTCCTGAGGTGGATTCTTCAGCGCATATCCGAACTGACGAATGAATAGAGAGGGGTTGTAATTGATACACCCTTTTCTTCCTATCAGCGGCACATTAGGGTACCCAGAACAACTGAAGATGAGTTCGGATCCCAGCAGATCTCTATCAAACCACTCCATATCTTCCGACGATAGCCTCATCAGACGCTCTGGCCAACCAACTGGAACTGTAGTCTCTGCAGCAGATCCTCTCTTAGGAAGGTGACTCTCAAACCACATACTCAACAAGGGCACACACAGGTGAACATTCTTCCCTCTTCCCTTCTCATTCTTATAATGCAGTGAATGGTAGAGATCTCCGAGCAAGGTAGGTACAGGATTACTAGCAGCAAACAAGTAGAAAGCATCAAAGTCCACAAAATCCGGTATATTGGGGAACAGTACTATGCCATAAATGCACAAGGCCAACACAGCATTGAAAGCAACCCAACACCCGCTCTTAGCGTACTCCTGGGCTTTACCAACTAAGAACTGAAGTGAGAAGCCTGGAACTCCACGGGAAACAGTAGTCACAAGTTCAGAAGCATCAACATGCAAGGCTTTTGCCAATTCCTCAGGCTTGGGTTTGGCGCCATAATGAATGAACGGAACCTGGTTCTGTACGGGCAGCTCAACATACTCAGCGTATTCCTCCAAGGTTGGTCCCATAATAAAGTCGGAGAACGTAAAGCACCTCAAAGCAGGGTCGTAGAATTGCATCAAAGCATACAGCCCATCTAACTCTACCTCTGTAGGTTTGCACACTAATCTCAATAATCTACCATAGCTCATCCGGAAACTCCTACGAACACCCTCATCAGCAAGAGAGATCAACCCAAGTAAAGGAACAATATCAGGTGTAGGCAATTTGTAAGCAACCGTTCTCCTTAAGCTAGTCATGATCAAACACTCAGAAGTCGGGGCACTAGAACTAGGGAAATGCAAATGCACCTGCAGCACAGACACACGTTAGTGAAATGCAAATGGTAATGGATATGCAGGCAATGCAATGCAAGTAACATGCAACAGGGACCAAAGCTGTAGCTGAATAGCCTGAACCCAATCAAGAAAGGTCTCAGATAGACCATCCAGAAGTCATCAAACCCTGGTCTCGGATAGACCTAAGATAACACTCCAACACTGGTCCCTGACAGACCTCAAACCATAACTCCAACTGGTCTCTGGTAGACCTCAAATCACATCTCTAATTGGTCTCTGACAGACCTCATAACACATCTCCAAACGGTCTCTGGCAGACCTCAGAACACATCTCCAAATGGTCTCTGACAGACCTCCTAACTCTCCATAAATACCCAGGATCTCTGATCGAGAAAATAACCGGTATCTGAAGGTCTAGTTACCTGCATAACCCCAAATCCCCTCACAGGTGGGTGGCCCTATAACTGGCACAAGGTACGGCATCCTATGCGGTCGTTGGCGTCACAGACTTTCAGGGTTGATGATACGATTCCCAGAAGGAGTGGCATCATCAATTCCTGAAGAGGCCTCACTTAGCCAACTTCCAAATGATCGGTCCCCAGAGTCGACAATCCAACTAACCAGCAACCCACGCCAACCAAAGGAAGGGGCAGGAGGCCAACCAGAGGAACCTCGTCTGAGTGTAGATTTCATGGGACACCAAAGCAAGCAAAGCAAGCGGGCGCCCACTAATTTCTACTCTAATTCTAGGTGCACTCAAGCCCAGGTCCGGCTTATCTCTCAATATCAGAACACCCGTCACACCCCAATACAGCAATAATAAACAATATATATAATGCTGAAAATAAAGGTCAGAAATATACAATAACTCCATACAAAATCCTCGACGGGAAAACAAGCGCTAGGATTGACTCTCTCAAAGGGACGTTGGATCCCAAATGCATAAGAACCATCGCAGTCCTTAGCAGCCAGGGGACGTTGGATCCCCAGCAGAGTCGCCAGCTGCTGGGGATTGCCCCAAACAGCTAGGAAAAAACCTAAGGCAAGACTCGAATAGGGAACCATCGCAAGTCCCCAGCAGAGTCGCCAGCTGTCGCTACTGCGAAAATCGGCGCCGGCTGAACAGAAGAGTCGCCACCGTGCGTTATTTATCCCACGGGAGGGAAAGGAAACGCTCAGAGTAAACCTCGCACAACATGGGAAAGGTATGGTCGTCGCAACCAAAACCTGGATTCGGGAGTCGGTTACGCAAGGGGAAGGTATTAGCACCCCTCACGTCCGTCGTACTCGACGGGATCCATGCTTGTTTTCGGGTATGGATTGTTATTCTATCTAAACTATAGGTCAAAGGTTGAGAAGAAAAGAGAATGAAAGATAAAAAATGACTCGGCAAAGTGTCGCACTTTATGCCTACGTATTCCCGTCTGGAACGAGAAATCAGAGTCAACGTAGTTCGCCTACCTACGGGAAAGGAGGGGAAGGTTGCTCGCTAGGATATCGCATCCTATGCCTACGTACTTCCACACAGCATGGAAGATCAGAGCAAACGTAGTTCGGGCCACGTACGACACAAGTCTGTCTTGATTGATTTTATTCCTTCTGAAAAAGGTTTTTTCTGATTAACAGTCCCGGCGGACAAAAATGACGTTTTGATGAGTTCACGTTCTTTTACGAAAGAAGTGTCTTTTATTGTGTTTGAAATCTTTATGTGTTTTTCTGTTTGTTTTGAGAAAGAAAGACAGAACTCTAACCTACGGTTGCGAAGGGAATCAAACTATCCTAATGTTATCCTGCATGGGTTAAGACCTAGTGTCTATCATGCTCCTCTCTTGCACAGAGAGAAACAGAGATCCTACGGGATAGGCAGAAACAGAACAATATCAGATATATACAGTAAAGCAGTAAAATGCATGGATGCAACAATACAAGCGAGGCAAGGGAGTCCCACTCAACCTCGAACCTAGAAAACAATAGGCAAAAGTGAACAGGCTTCACTTTCAACCCAGCAGGGTAAACAGCAAACAATACAGTCCAGAAAACCAATCAATACATCAACAAATGAAATACAGCAAAAGAAACAGCATCAGCAGCTCTGAATCAACATCTAGCTTCAAGTAATCTCCAATCAGCTACAGGCTTCAACAAGCATCTATCTCCATCTTCATGACCTTCAGGCAAGGGCTTTGATCATCTGTCTTCCATCTGCAATGGCTTTTCTTCAAGTTCAAACCTCCAGGATGAGGAATCAGTCACAAGAGTGAATTGGATGTTAAGCAATCAGTTGACTACCAAGGGTGGTGAACAGACTGCTTCTAACACAAAAGACATTTTCTCTCAAGAGTTCTATCTCATAGACACTATCACCAAGCCTTCCAAAGGAAGGGGGTGAGTGTCTTAGAGAGACTCTGAATCATAGAGAAGAATGGATGCAGACAAGGCAATCCATGTTTGAGAAACAAACTTTCTAACCTAGAGCTCTGCCTAGCTCCTAAACCCTAGTCTCCTCAGCATCTGCTAGCAAGAACCTCTTCTCCAACTCTGGCAGTTGATCTTCAATCTTTGGATCTCCAATGGTCTTCATCTTCTCAAGTCTTCAGCTCTCCCAGGTCCCCAGACAATCCCAATACCCAAACAAGCAAGCAATAATCCCCAGAGGGCACACCACACTAGTCAATCAGATATACAGACAGTATTAATAGCAGTAGGGGAATCCTGACTTTTTCTAAGGGATCTAATAACTACCCATAGCCCCTATAGTCCCATAACTAATCTAGTTAAATCCTAAGTCCTAAGGGAAATGAAATCAAACTTCCTAAGTCATCACCTAAAAAAACCCTAATTTGTTCATGATGTTCAAGCCTACATTAAGCACCTAAAATTAATTCCTAAAAATGGGAACTAAATTGAATCTACAAGTTCAACATCTAATCTAAACAACATAAAAAGAATGAACAAAAAATATGAAAGCATTTAATAGAACCAAAATTATTAAAATCATGCATGAAATGAAGCTATTTAAAATGACATTTATTTAGAAAATATGGAAAAAATATGAAATAAAAATGAAAATGCAATTTTATTTTTCTATAATTTTCTAAACATTCCAATGAAAATGATGTAAAAAGAATGGATTAAAAATGAATTTTTATGAATTTATTATGAATTTTTTAAAGTTGGTAAAATTAAAGTGAATTAAAAAAAGAATTGAATTAAAATGAGAGAGGGGGGTTAGAATATCAATTCGCTCCAGTTATAATTGGATGGGCCAGGCAGACAGGGGGTGCGCGTAGCATTTTGGCTTAAGCCCAAAACAAGTCAGAAACAATAAAACTAAAAAAAACAAGCAGGGGTGCAAATAGAATGGTTTCCACGTGCAAACTGGTTTGGGCTCATGCACTAGGGTGGGAATATCAACACTACTCAGGCCCGCCCGTTTCAATTAATGAAACGGTGCGTTTGGCACCAACGCTTCCCTCCAAATCTGAAATTAAATGCTAGCCCTAGGATTTCCCTCTTAGTCAAAGGTCCAACGTGAAATGAAAGGTCCAGATTATGTCTTCTCCAATGGATCTTAGGAATTAGGGTTTCCTCCATGAGAGCTCATGCACGAGCACCATTCCACCAATCTGTCCTCACTCTCCAGGCCATGAATCAACATGATGTAAACATGAAAAATGCTCAGGATCTCTCCCTCTATAATCCTATGGCATCAGTTTGCTTTGAAACTCATCACAACTCTCAACCCGATCAAGACAAATGCTGGTCACCATGAATACACTCTGCAACTCATCATCACAATTCTCCATCAAACTTGCACTAATCTAATCTATGACTAATGGTGATTAACCTGCGCTAACAACCTAAAATTCTAATGCACTAACCTAAGAGTTCTTGATCCAAACAGTTTCTACAACCTGCTAATCATCATCACCAAACCACTCCAAATTCATCTTAATTGCTCTACTAACCACCTAGATCATATCTAAACTAACAAAATCATGCTAAACTAGCTAATTCAAGCTGTGGCAGAGGAAATGTACCTGGTGTGAAATCTTGAAAACAGCTATGGAGACTCGTGGATCTAAGGCTTCCAAGGCTTGGATCTTGCTCAATTAACTCAGTGATTGATTCTGTATGCAATACCTTGATGATTCTTGACTTGAATTGTGCTGTCCAATGGAAACTTCAATTTTGATGTTGATGATGGAAGTGCTCGAAAATGGATGGATCACACCTTGTTCTTGATTGAATTATGATCTATGAGGATGAAACAGTATAATGAAGTTGATTTTGATGATGATTTGGTGAAGAATTTGAGGAATTGGAATGAAACTTCAATGAAAAAGAATGAGAGAATTTGGAGATTCTTGGTGAAAAAATGAGTCCAACCCTTGATCAATCTTCATTTCATGCTTATATAGTGTTCACATGAACATTCTAGATCCATCTTACACATTCCCTTGCCTTCCAACTTTGATCCATTTTTGAAATGTTTCTTAAAAGGCAAGTAACCATGAATATCTTTCTTTTTTCCTTCTAAACTCAAAAAAGTGTTTGAACCATTGTTCTTAGAATTGCTTTTCCATTCAAAATCATATATTGGAAGTCTCCATTTGGACTCATAAATCTCCCAAACCATTTTTCACTTTGAATTTCTTTAAATTATAAGCCATTTTAGTTCAAATTTTGACCAATTATGCAACTCCATGTTATGAGCTTTTCCAACAATTTGTGACCTTCTTTCTAGACTTAAAATCCCATTTGGAGCAAGTTTGATGTTGTAAGTTTTTCCATTTGAGGCCTCCTTGTATGAGTTTTGGACATAAGTTAAAATGACCTGTAATTCACAAATGCCCAAAATACCCTTTGCTTGCCAAGACCATAAGTTGAGTTCCACACATCATATGAAGGCATACTATACCATTCTAGAAAGCTAAGACAATGAGGAACAATTCTTATGTTGACCAAGAATTCATTTGAAATCTCCCTGAGGGGTAAAAATTGCTTGGAAGTCAAGTCACTTTCACAGACAAAAATTCAGATACCTCAGATGACCTGTAACTTGCAAGGACCATAACTTGAGTTCTATAAATCTACTTGATGTCTTCCACCACTAAAATTAAAGGTCTTGAGATCCTCTACAAGTTTCATGTTGGCCAAGAAGCCATTTGAAGCTAGCATTTTGACTTATCTTGCTTGGAAATTTGACCTAAACTAGGGGATTTTACACAGAAACCCTAATTTAGAAACTCCTCTTCTCCTTGATTTCTCTTGAATTCTCCTTAGCATATCTCCATATCCTTCTTTATATGTCCAATGATGAACCCCACATCTCCCCACTAGCCTTGAATGCCCTTTAAATCAGTCAATTGACCTAGGGTTGACCCAGATGAAACCCTAGTTGACTGTCTTCAGCTATAACTCTTGTGCTCTCATCAATAACTTGTTTTCTTCTCCAAATGACTTTCTAAGTCTCTCATAATGTCTAGATACTCTCCATGCCTTCAACTCACAGCTCACAACCCTCTTGTTGATCCTCAGATACCCTCAGCTAGGAGATGGACTCAAGGCTTGATCTGCTGAACTCTTTGCTTTCAAATTCTTTCCTGATGACTTGAATGAGATTGAATTGGGATAATAACCTCTTAATAGGCCTCTAGAGATGAGAATAATGATTGGTCCCCCTGTTGTATGACTTGCTATGCTCATGCTATGCAGATGGTGAGTCTATGTACATGACTCTATATGCAAATGCTAATGACATTAAAACATAAAACAAGTGAATAAGGTTGGGCAAATTTTAGGGTGCAACACCAAGCTCTGGGAGCTTGTTTTAAACCATAGAGTGATTTCTTAAGTTTAAGAACATGTTCTGGAAATTTATCATTTTCAAAGCCAGGAGGTTGATGAACATAAACTTCCTCTTCTATAATACCATTTAAGAAGGCACTCTTAACATCCATCTGATATAGAGTGATGTTATTTTGTGCAGCAAAAGAAATGAGTAGGCGTATAGACTCTAACCTGGCCACAGGAGCATAAGTCTCTGTGTAGTCAATTCCTTCTTGTTGACTGTATCCTTGAGCAACTAGCCTTGCTTTGTTTCTTACAACTTCTCCTTGCTCATTCAGTTTGTTTTTGAAGACCCATTTGGTTCCAATAATATTTTTTTGGTCTTGGAACTAGATCCCAGACATCATTTCTGGTGAATTGATTCAGCTCTTCTTGCATAGCAAGTATCCACTCATTATCATTCAGAGCCTCATCAACAGAAGTTGGTTCAATGATAGACACCAACCCAAAAAGTAACTTCCAGATGATCTGAGAAAAGACCTTGTTCTGATAGGGCCATCCTTCTTTCCAATTATCATATCCTCTGGGTGAGAGGCTTTGATTCTGGATGATGATCCTTTAACATTTGGTTCTTCAGAAATATTCAAATTGTTCATCTGAGCAGCCAATGGAGTTGCATCTGGCGTTGCTTCTGGTGCTTCTGCTTTATTTGCCTCTGAGTCTTCAGAGTCTGTGAGAATGACTTCTCTATCTGCAGAATTTCCAAACTACTTTGGCTTTTGATTGCCAAGCTTATCATCAAATCTAACATGAATTGATTCCTCCACAATCTGTGTCTCAGTATTGTATACTCTGTAGCCTTTAGAGCATTCAGAATACCCAAGCATGAAACACTTTTGTGCTTTAGAATCAAACTTGTTCAGATTCTCTCTAGTATTTGTCGCTACTGCGAAAATCGGCGTCGGCTAAACAGAAGAGTCGCCACCGTGCGTTATTTATCCCGAAGGAGGGAAAGGAAACGCTCGAAGTAAACCTACCGCAAAGACGGGAAAGGAATGGCCATCGCAACCAAATCCTGGATTCGGGAGTTGGTTACGCAAGGGGAAGGTATAAGCACCCCTCACGTCCGTCGTACTCGACGGGATCCACGCTTGCTGGTTCGTCTAAAGGATGCAAAAACAATCTATCTACGGCTGCTAAATCTAAACGGAAAGAAACTGACTCGATAGAGCATCGCGCTCTATGCCTACGTATTCTCAAGAGAGAAAGTCAGAGTCATCGTAGTTCGGGAAACTACAGGGGAAGTTTGCTCGCCAAGACGTCGCGTCTTGTGCCTATGTATTCTCGTCAGAGAAATCAGAGCATGCCGTAGTTCAGGCTAACTACAGCTAGACAGGTGTGTTCTCGGTCACACGGGGGTGAGAGAAAGGATTGACGATACTAGTGCACGCATTCTAGCAGTTAGGTGTATGCTGCTCGACCATTGGAGACTTAGGCGTTACCTGTTTGCGGTAGAACGATCGTAGTATGTCGTTGTTTGAAAGGTATGGGAACCTACGGAACTTAGAACTACAGTCTGGTCTCAAATGCACAAGGGCAAGAGAAAGAGAAACATCAGTCGTCAGCGGGAAAGTCTCGATCGCACGGCAGCGAGAGAACAGAGAGGTTAGTTGTTAGTGTGCTCGCTAGGATATCACATCCTATGCCTACATATTCTCATTCGGTATGAGAAATCAGAGCAGCTGTAGTTCAGCCTACTACAGCTAAACGGGGAACAGGGAAAAGGGAGCTCGCTAGGTTATCGCATCCTATGCCTACGTACTCTCGTCTAGTACGAGAGATCAGAGCAAACGTAGTTCGACGGGAAAACGAGTCTCGATTGCACGGGGGCAAGAGAAGGGGTCTCGATCGCCTGAACGCGAGGGAAAAGGGGTTTCGATTGCACGGGGGCGAGAACACAGAGGAGGTAGGCTTACGCCTAAACGTGAAGGAACTCGGGACACACACGCAAGAACCTAATACGTAGGAGCGAGTGCGTCGCATGTCACCCAAAGGGTACCATACTAGACATCCTAGACGATTGAGGAGAAACTCCTCAACTGTCATTTCCTACGTATCTAACGATACAGCTCACAACACTCGACGGTTGCACGAAGACTTGAATAAGATGATGAAAATGATGAACGAAGCAGCTCCGTTGGCTCCTGACATGCGCGCAAACTCCATTCCAATCTTCTCCTCTCTGGATCCTTAATGAGGACGCGCGAATCTGGAAAAGTGTAACGCTTAGACCGTCATGGTTCAACTTATACGAGAAATCGAACTCTAAGAGGTAGCGTATTAATATCCGTGTCAAAGACAAGATAGAGAAATGATATCGAAAATCATTCTCCAATTAAATCGTGTCACACGGCCAGCCAAAAATAAAATTGGAGCAATCGGATGAGAAATGAGAAAAGAGGAGAGAAAATAGGAGAGAAATCCACTAAAGAAATGGAAATAAAATGCTACTCTTAAAATACGGCAATTAATTCCTAATGGAAAATATTCTAAAGAAATTATAAAGAAATGCATACAGAAAATATAATGGAAATTCTATCCTATGCACAATACTCTATAATTTGCTATAAAGGAAAATAGAATGAAAAATTCTATATTAATGCAATATCCTATTTAAAATTTTATAGTAAAAAAATATGCAATAATATTCTAAACTATGAACTATAATCCCTAAAAGCAAAATGGAAAAATAAAACTATATCTATTACAATAATCCATCCAATACAAAAAGAAATTGAAAATTGTAAGGGGAGAGGGGTACATCAGTAGTACAGGGGAGTATGCTAGCAAGACAGTACAATTGGGCTAAGCCCAACAAAAACAAAACAATAATAAAGAAAAAAAAGGGGCGTAAATGAAAACGGAGGGTGTAGTCAGCAGAACGAAGGGCCCAGCCCAACAGCCAACAACAAGAATAATAAAAAAAAAAGATAGGGGGAAGGGAGAAAACGGGGATTCATGGACTGAAAACACAAGTTGGGCCCAAGGCCCACTATCCACACGAAGACCCACAAGGCTTGGTCTTCCACTTCGTCCACCTGCATTGAAACGTATCCGCCGTTTGCAGCTCCTTTCAACCTCTCTCCGTCTCAACTCGACCCTCAAATCCCATCAACAACTCCGTCTTCCTCACCTCACCGGCCGAGATAACTTTTTCCTTCACCTTCCCAGCTCTGTTCACCTAAACATCACCACCAACCGTATCTTTGGAGTTCGCATACCTTTATTGTTGGCGATGGGTCTTCAGATGACATTAATGGATATTTGAAGATCTAAAAAAACTGACGGTTGGTTGAAGATTTGTTCAGAATATCCATGGCGTCTGTGGCATTTTGGGAGAAGCTATTCGAAGATGTTGACTCGTTGAAATTGATGCGTTGATGTTGAAGATCATGGAGGGAGTAAAGATCTGGAAAAATAAACCGGAAATTTGGTTGAAGATTACGGAGGATCTTAACGCAGTTTCGGGGAAAACGATGAAGATTCATATGAACACCGATGAAGAAACGATGAAGATCTTGAAGATCTTGATGTAGTTGGAATTTGGATCGTGTGACTGAAGTTTCGTCGTGGTTTCTAGAATAGCTTCATGAAGGTCTGATGAACGTTGATGAAGATCTGGGGATCTTGGACGAAGTTCTTGAATCTAAGGGAAAATCGGATGATTAACTTGATGAGTTTCTTGAACGGTTTCTGGAAACAAACTTGAATAGATGATGAAGATTGTTGAGGATTTTCTGGAAAAACTGATGAAGGTGTGAAGGATGTTCATAGATCTAGCAAGATGGTTATGAAGATCTTAGTGGAGTTTGAGATATTTCTGGAAAACAGCCAAGAACGCGATGAACGCGATGAACATGTTGCAGTTTCCAGCGTTGTGAGGTGGTTTCCGGCGAGGCTTCCGGCGAGTTTGATTGCCGTGTGATTTCTCAGGCGAAGTGGCCGGCGTTTTCATGGCCGGAGAGGGGGAAGGCCGGGGAACACGTGGCATTCCATGGGAGAGGATGAGTGTGAACGTGTGGCAGGCATGCAGAGATGGTGAAGGGGTGAGTGGGGCAGGTGGCGTCAAGTGGACGCGTGTGTGTAGGTAGCGTGCATGCAGAGAGGGTGAGGTGTCAAGCTCCTAGAGAGAGAGAGGGTGAGTGGAAAATGAGGTGTCCAATGTAGAAGATATGTGGATGATGGTGTGAAACATGGAAGAGAGAGGAGAGATTGAGGTGGAGTGCTCTATATAAGGACACTTGGCACTACTGGGCCCCCAAAAACAGACATTTGGCCCACCAAAATGAATTAAAGACTGATTAGAGCTGATTAATGAGACTTAAATGGAACTAATGGAAATGAGAGTTGATTAATGAATTACGTTGAAGACTAAAGCTAATTAATTAATTACCACAAAACTAATCAAAGCTAATTCACTAATCCTAATCAATCTATATTAAAACCTAAAAAGAATTAAATCTTAAAACAAAACTCTAATATATTCTAAACAATTAACGTTCTAATATTCTAACTAATATCTAAAATACTCTAAAATAGAAACTTCGATTAAAATCTAATAATTTCTAAAAAAATAGAAATTGAATCTAAAAAAATCTAGAAATTATCTCAAAATTCAACCTAATATTCTAATTAATATTCTAGAAAACAATATTCTAAAAATAGAAAATGAAATCTATTTAAGATCTAAATTCTACGCTAAAAAATAAGAAATAAACTCTAGAAAAAATACTAATAATTCCCTAAGGAACAAAAACAATGCCAATCGACAAATAAGACTGCGAGACCGCAACGGGAGAAACGGTAAAAAAATGCGGATGATCGAAATATCCTCAAAACAACAGCGTAAGCTGAAAACACCGGGACGAGCACCAATTCTCAAAATAAATCCTCGTATTCGAAATGGAAAGAAACTGCCTGAAATGCCAGGGGAGGGTTGTAATCCCGATAAAGTCAATCTGACTGAAAAAATGCAATGTAGGCGGTACGCAAGTGCAAAATGAAATGAGTCGAAACATGAGCCAAATTGCGAGAAGTGGTTGGTCAAATTTTGGGGTGCAACAGCTGCCCCTATTCAAACGGCTTGGACCTGAAGGGTTGAGAAGTGAACAGCTTTCAAACATTCAAAGGTAGAAGACGATTGAATACAAAAGAACCCAGAAATTTGCCAACTGCACAAGTACACGGTACTCTGATGAGAACAAATCTTCGGTAATTGAGACAATAGCGGCACGACAACTAGCTGGAGAAATATTGATCTGAACCTCCGTCAGGATGATTCTATGATTTATCTGATATCACTGCATCCTCAAATCATCAAGGGATCGCCGGTTACACGGTAACCGATGATTTACCAACCGCACAGGTAAACGATACTCTGATTGGCAGGAACATCTTCAAAACTGAACATGACAGTTACACAGCAACTTGCTGGGGAATTGGTCACACGGTAACCGGTGAAGGGTCAAAGCTCAAATCTCCGTCAGGATGATCATCTGATTTTTCTGTAGATCTTCGTCCTCAAGTCATCAAGGGGTCACCGGTTACACGGTAACTGGTAATGGATGGTTGATCATGCCGTCAGGCATTCAGCGTCATAGCAGAAGAATTCTTGGGACTCATCGGGTCATTAGGAACTTTTTAACAATCAAGTTAATCACGCCATCGGGCATTCAAAGGGATTCGCAGGCGTCAGCCAGATTTTGTCAATAGGTCGGGAATAGGGTTCTTGGTCAATCATGAACCTAATAAGGATATACACTCTTTTGCCATCAGGCACTCTGCATCAGCCGAGAGAACTGCTTCGTCAATACAGTTGGACTTCATCAGTAAGTCTTCACACGGAATCAATAAGGATGTACATTCTTCTGCCATCAGGCATCATACGTCAGCTAGGCAAACTGCTTCAACATCGCAGCTGGACTTCATCAGTAAGTCAGGAGATTTGACACTACTGCCGGACTTTAGTCATCAAGTCTTCACGGGAAACTTCAGCTTCTCCGTTCAAACCTGTTGGGGATGACACGTCTCCGCTGGGGATTCTGGATAACTATCAAGTAACTCTGCTTCAGGTGATTCAGAAATCATTCTGGATGAATCCACTCTGCTGAGGACTTCAAGAATCATCTGGGACAAATAACTCCGCCGGAGACTTCAAGAATCATCCTGAACCAATAACTCTGTTGGAGATTTCAGGAATCGTCCTGAGCAAACACTCTGGCGGGGACTCTAAGCATCAACTTGAGCAACCCTCTCTGGAGACTTCACCGGGGATTTTAAGAATCATCTTAAGCATACAACTTCGCTGGGGAATTCAAGAATCATCTTGAGCAAGCAACCTTGCTGGGGAATTCCTGCAAAACAAGAACGGTAACAACCTAACTCATGTTTCGTATGCATATGCTTTGACAATGGCGTAATGCTCCACACGGTGGAAATGCTACGCATTTAGGGTAAATGCTATGCAATCATGCAAAATGCTATGACCCCATCAGCAAAATAAATGCTGAAGGGAGAATCCTCCTGTCAAGGAGAAGAAGTCATATCAATCTCAATTAGACTAAACCTGGGGAAACGAACTCCAGTCGACTGCTGCAGGGGAACAAAGTTCTACAAGAACCTGAACCCGCTCAACCAAGTATTCAAACCACAACTGCTGAGGAAAACAATGTCAATCGTAGGAATAAACTGCACGACCTTCACAGCTAAACTTTCCTGGAGATAACGACTCCGGTGGGGAAATACAGCATCAGCTATTCAACACTCTACTGGGGAAAACCAATCATGGCCTGAACGGCTTCCAAGGACTCGGCTCTCTTGGGGGCCTTCCAGCTCAGCTGGGGAAGAAGGAATCATCTTGCTTACCGGGGAGAGTACGACTTTGTGGGGAATTTCAATTCTCCTGGAGACTTCAATCTGAACTATCGAAAGCTGAACACTTGCGAATAGTCTTCTACGAGAAAACTGCACATTGACCCAGTGCTGGAGAAATAAACCCAAATTCGCTTGTCAGGGATAACTTCGATCCTAAACCGTTGGGAATGCACAATCAATCTGTCGGGGATGGCTACACTCTGTCGGGGATATCAATCCTGATCTGCTGAGGATAATCTTGCATACGCCTTACGGAGAATGACCCTTCTGGGTAACATCTGCTGGACTATCAAGTCTGATGAGGAATACCTGTGTATCAACGCTGCTGCGGATATCAATCCTTAACTACTCATTGTACAACTCTGTTGGAGGTGTACTGATCCTATCAAGGAAACACCTCTGGCGACTGCGGAAGATAACAATCGATCACTGAAATTGAATCTCACTTCATTGAGGAAAACAACCTTGAACGGTCCTTTTAGGACACCCTAAGTCCTTATAGGGTACGAAGCAAGCTGCTAAGAAATAACTCTTCTCTGTCTGACATCAAAATCTACTCGTCTGGAGATTACTCAGTGAGGGAATCAACATCGACCTCTGCTTGAGGAATGAGTCAATGACCTAGACTCGGAGGGGAAAGGAGTCAAACTTGGACTCTGTGGGGATACAACATTGCATCAGTCCCACTGCTGGGGAAATAAACCCAAATCTGTCGGTCAGGGAAAACTTCAGTCTCAACCCACTTGGGAAAATAGCATATCAGGCTAATCAACGTTCAATGCTTGGGATGGCCATACTCTGTCGGGAATATTAATCAAACCTGCCGAGGATAATCTTGATCCTACTCTGATAAGGGATAAATGCCATCTCAACTTGCTGCAATCTCAAACTGCTCAGGGGAAACAATCTCAAATTGTACATCTCTGCTGAGAAAATAATCCTGATTCAACAACATCAACACAGGGAATACAGAATACCAATCATGGAGATGGGATCACTCGAGCCTTGTGTCGGGGAATGTGACAACATACGAGTCACTAGGAATCATCGTGTCGGATATACTTGGGCTTTTTCTGGTTTTAGGGATGAGAATAGGTTATTAACAAAATGGATTTATAAGGGAAATACTAGACGGGGCTAGCATTCAAGGTGGACTATCAGACGAGAACTTATAGCAAAATATGTTAGGTTGTCAGACGAGAACTGATTTACGGTTTGCCAGACGAGAACTGGACTTTAAAACTGTGTTAGCCAGACGGGACTGGTTGAACAATAGGTTAAAAAAAAAGGTGACCAGACAGGGCTGGTTTCTGGTTTGGATATCAGACAAGAACTGATCTCTGGTTTGCCAGACGAGAACTGGACTTTAAAACGATTTGGTTACAAGGTTCTGCCAAGTAACAGGTTAGGTTGTAGGATTACAATCCGATGACAGCAAGGCTTCTTCAGAAGGTTCAGGTTTTTTGGTAGGGTAATGACACGATTCCCTGACACTCAACTCTTGCTGGGGTGAGCAAACTCGTATGAACAACTTGCCCCAGTGCAATTCAACTTGCCCCAATCCGACTCTTGGGAAAATTCATTCTGAACAGAAAGCAGCTTGCCACGAGGCGACCTCGAGATGGCTTGCCCCGGTATCTGTGCAACGGAAGGATTCATCCTCAACTAACCAACTCTCAGCATGGCTGGTTTCAATATACTTCTGAAGTAGCTTGCCCCTGAGCGAGCGTAGAGCGACTTAACCTGCCCTGATTGAACACTTGAGGGATCCGCCCTCAAATCACAAGAGTTTTGGATAACTGCCCCTGATTGGGTCTCGAGAAGATTCACTTCTAATCAACTGCTTCTCAGGTAAACTGTCCCATAATCAACTGATACTTCAGGACTTGTCCTCAGACCAACTAATTCTGAACTCACTGGAAGTCAATGCCCCAGATTCACAGGGTTTCACAACATACACCATTTTGATCCAGACTGCTGAATTATTCAGTTCGGTTCGATTATTCCCTGCTGGAATTTCCTTCCTGTCAATCACTGACCTGCAATTAAAATTGTCTATTCACGAATGGTAATTTTAATGCAGTGTTCATGCATATTTTGAAAAAAATGTTGTCACTCATTTACGTGTCATGATAGTGAGTGACGAATGAACCAACAGTTCAAACGTAGTGCTGATTTGATCAGTGAAAAACACAACAAGGATATGATTAGCAAATCATGTAGGAGTCAGGTTACACAACCTTATCGTAATGCGCTTTCAGAATAAACCCTGCCTCAATTAGATCTTTTAAAGGTTGTATCGTGGTCGGGTTCACGGTTTGTGAAACAAGGGATATTAGGCTCAAGTCATGATTCGTACCCACCCCTTCTACGTGATGATCTTCGATCCTAATGTTCAGTTGACCTGGCACAAGCGCTCGCCTCTTCGAGGAATGTTAGGAATAATGGTTAAGGAACTCGCAAGGTTTTCGGAGCGACAATTACTCCTCTTTCATTTTCGGTGTCTGTATCCACACGACTTTGTCCTTGTTTGAGGATTTTTCTGTTGAGATCCTTTCATTTTATTCTTTTGATTCCCTAATTTTTGCCTGGACTGACTCTTTTTGAGTTCTCTTCAATTTCTTTTGAAGTCCAGCGGGATGCCCTGGTTTTTGCCTAAGTATTTGCTTTCCAGCTTTTCTTTTCTTTTTACTTAGCGGGCTTTCTTATTTCTTTTTTTTTTTGCTTGGAACAAGTCGTGTGACACTGGTTGTCTTGATTGCTCCGAAAGGATTGCAACTGTCTCACTCCTGATTGGTGAGGTCTAACCATTGTGGTTGATGAGGTACGACCTCTAGGGAAAAATAAGATGTGATTGGTCCTCGAAAGGCAACACTCCTCTATAAGACTTGAACGCTCGATCAAGCTAACTGACAACTACCCTGCCCCGGGTTAAGATGTGAGGGTTTAAAAGTCCGAAAAAGCTTCTACTTCTTAGCTCGAAGTGGTTAACAAGGGACTAACTCCTTATATCTCCAATGTTTAGGGGATTTGAAACAATGCCTTGTACGTCATCGGCAAGGTTTTATCTGAAAGCATACGATCATCGGTTATGAGTATTCAGTTTCGTCATCCTCCCTCCAATCTTTACTAATCATAGTGACAAAGTGGAGTAAATAAAATGCAAGTGTCAGTGCAATGCAGTAAATGAGTGACAATGACACGATTTATTCAGAAAAATGCATAGTCACTTTATCAATATTATCATTCGAAACAAACAATGTTTAACAGCAAGTAGTAACTAACAGAAAGGAAACTACAAATGCAAATGATAAAAAGTCTGAGGACTGCCAATGCTGAGGACGTCTGCCTGTCTGGACCACTGGCCTCCAGAAATAATCCTCTGAATCTACGAGCTCAGACAGCTGAGAAATTGCCATGAACTACCAAAACTCTTCCTGGAAAGGAAATACACCCTTTGTCGATCAACTGTTGTACTTTTGCCTGAAAAGCTTTACAATCTTCAGTTGAATGCCCTGGAGATCCACCATGGTAACCACACTGAGTGTGGGGATTGTACCCGGAAGGGTAAGGTTCTGGCACAGGCTTAAGAGCTTTAGGTTCCACCAAAGAATTCTGGATCAAATGTGGCAGAATGTGACTATACGGCATAGGCACTGGGTGAGAAGGAGCATTCCTTCGTTCCAAGTTGTTACGTGGCTTGTTCTGATTCGGGCGCTGATTCTGATAACCTCGGCCACGAGTTCGCTGATTTGCCAAAGAGGAGGCATAAAGTTCTAGATATGGTGCCCTAGGCACAATTGTCCGTCCAGAGTAACGAGACACAGAAGATACTGACCGCTGAGGAGATGAGGAACCAACAGATTTCACCGATTCATCTTGAGAATACCCAACATCTGTCATGATTGCATTGATCACAATTCCTTCTTCAGTCCGAAAGCTATAGAGAGATTCGGTTTCACTAGCCTGACCGCTTGAAACATTCTGGATTTTTCCAATTTTAACGCCATGCTCAATGCGTTCTCCCGCCCTTGCCAATTCAGAGAAATTTGGCGCCATTCCAATCATTCTTTCAAAGTATGGGCTCTGCAGGGAGTTTACGAACATGCCTGCTAACTCTCGGTCTAGGAGCGGTGGTTGCACTATAGCGGCAAATTCTCTCCATCTCTGAACATACTTCCTGAAAGGTTCATTGTTCCCTTGAGACAATTCTTGCAACTGCACGCGACTAGGAGCAGTGTCTAGGTTGTAGTCATACTGTTTCAGGAAAGCTCTGGCTAAATCCATCCATGATCGGATCTGATTACTCTCTAACTGCATATACCAACTCAGAGATGCCCCAGACAGACTATCCTGGAAGCAGTGAATCATCAACTTGTCGTTGTGCATAAATGAGGTCATTCTTCGGCAGAACATCACCAAATGTTGCTTCGGGCAACTATCTCCTTTGTACTTTTCAAACCTCGGCGCTCTGAACTTCGGAGGTAGCACTAGGCCAGAAACCAGACACATGTCTGCAGCATTGAGGTTAACAACATCTTTAACTTCCAAGGCTTTGAATCTTTCATCCAACGCACGAAACCTTTTAGCATACACGAGAGCTAATGGGTCTTCAGTCTTTGCTATCGGGACCTCTCTTCGGGAATTTGGCACAAGGAAAACAACACCTTGATAATCTGAGGTATCAATAGAGGGAGAACGTTCACTTCGGACAACAAACGGCTCATGTAGATCTCGGTCTTCAACAAAAGGCTGTACAAGCTGAGCTGCAGTAAGGTTATTCACTTGCGGGAAATCTTCGTCATGCACAGATCCATACAAAGGATTGGATGTCACAGTGAAACCTGACAAGGTATCAACATCCTGGAAGTCGCTCTCTGACATAGCTACCAACAACTTCACTGCCTGATTCTGCTCAAATCTGCTTCAACCCCTTGGTCGTCTTCAACACTCACCTTCAGAATCAAAACAACGGCTGGATAAGAGCTCTGACTAGCTGGAGGATGATATGCAATGTGATACAAACACGTTTATGCAAATGCAATGCAATATGCAGCAAATACGGGATCACAGCCCCCACAAATCTCTGAATACTGCTGCGCTGCTGACTGAGTACGTTCGCTCTGAAGAGAAGACCAAAATACCGGGTAGGCTGGAAGTCAAGTTTCCTACAAAAACCCTCCCACTCACGGGTATGGCCCTAAACTGACACAAGGTACGGCATCCTATGCGGTCATCAGCGTCACAGACTTTCAAGACTGATGATACGATACCTAGAAGGTGTGGCATCATCATCTCTTGAAGCGGCCTCACTTAGCTGTATCCCAAATGATCGGTCCCCGGAGTCGACAATCCAACTAACCAACAACCCCCTCAACCCAAAGGGTTGAAAAAGAAGTCAACCAGAAGAACCTCGTCCGAGCGTGGATTTTGCGGGACACTAGTACATGCAAAGCATGCATGCGCCCACTACTTTCCACAACTAATTCTAGGTACACTCAAGCCTGGGTCTGGCTTCTCACTCAAAGGAACACCCCACCCAACAGCACAACAGCAACAGATAATAGCAAAGTGCGGAAATTGTAAATACAGTAATATACAACATCCAAAAGGTAAACACCCAAAGACAAGCAAACAAGCGCTAGGATTGACTCTCTTGAGGGACGTTGGATCCCAAATGCATAAGGAACCATGGTATTCCCCAGCAAAGTCGCCAGCTGTCGCTACTGCGAAAATCAGCGCCAGCTAAACAGAAGAGTCGCCACCGTGCGTTATTTATCCCGAAGGAGGGAAAGGAAACGCTCGAAGTAAACCTACCGCAAAGACGGGAAAGGAATGGTCATCGCAACCAAATCCTGGATTCGGGAGTCGGTTACGCAAGGGGAAGGTATTAGCACCCCTCACGTTCGTCGTACTCGACGGGATCCACGCTTGCTGGTTCGTCTAAAGGATGCAAAAACAATCTATCTACGGCTGCTAAATCTAAACGGAAAGAAACTGACTCGATAGAGCATCGCGCTCTATGCCTACGTATTCTCAAGAGAGAAAGTCAGAGTCATCATAGTTCGGGAAACTACAGGGGAAGTTTGCTCGCCAAGACGTCGCGTCTTGTGCCTACGTATTCTCGTCAGAGAAATCAGAGCATGCCATAGTTCAGGCTAACTACGGCTAGACAGGTGTGTTCTCGGTCACACGGGGGTGAGAGAAAGGATTGACGATACTAGCGCACGCATTCTAGCAGTTAGGTGTATGTTGCTCGACCATTGGAGACTTAGGCGTTACCTATTTGCGGTAGAACGGTCGTAGTATATCTTTGTTTGAAAGGTATGGGAACCTACGGAACTTAGAACTACAATCTGGTCTCAAATGCGCAAGGGCAAGAGAAAGAGAAACATAAGTCATCAGCGGGAAAGTCTCGATCGCACGGCAGCGAGAGAACAGAGAGGTTAGTTGTTAGTGTGCTCGCTAGGATATCGCATCCTATGCCTACATATTCTCATTCGGTATGAGAAATCAGAGCAGCTATAGTTCAGCTTACTACAGCTAAATGGGGAACGGGGAAAAGGGAGCTCGCTAGGATATCGCATCCTATGCCTACGTACTCTCGTCTGGTACGAGAGATCAGAGCAAACGTAGTTCGACGGGAAAACGAGTCTCGATTTCACGGGGGAAAGAGAAGGGGTCTCGATCGCCTGAACGCGAGGGAAAAGGGGTTTCGATCGCACGGGGGCGAGAACACAGAGGAGGCAGGCTTACGCCTAAACGGGAAGGAACTCGGGACACACACGCAAGAACCTAATACGTAGGAGCGAGTGCGTCGCATGTCACCCAAAGGGTACCATACTAGACATCCTAGACGATTGAGGAGAAACTCCTCAACTGTCATTTCCTACGTATCTAACGATACAGCTCACAACACTCGACGGTTGCACGAAGACTTGAATAAGATGATGATGATGATGATGATGAACGAAGCAGCTCCATTGGCTCCTGACATGCGCACAAGCTCCATTCCAATCTTCTCCTCTCTGGATCCTTAATGAGGACGCGCAAATCCGGAACAATGTAACGCTTAGACCGTCATGGTTCGACTTATACGAGAAATCGAACTCTAAGAGGTAGCGTATTGATATCTGTGTCAAAGACAAGATAGAGAAATGATATCGAAAATCATTCTCCAATTGAATCGTGTCACACGGCCAGCCAAAAATAAAATTGGAGCAATCGGATGAGAAATGAGAAAAGAGGAGAGAAATGAGGAGAGAAAATAGGAGAGAAATCCACTAAAGAAATGGAAATAAAATGCTACTCTTAAAATACGGCAATTAATTCCTAATGGAAAATATTCTAAAGAAATTATAAAGAAATGCATACAGAAAATATAATGGAAATTCTATCCTATGCACAATACTCTATAATTTGCTATAAAGGAAAATAGAATGAAAAATTCTATATTAATGCAATATCCTATTTAAAATTTTATAGTAAAAAAATATGAAATAATATTCTAAACTATGAACTATAATCCCTAAAAGCAAAATGGAAAAATAAAACTATATCTATTACAATAATCCATCCAATGCAAAAAGAAATTGAAAATTGTAAGGGGAGAGGGGTACATCAGTAGTACAGGGGAGTATGCTAGCAAGACAGTACAATTGGGCTAAGCCCAACAAAAACAAAACAATAATAAAGAAAAAAAGGGGGCGTAAATGAAAACGGAGGGTGTAGTCAGCAGAACGAAGGGCCCAGCCCAACAGCCAACAACAAGAATAATAATAAAAAGATAGGGGGAAGAGAGAAAACGGGGATGCATGGACTGAAAACACAAGTTGGGGCCAAGGCCCACTATCCACACGAAGACCCACAAGGCTTGGTCTTCCACTTCGTCCACCTGCATTGAAACGTATCCGCCGTTTGCAGCTCCTTTCAACCTCTCTCCGTCTCAACTCGACCCTCAAATCCCATCAACAACTCCGTCTTCCTCACTTCACCGGCCGAGATAACTTTTTCCTTCACCTTTCCAGCTCTGTTCACCTAAACATCACCACCAACCGTATCTTTGGAGTTCGCATACCTTTATTGTTGGCGATGGGTCTTCAGATGACATTAATGGATGTTTGAAGATCTAAAAAAAACTGACGGTTGGTTGAAGATTTGTTCAGAATATCCATGGCGTTTGTGGTGTTTTGGGCGAAGCTATTCGAAGATGTTGACTCGTTGAGATTAATGTGTTGATGTTGAAGATCATGGAGGGAGTAAAGATCTGGAAAAACAAACCGGAAAGTTGGTTGAAGATTACGGAGGATCTTAACGCAGTTTCGGGGAAAACGATGAAGATTCATATGAACACCGATGAAGAAACGATGAAGATCTTGAAGATCTTGATGTAGTTGGAATTTGGATCGTGTGACTGAAGTTTTGTCGCGGTTTCTAGAATAGCTTCATGAAGGTCTGATGAAAGTTGATGAAGATCTGGGGATCTTGGACAAAGTTCTTGAATCTAAGGGAATATCGGATGATTAACTTGATGAGTTTCTTGAACGGTTTCTGGAAACAAACTTGAATGGATGATGAAGATTGTTGAGGATTTTCTGGAAAAACGGATGAAGGTGTGAAGCATGTTCATAGATCTAGCAAGATGGTTATGAATATCTTAGTGGAGTTTGAGATATTTCTGGAAAACAGCCAAGAACGCGATGAACATGTTGCAGTTTCCGGCGTTGTGAGGTGGTTTCCGGCGAGGCTTCCGGAGAGTTTGGTTGCCGTGTGATTTCTCAGGCAAAGTGGTCGGCGTTTGCATGGCCGGAGAGGGGGAAGGCCGGGGAACACGTGGCATTCCATGGGAGAGGATGAGTGCGAACGTGTGGCAGGCATGCAGAGATGGTGAAGGGGTGAGTGGGGCAGGTGGCGTCAGGTGGACGCGTGTGTGTAGGTGGCGTGCATGCAGAGAGGGTGAGGTGTCAAGCTCCTAGAGAGAGAGAGGGTGAGTGGAAAATGAGGTGTCCAATGCAGAAGATATGTGGATGATGGTGTGAAACATGGAAGAGAGAGGAGAGATTGAGGTGGAGTGCTCTATATAAGGACACTTGGCACTACTGGGCCCCCAAAAACAGACATTTGGCCCACCAAAATGAATTAAAGACTGATTAAAGCTGATTAATGAGACTTAAATGGAACTAATGGAAACGAGAGTTGATTAATGAATTACGTTGAAGACTAAAGCTAATTAATTAATTACCACAAAACTAATCAAAGCTAATTCACTAATCCTAATCAATCTATATTAAAACCTAAAAAGAATTAAATCTTAAAACAAAACTCTAATATATTCTAAATAATTAATGTTCTAATATTCTAACTAATATCTAAAATACTCTAAAATAGAAACTTCGATTAAAATCTAATAATTTCTAAAAAAAATAGAAATTGAATCTAAAAAAATCTAGAAATTATCTCAAAATTCAACCTAATATTCTAATTAATATTCTAGAAAACAATATTCTAAAAATAGAAAATGAAATCTATTTAAGATCTAAATTCTACGCTAAAAAATAAGAAATAAACTCTGGAAAAAATACTAATAATTCCCTAAGGAACAAAAACAATGCCAATCGACAAATAAGACTGCGAGACCGCAACGGGAGAAACGGTAAAAAATGCGGATGATCGAAATATCCTCAAAACAACAGCGTAAGCTGAAAACACCGGGACGAGCACCAATTCTCAAAATAAATCCTCGTATTCGAAATGGCAAGAAACTGCCTGAAACGCCAAGGGAGGGTTGTAATCCCGATAAAGTCAATCTGACTGAAAAAATGCAATGTAGGCGGTATGCAAGTGCAAAATGAAATGAGTCGAAACATGAGCCAAATTGCGAGAAGTGGTTGGTCAAATTTTGGGGTGCAACAGTATTCAACATAAAACATACACATCCAAAAGAATGGAAATATGAAATGTTGGGCTTTTTATTCCTCCACAGTTCATAAGGAGTCTTCTCCATAAGAGGTCTAAGTGACACTCTGTTCTGAATATAACAAGCTCTATTCACTACTTCTGCCCAAAAATGTTTTTCCAGATTAGTCTCGTTGATCATGGTTTTGGCCATTTCTTGCAAAGTTCTATTTTTCCTCTCTACAACTCCATTCTGTTGTGGAGTTCTAGGGCAGGAGAAATCATGTGCAATGCCATTTTCTTTAAAATATTTTTCACAATATTTGTTTTCAAATTCACCACCATGATCACTTCTGACTTTAACAATTTTAAAATCTTTTTCGTTCTGGACTTGTTCGCAAAAGTCAATGAATTTAGAATGAGACTCATCCTTGTGTTTCAGGAATTTTACCCATGTCCATCTGCTGTAGTCATCAACAATGGCTAATCAATACTTCTTGCCTCTGATGGATGCAGTTTTCACTGGTCCAAACAGATCAATATGAAGCAGCTCTAATGGTATTGAGGTTGAAACAACATTTTTTGTTTTGAAAGAAGATTTTGAAATTTTTCCTTTCTCACATGCTTCACAAAAAGCATCTGAGTTGAACTTCAACTGAGAAAGTCCTCTGACCAGATTGAGTTTATTAATCTGAGATATACGTCTCATACTAATATGCCTCAATCTTCTGTGCCAGACCCATTGCTCTTCATTAACAGACAGAAGGCATTTTACATTCTGAACCTTAAGTTCTGAAAGATTGATTTTATAAATGTTGTTCTTCCTTTTTCCATTAAAGAGGATTGAGCCATCCTTTTGACTGACAGCTTTACAACATTTTTTATTGAAGATTATGTCATAACCATTGTCACTTAATTGACTTATGGACAATAAGTTATGTGTTAATCCTTCAACAAGTAAAACATTAGAAATTGAAGGGAGGTTACCATTACCTATGGTTCCAGAGCCAATTATCTTGCCCTTCTGGTTCCCTCCAAACTTCACATCACCTCCAGATCTAAGCTCCAGGCTTTGGAACATAGACCTTCTTCCCGTCATATGATGCGAGCAGCCAGAGTCCAGGTATCAGGACTGGTGTTTCAATTTTGCTGCTAAGGATGTTTGCAACAAAAATAATTTTGTCTTTAGGTACCCATATTTTCTTGGGTCCTCTGGGGTTAGTAGGTTTGAAATTCTTTCTGAATTTCTTTCCCTTATAAGCATCCTTGTTCTTCTGAGGTTTTGATTTATTAAACACAGGTTTGTTCATATCAGAACGTGTGTGTGTTTAATATCATTTAAATGACCAAATTTGAAATGAGTATATAGAGGAGAATACTTTATGATCATTTTATCAACAGGTTTTGGATTTAAATCCTTCCCAGAAGGTGATTCATATCCAATACCCTTTTTGTTGTTTCTGCTAACGTCATAGATCATTGAAGCCATCTTGCTTCTATCTAGGCCTCTAGCCAGAAACTTTTGAAAGCTATAGTCATACTCTTCTAAAATATTTTTAGAGCATGATATAGGTTCTGAGTCAGATTTCTGAGCATTTTCTAAATCATTTTTTATTTTAAGATTTTCTGCTTTAAGCTCAGCAACCTCAGACCTCAGCTGATCATTCTCAGATGCAAGACAGCTTTGAAGCTTCTTGTATTTGAGTTTGATTTGGCTATAGCTTTCCAGAATTTCTGATAAACTTTCAGAAAGTTCTGCTCTAGTGAGTTCAGAAAATACCTCCTCAGAATCTGATTCTGATTCTGATCCAGATGTTTCTGCATGGTCTTCTACGTCAGCCATGAGTGCCATGTTTGCACATTCTTCTTCTGACTCTGATGAAGAATCAGATGCATCTGAATCATCCCATGTAGCCATCAGAACTTTCTTTTTATGATCAGACTTCCTTCTTGGCTTCTCCTTCTGAAGTTTTGGGCATTCATTCTTATAGTGCCCAGGTTCCTTGCATTCATAGCAGACAACCTCTTTCTTTCCAGATCTTCTGTGTCCAGAAGACTCTTTGCGTTGATCTGGTTTCTTGAAGTTCCTGAACTTCTTCTGTTTATGCTTCCAGAATTTGTTGATCCTTCTGGACAGCAGGGACAATTCATCTTCTTCTTCAAAAGAAGATTCTTCAGAACTTTCTTCTATAACCTGCAACGCTTTAACAGATTTGTTAGATTTTAAAGCAATTGACTTACCTTTCTTTTGGGGTTCGTCTTCTTCTAGTTCAATCTCATGACTCCTCAGAGATATGATCAGTTCCTCCAGCATGATCTTATTCAGATCCTTTGCAAGCTTCAGAGCAGTGACCATTGGTCTCCATCTGGTTGGAAAACTTTTGATGATCTTCTTGACATGATCAGCAGTGGAGTAACCTTTGTCCAGAACTTTCAATCCAGCTGTGAGAATCTGAAATCTAGAGAAAATAGTTTCTACAGATTCAGACTCCTCCATTTTGAAGGCTTCATATTTCTGGATCAGCTCCAGAGCCTTGGTCTCCTTTACTTGGGAGTTCCCTTCATGAGTCATCTTCAAAGATTCAAACATATCAAATGCAATATCTTTGTTTGTTATTTTCTCATACTCTGTATGAGATATTGCATTTAACATGATGGTTCTTGCTTTGTGGTGGTCCTTCTTCTGTTGATCTGACATAGATTTTCTGTCAATCTTTTTCCCTTCATCATTGGTAGGATGAATGTAACCATCAGTTACTAAATCCCATAAATCAGCATCATAACCTAGAAAGAAGCTTTCTATTCTGTCTTTCCAGTAGTCAAACTTCTCACCATCAAACATGGGAGGTTTGGTGCTGATTTTATCTTTATCATTGTATTTGTTGTTGTATGAAGTTGAAGTCGAAGCTTCAGCATCCATGATGAATAAAGAACAAGATATATGGAGTTTTTCTCAACTGGATCTTTTCTGTTCACGGTGAAGTGAGAACACTAACAGAACCGGAGCTCTGATGCCAACTGAAGGTGAGAAAAACACTTAGAAGGGGGGGTTGAATAAGGGTTTTGAAATAATTATGGGAATAAAAACAACACAGTATTTTTATCCTGGTTCGTTGAACTCAACTAATCCAGTCCACCCTACCAAGGTGATTTTCCTTTCTCAACAAGGACTTAATCCACTATAGTCAAACAGATTACAGTGTCAACCACTAAGAACAATTGTCTTAGTCTTATCAAGAAATCCTGACCATAACTTAGTCTTCTTAAGGAACCTTTTACAAATAAATGTAAACTAACAAGTGTTTAAGATGCTTCTAAAAAGCTATATCACAAACTGTGATTTTTACACTTAGATTAAGAACGAATAAAAACTATTCAGTTTATGAAAAATATTGTATGAGAGCTTGAGAGTAGTTTTCAATTTGATTTCTCAATAATCCATCAACTTTGAAATGTTGTTGAAGGCATCCTTTTATAGAGCAGAAAGTCCAATGCTTGAAGACTATGCGTAGCAAAATAGCTGTAGCCTTTTTGTCTTCTATTGACTTTAGCTTTCCCAGAAGAGGAATGTTCAGACAAATCCCTTTTGTTTGATATCATGTGCCATACATGAATAAGGAAAGAGTCGTTTGGAATAAGCCAACGGATATATCTTTGAATAATATCTTCTTCAACAAAGCTTCTGTCTCAAAGTTGTCAACATCAGAGTCTTGATGTTATCAGAGTTTTGCAGCCAATGTGCTTCAGCGTGAATATCAATCAGAGCAGAGTTTGAATAACAAAGCCTCTGTACTTGCAGCGTAAATTACTTTCAGAGTCTTCTTGAAACAATGCTTGAAACTCTTCATACAAATTCTTCAACTATGCTTCAGAGTCTTCTGCAGCTTCTGCTTCAGAGTCTCTTCTGGCAGCGCTCAGAGTCTTCTGATGACTTGCTTCTGATGCTTCAGAGCTTTGCTTAGAGTAATGTTCAGATGCATTTTTGCTTCCATAAGAATATTTAATTTAATATCTGAAACAAAAACACTTGAATAAAATTAGAGTATATATTTTCTTAATACAAAATTTCATTAGAGTTATCATCAAAATATAAAGATAATATTAAACACCAATCTGTGTTTTAACAAGAACATCCTCACTACCATCCTCAGATTCATTCTCAGACCCAGCCTCACCATCTTCTTCACTAGCCTCATCATCAAAGCCAGGAAATGGATCTCTATGAGAGAGAGGGGTGGAAATACCATGCACATTATGACCCCTACAGAGAATCTTAGTGACAAGTTCCCTAATTGATCTATCAACATAAGCAGTACCTTCCTTGTTTTTCATTCTAGTAATATTGTCAGTAGATGTTCCAGGAGATTTACCTTTGGAAGGTTGTTGGGACTCTTTTGCATGTGGTGGTGTGGTCTTGAAGGCTTCACTTACATCACCAGGAACCATCGAGACAGGGGTCATGTCAAGAACATCTTCGAATGAGATGTTCATGGGGTGAGCATCAGTTTGGAAAGTTTTTGAGGAAGCAGCATCACATTTGGGAGACATCTTGGTATTTCTGAGAGAAGAAAAGTTTAGAGGAAAATGGAGATAGGTTGCAATGTAGAGAATACACAGAGAGTGGGAGGTAATCTGACATGTAGTGGAGGTGTGGGAGTTGAAGGGGCAGTTGGAGGGAAAAGTTTGAGTGAGATATCGTGTTTGAATAGTCAAAGGCATGCTAAGCATCAAAGAGGGATGTTGGAACATCTCTATCTCAGGAAACAAACATATTTTAAGCACAAGAATCCCTCTTAGTAGTAATTGCTATAAATCCTCATAAATACGAATCCCTAATTTTCCTCTCAAAATCTCAAACTAATTTGCATCCAAGGCTTTGGTAAAAATATCAGCTAGTTGATTTTCTGTAGTGACATGCTCAAGAGTAACGATTTTTCTGTAGTGACATCACCAGGAACCATCGAGACAGGGGTCATGTCAAGAACATCTTCGAATGAGATGTTCATGGGGTGAGCATCAGTTTGGAAAGTTTTTGAGGAAGCAACATCACGTTTGAGAGACATCTTGGTATTTCTGAGAGAAGAAAAGTTTACAGGAAAATGGAGATAGGTTGCAATGTAGAGAATACGTAGAGAGTGGGAGGTAATCTGACATGTAGTGGAGGTGTGAGAGTTGAAGGGGCAGTTGGAGGGAAAAGTTTGAGTGGGATAGCGTGTTTGAATAGTCAAGGGCGTGCTAAGCATTAAAGAGGGATGTTGGAACATCTCTATCTCAGGAAACAAACATCTTTTAAACACAAGAATCCCTCTTAGTAGTAATTGCTATAAATCCTCATAAATACGAATCCCTAATTTTCCTCTCAAAATCTCAAACTGATTTGCATCCAAGGCCTTGGTAAAAATATCAGCCAGTTGATTTTCTGTAGTGACATGCTCAAGAGTAACGATTTTACTCTCAACAAGCTCCCTAATAAAATGATGTCTAATATCAATATGCTTAGTTCTGCTATGTTGAATAGGATTCTTGGAGATATTTATAGCACTCGGATTATCACAGTATAATGCCATGACATCTTGTGTGACATTATACTCTGTAAGCATATGCTTCATCCATACAAGTTGAGAGCAACTACTCCCAGCAGCTATGTATTCTGCTTCTGCGGTAGACAGGGATACACAGTTTTATTTCTTGCTAAACCACGAGATGAGGTTGTTTCCCAAAAAGAAGCAGCCTCCAGATGTGCTCTTCCTGTCATCAACACTTCCAGCCCAATCACCATAACAATATCCAGTCAGCACACACCCAGATCCATGACTATACAACATCCCATATTCACTTGTGTTAGACGATGGCTCAGATCTAGATGGGGGATTGAATAGATCCCAATTAAAAATAGAGTTGGCGCTTACCAATTTAAATTTGGTTTTAAAAATATTTTTAAGTGCGGAAGCGGCCTTGGAAAAACACGTCTAAAATGAACTGTTATTGGAAGATCGGATATGCGTTAAGCTAACGGATATGATAATAAAACAAGAGTAGATTCAATACACTAGTCACACTAATCAACTGATTTCACCACTAATTAGTAGTGCTAGTTCTAACGCTCAACACAGCCCACAAAACAGAGCAAGTAAACTAAGTAAGCTTTGGTTCAGGAAATTTATCGAACACTTGGTGTGCGAAACACTCCAAGTGGATTTTGACTTAAGTAAGTAACTCTAAAATCCTTGTATAAGTGTTTATTGTACTAAAGTTTAAACAGTACAAGTTACTTACTAAATTCAACGCTCGAATCAATAAAATTGCTTAAACTAAAATCACTTAATTTTTTAAGCTGAAAATGAAAATACTGAAAAATAAATGAGACAAAGATTTGTTGAGGCAGTTCCCCCGCCATCCTCGCTTCGGGGTACGTCTGCCCTCAATTCTAAAAATAGAATTGAGATGATTTATAATAGATATCACCTGTAGATTTGTAGTAGTTTATACAAGAGTTGATAAGCAATAATACAAACAATCCCTATAGATGTTGATAATGTTATCACTTCTTGCTCCTTGATTCGAGTTGAATCAAGACCTTCGATCGTTGTGAATTGACCTCCGATTCCATCCCCTTTGTTGAATAACTTTCAGTTCTTCAAACCCTCGGCCCAGCTGATCTAAGACACCAACGAATCGAACCCGGAACTCCTTTCAACACTTCACAGCCCCAGCTACTAGATTGATGAAATCTTCCGTTTCTCAATCACCTTTGCACCGCTGAATGTTGGTAGAGACGATCCGTATCAAAAACCCCCAAAATCGTAGAATCTTGGAGGGCAAAACCTTCAAGGTTTTATTCAAGAAAAACCCGTCACAATTCTCCACCCGAACCAGACCTCCAATCAACGGATTCAGACCTTATCACCTTGAACGAGACACCAAGCACTCCAAGAATGGTTGTGTGTAATTGCAGTGTTGTGTGTTGTTTGAGGATGAAGATGAAGAGAAATATAGGCACCTATTTCACTTTTCTTGTTTTTGACAATTTACTCAAAATTTAATTGTTGATCAGTTAAAATGAACAACCTTCTATTTATAGTAATAAGCCAATCAACTAACACAACAGGATTTCAAACACAGTGGAAATACTTCATTAACTGTACCAACACGCGAACGGTCAACCATAGCAGGTTTATGCGTCGACGCATAGCTTACAGTTTTTGGCAATATGAAAAACCCAACAGTATGCGTCGACCATAGGTCGGCGTGCACTGACCCATGGGGAATGTGAAGTCTTCATGCGCCGACTGATGGTCGACTCAAGGTTGCCATGTGCTGACCCATGGGAAGGTGAACTATGTTATGCGCTGACTGGTGGTCGACTCAAGGGTGCCATGCACTGACCCATGGGAAATTGAACTATGTTATGTGTTGACTGATGGTCGACTCATAGCTTCAAAATCTGCAAAAATGATATATTTATTGTTTCGTGCGTTTTCTCACGACTGAATATTAATCACGTGTATTGTCAATGATAATATGACGAGTTAAAGAGATATAGGAAGGATATGATATGTTAAGTATTGCAATTGTCTTCTGGGTAGAACTGACAGCGCCGATTGGTCCGAGGTTGTACTTTGTCATCATCGAAACTTAAGAACATATGTTGTGTGACAATTTGCCCTCACATACTCCCCCTTTTTTATGATGACAACCTGCGTAAAGCTAGTGAGAACAACATTGCAATATTATTAACATAGTAACATAAACTCCCCCTTTCTTTTGTAATCCTGTACTTTCATGGAAGAATAATATGGAAGAGCTGTTGTGATCTACTTGGCTTTTCTCCCCCTTTGACAACATCAAAAATAGATAGAGAAGGTAAACGTTTGACAGAATAACAATTAAGAAAACACTCAACAGATAATAATTAATCATTTACTAATATTCACACATAATATTGATAATGAAACAGTAAAGCAATTAATAGATAAAGTATATTGAAACACTCAAATGGGCATAATAGTCCAAAAACCATAACAACATAAAAATAACACATCATAGAAAATGAGAATAAGCAAGCATGCATCTAATATCCCTGGCCCCTCCCCCTGTACACAACATCTAGATTGCGGTAAGGATCAGAGTAGTCGACAAATGCTTCCACAGACAAATTTAGACGATTGAGGCTATTAGATATGGTCGTTTCCTATCTTTCGTTTGATGCAGCGAGAGCCTCAAAACGGGCATCCATCCTTGTGGAAAAGGAATTTAACCGTTCATTTTGTGTATGTATCTCAGCTCGGATTTGTTCTATCCGCTCATCTTGATTTCTCATAATGTTTTGTTGGTCCAACTGCATGGACTGCAACATGTTGAGAAGTTCAGAGTTGTCTGACTGCGGAGGAGATGGTGAAGATTGATGAGGTTGATGTTCTTGAGGATAGCCATGGTATGGGTTATAGTATTTTCCCAGAGTGGTCCAGCCTGTGTACTGCCATTCACCCCATCCTTGATTACTGTATCCTTCTTCTTCTTCGTCAGGTAGAGTTGTGTGATGAAGCCAATCAGTATTTGTAAACTCATGTTGGTCTGGTTGGTGGTAATTTTCATGTGCCTCATATGCTGGTTCTTCTACCTGTTCCGCTTCATTTTCGTCTTCTTCTACCTATTCCTCTTGTTCTTCGTCCTCCCTCTCAGAACTTCCATCAGATTCTTCAACAACCCGAGGAATATTTGCCCTGCGAACAAACTTGTAAGTTCGTCGCTCATCACACCAAAAGTAGCCCATCATGGCAAAGGTTTTCGTGTTGAATTCTTTGTCGGAAGATATGGAGACACATGGAAATGATGGATACACGGCATTAGCCGCGGTGAGAACCTCTGAAATAAAAGACCCATAAGCAAGAGCAGTTCCTCTGCCTGAATCTCTCAAAGCAAATATTCGAATGGAGATGTAATAGGGCCAATTGATTTTAATCCTATTTTTCAGAATGTATATAAGATGCACCTCATCCTGTTCAACTCGAGACATACCGCCTTTCTTTGGCCGCAGGATGCGAGCCACAATCCATTGAAGAATGCGCTCCCCTGTTTGTAGCTTACCAGCCATAACAGTTCTGGGAAAAGCATCATTGTTTACAATCTGTTCCGGATAAGGCCATTTCAGCATATCATTTAAGGCACTCTTAAATTCATATCCAGGCACGGTGCGGGAATCAGTTACCTCATGAGGAGGATTTTCACCAGCAGCCACTGTTAAATCAAAATATTTACTCCACACTTCAGAATTTAAGTTTACCTGTGTTGTGTCGATCGTGGTGTGAAAATCCTGACCTTGAAACTTGTCATGCAGGCAAGTGTAGAACACGCGCACCAAGTCTTCATTGTATTTGGTGTTGCATTCAAGAAAGTTTACGAAGCCTTGAAACTCCAGCAGAGCCATAACTTGAGTGAGATGCATGTGTTCTGCCGTTGCTTTGTAGAATGCATGTTGCGGAACAACGGATCTCTTGCCAATATCTTTGTTGAAGTTGTCAACAAGAGATGGTGGAATCAAAGATACAGCAGTAATGGGTAGGGAAGCAGATGTTGAAGCCCTTGATCTTTTGTCGGTATTTCTGCAGAATAATGAGGCCATGGATGATGATTTGGAGATTTGGTAGAGGTAGGAAGCAAGGATTTGGAGAAGATTGTTGAAGTAGTTTGGAGGAGATAATGATTACCCTTTTTATAGATGGAGATTAGGGTTTTGGGGAAGTGGAGGAGACAAAGGGACAATAGGAATGAGTAGATGCAACTTACTAGAAATGTGATACCAATGCACAATTAATGTAGAATGTAGGAAGATGGAACGATTTTCAAAGGAAAAATCTGAATTTCTGCGTGAAACGTCGACCATACCCCTGCATGCGTCGATGCATACTGTTTGATTTTTGACAAATATAAAAGAATATAGCGTGCGTCGACCGCTGCCCTGTTTTGGTCGACTCAAAGTAAGCAAAAATGCAGATTTTCAATTAATGTCATATATAATGCCACATTTGATGCCTACCTACAATGCCACAAAACAATTTGCATCCAAACAAATAACACTCGTAGCAAATGTCATATATATACAATATTGGTCAAACGATACAATAATTGAATCATGAATATTTTGAGAGAGAAACAATATGGAACAATATCACCTCTATACCGGAAAAGCTTGATAACAATATACTTGTGCTCTATACCTTTTTACCTCTACGTCCTTACCGCTTTCATCTTTATTCAGGTTTACACATGTTGGCATAGGAGTGTCAATGGCCTTCGAGTTTGCCATGTCAAATCTCTTGAGAAGTTCCAAACAGTATTTTGTTTGACTCACGAATGTTCCTTCTTTAAGTTGTTTAATTTGCAATCCGAGAAAGTATGTGAGTTCACCCATCATACTCATCTCGAATTCACCCTGCATAAGGTCAAAAAACTCTATCACGAGATTCATGTTAGTAGATCCAAATATAATATCGTCAACGTAAATTTGTACTAATATTAAGTGTTTTCCTTGACGTTTAATGAAGAGAGTAGTGTCAACCTTTCCTCTTGAGAAACCTTGATCAAGTAAAAATTTACTTAGTCGCTCATACCAAGCTCTAGAAGCTTGTTTGAGTCCATATAAAGCCCTTTTTAGTTTGTAGACATGATCAGGATACTCATGAGACTCAAAACCCGGAGGTTGTGCAACATAGACTTCTTCATTTATGTATCCGTTAAGGAACGCACTTTTAACGTCCATTTGAAATAACTTAAACTTCTTCGCACAAGCGAAGGCAAGAAAAAGGAATATAGCCTCGAGTCGGGCAACCGGCGCATAAGTTTCCTCATGGTCGATGCCTTCCTCTTGGTTATACCCTTACGCGACCAAGCGCGCCTTGTTACGAGTTATTACTCCGTTTTCGTCCAACTTATTCCTAAACACCCATCGGGTGCCGATTACTCGATGTCCTCGCGGAGGAGGGACAAGGTCCCATACCTCATTTCTCGTGAACTGATTAAGTTCATCTTGCATTGGCAAAAACCAGTTTTCATCGAGTGAGGCTTCTTTAGGGTTTTTAGGTTCCATTTGTGAAACGAAAGCGAAGTGATAACAAAAATTACTTATCTTAGATCGGGTAGTAACACCCTTTGATATGTCTCCGAGAATGTTGTCTATTGGATGATCTTTAGAAGACTTCCAAGCTTGAGGGAGAGCATCACTTATAGATGGATGATCTACCTCAGTTTCTTCATGTTGGACATCTTTTTCCTCCTCAACTTTTGCTTTGTCGGGCTGATCAATTCCCGGCTCTGCATCTTTGAGTATGTCTTCAATAGATGTACCTGCACCATGAAACACACTACCTTTTCCGACATTTCTCGGATAAGATTCATCAAATGTTGCATGTACTGATTCTTCGACAATAAGTAATTTTTTATTGTAGATCTTATAGGCTTTACTCGACTGAGAGTATCCAAGGAAAATACCTTCGTCATCCTTAGAGTCAAATTTACCCAAATTTTCCTTTCCATTATTTAAGACAAAACATTTGCAACCGAAAACATGTAGGTGAGACACGTTTGGCTTGCGCCCTTTTAAAAGCTCGTAAGGTGTTTTGTTTAGAATTGGGCGGATGAGCACCCTATTCAAAACATAACAAGCTGTACTTATGGCGTCGGCCCAAAAATATTTTGGTAGTCCACTTTCATTGATCATTGTCCTTCCCAACTCTTCTAAAATGCGATTTTTACGCTCCACCACCCCATTTTGTTGAGGAGTCCGTGGAGCGGAGAAGTTATGATCAATACTGTAGTTACCGCAATATTATTCAAATAAATGGTTTTCAAATTCACCTCCATGGTCGCTTCTAATTGACACAATGTTTGTGCGTAACTTATTTTGGGAAAGTTTGGCAAACGTTTCAAAGGCGGCGAATGTATCGCTCTTGCTAGCCAAAAAGATAGTCCAAAAAAATCTAGAATAATCGTCCACTATTACGAAATCGTAATAGTTTCCACCTAGGCTCTTGATTCTAGAAGGCCCAAATAAATCTATATGGAGAAGCTCGAGAGGTCTTGTAGTAGAAACAATATTTTTAGATTTAAAAGATATCCTCGTTTGCTTTCCCATTTGGCAAGCATCACAAAAGTGATCCTTGGTGAATTTTATTTTGGGGAGACCTAGGACTAGATCTTTTTAGACTACTTTATTCAGCAAGTCAAAGTTAACATGTGCTAAGCGCCTATGCCATAACCATGAATCTTCACTCATTGTTATGAGGCATTTGTCACTTGTTAACGATACTTCATTCAAGTCAAGCATATAGATGTTGTTCACTCTTAGGCCATTAAACATATTCTTCTTGTCATTATTATGCACAATTTTGCAACACTCTTTTGAAAAAGATACATTGTATCCTTTGTCGCATAATTGGCTAATGCTAAGCAGATTATGTTTAAGACCCTCGACAAGCAACACATCGGAAATAGTAGGGGAAGAAGGGTTACCTACACTACCTTTACCAAGTAATGCTCCACGATTGTTATCACCACATGTTACATACCCTTTCTTCTTAGCCATGAAGTCTATGAATAGGGATATGTCTCCGGACATGTGTCTTGAACATCCACTGTCGAGAACCCATCTTCTCTCAGTGGTCTCGACACATTGTACCTATGAAAGAATAATCAGCAAGAGGAGGTACCCAATGGCATATTGGGTTCTAATTTTTTAGTGATAAAGTGGTTGCATTTGGGCAACCATTGATAGATGCCTTTAGAAGCCAAAAATCTCCTAAATCGGTATTTAGAGATGGAATGGCCTTTCTTGCAACAATATAAGCATGAAAATTCAACTTTATAATTGCCTTTGCTCTCTTGATCCCTAATTACATATGTATATTTTTGATATGGATTCACCATACTTTTTCTAAAATCAGCTTTATCAATAGCGAATGTAATTTTAGGCTCAAGAGCCTTGTTAAGTTTGGCCTTTAGGTTTCTAACTTCACCTTGCCAAATATAACAAGTAGCGCATCCAAGGTCGAGGAATTTGCTAGGGTCCTCACAATCCGATTTATTACTTTCCACTATGGAAGCCTTAAGTTCCTCAAGTTTCCTTTTGGACTCTTTAATTTTGTGCTCTAGATAAGTAAAAATTATTTTATTAGAGGCAAGTCTCTTGAAGGCTTCTGTTGCTTCATTGTGTAAAGTATTAAATGCGGCTTGTAATTCGAAATGTGACATTTTTGAGGAATTTTCATATTTAGAGTACGTACCTGCTTTTTCTTATTCTTTTGATGTGCGGAAAGGCATAGGTTCATGGATTCTTCTTCATCACTTGAGCTTTCATCAGAGGAGGAGGAATCGCTATCACTTTCCCGAGCTATATATGCTCTTCTCGGCTTTGATGACTTCTTATGTGATTTAATAGATTCCTTTTCTTTGCCCTTTTTGTTCAAGGGACAATCTGGCTTGTAGTGACCGGGCTTTCCGCATTTGTAGCATGATCCTCTGGTTTTACTTCCTTTGATGTCGTTAGTTCGAGAGTTCCTTGATTGCTTTCTGAAGTTGACAAGGTTCTTTTTTTAGTGTTGAATGTCGTTCTTTCTCACATACCGATTGTAACGCTTTACGAACAGCCCCATATCCTCACCCTTGTCATCTTCTTCATCGTCACTTGATGAATAATCATTGTGCTCCTTAGATTGATACTTCGAGGAGGAAGTCTTGAGAGTAATAGATTTCTTCTCAACAGTCTTTGTTTTGTCCTTCTTTTCTTTCTTTTCATGTTGGTCGAGGCTTAGGAGCACTTGTTTGTGCTCTTGTAGCTTTCCGAATAACGTTGTTAGGTCCAAAATAGTAAGATCATTTGCTTCTTTTATGGCGGTCACCTTGGGCTACCATTCCCTGTTAAGACATCTTAAAATTTTATTAGTAGCAACGTCATTAGCCACCGGCCTACCAAGTGAATGTAACCTATTGATGAGATGAGTAAACCTTTTCTGCATGTTAGCAATGGTTTCCCCTTGCTCCATGTAGAAAAGGTCAAACTCTTGTGTTAGTGTATTTATTCTAGATAACTTCACATCATCTGTCCCCTCATGAGCGATTTGAAGTGAATCCCACATGTCTTTTGCCGTAAGACAATGAGACACACGGTAATATTCATCAACTCCTAATGATGATATTAAGATGTTTTTAGCTTTCCAATCATAGTTGTATTTCTTTTCATCATCATCGGTCCATTGTGCTTCGGGCTTAGGCACAACCACATTATCCGCATTGGTCATAGTAATTTCTATTGGACCATTGAGAATAACGTTCCATATTTTTCTATCTATGGAGTTTATGTGCACCCGCATACAATCCTTCCAATAACCGTAATTTTCACCATTAAAAACGGGAGCTCTATTATAAGCCCCTTTAGGTTCGTTTGCCATTTTCTATCAAAGTTATACTTGAAACACGGAGTTAACCAGTGCTCATGATACCACTTGTTAGACGATGGCTCGGATCTAGAAGGGGGGTTGAATAGATCCCAATTAAAAATTGAGTTGGCGCTTACCAATTTAAATTTGGTTTTAAAAATATTTTTAAGTGCGGAAGCGGCCTTGGAAAAACACGTCTAAAACGAACCATTATTGGAAGATCGGATACGCGTTAAGCTAATGGATATGATAATAAAAGAAGAGTAGATTCAATACACTAGTCACACTAATCAATTGATTTCACCACTAATTAGTAGTGCTAGTTCCAATGCTCAACACAACCCACAAAACAGAGCAAGTAAACTAAGTAAGCTTTGGTTCAGGAAATTTATCGAACACTTGGTGTGCGAAACACTCCAAGTGGATTTTGACTTAAGTAAGTAACTCTAAAATCCTTGTACAAGTGTTTATTGTACTAAAGTTTAAACAGTACCAGTTACTTACTAAATTCAATGCTCGAATCAATAAAATTGCTTAAACTAAAATCACTTAATTTTTTAAGCTGAAAATGAAAATACTAAAAAATAAAGGAGACAAAGATTTGTTGAGGCAGTTCCCCTGCCATCCTCGCTTCGGGGTACGTCTGCCCTCAATTCTAAAAATAGAATTGAGATGATTCATAATAGATATCACCTGTAGAGTTGTAGTATTTTATACAAGAGTTGATAAGCAATAATACAAACAATCCCTATAGACGTTGATAATGCTATCACTGCTTGCTCCTTGATTCAAGTTGAATCAAGACCTTCGATCATTGTGAATTGACCTCCGATTCCATCCCCTTTGTTGAATAACTTTCAGTTCTTCAAACCCTCGGCCGGCTGATCTTAGACACCAACGAATCGAACCCGGAACTCCCTTCAACACTTCACAGCCCTAGCTACTAAATTGATGAAATCTTCCGTTTCTCAATCACCTTCGCATCGCTGAATGTTGGTAGAGACGATCCGTATCAAAAACCCCCAAAATCGTAGAATCTTGGAGGGCAAAACCTTCAAGGTTTTATTCAAGAAAAACCCGTCACAATTCTCCACCCGAACCAGATCTCCAATCAACGGATTTAGACCTTATCACCTTGAACGAGACACCAAGCACTCCAAGAATGGTTGTGTGTAATTGCAGTGTTGTGTGTTGTTTGAGGATGAAGATGAAGAGAAATATAGGCACCTATTTCACTTTTCTTGTTTTTGACAATTTACTCAAAATTTAATTGTTGATCAGTTAAAATGAACAACCTTCTATTTATAGTAATAAGCCAATCAACTAACACAACAGGATTTCAAACACAGTGGAAATACTTCATTAACTGTACCAACGCGCGAACGGTCGACCATAGTAGGTCTATGCGTCGACGCATAGCCTGCAATTTTTGGCAATATGAAAAACCCAACAATATGCGTCGACCATAGGTCGGCGTGCACTGACCCGTGGGGAATGTGAAGTCTTCATGCGCCGACTGATGTTCGACTAAAGGTTGCCATGCGCTGACCCGTGGGAAGGTGAACTATGTTATGCGCTGACTGGTGGTCGACTCAAGGTTGCCATGCGCTGACCCGTGGGAAAATGAACTATGTTATACACTGACTGATGGTCGACTCATAGCTTCAAAATCTGCAAAAATGATATATTTATTGTTTCTTGCGTTTTGTCACGACTGAATATTAATCACGTGTATTGCCAATGATAATATGACGAGTTAAAAAGATATAGGAAGGATATGATATGTTAAGTATTGCAATTGTCTTCTGGATAGAACTGACAGCGCCGATTGGTCCGAGGTTGTACTTTGTCATCATCGAAACTTGAGAACATATGTTGTGTGACAGTTTTCCCTCACAACTTGTCCCATTAATATACCTCAAAATTCTCTTAACTTGATTAATGTGACTAATCTTGGGTTCAGTTTGATATCTGGCACAGACTCCCACAGCAAAAGCAATGTCAGGTCTACTTACTGTAAGATATAACAAGCTCCCTATCATGCTTCTATATAGACTTTGATCCACATCAACTCGTTTTTCATCCTTTGATAATTTTAGATGGTAGGAGCAGGAGTTCTTTTGTGGCTGGCATTTTCCATTCTGAACTTCTTAACAATATTCTTAGCATACTTACTATGAGATAGGAATATGGATTCTTCCATTTGTTTGACTTGTAGTCCAAGAAAGTAAGTTAATTCCCCAACAAGGCTCATTTCAAATTCAGATTGCATTTGCTGCACAAAATGTTGAACCATCTTCTCTGACATCCCACCAAAGACAATGTCATCAACATAGATTTGAGCAATCATGAGTTTTCCCTCTTCTTCCTTGATAAACAAGGTTTTATCTATACCACCTTTTCTATATCCATTATCAACAAGAAACTCTGTTAGTCTTTCATACCATGCTCTAGGAGCTTGCTTCAGGCCATACAGAGCTTTCTTCAACTTAAAAACATGGTTAGGAAAGGTTGGATCAATAAATCCTTTGGGCTATTCCACATAAACTTCTTCATTTAGGTAACCATTCAAAAAGGCACTTTTGACATCCATTTGAAGCAGTTTGATTTTCAGAATGCAGGCAACTCCCAGAAGAAGTCTGATGGATTCAAGTCTAGCTACAGGAGCAAAATTTTCATCAAAATCAATCCCTTCAATCTGTGTGCATCCTTGAACAACCAACCTGGCTTTGTTCCTAGTGACCACTCCTTTTTCATCAGATTTATTCTTGTAAACCCATTTTGTTCCAATCACATTTTTTTCTTCAGGCCTTGGAACAAGGTCCCAAACTTCATTCCTCTTGAATTCACCCAACTCCTCTTGCATGGCATTTATCCAGAATTCATCAGTTAAAGCCTCGATGTTTTTAGGTTCAATCTTGGACACAAAGCAAGAGCTTGAGACAGTTTCTCTAGATCTAGTGGTTACCCCTTTATTTGGATCACCTATGATGAGATCCATAGGATGGTCTTTCTGGACTCTGCTGGATGGTCCTTTGTTAACAGGTTCAGATTCAATGATGGTAGGGTTAGCACCATTGCTTATGTCTTCAGACTCAGCTGAGATATCAAAGGATGTTCCAACATCTTCTGGGACATCAATCTCTTTATGCATATCATCTATAACAACATTGATAGATTCCATCATGGTCTTAGTTCTAGAGTTGAACACTCTATAGGCTCTGCTGTTGGTAGAGTAGCCCAAGAATATACCTTCATCACTCTTAGGATCCATTTTCTTCTATAATCACGATCTGAAAGTATGTAGCACTTGCTCCTAAACACATGGAAGTATTTGACAGTAGGCTTTCTTCCTTTCCAAATTTCATAAAGAGTGGTCATTGTTCCTGTTTTTAAGGTAACTCTGTTATGAACATAGCAGGCAGTGTTCATGGCTTCAGCCCAGAAATGGTAAGGCAGTTTCTTAGCATGGATCATTGCTCTGGAAGATTCTTGGATGGTTCTATTCTTCCTTTCTACAACTTCATTTTTTTAGGAGTAATAGGAGAAGAGAATTCCTGGCTAATTCCTTCAGAAGAACAGAATTTAACAAACTTTTGATTTTTAAATTCCTTCCCATGATCACTCCTGATTCTGACAACTTTGCTTTCCTTTTCTCTTTGAATTTTCTGATACAAGTCTTGAAACACATCAAACACCTCATATTTTTCTCTTACAAAATTCACCCAGGTGTATCTAGAAAAGTCATCCACTACAACATAAGCATACTTCTTTCCACCAAGACTCTCCACCTGCATAGGTCCCATTAAGTCCATGTGAAGAAGTTCCAATACTTTAGAGGTAGTGAGATGTTGGATCTTCTGGTGTGACATCCTTGTCTGTTTTCCTATTTGACATTCACCACATATTTTCCCTTCTTCAATCTTCATCTTAGGAATTCCTCTGACAGCTTCCATAGATATGATTTTCTTCATTCCTTTCAGATGTAGATGACCAAGTTTATGGTTCCATAGTTTCACTTCATCTTCTTTGGCAAGAGCACATTTGGAGTCCTGAGAGGCCCATAGGTAGCAGTTGTCCTTGGATCTGACTCCCTTCATGATTATCTCTCCCTTTTCATTAGTCACCAAGCATTCAAGTTTAGTGAAGTTAATATTGAAACCTTGATCACACAGTTGACTAATGCTGATCAAGTTAGCAGTTAATCCTTTGACAAGCAGAACACTGTCAAGATCAGGTATTCCTAAGTAGTTTAGTTTTCTAACTCCCTTAATTTCACCTTTGGCTCCAGCTCCAAAGGTCACATAGCTGGTTGAGTGAGGTTTGCTGTTAACTATCAAATTTATGATCCCTGTCATGTATCTTGAGCACCCACTATCAAAGTACCAGTCTTCCTTAGTAGAGACTTTCAGGGACATATGAGCTATGAAGCAAGCAATAGCATTTTTAGGAACCCATTACTTTGCAGCAGATTCCTTTTGAACCCATTGTTTTCTAGAGGACTGAATGTTATGATCAAGTCTAGCTTGAGGTGTAGAATTTGGATATCCATGCAGTCTGAAACAGAAAGGCTTTATATGACCAAAGCGACCACAATGATGGCATCTCCATCTCTGGAATCTTCTTGGTTGGCTGGGTTGTTTTCTGTCGTGATGTTGAGACATTTGATGGAACATCTTCTGCTTGGATCCAGAAGGCTTGTGCTGAGGAGTGAGATTATTGTCTATATGAGCTTTCTTCTCTTCATTAAATCCTAACTCTGTTTTGTCTCTCATCCTTCTTCCAGATTGAAGAATCTCTTCCAAGGTTTTGGTACCACTATTCATCATTCTAACAGAATTTCCCATTTGATCAAGTTGGGAAGTCAGTTGATCAACTTCCTCATTTAACTTAGTGATAGTTTTAAAATGTTCAGAAACCTCATCATTCAACTCCTTGATAACTTTAAGGTGTTCCTTCTTTTCATTCTTCAGTTTGATGATGGTTTTTTTTTTCTTTTTCACCTTGTTGGCATACCTTTTCACTTCTCAGACACAACTCTTTATAGGAAGCTGCAAGTTCTTCAAAAGTTAATTCATCTTCACTGGGGTCTTCATCAGAGTAGTATCTTCAACTTAAAGTAGATACATGTTTGGTTGATTCTTCTTTAATACCACTTTCAGAATCTTCATCAGTCCAAGAGACAACTAGACCCTTATTTTGTTTCTTGAGATAGGTTGGGCATTCAGATCTGATGTGACCAAAACCTTCACACCCATGGCACTGTATCTCTTTGCTATTTGTGGGTTTTTCTTCAGTTCTGATTCTTCTTCCTGCATCATTTGACCTATTGATGTCCTGTGAGATGTTCTTGATATTAGGTCTTGTCTTCATATTCATTCTTTTTATGACCTTGTTGAATTGTCTTCCAAGAAGTGCTATGGCATTGGATAAGCTTTCATTTCTATCTTCATCTGATTCATCCTCTCTGTTAGACTATGGCACGGATCTAGAAGGGGGTTGAATAGATCCCCAATTAAAATTTGAGTCGGCGCTACCAATTTAAAATTGGTTTTAAAAATGTTTTAAGTGCGGAAGCGGCCGAGGAAAATATAGTCTAAAACGAACGGTTATTGGAAAACCGGATATACGTAAGCCTTTGGATTAATGACAATTTGGAAAAATAGAATCACAACACTAATTCCACTTATCAATTATTTACTTCAGTTGTAAGGATTCCTAGTTCCAATGATTCAAAAATCAAACCAAAACTAGATACACAAGTAAGATAATTTTGGTTCAAGCAAGATGTCAAACACTTGGTGTGCAAAAACACTCCAAGTGATATTTATGTTGAGTAAGTGATTCCAACCAGCCTAGTACAATGTCTTATTGTACTTTGGAGTCAAAACAGAGTTTTAACCTCTTACTCAATTGATATCACAATTTTGACAGTAGAGCTTATACAAAAATCACTTATTTTGAGCTATAACGTAAATGCTGAAAAATAGAGAAGACAAGTATTTGGTGAGGCAGTTCCCCCGTCGTCCTCGCTTCGGGGTACGTCTGCCCTCAATTCTAAAACTAGAATTGAGATAGATTTTATAGATATCACCTATTTGAATGAATAGTTTATACAAGGATTGAGCAGCAAATATACAACAGAAATCTCAATGTGTTGAAAGTTGCCTTCACTCCTTGCCCCTTGATTCAAGATGAATCAAGTTCTCCGATTTGTGTTGATGGACCTCCGACTCCAGCCACCTTATTGAATAACACGTTGTTGTTCAAACCTTTGGCTCCAGCTGATCTCAACAGCACCAAATCGACCCCGAGATCTTCCCTTCAAAATCACCGAATCCGCTACTAGACTTGTGAAGAACACCTCTTCACAATCACCTTCGCTCGATTGACCTTTGATGAAGAATCTCGTCCAAAAACCCCCAATATTCAAACCAATCTTGGAGGGTAAAACCCCAATGGTTTTATTCAAGAAAGAACCTGTCACAATCTTCAACCCGAGCTTGATTCTCCAATCTAAGCCTCGAACCTTATCACCTTGAATCTCTCACAAATGCATTTCAAAAATGATTGTGTGTAATTGAAATGTTGTGAGATGTTGAAGATGAAGATCATGAATCTTGGACACCTATTTCACACTTTCTTGTTTTTGAACACATGAATCAAAAGAATATCAAATGTTAAAAGACACAAGTGGTTAAACAAGTATATATAGTGCCAACATAATTCTAGACATAACAGTATTTCAAATATAAGAGGGAAGCATTTTAAAACAGATTTTCCGTGCGAACGGTCGACCATAACAGGTCTGTGCGTCGACGCATGGCTTGTGTTGTTTTGAAAATCTAGAAAATTCATCAGTGTGCGTCGACCATACAGTCGGCATGCGCTGACCCGTTGAAATCTATTTCCATTATGCGCCAACCCTATGGTCGACTCATGCCTTTACGCGCTGACCCGTTGGAAAGTTATTCCTTCATGCGCCGACCCTATGGTCGACGCATTGCCTTGTGCGCTGACTATTGCAAAATTGTTCTGATGCATGCGCCGACCCTATGGTCGACTCATGCCCTGCAAACCTGCAAAAATTCATCAGTTTGAGGTCTTTCATGCCTTTGGTCATGATTGCATTTTATCTACATATAGTATATTCATTTCAGAAGTTTTAAGACAAGCGTAAAAGGATATGGTGGGTGATACGTTGCATTTGGTTTAGTAGATCTGGAGTTCATAATTTCCAATCTATCCAGGGAATTTGTCATCATCGAAACCTGCATTAACCAATGTCTTGTAGACTTGTGTGATGTGTGGCGATTTTCCTCCACAATCTCCCCCTTTTTGATGATGACAACCTGTATACAACTAAAACACCAAATATGCAATGTATACACACATGTATACACAAGCTCCCCCTTTCTTTTGTACTATAAGGCTGTAGAACAAACAACCATCAACTGTTGTTAATATCCTGACTTGGCTTTGGTGTTGGCTAGCTTGCTACATTGTCTTCTCCCCCTTTGACACCATCAAAAAGAGAAGGAGAACGCATCAATTAACAGAGAACATACAATAGGTGATAGTTAATTACCAAACTTCATACATAAGCATGATAATGAACAAAAGAAACTTGAATTAATAGATAATGACGAGAACATGTAAAGAAGGTGAAAGTTCAGGCACACATAATACAGAAAAGTGAAAAGTACATAGACGAAACACATAAGCAATTATGAAATATGCAACTATGAATCTAATATCCCCGACCCCGACCTCGACCCCTCCCCCGGTATGCAGCATCGGGATTGTGGAAAGGATCCGAGAAGTCCAGAAAGGCTTCTACGGACATGTTGAGGTGACTAAGAGAGTTGGTGATTTCCCAATCTTGTCGGTCATGTGATTCAACCAGAGCTTCAATACGGGCGTCCATCCGAGTAGAAAATGAATTAAACCTTTCATTTTGGGCATGAAGCTCAGCTCTAATCTGCTCCATTTGAGTGTCTTGACTCCTCATGAAGTTTTGTTGATCTAACTGCATTGACTGCAACATATTAATGACTTCAGAGTTGTCCGAAGGCGGAGGAGGTGATGAGTGCTGGGAAGGTTGATAGTCTTGAAGGTAGCCGTGATATGGGTCATAGAATCTACCCAGGGTAGTCCAGCCTGTATATTGCCATTCACCCCATCCTTGATTTATAGAATCGCCTTCCTGTGCTTCTGATGGATCTGAATACTGGACCCAATCGGTATTTGGAGCCGTATCTTGAACTGGATATTGATGATAGTCTTGAGTCTCACAGATAGGTTCTTGTATCTCTGCATCTGTATCTTCTTCTTCATCGTCTTCTTCACCTTGCTCTTCACTTTCTTCTTCACCCTGCTCTTCACTTTCTTCTTCAGAGATTTCATCGGAACCGTCACGAGGCACCGGAGGAATATTGGCCCGACGGACAAATATGTATGATCGTCGTTCAGCATACCAAAAATACCCCATCATTGCAAGGGTTTTGGTGCTAAATTCTTTGTCAGAGGGGACTGAGACACAAGGAAATGTTGGGTATACAACATTTGCAGCGGCAAGAATTTCCAAAATGAACGACCCATAGGCTAAAGTAGTGCCTCTACTTGAGTCTCTCAAAGCAAACATCCTGCTAGCAATATAGTATGGCCAGTTTATTTTGATCCTGTTTTTCAATATATAGATGAGATGTACCTCAGCTTGTTCGACACGATACAGTCCACCCTTTTTCGGTCGTAGTATGCGAGCGACGATCCACTAAAGGATGCGCTCCCCTGTATTGAGTTTCCCGGCTGTGACCGATCTAGGAAAAGCATCGCTGTTGACAATTGCATCTGGATAGGGTCTTTTGAGCATGTCATTCAGAGCGCTCTTAAATTCATAACCTGGCACCGTACGAGTGTCCGTTACCTCATGAAGAGGTGGTGCATCAGCATCAATATTCATATCAAAATACTTGTTCCATACTTCAGAATTCATATTTACCAGTCTATTTCCGACAGAAGTGTGGAAATGTTGATCTTGAAAGTTACCCCGCAGATTTGTGTAGAACACCCTGACCAAATCCTCACTATACTTTGTATTGCACTCCAGAAAATTGAAGAACCCTTGGACTTCCAACAGGGACAGAATTTGGGTGAGATGCAAGCGCTCACTTGTTTCCTGGTAGAAAGCATGTTGTGTAACTATGGCTCTTTTGCTGAGACTCTTGTTGAAGTTTTCAACAGCAGGTGGATGAACTAGTGAAACAGCGGTAATGGGGACTGAAGCAGATGATGATGAGGCTCTTGATCTCTTACCTGTATTTTTGCGGAGAGAGGAAGCCATTGATGATGATTTTTGGAGAAGTTGTAAAGATGAACTTTGAAGAGAGTGGTTGAGGATAATGTCAAAGATGAAGACTAAGGTCTTTAATAGAGAGGTTTTAGGGTTTTTAGGAAGAGGGAGGAGACAAGAGGACACACTAGATGTCTAGATGCAATTTACAAGACAAATTCCATATCAAATCATCACAAAAGTTGACTGCACATTAAATGTAGAGGAATGGAAACTTGGAACGGTTTTCAAAAGAGAAAAATTCTAGGTTTTTATGCGAGCTGTCGACCATAGCCCCTGCATGCATCGACGCATACTGTATATTTTTTGATAATTTTGAAAGTGTGCAGCATGCGTCGACCATTGTCCTGTTTAGGTCGACTCATAACCTTCAAAAACCCAATTTTTCAGTTTCATGTTATGCAGAATGCCACACTTGCCTATTTATCATGCCTATTCACCTTTTCACAATATGATTTGCATTCAACACACATAGTATCAGCCAGCAAAAGTCATATACATATATAAGTACCATGATTATCGAACGATATAGTTATTTTCAAGTCATGAAAGTTAAGAGAGAGAGAGAGAGAGAGAGAGATAAAAAGAAGGAGAAAGGAGCAATATCACCTCTATACCGACCACTCTTGTTAATCACAGATTTGTACTTGCAACAAACTCAAAGAATTGTTAGTGGTACAAAAGCATAGTTGTAAATATATTAAATTTGAACGTAGTAATTGTTACACCCGATCAGAAATGTCGAGAATACCAAGTTCTCGACGGATATGAAAGAAGGGCTCATTGGCTAGCGGCTTTGTGAAAATGTCCGCTAGTTGGTTTTTAGTATCAACGTGTTCAAAGACAATGTCACCCTTCTCTACATGGTCCCTAAGAAAATGGTGTCGAATTTCTATGTGTTTGGTACGCGAATGTAACACCGGATTTTTGGTAAGATTTATAGCACTGGTGTTGTCACAAAATATTGGAACACGTTCTAGCTTCAAATTGAAGTCCAATAATTGTTGTTTAAGCCATAGGACTTGCGCACAACAACTACCGGCGGCTACGTATTCCGCTTCGGCGGTTGACAGAGCAACAGACACTTGTTTCTTGCTGTGCCAACTGACCAAGGAATTTGAAAATAAGTGACACGTACCACTGGTGCTTTTCCTATCCGATTTGCAACCGGCAAAATCGGAATCGAAGAAGCCTACCAATGAACAATCATTACCCTTAGAATACCATAATCCATACTTCGGAGTACCAGATAGGTATCGAAGTATGCGTTTGACAGATTTTAGGTGGGATTCCTTAGGACATGATTGGTATCTGGCGCACATACACACGCTAAACATAATGTCGGGACGCGAAGCAGTAAGATAGAGAAGCGAGCCAATCATACATCTGTACCTTTTTACCTCAACATCTTTGCCACTTTCATCTTTACTCATATTTGCACACGTTGGCATAGGGGTTTCTATGGCTTTTGAATTTGCCATGTCAAATCTCTTGAGAAGATCCAAACAATACTTTGTTTGGCTCACGAATGTTCCTTCCTTCAGTTGCTTGATTTGTAAACCGAGAAAATATGTGAGTTCACCCATCATACTCATCTCGAATTCACCCTGCATAAGCTTAGCAAACTCTCTTACGAGATTCATGTTAGTGGATCCAAATATGATATCGTCAACATAAATTTGTACAAGAATTAAGTGTTTTCCTTGACGTTTAATGAAGAGAGTAGTATCAACCTTTCCTCTTGAGTAGCCTTGATCAAGTAAGAATTTTCTTAGTCTCTCATACCAAGCTCTAGGAGCTTGTTTGAGACCGTACAAAGCTCTTTTCAGTTTATAGACATGATCAGGATACTCATGAGACTCAAAACCAGGTGGTTGAGCAACATAGACTTCTTCATTTATGAACCCGTTAAGGAACGCACTTTTGACGTCCATCTAAAATAACTTAAAATCTTTCGCACAAGCGAAAGCAAGTAGAAGGCGTATAGCCTCGAGTCGGGCAACCGGCACATAAGTTTCCTCATAGTCGATGCCTTCCTCTTGGTTATACCCTTGCGCGACTAATCGCGCTTTGTTGTGAGTTATTACTCCGTTCTCGTCCAGTTTATTTCTAAACACCCATTGGGTGCCGATTACTCGATGACCTCGTGGAGGAGGGACAAGGTCCCAAACCTCATTTCTAGTGAACTGATTTAGTTCCTCCTGCATTGACAAATACCAATGTTCATCGAGTAGGGCTTCCTTAGGGTTTTTAGGTTCCATCTGTGACACGAAAGCGAAGTGATAACAGAAATTACTTAGCTTTGATCGAGTTGTTACACCCTTTGTGATGTCTCCAAGAATGTTTTCAATTGGATGGTCTTTAGATGACTTCCACTCTTGAGGAAGATCGTCGTTTGAAGGCGGATGAACTTCCTCTGTTGCATCATGGTGTGCATCCTTATCCTCCTCAATTTTGGCTTTGTCAGGTTGATCAATCCCCGTCTCGCCACTTTTGAGTATGTCTTCAGTGGATGTACCTGCACCATGAACAACACTATCCTTTCCGACATTTCTCGGGTAGGACTCATCAAAGGTAACATGCACAGACTCTTCTACAACAAGTAATCGCTTATTATATATTCTATATGCTTTACTTGATTGAGAGTATCCGAGAAAGATACCTTCATTGGCTTTGGAATCAAATTTGCCCAAGTTTTCCTTTCCATTGTTTAATACAAAACATTTGCATCCAAACACGTGCAAGTGAGAAACATTTGGCTTTCGCCCTTTTAAAAGTTCGTACGGTGTTTTGTTTAGAATGGGGCGAATAAGCACCCTATTCAAAACATAGCACGCCGTACTAATGGCGTCGGCCCAAAAATATTTATGTAAACCACTTTCGTTAATCATTGTTCTTCCCAATTCTTCTAAAATACGGTTTTTGCGCTCCACAACCCCGTTTTGTTGAGGAGTGCGTGGAGCGGAGAAGTTATGATCTATACCATGGTTACTGCAATATTCTTCAAATAAGTGATTTTCAAACTCACCTCCATGGTCGCTCCTAATTGACACAATGTTGTATTTAACTTATTTTGGGAAAGCTTAGCAAACTTTTCAAAAGCGGCGAATGTATCACTTTTACTTACTAAGAAGATGGTCCAACAAAACCTAGAAAAGTCGTCTACTATTACGAACCCGTAATAGTTTCCTCCTAGACTTTTGATCCTAGACGGCCCAAACAAGTCCATGTGTAGAAGTTCAAGAGGTCTCGTTGTTAAAATTATCTTTTTGGATTTAAATGAGATCCTCGTTTGCTTCCCTTTTTGACAAGCATCACAAAGGTGATCCTTGGTGAACTTTATTTTGGGAAGTCCTAAGACTAGGTCTTTTGAGACTACCTTATTGAGTAAGTCAAAATTAACATGTGCTAAACGCATATGCCATAGCCATGAGTCTTCACTCATAGTTATGAGGCATTTGTCGCTTGTTAATGATACTTCATTTAAGTTAAGCATATATATGTTGTTTACTCTAAAACCATTAAACATATTCTTCTTATCATTTTCATGCACAATTTTGCAACAATCTTTTGAAAAAGATACATTGTATCCTTTGTCGCACAATTGACTAATGCTAAGCAGGTTATGTTTAAGGTTTTCGACAAGCAACACGTCGGAAATCATAGTAGAGGCGGGATTACCTACACTACCTTTACCTAGTATTGCTCCGCGGTTGTTATCACCATAAGTTGCGTACCCTTTCTTCTTAGCCACAAAGTCTGTGAATAAGGATATGTCTCCAGACATGTGTCTTGAGCACCCACTGTCAAGAACCCATTTTCTCTCGGTGGTCTCGACACATTTCACCTATCAAAACATAATTAGCACAAGGAGGTACCCAATGGCATATTGGGTCCTAATAGGTTAGCGACAAAATGGTTGCGTTTGGGCAACCATTGGTAGATGCCTTTAGGAGCAAGAAATCTCCTAAACCGGCATTTACCAATGGAGTGGCCTTTCTTGCAACAATATAAGCATGCAAAATCGACTTTAGAGTCACTTTCACTCGCTCGATCCCTAATTACATATGCATATTTTTGGTATGGGTTAATCATACTTTTTCTAAAATCCTTTTTATCAATAGCAAATGTAACTTTAGGCTCAAGTGCCTTGTTTAATTTGGCCTTGAGGTTTCTAACCTCACCTTGCCAAATATGACAAGTATCACACCCGAAGTTGAAAGGATTTCTATTGTCCTTACAACCCGATTCATTGCCTTTCACAATGGAAGCCTTAAGGTCCTCTAATTTCTTTTCGGACTCTTTAACTTTGTGCTCTAAATACGTAAAAAAATTCTTATTAGAGGCAAGTTTCTTGAAGGCTTCAACTGCTTCATTATGTAAGGCATTAAATGCGGTTTGTAATTCTGAATGCAACATATTTGAGGACTTATCATATTTAGAGTGACGTACCTGTTTTTTCTTATTTTTCTGATTGGCGGAGAGGCATAGATTCACGGACTCTTCTTCATCACTAGAGCTTTCATCAGAGGAGGAAGAGTCGCTGTCACTTTCCCACGCTATGTACGCTCTCCTAGGCTTTGATGATTTCTTGTGTGACTTTGATGATTCCTTGTCCTTTCCCTTTTTGTTCATCGGACAGTCCGGTTTGTGTGACCGGGCTTTCCACACTTGTAGCACGTCCCTCTGGTCTTTTTACCTTTTGAGTCATCATCCTTGGAGTACCTCGATTGTTTCCGGAAGTTTACCAAGTTCTTCTTGGAATGTTGGATGTCGTTCTTTCTCACGTAACGGTTATACCGTTTGACAAACAACCCCATATCTTCGCTCTTATCCTCTTCTTCTTCGTCGCTTGAGGAATAATCACTTTTCTCTTTTGCTTGAGACTTCGAGGAGGAAGTCTTGAGAGCTATTGATTTCTTTTCACTCACCTTCGTTTTGTCTTTCTTTTCCATCTTTTCGCATTGGTCTAGGCTCAAGAGTACCTGTTCATGCTCTTGTAGTTTGCCAAACAATGTTGTTAAGTCTAATAAGGTAAGATCATGTACTTCTTTGATGGCGGTCACTTTAGGCTGCCATTCCCTATTAAGACATCTTAAGATCTTATTAGTAGCAATATCATTGGAAACAGGCCTACCTAATGAATGTAAACGATTGATGAGATGAGTAAATCTCTTTTGCATGTCAGTAATGGTTTCCCCTTGCTCCATGAAAAAGAGATCAAACTCTTGTGTTAATGTATTGATTCTAGCCAACTTAACATCGTTTGTCCCCTCATGGGCTATTTGTAGTGAATCCCACATGGCCTTAGCGGTAGGACAATGGGATACACGATAGTATTCATCTACACCTAATGAGGAGATTAAGATGTTTTTAGCTTTCCAATCATAATTGTATTTTTTTCTCATCATCATCGGTCCATTGTGCTTCAGGCTTTGGCACAACTACATTATCCGCATTGGTCATAGTAATTTCTATTGGACCATTAAGGATAACGTTCCATATTTTTCTGTCTATGGAGTTTATATGCACACGCATACAGTCTTTCCAATAACTATAATTTTCACCGTTGAAAACGGGAGCCCTATTGTACGCCCCTTTTGGTTCGTTAGCCATTTTCTATCTACGTTGTATTTGAAGCACCGAATAACCGAAGCTCTAGATACCACTTGTTAGACTATGGCACGGATCTAGAAGGGGGGGTTGAATAGATCCCCAATTAAAATTTGAGTCGGTGCTACCAATTTAAAATTGGTTTTAAAAATGTTTTAAGTGCGGAAGCGGCCGAGGAAAATATAGTCTAAAACGAACGGTTATTGGAAAATCGGATATACGTAAGCCTTTGGATTAATGACAATTTGGAAAAATAGAATCACAACACTAATTCCACTTATCAATTATTTACTTCAGTTGTAAGGATTCCTAGTTCCAATGATTCAAAAATCAAACCAAAACTAGATACACAAGTAAGATGATTTTGGTTCAAGCAATATGTCAAACACTTGGTGTGCAAAAACACTCCAAGTGATATTTATGTTGAGTAAGTGATTCCAACCAGCCTAGTACAATGTCTTATTGTACTTTGGAGTCAAAAACAGAGTTTTAACCTTTTACTCAATTGATATCACAATTTTGACAGTAGAGCTTATACAAAAATCACTTATTTTGAGCTATAACGTAAATGCTGAAAAATAGAGAAGACAAGTATTTGGTGAGGCAGTTCCCCCGTCGTCCTCGCTTCGGGGTACGTCTGCCCTCAATTCTAAAACTAGAATTGAGATAGATTTTATAGATATCACCTGTTTGAATGAACAGTTTATACAAGGATTGAGCAGCAAATATACAACAGAAATCTCAATGTGTTGAAAGTTGCCTTCACTCCTTGCCCCTTGATTCAAGATGAATCAAGTTCTCCGATTTGTGTTGATGGACCTCCGACTCCAGCCACCTTATTGAATAACACGTTGTTGTTCAAACCTTTGGCTCCGGCTGATCTCAACAGCACCAAATCGACCCCGAGAACTTCCCTTCAAAATCACCGAATCCGCTACTAGACTTGTGAAGAACACCTCTTCACAATCACCTTCGCTCGATTGACCTTTGATGAAGAATCTCATCCAAAAACCCCCAAAATTCAAACCAATCTTGGAGGGTAAAACCCCAATGGTTTTATTCAAGAAACAACCTGTCACAATCTTCAACCCGAGCTTGATTCTCCAATCTAAGCCTCGAACCTTATCACCTTGAATCTCTCACAAATGCATTTCAAAAATGATTGTGTGTAATTGAAATGTTGTGAGATGTTGAAGATGAAGATGATGAATCTTGGACACCTATTTCACTCTTTCTTGTTTTTGAACACATGAATCAAAAGAATATCAAATGTTAAAAGACACAAGTGGTTAAACAAGTATATATAGTGCCAACATAATTCTAGACATAACAATATTTCAAATATAAGAGGGAAGCATTTTAAAACAGATTTTCCGCGCGAACGGTCGACCATAACAGGTCTGTGCGTCGACGCATGGCCTGTGTTGTTTTGAAAATCTGGAAAATTCATCAGTGTGCATCGACCATACAGTCGGCGTGCGCTGACCCGTTGAAATCTATTTCCATTATGCGCCGACCCTATGATCGACTCATGCCTTTACGCGCTGACCCGTTGCAAAGTTATTCCTTCATGCGCCGACCCTATGGTCAACGATTACCTTGTGCGCTAACTAGTGCAGAATTGTTCTGATGCATGCGCCGACCCTATGGTCGACTCATGCCCTGCAAACCTGCAAAAATTCATCAGTTTGAGGTCTTTCATGCCTTTGGTCATAATTGCATTTTATCTACACATAGTATATTCATTTCAGAAGTTTTAAGACAAGCGTAAAAGGATATGGTGGGTGATACATTGCATCTGGTTTAGTAGATCTGGAGTTCATAATTTCCAATCTATCCAGGGAATTTGTCATCATCGAAACCTGCATTAACCAATATCTTGCAGACTTGTGTGATGTGTGGCGATTTTCCTCCACACTCTCTACTTTCAGCATTTGACACAAAGGCTATGTTTTTCTTCTTGTCAGATTTGTCACTTATTCCTACTTCAAAGGTTAAAAGAGACCTAATGAGTTCATAAACTCTCATCTTGCAGATGTCTTGTGCTTTCTCTATAGCAGTTACTTTCATGTCAAATCTCTTGGGAAGAGACCTGAGAATTTTTCTTACCATCTTTTCTTCTGTCATCTTTTCTCCTAGGGCACTTGAAGCATTAGTTATTTCAAGAATATTCATATGAAAGTCATGTATGATTTCATCATCTTTCATCCTCAGGTTTTCAAACATAGTAGTCAGCAGTTGAAGTCTAGACATCTTTACCTTGGATGTGCCTTCATGAGTAGTTCTCAATATCTCCCAGGCTTCTTTAGCTACTTCACAGTTATTAACCAATCTGAATATGTTCCTATCAATTCCATTGAACAAGGCATTCAAAGTTTTGGAGTTGCCCAGAGCTAATTCATCTTCCATCTTTGTCAATAATCATAGGATGTTCCCATCCCTTTATGACAGCTTTCCATGCCTTACTGTCCAGAGATTTCAAGAAAGTAACCATACGTGGTTTCCAATAGTCATAATTATTCCCATCAAGAACAGGTGGTCTGTTCAAAAATCTTCCTTCTTTGTCCATGGTACTAGAAAGTATCGTCCCTAGATCTCACCCAGAACCAGATCAGGATGCCTGCTCTGATATCAATTGAAATTCTGGTATCAGATATTAGATGTCGAAGGTGATGCTTACGACACAAATATCTGTTTAATCAATAATAAGAACAAAGATAAACAAATAACAATTGTTAACCTAGTTCGGTGAAAGCACACCTACGTCTAGGGGCTACCAAGCCAGGAAGGAAAACCACTAAGTAGAATTAGTTTGAAGATACACAGTAGACTCACTATAGTTTACCATCTTCTCACCTAATCTCTACCCTTGCAATTTCTATCTAGGACACACTTAGATAAGAGACCCCTCTCACTCCCCCTCAATCACAACAGTGATAATACCAACAATTAAAAGACTTTAGAAGACACTCTTCAAAGACACAACTTGATCTTTCTTAAAAGCTTCAATCAAGTACAATACGCTCTTGCTTACAAGCTTTGAGTGAATAATTTACAATTCACAACTTAGTCCAATTCACACATTAAGATAATGAGTGAATGACTCATAAAATACTAAAACACACAAGGACTTCACCTTACACCAATGCACACACTTTTTAATCCTAGCTTTTCTGATCTTAAAGCTAGGGTTTTCACCTTCTTAAATAGAAATACTGGACGGACTTGGGTTGTGGCAAAAGTAATAGCAAATTTGAGAAGAAATCAATCTTCATAATTTGCAACAATGAAACAGATTTGATTTGATCAATCAGATTCAATCAAATCTTTCTTCCAATCTTCAATAAAATATTCTGAGAAAAGCTTCATATCAAATCAAATATGATCCACAATATGTGCATCATAAGCGCCTTTGTAAAACACCAAAATCCTCGCAGATTTTACACCTGCTCAGTGCAGCAAGTTTGCACAAAAAGGAATAGGAACACAAACACATTCATACAGAATGTTTTATCCATAAGTGTCAGGACATTATGCTTGACATCATGAGATAAGTCCTGCTGCAACATACAAAGCAACATGCAGAACCTTAAAGACAGATGTCACGACATCTTGTAGGACATCTTGTGATTACACTTAGTTTTACCAAAATGCCTGCCAATCAAGAACTAACACCTTGTATAACCAACCCATGTATCCAGATCTCTCTTTTTGTTTTTTTTTTGTGGATTTTGTTCGACCTTTTTTGTTTTCCCTTTGGAAACAATAAAGTTCAGTGATGACTCTTGCTTTATGAGTTAAATTAATCAATAACTTAATCTCAATAATTTTCCCACTGTGATAGATATCATTATGTAACACCTTAAACCCTAAAAGTTATATATTAAGCTTTACACGATAATCTAAGGTGTCACCATCAACAAAACCTTTAATAAATCACACTTTTAACAAACATGCAGCGGAAAATATTAATGTCATACAACACCTATCATTGCACACTCACCTTTACTTAGGGTATCATTGTGACATTATCGATTTATTTCAAATAACAAAACATTGCAACTTAGACTTTTAGTTTTAATTTTCAAATCATAATAAATTGTTTTCAATGTAAAGAGTTATCATATTCAACTCTTGAATAACTCTAACATAAAGTGAATAAACAATTAAACTCCAACAAACATAATAAGTAAACAAACATGTTCCCAATCCCGATGTTACAGGATTAGAGCAAGACTTCTAAAACAACAATGAAACTAAACAAAGCAACTCTAACATCTAACTTCCACTTACAACAACAAACTCTACTCTTGAGTATGTACAAGATGTCCATGATGGACAACATGAAAGCAAAAGAGGTGAGAAACAAAAAAAACTAATATAAATAGTGTAAAGAATGTTAAGATAGAAAGTACACATTCATTACACAACCACCAATAACATATTCTCACATCTAATTCATAACTACAATTACATAATCACTTCCAATCATCAACATCATGAACAATCAACAATATATGCAATCATATATGCAAATGTACTCCACAATTAACTCATTATGCATGCGATACCATTCATGAACACTCCGGTTCATCTCGCTCCAAATCCCCATCGTAGAACCAGAGCATACCAAATTATTACCATCATCATAGGATTAGAGCATGCCAAAACTGGATCGAAGCTTGTACACTATGATGCATGACTCTCAATAACATGCATTATCACAAAAGGGTTCACCAAAAGGATCGCCATACACATATCACCATTTACGTATCACATCATTCATCATACGCAATGATTAATTCATGTTACAACATCAATAAACAACAATAAACCAGCAGCTCATCAAACATGACTTCATAGGTATTCATTCATGTTACTTCACCAAAATAACACCATATCATCGTATAAACATAATGATTCGCTAACCGATCATACAAGTTATTACAAACATCTCAACAGTAGGTAATTAACTATAACTCAAACATTACACCAAGCACCACTATGAGGTAGCTCTGCATGTTAGCTTTCTAACGCTTGAAATGATGTGTCATTTGGACATACAGATTAAATGATACGTCCAAAATCGTCGGACAACACAACAAAAACAAAAGCAGCATTTTCACTATTTGGCCTATGATAATCGATTGTCACAAAAACATATTTCGCTACTGAATTTGTAAAAGTTACACTTCTAAGCATTGCAATCGATTGTAATCCCCCTACAACCAATTGTGTTGTTTATTTTTTTTCATTTTTTGAAGGCATGCAATCGATTATAATCCCCCTGCAATCGATTTCACTACTTCTTTTTTTTTGAATTTTGAAGGCATGTAATCGATAGTAATCCCCCTACAACCAATTGTACTGCTTATTTTTCTTAAAAATTCCAGTTTTCATCATACAGTCTACGCCCCTTTTACCCATAAACCTTCATACATGTTTCCAACTAATTTTTCCCAAAATCCATTTATTAAAAAACGAGTTTGACAAAGATTCATGTTAGCATAATCATTAATATAAATAATAGCAATCTAATCCATAGCAATATCCTCAATACTTTTAATATCAAATTCATCATCCATCATGAATAAAATCAAGCTTTCACATCTCCATCGATGGCATAACCTCATACATACATACACATAATCATTCAAACATGGATTCAAGCATAACAACACATATAAACACAAATCAAACAACCAATTTTTTCATAATTTTATCATATAGCACATTATCAAACAAAAACCTAGAACCCTAACGAGATTAAGTACTTCTCATCTCTACCCCATCATACAATACACCTAGATTGAATACCCTTTCTCCCCCATTACCTTAGATTTCCAACAATTGATGATGAATCAAGCAATCTCTATGGTTCCTTCTTCAAAATCCTAGTTTTTTCTCTTTCTTCCTTTTCCTCTTTTTTACGTATGTCAAATGTTTCCTCTAAAACCTAGTTTTCTCCCTATTTTTAAAATATATAGTCCCTCACCACTTTGTTTAATTATGAATTTTTCCCAACTCAATACTAGCTTCTTTATTCCCACCACCTATTTCTTCCAGTTCTCACAAACAGGCCAACTCTATTATTTTGTTATTTATTTAATTAATTCAAATAAAATACTACTTATTCTAATAATTAATTAAAATTTCAATTAATTATTAATAAATATGTCAAACTCTTACTCTCTCTATACCTCTACTTCAAGGATAATTACCCCCACAACCACACAACAAATAATTTAAAACAACAACTAATCAAATAAAATTCTAAATAATTCAATTAATCGAATTTCGGGTGTTACACCCAACATCTGCCTTTTTATTATTTTTTGAACTGGATGGCGCACCCAATATTTAATCTCGATTTTTTAGCAAAATCGAGGTAATAGCGCAATATTTTTACCTCGATTATATTTAAAATTTGAGGGGATAACTTTATATTTTTTTATCTACTTTCATTTGTACATGTATTACAGAATCATATCATAGAACATGGAACCATATTTTTATAGATTTTTGAAATAGAAACTTGGACAATTTGCCAATATCTCAAACAGAAACATTATACCACAAATATTAATTATTTACACCTAATGCAAAGCCAAAATGGTACACACCTAATAATTTTACAACAAAACAAAACAAATGATTAACCAACAAAAGCAATAAGCAAAATGGAAACTCTTGTAGGTTGTCCAAAGTTCTATGCTGAGATTTGTTACTGGTAGTTAAACACCTATAATTTGAACAACATTTGAAACCAATTAGAATAATCATCAAAAAAATTAAATATTTAGTAAAAGGAATAAAAATGAGCAAAATGAATAATTATAAATTACTAAGTGATATAAAACATTTACTTCATGATCAAGACGAATAGCATGGACATAATCCGAATCATTTTCTTCAGTTGAATGACTTACATGTGTTGCGAAGCAAGGGGGCTCAAAGTTAAAATCTTAATTGTCATCAATACTATTAGAAAGATATTTTCTGTGAAGAACAACTGACCATCTAGTGTTAGAAGGATCAGTGGCATAAAAAATTTGTTTTACTTGAGTTGCCATGAGGAATGGTTTGTTCTTATAAGTTGCCTTTCAAAGATTAGTCAGTATGAATCCTAATTCATCGTCTTCAACACAATTTTCCTTCTGCTTGTAGCGTGACTCCTCACATCTCGGGCACTCCTTCAATTTTTCATATTTTTTTTATATAATATGCAACCATTATGACAAACATGTATTTTGACATAGTCCAAACCCATTGGACATAATATCTTCTTGGCCTCATAACTACGGTTTCACAACATGTTATCTTCTAGACGTATTTTTTTCAATAGTTCAAACAATTCAATGAAACTTCTATCCGTTCACTCATCTCTTTCCTTAAGATTAAGTAGTCTCAACACAACTAATAATCTTGTAAAACTTTTGCATTCGGATACAACGACTCTTCCATTTTTCTTTGTAAAGTATTTACCACATTAGCTTTCTTGAAAGCATATACTCCAATATCAAGAATCATGTCTTCTAGACTATCATTCATAAATTCATCATCATCTTCAATTGTATGTGACTGAGGTGTTTTTTGTCACTTCACCATGTCATATACATTTCATGTAATTTTGAATAATTCCATCACAATCTAAATGATTGAATATAAAAACATTTGGATACTTTTTCATATTTCGGAAAATTTTACAAGGACACCAAAAAATCTCATTATTGTTAAGAAGGTTTTTCTACAAATTCAAGAAATTGAATCACTCCATTCTCATACTCTTTACTTAATCTAATGCCTATCATCCAACTATGATCCATAATCACATACAACTTCTGAAAATAAAATAGAAATAGTACATAACCAACAAAAATGAATTGTACAAGTCTCAAAAAACATAATAACAACAATAGTAATGAGGTAACAACATCAACAACTGCCATAATACCAACAACAACAACAACAACAACAACAACGGAAACAAGAACAACAACAACAACAACAACAACAACAAACAACAACGATAATGGAGAATTTGTACATACCAAAAATGTGATGAGAGACTCTAAGAAAAGTGTTGATTTGAGGTATGAGCTTTCTTCCTCCTCGGAGAAAAATGGTGTTTCATTTTTGTTCACTAGAGAAAAATAGTGTTTCGGTATCTCTCGCTAGCTAGGGCGCAAAAAGTGAATGAGACATAACATTAAATCTAAAGAAATAAAAAAAGTTAAGAGAGTTTTTATCTCGATTTTCAAAAAAATCGAGGGAACATATTCGACGTGAAAACTATAAAAAATAAAGGCGTCTTTTTATTTCTGAATAAAACATAAAATTGCAAGCGCAAAGAATCAAAGCTCAAACCCAGCTAACTTTTTATGTTGGTTTATGTGAAAACCGAGGTAAAAGATTAAGTTTTAAAAAAAAGTAATGGCGCGTTTTAGGTCTTTTGAACTCGGTTTTTCAAAAGTTGAGATGAAAACTTCGTAATGAAATGTATTATGTATAGTAATATTCTTATTCAACACACCACGACAAGCCTTGGGGGGCAACTCTTTTAAGTCGACCAAAGGCTCACTGAAGGATGGTCCATTTACGATTCTTAGGCAAAGTCTAACACCTCTCTCTCTCTCTCTCTCTCTCTCTCTCTCTCTCTCTCTCTCTATATATATATATATATATATATATATATATATATATATATATATATATATATATATATATATATATATATATATATATATATATATATATATATATATATATATATATATATATATATATATATATATATATATATATATATATATATATATATATATATATATATATATATATATATATATATATTGCAAACTTTTCATGCTTCACTTTACCCATATTTTGGACTCAGTTATTGATTTTGGCATTGGAGTTCTAATCTTGCAAGTTCGCCCCCGCGTTTAACCGTTTTGAAAACTTGCACTACCACATTACGATTCAATTATATTTATTGTGTTATTTGCATATGACATAATAAAGTATTTAGAATAATTAGTTTATTTAATTGTGCATTAAGTGTGACTTTATTTTGAGACCTCATTAAACATAAGGATGTTATTTTTAAAAGATATGTAGTCAAGTTTTATTGTCAAATAGGATAATAATGATGCATATAGACAACAATGTTGGTAGAATAATTACAGTCACTACTACAAATATACATTTCGTAACAATTTCTTACTACGACTATTTATCCAACTGAGGTAATATCTATTTATTAGAATTTTTTTATAAATCATTTTCCTACAGTTCAAATAAACAATCGTGCTTACATGCGAAGGGCTAACACGCTAACTTAATTTGCTTCAGACCAATCTCATAAAACTCCAACATAACTTCTCAAACTAGTATGAATCAAGGTAATATTTCACGAATATTTGCAAGATGAAACATGAAACTGATTTCTTTGTCTTTCTCTTCACATTTTTGGTACATACGTGAAACATTTTTCACCATTCTTTTTATGAGTTATGTTGTTATTATTGTTAAAAATATTTTTCCTTTAGGATTTGTTGTTTTTCTTTTTGTTAATATGAGATTAAATGTTTTTTATTGTTATTTTTGCTGAGATAAATAAAAGATTTATGTTATTGTTATGATTTTTGTTAGTTATATTGTTGTTTTTGTTGATTTTTATGGTTGTTTTTTTTCTATACAATTAAAAGTTTTTGTTAAGTTATCTTGTTGTTTTTTTTAAAAGATAAGTAAAATATTTATGTTATTGTTGTGCTTTTTTGTTAGTTATGTTGTTGTTTTTGTTGATACAAGTAAAAGTTTTTGTTAAATAACTATTGATATTTTTGTTAAGTTATCTTGTTGTTTTTTTTAAAAGATAAGTAAAATGTTTATGTTATTGTTGTGCTTTCTGTTAGTTATGTTGTTGTTTTTGTTGATACAAGTAAAAGTTTTTGTTAATGTTGATGTTTCTGTTAAGTTATATTATTAATTATGTCGAGATAAGTAAAAGATTTATGTTATTGTTGTGGTTTTCGTTAGTTATGTTGTTGTTTTTATTGAGTTATGATGTTGATTTTTTTTATACAATTAAAATGTTTTTGTTAATTTGATGTTTTAGTTTAGTTATAAATGTGGTTTTTTATTAAGATAAGTAAAAATGTTATGTTATTATTGTGGTTTTTGTTAGTTATGTTGTTGCTTTTTGTTGTCGTGTGATGTTAATGTTGATTCATATATGTTGTTAATGTTTAGTTATGTTATTATGTTTTTATGCCCTGTGTTATCAATTTTTAGTTATGTTGTCATATTTTTTGTTTTCTGATTTTTTGTTGATAATGTTGAGTTATATATGTTGTTGTTTTTTTGTTGATATTGGTAAAATATTTTGTGATTATTATTACTTTTGTTTTCTTATGTTGTTGTTGATAATGTTATTCCTTGTCCAACTTTAGTTTCGTTCAGCCTAACATATTTAGAGCATATAATAAAATATACAATTGAGTTTATTATGTCATGTAGATTAAGTATGTTACCAACCCTTCACTGAACATAGAAATTTCCAAATTGAATTAGAAAATACTAATATAAAAAATTAAGTTATAGTTTATGAACAATTTACACCATTCAATGTTTTTCGAGCTTTCAGTAGCCTATTATCCATATTTGTCTCTTTAATTATTAGAAATTTGGTCGATACTTCTATATCTTCAATTAACACTTTCTTTTCTATTATTCCATTCTATAAAGCACCAAATTAAAAGAGAAATTATGATTCATCATTATCATGGTGATAATTATGATGTTGATGATGATGAATCAGAATTTCTCGATAATTTTGATACTTTGCAAAATAAATTAGTAGGGAAGGAAGTGTTGATTTAATAATTATAAGCATTGAACCAAATTCTAATTGTTAAAGAGCGAGACATGGATAATGAGTTGAAGAAAGCTCGAAAAAACATTGACTATTGTAAGTTGTTCTTCAAATATAACTTAATTTTTCATATTATTATTTTCTAAGCCAAATGGAAAGTTTATATGTTTAGTGATCGGTTGGTGAAACAAGCATTCTACATAAGTTATAATAAACTCAAATTTATATCACTACGGTTGGAATCTATGGCCGCGGTAAAATATTATGCGTTAAATATTTCACTATGGTTGAAACTTACAACCATGGCCAAATGTTTAAATAACCCAAAATACTGATGTTGGATATTGAACCCATGACTATTCCACCTTTTACTACATTTAGATTTTTCAATCATGGTGATAGGCTGCACGCTATTCTATTTTACCATGACTATCAGTCTGTGGTGGTAAAGTGGTCGCTTACTACCAGACCCTTATTTACCACAGACCTCCAACTGTGATAAAATCTTTCTTTCAACTATGGTGAATTTTTTTTGTAGTAATGTGTATCTTACGGGTCATGAATCTGAGATATCAAGTCTTCATATAGACATAACTATTAGGAGTAATATTTATACCAGATTAATTCATATTGAGAGTACTACATAAAATGTTGTGTAAGTGCTATATGCTATTCACATAGTGATAGTAGTGTATGTCACTCTTAGACCTAAAACCACTATGATGTTTACATGATGGATTGATTACTTTGATACCCTCAAATGTCATATGTAATAAGAAATTATAAAGTTGGTTAAATGGATATTCCACGAGTCATGTAGAGGAACATGTGTGACCTTGATAGGTTTCCCTAATCTATGAGCCCTTTAATTGAGTATGATTGTAAAATGTATGGTCATGATCAAAATAACTCAATATGGAATATTGAGCTTATTTGTTGTTACGAAGTATACTCTAGTATCAAAGAATATAATATTAAACTCTACAAGGGTGACACATTATATATCTTGTGTTCAATATAGATATAAGAGAAAAATGATAATTATACACATGAACATTATCATAGAAAATTTATGACATATCACATGGCATTCTCATCACTTGAGTAACAGTGTTGCGTTGTTAGATACCACTTATTATTTATAATATTAAATGAATAATTTAATATTATTTTCAACATTACGAGAACCTACATGATCATACATTCAGTATTGACGATGGAACAAACGATTAAATTATATAAGGTTTAACCATTTGTTCTATTGTTCAACTAGTATGTGTTATTGAATTAAATGACTGCAATTTATTAGTCAAGTGTTCAATCATTGACGATAATATTTTATTTATATTTATGCATTAATGTAAACAAGTTATTTATATTTATAAATCAATTTTTAAAGTAATTAAAATCTAATTTAATTAGGTGTTAGTTGTATTTAATATTATTTAATATATTAACACAAATATACTTTATTTAATTAAATATAATTTATTTATATAAATAAGAAATAATAATTAGTTATAGTGTAATTAAATTAATATTTTATTTTACTAAACAAGTTATTTAAGTATATATAATATTAGACTTTTAGGTTAATAATAAGAGGGTTAAGGTATTTGTGACTCTCTATAAATAGAAAGAAAAGTTTTTTTCCAATCAGTCTTAAGATAAATTTCAAGAGGTATTACTAAAATCTTTATTTTAGTGTTTGATTTATAATTAATGGTTTAACCAATATCTATTATTAAGATTATTCCTTCAAAGGATTTTTTTTATTTTTAAAAATCCTTATTGAATTTCCAAAATTGATATTAGAGTCAAATTTTAATTAAATCATTAATTCAAATATAAATTATGCCTGATGATAATTATACGATGGTATAATTATAATGATATGTCTGTATGATCAAATATGTTTAATCATGGGAGAGAATTTGATTCAATTCTAACTTTGTTCTTAATTTATGAAAATGTGTATATGATTTTCTTTTTGACATTGATTGATTCGAATTAAAATTTGTAATGACTAATAATTAATAAACATAACTATGTGAAATTAGCGATAAACTATGTGAAATTAGCGATGATAATGAAGAGGATTAAGGTAAGGTATTATAGTACCGGTTTCTATATTCGGAGTTTAAAAAAATTCTTATATCTGAGTCCGTACTCGTTTGGATATTAATATTTGTACATGTTCTCGTATTTTATGGGTATACAAATATTAACATTGGTACATGTTCTCATATTTTATGGGTATACAAATGTCCGTATCCTTATTTCTTATTCGCATTTCTAATCAAATATAAAATATCATAATTTTTTAAGTTTTTAAAAAAATTAAAAAAAAATTAAAAAAATTAATTGTTAAATTATGAAATAAATAATATGTACTAATTTAAAATTGATATTTTTTTAAATTTTATAAATATTTATTTTTATATAATAATATAAATTAAAATATATAAATATATATTATGCAAATATGAAATATAATAGATATTAAGATATTCATCCTCGCATCTATTTCGGCTTATTTAAGTGGGTGGGTAATTGTCCAAGGTCATGTCCGTACTCATTTTTGTGATTTTCTATTCTATCAGTTATGGATAATTTTGTGTGTACTTAATTGAATGGACCAAATTGTCATCTCTATGTAAAAAGTGTCAATTCTATAAAATATTATTAGTAAAAAAGAATTTGGATATTGGTATTATATTTTCACTGTACGCTGAATGCATTATGTTGGTTTCCTATGATTTTTATAGAAAGTAGTAAGACATACTTGAATACATTATGTTGGTTTTCTATAAATTCTTGATTTGCATTTTTCTCTTTTATATTCCTTCTTTTTTATGTGTTCCCTGCGGTCACTATCATAACCTTAAACCTTATCACTATTATAAACAAAAATTAATAATTTTAAAATAGTTAATATTTGTTTTACTATTATACCTTTAATTTAATTCAAAAACATCTAATATTAATAGTTTATTCATTAAGTATAATTAAGAATATTATAGTAATAAATTTTATCTTTACTGTACATAAAATTAAAAAAAATTAACGACATTAATTAATTTTTTTAATCGTTGTTATTTTTGGTTATATCAGTGGCCGGAAGGAATATATTTAATGATGAAAATACAATCTTTTTTATTTGTAAGAAAATTATGAAAAATAAAATCATGAGGCCTTGTTAAGGTTTCCATTTTATAGGCACATTTATAATAAAAAAATCATAATTCTAACCATCATAAAGGAAGACGAGAGAGATTTAAATTTTATTTTAAATTTTTAAAATAAAAATTTCATTAATTTAATCAGCAATAAATTTCATTTAAAGCCAAACTATTTTTCAGATGAGACAAAATTTAACGGATTAGTTAAAATAATTCAAGATTTATGTGACTTGAGATTAATTTTAACGTTATGCTTTTTGTTAGTTATTATTTCTGTTATTTTTAATAAATCGTTTTAACTCATAATAAATAATTTATTGAAGAAATTTTTAAAATATTAAATTGATAAATAATAATGGTTAAATTAATAAAATAAATAGTTAAAAATTATAACTGTATAAAATAAAATCAGAAATCCTATAATAATTGGGTGCGTGGTCAAAAAATGCAACCACCAGATAACATAATTTTTCATAAAAAAGTTTGTTGTTATTGATATACAATAATTTGCGAATGATCATATTCAAATCAAATGAAACATTGTTTTTTCACATCAATCGGTACAAATTTTTTTATAAATAGAGATACTTGTCCGCTATAAAAAATATATGAAAATAATATATTTCAAAGCCAAAATTTATATATAAGTCATTTCTTTATATTTTTTTATATTTCTTTATATTTCTTGTGCATGAGAATAAATGAGAAAACTTTATTCAGTAAAATATCATGTTTAATATATTCTTAATCAATATGCTTAATGTGAATGTGCGATTCATGTTAAAGTTTTTAAAGCATGTTGAAGGGAATTTGTTGTTAACCTTTTGCGTTCAATTTGCATAAATTGATGTTAAAGTTTTCAAAATATCTTGAAGGAGATTAGCTGGTTTACCCTTTTGCATCCAATTTGTATTAATTTTCGATTTTAATTCTTACTTTATTTATAATTAGTATTAAAGTATGCAATTTTTTAACGAAGGTAACAGTTAATTTATATAATTGCATATATAAATTTATTTCGTATATTAGTTATTTATAGTATCAATTAATGATTTTCTATTATCAATTAATTACTTAAGAAACTTTATTCATATGACTCGAATTTGAATAGAAAAACTAGATTAGTATGCTATAAATGTTATGGTAATGCAATAACATTATTCCCGTGTGTGAAAGTATATATACATTTCGATGTTTTTATTAGGATCGTTCCACGGTATGAATACAGTTAGTGTCGCCATGTTGGATCTGTCAATAAAATATGTAGCAGCCAAAATGTTATAAAACAAAACATTATAAGATTTAATTATAAAGTAGTAATAAACTTTACTATTACTGATAATTGAAAATTGATTTATAAATCTATATGTATTCCATAGTGCTTTAAACAATAATATTAAACCATATTGTGAGAGAAGCTATTGCAATCATTCATTATATATAGAAACAAGGTTCTAAATGTTTTCACTATGAACCATTGCCTTGCTTTTCATTTTTCTTTTAATTATAAATCGCTGCCTTGTTATGTAAAGCCATGATTCAATGGTATCTATTCTTTTATTACGTTATGGTTAGAGGTGTGCAAAAAATTCGGTTTACAAGAACTAAAATTAAAAATCAGTGTCCATCTTTTAAAATCATGGTTAATCCATTTTTTAAACTCTGACTTTTTTTTTGTTTCATGATCATAAATGACAATTAAGATAATATATATATATATATATATATATATATATATATATATATATATATATATATATATATATATATATATATATATATATATATATATATATATATATATATATATATGTAATAAATAAAAACTTATATATATAACCATAACCATAAAACAAATTTCTATTCAAATTAATTTAAATTTTAAAATCTAGTCCAAATTTATATTTTAAGGAAATTTTATCCCATACCCCTACGCTTATACCTATACCCCTACATTAAATTTTTTTGGACCAAAATATCCTCGTATAAAAATTTATTATTTTTTTCAATTTATTCATATTTTTTTATTTGTTCACCGGAAGACTTTTTTGGAAGTCTTCCGGATCACATTTTTTTTCTTTTGTTTACCGGAAGACTTTTTGGAAGTCTTCACATTTTTTTCGTTTGTTTACCGGAAGACTTTTTGGAAGTCTTCCGGTTCATATTTTTGTTCGTTTGTTCACCGGAAGACTTTTTGGAAGTCTTCCGTTTCATTTTTTTTTTAAATTTTAATTAATATTTAAGATTTATTAATTTAGTTAATTTTTGAATATTATACTTAAAATATAAAAATTCTATAAATAAAAAATTATTTTTAGAATATTTTCTATTTGCTATAATTATAAGAATACTATGAGATTAAAATAATTTATTTTAAATGATCATAATAGTAAAATTTTCTCAAATATCTTATTAATCTTAAACATTAATAAATAAAATAAATTTAAATATAGGATATAAGTTTACATTATTCAATATATTTAATCAAATGAAAACATATGTGATAAATCAATAATGTATTTTAACTTAAAATGATCACAATAAGTTAACTTGCAAAATAATAAAAGTAATAAATTAATAATGTATTTTATTTAAAATAATCACAATAATAGAATACGCAAATAATGTGTTTTATTTATAGGACTGATATAGTTTTATTGATTATTTAATTTTGAATACTACTATGAATATAATATTTAATCTATACTTTAGAACTAACATAATTATAAATATAAAACAATATTGTTTTATTACCCATATTTTTATTTAATTAAAAAAATTAAGAATATAAATTTATTATTTGTTTTTTATTTTTGTTTGATCTTTTTTTATTTATAACTTTTTTGCATGTTCTATAATGTGCTTACTTTAAATAAAATATATTATTTATTTTATTAAAAATATTAAATAAAGTGAAATTATTACTTATATTTTAATTTGGTTGATTTATTTAATTGAAAGTTCAATTTAGTTTTTTTTTTTTTGCAAGTTATATTATTGCGGTCATTTTAAATTAAAATACAATATTAATTTATCACATATGTTTTCATTTGATTAAATATATTGAATACGGTAAATTTGCAAGATTAGTAAGATTTGTTTGCAAATTCTAAATATATAATACTAATGTGATAATATTATGATCATTATAGCAAATAGAAAATATTTCTAAAAAAAAAATTCTATTTATAAAATTTTTATATATTAAGCATAATAGATTTATTAATTTCATATAAACACCATTTTAGTAAATTTTTATTTATTATGCTTTATATATAAAAATTCTATAAATAGAAAACAAAATTTAGAAATATTTTCTATTTGCTATAATTATCATAATATTATCACATTAGTATTATATATTTAGAATTTGCAAACAAATCTTACTAAACTTGCAAATTTACCGTATTCAATATATTTAATAAAATGAAAACATATGTTATAAATCAATAATGTATTTTAATTTAAAATGATCACAATAATATAACTTGCAAAAAACAAAAACTAAATCGAACTTTCAATTAAATAAATCAACCAAATTAAAATATAAGTAATAATTTCACTTTATTTAATATTTTTAATAAAGTAAAAATATAAGATATAAATAAATAATATATTTTATTTAAAGTAAGCACATTATAGAACATGAAAAAAAGTTATAAATAAAAAAAAGATCAAACAAAAATAAAAAACAAATAATAAATTTATATTCTTAATTTTTTTTAATTAAATAAAAATATGGGTAATAAAACAATATTGTTTTATATTTATAATTATGTGAGTTCTAAAGTATAGATTAAATATTATATTCATAGTAGTATTCAAAATTAAATAATCAATAAAACTATATCAGTCCTATAAATAAAACACATTATTTGCGTATTCTATTATTGTGATTATTTTAAATAAAATACATTATTAATTTATTACTTTTATTATTTTGCAAGTTAACTTATTGTGATCATTTTAAGTTAAAATACATTATTGATTTATCACATATGTTTTCATTTGATTAAATATATTGAATAATGTAAACTTATATCCTATATTTAAATTTATTTTATTTATTAATGTTTAAGATTAATAAGATATTTGAGAAAATTTTACTATTATGATCATTTAAAATAAATTATTTTAATCTCATAGTATTCTTATAATTATAGCAAATAGAAAATATTCTAAAAATAATTTTCTATTTATAGAATTTTTATATTTTAAGTATAATATTCAAAAATTAACTAAATTAATAAATCTTAAATATTAATTAAAAATTAAAAAAAAATGAACCGGAAGACTTCCAAAAAGTCTTCCGGTGAACAAACGAAAAAAAATATGAACCGGAAGACTTCCAAAAAGTCTTCCGGTAAAAAACGAAAAAAAATGTGAACCGGAAGACTTCCAAAAAGTCTTCCGGTGAAAAAATAAAAAAATATAAATAAATGAAAGAAAATAATAAATTTTTATACGAGGATATTTTGGTCCAAAAAAATTTAATGTAGGGGTATAGGTAGGGGTATGGGGTAAAATTTCCATATTTTAAATTTGGTGGCCCATTTATCAAATTAAACAAAGAACGGTAACCATTTGTTTTAAACCGGATTGAGATTCGGTAACCATTTTTCAATAAGCTTCAAAAATAAAAGTAGAATAGTTTGGGAAAATCAAGATCAACACCCATAGTTTGCAATAAAATTGATTTGGTTTAAAGTAGAATAAATTTAAGGTAGTTAGTTTGCAATAAGTTTAAAGTAGAATAAGTTTCACGATTAATTAATTTATATCAATTCAATGTACTTCTCGATTAATTGATTTAATTAACGATGAAAAGAAATTAGTTTAATTCCAGTTTTACATTGAGTAGTTTAAAGTTTAAGATATATGGAGTGTTGATTTAATTCAATGTAAAACTTGAATAAAATTGATTAATTGATTTATATCAATTATTTGATAGTTTGCAATAAGTTTAAAGTAGAATAAGTTTCAGGTGGTTTATCAATTATTTGATAGTTTGTAATAAAATTGATTTTTTTTAAAATTGGTTTTAAAACTGATTTCTTTAAAATAAAATAAAAACTGATTTTGAGAGAAACCGGTTTAAAACTGATTTTTAAAAAAACAGTTTTTTTTAAACCGATTTGAAACCGAACCAATCCACTTGTAAATCCGTTTTAAAAAATAAACCGGTTTTATATAAATAGTTTTAAGATCCATATTAGTTTGGTTTGATTTATAATTCATGCACACCCCTAGTTATCGCACTGTTTTTTAATATAAAATAATGTATATTTAATATAAATATTTAAAACATCATGTTTAAATTGCATATTTTATTTAGAATTTATTATATTTAAAATAATTTATCTCATATTATATGTGTATCATAATATGAAAATATTGTTTCTTCTTCGTCTTGATATTAAAAGGAATTTTCCTATATTTTAGACAATTGTAATTTTACAATTATTTGTGGAAAAAAGTTATAGAAAATATTAATGATGTGAATTCATTGTTTACTTTGTATTGAGATTTTTATTTGAATATACCATAGAACATTGTTAAATATGAAACATGAATTTATCACATAGAGTTTGTTGTGCATATTAGTTATGCAAGAAAATTGTTTATTTTAAAAGAATAGAAATGAATTTTATGGTGTTGTATTTTTATGGAGTTTATGAATTACATATTTGAATTCACTTCATTAAATAAAAGTTGGTCATGAAAAATTTGTTTGATCATGGTTGTCGATCGCTATAAATGTTTAATGCATTAAATATATTTCAGAAATATTTAAGTGGAAGTAAAACTTCAAATTAAAAAGGTTAGAAAATGAAGAATGACATAAAATTTGTGTAGATGACAAAATAAATGACAAAAGTGTCTTGATGATAGTTTATCGAAACTATCAAGAATATAAAACATATATTGTATATGAAAATTGTACTAATATGACAAAAGTGTTATGATTTGATAATAGATAGCAAATACTATCAAGAAATCGTATGCATGATTAGTTGAAAAATTGAATATTCGAAATTTATTAAAGTTTGGAAAAATCTTGCAATTCTTTGTCTTGATGATAGTTTATCGAAACTATCAAGAATATAGAACATATATTGTATATGAAAATTGTACTAATATGACAAAAGTGTTATGATTTGATAATAGATAGCAAATACTATCAAGAAATCGTATGCATGATTAGTTGAAAAATTGAATATTCGGAATTTATTAAAGTTTGGAAAAATCTTGCAATTCTTTGACGAAAGGATTGACAAAGATATGATGTCTTTGGATATAATTGAATACAATGAAGACATCATTAGGATGTGGAACAAGCCCGTATCTAATTAATCATCAAGAGTGGAAACTCGACTCACACTTGATTATTATTAAGTCTTGAGTTCAATGATGAAAGTACACTATTAGAGTGATTGAAGTACTTAATGATAGATACATCCAAAGGGGTAAAAGTACTTGGACCATAAGAATAAGTGTGGTAGGATGAGGTTTTCCTCTTAATAGACATATAATATATGTTTGCTAGAATGCATAATTATGGATGCATTTCTAATATAGTCTACCTATATGAGAATGAAGTGGTATCACTTCATAGAGTTCGACGGCTTGACTCTTAAATTCTCATGAAAGTGATAGGTTAATAAGGTTTTTTTAAAACTGGGTTCTATAGTCGCACGTAATGACAAAGTAGTAATATTAAGGCTTATCCATGGCCCAAATCCTAGTAGACCTGTCAAATGGTGGCATAAACACTCCTTTTTAAAATGGAAAATCTCATAAGGAAAAATCAAAACTAAACTAAATGACAAATATGATATTATAAATAAAGTGAAATCTACTTAAAGTATTGTGCGTACTACGTCCCGGTTATCAGAATCGAACCGATGACCCTCGCATTACAAATGCGATGCTCTAACCTCTGAGCTAAGCGGGCTCTCAGAATACAAATTGTGCATTTATCAAAATTCTTTCCTAAACTACTGGGATCCTAGCTATTAACTATTTCATATTAGCTCTTCATAACACAATTACTATATCATAACATAATCCAATAAATACAAAAAAAAAATAGGATATCCCATATTTATTTGATATTCTAGTATATAGAATATGATAAAAATCAGAATAATTTAAAAATATGGATCAAAATTATTTTCATTACCAATTATCTAGAATACTCTTTTTATCCATTTATCTAATAATTAATAATTTATCCAATATTTTTGGATCCATAAAAAAAGAATTGGATAAAAAAAAATTTCATTCATTTCATACATATAGAAATATTTTTTTTTTTAGTTTTGAATTCCATTTTGGAATTTTTGGATTCTTTCAATTTCTATTACTTTATTATATTTTATTTATTTCGATTATTAATAATTCATATTTATCATATGTATATTAATCCCGATGCTTATTGTTTTTATTTATTTTATATAATTTGAATTATGAAAAGTAGAATGGAATTCTATAGGAAGATTATTTCTATGTATATATTCTTTAATATTTTAGAATACCTTCTATTTCGTTCTATATATATATATATATATATATATATATATATATATATATATATATATATATATATATATATATATATATATATATATATATATATATATATATATATATATATATATATATATATATATATATATATATATATATATATATATATATATATATATATATATATATATATATATATATATATATATATATATATATATATATATATATATATATATATATATATATATATATATATATATATATATATATATATATATATAAATATAAAAGAGTATATAAAATATTATCTTTAATATAAATAAATATTTTAAGATATATTAAATATTCTTTCTTAATATTATTAATTTTTTGAATTCAATAATGACTAATTAGATTACAGTTATTTATATTAAAAGATGATTATGCATTAAGATGAAATATGTATAATGTATTTTATACATATAATATATCCATATGGATTTATACATATCCATTTGAATTCTAAAAAATTGGATTGGATAAGTAATGAAAAATTAGATCCTTCTATTGAATTTCTAACTGAATATCGAAATCTAAATTAATAAATAGATTTTTATTATTTTTGTTATAAGGTTTGTATCTGTCTGCTCGAAGGAAAAAAGAATCGAACGTTAGAGTATTCGAAATTCTATCAAAAAAGAATAGAAGGGGTACATCTAAAATAGAGATATATGTAGTATATATCTCTGTATATTGAATTGCGAATACAGAGATAATAGAATTATTTCTAAATCAAGTAAATATGGTATCTGATATAGATGAAAGACAATCTATCAACAAAAAACAAATAGAAGGAAATTTTATTTTTTCCAACCCAATATGGGAGTAGGTTTCAACAAATAAATTCAACAGTTCCAGCATATAATTCTCAGAATACAAATGAAAAAACATCCTAATGCGATATGATATCAATCTCAAAGAAAAAACGGGGGATATGGAAAAATTGGTAGGCGCTACAGACTTAATTGGATTGAACCTTTGTATGGAAACTTACCAAGTGAAAACTTTCAAATTCAGAGAAACCCTGGAATTTAAAATGGGCAATCCTGAGCCAAATCCTTCTTTCCTAAAACAAATAAATGTTCAGAAAGTGAAAATAAAAAAAGGATAGGTGCAGAGACTCAATGGAAGTTGTTCTAACAAATGGATTTGATAACATTCAATTGATTAATGAATATTTCTAACTTCTATTTGTAAATATTTGGTTCTGTCACAATTGAAACATTAGAATCAAATCAATTATAACTGGAAGAAAAAATCACTGAATATTCTATTCATTGCTCAAATCAGTCACTCCAACATAATCTGATGGATTAGTTGAGTAACTTATTAATCAGATGAGAATAAAGATAGAGTCTCATTCTACATGTCAATACCGACATCAATGAAATTTTGAGTAAGAGGAAAATCCGTCGACTTTAGAAATCGTGAGGGTTCAAGTCCCTCTATCCCCAAAAAGTTACCTTCCTTTATTATGGCCCTTTTTGGATTTAGTTGACATAGACTCAAGAAATTTCTTAGATTTAGAATGGTGCGTCAAGAATGGTTGGGATAGCTCAGACGGTAGAGCAAAGGACTGAAAATCCTCGTGTCACCAGTTCAAATCTGGTTCCCGAAAACTCAGTATCTATTCCCATATTTCTTTTGAAAAATAGGAATAGATACATAGTTATTAATGGTCTTAATCATCCTACATAATTCATGTAGGCGTACATCGATATGCTCTTTCTAGATGAAGAATGAATGGATGTATATTTTAGGGATCAAAAGGAAGTATGAAAATGAATGATTCAAGTTTGTTTTGATTTTTTCTGAGCTGCAATAACAATTGTTAATATTTCAATTGAAACAATATTCAAATGCTTCAATTAGTTGGTTGAAAGACCAAAAAGTTGAATCTAGGGGAGTTCATAGGTGAGAATAGTCCAAATTATGTCACTATTACATATCATATGGAAGTCATATCTAGAGAATATAGAAAACCTTTTTTTTAATGGATGGTGAAATGAGGTAAAAAAAAAAATTGTCTGAATCTAGATCAATAACAGAATACAGTGGATATTGGTATTGGTTGGTACCCGTATATAAGTCATGTTATACTGTTTTATAACAAGCCCTTCAGTCTACAGTTATAGAGAATTTGTGTGCTTGGGAGTCCTTGATAATTCAATTTCAATAAACCCAAGATTTTACCATGACTGAAATTTTAGAGAGACGTGATAGCGAAAACCTATGGGATCGCTTCTGTAACTGGATAACCAACACTGAAAATCGTCTTTACATTGGATAATTTGGTGTTTTGATGATCCCTACCTTATTGACCTCAACTTCTGTATTTATTATCGCTTTCATTGCTGCCCCTCTAGTAGATATTGATGGTATCCGTGAGCTTGTTTCTGGATCTCTACTTTACGGAAACAATATTATTTTTGGTGCCATTATTCCTACTTCTACGGCTATCGGTTTGCACTTTTACCCGATATGGGAAGCTGCATCCGTTGATGAATGGTTTTTATATAATTTGAATTATGAAAAGTAGAATGAAATTCTATAGAAAGATTATTTCTATGTATATATTCTTTATATATTCTTTAATATTCTAGATACCTTCTATTTATATATATATATATATATATATATATATATATATATATATATATATATATATATATATATATATATATATATATATATATATATATATATATATATATATATATATATATATATATATATATATATATATTATATATATATATATATATATATATATATATATATATATATATATATATATATATATATATATATATATATATATATATATATATATATATATATATATATATATATATATATATATATATATATATAAAATAGTAAAGAGTATATAGAATATTATCTTCAATATAAATAAATATTTTAAGATAAATTAAATATTCTTTCTTAATATTATCATTTTTTTGAATTCAATAATGACTAATTAGATTACAGTTATTTATATTAAAAAATGATTATGCATTAAGATGAAATATGTATAATGTATTTCATACATATAATATATCCATATGGATTTATACATATCTATTTGAATTCTAAAAAATTGGATGGATTATCCAAAGAAATTGGATTGGATAAGTAATGAAAAATTAGATCCTTCTATTGAATTTCTATCTAAATATCAAAATCTAAATTAATAAATAGATTTTTATTATTTTTGTTATAAGGTTTGTATCTGTCTGCTCGAGGGAAAAAAAGAATCGAACGTTAGAGTATTTGAAATTTTATAAAAAAAATATTAGAAGGGGTACATCTAAAATAGAGATATATGTAGTATATATCTTTGTAAACTGAATTACGAGTACATAGATAATAAAATCATTTCTGATTCGAGTAGTTGCATTTTGATAATTCTCGAGCCCATATGATGGGAGTTGTGTAAGTTATGAAAGCACCTAAGAGGGGGGGGGGTGAATTAGGTGTTTAGAGATTTTTCTCGGTTTTTCGACGGTTCTGAATTTTACTTTTCTAGAAGGTTCTAAGTGATGAAATGCTGAAAAGACAGAAAGTAAAGAACACCAGGAAGTATACTGGTTCCCCTCACAGGTCGAGAGTACTCCAGTCCCCTTTCAACATGAAAGAGATTTTACTATAATGTTAGATCTTAGACAAGACTACCTAGTCTCTCTAAACTAGATTCTAACAAACCACCAAGAACAATCCTCTTGGATTTTACAAGTTTAAAGTCCAACCAAGAACAAATCTCTTACAATGGACCTCTTGTATCCATAATCCGGATAACAAGGATTTTAACACACCCTATAAGAGAAACAATCCTTCTCCTTATAGTCAACACCTACATCCAAACAGTACTTGAAATTTCAGGATTTTACAATAGTTTTGAGTTTTGAGTAAGTAGATGAAAATTGATTCTTCAAGATATCAATCACAAGATTGATCTTCTACTTTGTAACACTCAATTCTCAAGACAATAATACAAGTGTTCTTTGAGCTTCAATCTTCATAATGCTTTGACATTTGATCTTTGAGCATGAGACTTGATCAATCCTTTTTGTTAATCCATCTTGACTGTATGAAAAACTTTGTAGGTGAGTCTTCATCAAAACATCTGAGAAGCCATGTCTTCACAAGTTGTTGGTGTATTGGGTGTTGCCCTACTATGCGCTATTCATGGCGCTACCGTAGAAAATACCTTATTTGAAGATGGTGATGGCGCAAATACATTATGTGCTTTTAACCCAACCCAAGCGGAAGAAACTTATTTAATGGCTACTGCTAACCGCTTTTGGTCCCAAATCTTTGGGGTTGCTTTTTCGAATAAACGTTGGTTACATTTCTTTATTTTATTTGTACCAGTAATTGGTTTATAGATGAGTGCTCTTGGAGTAGTCGGTCTGGCCCTGAACCTACGTGCATATGACTTTATTTCTCAAGAAATCCGCGCAGCGGAAGATCCTGAATTTGAGACTTTCTACACCAAAAATATTCTCTTAAATGAAGGTATTCATGCTTGGATGGCGGCTCAAGATCAGCCTCATGAAAACCTTATATTCCCTGAGGAGGTTCTACCATGTGGAAACGCTCTTTAATGGAACTTTACCTTTAACTGGTCGTGACCAAGAAACGACTGGTTTTGCTTGGTGGGCCGGGAATCCCCGACTTATCAATTTATTCGGTAAACTACTTGGGGTCCATATAGCCCATGTCGGATTAATAGTATTCTATGCCAGAGCAATGAACCTATTTGAAGTTTCTCATTTCGTACCCGAGAAGCCCATGTATGTACAAGGCTTAATTTTACTTCCCCATCTAGCTACTCTAGGTTGGGGGTAGGTCCTGGAAGGGAAGTTATCGACACCTTTCCATACTTTGTGTCTGGAGTACTTCACTTAATTTCCTCTGCAGTATTGGACTTTGGTGGTATTTATCATGCGCTTCTGGGACCTGAGATTCTTGAAGAATCTTTTCCATTCTTTGGTTATGTATGGAAAGATAGAAATAAAATGACTACTATTTTAGGTATTCACTTAATTTTGTTAGGTATAGGGGATTTTCTTCTAAAATTGAAGGCTTTTTATTTTGGGGGTATATATGATACCTGGGCTCCAGGAGGGGGAGATGTAAGAAAAATTACCGACTTAACCCTTAGTCCAAGCATTATATTTGGAGTCAAGATTTTATAATCAATTCGATCCCCATATTGGATTAGGGGCGACCTCCAACGAATTGATTTCTTCTTCTTTGATTTCATTCTTTTCTATTCCTTTTATTCGACAAGGGAGTATTGGATTCAGTCGTACCATGTCATTTTTTAAAGCAGTTTTTAACAGAGTTATTTCAGTTCCATGGTTTCGTTCCTTTGACTAAACATGAACCACTAGAATAGATTGATTTTTTTAAAATTTGGAAGATTCGATAACAAAAAATAGTTTAAATTTGACTGAAAATATATATTATTAAAATAGAATATATATTTTATTCTATAAAAAAAAAGAAGATGAAATTTTTTTCTTTGAGTGCCTTTAAACGGTTTTTGAAAAACCTTTGGATCTGGAAAAAACGGCGGATTATTGTTCTTGTCGTAATGCACATTTTCATGCATGGAACTTGACTTTTATATATCCTAAAGCTAATCTTTCTTCTCCTTGAAACAATCCCATATCCGCCAAACATCGTGCTAGATGTATTGATTCTCTGTTTTATCGCTTTCCTTTTTAGGAATATATTTTTCGTTTTTTTTTTTTTTTATTTACTTAGAACAATTTTGGATTATTTACTTGAAATCGTCCATGAATTAATTAGCGACGAGACAAACAAAAAAGTTTTGTGTTCCTACGTATCAAAAAAATGCTTGGATGGACATTATCCCGGGTTTCCAACATGTTTCTTTTAGAATCTTAAGTCATGTCATTTTTTTCGGGGGATTTTTTTTATCTCTATCATTTCTATAGCAATCTTAATCAGGTTAATGTTTTTGATGTACCGATTAGATGGATCTTTGTGCCAACAAAGAAGATTGTTTCTCTGCTTGTCACTAGAATTTTCAGTATCCTAAGCGGTGTCATGTTTCAATATATTAATTATTGCACTGTCTATGGTGGAACTAATTTTTTTTATAAAACAAAAGGAATGTTATATATTACTCGTTACAGACTTCCTATTCCTGGAAAAAGTAGCTTTAATGTTTGCCGCATTCTAATAAAAGAAATTATGTGACTCATACTAGTAACTAACTGAATCTGGGGCGATGTCCTTTATATTAAAACCAGAAAATACGGGACCTTGCCGATGACTCCTACTAAAGATGGTCGTATATACAAGCTTACAAAACATGGTTCGGAGTTGTCCAAATTCGTGAATATACCATTGGAAATTACTTACGAAGAATACTAATAAAAAAGAGAGTTTAGCCTATAATATATTAATTATTATCGGCTAAACTCGCTTTTTTATTAGTATTTACTTGTAATAGAACTTATGCTTGATAGAAATATTATAATATATAGAATATTATAGAGTTGAAAAATGAGATGAAACTGAGGACGAAAAATGGCAAAAAAGAAAGCATTCATTCCCCTTCTATGTCTTACATCTATAGTCTTTTTGCCCTGATGCATCTCTTTTACATGTAAGAAAAGTCTGGAATCTTGGATCACTAATTGGTGGAATACGAAAGAATCCGAAATTTTCTTGAATAGTATTCAAGAAAAAAGTATTGTAAAGAAATTCCTAGAGTTCGAGGAGCTGTTCCTCTTAGATGAAATGCTAAAGGAATACCCAGAAACACATTTACAAAACCTTCGTATCGAAATCTACAAAGCGACCATCCAATTGATCAGACGAACAACGAAGATCATATCCATACAATTTTGCATTTCTTTACAAATATAATATGTTTCCTTATTCTAAGTGTTTATTCTATTAGGGGTAATCAAAAACTCATTATTCTTAACTCTTGGGTTCAAGAATTTCTATATAACTTAAGTGACATAATAAAAGCTTTTTCTATTCTTTTCTTAATTAATTTCTCTATAGGATACCATTCGATTGGTCTTTGGGAACTAATGATTTGGTCTGTCTATAAAGATTTTAGATTTACTCCGAATGATCATATTATATCTTTTCTTGTTTCTATTTTGCCAGCCATTTTAGATATTTTTTTAAAATATTGGATTTTCTGTTATTTAAATTGTGTATCTCTGTCGCTTTTTATTGATTTATGATTCAATTTCATTCCGTGAATGACTGAAAAACGACCCACAGATCCAATTCTAAAATTTGTTTTTTTCATATAAAAGCTAAACATTCCAAATTTCACTTATTCATTTTTGTTTTACTCTTATTCTTCCTATATTATAGGCAAATAATTGGAGTAAATAGCAGAATCATGGATAGGTTCCCTACTTAATCTTATTGTAAAAATTTTCAGGATCAAGGATTGGACCATGCAAACTAGAAATGCTTTTTCTTAGATAAAGAAAGAGATTACGCGATCTATTTTCGTATTGCTCATGATCCATATAATAACTCGAGCACTCATTTCAAATGCATATCCCATTTTTGCCCAACAAGGTTATGAAAATCCTCGAGAAGCTACCGGCCGAATTGTATGTGCAATCGAAATTATTGATCAATCAGATAGCAAATCAAGACAATTGGCTGAATCCTGTGAAATGTTTCCTTAGAAGTTCATTGATTTCCTCTTTTTATAAAGTAAATCGACTTCAATTCTTGAATAATCAAGATTTTGATTGTAAGAAAAGATTCTCTTTTTATGGGGAAAGGTCCTGTAATTATGATTTTTTGTATGAACAATTCCTCAATGTCTTGTTCAGTCGAAAGAAAATATTTTCTTTTGGCGGCGGAAAAAAAAAACATGTTTTTTTGGATAGAGATACTATTTCACCAAGCGAGTTAGAGGTCTCTAACATATTGATAGCAAATAATTTTCCGCAAAGTGGTGATGACAAATATGACTTGTACAAATCTTGTCATTTTCCAACTCGCGTTCTTAGAGCTATTGCGAACATTTATGGAACACCTCTAACAGAGGAAGAAATAGTGAATTTTGAAAGAACTTATTGTAATTGTCTTTCCACTATTAATCTGTCTGATCCAAAATGGAAAAAGTTGCATACGTATTTGGATTTCGATTTAAACATAGATTTGCTTGACACTGATTTGCGTGACACTCTATATACTCTATATTCTGAGGGATTTTTACCATCCAAAAAGAGGGGGGAAAAACCTTTAAAATAATTCCTTAAAAAAGAGCAAATGTATAGAAACTTTCAAAGAAAGAGTAGTTTTTCAACCGTTCTCTCCAAATAGAAGCCATTGTACCCGTATATAATATCGTCGCTCCTTACCACGACAGGGCAAAAAAATCTACTTTTACTATTTATACATACTTTTTCAGACCTATATGTGATACTAAAGAAGAGTCCTAAATGAAAAAAAATGTTATCTGTTTTGCCTAATGTTATGCATGGAGCCAAGACAATTCTTCAGAAAAAACTGGATTCTATAATCATAATTAGATTTTTTCTTATTCATAGTAAAATCTATAATCACAATTATTATGAGACACAAGACCTTATTAAATGTGTCATATTGATAATTCGATCAATGATACCGAGATTTCATGCGTGAGTTATGCACGCTTGTCCTAATGAATAATTGGTTCAAAGTTTGTCTACCAACCTATTCGGGGATGGGTGGAAACTTAACTTACTAAGTAATGATTCAAATCGTAAGATACCTTTATCTGAAATCATGAAATTTCCTGAATAATTGATTTATATATATTTTGAAAATGGCGGGGGATTATTGGAGAAATTTCCAAAATATTAAAATGATAAATAATAATGGTTAAATTAACAAAATAAATGGTCAAAAGTTGCAACTGTCTAGAATAGAACCAGAGATCCTATAATGATTGGGTGCGTGGTTAAAAGGTGCAACCACCAGATTAACACAACTTTTCATGAAAAAGTTTGTTGTTATTGATATACAATGGTTCGCGGATGGTCATGTTCGAATCAAATGAAACATTATTTCTCCACACCAATCGGTACACGTTTTCTTATAAATAGAGATACTTGTCCGCCATAAAAGATATATGAAAATAATATATTTCAAAGTCAAAATTTATATCCAAATCATTTCTTTATATTTCTTGTGCACGAGATAAATGAGGAAACTTTATTCAGTAAAATATCATTAATTGATATGTTTAGTGTGAATGTGCGATTCATGTTAAGGTTTTCAAAGTATCCTGAAGGGGATTCGACGATTAACTCTTTTGCATCCAATTTGCCTAAATTGGTGGGGACGAATCGAACCTAAAGCTGAGTAAAACCTTCATCGTACCATCTTCATCTTCCTTCTTGTTCATGTTTTTGCAGCAGACCTCCAACACAAGATCTAACATAATTAATGTTATTTTTTTATTATATTTTTAAATATTTATTATTTTTTTCCTTTTAATTATGTAAATTTGTAAAACCTTATATAAAATTTCTTTTTATATCACAAATATTTTTTTTTTAATACATGTCAAAAGTAAAAAATAATTTATAATGAAAAATGAAAAGAGTAACATTTATGAGAGCAAAAATTATAAGTTGACATAACTTTCTAAAACTTGTGTGATGTGGTTTGAATAACTAACGTAACTTTTGAAGAGCAATAAAAAGGTTATATTGTAGTTAGTCAGAATTTTTGGGACAATATTGTTAGGTATATCGATTGCCTGGATTTCCATAGCCACTGTGACTTATTCTTACGTGTTTTGCTGTATTACCTATTTCAAATGCCAAATAAGTTTGAATGCAGAAAGTGTATGCTGATTACTCTTATTATTATAATTAGTATATTAATAATAGTAAAATAGTTTATTATTATTTATTAAATAACTTAGTATGCGATTGATTCTAGAATTTTAGTTTTTATTTATTCATGACATGAATGTTCTGTCATTTAATTATTATTATTATTTATTTAATTAAATATTGTAATTGATCATGTTGAAGAAAAGACAAAATCAAACGATAATATCAATGAAGAAGTTTGAAAAACTTGTAGTAGATAAAAAAATTGTAATAAAATGGATTATTAAATTTGTGTTTTAGGTGGTTATCGTAATATCAAATTTTATATTATTTTATGCATGTGATTTATGAAATGTATGTTAATATGTGTTTTGTTGTGGTTGAGGAAATTACGGAATCTACGGTGCCTCGTCAGTGATTTTATTATGCGACACTATAGATTGAAGGTTACGATCACCATGTTTTTTGGACTAGAAGCGTTGATCTTCTGCAGTTTTCTTGTTATGATGGTCGATGATGAAGTTTTTAAAACTAAAACGTTATTTATGTGTAGTTTCTATGGTTGGAGTGAATTTTTCATGTAGAGGACTTAGCCCTGTGATGGCTGCCACGTCGAACAAAGTTGGTGTAAGCATTTCACAAGGGATTTGAAAGGTGTTGGTCAAACCGAAGAAGATCGAAGCGAGCGACATGGTTGGGTTGTACCTAGTGCCAATTCTCGAGATTTGATTATGTCGAAGATGCCTAGGTTTTCCCACAGTTTATTCCTCTTGAGCTAGACTTTTTCGAGCCAAGCAAGGTATTTTTTTTAGAGTAGGAAGTGTAGATCGAAATACACACACAGGTTTTCCTATAAAGGATAAGTCGAGAGAGCGTTCTTCGAACGTTGAAAGCATAGTAACTAGGTAACATGGGAAGAATTTCTTGACCTTCCCCGTATTTGACTTTGCACGGGTATGGTCCTAGGAAAATAAATAGTTTATCAGACATAGAAAAAGGAATAAGAACTTGGTTAGCCCAAATGGTGATTTTTTCTTTTTCCATTGGTGGTTCAGGTACAAAATCCTTACCTTGATCCTCTTCTTCTAGTAGAATTGTGAATGCGAAGGAATTTTTTTCCAGTATCAAATTTGGATGTTGAAGTGTTGGCTTCCATTGTTGGAGTTAAGAGCTTTTACGAAGAAAAGGTTTTCTGTGTAAGAAATTGAGTGAAGAGCAAAGAAGATGAAAATAGGAGTTGAGCTGGGTATTTATAGAGTCTTGTTCCTTGTCAGAGACGGACACTTGGCATACGGGTGGAGAAATGAGATGTTTTGTGTTGTAGAAAATAGACAAATTGGTGTGAGTGGAGCAGTTAATGAAGACGTGTAAATACATATTCTCCTAGGAAATAGGAGCAATGATGGGGATCTAAGAGGATCTTTTGGAAAATGACAATACGTGGTAAAGTGGTAATGATGACTATGACGTTAGTAGAGGAGTTGAAACTGTGTCAAAAATACATTAAAAAAATGCCACCTTTATCTTTTATATTTAAAATCGAAACATGACATTTTGGGGGCAATTAGTTATCTCATATTTTCAACACAAGTATTAATTGTAGAGATGAAACAAGGATCATGCAAGAGTTTTTTTTTTGTGAAAAGTCGAAATGGTTAATTATGAGCATGATGTTTCATTAATGTATTCGACCTGTCGAAGGATGAGGTTAGGTTTGGTCGAGTATTACAATGAGTAAGAGACCAAGGGGGTTCGTTGAGTTTGGTACTTAGTGAAATTTAGAGTTCCAAAAGTTTCTTTATGCAGTCGAATGAGGTGTAATTTGATAATATCAGGTTATTATTCAAAGACACGTGGAAGTCTATGAAGATGAAGGTTGCATGGAGGCGAAGACATGGTGTGTTTTGTCCAGTCGACCGTTGTAGACGGTTATTTTAGATTAGTATATAAGTAGATGCTTTCTTATGTTTTAGAGGTCCACAATCGTCCACAAATTCTACAAAACTCAAAATATTTGTGTGATTGTGAAATGAGTCAATAATGTACGTATGTGTTCCACCTTTTACAAATTCAAGCCTTTATATTCAAGTTATTTTCTATAATTAACTTGTTTTCACTTTACTTTAAGTCCTTTACATTTCAATTTCAGTATACATTCTAGTCATTATTCTCAAACTTTTATGCAATTAAAACTTATGATTCATACAAATATGTCTTGGGATCTTTTTGACTTTAATCCTTTAAGTATTAATTGAAACTTGTTTTGTTTACCAACTTTCGCAGTAAATAGATACATCTTTGAAGAACCTAGGTGAATGGTAAAGTTTTTTTTGTGGGGTTACTCGAAAATCATCCTCTTCAGCTCTGGATCCTCAAGCACACACACCCTCTAGTTATACAAAAGAGTCCCTTCCATGGATTGGGAAAAACTTGGATGGTCCTCTCTTAATAACAATCTTGCATCAAAGAACTGAGCTTGTCGTAGTCTTTCTCTCAAATCGCATGTGATGATCAAATTACTAAGCAACACTCCTGCCAGCGTCCAAGTATATTGGAGATCAAAATTTCTAAATTTTTCCAAGAGATCATGTTCCAACATCATCAACTCTCTTGTGTGCATTTCTCTTTCTAAGAGCATTCACCACTTTGTTTACCTTACCGAGATGGTATCAAATCAAAATCATAATCTTTTAGAAATTCCATCATTCTTTGTTTTCGTATATTCAACTCCTTCTGGTCAAACAAGTACTTTAAGCTCCTGTTATCGCTAAACATCTCAAAGTGAACCTCATAGAGGTAATGTCGCCACACTTTAAGTGCAAATATGATTGATGCCAATTTAAGATCACGTGTTGGATAATTCTCCTCATGAGTCTTCAATTGACGAGATAAATATGCCAGCTTGACCATTTTTCGTCAAGACACATCATATGAATTTCTTGGATGCATCAAAAAACACTTCATACTTTTGGGTAGGATATGGGATGATTAACACGGGAGCGGTAGTCAACTTCTTCTTCAACTTTTGGAAACTTCATGCACACTCTGAATCCCAAATAAGTAGACCTTCTTTCCTGGTGAGTCCGGTCAAAGGTAGAGCCAAACGAGAAAAACCCATGATAAACTTATGATAATAACCTGTTAAACCCAAAAAGATTCTTACTTTTGATACAGTCTTAGATCACTCCCAACTAATCACTACTTCAACCTTAAAAGGGTCCACGAATACACCTCCTTGAGAGATGACATATCCAAGAAACTTGACTTCTAGCAACCAAAATTCGCACTTGCAGAATTTTTCATAAAGTTATTTCTCCTATAAAATTGAAAGTATAATCCTCAGTTGTTCCTCATGCTCCTGAGGTGTACATGAATAGATCAAAATGTCATAAATGAAGATTATGACAAAATGCTCTAGACAAGGTTGGAATACACAATTCATGTAATCCATGAAAATGAATGAAGAATTAGTCACCCCAAAAGGCATTACAAGAAACTCATAATGTCTATATCGGGTTTGGAATACAGTATTCAGGGTGTCTGAACTCTTTACCCAAATTTGATGACACCCATATCGTAGATTAATCTCGAGAACACTCTGGCTCTTTTCAATTAATCCAGGAGGTCATCAATCCCAGGTAAGGGATATTTGTTCTTAATACCTTATTGAGTTGGAGGTAATAAATACATAATCTCATACCATCATACTTCTTCTTTACTAACAGAACATGAGCACCCCAAAGAGACACACTAAATTGGGTAAAATGCTTCTCCAACAAGTCCTCTAATTGAATCTTCAATTCTCGCAATTCTATTGGAGACGTCAAATAAGGTGTAATAGACATTAGTGATATCTTTGAGACTAAATGTATAGAGAACTTCACTTCCCTTTCAGAATGCAAGAAAGTGATGTTCTTGGGAAATACATCTTGAAACTTACACACTACAGGGATTGAAAAAACATCTCTCCTCTCATTTGAATCCATGGTGAAAATAAAAAGAAATGCACTATCATCTGAAAAGAGGTAATAAATCAAATTAATAGTACCTTCTATAAAATAGATACCACTTCATATAGAGTTACTACTTCCTTAGGAATGAAGAGAGTCTTCTCCTTATAAATGATGTACACTGAATTCCCCGTAAAGGAAATCCATTCCCAAAACCACATCCATCATCTTGAGAGGTAAGAAAATTAGATCAATTAAGAAAGTAAGACCTTATACATTAATGAGACAAGTTTCACACATCATAGTAGTCTATACACTATCATCATTGGCACTGGCGACGGTAATCGGGGATGGTAAGTAAAGGTGAGAAAAATACACAAGAAGGAGGGTTAAATTGTGTATGTCCAAATATAAAACTCTTTTCACTAACTGTTTCTAAACCATTAGATTCTAGACCATGTTCAGAGTCTGATATCAGGATGAGTAACAACAGTGAAAAGTTTTACTTCCTTTTTTTAACTCGGCTTCAGAAACATGAGGTGTCAGGCTCAGATTCTGATGCAAGTAAGAGACTGAATCAGACCATATTCTGACTTCAGAGTATGTTGCACAAAAAATATAAATGCAGAAGTAAATAAAGAGACACACAATATATCCTGGTTCCTGTCAACTGAGATTAGTCCAATCCCTTTGCAGCACAATAACTTTTAACTATAATTAGACAAATTACAATTGCTTAAGCCAACAACTCAAGACTTCCTGCTCAATCACCTAGAAATAGACTTCTGCTCAAGCCCTCAAGCATGAGACTTCCTCTTCTAAACTCCACATTCAGAACTTCCTGCTCAATCATCCAGATCGAGACTTCCTGCATTGTCCGCAAGAATGAGACTTCAATTGCTCACTGTTGCACCCTAAAATTTGCCCACCCGTTTTCTAACTTTGACTGGCTTTTGTTTCGTTTTCATCTGCATATTATTTAGGTCGCATCTTGCCCGTGTTATCAGCTGAATTGAATTGATCAGGATTTTAGCCACTTTGCTCGCGTCTCAGGCGATTCAAATCAATTCAAATGAGAAGTTCCATGTCGAAATCAAGCGAAAGTCGCTCTCTTCTTGGAGATTCAGTCCGTGTTGATTATTTTGGCGCATTTTCGGTGTTGGCCCGTTTTTTCCGTTTCTATTTTCCATGACATTTTGCATTTGATTGCTATTTTTGCTTTATTTTTAATTATTTAGAATAGATTTTTATTAAGAATTAATTTTTTTAATAGCTTTTAGAATAGAAAATAGAACTTAAGTGGATTTTTAAATAGAACTTTATTTATTTGTTAGATAATAGTTTAGATTTTTTTTAATAGAAATAATTAGAATTAAATTGTTTTATTTAAATAGAAAATAACTGTTTTTTTAATAGGAATAGAATTTTTAGAAATAGTTTAGAAATAAAATTTTATTTTTAATAGATTTAGAGTTTAGTTTTATTAGAAATTATTGTTATTAGATTTAATTTAGAAATAATTTAGAGTTAGTTTAGAATTTCAATTAGTCATTAGTTTTTCAATTAGAATTAATTTGATTAATTAGATTAGTTATTAGAATGTTATTTAGTTATATTAGTTATTGATTAGTCAGATTTAATTTGAATTAATCGGGATTAACAAGTCATTAACCTTGCCATGTGTCGCGAGTCTGTATATAAGGTTCCTATTCACCTTCTCCTACCTCCAGACACTAATCCTAGCCGCTACTGTTCATAAACCTTTTCTCTCTCCCAGAAAACCCTAGCGTCTCTCTCCCTCCTACGACTATTCATCATTGTTTTCTTCCTCCAAAGAACCAGAACAACCACCTTCCACCATAGCCATCTCCTCCGCAACCCAGATAGGCATCCTCTCTTCAAAAACTCACTTCATCCCCAACCTCAAGATTTCTCCTTCGATCTCCTTCTTCAAGCTCCTTTACCCGTTTTCTTCTTCACAAAGAAAATCCATTTCTTCCTTTAAGCTTCAAACCGCGAAACACCAACCAAAACAAAAACTCTCATCAATCGAACCAACTCAGACTAACCCAGTACATCTCCAAACAACCTTCAACCTTCAAAACTGAAAAAAAACTTTCTTCACAAAACTCCTCGCCCTTTCAACCGTAAAACCCAACTTTCATAATCCAAAACCTACTCGCAAACCAAAACCCACATAAACCCTTCATCACCATCTTCACCAATTAACACAAATAAACCCATCCAAAAAAACCCAATCCCCTGTTCTTCACTTCAAACTCGCAACACCATCATTATCTTCAACAACCACCAAACCCATAAACTCTGAAACAGGGAAAGAAGAAGTTTGAAACTGTGGAAGACAGAGAGATTGTGAGAACTGGAGGCAGAGAAGTGTAAGCATGTTTCTCAAAAATTATTTTCTCCTTTGAGCTTGACCGAAAATGGAAAACACGAGAGACTTTGGTTTTGGATTCAAAGTTCTTGTGGGAGAGGGTGATCGTGCGTTTGGAATCCGTTTGATGGGATGATGTTATGCTGAGACAGTTTGTTATTTTCTTATTTTGGGACTGTTTGTTTTTAAATCCACCCCCCGTTTATTTTTTCTTTTCGCTGAGAGGTGATGGGCCTCAAGGGCCGAAAGGATCCTCTATTTTTTTAATCTGCATCCCATTATTTTTTTTAAGTAATCCCTTTTCTTTTATTTTTAATAGGTATTATATATAATTAGTTTAAGTAATTTGTAAATACTTTTTTATAAACAGTTAATAGATTTGTTAATATATATATATATATATATATATATATATATATATATATATATATATATATATATATATATATATATATATATATATATATATATATATATATATATATATATATATATATATATATATATATATATATATATATATATATATATATATATATATATATATATATATATATATATATATATATATATATATATATATATATATATATATATATATATATATATATATATATATATATATATATATATATATATATATATATATATATATATATATATATATATATATATATATATATATATATATATATATATATATATATATATATATATATATATATATATATATATATATATATATATATATATATATATATATATATATATATATATATATATATATATATATATATATATATATATATATATATATATATATATATATATATATATATATATATATATATATATATATATATATATATATATATATATAGTTTTTTTCTTAGATTTATTTTAAATATACTTTTCTAACTATTTCTTTTAGAGTTTTTGCTATATATTATTTTCTATTTTATAATATTAGAGTATCTTAATATTTTCTTTTAGAAGTTATATTTTATGTTTCATTTTTTATTGGGCTTTTTATTCCACTTTCCTCTTTTTGGTCGATGAAGAGATTTTTGTCGTTTATCCGTCAAATTGTTGATGAGAAATGATAGATCCGAGACCTACTTTCTCTCTTCTTTCTCATTTTCGACTTTATTTCTATTCTCATTTCTTCTCTGTTTCGATTTTATTTTGACTTTCTGCTATCGATGAAGTCTTGTATCCGTAAGCGTCGGATTTATCGGAGTCGATAACCTTCCCGATTTCAAATCTATGGAAAATGACCATTTGAGTCACTTTCTTTACTTTGGGATCGCGATAGGCTACCTTCGATTAATCGACATTTTGTTTGCGATTAAGATGAGATCCCACTATTTTTGGTCCGTGCGACATGATTCAATTGGAGAATGATCCTCAATATCATTTCTCTATCTTGTCCATAACACGAATATCAATCACGTGACCTCCTATAGTTCGACTTCCCTCATAAGTCGAGCTACGACGGTTTAGCGTCACATTGTGTCCCGATTTGATTTATCAACGTTGTCAAACCATCTTCAATAAGAGATTGAAGTTTCTCTTTGTATTGAATTAAAGAGAGAGGATTGAGTATAGACTTCTTCCTCTCCGAGTGTTGGGATACTCACTATAGTGTGTATGGTCTCGATACTCGTCTTTCAATACGAAGACGCTTGTATTCTTCACACCTTTTTCTCCAAAAACCTCGGTCCCGTACCAAGTGTGTTTTTAAAATTCTTTTCAATAAGAGAATGAATTTCTCTTTGTATTGAATTAAAGGGAGAGGATTGAGTGTAAACTTCTTCCTTTCCGAGTGTCAGGATACTCACTGTAGTGTGTGTGGTCTCGATACTCGTCTTTCAATGCGAAGATGCTCGTATTCGCGCCACCCTTTTTCTCCTAAAACCTCGGTCTCGTACCGAGTGCATTTTCAAACTCCTTTTCACAATAAAAACTTGAATGGTCGTGGAGTGGTTAGGCGTAGGCCTTCTCCTATCCCGAGTGCTTGACATTTACCGTAGGGTTCACTGTCGCAAAACACTTACCATTCAAAATCAAAAACATCCTTTAATAAAGGAATTGATTTCTCTTTGTATTGAACTAAAGAGAGAGGATTGAGTGTAGAATTCTTCCTCTCCGAGTGTCAGGATACTCACTATAGTGGGTGTGGTCTCGATACTCGTCTTTCAATACGAAGACGCTTGCATTTTCACCCTCTTTTTCATAACAAAACTTGAATGGTCGTGGAATGGTTAGGCGTAGGCATTCTCCTATCCCGAGTGCTTGACATTTACTGTAGGGTTCATTGTCACAAAGCACTTACCACTCAAAACCAAAAATTATTTTAATAAGAGAATAAAGTTCTCTTTGTATTGAATTAAAGAGAGAGGATTGAGTGTAGACTTCTTCCTCTCCGAGTGTCAGGATACTCACTGTAGTGTGTGTGGTCTTGATACACGTCTTTCAATACGAAGACATGCTTGTATTCGCCACACCTTTTCATAACAAAAACTTTGAGATAAAGAATTGGGTACTACTCATAAGGGGTTACTATCCGAGGATCTATTTCACCCTTAAAAAAAAACTCACAGATCAAATGTGACATCTTTCCTTGCATGGAGAAAATTAATCTTTTCAAAAAGGATATGCTACGTCCGTTCTACCACAAACAGGTAACGCCTAAGTCTCCAACGAGTGAGCAACAATACACCTAACTGCTAGAATACGCACGATAACATCATCCACAAAAACACCGGTTACCCATGTGCACGAACTACGTTTGCTCTGATTTCTCATGCCAGATGAGAATACGTAGGCACAAGACGGCGATGTCTTGGCGAGCTCACCTTTTTTTCACCTTTCACCCATAGTTAGCCAAACTATGTTTGCTCTGATTTCTCATACCAGATGAGAGTACGTAGGCACAAGACGACAATGTCTTGGCGAGCACATTCCCCCTATATCTGTAGTCCCCCAAACTACGTCGACTCTGACTTTCTCATATCTGTTGAGAATACGTAGGCCTAGGACTGCGAAGTCCTACTGAGTCCTTTCTTATCCCCATTTATCTCTCCTTTCCTTGTTTCTAACCTCTCTTGGAACACTCTTTACAACAATATTCTTTAAGCAAATATCTTCACACGTCGACAAACAACTGGTTTCCATCGAGTACGATGGATGCGATGGGTGCTAATACCTTTCCTTCGCATAACCGGCTTCTGAACCCATTCTTGGTTGCGAGACTCTTTCTTAAGGTTTTCTCGATATTTTCCTTTCCCCTCATGGGATAAATAAAGTTCGGTGGCGACTCTTCTGTCTATCTTTTTCGCCTCCCCGTCGTTGCATTTTTTTGAGTAGCGACACTCAATCATCCAGATCGAGACTTCATGCTCTACCTGCAAGCATGAGACTTCAATGCCTAAGCATCCAATTCAGGACTTTTGCTCTACCCACAAGCATGAGACTTTAAGTGCTCAATTACATATAAAGAGACTTACTCTGAGCCTAGAGGCTAGAGTCTTCAGATTCTCATAATAGAGGAATCTGGTATTAACCTTGTGTTCATATATGTGCTTCTTGGATAAGCTGATACGAAAAGGTTTACATTTTTAAGCAGAATACATATGGTCTTCTCCTGAGTGTAGAAGAATGAAAGTTTCATTCTTCTTCTCTCTTTGCATATATTTCCTTCTGGTTGTGCCTTCATATTCTTGATCATGTTAACATATTATTTCTTCAAAATGTATGTGAACATGTCTAACTCTGCGCTAACACACTTAATCCTTCTGGTTATATAATCTTTTGAAGTTTGTTTCTCTCATTTATGTTTTCTGTGTAACATAAATTCTATCAACTCATTTCAATGAACTGGTATCACATCCATATGAACACAGTCATAAAATCTTCAACTCACATTCATTCTCTAGAGAGATCTCTTTTAGGCAAGAGCTTATGAATGTTTTCAATATTTCCTTAAATAGATACTGAGAATAGATCTGTTGAAGATTAAGACTATCATGGTACAAATAGGTGTTGAAGGTCTTTAGCCGGTGGACAATAGAGTGGGCTAAAACTTAGCTAGCATAAAGACGTTGAGAATAGTAGAGCAGAGTTATGGACAGTTGGAAATAGAAGATCCTGACAACATTACTTTATGCTGATTAGACATAAAGCATTGTACCTTCGTCATGTGACTTCTTTGGATAACTTATGACTGGAGTTTTCTTGTAGGCGTTTGTTGAAGCTTGCTCAGAGTCTTGTTTTCCTTATACTTAGCTTTCTGAATTAGAGGCTTTATATATAATTAGTTAAATCATGATCGGAAGATAAAGTATGTCTTTAGAACTTGGTTGGACTGAGACTTCAGAGTCTTGAGTTCATAGGTTCTGAGTCTTTCCTTCATCAGAGTCTTGATCAGAACTAGTATAAATCTACATTACCTTTAAGTAAGACAGTTGTAAAAAATATTTTTCACTTAAATGCTATTTTAAATTTCTTATACCTTAGTTGAGCTTCAGAGTCTAATACTTTTCAGAAGCCATATATCATCAGAGACTATTTCAGTTCTTAGTGAGGCTACTCTTGATCAACATCAGAATTTGATATTCTTAGAACTAAGATTTTTAACAAGATCATAAACTCTTTCTTTAGAAAAGAATTAAGTCTTTAAAAGACAAAGGATAAAATAAACAACACAACTAAATAATGAATTAGCTTGAATAGCAGCACTTTCTGATCAAAACGTTGAGCTCTTAATACTTGATTCTGAATGGAGACCATGAATAAAGATATACTTAAATAGCCATAATATTTATCCAAAGTGAATAAATATTCTTTTCGTAGGTTTGAAAATCCTCACAAGAGTAAATTGTCCAAACTGGTTATGCACAAACAATAGACCAATTACAAATAACTTATCATCCATATATGTTGTCTAAAGAATGAGGATGATTGTCATACCTTTGGAAATTATTTTCGAAAAGAATCAGTCTTCATGATTGTCTATTGTTGAAGTAGATTCATGTTCAGCAGGAACATGAAATTAGAAGACTGGAGACCATAGCCTTCTTTTCCTTCCTCTCCCATGAGTTAGGATCTGGAATTCATGCTTTCCTTTGGATGTGATTGTAGATGTCCATCATCCATACTCCAGAGCAAAAGCTTCACCATTTTCCTTAGTTTCTGATATCCTCAAAAACTACTAACTTTGAATTTTTAAGGAAAATATCAAACAAAACCTTTGACTTTTTTGTCAATGATTCTGGTGTATTCATAATCTTTCTACACTCGACCGCAAATACACCAAGGCCTTTAATACATTTATTAACATAGCTAAAAAGAGGATTCTTTAGGTTTATTTCATGTTAAGATTATGGAATCAAAACATTATTTAAGAAAACCCAGACCTTCTCCTTTGCTTACTTCAAAGATCATGAAAGCAAGATCAATTTTGTTAGGAGCCATTGTCAAGAAATCTTGAAGAGCCATAACTTGCTCATTAAAAGGTTACATAAAATTCCTTTTAGCTTCAGTAGTTAGATTTCTTTCCAATCTCTCAACAGTTTCTTTAGAAGATTTAATTCTTCATAAATAAAATCAAGTCGTTTCTTAACAGCCTCATCAGTTTTTGAGTTAGAACCTGGCTAGGATTCAGAATTAAAGAGTATGTTAGCCATAAGTGTAACATTGACTTCTTCAAATTCTCTGTCTAAATTTGTCCTATTGTAGATCAGGACAATTGTTTCTGGAACTCGAACCTTTGAAGTTATAATTGTGAAGACAAGATTCTCCTAATGATTGTTTTGATGAAGACAAACTACAAGAATGTGCTTATGTAAAAAATAATGGATTAAGACTCATATCAAAAGCTAATGCAGTAGAGTCCTGTTTTCAAGTTTCAAAGATCAAGCTTCTTCCATGGCACCTTTAAGAAAGGAAAGACGAAAATCAAAGATTGGTGAAGCAAGCTCTTAATAGAACTTTGATGGTGAAGTTGTCATTACTGAACCTACTCTCAAGTCAAGGAGATTGACATTCAACATCAGAAATAGATCTCTCATGCCGGAAAAGTATGGTAACTTAGCATCCTTCCCTGCTCATAGATTTGATTTCTATGAACCTTTCACTTTTCGAAAATTGAATTCTCTCATTTCTGACTCTGGACCCATATACCTAGACTTAGTTAAGGAATTTTTTGCTAACATATCCATTGCTACTAGTTATATCCTCACATCCAAAGTTAAGAACACATATATTATGTTGTCTTTGGAAGAATTTAGAAAATGCTTGGATGTTCCTCATGAAGGTCAACACATTCAGCAAGGGTATGTTCCAAAATGGCTAGGATATAACAAGGTTGACTACTACAACAACATTACTCGTTTGACTCAACAAGAAATTTTAAGTAAGAAAAATTCTACTTCGTCTCGCTTAATTTTGTCTGGAATGAACTTGTCTGTTAGTGATAAGATGCTTCACTTTATCATTGCTTATATTTTGATGCCCAAACATTCCAATCACTCACAAATTGGAGATGTTGAAATGCAACTTATTTATGCTATCAAGAAAAAAATCAAAGTGAATTGGGCATATACTATCATGTTTCACATGCAACACCAACAAGGGTTGAGTGGTGGTTTATCCTATGCTAGGTTGGTTACAAAAATTATGGAGTATTGTGAAGTGGACTTGAAAAGGGAACCTAAGAAGATAATTAACTAGAAAGCATGTGAAATCAATGTAGGGGCTACTTTGAGAAACACCATAATCATTCAAGACACGAATGGAATTTTTAAGTACAAAGGTGATCCTACCGTCAACGCTCCTCAACCCGCACCTGAAGGCAGTGATACCCTAGAAGCAAACTACAACAAGCTTTACTCTATGGAGTCATACACGATATCTGAATTTAGGGATCTTCGTCTAGAGGTTGCATCACTCAAGAACCTTTACCATAGCCAAAACCAACAACAATGCCAAACTAGTGAGGAGGAGAGTGAGGAATAAGAGGTTGACATGGATGAAAGTGACTAGGGTCTTTATGTTTATGTATTATGCTATTATTGTTATAGGTTATGTTTAACTATGTCTTAGTTTATGGTTCTCTAGTTTGTTTGGAATCAATCTTATGTAATGTGCCTAAGTATGACTTAAGTTATTTTGATATCATTTAAGTTATTGCGGTCCTGTTTTCGTATCTGTTATATGACAATATTTGTATGTTATGAAATGTTCTATGATGTTTCTATTTGGTTAAATCTATGTTGCTTTTACATTATGCCTCTTTGTGCTATTTTTCTTGCATATTTGTAATATGTTAAGTCTTTTCCCATCCTTTTTGTTAATGACAAAAGGGGAGAAGGTGCTATGTTGTTTTTTATATATCTCTTAACAATTTGTTGCAAGCATACACTGTCAAAATATCTCCTTCATGGATCAAGGGGGAGTTTCATTGTTAAAGAAGCAAATTGTATGTAACTTTCAAAGGGTTATCATCATAAAAAAAAGGGAGAATGTGAAGACAAGCTTCTCCAAATGATTTTTTTGATGAAGACAAACTACAATAATATGCTTATTTAACGTGTATTTTTTCGAGTCATTTATTTCGCGTTCATCATTTTAGTGCATTCATTTTATTTTTCGAACACTTTCGGGCCCGACTTTTATTAATAGTTGGTTGTTTTATATTTATTTTTTTAATCAAAATGATAAGTGTAATTATTTAGAATTAATTAAATACTTAGTTTGGTCTTATTTTAAATAATTCATTTTATTTTTAATTTAATTACTAACTCTTTTTAATCTCCAAAATAACAAAAAGAAGATATTTGAACATTGGATTCTCTTCACAATTGCACATGGACACCTCACAAATGAGAGAAATAAAAAAAAACTGTTTTTCATGGATACCTGCTATACACGCGTACCACTCCATTGCAAACTTTTGTTTATTTTGACCGAAACGATAAAAAAGGGAGCCTTCACCATGATTTCATAAAAAGCCTCTCTCTGCCATTTATTGATCCCACATTTTCCTTCAACACTCTCCACTCATTTTTATTATGTAGGATCTGTAACACCCCAATCTAACCCGATAGATAATTAAGGAAAACAGAATCAGAGTGCAACAGATTTTGTAAACATGACGGTCGTAAGGGGCTGCCACGACCGTGACGGTCATGACGATCGTAAGGAAGTAGTGACGACCGTCACATCAGCAAATTCTGGGTGTTACAATTTCAACTCACAGAAACATACATTTTACAACTCAATTAGATAGCATGCATTTAGTAATGATACATAGCACAAAGCTTGTATGAACATACAACAATAACTTGATTAACATTTTGATTACAAGGCATCTTATTAATTTGCAGCGAAATATAAAACATTTCCAACATTTAGCATGATCAAAGCAAGACCATGAAACTTGCAACAAAACTCCATTAAAATTCAGCAAGTAATTATCTTGCATCAATTCAACATAAACAACGAGTTTCAACCATAAAAATCAGCACTACTAATTCATCGGTATAGTGCATCCAACCAACATTTGGCACTTAACAGCAGCCACCAATTTAATGAAAAATACTTGATAAAATTCAGCAACAAGGAAATTAAATAAAAGCAATAACATCAATCGTTCATCCCCCCAAGAGTGCTACGTATCAGAGCGACCAACAACCTTAAACGAAAAGCTACACTTTATTCCGGATTACCTGCAAGTTACCACCAATGGAGGTAACATACAACGTAAAGGGTGAGATATCAACAATATAACATAAGGCATGATAAAAGTCATGTCAGAATATTATCACAGCATTATAATTCCAGCAGTTCGCAAAATATTATCAATAATTAAACCACAACAATTCGGTATTCATATCCACAACCATTATCATTAAAATTCAGCAACTCATCAATTACTCGCAAATGCATAACGACCCAACTCAACTATGCACTTCGACAAATGCGACTCAACTATGCAACTCAACTGTGCATATGCATGTGGTACCATTTTTGGGAGACAACACTCCATAATTATTCGGGAGACTCACTCCACAATTATTCGGGAGACTCACTCCATAATTATCTGGGAGACTCACTCCACAATCGTTTTATTTTGTCATTAAAGACACAACCGTCGCCAATCCAGGCCAAATGATATGCTATGAGATGCAACTATAATGGATTATAACACAACAACAACAACTGTGCAACAACCGTGCAACAAGGCATCAAGCCTACAACCAATTATCCATAACAGAACATCACATTTCGCATATATTATGGACTCACCATTTCAACCTGTTCATGTCAGAGACAAATAACAACAACCACGCAACAAGGCATTAAGCCTACAACCAAATTGTCCATAACAGAGGCATACCCCTCATCATATAACTATAACTTATCAACATAATCCAAGGAGAATATTATAATAACATTTTCTCAACAATGACATAACAACTTCATATGCATCAAGTATTCATCATCTCAATCTGTTCATGTAGGGGAACAATAACAACATACTTTCGACAATTAAGAATTCAGCACATTATCGTAAGAACAACATTACAACTTTTACTCACTAAATTAATTATAGTTCCTGAAAAGGTTCGTTAATTACGGGGCAACTAATCTTGCCTCATTAAGGGCAACCATACAACATCGTACAACACTGACGATATAACACATTCATTCATACACAGAAAAACCTCGTCCCTAACATTTATCGAGTAACGGGAACTATATCTATGATTCGATTCCCTACCTGAAGTCGATCAAGTAAGAGCATAATAACAATCTTTTCTCAACAAATGGGAAATTAGCGCGTGTCGGCGCCGATTCCCAACATTACTACATAAACTAATGACATAAACACTAATGCAGGTGTCGCTACTGTGAAAATCGGCGCCAGCTATGACAGAAGAGTCGCCACCGTGCGTTATTTATCCCAACGGAGGGAAAGGAAACGCTCAGAGTAAACCTAACGCAAAACGGGAAAGGAATGGTCATTGTAACCAAATCCTGGATTCGGGAGTCGGTTACGCAAGGGGAAGGTATTAGCACCCCTCACGTCCGTCGTACTCGACGGGATCCACGCTTGTTTTCTAGTACGGATTATATTCTATCTACTCTAGAGGTCTGGGTTAAAAAGAAAAGAAAATGACTCGGTAAAGTATCGCACTTTATGCCTACGTATTCCCGTCTGGAACAAGAAATCAGAGTCAACGTAGTTCGCCTACCTACGGGAAAGGAAGGGAAGGTTGCTTGCTAGGATACGTCATCCTATGCCTACGTACTTTCATACAGCATGAAAGATCAGAGCAAACGTAGTTCGGGCTACGGAAGACACAAGCTTGTCTGACAGTTTTTTATGACCTTCAAAAAGGGTTTTTCTTGATTAAGAGTCCAAGCGGACAAAAATGACACTTTGATGTTTGTTTTGAATCTTTTACGAAAGAAGTGTTTTTTAGTTTGTTTGCAACCTCTGACGTACTAGAGACTATGATTTGAGAGTGACTACGTCGTGTGTCACCCAAAGGGTACCACACTAAGCAGCCAGACTATTGGAAAGAAACTCTCCAACAACCCTTTCTCAAATAGCTTAAGGCTCGTAACGTACGACATCGATTAACCTTATTACTGTGTTTTTGAGTTGTTTTGAGATAAGAAGAGAAAGAATCTCTAAAAAACCTAGGGTTGAAAAGGGAATAAAAACTAACCTAATGTTGTCATGCATGGATGAGAATCCTAATGTCTGTCATAATTCCCTCCTGCACAGAGGAAATCAGAGATCCTAGGGGATAAACAAAAAAGAAAGCAAGCAAATACAGTAAAATGCATGCAATGCAGCAATACAAGCGAGGCAAGGGAGTCCTGCTCAACCTCGAACCTGGGAAAACAACAGGCAAAGTGAATCAACATTCACCTCAAACCTAGGGGGCAAGCTACACAAGCCAACAAACAATACAGAAAACAAAACCCAAAGGAGGCAACCCAAGCAGCAGCATCAAACTCCTACAGCAGCTCTGACAGCAAAGTTGATAATAACATAACTCCATCTTCAAGCAGACCTTATGAAAGGCATCTTCAACATCTTAGATCTTCATCCCCAAGCTCTAGAAAGCTCCACCAAGAAAGATTGGTTATTGAGATCAATTTATAATGAATGGGAACCAGTGAAAACCAAAGGAAATCACTAGAAACCATCATCTGCAAAGAAGGGTATCCTCAAAAGTTCTACCCTTTAAGGCATACCACTCATCCCTCCAAGGGAGAGATGTGGATTCCTTGAGAGGACTTTGAATCATAGGATAGGATGGAAGCAAACAAAGCATTCCATGTTTGAGGAAAGATATGAACTAAGTTTAAAAAGCTCTTCCTAAAACCCTAATTCCTAAGCTCCTGACAAGCATCCCAACAGATGAGAAATCTTCAACTCCAAGCTCCTTCAAGCTATCCAAAGCAACTTCAATTGGTCCTCCAATTCATCCAAGCAGAGTCCAAGCCAAAGGCCCACCCAAAATAGCCCCAAACAAATGGAATAAACCAAGCATCCAAGGGAGAAACTCACAAACATCACACCAATTGCAAAATACAAATAAAATGCTAAAATGGATCATAAAATCCTAATTAAATTTATAAGGGAACCTAAACCTATACCCAATACCCCATATAAATCCTAGGACCTGAATCAAACACTAAGTCCCCAAACTATGCCCTAAACTACAACTAGTTGTTTTGAAACCCTAAATCTAACACTCCTTATGTTCACCACTCAAATTGGCCTAAAATTTATTCACAAAATTATGATAAAATTTCTAAGGGTACATGCTTCTCTAAGCTAACTAATCCAACAAGAATCAACTTAAAATCATGCACCAATTGGTCACAATGAAATCCACAAAATCATGTATCAACCAAACTCAAAAGAAATCACATAAAAATAAGAAAAATCAAATTAAATTGAAAAATTGGATGAAAATGAGATTTATTGATTTCATAAAATCACAATTAAATCCAAGATCATGGAGATATTTTTAAAATATTTTTTGGATCAATATTGGATTTAATATGGATTTTAGAAATCAAATGAATTAAAATAAATCCAAAAAGAAATAAAAAAGAAAATAAAATGCTGAATAAAACAGGGAGCGTAGGATCATGAGACTGGGTAATCAAATCCAAGAGCCCTGAGGCTACCCACGTGAGGGTCCAGATGGCATCCCAGTCACACGCTGACTGGGATTAATGAAACACGGCGTATTTGGTTAAAGAGGAAAAGCTGAGTTTGAATCATATCCACACGATCATGCTTCCAAGTCAATGAGTCAACCTGATCCAACGCTTCAGGCTTCGTCTTCCCCAAAACTCAGGTGACCTGAGGCAATTCTCAGACGGTGGTTCACAGTGGAAAACACCGTCTTCTCCGGTGAGGTTCCAAACTCAGGTGGCCAAACGAAACAAAGTTTATATCAATCTTGACCAGAAAATCACCAGGATCACGAATATCACCTCCATTTCATCTAGATCTTCCTAGGTTTTGAAATTCGAAGGCAAACAGAAATGCCACCACAAGAATTGATCATCACTAAACTCCAATCTAAAACCATAGGAATGATCCTCATGTTTTGTACATCATAATGATCTATCCAAATCAGTTCATAGCCTTAGGATCAACTCAATTCGTGCTCAACCAGAAATCACATGTCATCTTCGAATGTCTCTAACTGCTCAAATTTCTATCCAGAAACGACCTAAGTTCCATCTAAACCCTAACCACATGCAAGAATCTACCTAGTTCAGCCTAGATCATGAGGAAACTTGAGAGTTACATACCTGAAGAAATTGGATGAACAGAGGTAGTTGTAGCTCAATTCAACCTTCCAAACCTTCCAGACACGATCAAGAATGCAAGATAAAGCTTCTAGTATCTTCAATTTGGCTTGATCTTGATCCAAACTCAGAAACCGTTTTCAGTTGAATCTCTTGAAACTCAACTTGCTATCTCCCTCTCCTCCACGAAATTTGCACCAACCTTCATCTGGAATCATTGAAATGAATATATAGAAGCTTCTCATGGGCTTCTAAGTCCAAATTAAGGCCCAATTTAGTGATCCAAAGTTTCTGATTTTCTCTTGAAAATCCAATGTGACAGTCACGATTCTGAGCTCTCAGCTTGCTCTAGAATGTTCTAACCAACTACAAATTGATCATGGAGTATGTTTGGATAGCTATCTCAGCCTGAAATGCCTTGTTTTTTGTTTTGGAATTGTAACTTGTAAATGAAGTAATCACTTTTCAAAGCAACTCATGAAATTGAACCTCAACTCAAAATTGTGACATTGCCAATGTGTTTGAAATGCAATTTCTGGTCAAAATGACTACTCATATGACATGTTTATGACCTATAATTCAAAAAATGATTTTTCCCTCTTTTGAATCATTTGAAAAATCCTTCTTTTTAGGCCATTTTGAAGCACTTTGTGAAATAAGCCAATCCAACTCACCATGACTTTACATATGACCTAAAAACATCATTTTAAACACATCTCATGTTGAACAAGTTTTCATTTGAAGAGTGGAAGATGGAGATTTTGGCACATTCTTGAAAATGACCTATAATTCAACTTTCCCAAAATACCCCTGGATTGCCAAGATCATAACTTGAGTTCCACAAATCTTCTTGAGGACTTATAGTACTCAAATTAAAGCTACGATCAAGACCTACAACTCTTATGTTGTCCAAGAATCCATTTGAAAACTCCTTGAGGGGAAAAAGTTGCTTGGAAGTCAAGTGACTTTCACAGATAAATTTCAGTGTCCTCTGGTGACTGGTAATTTGCAAAGGCCATAACTTGAGTTCTACAAATCTTCTTGAAGACTTATAGTACTCAAATTAAAGGTATTGAGAGGCTTTACAAGTTTCATGTTGGCCAATGATCTATTTGAAACTTGTATCTTGACTTATGTAGCTTGGAAGTCCAGTGCTATACAAGGGATTTTACCCTAGGAACCCTGTCTCAAACACCTCCAACCACTCTTGATTCTTTTGAACTTGATCTTGGCTCATCCACATACATGCTTCAAAATATCAATCCCTGACTTCCATTACCTAGAGCTAGGTCTTGATGCCCTTTCTTTGCTCTCCTTGACCTAGGGTTACCCAGATGAAACCCTACTTGTACACACCTCAACCATGGCTCTTGAACTTGATACAATGACTTGTCTAAGCTCCTTCTTGACTTTCTAGAGACTCATTAAGCTTCATTCACACATCATACCCTTGATCAAGACTCCTTAAACCCTGGAGGCTCCTCAGATACCTCCTCACACTTGAAGATAGGCCTCATACAGATGATCAAACTCCTCAAGGACACCCTCTTTTGACATGATACTCTTGATGACTTTTTTATTTTGTGTGAACCTCCAGCTAGGCTCTTTCTTTCATATCTCACCCTTGATCCCCTACACAATGAATGATGCTATGCTATGCCAATGTTAGGGCTATGTTATGCTATGCAAATGAAATGCAATGAAACATAAATCAGGCAAGAAAAGGTTAAGCAAATTTTGGGGTGCAACAGCTGCCCCTATTCAAACGGCTTGGACCCGACTGGGTGAAGAGCGAACGGCCTTCAAACGATCGAGGTACGAGACGGTTGAATACCAAGAAACCCGGAAATTTGCTAACCGCAGAAATAAACTACACAGCTGCTTGGGGAACAACATCCACCAACTGAATCTGGTTGTTACGGCAACAACTGATTCAACGTCTGATAATAACTCTGATTTCAACATCAAACACCTGTGTAACGCCACAAGTACTTAACACCTCCGTCCACAACTGGACTAACCTTGTCAACACAAGAAGAGAAACAAATTCATCAACACGAACAGAGATTCCGTCGTCACAGGAGTAACCTTGTCCACATCTGGACCCAAATTTCGTCAAATCACGAATAAACACCAATCTGTTCACGTCAGGACTCACATTTCGTCAACCCGAAGAAATCTCAACAACACAGGAATAAAACTTTGTCCACGTTAGGACACTACATTCCGTCAGCACGGAGAAATCCCGACTACTGCACTGGGGATGAGTTGTCTGCCTCTTGCCAACACGAGGAGGTCCTATCAATCATAGGCAATAAATTTGTCGACTTCACTGGGAAATATTTCTGTCAAATCACAGGAAAGTCCATCCGCCTATCCATACGAGAAAATCATCTGTCTAAACACATGAAACTTCATCCGTCTATCCATACGGGAACATCATCTGTCTAACCACAGGAAACTTCATCCGCCTATCCATACGGGAAAATCATCTGCCTAACCATAGGAAACTTCATCCGTCTATCCATACGGGGAAATCATCTGCCTAAACACAGGAAACTTCGTCCGCCTATCCATACGAGAAAATCATCTGTCTAAACACAGGAAACTTCGTCCTCCTATTCATACGGAAAAATCATCTGTCTAAACACAGGAAACTTCGTCCGCCTATCCATACGGGAAAATCATCTGTCTAAACACAGGAAACTCCATCCGCCTATCATACGGGAAAATCATCTGCCTAAACGCAGGAAACTTCATCCGTCTATCCATACGGGAAAATCATCTGCCTAAACGCAGGAAACTTCATCCGTCTATCCATACGGGAAAATCATCTGCCTACACACAAGAAACTTCTTATCTTTGCAGTAGCTAACTCCGTTGGTCCCAACCCACAAACGACTTTGAGGAGGATTCTACTGGGGATAATAATATTTCGTCAACATGAAGAAATCACGGCGACTTCATTGGGGATAGAACTCTTCCACCCAATAGGAATTCAATTTTGTCAATCATACTGGACAATACCTCCGCCTTATCTTTGCAGTAGCCCAAACCCACTGGGAATGCTCTGAAATTAGCGGTCGGGCACCTATTTCGACAGCAGGCGACAACTCCTGAAATTTTGATTATGAAACCCTGTGACGCTGACGGAACAGCAAACTTGAAGAAAATACTTCGATGGCCGGATAAGAGAAACTTCAACAAGCAACTTTGTGGGGAAAAAACTAGCAACAACCCCAAAGTCTACTTATGAAGCTATTCCATGCGGACAAACTTTCGGACAACAACTCCAAAGTCTAATCATGGAGCTGTCGTAACGCTGAAGAACTCCAAAGTCTAATTATGAAGTCGTTTGATGTTGACGAAAACTCTAAGGTCTAATTATGAAGCTGCTCAATGCTAACGTAACAGCTGCTATAGAAAACTCTGTTGGGGAATTGCTAACGACGACTCCAAAGCCTAATCGCGAAGCCGTGTAACGCTGACGTAACAACGACTCGAAGAAAACTATGCCGATCTCCAAAGTCAAATCATGAAGTCTGCAATGCTGACATAACAGCTACGCGAGGAAAATCCGCTAGGGAACTCCTAACAACAACTCCAAAGTCTAGTCATGAAGTTGTTTAACACTGACAATAACTCCAAGGTCGAATCATGAAGCCATCCACTGCTTCTAACAACTTCAAAGTCTAATTATGAAACAGTGACACCAAGTAATGATTTCAGCCGTCTAATCATTGAAATTCCCCTTTAAAAATGCCAACAACAACTCCAAAGCCAAATCATGAAGCCTTATAGCGCTGATGTAACGAACTTCAAAGTCTAATTATGAAGCCATATCATGATGGTAACATCTTCAAAGTCTAATTATGAAGCCATAACAACAAACTGGGGAGAACTCTGGCGGGGGAATTCTGACGTCAACTGCCAGACATCCAACTTGACGACGAGTAATGACTTCAGATGTCTAATCCCTGAAACCTTTTCTGAAAATGCTGACGTGACAACAAACCGAGGGAACGCTCCGCCGGGGAATTTTTTGACAATAACTCCAAAGTCCAATTATAAGGTTGTGTAAAGAACACTCCGCTGAGGAAGAAGAGAAGTTAATCAAGCACCTCTGATAAGGGAACATATGGCGGGACGAACATTATCATCACATATCTCATGCCACAAATCTGAATATCTGAAAACGATCCTGAACAAGAATTCCAATTACCTGCAGGGAAGAACACCTGAAAACAAAGAGGTATCCAACCTGACTTATGCTTCAAAATGCGTATGTTTGAAAATGGCGTAATGCTCCGTACGGCATGGAAATGCTATGCGTTTGAGTAGATGCAAACATGACGATATATGCAAATGCAAATGCAGGCTCAAGCTGCAGGGGCCACTCTGATAGTGTTGTCTCAACAACATGAATGCTGAGGATAATGCCAACTCCGCCGGGGAGAACAAGTATCACAAAGTATTCCGGCAAAATAAGCGCCAGAAACACAACCAATTCTGCCGAGGAGCGATTAAACATCAATTTCCACTGGGAGGAAAGAACAAGCCACCCTGCTGGTGAACAAACTTAGCTGGGGAAGAAGCGACACTTCTAGGAAAAGCACACTGTCTGGGCACAGTTTACAAACTCGAAGCCCCGGACTTTGCTGAGGATCAACATCCTGTCAATGACACGACGACCCGTGAGGAGCAAGAAAACCATCCTTCGCGAATATAAACCTTTCAAACCAACAACCTGGTTAACTATTGCGGGAATCTCCCATGCTGGAGATTGAACGCGCACACCTTCGATTCGCTAAGGAGCGCAACCTCTGCAGGGAACATGGATTTTGACTTGCTGGGAATATCCTGTGGACAACTTCCCTGATGACACTCTTCTGGGGAGATAATCCCTCATTCGGTAAGGGATAACGTCATTCCAAACCTCGGGGAATAAGCTGCGACTAGCTGGGGAATGACATCGCCTAGAGTCAGGTCTTACGTCAAGCGATTTTGGCTGGGGAATACAATCCCTGACTGTTTGCTCCAAAGGTAAGAACCCTGCAAAACACAAACGAGACAAAACAGGCCTATACAACAGAATCTACCCGGGTTACCATCCGTGACATTACTTCAGTCAATTCGAAGTTTTAGCAATTATTGGCAAGGGCCAGCAAGATTATGCAAGTGCAAGTTTATCAAAAGCATCGACATCTTTCACAAACAAAACAGTAAAGAACAAACATCACGTACTGAATAACATGTTTTATTGATAACGGGCCTCTGAATAGGCAAAGTTTTGTACACTGGATGCAACTCCTGAAAAGAGGAAGTTACGCACACACATACATACATATATGCACAAGAAGCATAAATAAAATACAAAACAATATTTGTATACATGTCGGCGACGTGGTACAGACAAACACCATGAGCTGATCCTCCTATGACTCGCCTGCTCTGCGCTTTCCCGATACTCGATCTTCGGAAGAGATTGTTTTTGGATAGACGGCCCCCAGGTATCTCCCAAACCACTAAGCAATGCCATATCAAATCCGGACCGCAGTCATTTGCTTTTTCAATCCCTAACTTTTGTGTGAACCGCCCTTTGCGGGTTTTCAATCACCGAGATACCCTTTTTTTTCGAAGTCGCCCTTTTCAGGTTTTCGACTTCGCGGGCGTACATTTTTTCAATTTTATCCCTAACTTTTTCCCAAACCTTTTATTCATTTCTTATGGTTCACCGGGATGCCCCATTTTTGCCCGGACTCTCTTTTTACTGTCCAGCGGGTCACTTTCAAGCAAAGTATTTTTTAACTGCGTCCGAATTCACAGGAGACGTAAAGTCTTCACCATCCATGGTGGATAGTAACAAGGCTCCTCCAAAGAAGACTTTTCTGACAACGTAGGGACCTTCGTAATTGGGAGTCCACTTGCCCCTGTGATCTGTTTGTGGTGGGAGAATCTTTTTCAAAACAAGATCGCCCGTCTAAAAGCTTCGAGGGCATACCTTCTTGTCATAAGCTTTCTTCATCCGGCTCTGATATAACCGACCGTATGCTAAAGAAGCCAACCTCTTCTCATCCATTAAGCTGAGCTGATTCAGTCTATCTTTAACCCATTCTGCCTCGTCAAGTTGGACATCACGTAAAACCCTCAGGGAAGGAATCTCGACCTCCAACGGTAACACCGCCTCCATCCCGTATACCAATGAGAAAGGGGTTGCCCCAGTTGATGTGCGTACCGTCGTACGATAACCGTGCAAAGCGAAAGGTAGCATCTCGTGCCAATCCTTATATGTCACAACCATCTTCTAAACAATCTTGTTTATGTTCTTATTGGCCGCTTCGACAGCGCCATTCATCTTAGGTCGGTAAGGAGAAGAGTTGTGATGTTCAATTTTAAAATTCTGACACAGCTCTTTCATCATTTTGTTATTCAAATTCGAACCGTTGTTGGTGATAATCCGCTCAGGGATTCCATATCTGCAGATAATATCTCGTTTGATAAATCTGGCGACCACTTGCTTGGTCACATTGGCGTATGATGCTGCTTCCACCCACTTGGTGAAGTAATCGATTGCCACCAAAATGAACCGGTGTCCGTTGGATGCCGTAGGCTCAATCTTGCCAATCACATCAATTCCCCACATCGAGAAAGGCCATGGTGATGACATCACATTCATAGGACTTGGAGGCACATGGATTTTGTCCGCATAAATCTGGCATTTATGACACCTCTTTGCAAACTTGAAACAGTCTGTTTCCATAGTTAGCCAATAATAACCTGCCCGCAGCAGTTTTCTCGTCATAGCATGCCCACCAGTATGTGTACCAAATGTACCCTCATGTATCTCTTCCATGAGCAGCTTCGCCTCCTTCTCATCTACACATCGTAGCAACACCAAGTCGTGGTTTCTTTTGTATAGGACACCGTCCGGGTTCAAATAGAAATTGCCATCCAATCTCCTAAGAGTCTTATGATCTCGACTGGATGCCCCAGCCGGGTACTCCTTGTTCTTCAGGAAATTCTGGATGTCAAAGTACCAGGGTTGACCATCGGGAGCCTCGTCAATGGCAAATATGAATGCAGGCCTATCAAGCCGAGAGATAACAATCCGGGGAGCCTCGTTCCAGAAGTTAACTTTATACATTAAAGACAATGTCGCCAGGGTGTCAGTCATTTGATTTTCTGCTCGTGGCACGTGATGCAATTCCACCTTGTCAAAGAAAGGCAACAATCTCCTTGCATAATTCATATATGGTATCAAATTGGGCTGACGTGTCTCCCATTCTCCTTTAATCTGGTTCACCACTATAGCTGAGTCTCCGTATACATCCAAATGTTTGATTCGCAAATCAATAGCTTCTTCCTGACCCATGATGCAAGCCTCATATTCAGCCTCATTGTTGGTAACGGGAAAAGTCAATCGGGCAGTAAAGGGGATGTGCGACCCCTGAGGAGTGGTGATAATTGCCCCTATTCCGCTACCATAGGAATTTACAGCTCCGTCAAATATCAACTGCCATTTGGAACCCAACTCTGGTCCTTCGTCTGGCAACAGTTCTTCACAATCTTTCATTTTCAGGTACATGATATCCTCGTCAGGAAAATCAAACCTCATCGATTGGTAGTCCTCAACAGGCTGCTCCGCAAGGTACTCTGACAAAACGCTACCTTTAATAGCCTTTTGCGAGACATATTGGATATCGTATTCGGTTAACACCATCTGCCATCGGGCAATTTTTCCGGAGAGTGCTTGCTTCTCAAATACGTATTTGATTGGATCCATCTTTGAAATTAGCATGGTTGTATGATTCAGCGTGTATTGCCTCAAACGTTTGGCGGCCCAGGCTAGCGCACAACACGTTTTTTCGAGCATTGAGTAACGGGACTCACAGTCTGTGAACTTCTTACTCAAATAGTAAATCGCATGCTCTTTACGTCCGGTCTCGTCGTTTTGACCGAGAACACAACCCATACTTTCCTCAAGAACCGTCAAATACATAATCAAAGGTCTCCCGGCCACTGGGGGTATCAAAACAGGAGGTTCCTGCAAGTATTCTTTTATCTTGTCGAATGCCTTTTGACAATTTTCATTCCAGGTCAACACCTGATCCTTTTTCAACAACTTGAATAACGGCTCGCATGTCGCAGTTAGGTGAGATATGAACCGAGAGATATAGTTCAACCTCCCTAAAAACCCACGCACTTCTTTTTCTGTTTTAGGCATCGGCATTTCTTGTATTGCTTTTATTTTCGCAGGATCAACCTCTATTCCTTTTTCGCTCACAATAAACCCCAACAGTTTACCCGATCTCACCCCGAAGGTGCACTTGTTAGGGTTCAGTCTCAACCTGAATTTCCTAAGTCTTTTAAACAGTTTCAGCAGATTAACCAAATGCTCCTCCTCCGTCTGGGATTTGGCAATCATATCATCAACATAAACCTCGATCTCTTTGTGCATCATGTCATGAAAGAGAGTCATCATAGCACGTTGATATGTTGCCCCAGCGTTCTTCAATCTGAAGGGCATCACTTTGTAGCAAAATGTTCCCTAGGGAGTAATGAAGGTAGTCTTCTCCATGTCTTCTGGCGCTATTTTGATCTGATTATAACCTGAGAAACCGTCCATGAAGGAGAATACAGAGAACTAAGCAGTATTATCAACCAGCACATCAATGTGAGGAAGCGGAAAGTCGTCTTTCGGGCTCGCCCTATTCAAATCACGGTAGTCTACACACATTCGCACTTTACCGTCTTTCTTCGGCACTGGTACGATATTAGCGACCCATGACGGATAAGTTGTAACAGCAAGGAACCCGGCATCCCACTGTTTTTGAACTTCCTCCTTGATTTTCACAGCCATGTCTGGTCTGGTTCTTCTGAGTTTCTGTTTAACAGGCGGACATTCCTCTCGCAGTGGCAGACGGTGCACAACCATGTCCGTATCTAACCCAGGCATATCCTCGTATGACCAAGCAAATATATCACCATACTCTCGCAGTATTTCAATCAGCCTTTGCTTGATATCGCTCTGCAGCGCAGCCCCTATACGGATATTTCTCACAACTTCTTCCGACCCCAAGTTGATAATCTCAATTTCCTTCTGATGAGGCAGAATGATTCTCTCTTCCTGTTTCAACAAACGAGTCAGCTCCTCTGGCAGGTCGCTATCCTCAACAATCTCTTCCTCTGCTTGGAATATCGGGTGCTCGAAGTCGAAACGAGTCATAGGCGGTTCGTAGGAGATGTCATCTGAAATATTAGTCTTGCAAAGGAAATGGTTAAACGCTTCAACACGCAAACAGAGCAAATAACCACGTTGCCATTTATTGTTAAAGTAAAAACAAGAAAAACAGGGATCACAACATTTGAATATGAAAAACGCCTTTATTTCATGATTAAACAGTGCAATACACATAATCAAGCAGCCCTAGTGCATCATCACTATGCCCCGGGTAGGACATAGGATTATTCAACAATTAATAAAACAAATCATTACTGTTTAAAAGTCACCGGGACAGTTTCCTGGATGGACCAGTTGCAGAGACTTTGTCCTGGCACGCTTGGCTTGATCCGCGCGTCCATATCGCAGTCGCTATCCCCATCTTCAGCATCGGAAATAGCGTTGATAGTCTCAAAGCACACCCCGCTTGGCGTAATCGTGACCAGTCCCTTGAACCTGGGCGCTCCTGAAGCGGACGCTGACGACGTCGGTCGATACCCTAACCCGAACTTGTCATTCTTCACGGGAATCTCCAGTACCTGCCCCCAACCTTTAGTCTCACCAGTTTGCACTAAAGCCTGAGCCTCTTTGTAAGACGACACTGCCACCTCTGGCATTTTGCTGGAACCCTGAGCTTTGTCCTTAATCCGCAACCCCTTGAAGGCTTGACAAGGTGTCTCGTGTATTTCTCCGTCGACCTCCACATATCTGAATGATGACAGGTGACTGACCAAAATATCTTCCTCCCCGCAAACGGTAACAACACTATCACCCACCATATACTTCAACTTCTGATGCAGTGTGGATGTTACGGCCCCTGTAGCATGGATCCATGGTCGTCCAAGAAGGAAGCTATAAGCTGGATGGATGTCCATGATGTAGAATTCGGTATCAAAAATTTCCGGCCCCACCTGAAGTGGTAATGTTATTGACCCGAACACTGATCTTTTCGTCCCGTCAAACGCCCTCACAACCAAATCGCTGGGCGTGCAAATAACTCCCCGTATGTCCAATTTCATCATGGCTTTCTTTGGTAATACGTTCAACGACGATCCAGTATCTACCAATACACGCGACATTACGGTGCCCCGGCATTCCACCGATATATGCAAGGCCATGTTGTGCTCTCGACCCTTAGGTGTTAGGTCAAAATCTGTGAAACCCAGGCTATGTCCAGCATTGACATGTGCCATTACCCCCTCTAACTGATTTACAGAAACTTCTTGGGGCACGAATGACGTATCCATTATTTTCAGCAAAGCATTCCGGTGCGCCTTGGAACATAACAACGACAAGATAGAAATCTTCGACGGCGTCTGCTGTAGGTGTTCAACAATTTTGTAGTTGCTCTTGCGAATCAGTCTCATGAATTCCTCTACGTCCTTGAGTGACGTATCCTTTTCTTTCGACTGAGTAGATCCGTTTTCACTTACTTTAGCTTTGCCTTTGGCCAACCTCTCTGCTTCTATTTCAGGTGAGGTAAAGATCCTTCCGCTACGGGTCATGCCCCCCGTTCCAACGACATTATCAACAGCTCCTGCTGGCTGGCTATTCATCACAATCTTTTCACCGTTGCAATACGCTTCTAAACCGTATGTCCACGGGACAACTTTCGTACTCTCAAAGGGAATAGGCCCTGCTTTGGTAATCGTAATAGTTGGCCGCTGGGCGGGCGCCGTTATCGTTATAGTCTTCCTCGGGATCGTCACCATTGCAATATCATTCTGCTCTTCACATAATGCCTCCGCAGGCTTCTCAACCGCAGTTCAATCAAATTGCAAGGTCCCTTCGTCGATCATGGCCTGAATGCCCTGCTTCAAATCAGTACAACCCTCAGGCTTGGTCCAACACTCTAAACAGTATTCATCACAACCAGGGAATACTCCCCCTCTGAGCAACCTGCTTTTCACTTCACTCAATGGTGTCTTCAACTCATTAACATCCAACACCAAGTTCAAATTTTCTTCTGTTAAGATGGCATTTGCCCCATGATTGGGCATAGGCTGTTGTATAATATTGGGCCCCACTTGGCCAAAGTTGATGGCTTTACTATCCAACAAGTCTTGAACTTTATGCTTGAAAGCATGACAAGATTCTACATCATGTCCGGGCGCCCCGGAATGGAATTCGCAATGCTTATTAGCGTCGTACCCTCTAGGAAGTACTGGTCCTGTAGGTGGTTCCATTGTCCTTTTCTCGACCAAATTCAACCTCAGCAGTGTCTAAAGAAGCTCTGCATATGTCGACGGAGGCTTATCAAATACCCTCTTCGGCCTTACATTCTGAAACCTTCCCTGACCCTGATTATGCCTTTGCTACTGCTGCAGTTGTTGTTGCTGTTGTTGTGGTTGCTGTTGTTGTGGAATTGGAATAGTAACACTGGCTATCTGTTGAGGTTGAATGTACTGATTTCTACCTCTGCCCCGACCTCTGCCACCAAATACAACACTAGTATCACCCTTTCGCCTTCCGCGGAACGCCTTTCTCGCACCCCCGGCTGAAGTAGATTCGCCTGCCTGAATCTTTCCAATTTTAATTCCATTTTTGATCCTTTCCCCCATAAGGATCATATCGGAGAAGCTACCCATCAAAACATTGAGTAATTTGTCATAGTACATTCCTGTAAACGTCCCCACAAACATGTCATTCATCTCCCTTTCGACCAAATGAGGGTGCACTCGAGCTGCCATATCGCGCCACCGCTGCGCGTACTCTTTGAAACTTTCACCATTTTTCTGCGACAGACTCTGCAACTGAACTCTGTTTGGCGCCAAATCACTGTTATATTTGTAATGCATAACGAAAGCATCAGCCAACTGCTTCCAACTTCTAATCTGAGTGGGCTCCAGTCCCATGTACCACTCCAATGACGGTCCCGATAAGCTATCTTAAAAGAAATGCATGAGCATCCTTTCATCATTGGAATATGCAGACATCCTTCTATAATAAGAACGTACATGGACCTTTGGGCAGGTATCCCCCTTGTATTTGTCGAATGTTAGAGCCTTGAATTTCAATGGCACCCTCAGCCCTGGTACCAACCCCATAGTAGTCATATCTAACCCAACGGAGTTCTGATCAACCACACCTTTCATCTGCTCTTCTAGCATTCTGATCCTCTGAACAGGGTCAATAGGGCCTTCGGGTCCCATACCTCTTCCTGAAAAAGCGTCCTCCTGTTGATCCACATTCCAGTCATTGCCATACCCATCGTAACCCATGTTACGGCCAAATCCTTGCTGATTGAACACAGGACCCTGTCCTCGGTTGCCGAACCCTAGATTGATCCCAGCAGGTCCAAAACCATTGTTGAAAGGAAATGCTCCAGCGCCGTTCACATTACCGAATCCACCATTACCGTGACCATACCCCTGGTTGTTGCCGTAACCATCGTTACCAAAGCCTTGATTGTTGAACTCGAAGTTCTCGTCCTAATTGACGTTGCCATACCCATTGTTTCCGAATCCAACATTGTCAACGAATCCTTGATCAGCATCCACAGTGTTGCCTTTGTTGTTAACAACATGCCCATCACCACCATTTCCAGTATTACCGTTACCAGCGCCAGCACCTGCACCAGTACCAGTGTTTCCATTGATAGTCACAACAGGTGGAGTAACAACTGCCGGTATCTCATTCTCCCGGCGAGGAGTTTTAACAGAAATATGGTCAGTATTGCCATTTCTGTTTGCCCGCGTCAGCAGCGGCTGCACCAAGGTCTGAAGATTCTCCTGGCCCTTGGCCATGCTCTCCATAGCTTGCATGAACAAAGTCAGCTTCTCGCGGATTTCCTGCATCTCGACCTAAACTTGATCCATTACCTTCTTGCAGTTGTTTCTGGTTGAATAGTGGTGGACTCTCTGTTCGTCAATCCTGAAAAACCTGTGAGATGCAGGAAATAAGGTACAAATTCAACAAGTAACTGGCAATGCAAAATGAATATGCAGATGCAATATGTGTCTGTGCGTTAGGGAAATCAACCCCTGATTCTAGTGCCAAAGTGCCAGTGTAGTGACAGTGATAGTGATAAGAAGCTAGGATCCATTCACGGGGAAAAACGTCTCATATATTGCTGAAAAGCCCATCAAGTCAGGAATACAATATCACTGAGTGTACAACAAGAAGGCATGACCTCAACCAATAATCCTGGTGATGGCTAGCATAATGCAAATAAAGCATACACAACAGTACATAAGGTAATCAAGTGCAACCATATGCCTGATACTCCTCTAACAATCTCTTAGTCTTGGGATGGTTTGGCTGAGAAAGCAACCCTTCGACGAGTGAGTCTCTTTGCCTGATAACACGCTGGAGATCCCCAATGGATTCCTCCCAAACACCTTCTCCAAAGCAATCTTCTAGCTTCCGCTTCTGGGAGGCAGACTCTTTCTTGCGCTTGATAACTTTGTTCAAGGCATCCTGAACGTCATATCTCCGCATAACCTCTTCTTCAAACTTTTTCTGGCTAACTTTCAACTGACCTTCCAGCTCAGAGATCTGCAGCTTCAGTTTGTCCTCTCTTTCTTTGTTATTTGTCAGTGTAACGTTCCAGGTTTTGTTGAATGTAGAGATCTCCCGGTAAGCTACATCAAATGCCTTCTTCTTAGACTCCAGCATGTCGTGAGAGCTCTTGAAATCTATCCCCAAACATTCACGCTTCTTTCGTTGTTCAGTTAGTTCTGTGCCTAGTTGATTCACCAACTCTGTTTGTTGCCTGAAGGAGTATACGGCTTCATTCCTTTCGCTCCTGAGTTGCACTAGCTCTTCTTCCAACTTCTCATTGGCTTTTATCAGCTCTTCTTTCTCCTTCACAACCTGCTCATATCTCTCAATAGGCACAATAGTTGGCTCCTCAATCACGAGGGGAGCAGGAGGTAGTACTGCAGGAAACGGCATTAGCGCTTGCTTTGCCCTATCTTGGATCCAGGCTTTGTACGGAGGATAGGCTTGACAATCATTTTTACCCAACAACGGCTTACCCCTTTTGTTGATATTATTCCAAGCATGCTGAAGCTTGGATAACAATTGTCCCCTCAGGTCACCTGAGAAGTACAGAGATTCCTGCACTTCCTCCTCTTTTGGCGGGCTTTTCAAAGCATAACCGAATTTCCTGATCAACAATGATGGATTGTAGTTAATGCACCCTTTCCTCCCAATCAGAGGAACGTTAGAATATCCGGCGCAGCTGTAGATAATTTCGGATCCCAGTAAATCTCTATCAAACCAGACAACATCTTCTGAAGAAAGTCCCATCAGATGCTCAGACCAATCCACCGTGGCTGCAGACTCAGCAAAGATACCCTTCTTGGGCAGGTGACTATCAAACCACATATACAACAAAGGCACACAGCAAGAGGCGTTCTTGCCCCTCCCGTTCTCGTTCTTATAATGCAGAGAGTGATAGAAGTCTCCAATCAGAGTAGGCACAGGATTGCCTGAAGCAAATATATGGAATGCATCCAAATCAACAAAGTCCGACATGTTAGGGAACAGTACAATGCCATAGATACACAAAGCAAGGATAGCATTAAACACAACCCAACAGCCACTCTTGGCGTACTCTTGTGCTTTCCCAACTAAGAACTTGAGAGAAAAACCAGACACTCCATTCCACGAGGTTAACAGCAACTCTGAGGAGTCTAAATGCAAAGCAACAGCCAAATCCTCCAGCTTGGGCTCAGCACCCATATGAATGAAGGACACCTTATTCTGAATAGTCAACTCCAAGATCTCAGCATATTCCTCCATGGTCGGAGCCAGAATGAAGTTAGGGAAAGTAAAACACCTCAGCGGGGGATCATAGAACTGCATCAGCGCGTACAATTCGTTCCGCTCATACATGGATGGTTTATACACCAACCTAAGCAGTTTCCCGTAACTCTTCCTGAAGCTTCTCTTCACATCATCATCAGCTAGAGATATCAAACCAAGCAAAGAAGAAACATCTGGAGTAGGCAACTTGTATGCTACAGTCTTCTTCAAAGTATCCATAATATCAGCAGACAGAAATCCGGGCAACTAGAATCAGAGGGTATGAAATGCACCTGCAGCACAAACACACGTTAATGATATGCAGAATGAGTATGCAATAATGCAATATGTAAACATGCAACAGGGATCAAGTGAGATATTGCTGAAGAGATCCATCCATAACCCTGTCTCAACAGACCCTCAATACTGCTCAAACCTGGTCTCAACAGACCCATAACAGTGCTCCAACCTGGTCTCAACAGACCCAAAACACTGCTCTGATGAAGATTCCCAAGTAAACACACATACTGATCCACTGTTAAGAAAACCGGGTAGTCTGGAGGTCAAGTTTCCTGCACGCCCCAATCCCTTTCACAGGTAGGTGTCCTATCAACTGACACAAGGTACGACATCCTATGCGGTCGTCGGCGTCACAGACTTTCAAGACTGATGATACGATACCCAGAAGGTGTGGCATCATCATGTCCTGAAGAGGCCTCACTTAGCCAACTTCCAATTGATCGGTCCCCAGAGTCGACAATCCAACTAACCAACAACCCCCTCAACCAAAAGGGTTGAAAAAGAACTCAACCAGAAGAACCTCGTCTGAGCGTGGATTTTGCAGGACACTAGTACATGCAAAGCATGCACGCGCCCACTACTTTCCACAACTAATTCTAGGTGCACTCAAGCCCAGGTCCGACTTATCTCTCAATAGATCACCCCTCCCCACAACAGCCATAACAATATAAAGCTGACAATAAAATGCAGAAAGTAAAGACAAAAAGGTAAATCCATACAAAACCCACGACGGGAAAACAAGCGCTAGGATTGACTTGCGTAGGGAACCGTTGGAGTCCCCAGCAGAGTCGCCAGCTGTCGCTACTGCGAAAATCGGCGCCGGCTATGACAGAAGAGTCGCCACCGTGCGTTATTTATCCCAACGGAGGGAAAGGAAACGCTCAGAGTAAACCTAACGCAAAACAGGAAAGGAATGGTCATCGTAACCAAATCCTGGATTCGGGAGTCGGTTACGCAAGGGGAAGGTATTAGCACCCCTCACGTTCGTCGTACTCGACGGGATCCATGCTTGTTTTCTAGTACGGATTGTATTCTATCTACTCTAGAGGTATGGGTTAAAAAGAAAAGAAAATGACTCGGCAAAGTATCGCACTTTATGCCTACGTATTCCCGTCTGGAACGAGAAATCAGAGTCAACATAGTTCGCCTACCTACGGGAAAGGAGGGGAAGGTTGCTCGCTAGGATACGGCATCCTATGCCTACGTACTTTCATACAGCATGAAAGATCAGAGCAAACATAGTTCGGGCTACGGAAGACACAAGCTTGTCTGACAGTTTTTTATGACCTTCAAAAAGGGTTTTTCTTGATTAAGAGTCCAAGCGGACAAAAATGACACTTTGATGTTTGTTTTGAATCTTTTACGAAAGAAGTGTTTTTTAGTTTGTTTGCAACCTCTGACGTACTAGAGACTATGATTTGTGAGTGACTACGTCGCGTGTCACCCAAAGGGTACCACACTAAGCAGCCAGACTATTGGAAAGAAACTCTCCAGCAACCCTTTCTCAAATAGCTTAAGGCTCGTAACGTACGACATCGATTAACCTTATTACTGTGTTTTTGAGTTGTTTTGAGATAAGAAGAGAAAGAAGCTCTAAAAAACCTAGGGTTGAAAAGGGAATAAAAACTAACCTAATGTTGTCATGCATGGATGAGAATCCTAATGTCTGTCATAATTCCCTCCTGCACAGAGGAAATCAGAGATCCTAGGGGATAAACAGAAAAGAAAGCAAGCAAATACAGTAAAATGCATGCAATGCAGCAATACAAGCGAGGCAAGGGAGTCCTGCTCAACCTCGAACCTGGGAAAACAACAGGAAAAGTGAATCAACATTCACCTCAAACCTAGGGGGAAAGCTACACAAGCCAACAAACATTACAGAAAACAAAACCCAAAGGAGGCAGCCCAAGCAGCAACATCAAACTCCTACAGGAGCTCTGACAGCAAAGTTGATAATAGCATAACTCCATCTTTAAGCAGACCTTATGAAAGGCATCTTCAACATCTTAGATCTTCATCCCCAAGCTCTAGAAAGCTCCACCAAGAAAGATTGGTTATTGAGATCAATTTATAATGAATGGGAACCAGCGAAAACCAAAGGAAATCACTAGAAACCATCATCTGCAAAGAAGGGTATCCTCAAAAGTTCTACTCTTTAAGGCATACCACTCATCCCTCCAAGGGAGAGATGGGGATTCCTTGAGAGGACTTTGAATCATAGGATATGATGGAAGCAAACAAAGCATTCCATGTTTGAGGAAAGATATGAACTAAGTCTAAAAAGCTCTTCCTAAAACCCTAATTCCTAAGCTCCTGACAAGCATCCCAACAGATGAGAAATCTTCAACTCCAAGCTCCTTCAAGCTATCCAAAGCAACTTCAATTGGTCCTCCAATTCATCCAAGCAGAGTCCAAGCCAAAGGCCCACCCAAAATAGCCCCAAACAAATGGAATAAACCAAGCATCCAAGGGAGAAACCCACAAACATCACACCAATTGCAAAATACAAATAAAATGCTAAAATGGATCATAAAATCCTAATTAAATTTATAAGGGAACCTAAACCTATACCCAATACCCCATATAAATCCCAGGACCTGAATCAAACACTAAGTCCCCAAACTATGCCCTAAACTACAACTAGTTGTTTTGAAACCCTAAATCTAACACTCCTTATGTTCACCACTCAAATTGGCCTAACATTTATTCACAAAATTATGATAAAATTTCTAAGGGTACATGCTTCTCTAAGCTAACTAATCCAACAAGAATCAACTTAAAATCATGCACCAATTGGTCACAATGAAATCCATAAAATCATGTATCAACCAAACTCAAAAGAAATCACATAAAAATAAGAAAAATCAAATTAAATTGAAAAAATGGATGACAATGAGATTTATTGATTTCAGAAAATCACAATTAAATCCAAGATCATGGAGATATTTTTAAAATATTTTTTGGATCAATATTGGATTTAATATGGATTTTAGAAATCAAATGAATTAAAATAAATCCAAAAAGAAATAAAAAAGAAAATAAAATGCTGAATAAAACAGGGAGCGTAGGATCATGAGACTGGGTAATCAAATCCAAGAGCCCTGAGGCTACCCACATGAGGGTCCAGATGGCATCCCAGTCACACGCTGATTGGGATTAATGAAACGCAGTGTATTTGGTTAAAGAGGGAAAGCTGAGTTTGAATCATATCCACACGATCATGCTTCCAAGTCAATGAGTCAACCTGATCCAACGCTTCAGGCTTCGTCTTCCCCAAAACTTAGGTGACCTGAGGCAATTCTCAGACGGTGGTTCACGGTGGAAAACACCGTCTTCTCCGGTGAGGTTCCAAACTCAGGTGGCCAAACGAAACAAAGTTTATATCAATCTTTACCAGAAAATCACCAGGATCACGAATATCACCTCCATTTCATCTAGATCTTCCTAGGTTTTGAAATTCGAAGGCAAACAAAAATGCCACCACAAGAATTGATCATCACTAAACTCCAATCTAAAACCATAGGAATGATCCTCATGTTTTGTACATCATAATGATCTATCCAAATCAGTTCATAGCCTTAGGATCAACTCAATTCGTGCTCAACCAGAAATCACATGTCATCTTCGAATGTCTCTAACTACTCAAATTTCTATCCAGAAACGACCTAAGTTCCATCTAAACCCTAACCACATGCAAGAATCTACCTAGTTCAGCCTAGATCATGAGGAAACTTGAGAGTTACATACCTGAAGAAATTGGATGAACAGAGGTAGTTGTAGCTCAATTCAACCTTCCAAACCTTCCAGACACGATCAAGAATGCAAGATAAAGCTTCTAGTATCTTCAATTTGGCTTGATCTTGATCCAAACTCAGAAACCGTTTTCAGTTGAATCTCTTGAAACTCAACTTGCTATCTCCCTTTCCTCCACGAAATTTGCACCAACCTTCATCTGGAATCATTGAAATGAATATATAGAAGCTTCTCATGGGCTTCTAAGTCCAAATTAAGGCCCAATTCAGTGATCCAAAGTTTCTGATTTTCTCTTGAAAATCCAATGTGACAGTCACGATTCTGAGCTCTCAGCTTGCTCTAGAATATTCTAACCAACTACAAATTGATCATGGAGTATGTTTGGATAGCTATCTCAGCCTAAAATGCCTTGTTTTTTGTTTTGGAATTGTAACTTGTAAATGAAGTAATCACTTTTCAAAGAAACTCATGAAATTGAACCTCAACTCAAAATTGTGACATTGCCAATGTGTTTGAAATGCAATTTCTGGTCAAAATGACAACTCATATGACATGTTTATGACCTATAATTCAAAAAATGATTTTTCCCTCTTTTGAATCATTTGAAAAATCCTTCTTTTTAGGCCATTTTGAAGCACTTTGTGAAATAAGCCAATCCAACTCACCATGACTTCACATCTGACCTAAAAACATCATTTTAAGCACATCTCATGTTGAACAATTTTTCATTTGAAGAGTGGAAGATGGAGATTTTGGCACATTCTTGAAAATGACCTATAATTCAACTTTCCCAAAATACCCCTAGATTGCCAAGATCATAACTTGAGTTCCACAAATCTTCTTGAGGACTTATAGTACTAAAATTAAATCTAAGATCAAGACCTACAACTCTTATGTTGGCCAAGAATCCATTTGAAAACTCCTTGAGGGGCAAAAGTTGCTTGGAAGTCAAGTGACTTTCACAGATAAATTTCAGTGTCCTCTGGTGACTTGTAATTTGCAAAGACCATAACTTGAGTTCTAAAAATCTTCTTGAAGACTTCTAGTACTCAAATTAAAGGTATTGAGAAGCTATACAAGTTTCATGTTGGCCAATGATCCAATTGAAACTTGTATCTTGACTTATGTGGCTTGGAAGTCCAGTGTTATACATGGGATTTTACCCTAGGAACCCTGTCTCAAACACCTCCAACCACTCTTGATTCTTTTGAACTTGATCTTGGCTCATCCACACACATGTTTCAACATATCAATCCATGACTTCCATGACCTAGAGCTAGGTCTTGATGCCCTTTCTTTGCTCTCCTTGACCTAGGGTTACCCAGATGAAACCCTACTTGTACACACCTCAACCATGGCTCTTGAACTTGATACAATGACTTATCTAAGCTCCTTCTTGACTTTCTAGAGACTCATTAAGCTTCATTCACACATCATACCCTTGATCAAGACTCCTCAAACCCTGGAGGCTCCTCAGATACCTCCTCACACTTGAAGATAGGCCTCATACAGATGATCAAACTCCTCAAGGACACCCTCTTTTGACATGATACTCTTGATGACTTTTCTATTTTGTGTGAACCTCCAGCTAGGCTCTTTCTTTCATATCTCACCCTTGATCCCTTGCACAATGAATGATGCTATGCTATGCCAATGTTAGGGCTATGTTATGCTATGCAAATGAAATGCAATGAAACATAAATCAGGCAAGAAAAGGTTAAGCAAATTTTGGGGTGCAACAGCAGGCGTAGACAAACATTAACCCTTAATATTTCTCAACCTACGGGAACATTTACCCTTAATATTGCTCAACCTACTAGAACATTACTACGGGAACATTTCCACGGGAACATTACTACGGAAACATTTCCACGAGAATATTACTACGGGAACATTTCCACGGGAACATTAATCCTTAATATTTCTTCAACTTACGGGAACATTACTCCTTAATATTTATCGATCTACAGGAACATTAATCCTTAATATTTATCGATTTACAGGAACATTACTACGGTAACGTTACTACGGGAACATCACTACGGGAACATTACTACGGTAACGTTACTACGGGAACATCACTACAGGAACATTTCCACGGGAATATTACAGCGGGAACGTTACTACGGGAATGTGACGGGAACGTTACTACGGGAACGTGACGGGAACGCTACTACAGGAACATCACTACGGGAACGTTACTACGGGAACATTAACCCCATGATTCCATACCCTTCATGAAATCCATCATACCCACAGTTATAGGATTGAACCCCACCCTTGCCTTTGGAATTGAGGTCAACTCTACGCTTCCGGTTCCGGTTTGCTCTCCCGGTGACTCTTCTGCAACAACCTTCAATTCTCTCCGGCGGTTAATTCTTCTGTTCTTCCTTTCTCCATAGCCACGTCCTTTTTCCTCTTTTCTCAGCCTTTCTCCTCCAATTTGGTTTTCTATGCAGTTTATCGTTCCTTTGCTCTTTCTCCCACAACTTCTCTAATAACTCCCTAATTCCCTTTATTCCATCCACTAATAATAATAATAATAATAATAATAATAATAATAATAATAATAATAATAATAATAATAATATAATATATTACTACTAGTTATTAAATTATCATCATTATTAATTATATTATATTATTATCAAACTCAATGATTTATTAAATGATTTCCTATACTTTAAGGACACTCACCAACGCTCTCAGACACACTCCCACATAAAGGCACATCAACAATTCATACATAATTTAATTTAAAAATGAACGGGTGTTACAACTCTCCCCTACTTAAAAGAATTTCGTCCTCGAAATTAACTTAACCAAACAACTCCCAACCAGACTACTTTCACCAAAGCAATCTCTATCATGACATCTCATGATACTATTTCCATTAATCTGAAAATCATCGCTTCGACTTTAGTTCCTCAGATCCAACCAATCTACCAACTCAAACCAGAATTTTGACCTTATCGAATCTCGTCAAGAATACCACTAGTAAGGTCCAGCATACTAAGCTTAACTCCATAAGAAGTCTCTTCACAAACCAACTCATACCACAAAATTGCTCAATCAGTCCTAACTCTTTTCACCACCATCATCGGCATATGCAAGGAACATTTCCACGGGAACATTACTACAGGAACATTTCCACGGGAATATTACTACGGGAACATTTCCACGGGAATATTAATCCTTAATATTTCTTCAACTTACGGGAACATTACTCCTTAATATTTATCGATCTACAGGAACATTAATCCTTAATATTTATCGATCTATAAGAACATTACTACGGTAACATCACTATGGTAACGTTACTACGAGAACAACACTACGGTAACGTTACTACGATAACGTTACTACGGGAACATCACTACGGGAACATTTCCACGGGAATATTACTACGGGAACGTTACTACGGGAACATCACTACGGGAACGTTACTACGGGAGCATTAACCCCATGATTCCATACCCTTCATGAAATCCATCATACCAATAGTTATAGAATTGAACCCCACCCTTACCTTTGGAATTGAGGTCAACTCTACGCTTCCGGTTCCGGTTTGTTCTCCCGGTGGCTCTTCTGCAACAACCTTCAATTCTCTCCGACGGTTAATTCTTCTGTTCTTCCTTTCTCCACAGCTACGTCCTTTTTCCTCTTTTCTCAGCCTTTCTCCTCCAATTTGGTTTTCTGAGCAGTTTATCGTTCTTTTGCTCTTCTCCCACAACTTCTCTAATAACTCCATAATTCCCTTTATTCCATCCACTAATAATAATAATAATAATAATAATAATAATAATAGTAATAATAATAATAATATAATATTACTACTAGTTATTAAATTATCATCATTATTAATTATATTATATTATTATCAAACTCAATGATTTATTAAATGGTTTCCTATACTTTAAGGACACCCACCAACGCTCTCAGACACACTCCCACATAAAGGCACACCAACAATTCATACATAATTTAATTTAAAAATGAATGGGTGTTACAGGATCTCTCTCATCGGAAAAAAAGAACAAAATCCCAGCTCAACATATAATACTCCCTCACTTGGAAACACAAAAGTTAAGCCTTCACCTTCCTTAAAACTCTCCACTATCTCTCATCCAAACTCACCAAAAATAACTCTATTAATAAAAAACAACAATCAGATCAACCCATATACAAGAGAGAAAGCTCCTTTTCAAACAAACCTTCTTCTTCATTTTAAAACCATATTCACCTTTTCATAACAAAAAAAAACACGGTGAGTACCTCCTCACCACCCTCACAATGCTCCATTTCAATCACCATACACACATATCATACTCCTTCTCCAATACACTTCATTTTCACCATTGTTTCTCTTTTTCATCACAACTTTTATCTCACTCAGTTACTATGTCATTCATGTAACCATAACAACTTTAAACACAACATCACAACAACATCACCTCCATAACTTCATCGTCTTCCTCACCTTCACATCCTCCATTTTTTCCGGCCATAACCTCACCGAAGTCACTCTTCACAACCACTTCAAAACAACCTTCAAACACAAAATGCAAGTCCTCCCAATATTATTTTTCGAGAGTTCCTCCACTTCTTATTATTCAAGAATAACAAACAACAACAACACGTTCCAACAAGCTCCGGCTTCGTCGAACCACACTGCCTATTGTAACACCCCATTTGAATTAGTTATTATTTTTATACTTTATTGTGTGCATATTGGTTGTGATGTCTTTGATAAGGGTATGGGGTTAAGAGCGAGAGTGAGAGCTGACCTTAATTTGGGGTAATGTGGACCTAGAATAAGGGATAATTTAATAACAAGATTAGGAGCATTATGATTATTAATATTATTATTTCAATTATTATTAATAATAATATTAATAGGATTATGGTTATTATTATTGTTATTATTAATATTATTATTATTATTATTATTATTATTAGTAATGAAATTAAATGAATTAAAACCTGATTACGGGGTTAAGAGAGAATTAGTGGAGGAATTAGTCAATTAACACGTAAAAGAGGAAAAAGGCAGAGAAAGGAGAGCTAGGGCAAAAAGAACCAAGATTCCTCCATTGTTATCAAGAAAGAGATCAAACCTAAGGTAAGGGGGAGAATGGATTTCAATATGGATAAATTAACACGAGAGGGTAGTGAGAGGTCCTTTCTCTCGTAGGAATTTCTGTTTGTTCTTGTTCATTAATCTGATTTCGTAACTTTGTGATGTTTCTTGTGATTACTGTCATTGCTGAATATTTCTGGTCCGGTGTTGGATGAACGAATCTAGAACTAATCTAAAATTCGTGTGAAACGTTATGAACATTGTGGTGAAATTATGACAGATGTTAGATATGAGAATTAAGGGTTTAATCGTAATCGGAATTAGATATAATAAGTAGAATCTTGAAAGAATAGAAGATAGGATTCATTGGAATTGATTAAAATCTGAGTTTGAGGATGAATGGGAAAATAAAATGATGAATCTGGAGTAGAAACTCGTGAGAATGATGAGATCTGAGTTTTTTTTGACAAATCTGATGGTCATACGCGTATTGGGGGTGTCAATACGTGTATGGGGGACTTCCCAAGGGGCTGTACGCGTAGCAAACTTGCCCTGTCCCCAGTGCCATCACGACCATCTGGTGATACGCGTATGGGCTTGGGCAATACGCATATGGGGGTGGTCATACGCGTAAGGAGTAACTCTGAGGGGTTTTTGGGAGGTGAAGGCCTCTGGTCATACACGTAAGGTAGGTCTAATACGCGTATGACATCAGGCATTATGCGTATGGACCATGTTGGTACGCGTATGGGCAGCCTGGGGTGACTTTTCCCCAATTTTTGTGATTTCTGTCCAGATTTCGCTTGGAACACAATTCCGTTTAATTGGTAGGATTAGTATGACTAAAACGAACTTAAGAAATATTAGTAATGAATTAAATTGAGAGAATGTGGAATTATCTGGGTGTGCCCTTATGGGTGTGTTTTGATGAGTATGAGCCATGATTGTCGAAATTGGACAATCTTGTGTGATTGTGGTAATTCCCGAGAGGATTTCGGTGAGCGGATGGCTCGTGTGGATCATTGATGATCGTGAATTATGCTTGGATTATTATATTGCATAATTGTGTTGTCATGCATCTCATGTCACGTCTCTTGTGGAGATGGCTAGGTGGGAATCCATGATGGGTGACTAGTTTCATCCGGACTTCATGTGGAAGTCGTTGTAGAGATAATTTGTAGTTCAGAGGAACGTATATGACTTATCCGGATTTCAATGGGAATCGGGTTCTAGGGTGAAACGTATGTATTTGTGTTGGTACCACACACATTGTGTCGAGTCAGTGAGTCACATTGCACATTTGTATTTGAATATGGGCTATTGATGCCGAGTGATTGATACGGTACGTGTATGTGCATTGTATGTGTATGATTGTATGTGTGGTGTGTAACTACTCCTTAGCATGTGTATTTCCCCGCTTATTTATTGAATGTAGTTCTCACCGCTTTTCTGTTTGTTGTGTCTATGCTCCCTGGGGAGTGCAGATGACCAGGTACCTGAGTAGTGCTTGGAGTGTGTTGCTATTTGATCGAGTCTTAGGAGTCGCTCTGATACGTAACATGGGATGACGGGATTACGTTATATTTTGCTTATTTTCTTGATTTATTGTTACATATCTTTTATTTGTTGGATTGAGGATGTATGATCACCTTGTGGTGGATATTATGTTTAAACAATTGACTTTATTCCGCTGTTTAATTGAAATCTAGATATCACTAGTTTAATTATGAAAAATGAAGTGACTTAGTGTGACATCCTACTTGTTTTGAGAACTCTGATGTATTTTTATGAAGAATTTCCGTATATGTCTTATAATACGCGTACGGGGTAGAGTGGGGTGTTATAATTGGTATCAGAGCAAGTTGGTCCGTCCGACCAGTGTTGTAGTAGAGTCTGACTATAGGATGTCTATAGTCGTGTGTTTCTTCTAACATGTGTTTTCGTGGATGTTGAGCAGTATGGCTGGTAGGAATGATGTTGCGATGGCTGCTGCGTTACAAGTTGTTGCGGTGGTAGTGGAGAACATTGGTCAGAATATCAATTAGAGTGCTGGAAATGGTGAGTTCCGTAATTTAGAGAAGTTCCAGAATAACAAGCCACCTAAGTTCGAAGGCGGACATGATCCAAATGTAGCACAAAAACGACTGAAGGATATTAAGAAGATCTTCAGAGTCATGGAATGCTCAGAGGATCAGAAGGTACATTTTGGTACCCATATACTGGAAAGTGAGGCTGAGGATTGGTGGGACAACACCCGCCAGAGATTGGAAGCTGGTGAGGGTCCCATTAATTGGACAATGTTCAGGGAAGAGTTTCTAGAATGGTATTTTCTAGAAGATGTTCGCGGGAAGAAAGAGATTGAATTCATTGAGTTGAAACAAGGGAACATGACCGTGGCAGAGTATGCGATAAAGCTCGACGAACTGGTAAAGTATTGTCCTCATTACAACACTGATGCAGCTATGAGTTCGAAGTGTATCAAGTTTGAGAACGGGTTGCGCCCCGAGATCAAGCTGAGTGTCGGTTATCAGAAGATCAGGTACTTTACTGAGCTGGTGAACAAATGTAGAATCTATGATGAAGACAACAGAGCTAGAATCGCTCACTATAAGAACCTAAGTGACAGAAGAAGCAAATCGAGGCATGGAAATACACCTTACCGTGCTCCGGCTGATAAAGGAAAGGAGAAAGATGTTGCTGGGAAGAAACCAAGTGGGGGAGGAAATCCTTCCAACCCTCTCAAGTGTTTCAGATGTGGTGGCGCAGGTCACCATGCGAATGAATGTCAAAATGAGGTGAAGAAGTGTTTTAAGTATGGAAAGCTAGGTCATGTGGTCGCGAATTGTAGAACCAACATACCAACCTGTTACAACTGTGGTGAGCAACGTCATATCAGCACCCACTGTCAGAAACTGAAGAAGTCTCAAACAAGTGGGAAGGTGTTTGCATTGGTGGGAGCTCAGCCTACCAGTGATGATCGTTTGGTCAGAGGTATGTGTTACATTCATACCACTCCTTTGATTGCTATTATTGATACGGGTTCAACTCACTCGTTTATTTCTATGGATTGTGTGAAGAGATTAGGGCTTGTGCCGTCTACTTTGAGTAGAGGGATGGTGATTGATACTCCATCTATTGGATTAATCACTACATTTTTAGTGTGTTTGAATTGTCATGTGTCGATCTTTGGTAAGGATTTTGGAGTAGACTTGATTTGTCTACCACTCAACGAGCTGGATGTCATTTTAGGGATGAATTAGCTCGAGAGCAATCATGTGCATATTGATTGTTATAGGAAGAGGTTGTTATTCCTGACTCTTGAAGAAGAAGAAATGGCTAGTCTTATATCTACTAAGGAGTTGAGAATCTTGGTAGAAGACGAGGCTAAAGTATTTACAGTGTTCACTTCATTATCTATGAAGGGTAAGTCGTCGATCGAGGAATTACCAGTTGTAAGAGAATTTCCTGAAGTGTTCCCAAAGGATGTTGCAGAGTTACCTCCAGAGAGGGAAGTAGAGTTTACAATTGATCTTGTCCCTGGTACTAGACCTATATCTATGGCACCATATAGAATGTCAACATTAGAATTGGCAGAGTTGAAATCTCAGTTGGGAGAATTATTAGACAAAAAGTTTATCAGACCCAGTGTATCACCATGGGGAGCGCCAGTTTTGTTAGTAAAGAAGAAAGATGGCAGTATGTGCTTGTGCATCGATTATCACCAGTTGAATAAAGTAACCATCAAGAATTAGTATCCACTTCCAAGAATCGACGATCTAATGGATCAAATCATGGGAGCTCGTGTGTTCAGTAAAACTTGGTATGGACATTATGAATATACAGCGATGCCGTTTGGTGTGTCCAATGCATCGGGTGTGTTCATGGAGTACATGAATTGTATCTTCCATGCTTATTTGGACCAGTTTGTAGTATTTTTCATTGATGACATTTTTATTTACTCCAAGTCAAAAGCAGATCATGTAGAGCATTTGAGGGTTGCGTTGCAAGTGCTGAAGGATAATAAATTGTTTGCAAAACTTTCGAAGTGTGAGTTTTAGTTGAACAAAGTGAGTTTTCTTGGACATGTTATTTCTGGAGGAGGCATAACCGTGGATCCATCGAAAGTGAGTGTTGTGCTTCAGTGGGAGGCTCCAAAGTCAGTGATAGAGATTATAAGTTTCTTAGGCTTGGTAGGCTATTACCGTAAGTCCATCGAAGGGTTTTCTAATTTGGCTCTTTCGTTCACCCAGTTGACTAGAAAAGGCCAGGCATTTGTATGGGATATTTAGTGTGAAGAAAGTTTCCGAGAACTGAAAAAAGGTTGACTACCGCACCAGTGTTAACCTTACCAAATCTGAATAATCCTTTTGTGCTATATTGCGATGCGTCTAAAATGGGATTAGGCGGTGTTTTGATGCAAGATGGCAAGGTTGTGGCTTACGCTTCACGATAATTGAGGATTCATGAAAGGAATTATCCTACTCATGATCTAGAGTTAGCTGCAGTGGTTTTCGTACTAAAGGTTTGGAGACATTATTTGTACGGGTCGAGATTCGAAGTGTTCAGTGACCATAAGAGTTTGAAATATCTGTTTGACCAGAAGGAATTAAATATGAGGCATCAAAAATGGCTGGAATTTCTGAAAGACTATGACTTTAACTTGAGTTACCATCCTGGTAAAGCTAACGTCGTGGCAGATGGTTTGAGTAGGAAGATGATTCATATGTCGACATAGATGATTAGAGAATTGGATTTGATTGAGCAGTTTAGAGACTTGAGTATGGTTTGTGAGTTAACTTAGGAAAGTGTAATGTTAGGGATGTTGAAAGTGAATAATGAGTTCCTTCGTAAAATAAGAGAAGGTCAGAAACTGGATTTGAAATTGGTAGACTTGACGACCGTAGGCGGAACGGATAAGGAAGAAGACCTTAAAGTAGATGATTCTGGTGTGTTGAAGTTCAGAGGCAGAATTTGTGTGCCAGATAATCCTGATTTGAAAAAGGTAATTTTGCAATAAATCCACAGGAGTAGCTTGAGTATTCATCCAGGAGCTACGAAAATGTATCAAGACCTGAAGAAATTATTTTGGTGGCCGGGTATGAAGAAAGACATAGCTCGGTTTGTGTATGCTTGTTTGACTTGTCAGAAGTCAAAGGTGGGACACCAGAAACCATCTGGTTTGATGCAACCGATGGAAATACCGGAGTGGAAATGGGATAGTATTACAATGGATTTTGTGATTGGATTGCCGAATACGGCGAGAGGTTTTGACGCAATTTGGGTAATTGTGGATAGATTGACGAAGTCGGCGCATTTTATACCGATTAACATCAGTTTTCCTTTGACGAAGTTAGCAGAAATTTATATCAGAGTGATAGTGAAATTTATATCATGAAATTTCACAAGCGACAACGATAAAACAGTCTAGCATGGTACTTCCCCCACGCTTCCGCTGCGCTATTCTGATACAGACCAACAAAGCACGGTGTGAGCTTCCGAGACTTCAAAGCTCAATTAACACCAGTTACCGGCGTAACTCTCAAAACATGAGATCTTCCTCTTGAAATTCAAGTGCTTTCCCCCTCTTATCATGGTAACTCTTCTGACAACCTTGCGAAACATCCATCTTTTCTTGGGTCCTCTTGATCTTCTCAGTCGTTTTTTGCACAATCTCAGGTCCGACCGCAACACTCTCGTCTGACCCATATCAATACAAAGGAGTCCTACACCTCATACCATGCAAAGCCTCATACGGTGCCATTCTGATACTAGAATGGTACTATTATCGTAGGTAACCTTAACCAACGGTAACTAACTATCCCCCGATCCACCTTGATCCAACCCACAAGCTCTCAACAAATCCTCTAAAGACTGGGTAGTTCTCTCTGTCTGTCCATCCGTCCGCGGATGATAGGTAGAGTTCAACTTCAACATGGTACCCAAAGCGTCTGCAAACCTTCCCAAAATCTCAATGTAAATCACAGATTTCTATCAGGCACGATATTCGATGGTATCTTATACAACTTCACAACTTCCTCAGTATACATCTCAGCTAGCTTCAATATAGAATGATTAATCCTAATTGGTATAAAATGAGTTATCTAGTCAATCTACAAAATCACCCAAATTAAATCATATCCCTTCAAATTCTTCGGAAAACCCGACACAAAATCCATGGAAATACTATCCGATTTCCACTCTGGAATATTCAACGGTTGCATCAGACGCAATGGTCTCTGATGTTCAATCTTTAACTTCTGATAAGTTTAACTAGCATATACAAACTCAACCACTTCTCTCTTCATCAATGGCCACCAAAATAATTTCCTCAAATCCGGTTACATCTCCATAGCACCGGGATGGATACTCCATCTACCTCAATCTCCTTCTTCAAGAATACTCTTATTCCACTCAATAATATCTATAACACAAACTCTATCACGATATCTTATGATACCATTTCCATTAACCCGAAAAGAAATTTGATCCATCAAATTCAACCGATCTACCAACTCAAATCAGATTTCTGACCTTCTAGAATTTCATCAAGAATACCACTAGTAAGCTCCAACATGCTAAGCCTACCTCATAAGAAGTTTCTTCACAAACCAAACTCATATCACGGAATTGCTCAATAAGTTCTAACTCTTTTACCATCAACATCGACATATGCAAAGAATCCCAAATCAATGCATCATCTACCATGTCCGCTTTACCCGAATGGTAATTCAACCCAAAGCCATCAGCCTTCTGAAGCCCTATGCCAATCGGGCACTCAATTTGTTAGTTATGGCGGAAACACGAACCACACTTTCTGCACTTACTAAAAAATCCAAACATGGTCCATCAATAAATAACTTAATTCCATGCCACTACTTCACCATCCCATAGAGCATTGAAATAGCTTTCCAACGCTTTGAACCGTGCGTCATTCCGAGTTACGGTTCTCCCATTACGACAAAAATACGAAAACAACATCCTTCTGTCCCAGGACATTTTCGCCTGGCGAACACCGAGGCGAGCGACCAATTTCTTCTGGAGCTGTTCGCTAGGCGAAGGATATTGCTCGCCTAGCGAACCTGACAGTTCGAAATTCTATTTTTGATCGTTAATTGACTTCCGGGTGTCCGATTTTGATTCTGTAAAAAGCTGTGATCTCGGAATTCAATGTACAACAACAATTTCACACTTAGGAAGCCATTCAACACATCTTCAACTTTTGAAATAATTAAAGGCCTAAATATACCAATATTGCATTCCACATATGACTTTCTCTACTAATCACCAGAAGTCACTGTCCCCTTTAATATACTCGACCTCACCATTTGTTGCTTTAACATACACACCAGACACAAGTCTCAAAGCCACTCAATCAATTTAATTCTTTGACCATCCAAACAGACATATAATATGGAGCTCTCAATATCGGACTAGTTTCCGTAACAAAGTCGATCACAACTCCACTTCACGTTCTGGCTGTATATCACTATCTCATCAGGACAACTTCCAGACACCCACAATTAATCAGCAAACCACAAACTTCTCCACATTTATTAACACTCAAAGTCTCCATCAAAATAAACCTCTCAGCTCCATCCTGCATCGACTCATCAAAACAATTCGTAAGCACTTAGCTTAACTCAAAATAACTCACTGCACACGCCATCTAAGCTTGCAAGACATGTCTATCCCATCCAACATGACCCCGTCTACTATCAACAACAGATTAAGGCTGATCAGTTCCTCAATTTGTCAATAGACAGCTGAAAATCATGATGGGACATAAACCATCTTTATCAAACTATAAGAGTACTCATTGACACACTGAGCCACCACTCCACACTTGCAGCATCCTAGAGAAGCACAAGCTTCTCCCCCACTTGATTCATTCCCACTTCTGCAGACAAAGGTTAGAACAAACGTGTACCGACAGTGTTTTCACACACATGTCGCATACAAGGGAACAAACAACATTAGACAACTTGGCCGGACGGACCAACCAGGCTCTGATACCACTAATGTAACATTCAAACAGGAAGGGTGAGTAAAACAATTCATAATAATCAATGTATAACAATTAATTCATAAACGGCGTCATATTCATATTCAACACATTCATATCCTCCAATAGGCCTCGAAGACCACAACGTCATAATTTATACACAAAGGCTCATAAATGCAAATGCGACATAGACTCAATGCATGTGGTACCAATCATCACAGCACGATGGACACTGGGCCATTAACCCTCCATAGATCCCCATCAATAGGATCGATTCTACTAGAGAACCGTAGCACATCAAAATACTCACTTCCGCACAGTGGGATTGAAGCCAAAGTAATCGAGGTCCTGAACCGAAGTCCGGATGCACATGAATTCATGATGCACACGTCACAAATTATCCTCATAATAAAATCATAGGTGCATCATCATTCATCATATTCATCAAACGTCATAACTCATCAACATAGTCATCGTCATCACATAAATCGTCATATCTCACATAACTCATCATAATAATCATCATCATCACATAAATCATCATATCTCATGTTATCACATAATTTATCGTAGTAATCCTCATCATCACATAAATCATCATATATCATGTTATCACATGATTTGTCATAATAATAATCATCATCACATAAATCATCATCATCACACATCATGGAAATCGTCATATAATCACGTACAAATCACATAATAGCCCATCATATTATCACATATTAATTCATAATACTGCCCCATATTATCTCCTATTAATTCATAATATTATCCCATATTATCTCATATTAATTCCTAATATTATACCATATTATCTCATATTAATTCATCAAATTACACGCGGTAATCCTCACACTATCGCCTATTAATCACATAATTCCTCACTGTCATACTCATGTTAACTCATCTCATAAATCTCAGAATCAAACATCACAGCATCGCTGCACATGATCAATTTCGCGAAACTCTGCTACCTTCGCTGGCATGCCCGCTAGGCGAGTCGGTAGCGAGTCTTCGCTAGCATGCTCGCTAGGCGAGTCTTCGCTAGCATGCTCTCTAGGCGAACAGTGCGATGACACCAAAACCTGTTACGACCAGAATTGATTCTTGCCCAAATACTCATACGATTCACTCACCCAATGCCCCCAAAACATCCCTAAAGCATCCCTAAGGTCATACGGCGATAACGACATGAACTCTATGGTTTGTTAGGCCAACCTGACAACATTTGCACTTCCTAAATCACTATTTCCCTGCAATTGCTCTGAGTGCATCAGAGCTACTCATATTTGAACATTCCTATTCCTACAGGGTCAAACATATAACAATTCAAGATTTTGGCCACGAAGGCCTAAGGTTTCCCTTCTCATATCAATATTCAGTGTTACATACCACTAGCCATAATCTCAGAGTCGTATAGTCAATTTCCCTAATTCCCCCAAATCAACCCCAAAATACCTTAAATCATAAACCGACCATAAACCCATCTAAAGGCATACATAGAAAATCATGAACAGTGATACTCCCCATACCTTAGTCGATTCGCAGCTTTCACGATTAACTTTGGGATCTTCTGCCTCCAACCTTTCCTTCAGAGCTCTGGCCACCAAACTTTTACGGTTAACACAAATGAATTCTAATTTCCCTTCAGAACTCAATTTGGCAAACCTAGTCTTGGGCCTCACAAATTGGGCTTTTCCCTCATTACCCTTACTAACTCCTCCAAATGCCCAAATTACCCTTATTCCTCTTATATTTATTTTAATTCATAATAATATTAATAGATCCATATTACATACTATTATTCCAAAATAAATACTCCACAAAGCATAATTCCTCAATAATTCACAAAGCCACCGAAAAGCACCAAAATCGAATATTCTCAATTAAATCAATTAATTAAAATATTCCAATTAAAATTTGGGGTGTTACAATTCTCCCCCACTTAAAAGAATTTTCGCCCTCGAAAATTGCCTCAAGTAAACAGAGTCGGATACGACTCCCTCACATGATCTTCACCCTTCCAAATCCAACTTTCTCTTGTTGGTCCTCTCAAAACTACCTTTACTAAGGCAATTTCTTTACCTCAAAGTTGCTTCTCGTTCACTATTCCGAACTAGCAATACCTGAACAGTCAAATCATCTCTCACTTGTACATCATTTATCTGAATCAATGTACTTCTTCAACTTAGGCACATGAAACACATCATGAAATTTCACAAGTGACATCGATAAAACAGTCTAACATGGTACTTCCTCCACGCTTCTACTGTGCTATTCTGATACAGACCAACAAAGCACGGTGTGAGGTTCCGAGACTTCAAAGCTCAACCAACACCAGTTACCGGTGTAACTCTCAAAACACGAGATCTTCCTCTTGAAATTCAAGTGCTTTACCCCTCTTATCATGGTAACTCTTCTGACGACCCTGCGAAACATCCATCTTTTCTTGGGTCCTCTTGATCTTCTCAGTCGTTTCTTCAACAATCTCAGGTCCGAGTGCAACACTCTTGCCTGACCCATATCAATACAAAGGAGTCCTACACCTCATACCATGAAAATCCTCATACGGTGCCATTCCGATACTAGAATGGTACTATTATCGTAGGTAACCTTAACCAACGGTAACTAACTATCCCCCGATCCACCTTGATCCAACCCACAAGCTCTCAACAAATTCTCTAAAGACTGGGTAGTTCTCTCTGTCTGTCTATCCGTCCGCGGATGATAGGAAGAGTTCAACTTCAACATGGTACCCAAAGCGTCTGCAAACTCTCCCAAAATCTAAATTTAAATCTCAGATTTCTATCAGGCACGATATTCGACGGTATCTCATACAACTTCACAACTTCCTCAGTATATATCTCAGCTAGCTTCAACATAGAATGATTAATCCTCATTGGTATAAAATGAGCTGATCTAGTAAATCTATCCATAATCACCCAAATTAAATCATATCCCTTCAAATTCTTCGGAAAACCCGAAACAAAATCCATGGAAATACTATCTGATTTCCACTCTGGAATATTCAACGGTTGCATCAGACCCAACGGTCTCTGATGTTCAATCTTTGACTTCCGATAAGTTTAACCAACATATACAAACTCAACCACTTCTCTCTTCATCTATGGCCACCAAAATAATTTCCTCAAATCCGATTACATCTCCATAAAACCGGGATGGATACTCCATCTACCTTAATGTCCTTCTTCAAGAATACTCTTATTCCACTCAATAATATCTATAACACAAACTCTATCACGATATCTCATGATACCATTTCCATTAACCCTAAAAGCAATCCTTCAACTTTGATCCATCAAATTTAACCGATCTACCAACTCAAATTAGATTTCTGATCTTCTAGAATTTCATCAAGAATACCACTAGTAAGCTCCAACATGCTAAGCCTACCTCCATAAGAAGTTTCTTCACAAACCAAACTCATATCACAGAATTGCCCAATAAGTTCTAACTCTTTTACCATAAACATCGGCATATGCAAAGAATCCCAAATCAATGCATCAGCTACCACGTCCGCTTTACCCAAATGGTAATTCAACCCAAAGCCATCAGCCTTCTGAAGCCCTATGCCAATCGGGCACTCAACTTGTGAGTTATGGCGGAAACACGAACCGCACTTTCTGCACTTACTACAAAATCCAAACATGGTCCATCAATAAATAACTAAGTTCCATGCGACTACTTCACCATCACATAAAGCATTGAAATATCTTTCCAACGCTTCGAACCGTGCGTAATTCCGAGTTACGGTTCTCCCGTTACGACAAAAATACAAAAACAACATCCTTCTGTCCCAGGACATTTTCGCCCGGCGAACACAGAGGCGAGCAGCCAATTTCTCCTGGAGCTGTTTGCTAGGCGAAGGATATTGCTCGCCTAGTGAACCTGACAGTCCGAAATTCTATTTTTGATCGTTAATTGACTTTCGGGTGTCCGATTTCGATTCCGTAAAAATCTGTGATCTCGGAATTCAACGTACAACAACAATTTCACACTTAGAAAGCCATTCAACACATCTTCAACTTTTGAAATAATTAAAGGTCTAAATATACCAATATCGCATTTCACATATGACTTTCTATACTAATCACCAGAAGTCACTGTCCCCTTTAATATACTTGACCTCACCATCTGTTGATTTAGCACACACACCAGACACAAGTCTCAAAGCCACTCAATCAATTTAATTCTTTGACCATCCAAACAGACATATAATATGGAGCTCTCAATATCGGACTAGTTTCCGTAACTAAGTCGATCACAACTCCACTTCATGTTATGGCCGTATATCACTATCTCGTCAGGACAACTTCCAGACACCCACAATTAATCGGCAAACCACAAACTTCTCCACTTTTATTAACACTCAAAGTCTCCATCAGAATAAACCTCTCAGCTCCATCCTGCATCGACTCATCAAAACAATTCGTAAGTATTTAGCTTAACTCAAAATAATTCACTGCACATGCCATCTAAGCTTGCAAGACATGTCTATCCCATCCAACATGACCCCATCTTCTATCAACAACAGATTAAGGCCAATCAGTTCCTCAATTTGTCATTAGATAGTCGAAAATCATGATGGGGAATAAACCATCTTTACCAAACTATAAAGGCGCTCATCGACACACTGAGCCACCACTCCACACTTGCAGCATCCTGAAGAAGCACAAGCTTCTCCCCCACTTGATTCATTCCCACTTCTGCAGACAAAGGTTAGAACAAACGTGTACCGACAGTGTTTTCACACACATGTCGCATACAAGGGAACAAATAACATTAGACAACTTGGCCGGACGGACCAACCAGGCTCTGATACCACTAATGTAACATGCAAACAGGCAGGGTGAGTAAAGCAATTCATAATAATTAATGTATAACAATTAATGCATAAACGGCATCATATTCATATTCAACACATTCATATCCTTCAATAGGCCTCGAAGACCACAACATCATAATTTATACACAAAGGCTCATAAATGCAAATGTAACATAGACTCAATGCATGTGGTACCAATCATCACAGCGCGATAGACACTAGGTCGTTAACCCTCCATAGATCCCCATCAATACGATCGATTCTACTAGAGAATCGGAGCACATCAAAATACTTCACATTCGCACAGTGGGATTGAAGCCAAAGTAATCGAGGTCCTGAACCGAAGTCCGGATGCACACGTCACAAATCATCCTCATAATAACATCATAGGTGCATCATCATTCATCGTTATTGCACCCCAAAATTTGACCAACCAATTATCACATTTGGCTTATGTTTCGACTCATTTTGCCTGTTGCATTTACATACCGCATACACTGCATTTTTTTAGTCAGATTGACTTTATCGGGATTACAACCTTCTCCTGGCGTTTCAGGCATTTCAGGCCAGTCCGAATACGGGGATTTATTTTGAGAATTTGTGCTCGTCTCGGTGTTTTCACCTCTTGCTGTTGTTTTGAGGACATTTCGGTGTCCGGTTTTTACCGTTTATTTCGCCGTATTCGCGTATTTTTTTCTAATCGATTTAATTGGCTTTATTGCATTTTTAGATTTTTTCTCTTATTTTCTAGATTTTTAAAGAGATTTTAATTGTTTTTTTTCTAGATTTGAAATTGATTTTAAAGGGTTTCTATTTCTTTTTAGATTTTAAATAGATATTAGATGTGTTTTTAAATAGTTTTAATAGGATAATTGTTTTTCTAGATTTGAAATAGATTTTAAATAAGTTTTAGATTTAATTTCTTTTTTTAGAAATTATAGATTTAATTCATTTTTTAGATATTAATGGAATTTGTTTAGATATAATAGGTTTTATTAATAGGGTTAATTTTCTTCTAGATTTGTTTTGTTTAGAGTTTAATAGATGTTAAGTTCTTTATTAATCATTTTTAATTGTCTTAATTGGCAGTTTTTTACTTAGCATTAATTTCCGGTTAGTTTAATCATCATTTTAATCATCATTAAGCAATTAATCAGATTTTAATTGAGTTTGTCAAATTGCAATTTTCGGTGGGCCAGATGTCCCAATTTTGGAGGCCCACCAGTCCAAGTCTTGCCACATGTCACTATAAGACGCAGCCACATGCTTCACTCTCTCTCTACCACCTCACTCCCATGCGCCACCTCACTACCTGCATGGCTGACACGCCACCTCACACGTGTCCGCCTCACACTTCCCCCTCTGCATGCAAAGCTCCACCTGTCCTCCACCCTCACCCCTCACCGGCCGGCCATGCAGCCGCCGCCGGGACCACCGCAACGGTCGTCAGAATCAACAACTATCTCCGGAAACAACAGTTTTCGCCGGGAAACTGCAACTCTCCACCATCAGATCTTCATTCCACTCGCAGGAGATTCATCATCACACATTCATCGTCCATTGAAGCTTTTTCCAGAATCACAAGAACACCTTCATCGATCGTTCATCAGGATCTTCAACCATTTTCTCAGAAAACTCCAAGAACGTTCATCCGTTTCAATGTGTTCTTCGTGAACTTCATCGTTCTCCAAGCCACTTTCTAGAAATCCAAGAAACTCCGCCATGAATGTTCATTTGTTCTTCCAAATCCGACCAAATCTTCCATGATCTTCAAGCGAGATTCATCATCCAACTGCTCAAGAACATTCAACCTCCGTCCAGATTTGCAGAAATCAACATGAAGAATCGTCATCCTTCAGATCTTCAAAAATGCAATCCGTAATAACCTCAACCATTCCAAAAAAATTTTCAAGAACCTTCTTCATCATTTGCTTTCCAGAACTTCAAGATCCCCAAGAACATTCATCGGTTCATCTTCCTCTCCAGATCCGCAGTAACAAAACGCCTCGAAGAACTTCTGATTTTCATCAATCTGCAATCATCATCCAGAGTCATCATTAGTCGTTGTTCTTACTAGATTCCAAGAACATCCAAGAGTTCTTCGTGAACGTTCATTCAACCTTCAAGCAATATTCATCAACGATCTAGATCTTATCTTCATCAAGTTCTTCATGGACGAATCTTCAACCTCCTCCGGGTTTTTGTTTAGCATGAAATAAGAAGGTTAGCGAAGCAAGGGGAAGAAGCGTAGGTTGAGACGGTGGAGGTTGAGGGAGCTGAACTGAGAAGGAAGTGGTTGATGGCGGCGGTGAGGGTGAGAGAGAAAGAAGCTAGGGTTTCAGATTGGTGTGAGAGAATGAGGAGAGGGAGGGTCACAGACTGGTTGTGTGCGTTGGGCCTAGGCCCAATGAATTATTGGAATGCACCTCCGTTCCAAGCGTGCACCCCCCGTCCCCTATTTTCCTTTTTTTTGGCTGTTTCGTTTTGGGCTGAACTCAAGCCCAACTGGCATTATTCTTGGACTGCACCTCCGTTTCACTATGCTGGCACCCAGTTTTTTATTATTATTTTTCTGGATTATTGTATTGTGGGCTAGGCCCTGTTTTTTCTGCTTTACCCCCAGTTTTCAGGATGTACCCCCCTCCCCTTTCAATTTTCAATTTCTCTTGTATTGGATGTGTGATTGTAATATTGTAGTTTTATTTTTGTATTTTCTTTTAGGGATTATTTTTATAGTTTAGCATATTATGCATATTTTTACTATAGATTTTTAATATAGAATTTATATTCTATTGTTTTTAGAATATTATAGAATATTGCATAGTATAGAACTTTCACTCTATTTTCTTATAGGATATTATTAGAGTTAGATAAAAAAATTTTTATGCTATTTTTCATATGCAATTTCCTTTTAATATTTCTTTAGAATATTTTCTATTAGAAATTGATTGCTAATATTTTAGGAGTAGCATTTTATTTCCATTTGTTAGTGGATTTCTCTCCTATTTTCTTTTCTATCCGATTTTATCTTCGATTTTATTCTTGGCTGGCCGTGTGGCATGATTCAATTGGAGAATGATTTCCGATATCATTTCTCTATCTTGTCTTTGACACGGATATCAATACGCTACCTCTTAGAGTTCGATTTCTCGTATAAGTCAAACCATGACGGTCTAAGTGTTACATTGGTCCTGATTCGAGCGTCATCATCAAGGATCCAGAGAGGAGATGATTGGAATGGAGCTTGTGCGCATGTCAGGAGCCAACAGAGCCGCTTCGTTCAACATCATCTTTCTTATTCAAGTTTTCAGGCAACCGTCGAGTGTTGTGAGTTGTATCGTTAGATACGTAGGAAATGGCATTTGAGGGGTTTCCTCTCAACCTTCTAGGATGTCTAGTATGGTACCCCTTGGGTGACATACGACGCATTCGCTCCTACGCCTTAGGGTCTTGCGTGTATGTCCCGAGTTCCTTCCCGTTTAGGCGTGTTAGGCCTGCTTCCTTTTTGTTCTCGCCCCCGTGCGACCGAAACCCTTTTCTCTCGCTTTCAGGCGATTGAGATCCCTTCCCTTGCCCCTGTGCAATCGAGACTTGCTTTCCTGTAGCGCCGAACTACGTTTGCTCTGATCTCTCGTGACAGACGAGAGTACGTAGGCATAGGATTCGATATCCTAGCGAGTTCCCTTCTCCTTTTTCCCCGTTTGCTATAGTTGGCTGAACTACAACTGCTCTGATTTCTCGTACCAGACGAGAATATGTAGGCATAGGATGCGATATCCTAGCGAGCACACTAACAACTAACGTCTCTGTTCTCTCGCTGCCGTGGGATCGAGACTTTCCCGCTGACGACTGATGTTCCTTTCTCTTGCCCGAGTGCAATCGAGACCAGACCGTAGTTCTAGAACCCGTAGATTCCCATACCTTTAAAACCCGACATACTACGTTCGTTCTACCGCAAACAGGTAACACCTAAGTCTCCGTCGAGCGAGCAGCATACACCTAACTGCTAGAACGCGTACGCTAGTATCGTCAATCCTTTCTCTCACCCCGTGTGATTGAGAACACCCTGTCTAGCCGTAGTTAGCCCGAACTATGCAAGCTCTGATCTTTCACGCCGTGTGAAAGTACGTAGGCACAAGACACGACGTCTGGGTGAGCAAATTCCCCTGTAGTTTCCCGAACTACGTTGACTCTGACTTTCCCATTGCACGAGGGAATACGTAGGCATAGAGCGCGATGCTCTATCGAGTCAGTTCTTTTCGTTTAGCTTTAGCAGCCATAGATAGATTGTTTTTCACCCGTAGACAACCAAACAAGCATGGATCCCATCGAGTACGATGGACGTGAGGGGTGTTAATACCTCCCCATTACATAACCGACTCCCGAATCCAGACAATGGTTGCGACGACCTTGTCTTATACCATTTCGTCAGGTTTTTCCGATCGTTTCCTTTCCCGTTCTGAGGGATAAATAACGAAAGGTGGCGACTCTTCTGTTTTTCCGGCCTCATTTTTCGCGGTAGCGACAGCTGGCGACTCTGCTGGGGACTGCGATAGTTTCCTAGGGATCCAACGTCCCCTATGCGAGTCAATCGAGGGATCCAACGTTCCGACGAGAGTCAATCCTAGCGCTTGTTTGCTTGTCTATGGGTGTTTATTTTTGTGTTGTATGTTGTATATTGATGTTTTTACATTTCCCGCACTTATTATCTGTTGCTATTATGCTGTTGTGGGAGGGGAGCTCTGATGAGTGAAAAGCCAGACCCAGGCTTGAGTGTACCTAGCATTAGTTGTGGAAATTAGTGGGTACGTGCTTGCTTTGCAGGCACTAGTGTCTCATGAAATCCACGCTCAGACGAGGTTCTCCCGATTTACTTCTTTTCCAGCCATTTGGGCTTGAGGGGTTGTTGGTTTGGAGGATTGTCGACTCTGGGGACCGATCACTTGTGATTCAGCCGAGTGTGGTCGCTTCAAGAGATGATGATGCCACACCTTCTGGGTATCGTATCATCATTCTTGAAAGTCTGTGATGCTGATGACCGCATAGGATGCCGAACCTATATCATTTTAGGTCCATACCCGTGAATGGAAGGGTTTTTGCAGGAAACTTGACTTCCAGCCTACCTGGTATTTTAGTTTTCTCTCATCAGAGCGAGCTTATCCCGTCAGCAGCGTAACAATATTCAGAGCTTTGTGGGGGCTGTGTTCCCGTGTTTGTTGCATTTTGCATTGCATTTCATGTGCATTTCATGCTTGCATATCCATCCTCGGCTGGAACAGAGAGCTTACCAGTCTTTTGTCCAACTCGCAGTTGACTTCCCGGCATTCGCATTGGACTTGAGTTAGTTTCTGGAAGGATCATGAACTCCGAAGAGCAAAATCAGTTTGTTACCGGGGCCGAGTTTGAATTGTTGAAAAACTAGTTGAGTCAGTTCATGGAAGCCATAACAACCATGACTAGAGGAGAGAACAACATTCAGAGAACTCCGGTGAACAATGTCGCTCAGCCTGTGCAAACCCCTGTCAGAGGACCACCTTCTCTCGATGATACCGAGTATCAAGGTTTCACTTTCTCCACGCCAGATTCTCCAAGGATTGTTCCTTCTCCATGGATTGTCCCACATCCAAGAGTTTCTCCGAAGGTTAATGCTGAGAACCCGAGGGCTGTTGAGGATGAGAGAAGACTTCAACTGTTGGAAGATCAGATGGCTGCCTTGATAAATAAGAATACTCTCGACCTGAATGCTGCGAGCATGTGTTTGGTGCCAGGCCTTGTGTTGCCTCCGAAGTTCAAGATGCCCAATCTTGAGAAATACAAAGGGGATGGTTGTCCGAAGCTACATTTGGTTATGTTCTGCAGAAGAATGACTTCATATATCGCCAATGATAAGCTTATGATTCACTCTTTCTAGGATAGTTTGATCGGGGCATCTTTTGATTGGTACATGTAGTTGAAGAGTGATAGTATCAAATCATGGTCGGATTTAGCCAATGCCTTCGTGAAGCAGTACAACTACAATCTGGATATGACTCCTAGTCGCGTGCATTTGCAAGAATTATCTCAGGCGGAGAACGAATCCTTTAGAGGGTATGTGCAGTGATGGAGAGAATTGGATGCTCGTGTTCAACCACCGCTTGTGGAGAGAGAAATGGTCGACCTTTTCGTGGGTACTCTGAAGGGCCGTTACTATGACACATTGTTCAGTTGTGGAAATGCAAGCTTTGCGGACTTGATAAGAGTAGGAGAACGTGTTGAGAGCGGAATCAAGAGCGGAAAGATTCAAGACATTCCTTATACTGCAGTCTATGAAGATGAATCAATTGCCAGTTCTCAAGAAGAATGGGAGAAAGAAAGTGATGTCATCCCGGAATCTCCCGTACCTCAGATTCAGTATCCAGACACTTCGAGTGCTCAGAGTCAGCAACCGGTTGGGTCTATATGTCAGATATCTGTTACCCGCCAGAGTCAACAATCATATCATCGTCAACAGCGTCAACGCGCCCGACAAAGACCAAGGAAACTTGAAAGGCAGTTTACTCAGCTACCGGTGTCATACAGTCAGTTGCTGCCGGATTTGGTCAAAAGTGGGCTGATAGTGTCGAAGGAGACCGATCCAATGATCCCGCCTTACCCTCCGGGTTTTGATGCCAACGCTCGCTGTGAGTACCATGTTGGGGCACAAGGGCATTCAACAGATGACTGTAAGGTGCTTCGAAGCCAGATTCAGGCCTTGCTGGATTCCAACAAGATATCTGTCACGCCTCAGGGTGTCGACCTTCCTTTATCCAACCAAGTGGGTGAATCAGTTCAGGTTATGGGAGAGTTCACTGAAAGCAGATGTTCAAAAGAGTATCAGGATGACTGCAACGGTCAATTCTGAAGATGAATGGCTCAACAGCAAATCAAGTTCGAAAAGCCCGGTTCCCAGAAACTGGCAATCCTTGTTTTATCATGTCATTTCTTTGCATTTGTAGTTTCTTTTCTGTTAAAGCGCAAATTGCATTCGTAAAACTTGTATGGTTTTCAATTGATATGGATAATGAAATGAATATGCATGTTTTGATTTAATCCAGTCGTGTTCACTCAATTTTTACAGATATCCAATGCTTGGTTAAGCGGAATTTGGGGAGGATGACGAAGTTTAAAGACGCGCAAGCTTCCGAGTGTATGCTTTTGAAAATAAAACCTGCTGATGATGTACAAGCATTGTTTTAAATCCCTAAACACCGGAGTTATAAGGAAGATAATCCCTTGTCAACCCCTTTGAGCCTAGTAGTAGGAGTTCTTTCGGAACACGAAAAACACTCAATCTTAACCCGGGGCAGGGTAGGTGTTAGCTAATTTGACTGAGCGTCCAAATTGCAGAAAGGAGTGTCCGTTCGAGGATCAATCACACCTCTAGAGGTCGTGCCTAAAAAACCACAGTGGTTAAGCGTAAGGAGTGAAGCAGTCACATTATTCCCCAAAGAGTCAGACAACCAGTGTCACACGACTTGTTCAAAGGAAAAAAAGGAAAGAAAAGAATCAAAGGCCCGCTAAGTCAAAAATTTGAAAGAAAATGACTTAGGAAAAAATAAGGGCATCCCGCTGGACTTGAAAATCAAAAGAAACTCAAAAGAGTCAGTCTAGGAAAAAGTTAGGGAAAGAAAAATAAAAATGAAAAGGATCACAAAAGAAAAATCCTCAAACGAAATACAAGTCGTGTGACCCCAAGTGTCAAAGACGAAAAGTGAGTGGCTGTCACTCCAGAAACTCATGGTTTCTCGAACTATCACTCCTAATTTCCAACCTTTAAGAGGTAAACGCTAAGGTCGAACTAGCCGAACATAGGATTGGAGAACATCAAGGAGAATGGGTGGGTTAAAATAAACTTTGAGCCTTTATCCTTTCCTTTCAAAACTGTGAACCTGAGCACGTTACAACCTTCAAAAGTCCTAATTGAAGCAGGTTTGTTTCGAAGGCATACTTCGGTAAAGATCGCATCGAAACTGACTCCTAAAAGGATTCTTCTTACCATGTTGGTACTGATGTTAATATTCTTGATAAATGATTTGTGCATTATATACCATAAACTGTTTTTCCTTTTCCAGTAAACAGATTGGATGTCAAAACTGTCATATGCATTGCATTAATATATCATTTATGCAGAACAACTTGTTTTACTTTCGAGTAAGCGCTTGACAATAGGAAAGTTTCCTACAGTGGAAAGTCTGATCATGATAGAATGCAGAACGCCCGAATACTCCGTGGACCGGGGCAAGCTATATCAAGTACTCCCTAGTGATGTCAGCCATCCGAAGTCAGGTATTTCGAAACAGTCAGGTCGAGATTTGATGAATCTCTCGAGGACAACCAGTGTATCTCCCTGCAGATCAGCCAATCAGGGGCAAAGTCATTACAGACAGGGGCAGGCCACTCTAAGAAAAGTGCAGAAGTTGTTTCTTGCCCGAGGGGCATTTGACCCGAAGCATCTCTCCGAGGTTCAGAGTGCTGGGGCAGTTCATATCAGACCATCAGGGTACAGATTTTCAGATTTCCTTTAGAGGAATATCCCCACAGGGATCCTGCAGACTAGGGCATATCAGAAGCGAAAGAATTGTTCCTCTCCGTGTTATCAGAGCTACTCAAGCAGGTTCAGCCAATCTTCAAGTTTGAGACGAATGTCGGGAAGTCGTGTTATCATCTTTTGACTCTTCAACCAGAAGCCGTGGATTCAGACAGGATGTTGTCCAGCGTCAGTCATACCTGACCCACCACGGATAGCCTAAAGCCCAATCCCTATTGGAAATTGTCAGGAAGCCCAATCCTTATTGGCGCGCCATTCCTAAAAGCCCAATCCATATTGGCAATCATCGTGAGGCCCAATCCGTGTTGGCACATCAGTTTCAAAATCCAACCTTCATTGGTATGCAGGAAGACTCCGTCTGTTTTCCCCAGCAAAAGTCCAATTTACATTGGCACGTGTAAGCTATCCCCGGGGAAGTTCAATCATACTTAGCACATTTGGTTATCCCCAGCGGAGTCAGTTCACCTTTCCAGCATTTATTTTGCTGGAATAATTCTGTGATACCCGGTTATCCCCGGCGAAGTTGGCTTTGTCTTCAGCATTTATTTTGCTGAAGCGGTTCCGTATCCAGTTTCTCCAGCAGCGGAGTTGGCTTCACCTTTCCAGCATTTATTTTGCTGGAATGGTCCTTCTGTGTACAACTTTTCTCCAGCAGCCGGAGCCTGCATTTGCATCTTGCATATGTCATCATATTTGCATCACATTTGCATTTCATCGCCAAATGCGTGACATTCCATCTTATATGGAGCATTACGCCATAGAAAAATTCAAACATACGCACATGCATATGAAGCATAAGCCAATTTTTCTATCAGCCTTCTGTGGCAACGTGAAGCACTCTGTAATCAGTTCAGGGGCAATTACCCAGCAGCTTTGTTCAGATAGTTCTGTGGTTTGTTTGATTCTCAGATCATACGACAGTTATGCTTTGTCTATCAATCATCTGATGACGACAGACTGTTCTTCCCGTTAGTTCATATTGACGATGTGTTCCCCCAGCAGATATTTTCTCCGTATATCTTTAGACGTCGTGAGTTTGGATATGATTTTCCCCGTCTATCTTTAGACGTCGTGAGTTTGAGCAGATATTTTCTCCGTCTATCTTTAGACGTTGTGAGTTTGAGCAAGATATTTTCTCCGTCTATCTTTAGACGTCGTGAGTTTGGATATGATTTTCTCCGTCTATCTTTAGACGTTGTGAGTTTGGGTATGATTTTCTCTCCGTCTATCTTTAGACGTTGAGAGGTTTCAAGGCGATCTTTCAGTTATTGGCTTTCTTTCTGTTTATTGGATGAGATGACATTTCAAGAGGGTTTTTCCTGACCGTCGATCCTTGTTGACGTCGAGGCTCTTTGAAGAATGTTCAGTTTTCCTATTTGTTGATCCTTATCGACGACATGGCTTTTTGAAGGTGGTTTTCTTCCTGTCAATCCTTATTGATGATGTGACCCCTTTGAAGATATTGTTCTTTCCATCAACTCCTATGGACGAAAGGATTCTGAAATTTGATGGGTAGTGTCGCAGTTTATATGGTTTTCTTTCCGCTAGTTCTCACTGACGATGTGGTTCTTCGGACAAGGTTTTCCTCTCATCTACCATTAGACGATGCGAGATTTGGATATTTTCCTCTCGTCTATCATTAGACGATGCGAGGTTTGGCTATGATTTTCCTCTCGTCTATCATTAGATGATGCGAGATTTGAATATGGTTTTCCTCTCGTCTATCATTAGACGATGCGAGATCAAAATTGTTTTTCCTCCTGTCTACCATTAGATAGTGTGAGCCTTCGGGATGGTACCCTTCCGTCTATCAGTAGACGATGTGAATACGGATATTGTTCTCCTTCGGGATGGTGTCTTTCCGTCTTCCTTTAGAAGATGTGAGTATTTCTCTTCCCGTTTATCATTAGACGACGTGAGAGGATCAAGTTCATGTTGATCCAACCTTAGGGTTTGTTATCTGTGGCGTCACACAGATAACTGGCGCTAAAGTCAGGTTCTTTGTCCGATAATTGATCAGTTTGTTGCTGTGACAACTGGATTCGGTTTTCTGGATATTTGTTCCCCAAGCAATTTGTGCAGTTTATTTCTGCAGGTTGGCAAATTTCTGGGTTTCTTTTGTATTCAACCGTCTTCTACCTTTGAATGTTTGAAAGTCGTTCGCTTCTCAACCCTTCAGGTCCAAGCCGTTTGAATAGGGGCAGCTGTTGCACCCCAAAATTTGACCAACCAATTATCGCATTTGGCTTATGTTTCAACTCATTTCGCCTGTTGCATTTACATACCGCATACATTGCATTTTTTTAGTCAGATTGACTTTATCGGGATTACAGCCTTCTCCTGGCATTTCAGGCATTTCAGGCCAGTCCGAATACGAGGATTTATTTTGAGAATTTGTGCTCGTCCCGGTGTTTTCATCTCTTGCTGTTGTTTTGAGGACATTTCGGTGTCCGGTTTTTACCGTTTATTTCACCGTATTCGCGTATTTTTTTCTAATCAATTTAATTGGCTTTATTGCATTTTTAGATTTTTTCTCTTAATTTCTAGATTTTTAAAGAGATTTTAATTGTTTTTTTCTAGATTTGAAATTGATTTTAAAGGGTTTCTATTTCTTTTTTAGATTTTAAATAGATATTAGATGTGTTTTTAAATAGTTTTAATAGGATAATTGTTTTTCTAGATTTGAAATAGATTTTAAATAAGTTTTTAGATTTAATTTCTTTTTAAAGAAATTATAGATTTAATTCATTTTTTTAGATGTTAATGGAATTTGTTTGGATATAATATGTTTTATTAATAGGGTTAATTTTCTTCTAGATTTGTTTTGTTTAGAGTTTAATAGATGTTAAGTTCTTTATTAATCATTTTTAATTGTCTTAATTGGCAGTTTTTTACTTAGCATTAATTTCCAGTTAGTTTAATCATCATTTTAATCATCACTAAGCAATTAATCAGATTTTAGTTGAGTTTGTCAAATTGCCATTTTCGGTGGGCCAGATGTCCCAATTTTGGAGGCCCACCAGTCCAAGTCTTGCCACATGTCACTATAAGACGCAACCACATGCTTCACTCTCGTTCTACCACCTCACTCCCATGCGCCACCTCACTACCTGCATGGCTGACACGCCACCTCACACGTGTCCGCCTCACACTTCCCCCTCTGCATGCAAAGCTCCGCTTGTCCTCCACCCTCACCCCTCACCGGCCGGCCATGCAGCCGCCGCCGGGACCACCGCAACGGTCGCTGGAATCAACAACTGTCGCTGGAAACAACAGTTTTTGTCGGGAAACTGCAACTCTCCACCATCAGATCTTCATTCCACTCGCCGGAGATTCATCATCACACATTCATCATCCATTGAAGCTTTTTCCAGAATCACAAGAACACCTTCATCGATCGTTCATCAGGATCTTCAACCGTTTTCTCAGAAAACTCCAAGAACGTTCATCCATTTCAATGTGTTCTTCGTGAACTTCATCGTTCTCCAAGCCACTTTCCAGAAATCCAAGAAACTCCGCCATGAATGTTCATTTGTTCTTCCAAATTCGTCCAGATCTTCCATGATCTTCAAGCGAGATTCATCATCCAACTGCTCAAGAACATTCAACCTCCGTCCAGATTTGCAGAAATCAACATGAAGAATCGTCATCCTTCAGATCTTCATAAAAGCAATCCGTAATAACCTCAACCATTCCAGAAAATTTTTCAAGAACCTTCTTCATCATCTGCTTTCCAGAACTTCAAGATCCCCAAGAACATTCATCGGTTCATCTTCCTCTCCAGATCCGCAGTAACAAAACGCCTCGAAGAACTTCTGATTTTCATCAATCTGCAATCATCATCCAGAGTCATCATTAGTCGTTGTTCTTACCAGATTACAAGAACATCCAAGAGTTCTTCGTGAACGTTCATTCAACCTTCAAGCAATATTCATCAACGATCTAGATCTTATCTTCATCAAGTTCTTCATGGACGAATCTTCAACCTCCTCCGGGTTTTTGTTTAGCATGAAATAAGAAGGTTAGCGAAGCAAGGGGAAGAAGCGTAGGTTGAGACGGTGGAGGTTGAGGGAGCTGAACTGAGAAGGAAGTGGTTGATGGCGGCGGTGAGGGTGAGAGAGAAAGAAGCTAGGGTTTCAGATTGGTGTGAGAGAATGAGGAGAGGGAGGGTCACAGACTGGTTGTGTGCGTTGGGCCTAGGCCCAATGAATTATTGGACTGCACCTCCGTTCCAAGCGTGCACCCCCCGTCCCCTATTTTCCTTTTTTTTGGCTGTTTCGTTTTGGGCTGAACTCAAGCCCAACTGGCATTATTCTTGGACTTCACCTCCGTTTCACTATGCTGGCACCCAGTTTTTTATTATTATTTTTCTGGATTATTGTATTGTGGGCTAGGCCCTGTTTTTTCTGCTTTACCCCCAGTTTTCAGGATGTACCCCCCTCCCCTTTCAATTTTCAATTTCTCTTGTATTGGATGTGTGATTGTAATATTGTAGTTTTATTTTTCTATTTTCTTTTAGGGATTATTTTTATAGTTTAGCATATTATGCATATTTTTACTATAGATTTTTAATATAGAATTTATATTCTATTGTTTTTAGAATATTATAGAATATTGCATAGTATAGAACTTTCACTCTATTTTCTTATAGGATATTATTAGAGTTAGATAAAAAAAATTTTATGCTATTTTTCATATGCAATTTCCTTTTAATATTTCTTTAGAATATTTTCTATTAGAAATTGATTGCTAATATTTTAGGAGTAGCATTTTATTTCCATTTGTTAGTGGATTTCTCTCCTATTTTCTTTTCTATCCGATTTTATCTTCGATTTTATTCTTGGCTGGCCGTGTGGCATGATTCAATTGGAGAATGATTTCCGATATCATTTCTCTATCTTGTCTTTGACACGGATATCAATACGCTACCTCTTAGAGTTCGATTTCTCGTATAAGTCGAACCATGACGGTCTAAGCGTTACATTGGTCCTGATTCGAGCGTCATCATCAAGGATCCAGAGAGGAGATGATTGGAATGGAGCTTGTGCGCATGTCAGGAGCCAACAGAGCCGCTTCGTTCAACATCATCTTTCTTATTCAAGTTTTCAGGCAACCGTCGAGTGTTGTGAGTTGTATCGTTAGATACGTAGGAAATGGCATTTGAGGGGTTTCCTCTCAATCTTTTAGGATATCTAGTATGGTACCCCTTGGGTGACATACGACGCATTCGCTCCTACGCCTTAGGGTCTTGCGTGTATGTCCCGAGTTCCTTCCCGTTTAGGCGTGTTAGGCCTGCTTCCTTTTTGTTCTCGCCCCCGTGCGACCGAAACCCTTTTCTCTCGCTTTCAGGAGATTGAGATCCCTTCTCTTACCCCTGTGCAATCGAGACTTGCTTTCCTATAGCGCCGAACTACGTTTGCTCTGATCTCTTGTGCCAGACGAGAGTATGTAGGCATAGGATGCGATATCCTAGCGAGTTCCCTTCTCCTTTTTCCCCGTTTGCTATAGTTGGCTGAACTACAACTGCTCTGATTTCTCGTACCAGACGAGAATATGTAGGCATAGGATGCGATATCCTAGCGAGCACACTAACAACTAACGTCTCTGTTCTCTCGCTGCCGTGCGATCGAGACTTTCCCGCTGACGACTGATGTTCCTTTCTCTTGCCCGAATGCAATCAAGACCAGACCATAGTTCTAGAACCCGTAGGTTCCCATACCTTTAAAACCCGACATACTACGTCCGTTCTACCACAAATAGGTAACGCCTAAGTCTCCGTCGAGCGAGCAGCATACACCTAACTGCTAGAACACGTACGCTAGTATCGTCAATCCTTTCTCTCACCCCGTGTGATCGAGAACACCCTGTCTAGCCGTAGTTAGCCCGAACTACGCAAGCTCTGATCTTTCACGCCGTGTGAAAGTACGTAGGCACAAGACGCGACGTCTTGGCGAGCAAATTCCCCTGTAGTTTCCCGAACTACGTTGACTCTGACTTTCCCATTGCACGAGGGAATACGTAGGCATAGAGCGCGATGCTCTATCGAGTCAGTTCTTTCCGTTTAGCTTTAGCAGCCTTAGATAGATTGTTTTTCACCCGTAGACAACCCAACAAGCATGGATCCCATCGAGTACGATGGATGTGAGGGGTGCTAATACCTCCCCCTTGCATAACCGACTCCCAGATCCAGACAATGGTTGCGACGACCTTATCTTATAACATTTCGTCAGGTTTTTCCGATTGTTTCCTTTCCCGTTCTGAGGGATAAATAACGAAAGTTGGCGACTCTTCTGTTTTACCGGCCTCGTTTTTCGCAGTAGCGACAATCATATTCATCATATACATCAAACGTCATAACTCATCAACATAGTCATCGTCATCACATAAATCGTCATATCTCACATAACGCATCATAATAATCATCATCATCACATAAATCATCATATCTCATGTTATCACATAATTCATCGTAGTAATCCTCATCATCACATAAATCATCATATCTCATCTTATCACATAAATCGTCATAATAATAATCATCATCATCACACATCATGGAAATCGTCATATAATCACGTATAAATCACATATTAGCTCATAGTCATCCTCATATTAGCCCATCATATTATAACATATTAATTCATAATACTGCCCCATATTATCTTCTATTAATTCATAATATTATCCCATATTCTCTCATATTAATTCCTAATATTATCCCATATTAACTCATATTAATTCATCAAATTACACTCGCGGTAATCCTCACATTATCGCCTATTAATAACATAATTCCTCACTGTCATACTCATGTTAACTCATCTCATAAATCTCAGAATCAAACATCACGGCATCGCTGCACACGATCAATTTCATGAAACTCTACTACCTTCGCTGGCATGCTCGCTAGGCGAGTCGGTATCGAGTCTTCGCTAGCATGCTCGCTAGGCGAGTCTTCGATGGCATGCTCGCTAGGCGAACAGTGCGATGACAACAAAACCTGTTACGACCAGAACTGATTCTTGCCCAAATACTCATACGATTCACTCACCCAATGCCCCCAAAACATTCCTAAATCATCCCTAAGGTCATACGGCGATAACGACACAAAATCTATGGTTTGTTAGGCCAACCTGGCAACATTTGCACTTCCTAAATCACTATTTCCCTGCAATTGCTCTGTGTGCATCAGAGCTACTCATATTTGAACATTCCTATTCCTACAGGGTCAAACATATAACAATCCAAGGTTTTGGCCACGAAGGCCTAAGGTTTCCCTTCTCATATCAATATTCAGTGTTACATACCACTAGTCATAATCTCAGAGTCGTACAGTCAATTTCCCTAATTCTCCCAAATCAACCCCAAAATACCTTAAATCATAAACCAACCATAAATACATCTAAAGGCATACATAGAAAATCATGAGCAACGATACTCCCCATACCTTAGTCGATTCGCAGCTTTCACGATTAACTTTGGGATCTTCTGCCTCCAACCTTTCCTTCAGAGCTCTGGTCACCAAACTTTCACGGTTAACACAAATGAATTCTAATTTCCCTTTAGAACTCAATTTTGCCAAACCTAGTCTTGGGCCTCACAAATTGGGCTTTTCCCTCATTACCCTTACTAACTCCTCCAAATGCCCAAATTACCCTTATTCCTCTTATATTTATTTTAATTCATAATAATATTAATAAATCCATATTACATACTATTATTCCAAAATAAATACTCCACAAAGCATAATTCCTCAATAATTCACCAAGCCACCGAAAAGCACCGAAATCGAATATTCTCAATTCAATCAATTAATTAAAATATTCTAATTAAAATTTGGGGTGTTACAACTCTCCCCCACTTAAAAGAATTTTCGCCCTCGAAAATTGCCTTAAGTAAACAGAGTCGGATACGACTCCCTCATCTGATCTTCACACTCCCAAATCCAACTTTCTCTAGTTGGTCCTCTAAAAACTACCTTTACTAAGGCAATTTCTTTACCTCAAAGTTGCTTCTCGTTCACTAATCCGAACTAGAAATATCTTAATAGTCAAATCATCTCTCACTTGTACATCATCTATCTGAATCAATGTACTTCTTCAACTTAGGCACATGAAACACATCATGCAATCTCACAAGCGACAGCGATAAAACAGTCTAACATGTTACTTCCCCCACGCTTCCGCTGCGCTATTCTGATACAGAACAACAAAGCACGGTGTGAGCTTTCGAGACTTCAAAGCTCAACCAACACTAGTTACCGACGTAACTCTCAAAACACGAGATCTTCCTCTTGAAATTCAAGTGTTTTCCCCCTCTTATCATGGTAACTCTTCTGACGACCCTGCGAAACATCCATCTTTCCTTGGGTCCTCTTGATCTTCTCAGTCGTTTCTTGCACAATCTCAGGTCCGAGTACAACACTCTCGCCTGACCCATATAAATACAAATGAGTCCTACACCTCATACCATGAAAAGTCTCATAAGGTGCCATTCCGATACTAGAATGGTACTATTATCGTAGGTAACCTTAACCAACGGTAACTAACTATCCCCCGATCCACCTTGATCCAACCCACAATCTCTCAACAAATCCTCTAAAGACTGGGTAGTTCTCTCTGTCTGTCCATCCGTCTACGGATGATAGGCAGAGTTCAACTTCAACATGATACCCAAAGCGTCTGCAAACTCTCCCAAAATCTCAATGTAAATCTCAGATTTCTATCAGGCACGATATTCGACGGTATCTCATACAACTTCACAACTTCCTCAGTATACATCTCAACTAGCTTCAACATAGAATGATTAATCCTCATTGGTATAAAATGAGCTGATCTAGTCAATCTATCCAAAATCACCCAAATTAAATCATATCCCTTCAAATTCTTCGGAAAACCTGACACAAAATCCATGGAAATACTATCCGATTTCCATTCTGGAATATTCAACGGTTGCATCAGACCCAACAGTCTCTGATGTTCAATCTTTGACTTCCGATAAGTTTAACCAGCATATACAAACTCAACCACTTCTCTTTTCATCTATGGCCACCAAAATAATTTCCTCAAATCCGGTTACATTTCCATAGCACCGGGATGGATACTCCATCTACCTCAATGTCCTTCTTCAAGAATACTCTTATTCCACTCAATAATATCTATAACACAAACTCTATCACGATATCTCATGATACCATTTCCATTAACCCGAAAAGCAATTTGATCCATCAAATTCAACCGATCTACTAACTCAAATCAGATTTCTGACCTTCTATAATTCCATTAAGAATCCCACTAGTAAGCTCCAACATACTAAGCCTACCTCCATAAGAAGTTTCTTCACAAACCAAACTCATATCACGAAATTGCTCAATAAGTTCTAACTCTTTTACCATCGACATCAGCATATGCAAAGAATCCCAAATCAATGCATTAGCTACCGTGTCCGCTTTACCCAAATGGTAATTCAACCCAAAGCCATCAGCCTTCTGAAGCCCTATGCCAATCGGGCACTCAATTTGTGAGTTATGGTGGAAACACGAACCGCACTTTCTGCACTTACTACAAAATACAAACATGGTCCATCAATAAATAACTTAATTCATGCCACTACTTCACCATCACATAGATCATTGAAATAGCTTTCCAACGCTTTGAACCGTGTGTCATTTTGAGTTACGGTTCTCCCGTTACGACAAAAATACGAAAACAACATCCTTCTGTCCCATGACATTTTCGCCTGGCGAACACAGAGGCGAGCGGCCAATTTCTCCTGGAGCTGTTCGCTAGGCAAAGGATATTGCTCGCCTAGTGAACCTGATAGTCCGAAATTCTATTTTTGATCGTTAATTGACTTTCGGGTGTCCGATTTCGATTCCATAAAAATCTGTGATCTCGAAATTCAACGTACAACAATAATTTCACACTTAGGAAGCCATTCAACATGTCTTCAACTTTTGAAATAATTAAAGGCCTAAATATACCAATATTGCATTCCACATCTGACTTTCTCTACTAATCACCAGAAGTCACTGTCCCCTTTAATATACTCGACCTCACCATTTGTTGCTATAGCACACACACTAGACACAAGTCTCAAAGCCACTCAATCAATTTAATTCTTTGACCATCCAAACAGACATATAATATAGAGCTCTCAATATCAGACTAGTTTCTGTAACTAAGTCGATCGCAACTCCACTTCACGTTTTGGCTGTATATCACTATCTCGTCAGGACAACTTCCAGACACCCACAATTAATCGGCAAACCACAAACTTCTCCACTTTTATTAACACTCAGAGTCTCCATCAAAATAAACCTCTCAGCTCCATCCTGCATCGACTCATCAAAACAATTCGTAAGCACTTAGCTTAACTAAAAACAATTCACTGCACACGCCATCTAAGCTTGCAAGACACGTCTATTCCATCCAACATAACCTTGAAGGTGAGAAAATACTTAGAAGGGGGGTTGAATAAGTATGACAGAAAATAATCAAAGATAAAAACTCAAGTATTTTTATCCTGGTTCGTTGAACTCAACTACTCCAGTCCACCCTTTTCAAGAGTGATTTGCCTTTCTCAACAAGGACTTAATCCACTATTCAAATCAACTGATTACAAATAGCAACACCTAAGAACAACTGTTCTTAGTCTTCTCAAGAGCTACTGATCTAACCTAGATCCTCTTAAGGAAAACTTCCTTTACAAATTAATGTAATACAATGTAAGAGTAATAAAATGCTTCTATGAAAGCTATAAACACAACTGTGTTATTTCTCGAAGTTTAGAACAAAGTATGAACTATAAAGAATATGAGAGCTTGAGAGTTTCTTCGCTTGAGAATAAGTTTGTCAAAATTCGTCCCTGAAGAAAGTGCTATGATATCCTTTATATAGCCACTTGAATATTGGAGAGAATATAATACCGTTGGAGAAGATATTTCCAATATCAAATAGTACTGTCCTTTGTACTATTGCAGCAGAGAGACGGCGCACAAAATGTGGGTGTAGCAATTGTCTGCTGAGCTGTGAATTTACCATATATGGAATGTATCAGAGGAATAATATTCTTGCAGAGATTTATGTCTATCCCAATTAAGGAAAGATTTGCTGGCATATTCCAACGGATATATTAAAATAATCTTCTTCAAATAATTCTTCAGATAGTTCAGATCAACAATCAATATCAGAGTCTTCAGTCTTCAGAATCTTCTGGAAACTTCAGAGCCTAAGATGTTCTTCAGATGTTGCTGAATCAGAGTCTGGTTCAGCTGTGTGCTTGAAGCGTAACATGCTCTTAGATCAGAGTCTTCACTCAGATCAGAGTCTTCTCTCATTCAGAGTCTCTTCACTCAGAGTCTTCTTTCATTCATATTCTTGATAATATATGCAGCGTGTTGTATCTTCAGAATCTTGATGACTAAGCTCTTATACTTCAGATTCTTCTAATCTTCAGATGCTCTTGAGCCATTCAGAATTTATTGTACACATCAAATTTGCTCTTTAAGATTAAAATCTTTTGTGCCTGTAGAAAACAGTTTAGAACAAATTTAGAGAGTATAATTCTTGTATACAAATTATCATTAATGTTATCATCAAAACATAGAGATATTACTAAGACACAATCTGTGCTCTTACAATCTCCCCCTTTTTGATGATGACAAAACATGAGAAATTTGTTCAATAAAAATATGAATTAAAATTACTCCCCCTGAGATTAACAATCTCCCCCTGAAATGAATACTCTAATGGAATTAGATACTTCCCTTTCTGGTTGAGTACATTTCAGATTCAGAGCCTGATTGAAGCCTGGTTGACATATGTTTGACTTCTAGAGTCAAAGCTTGATGCCATATTAAAGCTTGATGCCAGATGAACAACTTCAGAACACCTGGTTGTTTATCTTGCCATTTCCTGTCTTGAGTTATCTTTTAGATCATAGTACTCAAGGTTAGATATCAGAGTCTGGTCTACTCAGATTTAGCTATTTTTGATCAGGTTCTGAAAAGATAGATCTCAGGAAAAACTTCAATGAAATTTGTCAGATTTTTTAATAATATCTGGGACACTTAAATTCAAAGAATGTTAGTAACATGTCTGACTTAGTTCAGATAATTGCTTATAGATTTGAACAATCAGATTCTATTTTGTTTCTCCCCCTTTTTGTCATAATCAAAAAGAATTTTAAAAGACAGTAAAGATGCAGAAGAAACACATATCCAGATAAGCAAAAAGATCATTGTCATTAAGTCAAGAGAACATCCAGATTCAGATAAAAGCATACAAAACATATCAGAAGAAAATCAAAACAAAGCAAAACATGAAAAACTTGTGCAAAACATCAAGTAGGTTTAGCAGATGAGGCTTGTTGAGAAGCAATGAGTTGCAGCAGTGCTGTAATCCTTTCTGAATTTTCATCTTGCTTAGCCATCCAAGTTTTCATTTCTTTATTTGTTTTCTTTTGATCAACCATAAAATCCTTAAGTTCTTTGACATCCTTCTGAAGATCTGTAGATTCTGAAACAGTAGATTCTGAAACAGGCTGAGTAACATCAGGTGCAGGAATTTCTGGAGGTGGAGGAGCTTCTAGAAGAAGAATAGGAGGAGTGTTTCTCTTAATCCGTTTTTGATAAGCAGCAAACCTTACTTTTGACAATCTAAGACATTGAGTCCTGATTTTCAAAGCCTCCCTATTCAGTCTGTAAAGATATTTCTTCCAAACAGCGTCAGCAGCCTCTTTGTCCATAGTAGTCATGCAAACATCCATAATGTCAGCAAAGTCTGAGACATTATCCTTATCAAAATCTCTTAACAGAGTATAAACACGTGATCCCAATTCTGCTTCATCAGGGATTCTGGGTTTTCTTGGTTGGGTTAGTTGTGTTTGTGGTGTTTGTTCAGAAGGTTGAGGTTGTGAAGATGGATGTTCAGATGTTTGTGGTTCAGAAGGTTGAGGATTGATTTGTGGTTCAGATGTTGGTTGGTTGGTTTGTGGTTCAGATGTTTGTTGGTCAGAATGTTGTGGTTGAGGTATTGAGGGAATTGGTTGGGTTTCTGTTGGTTGTGGAGTGTTTTGGATTTCAAGAGGTTGTGGAGTGAGAGTTTGAGTTGGGGAATTTTGTGGAGAAGGTGGATGTTCAGAAGTTGGAGATTTAAACAGCTGTTTCCAAACACTCTCAGAACGAGGTTGTTTGAGATCATTCAAGCATTCATTAATGTAGCCAGATGATTCATCATCAGATGATGCATCAGAGTGGTTAGATTTTTCAGAAGTTGAAGATAAATTGACAGACTGGTTTAAAGGTGTGACATCTAATATCTCATCAGGATCAATGAGATATTCAGGTTGGTCAGAGTGTTCAGGGTGAACATCCTCTGGAATGGTATATTCTGGGATAGTGTTTTGTGGTTGTGGTGTTGTTTGTTGAGTTTGTTGTGGAATTTCTGTATGTATGTTTGTTGGTTGCTTGGATTGTGGTGTATGAGGGGGGGACAGAAGATGGTTTAGAGATAAAAGTTTTAGAAGGTCTGGATCTTCTAAATCTAAGTGGGGAGTCAGAGGGTGTGGGGGTATCAGAATGATGAACAGGATTAGAATCAGTGTTAAATACCTGTTTCAGAGTATCTCTAATTTCTTCAAAAGTTGCTGCAGGAGGATTTGGTTGAACCTTCTTCAGCTTCTTCCTTTTCTTCTTCTTTTCAGCATCTGAATGCTTCCTTTTCTTCTGATGACCTTCACTATCAATTTTTCTCTTACGTCTTCTTTCCCTTGTCAAATCAGGAAGAACTTGGCCTTCCTTCTGCAAAAGATTGGCAGGAATCTCATCACCATCTCTTAGGCAGCGAGCAACATACTCAGCAATAATTTCTCTAGGTTCATCTGAGGTGAATAAAGGAAAATCCTTAACAGGAATCCTTCTTCCCCTAACTTCTTCAGAGTTAGTTTTCCTTGGTTTCTCAGATAAATCATCAACCAGTTTCATCCTTCTCAAAGTTAAACCGTTTATTTCAGAGCCAATGATATAAGTCAGATCTTCTGTTAACCCAGCCTCTTGCAGATGCGCCACAAGTTGGTTTTCTATCAGAATATCTGAAATCAGCCTTCCCATAGGGATCCATGTTCTGACTTTTCCAGATTTATCTCTGGCTGTTTCCCTTGTTTCCTTGACGTGAGACACCAGATGATTAAACAACAAATATGGAAGATCAATCTGAATGTTTTGGTGTAAACAATACATGAAGTAAAGTTGTTCAGCATTAACATGATCAGAAGAGTTTGAAGAGGGTCTGTGAAAGATGGTGCTCATGAAAATCTTAGCCCATATCTTGTAAGTGGGTTTCAAGAACTTAACCTTCTTACAAGGTTCACCAGTAGTACAGATTTCTTGACATACATCTTTCAGGTCTTCACGCGCAGAAGACAGAGAGGTTACTCCATCAGTTGCCTTAAAACCTATGAGTTTCCTTATCAGGTTTTCAGTGATAACTATCTTTTTTCCCAGCACAGAGGAGTGAATGAACTTTGGAGTAGCATATGCATGGATCCAGAACTCCTTCACTAACGTTGGATACACAGGACCCATAAGCCTGTCAAAGTAACCGTCCCAGCCTTGTGCTTTGATTGAAGAAATCAGATCAAACCCATTTTCAGCAAGATCTTCTAAGTCCACGAAACTTTCACACAGAACTTCTAGTGAATCAACAGCAGTTAGGAGAGTGCGTACTAGTTCTTTGAAAGTGGTAGCATTCTTGGTAGTAACAGCGTTTGAAGTAGATGCCATTGTTGACGATGATGAAGAAGATGAAGGTTTCTGAGTTCTTTTAGGGTTTGCAAAGAGAGAGAACAACAAACAAAAGCGCATATGTGTTTGAGAATGTGAAAAGTGTGAATGTGTTATGAGAATGGTTTATATAGACAAATAAAGCAAGCATGGGAAACACAACAGACACACATAGGACACATACGCATGTTTGCATTAAATGAAAAGTAATCATTTTTAATTATGATATGACATTTGGGGGAAAATCAAGACAGATTGAGATTTTCAAAGCAATACCTTAAACGTCATAATCAGTAGGTGTACTCCATCTTTTCAGATTCTGAGTGACACGTGTTTGCTTGCATGTGATTCTATAACTCTTAAGAAATGAAACGTTTTCAACTTTCAGATCCTCTGAGATGGTCAGTTCAGAGTTTCACACAAAAAAAATAATTCACAGATAAATTAAACAAGCAAGACAGATGAAATACTTCAGAGTGTTAAACACTTAGCATCTGAGAAGTTGACTCTGAGAAATATTACTCTAGACAAAAATCCATACAAATATTTTTCAGAATAAACTTAAACCTATCTTCAGCAAGGGGTTTTGTGAAAATATCTGCCCATTGATGATCTATATCAACAAAGGCTAAATTTATTACACCCTTCTGAACATAGTCTCTGATGAAATGATGTTTAATCTCTATATGTTTGGCCTTAGAGTGTAAAATTGGATTTTTAGATAAACATATAGCAGAAGTATTATCACAGAAGATAGAAAGATTACTCTCATAGATTTGATAATCTTCTAGTTGACTCTTCATCCAGAGCATCTGAGTGGAACATCCAGCAGCAGCAATGTATTCTGCCTCTGTGGTTGATAGTGCAATTGTTGGTTGCTTCTTGCTGTACCACGAGATCAGATGACTTCCAAGAAACTGACAGCTTCCAGAAGTACTTTTGCGCTCAACTCTATCTCCAGCATAGTCAGCATCACAGAATCCAACTAGTGAATATTCGTCAGATTTTCTGTAACACAAACCAACATTAGCAGTACCTTTCAGATACCTTAGAATCCTCTTAACAGCAGTTAAGTGTGATTCTCTAGGATCTGATTGGAATCTAGCACATAAACAAACACTAAACAGAATGTCTGGTCTAGAAGCAGTCAAATAAAGAAGAGATCCTATCATACCTCTGTAGAGTTTCTGATCTACCTTCTTACTTACCTCTTCCTTACCTAGAGTGCTTGTAGGATGCATTGGAGTCTTTGCCATTTTGCTATCCAGCATGTTAAACTTCTTCAGAAGCTCTTTAACATACTTGGTCTGATGTATGTAGGTGCACTCTGGAGTCTGATTTACTTGGATTCCCAGAAAGAATCTCAATTCTCCCATCATGCTCATCTCAAATTCTGCCTGCATACATTTAGCAAACTCCTTTCCAAGCATAATATTTGTTGATCCAAAAATAATATCATCTACATAAATTTGACAAATCAACAAATCTTTCTTAATGGTTTTACAAAATAGTGTGGTATCCACTTTTCCTCTGATGAAATTTTTCTTCAGAAGAAAATTACTCAACCTCTCATACCAAGCTCTGGGAGCTTGTTTTAGTCCATAAAGAGATTTTTTCAGTTTGTAAACATGATCTGGAAAATTTTCATTTTCAAAACCAGGAGGTTGGTGGACATACACTTCCTCTTCTATAATTCCATTAAGAAAAGCACTTTTAACATCCATCTGATAAAGAGTGATGTTATGTTGTGCAGCAAATGAAATAAGCAAGCGTATAGACTCTAACCTTGCAACAGGAGCATATGTTTCTGTGTAGTCTATGCCTTCTTGTTGACTGTAGCCTTGAGCAACCAGTCTTGCTTTGTTCCTTTCAACTTCTCCTTTCTCATTAAGTTTATTTCTGAAAACCCATTTTGTTCCAATGACATTGAAACCTTTAGGTCTTGGAACCAGATCCCAGACTTCATTCCTTGTGAATTGATTCAGCTCCTCTTGCATAGCTAAAATCCATTCATTATCTTCCAGAGCCTCATCAACAGATGTTGGTTCTATAATTGACACTAAGCCACAGAAGGAAGATTCAGAAGTTCTGAGAAATGCTCTTGTCCTTATTGGATCATCTTTCTTTCCAATTATCACATCCTCTGGATGAGAAGCTTTCATTCTGGAAGAAGATCCTCTGACTGTTGGTCTTTCAGAAATATGCAGATTGTCAAGTTGGGAAGTTAGAGGCGTAGCATCTGGGTTTGCTTCAGAGTCTTTGTCTTCAGTCTTGTCTGCCTCTGAGCCTTCAGAGTCTGTGAGAATAACTTCTCTATCTGCAGAACTTTCAACTTGCTTTGGCTTTTCAGAGCCAAGCTTATCATCAAATCTAACATGAATAGATTCTTCCACAATCTGTGTTTCAGTATTGAATACTCTGTAGCCTTTAGAGCGTTCAGAATAACCAAGCATGAAACACTTCTGTGCTTTGGAATCAAACTTGTTCAGATGATCTTTAGTGTTAAGCATATAACAAATACATCCAAATGGATGAAAATAAGCAATGTTGGGCTTTCTGTTTCTCCACAATTCATAGGGAGTCTTTTCCAGAAGAGGTCTTACAGACACTCTGTTCTGAATATAACATGCTGTATTTATTGCTTCTGCCCAAAAGTATTTTGCCAGATTTGTCTCGTTGATCATGGTTCTGGCCATTTCTTGCAATGTTCTATTTTTCCTCTCTACAACTCCATTTTGTTGTGGAGTTCTAGGACAGGAGAAATCATGTGCAATTCCTTTTTCAGAAAAATATTTTTCAAAATATTTGTTTTCAAATTCACCACCATGATCACTTCTGACTTTAATAATTTTGCATTCTTTTTCAGTCTGGACTTGATTGCAGAAGTCAATGAACACAGAATGAGACTCATCCTTGTGTTTTAGAAACTTTACCCATGTCCATCTGCTGTAGTCATCTACAATGACTAACCCATACTTCTTGCCTCTGATGGATGCAGTTTTCACTGGTCCAAACAGATCAATATGAAGTAATTCCAATAGTCTAGAAGTGGAAACAACATTTTTTGGTTTAAAATGAGATTTTGAAAATTTACCCTTTTGACATGCGCCACACAGAGCATCTGAATTGAACTTCAGATTAGGGAGTCCTCTGACCAGATTGAGTTTATTAATCTGAGATATACGTCTCATATTAATATGTCCCAATCTTCTATGCCAGACCCATTGCTCATCATTCACAGATAAAAGGCATTTTACATTTTGAACTTTAAGTTCTGAAAGGTTAATTTTGTAAATGTTGTTTTTCCTCTTTCCACTGAATAGGATTGAACCATTCTTTTGACATACAGCTTTGCAACATTTTTGATTAAAGATGATATCATAACCATTGTCACTTAATTGACTTATGGACAATAGATTATGTTTCAATCCTTCAACTAACAGAACATTAGAAATAGAGGGTAGGTTACCATTACCTATTGTACCAGAGCCAATGATCTTGCCCTTCTGGTTCCCTCCAAATTTCACGTCCCCTCCAGATCTAAGTTCCAGGCTTTGGAACATAGACCTTTCGCCCGTCATATGTCGTGAGCATCCAGAGTCCAGGTACCATGATTGGTGTCTGGATTTTGCTGCTAAGAACATCTGCAACAGGTATTATTTTACTTTTAGGTACCCAGATCTTCTTGGGTCCTTTGGGGTTAGATGTTCTGTGGTTTTGCCTAAACTTCTGTTTTTCAACATAGTGTTTATTCTGGCTAGCCCTTGGCTTAAACACATAAGTACTCTTTTCAGAGCTTGTATGTTTAATATCATTCAGATGACCAAACTTAAAATGAGAATACAGAGGAGTCTTCTTGATGAAGAGTTTATCAACAGATTTTGGATTGCTTCCAGAGGAAGATTCACATCCAATGCCTCTTCTGTTGTTCCCACTAACACCATAGATCATAGAAGCCATTTTGCTTCTGTCTATGCTTTTAGTGAGGAATCTTTTAAAACTGGAGTCATATTTTTCTAAAATATTTTCACTTGACTCTGTTTCAGTATCAGATTCTTGTTGAGTTGTTTCTAAATCATTTTTGAGTTTTAAATTTATTTCTTTCTGCTCAACAAGTTCTGTTCTCAGAAGATCAATCTCAGATTCAAGATTGCTTTTCAGCTTCTTGTATTTGAGTTTAATCTTGCTGTAGCTTTCCAACATGTCAGATAAACTTTCAACAAGTTCAGCTCTGGAGAGTTCAGAAAATACCTCTTCAGAGTCAGAGTCTGATTCTGACTCAGATTCAGATGATGACGTTCCTTCATCTTGATCATTTGTGTTGGCCATCAGCGCAAAATTTGCACATTCTTCCTCAGATTCAGAAGATGATTCAGATTCATCTGAGTCATCCCATGTAGCCATCAGAACCTTTTTCTTTTTATCAAACTTCCTTTTGGGTTTTTCCTTTTGAAGTTTGGGACATTCACTCTTGTAGTGTCCAGGTTCTTTACATTCATAGCAAGTGACCTCTTTCTTGCCAGATCTTCTGTGTCCAGAAGATTCTCTCTTTTGATCAGATCTTCTGAAGTTGTTGAACTTCTTCCCTTTGTGCTTCCAGAGTTTGTTGATCCTTCTAGACAGCATGGATAGTTCATCTTCTTCTTCAGAAGAAGATTCCTCAGAGCTTTCTTCATTTACCTGCAAAGCTTTAACAGATTTGTTAGATTTAAAAGCTAAGGATTTACCTTTATCTTTCTTCTGGGGTTCATCTTCCTCCAGCTCAATCTCATGACTTCTCAAAGAACTGATGAGTTCTTCTAATGAGATTTTGTTCAGATCCTTGGCCAGCTTCAATGCAGTCACCATAGGTCTCCATCTGGTAGGAAGACTTCTGATGATCTTCTTGACATGATCAGATGTTGAGTAGCCCTTGTCCAGAACTTTCAACCCAGCTGTTAGAATCTGAAATCTGGAAAACATAGTCTCAATGTTCTCAGATTCTTCCATCTTGAACGCTTCATACTTCTGTATCAGCGCCAGAGCCTTTGTTTCTTTCACCTGAGAGTTTCCCTCATGAGTCATTTTGAGAGACTCAAACATATCATGAGCAGTGTCTCTGTTGGTAATCTTCTCATACTCTGTATGAGAGATTGCATTAAGAAGTATGGTTCTGGCTTTGTGATGATTCTTGAATTCTTTCTTCTGCTCCTCAGTCATTGATTTTCTATCAATCTTTTTGCCATCCTTAGTAGGATGTTCATATCCATCAATGACTAAATCCCAGAGATCAGCATCATACCCCAAGAAAAAACTTTCAAGTCTATCTTTCCAATAATCAAATTTTTCTCCATCAAACATTGGAGGTTTGGTGCTGATTCTGTCTCCTTCATATTTGTTGCTTGATGTAGGAATATCACCCATATTAGCAACCAAATAAATAACAGAGTATTCTTCTCACTGGATCTTTATTTGTCACGGTTAAGTGAATGCACACGCAGAACCGGAGCTCTGATGCCAACTGAAGGTGAGAAAATACTTAGAAGGGGGGTTGAATAAGTATGACAGAAAATAATCAAAGATAAAAACTCAAGTATTTTTATCCTGGTTCGTTGAACTCAACTACTCCAATCCACCCTTTTCAAGAGTGATTTGCCTTTCTCAACAAGGACTTAATCCACTATTCAAATCAACTGATTACAAATAGCAACACCTAAGAACAACTGTTCTTAGTCTTCTCAAGAGCTACTGATCTAACCTAGATCCTCTTAAGGAAAACTTCCTTTAAAAATTAATGTAATACAATGTAAGAGTAATAAAATGCTTCTATGAAAGCTATAAACACAACTGTGTTATTTCTCGAAGTTTAGAACAAAGTATGAACTATAAAGAATATGAGAGCTTGAGAGTTTCTTCGCTTGAGAATAAGTTTGTCAAAATTCGTCCCTGAAGAAAGTGCTATGATATCCTTTATATAGCCACTTGAATATTGGAGAGAATATAATACCGTTGGAGAAGATATTTCCAATATCAAATAGTACTGTCCTTTGTACTATTGCAGCAGAGAGACGGCGCACAAAATGTGGGTGTAGCAATTGTCTGCTGAGCTGTGAATTTACCATATATGGAATGTATCAGAGGAATAATATTCTTGCAGAGATTTATGTCTATCCCAATTAAGGAAAGATTTGCTGGCATATTCCAACGGATATATTAAAATAATCTTCTTCAAATAATTCTTCAGATAGTTCAGATCAACAATCAATATCAGAGTCTTCAGTCTTCAGAATCTTCTGGAAACTTCAGAGCCTAAGATGTTCTTCAGATGTTGCTGAATCAGAGTCTGGTTCAGCTGTGTGCTTGAAGCGTAACATGCTCTTAGATCAGAGTCTTCACTCAGATCAGAGTCTTCTCTCATTCAGAGTCTCTTCACTCAGAGTCTTCTTTCATTCAGATTCTTGATAATATATGCAGCGTGTTGTATCTTCAGAATCTTGATGACTAAGCTCTTATACTTCAGATTCTTCTAATCTTCAGATGCTCTTGAGCCATTCAGAATTTATTGTACACATCAAATTTGCTCTTTAAGATTAAAATCTTTTGTGCCTGTAGAAAACAGTTTAGAACAAATTTAGAGAGTATAATTCTTGTATACAAATTATCATTAATGTTATCATCAAAACATAGAGATATTACTAAGACACAATCTGTGCTCTTACAAACCTCGTCTACTATCAACAACAAATTAAGGCTGACCAACTCCTCAATTTGTCAATAGATAGCCGAAAATCATGATGGGGCATAAACCATCTTTACCAAAGTATAAGAGCGTTCATCGACACACTGAGCCACCACTCCATACTTGTAGCATCCTGAAGAAGCACAAGTTTCTCCCCCACTTGATTCATTCCCACTTCTGCAGACAAAGGTTAGAACAAATGTGTACCGACAGTGTTTTTACACACATGTCGCATACAAGGGAACAAACAACATTAGACAACTTGGCCGGACGGAACGACCAGGCTCTGATACCACTAATGTAACATTCAAACAGGCAGGGTAAGTAAAGCAATTTATAATAATCAATGTATAACAATTAATGCATAAACGACGTCATATTCATATTCAACACATTCATATCCTTCAATAGGCCTTGAAGACCACAACGTCATAATTTATACACAAAGGCTCATAAATGCAAATGCAACATAGACTCATGGCATGTGGTACCAATCATCACAACGCGATGGACACTGGGCCATCAACCCTCCATAAATCCCCATCAATAGGATCAATTCTACTAGAGAACCGAAGAACATCAAAATACTTCACATCCGCACAGTGGGATTGAAGCCAAAGTAATCGAGGTCCTGAACCAAAGTCCGGATGCACATGAATGCATGATGCACACATCATAAATCATCCTCATAATAACATCATAGGTGCATCATCATTCATCATATTCATCAAACGTCATAACTCATCAACATAGTCATCGTCATCACATAAATCGTCATATCTCACATAACTCACCATAATAATCATCATCATCACATAAATCATCATATCTCATGTTATCACATAATTCATCGTAGTAATCCTCATCATCACATAAATCATCATATCTCATGTTATCACATAATTCGTCATAATAATAATCATCATCACATAAATCATCATCATCACACATCATGGAAATCGTCATATAATCACGTACAAATCACATATTAGCTCATAGTCGTCCTCATATTAGCCCATCATATTATCACATATTAATTCATAATACTGCCCCATATTATCTCCTATTAATTCATAATATTATCCCATATTATTTCATATTAATTCCTAATATTATCCCATATTATCTCAAATTAATTCATCAAATTACACTCGCGGTAATCCTCACACTATCGCATATTAATCACATAATTCCTCACTGACATACTCATGTTAACTCATCTCATATATCTCAGAATCAAACATCACGGCATCGCTGCACACGATCAATTTTGCGAAACTCTGCTACCTTCGCTGGCATGCTTGCTAGGCGAGTCGGTAGCGAGTCTTCGCTAGCATGCTCGCTAGGCGAGTCTTCGCTGGCATGCTCGCTAGGCGAACAGTGCGATGACAGCAAAACCTGTTACGACCAGAACTGATTCTTGCCCAAATACTCATACGATTCACTCACCCAATGCCCCCTAAACATCCCTAAATCATCCCTAAGGTCATACGGCGATAACGACACAAACTCTATGGTTTGTTAGGCCAACCTGACAACATTTGCACTTCCTAAATCACTATTTCCCTGCAATTGCTCTGAGTGCATCAGAGTTACTCATATTTGAACATTCCTACTCCTATAGGGTCAAACATATAACAATCCAAGGTTTTGGCCATGAAGGCCTAAGGTTTCCCTTCTCATATCAATATTCAGTGTTACATACCACTAGCCATAATCGTACAGTCAATTTCCCTAATTCTCCCAAATCAACCCCAAAATACCTTAAATCATAAACCAACCATAAACACATCTAAAGGCATACATAGAAAATAATGAACAACAATACTCCCCATACCTTAGTTGATTCGCAGCTTTCACGATTAACTTTGGGATCTTCTGCCTCCAACCTTTCCTTCAGAGCTCTGGCCACCAAACTTTCACGGTTAACACAAATGAATTCTAATTTCCCTTTAGAACTCAATTTTGCCAAACCTAGTCTTGGGCCTCACAAATTGGGCTTTTCCCTCATTACCCTTACTAACTCCTCCAAATGCCCAAATTACCCTTATTCCTCTTATATTTATTTTAATTCATAATAATATTAATAAATCCATATTACATATTATTATTCCAAAATAAATACTCCACAAAGCATAATTCCTCAATAATTCACAAAGCCACCGAAAAGCACCGAAATCAAATATTCTCAATTAAATCAATTAATTAAAATATTCCAATTAAAATTTGGGGTGTTACAGTGACCGGTGTTGGTCGTGCGCTGAAATCAAAGAAATTGGATCCTAAGTTCATTGGACAGTATCAGATTCTGCAGAGGGTTGGGGAGGTTGCCTATAGAGTGGCGTTGCCACCCGAACTTTCGAATTTACATGACGTGTTTCATGTATCACAACTTCGGAAGTATGTTGCTGATCCATCTCATGTGCTTCAGAGAGATGAAGTGCAAGTTCGAGATAACCTTACGGTGGAGGCGATGCCGTTGAGGGTCGAAGACCGCAAGGTGAAATAATTAAGAGGGAAAGATGTTCCGTTGGTAAGAGTAGCTTGGGGAGGAGCTACTGGGGGAAGTGTGACCTGGGAATTGGAGGGAAAGATGCGAGAGTCGTATCCGAAATTGTTCTCAGCAGGTACATTTTGAGGACGAAAATATTTTAAGTGGGGGAGAGTTGTAACTCTCCATTTGAATGATTTAATCTTTTTATACTTTATTGTATGCATATTGGTTGTGATGTCTTTAATAAGGGTATGGAGTTAAGAGCGAGAGTGAGAGTTGGCCTTAGTTTGGGGTAATGTGGACCTAGAATAAGGGATAATTTAATAACAAGATTAGGAGCATTATTATTATTAATATTATTATTTCAATTATTAATAATAATAATATTAATAAGATTATGGTTATTATTATTGTTATTATTAGTATTATTATTATTATTAGTAATTAAATTAAATGAATTAAAACCTGATTAAGGGGTTAAGAGAGAGTTAGTGGAGGAATTAGTCAGTTAACACGTAAAAGAGGAAAAAGGCAGAGAAAGGAGAGCTAGGGAAAAAAGAACAGAGATTCCTCCATTGTTGTCAAGAAAGAGATCAAACCTAAGGTAAGGGAGGAGAATGGATTTCAATATGGGTGAATTAACATGAGAGGATAGTGAGAGGTCCTTTCTCTCATAGGAATTTCTGTTTGTTCTTGTTCATTGATCTGATTTTGTAACTTTGTGATGTTTCTTGTGATTACTGTCATTGCTGAATATTTTTGGTCTGGTGTTGGATGAACGAATCTAGAACTAATCTAAAATTCGTGTAAAAAGTGATGAACACTATGGTGAAATCATGACAGATGTTAGATATGAGAATTAAGGGTTTAACCGTAATCGAAATTAGATCTAATAAGTAGAATCTTGAAAGAATAAAAGATAGGATTCATTGGAATTGATTAAAATCTGAGTTTGAGGATGAATGGGAAGATAAAATGATGAATCTAGAGTAGAAACTCGTGAGAATGATGAGATCTGAGTTTTTTGACAGATCTGCTGGTCATACGCGTGTAACTTGTGAATGCGCCTAAGAGGGGGGAGGGTGAATTAGGTTCTCAAAAATTATCTTCAATTTTTTTCTGATTCTTGATTCTTTTTCGGTTAAGATGTTAAGGACTTGAAAGTAAAGTGCAGAAAGGAAAAAGTGACACAAGAGATTTATAGTGGTTCCCCTTACACTCCGAGAGTACTCCACTCCCCTTTCGAATCGAAAGAGATTTCAGTATAGTTTAGAATGATTGTATAGCCTAATCACACCAAAGGTGAAGCCTACTATCTAATATATAGGTAACTAAAGTGTAGGAAGAACAATCCTCTTCAAACACTCACTTGTTTCCAATAATCCTGGACAACAAGGTAATACAAAAGAAAATATTCAAAAACAACAACTGTTAACCGGTTAACCATATAGGTTAATCGATTAACACTGTAAGTAATTCAGTAAAAAATTAATTTTAGAAACCGTTAACCGGTTAACCATAGGGGTTAATCGGTTAACACTGAAAGTTTTTCAAAACAAAGTTAATTTTTAAAAAGAGTGAGCTACTAAAAGTGTTTTAAAAGTCTTATGATATATGTGAAGTGAGAGATGAATAATTGAACACTTGTATAAGTATTTTAAATGATATTTGGTATACCTTTGAGTTGTTGTTCAATATTCTATCTTCAATACTTGAAGCTTGATTAGTATGTATGTGAAGCTTTGATCCATTTGACATATGCTAGAACACCATCTTGAAACTTGATGTCATTTGAGTCTCTTGCTTTTTGCATACACATGTTGCGTAGAAAACTTGTTGTCTTCATCAAAACTTTTATGCGCTTGAAGCTCGCTTCTATAATCTCCCCCTTTTCGATGATGACAACGAATATTTGAAAGCTTGCTTTGAGACTTGTTTCTCCCCCTAAGTTAAAGCTCCGTTTAATACAAGAGGTATAAATTTATACACAAAGAAACATTAGAGAAACCAATCCTTCTCCCCCTTTGGCATTAGCAAAAAGGAAGAGGAGAACACAATACTGAAAGTTGACATACATATAAACATAGAGTAAACATAACACATATACTAACACAAGAACAGAACTTTATTTTACGATACGTTAACATAAAACACACACACATTGTACGGTACATTCACGGATACGAAACAAAAGCATAAACTAGTAAACCACAAGTGTATTAAAAAACTAGAACTTAAACATAAACTTAAAAAATAGCTAGAACAAGAACAAAGAACATAAAACAAGTGTTTTAGTCATCATCCTCTGACATTTCCTCGCTTCCATCCTCATCCTCTTCACTTCCGTCTTCATCTTCATCATTACCAGCATTTTGGTTTTGAGAATTTAAGACAAGCCTTCGAAGAGAATTGATGGCTCGGGTAGTTTCTCGATGTTGATTCATCATGGTGATATAGAGGAACTCATTGGTAACTCCACCTCCCGGGATTGGATAATTGGAGGTAGACGACCCATCTTTGTACTTGTATGTTCCATCGTTACATTTAACAATTCTGGTGTTCTTCATAATAGTGATCTCATTAATTTCATTTGTCGTCAATTTCATTTCGATAGATGATTCCCTATTAAAATTTAAATATGTTAACTCCAAAACGCTTGAAATGAGGCGACCATAAGGAAGTCGGGTAGAGAGTGTAAGTTGTTGTTGAAGATGGTACATCATTGGCAATATCCAATTAACTTTGATCTTATTCTTAATTGCAAACAACACTTGCATCTCGAGATCATAAATTTGGGAATGATTTGAATCCTTTGGAAGCAAGACATAGCAAATAATGTAATGAAGCATCCGGTCATTCACCGAAAAATTCTTAACATAGCATAAAACACGAGGCGTGTGTTGTCCAGCTACCACAACTTCTCTAGGAAACCTGCAAATACTATAATAATATTCCATTTTGTCGTACTGAGCCCATGGTCTGTCTTTATGGTTAACTCCTTTCCGAAGAAAATAGCTGGTATACGGAATTTTGAGTGTAGTAGCAATACTCGACAAATCTTCACTCAGCTCAAAGTCTCTAACACTAGTCTTAAGCATATGTTATCCAACATCATTTAGATTAATTGATAAGATGTGCATAAAAGATTTCACTAAATCAGGGTAACACCGACCATTATCGGAGACAAAGCTATCAATCTTTTGATACTTTAGCAATGCTGGAAAATCAAAAGTAGGTGCTTGAAAAGCTTTGAGATTGACATATTTTACCTTAAGAACTTTTCGAACTCGAACCTTGAAATCCATTCTCCGATTCTTAGTTGTTTCCATCAGAGCATTTTCCTCATCGTCAGCTGAGCTACTTTCCGGTATCTTTCCTTTTCCTTTCTTTGATGGTCCATGGATGAAGATTTGGGATTTCTAGGGTTTGAAGATGAATTTTCGGATTAGGGTTGAATGTTGTGACAAAGACGGAGAAAGTGAAGTGGTTTATAAAGAGTAATGTTTGAGTGGGATTTTAAAGTAAGATTGATTGTTATTTTGAATGGGTAGAAGTTGGAAGAAGGTTTTAATGGGGAGTCAAAGAGAATAAGATGAGTCCCAAGGAATGTTGGTGAGAATGAACATAAAGCACATGCAACAAAAACACTTAAACACACATATTAAAAACAGAATTGAATAAATTTTCCTTTAAAAAAAAATACACGAATAGTGTTAGCGGTTAACCATATGGGTTAATCGATTAATGCCTTCAAAAATAAAATAAAGGAAACAGAAACAAACAGTGTTAACCGGTTAACCATATGGGTTAATCGATTAACGCCTTCGAAAATTTGGAAAATGCAAAAAACAGTGAGTAAATAGCTCCAAAATCATGAAGGTTCTTGATATAACAATTATAGAACATGTTAGCACATATCTTGAGGCAACTTTTGATCAAAATTTTTTTGAAAAAGAATAACTTAATGATGTGCGAAAATAGGAAAGATTGAAAATTTTTGCCAACACGGTAAATTTAATGTAGCATCAAAAGTTTCCAAAAAGAGATAAGTTCATATTTGTGTACTTTGATACTCATAGATGCTATAATGATCAACTTTTAAAATATTGGATATCACCTTCATCGAGAATTCCGAGTTCTCGCTGAATCTTGAAAAACGGTTCTTTGGCGAGTAGTTTTGTGAAGATATCTGCAAGTTAATAATGCGTATCTACAAAAGTGACTTCAACATATCATTTAAGCACGTGATCACGGAGAAAATGATGTCGAATTTCGATGTGTTTGGTCCTTGAGTACATGACCGAATTCTTTGTAATGTTGATCGCACTTGTGTTGTCGCACCGGAGAGGAATGCATCCAAGATCAATTCCGTAGTCGCTTAATTGTTGCTTTAGCCAAAGATTTTGTGCACAACAGCTTCCCGCTGCTATGTATTCTGCTTCAGCCATACTAAGAGCAACGCATGCTTGTTTCTTACATGACCACGAAACTAGTGCATTTCCAAGGATGTGACATGTTCTACTCGTGCTTTTTCTATCTGTTTTACAGCCTGCATAATCCGCGCCAGAAAAACCGATTAAAGTACAAACACTACCTTTAGGATACCATAAGCCAATGTTCGTAGTTCCCTTGAAGTTGTGTGAAATTCCATGTTCTTCACAAAATTCTTCAAATAAGGCGTTTTGGAATTCTCCACCGTGGTCGCTTCTAATGGAGGCAATTGTAAGAGACTTCTCATTTTGTATTTGTTTTGCATACTTCTTGAATGCTTTGAATGCTTCACTTTTCTGCATTAAGAAGAAAGTCCAAGTGTATCTAGAAAAATCATCTACAATTACTAATGCATAGACATTACCTCAGAAGCTTTTTGTTCTTGATGGACCAAAGAGATCCATGTGCAATAGTTGTAGTGGCCTAGTTGTGGACACCACATTCTTGGATGTGAAATTTGATTTAGTTTGCTTTCCTTTTTAACAAGCGTCACATAACCTATCTTTGATGAATTTGATCTTCGGCAATCCAATAACCAAGTCATGTTTGATCAATTTATTCAAGTGCTCCATATGGATGTGAGCAAACCCCTTATGCCATAACCATGAGTCATTGTTACTTGCCAAGAGACACCTAACATTCAAAGACATGTGATCTAAGTGTCACTACTGTGAAAATCGAGGCCGGCAATAACACAAGAGTCGCCACCGTGCGTTATTTATCCCAAGAGAGGGAAAGGAAACGCTAAGAAAAAACCTAATGAAAAGAGGGATAAGATCGGTCATCGCAACCAAATCTCGGGTTCGGGAGTCAGTTACGTAAGGGGAAGGTATTAGCACCCCTCACGCCCGTCGTACTCGATGGGATCCACGCTTGTTGTCTATCTAAAAGGGTGATTGAAACTATCTAGCTACAGGCTTGAGGACAAAAGAAAAAGAAATTACTCGGCAAAGCAACAACGCTTTGTGCCTACGTATCTCATCTGAAATGAGAAGTCAGAGTCAACGTAGTTCGGCTAACTACGGGTGAATATGGGGAAGGTTGCTCGTCAAGACATCGCATCTTGTGCCTACGTACTTTCATCTAGTATGAAAGATCAGAGCAAACGTAGTTCGAGCTAAAGGGGAAAACATGTTTGTTCAACTGTTTTTTAGGCCCGAGTAGGGTTAATAAGTAGTTCTAGCAGTTGGTGTATGCAGCTAGACCATTGGAGACTTAGGAATTACCGTTTGCGTTAAAATTAAGAGTTAACGACACTCTTTTTATCTGAAAAGGTTTTCTTGATTAAGATCCCGAAGGATGAAAAAAGTTTTAAAGTATTTTTGTGTTTTTTAGAGAAGAAGTGTTTATAATGCATGTTGTACCAAAGTCTAGAACCTATGACCGAATGCGTCGCATATCGCCCTAAGGACGTATACTAAACACTCTAGGAAATTGCGAGGTGGCCCCTCAATCATCATTTCCCAAGTATATGGCTCATGGCACAACATCCATTATCTTTATTAAGTGTTTTATGATTGTTTTGAGATGAGAAGAGAAAGGACACTAAAAGGGGAACTAAATCCAAACCTAAAGTTGTCATGCAATGGTGATCCTAAGATTGAGATAAAGGAAATTCTACCAAATGTTGTCATACATGGTTAAGATCCTAATTTCTAACATAATCTCCCTTGAGAGATTAAAGGTCCTAAGGGAAAGGAGACAAAGAAACAAAAGGAAATAACATAAACATGCAAGGATACAAACATGGAATGCAAATGAGGGAGGAAATTGTGTGGGGTAAAGACCACCACAAGCTCATCTCAACCTTAAGCACTCATATGACAAATGCAAGAGATAAAAGGAACAAGAAATGCATCAATAGAAACACACAAGAGCATCAAAAGTGAGATGAAATGGCCTAAACCAAACAACATCAACCACAATGCCACAAAGCAAAACAACATGAAAAGAGAAAGGAAAAGAACCCTAACTCAAAGAGGGGCTAGAATAAGAGAAGAAAACATCAAGGAATTCCCCAAACATCATTTAACCAAGGCATCATCATGATTTGTGCAAAAGATACAACAAAAGTGTCCTCATGGTTCCATTCAATCTATGTTTCAAATACCTCCAAAGGAGGGAACTTTGACAAACCTAAATGGTGTTCCAAAGTCCTTGGACATCAAGGGGAATGAAATAAAAGTTCTCAAGAGAAAAAAAAACAAGTAAACCATAAGGAAATGCAAGCAAATTCCCAAAGGAAAGCAAGCATGTTTCACAATGAAACCCTAATTGGAAACTCAAAAGTTACCAAGCAAAAGAACAAGCAAAACCAAATGTTATGAACTAAAAATGAGCAAGCACCATCCTTAACATGTTAACAACATGAATCAATAGGCATTGAGAGCTCAAAGGATCCAAAAATGTCATATCCAAGTCAAACTAGGTCAAGATGTATGTATGAATCTTCCTTTAGGGTAACTTGACTTACAAGTTACTCTAAAATAAGGAAAATGATTAAAAAATTATCAAATAAAATGCAAGAAGCTCATAAATGTGTTGGAAACCAGAGGCCAAAAGATTGGAATCAAAATCACTTCACAACATCATCATAGAAATTGATTCACAAGGGTGCTCCACTGTGAAGGAGGATTGTTTAGGGTCAACTGAAGGGCAACAAAAGTCAACTTAAAAGTCAACCAATCAGGGGCAAAATGGTCCTAAAAAATTCTTTAACTCATCATTGATATGAGGATTGAATTTCATTCATTGGATCAAAATGAAATGAGAGAAATAAAATAAAGAACAAAGCATGTCAAGATTTAAGTTACATAAAACACTTCCAAAGTTAAATCCCAATTTTAATTGAAAAATAAATCATAAAATAAAATAAAAATTTCTAAAAATAAGAGGACATCTCAAAGATTCTAAAACATATTGTTTTGGGATTTTATCATACTTGGAAGTATTTTAAAATAAATTAAATCTAAACAGCATAAAATAAAAACAAAAGAAAAAGAAATAAATAAAACAAATGGGCTGGGGGTGCCAGTAGCAACCCAGAAGCGTTGAGATTCAAAAGGCCCACAAAGGGGGGGAGGGGGTGCCAATAGCAACCCAGTCCAACAGAAATGAAAAAGAAAATAAAAACGTAAGGGTTTAGTGTGGCAAGTCAAACCAAGGCATATGGTGGAAATCAGAGAGGCACGTTGAATCAGGAAGTCAACACATCCAAGGCTTCACACTGTGCCAGCTCATTTAATGAGATTCCCAGCTTGGTTCAGTGTGTGTGGTCAAAGCAAGAACATGGTGGGTCTTAATCTGGGACGTTGAACTAAAAAGTAATCAAATTATGAGGCTGGAAAGAAAACACGTGGCCTGGATGGGTTTAAAAAAGGGAGGGAGAACCAGACGCCGGAACCACTGTTCCGGTCGTCTTCTCCGGCGTGTCAACAAGAACAAGCCACAACCAAAAAATCCAGGTCCATCAAAACTGCATCAAAATGAACAAAACAAAAGCCAGAAATGATCTCCAGGTTACGTGGATCATGAATCCACTAGCCATTTTCATTGATCATGCGTTAAAAGGCCAAAACGAAATTAAATAGAAAAATGCTCAAATGAAAAAAGTTTGCAAACAACTACCAAATCAATCCAGAAACCATCTATGATGTACAAAGATTAAAATAACATGAAAATGGCGTGTTAAAAGTGCTTGAATAGAGAGATATTTTGAAAGAAAGAAACCTAGAAAATAAGCTTCCTCAGAGCTCAATGTGTTATCAAAGCTTGCAATAAGTTATCCAGAAACGTTCAGTGAAGCTTGAGGGATGTTTTAGGATATTTTTTTTTTATTGAAACTTAGTAAAACTTGGAAACTGATTTTCACTTTTTCCTCTCTTTTTCTCAATCTGTTCTCTCTCTAACTCTCACCAAATCCAGTTCCGAAGGCATGGGAAGAATCCTGGGATTAAATATGTTGGATTTAGATTGAAACAAGGCCCAATTCTGTCCCCTTTCAGCCCAATTGGGTTTTCACTTTTTCGCTTGTGGTCATTTGAATAGTGCACGAACTTCACTTTGATTAGCTGTAAAAATGGCTCCTTTGGCTTGCATCTGAAGTTGGTGGATCAAAGGGCTGAGAATGACTCCTTGGTTTGGTCTTATGGCATGCTTTTGATGTGTTGCTTAATCTTGAAGAAACCATGAAAATGGCCACCAAAATGCACTCAAATACCAAATCCAAAGATGGCATTGTGTTTCAAATGTGTTTGGCACTCAAAATATTCACAAGGTTGGTACAAAATGTTTTCAAATGAATTAAATTTGATTTTTCCCTTTTAAGCCCTTTTTCATGAAAATTCAATTAGGGATTCTTTAATCTAGGCCAAACCTTTGATGCCTTGATGTTTGGTTGAGCAAATTACCCCATTTGGAGCAAGTTTGATGTTGGAAATATTTCCATTTGAAGTGTGCAAAGTGGTGAAAATGACCTATAATGAAAATGACCTGTAATCCTGCTTTCCCAAAATACCCCTGCCTTGCAAGCCTCATAACTTGAGTTCTACAAATCAGATGAAGGACTTCTAGTTCTCTTTGGAAAGATAAGATCATGAGGAATAACTTTCATGTTCATCAAAAGTAGAGGACAAACATTCTTCTAGGTCAAAAATGGCTTGGAAGTTGGTTGACTTTTGTTGACCAAAATCACATTCATTTGAGGACCTGTAACTTGTCTGCATCATAACTTGAGTTCTATAAATCCAATCAAGGACTTATAGTACTCAAAAGAAAGCTAAGAACAGGCTCTACAAGTTTTATATCAGTCAAAAGTTGAGATGAGACTTGTATCTTGAGATTGGTAATCTTGAAGTTAATCACTGAACAGGGGATTTTACACTGAGAACCCTAATTCAGTCACTCCTCACACTCTTGATTCTTAATGAATTGATCTTGAAATGATATCCTATGTATCTTAACACAACGTTCCATGAACTTAAAGACTTGGAATTGAGTCTTAATCTCCTTCAATTACACAATTGACTCATTTGACCAGATGAAAACCCTAATTGCAACATCTTCAACTGTAGCTCTTCACACTTGGTATAAACATATGAATGAACTCCACAATGACCCTCAAGGCCTCCAATGAGCTTAAGTGATCATCTCTCTTCATAACCATGGGCTTGTGATCCTCAGATGACCTTCAGATGGCCTCCTAGACAGGAGGTGAACCACACACACTTATCTGCTTATCCAAAGGGCTTTGACTTGTCTCTGATGATGATAACCCCCCTGTTGACTTGAATACAACCTCTTGATTAGGCTTAGAACCCTTGGCACATTCCTCTTGTTGCACACACATCTCTTGATCCCCTACAAAAATGCAAAATGCTATGCAATGCAATATGCTAGAACAATGAAACGAAACATAAGCCAAGTAAAGAAAAGGTTGGGCAAATTTTGGGGTACAACAGCTGCCCCTATTCAAGCGACTTGAACCTGAAGGGATGAAATGCGAACGACTTTCAGACATTCAAGGTAAGAGACAGTTGAATACCAAAGAACCCGGAAATTTTTCAACTGCAGAATGAAACCTCCGACTTCTCCGTCAGGCGCTTATCAACCAAGTAAACATCTGACCTCGCCATCAGCCATCAATCAAGTAAACATCTGACCTCGCCGTCAGTCATCAATCAATTAAATATTTGACCTCGCCGTCAGTCATCAATCAAGTAAGTATTTGACCTCGCCGTCAGTCATCAATCAAGTAAACATCCGACCTCGCCATCAGACATCAATCAAGTAAATATTTGACCTCGCCATCAGTCATCAATCAAGTAAATATTTGACCTCGCCGTTAGTCATCAATCAAGTTAACATCCGACCTCACCGTCAGTTATCAATCATCTGACTTCACTGTCATTCCCCAAAATAGTCTGACTTCGCCGTCAGTTATCAAAAACACGTGACTTCACCGTCAGTCATCAACATAATCAAACTTCGCCGTCAGAACTCCATATTAAATCTGTAAAAATACTTGACTTCCCCGTCAGAACTCCACATAAAATTGGTAAAACACCTGACCTCGCCGTCAGTCCTTAAAATCATTTGACTTCGTCGTCAGTTCTCAAAACCACCTGACTTCGCCGTCAGTTCTCGAAATCATCTGACTTCGTCGTCAGTTCTCAAAATCATCTGACTTCGCCGTCAGTTCTCAAAATCATCTGACTTCTTCGTCAGTTCTCAAAACAATCTGACTTTGTCGTCAACTCTCAACATCGTCTGACTTCACCGTCATTTCTCAAAACAATCTGACTTCGCCGTCAATTCTCAAAACAATCTGACTTTGCCGTCAACTCAAAATAATCTGACTTCGCCGTCAATTCTCAATAATAATCTGACTTCGCCGTCATTTCTCAAAATAATCTGACTTCGCCTTCAATTCTCAATAATAATCTGACTTCACCGTCATTTCTCAAAATAATCTGACTTCACTGTCAACTCAAAATAATCTGACTTCGCTGTCAATTCTCAAAACCATCTGACTTCGCCGTCAACTTAAAATAATCTGTAAAAGCATCTGACATCGTCGTCAGGCCTCGACATCAAGTCGGTAAAAACATCTGACCTTGCCGTCAGGGTGAAGAAATCCATTGGGGAAATATGAACTTGAATAAACAGACTCTGTTGCAGAGAATGATAAGATGAACGCATCTATCAATGATCTTGCTGGAGGCCTGGATACCACACAGGCTTGAGAAATATGCTGATAATTGCTGGAGATACACCTGAAAATAAAGGGGTAACAACCTGGCTTATGTTTCACATGCACATATTTGAATATGGCGTAATGCTCCATACGAAATGGAAATGCTACGCGTTTGGGAGGATTCTATGCACGATGCAAATGCAAAGGAACCACTTCAACAAAATAAATGCTCAAGAGAGGAAAACAACTCCGCTGGGGGAAGACTAGGCACGCCTAGTGCCAACAGACTTATGCTAGGGGAATACAAGCCTTGGATGACCTCCGAGATAACTTCAGGGTAAAGCTGCTCTGCTAAGCACAAATCCACTCCGCTGGGAATCAAAATCAAACTCCGCTGAGGAAAGCGCCCTGGATGGCTTACTAGAATATAACTCTTCTGGGAAACAAACAACTCGGCTAGAGACAACGACTCCACTCTACCGGGGAAATCAGCCCTGGATGGCCTGCCAGAATATAACATTCTGGGGAGCAGACAACTCTGCTGGGAACCAAAGCGGATTACTGAAGGATGGCTTTATTCTGTCAGAGATTCCGCTATGCTGAAGATTTAATCCACTATCTGTTAGGGATTATGAATAAGATCTACTGGGGAATCATCCCAAACTCTCTCTCTGCTGAGGATGGAGAATAAACAATCTCAGGAAAGAAAGCCATTCCACTGACTTGGCTGGGGATTAGGTAAGGAGGGAATCAACATCGACCTCTGCTTGGGGAGAATGAGCACAATACTCAACAATATCGACCTCTGCTTAGGGAAATGAAACAAATGACCCAGACTCTGAGGGGAAGGGAGCTAGTCGTTCAGACTCTGTGGGGAAAATGAAACTCTACATTCATTCCACTGTTGGGGATAAACCCACATCTACCTGTTGGAAATGATCCTACTCTGCTGCAGACATAAATCTCGACCTGCTGAGGATAACCTTAACTGTATGAAGTTTCAACTGCTGGGGATGTGAACACGCTTAGCTTGCGCAAAATTCATCTTACTTATCACCTGTGACATTATTCAAGCAAAAGCATTGTTTCGATTATGGTTGGCAGAGCCCACAAAATTATGTATGAAAAGTTTTATCAAAAACATCAGGCGCCTTTTGCAAACAAATCGGTAAAAGCTGAATCAAAAAAAGAAGTTTTCTGAATAGTATGTTTCATTGATAAATAGCCTGTAAATAGGCAAATTTATAAAGGACGCAACTCTTGAAATGAGAAAATTGCGTAGGCAAAATACGGAAATGCACAAGAATATACAAAAATGTCGGTAATGTGGCACAGACAACCACCATAGAACGACTCAAATATGACTCGCGTGATTTCGACGCCTTTCCGATGCTTCATCTTTTGAAGAGATTGATTTGGACGAATGACTCTCGAGTTTTTCCATAATCCACTATGCTTTGAAGATCTATGCACGGACTGCAGTCGTTTGCTTTTCAAATCCCTAACTTTTGCCTGAATCGCCCTTGCGGGTTTTCGATTCACCGGGATACCCATTTTTTCCAAAGTCGCCCTTTCAGGTTTTCAACTTTGCGGCTTTACATTTTTTCTTTTTTGTTTTTATCCCTAATTTTGCCCAAACCTATCCTTTTATGGTTCGCCGGGATTCCCCATTCTTGCCTGGATTTTCTTTTTCTTTCCAGCGGGTCTATTTTAAGCAAAGTATCTTTTGACTGCGTTCGCGTTCACGGGGGACGTAAAATCTTCACCATCCATGGTTGAAAGTAGCAAGGCTCCTCCAGAGAATATTTTCCTTACAACATACGGACCTTCATAATCGGGAGTCCATTTGCCCCTATGATCGTTCTGCGGTGGGAGAATCTGCTTCAACACCAAATCACCTGCCTGAAAGCTTCGAGGACGCATCTTCTTATCATAAGCTTTCTTCATCCTGCTCTGATACAAACGACCGTACGCAAGAGATGCCAGTCTCTTCTCATCCATCAAACTGAGTTGATTTAGCCTGTTCTTCACCCATTCTGCTTCTTCTAGCTTGACGTCAGCCAGAACTCTCAAAGATGGGATCTCGACCTCCAATGGCAGGACAACTTCCATGCCATATACCAACGAGAAAGGAGTTTCCCCAGTTGAAGTACGCACCGAGGTACGATATCCATGTAGAGCAAAAGGCAACATCTCGTGTCAATCCTTATAAGTCACAACCATCTTCTGCACTATCTTCTTTATGTTTTTGTTGGCCGCTTCCACAGCGCCATTCATCTTCGGACAATAAGGAGATGAATTGTGATGCTCAATCTTAATGTTCTGGCACAACTCCTTCATCATCTTGTTATTCAGATTGGAACCATTATCGTTAATGATCCTCTCAGGTATCCCATAGCGGCAGATGATGTCTCTTTTGATGAACCGGGCTACAACTTGCTTGGTGACATTAGCATTGGAGGCTGCTTCGACCCATTTGGTGAAATAGTCAATAGCCACTAAGATGAAATGATGCCCATTGGATGCAGTTGGCTCGTTCTTGCCAATCATATCAATCCCCCACATGGAGAAAGGCCATGGAGATGACATGACATTCAAGGGACACGGCGACACATGAATCTTGTCGGCATAAATCTGACATTTATGGCATTTCTTGGCATACTTGAAGCAATCATACTCCATAGTTACCCAATAATACCCTGCTCTCAACAGCTTTCGAGACATGGCATGCCCACCTGCATGTGTTCCAAAGGCTCCTTCGTGGACCTCTTTCATAAGCAAATTCGCTTCTTTTTCGTCCATACATCTTAGCAGCACCAAGTCAAAGTTCCTTCGATAGAGCACACCGTCTGGATTCAAGTAGAAGTTACTAGATAACCTCCTCAAGGTTTTCCTATCCCGGGCCGATGCCCCAGGCAGATACTCTTGATTCTTGAGAAACTTCTGGATGTCGTAGTACCATGGATTGCCATCAGAAGCTTCTTCTATTGCGAAAACGAATGTTGGCCTATCGAGGTGCGAGATAACAATCCTTGGTGCATCGTTCCAGAAGTTCACTTTGTACATTGAAGATAAAGTAGCCAAGGCATCTGCCATCTGATTTTTTGCTCTCGGTACATGGTGAAACTCTACACGATCGAAGAAAGGTAGCAATCTTCTTGCGTAGTTCATATAAGGGATCAGATTTGGTTGACGCGTCTCCCACTCTCCTTTGATCTAGTTGACCACTAAAGCTGAATCACCGTAGACATCAAGGTTCTTGATTCTCAAATTGATTGCTTCCTCGATACCCATGATACACGCTTCGTATTCGGCCTCGTTGTTTGTACAGGGAAATGTCAACCTGGCAGTGAAGGGTATATGCGTCCCATGGGGGGTTGTAATGATTGCCCCAATTCCTCTGCCGTAGGAGTTAACAGCACCATCAAAGATCAATTTCCACTAGGAACCCAACTCAGGACCTTCGTCCAGCAACGGCTCATCACAATCTTTCATCTTCAAGTACATAATGTCTTCGTCAGGAAAATCAAACTTCATTGGTTGATAGTCATCAATTGGTTGCTCTGCGAGATACTCTGACAGAACACTCCCTTTAATAGCTTTCTGAGACACATACTGAATGTCGTATTCTGTCAGAACCATCTGCCATCTAGCAATCCTTCCTGACAGTGTTTGCTTTTCAAATACGTACTTAATCGGATCCATCTTTAAAATTACACATGGTTGTATGGTTTAGCATATACTACCTTAGGCGTTTGGCGGCCCAAGCCAGTGTGCAACAAGTTTTCTCCAACATTGAGTATCTGGACTCACAGTCTGTGAACTTTTTACTCAAGTAATAAATTGCATGTTCTTTTCTTCCAGTCTCGTCATGCTGACCGAGGACACAACCCATGGAATTCTCAAGAACCGTTAAGTACATTATAAATGGTCTTCCAGCCACCGGGGGCATCAGTATTGGAGGTTCCTGCAGATACTCTTTTATTTTCTCAAACGCTTTCTGACAGTTCTCATTCCAAACGACTGCCTGATCTTTCTATGATAACTTAAATAATGGCTCACAAGTGGTTGTGAGGTGAGATATGAACCGAGCGATGTAGTTCAATCTACCTAGGAAACCACGAACTTGTTTCTCGGTCTTTGGTGCTGGCATTTCTTGAATTGCTTTGATCTTTACATGATCAACCTCTATACCTTTCTCACTAACAATAAACCCCAACAACTTTCCTGACCGCACGCCGAAAGTACACTTGTTTGGATTCAGCCAAAGTTTGAACTTTCTCAATCTCTCAAACAGCTTTAGAAGATTCACCAGATGCCCCTCCTCTGTTTGGGACTTTGCAATCATATCATCGACATATACTTCAATCTCATGATGAATCATATCATGAAAGAGAGTCACCATAGCTCGTTGATAAGTTTCCTCTGCGTTCTTCAAACCAAAAGGCATTACTTTATAGCAGAACGTCCCCCATGGCGTGATGAAAGTCGTCTTCTCCATATCCTCCAGTGCCATCTTAATCTGATTGTAGCCTGAAAAACCGTCCATGAAGGAAAACACTGAGAATTATGCGGTGTTATCAACAAGCACGTCAATATGAGGGAGCAAAAAATCATCCTTTAGGCTCGCTCTATTCAGGTCCTTATAATCAACACACATCCTGACTTTTCCATCCTTCTTGGGCACGGGCACGATGTTTGCGACCCACGGAGGGTAGTTGGTCACAGCAAGAAATCCGGCGTCTAACTGCTTCTGGACTTCTTCTTTGATCTTCACTGCCATATCAGGCCTGGTTCTTCTCAATTTCTGTTTAATAGGAGGACACTCTTCTCGAAGAGGCAGACGATGAACTACAATATCTATGTCGAGTCCAGGCATATCTTCATATGACCAAGCAAAAACATCCTTGTACTCTTGGAGTAACTCAACCAGTCTTCGCTTGACATCCCTTTGCAGCACGACCCCTATTCTGACTTCCTTCTTATCTTCCTCAGTTCCCAGGTTGACGACTTCAACTTCCTCCTGATGAGGCAGGATGGCCTTCTCCTTTTGTCTTAACAATCTGGCAAGCTCTTCGGGCAAGTCTTCGTCTTCTTTGATCTCTTCTTCCGCTTGAAAGATCGAATTGTCAAAGTCACACTGAGTCATAGACGAGTCTGAGTCGATGGTATCTGAAATGTGTAACCTGCAATGATGATGATTTTATGCTTAAATGATATGCAAACAAACAAACACCAACCACATTGTCATTTTGTTGTTAGAAAATAAAAACAAGAAAAACAAGGATCACAAAATTTTGAATGAAAAGACGCCTTTTTGATTGATAATGATAAAATATTGTTTGCACACATAACAGATAGGGCCCTACAAATAAAGACCACTATGCTCCGGGTAGAGCATAGGGCAATACATTAATCAAAACAAAGCAATTACTCTTCATAGGTCACAGAGATAACTTCTTCCACGGTCCAATTCTTCAAACCCTGGCCAGGGATACATGGCATGATCCACGCGTCCATGTCGCAGTCGCTGTCTCCTTCCTCGTCAGATACAACATTGATTCTTTCGAATATCACCCACCACAAGTGAACTGAACAGGTCCTTTGTAACGCGCAGTGTTTTGTGAAGAAGACGCATATGGGCTGTATCCCAATCCAAACTTATCTTGTTTGTTGGGGACGCTTACCACTTGCCCCCATCCTTGTGCTGATTTGGATTCCACTATGGCTTGGGCTTCCTTGTATGACAACATGGCAACTTCTGGAGCTTTGACCTTGACCAGCACCTTTTCCTTGTTTTGGACAATCTCAAAGGCTTGACACAGTGTTTCATGAATTTCACCATCGACCTCCACATATTTGAATAAAGACAGATGGCTCACCATGATGTCTTCCTCTCCACAAACAGTCACGATATTTCCATCCACCACGTACTTCAGTTTTTGGTGCAAAGTTGATGTCACAGCTCCCGCTGAGTGTATCCAAGGCCGACCTTAAAGGCAGCTATATGCCGTCTGGATATCCATTATATAGAACACCGTATCAAAAATCTCAGGACCAACCTAAATTGGTAAAGTCAATTCCCCAAACACGGACCTCCTCGTCCCATCAAATGCTCTGACCACCAAGTCGCTCGGAGTGCATGTTATCCCTCGTGTGTCTAGCTTCATGAGGGTCTTCTTGGGCAGAACATTTAATGACGACCCTGAATCTACGAGTACATGTGACAGAACAACACCTCTACATTCCATCGAGATATGCAAAGCCCAATTATGATTCCTTCCTTTCGGTGTCAAATCACGATCAGTGAATCCCAACCTGTTACCTGCATTGACGTGGGCCACCACCCCTTCCAACTGATTCACGGATATCTCTTGAGGTACGTAAGCATTATTCAAAACCTTGATCAAAGCATTCCTGTGAGCTTTAGAACATAACAGCAACGACAAGATGGAAATCTTTGAAGGATTCTGTTGTAAGTGATCCACAATTTTGTAGTCACTCTTTTTTATCAAACGCATAAATTCCTCTGCGTCCTTCAGCAAAGCTTTCTTTTCTCTAGTCTGAGAACTCTCCTCAGCCACCACCTTCCCTTTACCTTTATCGGTCCTCTCTGCATTTACTTCGGGAGGTGCAAACACTCTCCCACTTTGAGTCATTCCTCCAGTTCCTACCAAATTGTCAATCGAGTCCAAGGGAGAATTCTTTAATTCTTGCTTCTGCCCGTTGCAATAGACCTTGGCCCCATAGTTCCAAGGGATCGCCTTAGAGCTCTCATAGGGTATAGGTCCTGCCTTTGTGAATATAATAGTTGGCCTCGCTGGAGGTGCATAAATTGTAATCGTTTTGTACGGGATGGAGATGGTGGCCACCTCGTCCTTATCTTCAACGACTACCTCTTCAGCATTCTTCTCACAGATTCTATCAAATTGCAATAAACTGTCATCTATCATGCGTTGTACATGGTCTTTCAGATTTCGACATCCTTCGGGACAAATCATACAGTCTTCACAATCCTTCCCACAGCCCGGGAACACCCCACCTTCTAACAACTTGCTCTTCACAAAGACTAACGGCGTCTTCAGATCCTCCACCTTGGACACCAAGTTCAGGCCTTCCTCACTGACAATAGCAGTCACACCACCACCCCTACCATGGTTAGGCATGGGATTTTGATCCATGTTTGGCGCATCCTGATTGAAGTTTATAGCCTTACTATCAACAAGGTCTTGTACCTTGTGTTTGAAGGCTTTGCAGTTGTCGATGTGGTGGCCGGGGGTGCCAGAGTGGAAGTCACACCTAGCGTTGGCGTCATACCCAGGAGGTGGTGGGCCAGTTAGAGGTGCCATTGTCCTTTTCTGGACCAACTGCAGTTGAATTAAGTATTGTAATAACTGAGCGTAGGGCATCGATGGTGTGTCAAAGTGCCTGTCCATCATCCTTCTCCGATCTTGGAACTGCCTCAGTGCATAATTCTATTGTTGAGGTCATTGTTGTTGTTGCTGACGTGGTTGTTGTTGCTGAGGCTGTACCGCCGGGATGGCAATACTAGCGACTTGTGGTGGTTGCTGATAATACGGTCGTTGTTGATGTTGATTCAGATTTCTATTTCGATTGTTAAAGCTGGACACTGCATTTGTCTCGTTATTTCTCTTCTTCGCACCAAAAATCTTTCTTCCACCTCCAGATGAGGTCCCTTCCCTTGCTTTTATCTTTCCCATCTTAATACTGTTTTCGACCCTCTCGCCGGTAATAATCAAGTCCGAAAAACTCCCAGACATGCTACCCACTAACTTCTCATAGTAAATTCCTGGTAATGTGATCACAAACAGATCAATTAGTTCTCTCTCCACCATGGGAGGTTGAACTCTAGCGGCAAGCTCTCGCCATCTCTGTGCATATTCTTTAAAACATTCGTTACTCCTCTGTGATAAATTCCGGAGCTACACTCAGTTCGGCACCAAGTCACTGTTTTACTGGTAGTGCTTAATGAAAGCCTCTGCCAAACCCTCCAACTTCTGACATTAACTGGCTCTAAGCCCATATACCATTCGAGGGATGGTCCCGACAGACTATCTTGAAATAAGTGCATCAGCAACTTCTCATCATCGGAGTACGCAGACATCTTTCGGAAATAGGAGCGAAGATGCACCCTTGGACTTGTTCTTCCTTTGTATTTATCGAAATCTGGCACTTTGAACTTTGGAGGAATCCTAAGTCCCGGAATCAATCCTAGGTTCGACATATCCAGACCCATGGCATTTTTGTTTTCAAGGCTTCTCATCTTTTCCTCTATTGCCTTGAACCTTCTATTAGCGTCGGATTGCAATCCTGCCCCAAGATCTCCCAGGGAGAAGATGTCCTCTTGATCATCTTGTTCCCACTGGGGACCGTTGTTACCTTGTACAGCGCCCACTGGAACTGGGATAGGAATTCCAATCTGGTTTCCTCCGCCCGGAGGGACAACCGTTGTTGGGATAGCATCTGCCCGTGGCGTACTGTTTTCCACTAGAGGAGGTACAACAGTGGTCCCACCATGTAGCACCCCACTTCCATCAACTCTTGACTCTAGAGGTTATACCAATGTCCTCAACTGTTCTTGGCCGTTGGCTACGCCCTGCATCATGTCCATGAATTGCGCCATTCTTTCACGAAATTCCTGAAGCTCGAGCTGAACTTGCTCCATAATTCTTTGCTGATTCCCCCTCGTAGAGTACCTGTGGAATGTCGGGTCTGCTATCCTGTGAACTGCTAGAAAATAAACCACATAGAGATAAGATTAATGGTCCCAAGAACACCTGCTATGCAAAATGATAATGATGCAAAAAGGATGCAGAATGCAGACATGTAAATATGTTTCAGGGAAATTTCCCCCTCGATTCTAGTTCCCAGAAGAAGAAACGACCATGAAAAACCCCACAGACAAGTGAACACAATAACAACTCCTCATATAATAACAAGCCAACCAACAGTGTGCATACATCCGCTGAGTACAAAATAGAGATGACCTCAATCAACAAGCCTGATGATGGTCGATACATAAGGAAAGCAACAAGATACAAAGAAAGATAATCAAGCTGAGTGCCGAGACCGGAAATCCTCTAGCAGCTTCCGCGTCTCAGGATGATCTGGTCTGGCGAGTAATCCCTGTATGAGTTGCTCTTGTCGGCTAATGGTGCGCTGTAGACTATCAACATGGTCGTCCCAGGCTCCTCCCCCAAAGCATGCTTCAAGTCTGCTTCTCTTGGTGTCTGCCCTCAACCTACAATCCTTCAGGTCTGCGATAGCTTGGCTCAATCTATGCTCACTGTGATATCTGAGTGATTCTTTCACTGAGATCTTCTCGTCTTTTGCTCTGAGTTGACTCTTCAACTTGGCGATTTGTTGTTTCAGCTTGTCCTTCGCGCTCTTTGTTGTTAGTGAGCGTGGCGTTCCATACTGATTCAAACTTAGAGATCTCTAAGTAAGCCTTGTCCAGATCCTTCTTTTTGGTAGCAAGCACACAATGGACAGTGTTCAAATCTCGGCCTGTGCGTTCTCTGTCACTAGTCTCCTTTGTCAAATTCATACCTAGTTTGTTGATAAGCTTAGTATGTAGCTTGAAAGAATTGACAACATCAATCTTCTCATTTTGGAGTTGAATGATTTCTTTCTCCAATTCTTCATTTGCTTTCTTTAACTCTTCCTTCTCCAACAACACCTGATTGTATTTCTGAATGTCTATGATAGTGGGTTCTTCTATCATGAGTGGATACAGAGGTGCAACTGAAGGAAATGGCATCAAGAACTTCGCAGCTCTATCATGAATCCAAGTAAGGTACGGGTCGTAGGCTCAGCTGTTACTCTTCCCCAATAAAGACTTCCCCTTCCTGTGGATGTTATTCCATGCATGTTCAAGTCTTCCTAAAGTCTTACCCTCCAATAAACCAGTGAGATACAAAGATTCTTGTATCTCCTCTTCCCTAGGAGGCTCCCTCAGCGCATACCCAAACTGTCTGACCAATAAAGAAGGGTTATAGTTGATGCAACCTTTCCTTCCGACCAAAGGAACGTTAGGAAATCCACCACAATTATAAATAATATATGTACCAAGCATGTCTAGGTCAAACCAAATAATGTTCTCAGCAGATAGACCCATCAACCTCTCCAGCCATTCTGAAGTACTAGCAGTGGCAACAAACAGACCCGTTTTGGGCATATGACTGACAAACCAAGCATACAACAGAGGAACACATCAAGCTACATTTTTTCCTCTTCGTTTCTCATTCTTATAGTGAACAGAATGATAAACATCGCCAAGAAGAGTAGGCACTGGATTTTCTGAAGCCAAGATATGGAACGCATCTACATCCACGGAGTCTGGAAGGTTAGGAAACAAGACAATGCCATATATACAAAGAGCCAGGATGACGCTAAACACAATCCAACAACCATCCTTAGCGCACTGTCGAGCTTTCTCAATCAGGCAAGGAAAAGGAAAACCATATATCCCAAGTCTCTGGATCATCTTTCCATCTAACTTTGAAGCCTCAAGATGCAAAATAGCGGCGAGCTCGGCCAGATCAGGCTCAGTACCAACATGGACAAACAACATCTGATTCCGAATGGGTACCCCTAACAGCTCAGAATATTCCTCTAGGGTAGGAGCCAGGACATAGTCAGGAAAGACGAAGCATCTCAACTGGGCATCATAGAACTGTAGGAGAGCATATACACCACTGATCTCATGTGCAGAGGGCTTTCAGACATATCTCAATAACCTCCCATAAGACTTCCTGAAATCTTCCATTACTGTTTTTTCACCCAAGGCAATCAAACTCAACAAAGTACTAACATCCGGAGCTGGAAACTTGTAGGCCACTGTACTCTTCAAAGGCTCCATAGCAAGATCACTAGAATCGGGAGGGAAATATGCACCTGTAACATAGATACATGTTAATGAAATGCAGATGAAAATGCGAATGCAAATGCAAACAAGGGATCAAGATTGTTGTGCTTTGGTCGGGAATAACCAGAGCTTTGCCTTAACAAGAACAAAGTATCGACAGTAGGACCCACTGATATCAGGAACACAGATTCACACTTGCAAACTGGGTATTCTGGAAGCCAAGGTTTCATGCACAACCCAACCCCTCTCACAGGTATGGACCTATCCACTGACAAGGGTTGGCATCCTATGCGTTCATTAGCGTCACAGACTTTCTAGAAATGATGATACGTTCACCATTTCTGGTTTGGCATCATCATCTCCTGAAGAGGCCTCACTTAGCTGACTCACAAATGGTCGGTTCCCAGAGTCGACAATTCTGAAATCCAAAATCCCAAACCGATACTAAGGATCTGAAGGAAAATCATCAAAGAGAATCTCGTCCGAGTGTGAATTTCATGGGGAACTGTATATGCTAAGCAAACAGGCCCCCACTAATCTCCACTACTAAAGCTAGGTTCATACTCAAGCCTGGGTCTGGCTTATCACTCATCGGAACTTCCCTCCCACAGCACAACAATAATGATATACGATGTGGAAATTAAAATGCGGAAAGCAAATAAAGATAAAACACATATGTACACACCCCAAAAATAAACAAACAAGCGCTAGGATTGACTCGCATAGGGGATATTGCTGTCCCCAGCAGAGTCGCCAGTTGTTGCTACTGCGAAAATTGAGGCCGGCAATGACAGAAGAATCGCCACCGTCCGTTATTTATCCCAAGAGAGGGAAAGGAAACACTCAGAGAAAACCTAACGAAAAGAGGGATAAGATCGGTCATCGCAACCAAATCTCGGGTTCGGGAGTCAGTTACGCAAGGGGAAGGTATTAGCACCCCTCACGTCCGTCGTACTCGACGGGATCCACGCTTGTTGTCTATCTAAAAGGGTGGTTGAAACTATCTAGCTACAGGCTTGAGGACAAAAGAAAAAGAAATGACTCGGCAAAGCAATGACGCTTTGTGCCTACGTATCTCATCTGAAATGAGAAGTCAGAGTCAACGTAGTTTGGCTAACTACGGGTGAAGGCGGGGAAGGTTGCTCGTCAAGACATCGCGTCTTGTGCCTACGTACTTTCATCTGGTATGAAATATCATAGCAAACGTAGTTCGGGCTAAAGGGGAACACAGGTTTGTTCAACTGTTTTTTAGGCCCGAGTAGGCTTAACAAGTAGTTCTAGCAGTTGGTGTATGCAGCTCGACCATTAGAGACTTAGGCGTTACCGTTTGCGGTAGAACTAAAAGTTAACGACACTCTTTTTATCTGAAAAGGTTTTCCTGATTAAGATCCTGAAGGATGAAAAAAGGTTTGAAGTATTTTTGTGTTTTTTAGAGAAGAAGTGTTTTGAATTGGAGTGTTTATAATGCATGTTGTACCAAAGTCTAGAACCAAGGATCGAATGTGTCACATATCGCCCTAAGGATGTATACTAAACACTCTAGAAAATTGAGAGGTGGCCCCTCAATCACCATTTCCCAAGTATAAGGCTCATGGCATAACATCCATTATCTTTATTAAGTGTTTTATGATTGTTTTGAGAAGAGAAGAGAAAGGACACTAAAAGGGGAACTAAATCCAAACCTAAAGTTGTCATGCAATGGTGATCCTAATATTGAGATAAAGGAAATGCTACCTAATGTTTTCATACATGGTTAAGATCATAATGTCTAACATAATCTCCCTTGAGAGATTAGAGTTCCTAAGGGAAAGGAGACAAAAAAACAAAAGGAACAAGAAATGCATCAATAGAAACACACAAGAGCATCAAAAGTGAGATGAAATGGCCTAAACCAAACAACATCAACCACAATGCCACAAAGAAAAACAACATGAAAAGAGAAAGGAAAAGAACCCTAACTCAAAGAGGGGATAGAACAAGAGAAGAAAATAGCAAGGCATTCCCCAAACATCATTCAACCAAGGCATCATGATGATTTGTGCAAAAGATACAACAAAAGTGTCCTCATGGTTCCATTCAATCCATGTTTCAAATACCTCAAAAGGAGGGAACTTAGACAAACCTAAATGGTGTTCCAAAGTCCTTGGACAACAAGGGGAATGAAATAAAAGTTCTCAAGAGCAAAAAAAACAAGTAAACCTCAAGGAAATGCAAGCAAATTCCCAAAGGAAAGCAAGCATATTTCATAATGAAACCCTAATTGGAAACTCAAAAGTTACCAAGCAAAAGAACAAGCAAAACCAAATGTTATATCCTAAAAATGAGCAAGCACCATCCTTAACATGTTAAAAACATGAATCAATAGGCATTGAGAGCTCAAAGGATCCAAAAATGTCATATCCAAGTCAAATTAGGTCAAGATGTATGTATGAACCTTCCTTTAGGGTAACTTGACTTGCAAGTTACTCTAAAAATAGGAAAATGATTCAAAAATTATCAAATAAAATACAAGAAGCTCACAAATGTGTTGGCAACCAGAGGCCAAAAGATTTCAATCAAAATCACTTCACAACATCACCATAGAAATTAATCTACAAGGGTGCTCCATTGTGAAAGGGGATTGTTTAGGGCCAACTGAAGGGCAACAAAAGTCAACTCAAAAGTCAACCAATCAGGGGAAAAATGGTCCTCAAAAATTATTCAACTCATCATTGATATGAGGATTGAATTTCATTCATTGGTTCAAAATGAAATGAGAGAAATAAAATAAAGAACAAAGCATGTCAAGATTTAAGTTACATAAAACACTTCCAAAGTTAAATCCCATTTTTAATTGAAAAATAAATCATAAAATAAAATAAAAATTTCTAAAAATAAGAGGACATCTCAAAGATTCTAAAACATACTTTTTTGGGATTTTATCATACTTGGAAGTATTTTAAAATAAATTAAATCTAAACAGCATAAAATAAAAACAAAAGAAAAAGAAATAAATAAAACAAATGGGCTGGGGGTGCCAGAAGCGTTGAGATTCAAAAGGCCCACAAAGGGGGGGGGGGGTGTCAATAGCAACCCAGCCCAACAAAAATGAAAAAGAAAAGAAAAACGTAAGGGTTCAGTGTGGCAAGTCAAACCAAGGCATATGGTGGAAATCAGAGAGGCACGTTGGATCAGGAAGTCAACACATCCAAGGCTTCACACTGTGCCAGCTCATTTAATGAGATTCCCAACTTGGTTTAGTGTGTGTGGTCAAAGCAAGAATACGGTGGGTCTTAATCTGAGACGTTGAACTGAAAAGTAATCAAATCATGAGGCTGGAAACAAAACACATGGCTTGGCTGGGTTTAAAAAAGGGAGGGAGAACTAAACGCTGGAACCCCTGTTCCAGTAGTCTTCTCCGGCGTGTCAACAAGAACAAGCCATGGCCAAAAAACCCAGGTCCATCAAAACTGCATCAAAATGAACAAAACAAAATCCATAAAGGATCTCCAGGTTACGTGGATCATGAATCCACTAGTTATTTTCATTGATCATGCTTTAAAAGGCCAAAATGAAAAGAAATAGAAAAATGCTCAAATGAAAAAAGTTTGCAAATAGCTACCAAATCAATCCAGAATCCATCTATGATGTACAAAGATTAAAATAAAATGAAAATGGCGTGTTAAAAGTGCTTGAACAGAGAGATATTTTGAAAGAACGAAACTTAGAAAATAAGCTTCCTCAGAGCTCAATGTGTTATCAAAGCTTGCAATAAGTTATCCAGAAACGTTTAGTGAAGCTTGAGGAATGTTTTAGGATGTTTTGTTTTGATTGAAACTTAGTAAAACTAGGAAACTGATTTTCACTTTTTCCTCTCTTTTTCTCAATCTGTTCTCTCTCTAACTCTCACCAAATCCAGTTTCGAAGGCATGAGAAGAATCGTGGGATTAAATATGTTGGATTCAGATTGAAACAAGGCCCAATTTTGTCCCCTTTCAGCCCAATTGGGTTTTCACTTTTTCACTTGTGGTCATTTGAATAGTGCACGAATTTCACTTTGATTAGCTGTAAAAATCGCTCCTTTGGCTTGCATCTGAAGTTGGTGGATCAAAGGGATGAGAATGACTCCTTGGTTTGGTCTTATGCCATGCGTTTGATGTGTTGCTTAATCTTGAAGAAACCATGAAAATGGCCACCAAAATGCACTCAAATCCCAAATCCAAAGATGGCATTGCGTTTCAAATGTGTTTGGCACTCAAAATATGCACAAGGTTGGTACAAAATGTTTTCAAATGAATTAAATTTGATTTTTCCCTTTTAAGCCCTTTTTCATGAAAATTCAATTAGGGATTCTTCAATCTAGGCCAAACCTTTGATGCCTTGATATTTGGTTGAGCAAATGACCCCATTTGGAGCAAGTTTGATGTTGGAAATATTTCCATTTGAAGTGTGCAAAGTGGTGAAAATGACCTATAATGAAAATGACCTGTAATTCTGCTTTCCCAAAATACCCCTGCCTTGCAAGCCTCATAACTTGAGTTCTACAAATCAGATGAAGGACTTCTATTACTCTTTGGAAAGGTAAGATCATGAGGAACAACTTTCATGTTCATCAAAAGTTGAGAAGAAACATCCTTCTAGGTAAATAAATGGCTTGGAAGTTGGTTGACTTTTGTTTACCAAAATCACATTCATCTGAGGACCTGTAACTTGTCTGCATCATAACTTGAGTTCTATAAATCCAATCAAGGACTTCTAGTACTCAAATGAAAGCTAAGAACATGCCCTACAAGTTTCATTTTGGTCAAAAGTTGAGATGAGACTTGTATCTTGAGATAGGTGATCTTGAAGTTAATCACTGAACATGAGATTTTACACTGAGAACCCTAATTCAGTCACAACTCACACTCTTGATTCTTGATTAATTGATCTTGAAATGATATCCCATGTATCTTAACACAGAATTAAATTACCTTAAAGACTTGGAATTGAGTCTTAATCTCCTTCAATTTCACAGTTGACTCATTTGACAAGATGAAAACCCTAATTGCAATATCTTCAACTGTAGTTCTTCACACTTGGTATAAACATATGAATGAAATACACAATGACCCTCAAGGCCTCCAATGAGCTTAAGTGATCATCTCTCTTCATATCCATGGGCTTGTGATCCTCAGATGACCTTCAGATGGCCTCCTAGACAGGAGGTGAACCATACACAATTATCTGCTTATCCAAAGGGCTTTGACTTGTCTCTGATGATGATAACCCCCTATTGACTTGAATAAAACCTCTTGATTAGGCTTAGAACCCTTGGCACATTCCTCTTGTTGCACACACATCTCTTGATCCCCTATAAAAATGCAAAATGCTATGCAATGCAATATGTTAGAACAATGAAATGAAACATAAACCGAGTAAAGAAAAGGTTGGGCAAATTTTGGGGTACAACACTAAGGAAATTAAGAAAATATTATTAACTCTTTTACCTTTTAGCATAACTTCATGAGTAACTTCGTTTTCAATCAAGCATTCAATTTTAGTGAAGTTGATTTTGAAACCTCGGTCACACAATTGGCTAATGCTAAGTAGACTATGCTTTAGACCTTCCACATATAGGACATCCTTTATGGTTGTTGAAGGCGGTGAACCAACGATACCTACGCCAAGGATTCTTCCTTTGTTGTTGTCACCATAGGTAACAAATCCTTTGGCCTTAAGCGTTAGATGTGAAAATTCGCTTAGGTCACCCGTCATGTGCCTCGAACATCCACTATCAAAATACCATTCATTTGAAGAGGTCTTCAAACATACCTACGAAAAAGAGTTAAGTTTTATTAGGTACCCAAATTGCCTTGGGTCCTTCAAAGTTAGTTCCTTTCTTTACCCATACATAATGGCCTTGAGCAACACTAAAATTTCTAATATAACATGCATTTGGAGTATGTCCTTTTATACCACAATAGAAACATGTAGGCTCAAAGTTGCTTTTATATCTAGGGGGATAAGATTTATTCTTATTGTTTCTTTTCTTCTTGACATATTGATGAACCCTTTTATGATTGTCACATTTTTTCATAGGAATTTGTTCTTTAGCTTTAACAAAGATGGTCTTGTTAGAAGTTTGTTTAGAAAATTTTGAGTAACCAAGACCACTTTTATCATTTGAGTATCTTTGATTACTAAGAACACTTTCCAATCCAATTTGTCCCTTTTCATATCTTTCTAGGACCCATTTTAATTGGACTATTTGAAAAGAGATTTAGTGCATGTAAAAGTTTTAATTAATTTTTCCTTTTCATCTTTAAAATTATTTTCCATTTTCTCAAGATTTTCTTCTAAAGTTGTTATTTGTTTCTTTTGAGATGAAATGGTTTTATATAGAATTTTGAATTCACTTAAAAGTTCATCAATTGCTCCTTGAGCATCATTATCAAAAATAGAGAAATCACTACTAACCTTATTGTCTTCATCGTCGGAATGATGTGATGCCATCAATGCTAGATTTGCACTTTGATCACTATCGGATTCCAATGAAGAACTTATTTTGTTGTCATCCCAAGCAATGTAGGCCTTCTTTTTGTAATCCTTCTTTCCTTTGTAGTCACGATTCTTTGCAAGTTTACGACATTCCAGTTTGATGTGGCCTTACTTTCCACATTCATAACATGTAATGTCTCCATTGGATGTTGATGTTTCTTTTTCTTTATTCTTTGAGAACTTCTTTCTTCTTGTATAACTAGAGTTTCTAATATTATTTTTTGAACCAAAATATTTACCTAGTCATTTTACAAGATGCGTAAAATTTTCTTCCTCTTCGGGATTGTCTTCTTTCTCCACTTCTTTGGATTCAACTTTCAAGGCAATGCTCTTGAATTTCATGTTTCTCCAATCGTCCAAGTTCCGTTTCATATTCTTGGAGTTTTCCGAATAACGTAGTGGATGTCATTGTTGATAGACTTTTCTTTTTTAAAATTGCCGTCACTTTGGGTTTCCATTCTCTTGATAAGGACCTAAGCACTTTAAGATTAAGCTCATCATTTGTTAGTTTCTTACCAAGTGCATTCAAGTGATTTGTCAAATGCACGAATCTTTTCTGCAAGTCTAGGATAGATTCTCCTGGTTGCATCCTAAATGGTTCGTACTCCTGACTCAATGTATTTAATCTGGATCATTTGACTTCGGCGGTTCCTTCATGAGTTTCAACAAGGGTGTCCCATATTTGCTTAGCCATTGTACATGTTGAGATACAGAAGAATTCATCCATTCCAAGTGCACTTTGTAAAATATTTTTATGGCCTTTTTGTCGTAGAGAACTTTCTTCTTATCATCATTGTCCCATGATCCTTACGGTTTTGCTAAACCAACTCCGTTGACAACCGTTGTAGGAATAAAAGGACCATTTTGGACAACCTCCCATATTTCACTTCCTTGTGCTTCTAGATGTGCCTTCATGCGAATCTTCCAGAAGTCGAAATGTTCGCCACAAAATAAAGGAGGTTTGTTGCTACTACCACCGTCTCTGAATACTAGATTGTTATTTTCGGAAGCCATCTAGATCGAATAGGAACAACCTGTCACCTGCTCTAATGCCAATTGTAACTTGTAAATGCGCCTAAGAGGGGGAGGGGGGTAAATTAGGTTCTCAAAAATTATCTTCAATTTTTTTCTGATTCTTGATTCTTTTTCGGTTAAGATGTTAAGGACTTGAAAGTAAAGTGGGGAAAGGAAAAAGTGTCACAAGAGATTTATAGTGGTTCTCCTACACTCCGAGAGTACTCCATTCCCCTTTAGACTCGAAAGAGATTTCACTACAGTTTAGAATGATTGTGTAGCCTAATCACACCAAAGGTGAAGCCTACTATCTAATCTATAGGTAACTAAAATGTAGGAATAACAATCCTCTTTAAACACTCACTTGTTTCCAACAATCCTGGACAACAAGGTAATACAAAAGATAATCTTGATATAAATTTGATGTCTTGAGAGTATAATGCTACCAATCTTCACGATCGATCTTCTCCTTGAAACAAATATAACTCAAAAGAAATATACAAGTGTTCTTTGAAAAGTATGAGATGAAGCTGTGATAATGTGTGAAATTTATTCAAAAGCTTCTCTCAAAAATCTGTTTGTGTGAACACTTTAAGAAATATTGAAAGATGAAGAGAATGAGTGAATTTGATGATTAAGTTTCTTGGAGGTAAATTGAAATTTGAAAACTGATATGTATTTATACTGTATAATACACCTCTACAGAGGGGTATAATTTTATGCAGCAAAACTGTCAGAAAACAAATGAAAACAACACATATTTTCATGAAAAGCTGTCATTTTTCGCTTACTGCTTCAGGGTTAATCGGTTAACTATATAGGTTAATCGGTTAAGACCCCTTTAACGTTAGAAAATATTCAAAAACAACAACTGTTAACCGGTTAACCATATAGGTTAATCGATTAACACTGTAAGTAATTCAATAAAAAATTAATTTTAGAAACCGATAACCGGTTAACCATAGGGGTTAATCGGTTAACACTGAAAGTTTTTCAAAACAAAGTAATTTTTAAAAAGAGTGAGCTACTAAAAGTTTTTTAAAATTCTTATGATATATGTGAAGTGAGAGATGAATAATTGAACACTTGTATAAGTATTTTAAATGATATTTGGTATACCTTTGAGTTGTTGTTCAATATTCTAACTTCAATACTTGAAGCTTGATAAGTATGTATGTGAAGCTTTGATCCATTTGACATATGCTAGAACACCATCTTGAAACTTGATGTTATTTGAGTCTCTTGCTTTTTGCATACACGTGTTGCATAGAAAACTTGTTCTCTTCATCAAAACTTTTATGCGCTTGAAGCTCGCTTCTACAATGCGTATTGGGGGTGTCAATACGCGTATGGGGGACTTCCCAAGGGTCTGTACGCGTAGCAGACATACCCTGTCCCCAGTACCAACACTGCCATCTAGTGATACGCGTATGGTACGCGTATGGGCTTGGGCAATATGCGTATGAGGGTGGTCATACGCGTAAGGAGTAACTCTGAGGGGTTTTTGGGAGGTGAAGGCCTCTGTTCATACGCGTAAGGTAGGTTTGATACGCGTATGACAGCAGGAATTACGCGTATGGACCATGTTGGTACGCGTATGGGCAGCCTGGGGTAACTTTTCCCCATATTTTATGATTTCTGTCTAGATTTTGCTTCGAACGCAATTCCGTTTAATCGGTAGGATTAGTATGACTAAAATGAACTTAAGAAATATTAGTAATGAATTAAATCGAGAGAATTGGAATTATCTGGGTATGCCCTTATGGGTGTGTTTTGATGAGTATGAGCCATGATTGTCGAAATTGGACAATCTTGTGCGATTGGGGTAATTCCCGAGAGGATTACGGTGAGCGGATGGCTCGTGTGGATCATTGATGATCGAGAATTATTATTGGATTATTATATTGCATAATTCTGTTGTCATGCATCTTATGTCATGTGTCTTGTGGAGATGGCTAGGTAGGAATCCATGATGGGTGCCTAGTTTCATCCGGATCTCATGTGGAAGTCGTTGTGGAGATAAGTTGTAGTTCATAGGAACGTATACGACTTATCCGGATTCCAACGGGAATCAGGTTCTAGGGTGAACCGTATGTATTTGTGTTGGTACCACACACATTGTGTCGAGTCAGTGAGTCACATTGCACATTTGTATTTGAATATGGGATATTGATGTCGAGTTATTAAGATGGCACGTGTATGTGTGTTGCATGTGTATGATTGTACGTGTGGTGTGTAACTACTCCTTAGCATGTGTATTTCCCTGCTTATTTATTGAATGTAGTTCTCACCGCTTTTCTGTTTGTTGTGTCTGTGCTCCCTGGGGAGTGCAGATGACCAGGTACCTGAGTAGTGCTTGGAGTGTGTTGCTATTTGATCGAGTCTTAGAAGTCGCTCTGATACATAACATGGGATGACGGGATTATGTTATATTTTGCTTATTTTCTTGATTTATTGTTACATATCTTTTATTTGTTGGATTGAGGATGTATGATCACCTTGTGGTGGAGATTATGTTTAAACAATTGACTTTATTCTGCTGTTTAATTGAAAGCTAGATATCACTGGTTTAATTATGAAAAATGAAGTGACTTAGTGTGACATCCTACTTGTTTTGAGAACTCTAATGTATTTTTATGAAGAATTTCCGTATATGTCTTATAATACGCGTACGGGGTAGAGTGGGGTATTACACTTACAACTCCAACAAACTCCTCCGTCACCTCTTTCATTTCGGTTTGCACTTCCTTTTTCTTTCCTCTATTTTCACTCTATATCCCTTAATAGCTTTCAATATTTAAGTTGTGATTTGTTTTGTTTTGGAGTTCGCCTTTTTATATAGGATGAAAATTGGAATTTGTTTGGTTTTTGTTTTTTGTCTTTCTGCCCAATTGCCTTTCATGCCTCTCACCCCAATGTCCTGGTTCAAACCCCTACTGCCTCTTTTTCTCTCATTTTCCATATTTTTCATTCTTTTTCATCCTTATTTTTTATTTTCTTTCCATTTTTTTAGCCATCCTAATGAGTTTTTTCCTGATTTTTTTATGTCTCGTTCTTATTTGTGACATTATCTTTACAATTTAGTTTTATTTTTTATTTTTCCACTCATTTTATCCCGATTACGACCATTGCAAAAGCATCCTTTAATTGTTCAAAAAATGCAATACTTGTTGGATTTTTGCTTAGTTTCTTTGAATCTTTTCATTGTTAAACATCGGATTTTAATCCATGGATTTGACACTTCCCGTGTTGTTATTCCACCGATTATTTTATTGATATATTGATGGTATTTTGGCGTGTTATGACCCTTGTATATGACATTTCATTTGTTTTCGATATGCATAAATCAGCTTCGAGCACATTACCTAGGGTTTTGCTTGCACCTCTAGATTTCATTTTGCTTTGCATGTTATTGTGTTATGTGACTTTGATTTGCATCCTCACATCTCAATTTTAATCCATGCACACTTCGATTTTAGTTCTTTCGATTCAATTTTTGGACATGTTGTAAATATAACTTGTGTGTTGCTATCTTCTTTACATGGCTTACTCTTGGGCCTTCTTACAGTGAGACCATCCTCTTGTGCACTTACACTCATTTATTTATGTTTATTGATTGGGCTTGATTTAATTGTTTCATTATCTTGTATCTCCATTTGATAAAATGTACCCCCATTCCCATGAAGTGTAATATTTGTATGGCTTTCATCTTGATTGTTTGTTTAATGCTTTTGTTAATCGCTTCAAGCATCACATTAAACCCTTTTTAAAAATAAATAATTCTGGATTCAATATCGAGTCATTTTTTACCTTGTAAGTTGATCGCTTTTAAGCATCGCAATCAACCTCACATAGCTTACTCTTGGATTTTCTTACAATGAGACTTGTCTTGCAATAGACACTTTTATTTACATGCATTTGTTTGATGGATTTTAATTGCTTTATCCTTTCTCCCATTCAAAAAAGTGTATCTCATATCTTAACCCTTGCAAGTCGATCGCTTCATGCGTCACCATTAACCTATCCTATTTCAATCTCTAACCATTTTCAACCTCATCTCGCAATAAAACCCTTAATCCAACGCCAAACGACATTTTCTCAATAAACTCAAAAACACCAATAAAATACTATTAGGATTGTGCACTATGAGCCTTAAGTGGTGGAGAAGGAGTGAGAATAGAGCATTCTCGCCCTCACTTTGAGTATTTCAGACACAAGATGCTTGGCTTGGTAGTCTGAAATATTCACCTCAACTGAATAAAAAACAACTTCTTTTCAAAATCCTAAAATCAACACTCAACACGTCGAACCTATCCTTTCTTGCCCCCATGCAATTGAAACCATTCAAACCTAACTTTTGTCTTACCCCCGTTCGATTGAAACCTCTCAAAACTTAATTACCCGTCTTCGTGCGATCAAACACCTTTTTGAAAAATAACACTGTTTAGTCCCTTCTAATGCGCATACAAATTAGTGCTTAAGCCTCCCCCAGAGTAGATAAGCCAATGTTTAGCCGTTAGAACATGATCTAAACACTTGTTCATTACAAAAACACAAACCAACAAACCCTAGTTCCCCAAACTATAGAGCTCTGACTTCCTCATTGCACCATAAGGATATGTAGGCACAAGATTGCGAGATCCTGGCGAGCAACCTTTTTTCTTTTCTTTTCAACCTTTTTTCTTTTTCCTTTCATAGTCTCCTCGAAATACGGATGCTCTGATTCCTCATTTCAAAATAAGGATACGTAGACACAAGGGCCCCAATCCTAGACGAGCACACTAATAAAAAACCTCCCTTTTTCCTCTTTTGAGGTTTCCTTTATTTTCTCTTTTTAGTCTTTTAACCACTCGAAGAAAATAAACATGAGTTAACGTTCAAATTGCAAATCTAACTAAGAGGTTCTCGTTGAGTATAACCGATGTGAGGGGTGCTAATACCTTCCTCTTACGTAATCGACTCCTGAACCCGAATATGGTTGTGACAATCATTAATCTGCTTTTAAAGGTTTTATCGATATTTTCCTATTCCTTCATTGGGATAAATAAAGTTCGGTGGCGACTCTGTTCGAACTAATTTTTTCTGCGTCCATCACGAAGGATCGTATTTTTCGAGGTACGACAATATGCCCAATGTTAAATTCATTGGCCTTTTCATATGGTGTAACCAATTACCATATTTCCTGCAGCCAATTACATGTGTTCAAATTTCAAAAATTTTAAACACCAATTCAGGTGTAACCGGTTACACCCTTTTTTAACACAAATTTCAAAAATTATTTTCTCATTCCTTGAAGAAAATACCTTCCATATGAATGTTGTATGGTATGTCCTTCATAGGGTAACCAAGCTGACGACGAGCTAAAACTGGATGGTAGTTGATCCCTCATTTAGTACTAATGAGGGGCACATTGAGGAAACTTCCACAACTGTCAATGCTCTTTCTTCCGTCATGGATCTGATTGTACCAATCTATGTCAGAGTGAATGAGAGACATAATCTTTTATGACCATTGCATACCATTTTTGAGATCTCAACAAGAAACAAATTTGGGCAAGTGATAAACCATTGGTAGAGTAACAGTACATAACATGTAATCATTCCTCCGCAGTATAAGTTCCTTAGATGTATGGAGTGGTAAGCATCTGCTAGCAAAGTCAGGACCGGATTCCCAATTAAGAATATCTTGATAGCGTTGATGTCGACAAAGTAATCAATATTGGGAAAGAGGAACACTCCATAGATGAGCAGAACAACGATATCCTTGAAAGCAACCATGTTTCCTATACTGGCAAAGTATTGGGATCTTTCCATCAAAAACTTAGTAGGTAGACCTTGAATTCCTCCCTTGGTGGTCATATGAGCTTTGATATTTGACACTTCCAAGGAGGTATCTCTTACAATGGTCTGATCTTTGGGAATCTCTTCTAAACCAGAGAATGGGTCTTGATCAGAAATGGGTAAATCAACCAGCTGAGAGTACTCTTCCAATGTTGGTGTGAGCTGATATTCTGGAAATGTGAAGCAGTGGTACACCTGATCATAGAACTAAACCAATGTATATAGAACTCCTTCCCCCATGTTTACCTTTAAAAGAGACAAAAGTCCTCCATACTTAGCTTTGAAGGCTTCAGGGTTAGTGATCAATCTTCCCATTTTTCTCAGGTCTTCTAGTTTTGGACTTCTGAAGGTGTACTTTTGAGTTTTTCTTCTACCAAAATCCATAGCACAATTTCTGATATTTGCGACAACCATATTTTTTTAGTTCTTTTGAAAAGTTTGAAAAAAATTGAAAATGTTTAATGAATGCATGAATGCATGTATGCACAAACATAGATATTTACAAACATGGGTTTAAGAGTTTATCGTCACGAGCATGGAGCCATGGATCTATCCATGTCACAGATATGTACTAGGGGTTCATTTTGTACCTAAAGAACAGGTTCTAACAAGGTTCTCAAAATCACTAACTCCTCTTTAGGATATTACCATCAAACCGATTAACTCATGAGAGTTGTAGTATCCTGAAGATGAATCTCATTTGAGTGTAGTATCGCGTATCAACTATTCCCGTTAGTTATCGCACTACATCCTAAAATGGTCAAATGTGTAAGACGTTACTAAAGTAACCAGTTTCTCAGGTTCCCAAAGGAAAAAGTAATGTATTCATAACTTGCTCGCTCAACATCAATAATTCCAAGAGGGTACCTCCACTGAGGTGGAGGATTTTCAAGTTAGCTTGCTCGAGACTCACTCCCTATAAGCCTCCTTGATTATACCACCTCCTATATTAAAGTATGTTCTCGAGTCTCATTTAGGACTTTTTCCTTACTGTCGCTAATGCGAAAATCGGCGCCGGCTGAACAGAAGAGTCGCCACCGTGCGTTATTTATCCCAATAGGAGGGAAAGGAAACGCTCGAAGTAAACCTACCGCAAAGACGGGAAAGGAATGGTCATCGCAACCAAATCCTAGATTCGGGAGTCGGTTACGCAAGGGGAAGGTATTAGCACCCCTCACGTCCGTCGTACTCGACGGGATCCACGCTTGTTTTCTAGTACGGATTGTTATTCTATCTATTCTACAGGTCAAGTGTTAAAAGAAAATGAAATGAATCGGCAAAGTATCGCACTTTATGCCTACGTATTCCCGTCTGGAACGAGAAATCAGAGTCAACGTAGTTCGCCTACCTACGGGAAAGGAGGGGAGGTTGCTCGCTAGGATATTACATCCTATGCCTACGTACTTTCATACAGCATGAAAGATCAGAGCAAACGTAGTTCGGGCTACGAAAGACACAAGCTTGTCTGACAGTTTTTTATCTCCTTATGAAAGGGGTTTTTCTGATTAAGAGTCCAAGCGGACAAAAATGACACTTTGATGTTTATTTTCAGTCTTTTACGTAAGAACTGTCTTTTATGATGTTTGCAATCTCTGACGCACTAGAGACTGTGATTTGAGGGTGACTACGTCGTATGTCACCCTAAGGGTAACACACTAAGCAATCAGATTACTGAAGAGTGACCCTTCAGCAACCTTTCTCAAATAGCTTAAGGCTCGTAGCGTACGGCATCGATTATCCTTATTACTGTGTTTTGAATTGTTCTTAGATAGAAGAGAAAGAAGTCTAAAAAATCCTAGGGTTTGAAAGGGAATCAAAACTACCCTAATGTTATCATGCATGGATTACAACCTAATGTCTGTCATAATTCCCTCCTGCACAGAGGAAATCAGAGATCCTAGGGGATAAACGGAAAAGAAACAACAAAAATACAATAAACAGTAAGTATGCATGAGATGCAGCAAAACAAGCGAGGCAGGGGAATCCCACTCAACCTCGAACCTAAGAAAGCAACAGGCAAAGTGAATCAACTTCACTTCAAGCCTAAAGGGCAAGCAGCACAAGCCAACAGACAATACAGAGAAAAACAAAAGATACAGAGGAGGCAGCCCAAGCAGCAGCAACAAACTCCTACAACAAACAGCAACAACACGCTCTGAACAACAAAGTTGAAATGACAGCAAAGGTCTTATCTTTGAGCTAGATTCCATATTCAAGCTTCTTCAATCTTCATCTCCAAGCATTAGCAAGCACACTCCAAGAAGAGACTTGTCATCAAGATCAAGTTGCAATGTTGGCATACTTGCTGAAAACCAAAGGAATTCAACAAGAACCAACATCGAAGTGGAAGTGTATCCTCAAAAGTTCTACTCTCTAGGGTATGCCCCACTTCCCTCCTAAGGATAGATGGAACTTCCCTAAGAGGACTTTGCATCATAGGATAGAATAGAAGCAAACAATGCATTCTATGTTTGATGGAAGAAATGAACTAATTCTACAAAAGCTCTCCCTAAAAGCCTAATTCTACCAACTCCTAAAACAAACTTAAAAGAGAAAGAAAGCTCCACTCCAAGCCCCACTCTTCTAGCCAAAGCATCTTCATCATGTCCAGAAGCTCCTCTAAAAAGGAATCCAAAGTCTTGAAGCTCCAAGTCCACCAAACGCTCCAAACAAGGCAAAGCACTCAAGAGAGAACACCGAAAGCAACAATCATTTGCAAAACCCCAAAAAAATAGCAAAATACATTGTAAAATTCTAATAAAATTCCTATGTGAACATGCATGTTTGAGCATTCTAAAATTCCAGAATCAGGACCTAAATCAATTTCTAGGTCATCTAAACAATTACTAAATAAAATTTGGTCATGGGAAACCATTATTTGGGAAGGCTCTAAACTACACACCTAAAACAGAATCTAATCAATTTTAAAAAATCTAAGAAAATTCCAGGGGAAACCTATGGATGTCCTCTAAATCATATCGAAAGAATCAGCTCAAAAGCATAAAGCATCAAAGAGAACAAAATTAAACAAACAGCAATACCAATCATGCATAAGAATGGATATTAGCACAAAAGAAAATTCCTAACTAATTTAAATTAAATCCTAAAAATGCAAACTTAACTCCTACAGTTTCTTAAGACAATCAAGATCTACAGAAAAAAATTCATAATTTTTCGATCATTTTTACTATTTTTAACGCAATTAATCCAAACAGCTATTAAAACAGAAAAAAAAAGAACGAAAATGAATTAAACTAAGTTAATGTGCATTGGGCCAGGGGTGCGAACAACAGAATTCCAAAGCAATGTCCGTGTGGGCCTCGCGAGTGGGGGTGGGAACAGTACCTGCACGGTACTGTAGCTGTTCCGGCGGTGACATTTTTTCGATAACTTCCGAGCAACATAACTCCATCGATTCTTAACCGTTTCGCACGAAATTTTAGTCAAACATGAAGGAAAAAAATCAAGGATTCCAAATATGCTCTTGGATTCCCTCAAAACTCCATGATCAAAGAGATATATCATCATCAAGAAAACATACTCATCCAAAAAAGTCTCTAATCCTTAATTTCTTGATCCTAATTTCATCTATACATTTTCCAGATCCTAACCACATGAATAATCTAATCTAATTCGTCCTAAAACCATAGAAAAAGTGAATTTCACATACCGGCTTCGGAGCGTCGAAACAGAGTAGTTGGAGCTCGTTTTTTCTTGCCAAAAAGTGCGGAAAACCTTTGTTGAAGTTTGTTGGAGAAGATTAAATTCTTGATAACTTTTTCTCTTCCAAACTCCAATATCAATCTATGGTATTTGCACAAATGAATCACCAACTCTTGCTTTGAACCTCTTCACAAGTATATATAGAATGTATTTGAAGACCCTAGAAAGTTCTAGATTGATCCTATAGAATGTATTTGAAGACCCTAGAAAGTTCTAGATTGATCCAATGAGAAAATCAACTTCTCATGTCATGAAAATCTCTTCTTATGCTATGCACATACCATCTCATGAATTCCACATACTCCAAGTAGGCCTTGATGCCCTCCAATCAACCATTTGACCTAGGGCTGACCTAGGGTTGACCCAGATGAAACCCTAGTCGACTGCATTCAACTGTAGCTCTGGTACTTGTATTAATGATTTGTTTCATCTTCAAAATGACCCTCTAGGTCTTCCATGATCTTTGTACACCTTCCATGGCTCACACACTCATTGATGATCTTCAACATATCCCCCAGATTGGGAGAGAAATCCACTGGTTGACCTTCAAACTTCTCAAAGCTTCAACTTATTTCTTGATTACTTGGATGGTCTTGATCTTGAATAAAACCCCTTGATGGGCCTCTTTCTGATAAGAAAGGCACTTGATCCCCTGTTAGGTGACTTGTTATGCTATGCTATGCAAATGATTAGACTATGTACATGACTTATTATGCAAATGACAATGCAATTGAAACATAAACCAGGTGAAATAGGTTGAGCAAATTTTAGGGTGCAACAGCTGCCCCTATTCAAACAACTTGGACCCGACTGGGTGAAGAGCGAACGGCCTTCAAACATTCAAGGTACGAGGCGGTTGAATACCAAGAACCCGGAAATTTGCCAACCGCAGAAATAAACTGCACCACTGCTTGGGGAACAACATTCGTCGATTGAACCTGATGGTTACAGTAACCACTGATCAACTACCTGATACAGATCTGATTAACTGCCTGCGCAGCACCAAACTTGTCAATATAAGAATAACCTGGATGACTTCACTGGGGAAGTACTTCTGTCAACAAACATAACTCTGCCAACGATACAGGAAAGAGCTCCGCCACCACTACGGGAAATACCACCGCCATCGCTACGGGAAATAACACCGCCATCGCTACGGGTAATGACTCCGCCATCACTACGGGAAACACTCCGCCATCTCTATGGGTAAACTCTGGGAAAATAACACCGCCATCACTACGGGAAATAACTCCGTCACCACTACGGGAACATAACACCGCCATCGCTACGGGTAAACAACACCGCCATTCCTATGGGTAATAACTCTCTGTCACCACTACAGGAAAATAACACCGCCATCGCTACGGGTAATAACTCTCTGTCACCACTACAGGGAAATAACACCGCCATCGCTACGGGTAATACCACCGCCACCACTGTGGGAAATACTCTGGGAAAATAACACCGCCATCGCTACGGGAAATACTCCGCCACCACTACGGGAAATAATCTTGTCATCACTACAGGAGAAGAACACCGCCATCGCTACGGGTAATACTCTGTAATCACTACAGGGAAATAACACCGCCATCGTTACGGGTAAACAACACCGCCATTGCTATGGGTAATACTCTGCCATCACTACAGGGAAATAACACCGCCATCGCTACGGGTAATAACTCTCTGTCACCACTACAGGAAAATAACACCGCCATCGCTACGGGTAATAACTCTCTGTCACCACTATAGGAAAATAACACCGCCATCGTGTTGCACCCTAATTTTTGGACCACGAGATACCACCTCTTTTTGCGTTTTTCTCTATTGACTTTATTTTAATATTTAATATTTATGTCTCTGCGACTAACCAACTGTGTGTGAATGCAGTAATTTCAAGTGGGGGTAATATTCATTCTCACGGTCGATCAGTTATACATAACTGGCAGTTTTAACCACTTTGTCCGCATTTTTTTGTGTGAAGTTGAGTCTAATGAGAGCGTAATATGGCCTCCTATCGGTGCCAAACGGGGTCATCGCTGAAAGCAAGGCACCATATCAGAGTTGAGAAGCACATGACTGATTGTTCGTGAATGAGGGGATGGGATCTGGAGATGTCAAATTTGTGTGTGAAGCGAAGATTATTGAATGTAAATGGTTGAGCAAGAGCATGACACAAACATCACAGTTACTTTGAAGGAGCATACAGGAATCAGATTTACCTTTAGACATAACTCAAAATCAAGAGAGTTTGGATTATTCAAGACCAAGATGGAAGAGTCAGGTTACGTTCTTACTTCAATTATTTCAATTCAAGAATATCGGGCTCATGCTCAGACACCCGTTTCAAGATCCCTACTCAAGTCACAACTTCAATTGGATTTTGCAAAGGACAAGTTGTGAATCTTAAAATAGAATTTGAGTTCATCCTAATTTAGCAGAAAGGTTCAAAGCATGGGAGCCTAAGTTTCCCTTAATTTCAATCTTACCCACGTAGGAGTTCTTGTCACACACGAGACTGAGCCCATAACTATAAATTGAGATGACTCTTCTTGCACCTGCTGCATGTTATAAGCATCTGTTTTAATACCAGTAACATATCCATTAAAGCTTGTTTTAACATGGAAACATTTCGTCAAATACAAGCACTATGACTAGACGACGCATAGGAATTGTTCCCAAATACAATTGTCATCCAAAAGCATACATGAAAATCAGAGGAAGGCTACAAAAGATGCAAATTTAAATTTGAGCATGTCAATTAACACCTTCTAAATCATTGTCTAAATGTTACATTGAACTGTTTCTAAAGTATCAGAACATGGTCCAGTTTCAATAAGTGCACAGGGAAGAGTTGCTGAACCAGATGACTTCAATTTGGCACTACTTTGGACGCGTCATCGTCAAACAAAGTCCACGTTGTTGCTTGAACACCGTAAGCGGCATGAATTGTATTACCTGCTTCAGATAAAAGTGAGACTATCCCAAATGATCATCCTTCAGCAAAATGACCCCAAGTCAGACAGTAAAGAAGCTGATGAGCTAGCCAAATTGACAGAACAATTCACCCACCGAGAATAAACGAGAAACTTCGGTAAATCCCTGCAAGATGCGAGATCCTGTGTTGCCAACAAGATCGCAAGACTGTTACTGAGTAATTACCAATTCAAACATCGCCAAAGTCAACAATTTTGAAGTGCTGTCAAAAGTACGGTTGTGTTTCGAATGCCGCAGCTCGCACCTTTTTTTTTTCCTGCAAGGAACATAGTTTTATTACCAGCAACTATTAGAAAAGGGAACAAGTCAGGATCAATAAAAAACCAAATAACACATGAAAGAACAGTTACGTGAGCATGCTAGCAGGATTGGCTGGTGTGTATTTTTAAGCAACTTGAATCGAACCGCACCCGTCGTATTACCTACAGCAGAAGCAAGTCACATTCAATCCAAACAGTCAATCCAGAAGGGTGATGACTAGAGCGAAGGTTCTAGCACAAAACGAGTATATGTGTTTTGAATCGGACCTGCCGCCAATAAGTGGAAGATGCCCAAACATCAATTAGCAAAAACAATCAGGAATATCCCACAAAGGATTCAGAGAATATCCAATCCAAAATTATTACAGATTTGATACACATTAAACGAAATTGGGATAAAAAAGGAATGTTTTCAAATCAAACCATAGCCAAATTGGAAACAATCAATCAGCATTTACTCGTGATCAATGAAATTCAATCAAGAAATCAGAAGGTGAAGCTTATATAAAGAGGCTAGAGATCGCAAAAAAAAAAAGGAGAACAACTCGAAAACCCTAAGAGTTGGTAAAGAGGAAAATCAAAGAAGGCTTATCTTTTCTCTTCCTCCATCGAGAAGTTGTGACCTTCCTCAACCGTGCACCGCGAATCAATAGCACGTCCACACCCTTCCACCGCCGGAAAGCGTTTTCGCCTTCGCTATCACCGTCAATCCTTGAACGCCTCATCGAAGAGATCTCGTTACGGTGAGTATATTTTTCACATGTTGTCTACTTTGAATTTTATGTTCTGTTGTTTTTGTAGAGAAAACGAAGAAAGTGGAAAGAATGGAGATGAGAGAAGAGCGAGAGACGGGGACGAAAGCAGACGGACGACGGAATGAAAAGGGGATCGAGAAACTTAGGGTTTCGGTCTTCCTTTTTTTATTTTACTGATGTAATAATTTATTGCTAATCACACCAATCTCACACACACTACACTCACTAATCACCAACTAACCCACTTAAAATTTAACTAATCCTAGATTAGTCAGATAACCTTTTTGATTAAAATAATTAAACATTTTATTTAAGAATATTTTCTGTCTATTAATCTTGAACCTAAAAATAAATAAATCAATTAAATCTTTTTAATTTTAACTTAATAACTTTTTTATTAATAATAACCCAATTTTATCTTTATCATAATCAACCTTTTATTAAAAGTAATTAGTAAACTTTTTGGGTAAATAATTTTAAAACTTATTTATTTATTTATTAACTTTTCTATATCAATTTTATTCATTACTCTTTTAATTAAATTTTTTTTTTTAAGTCCATCTCATAATTCATTTAATTCATTTTATTTATCAATAAAAAATAACCTTTTATAATAACTTAACAATTTATTTCATATTAACTTTAAAACAATTTTTGTAATAAGAACATCATTTTTATAATTTAAATAACTTACGTTCACGTGTTAATAATAACTAAAACCTTTTAATATTAGAAAACCTTTTAAGTGAATTAACTTATATCCACCTAATTTACAATGGCAACTTTTATGAAAAATATTAAACCTTTTCCCTTTTAATAAAAATCTCTTAGATATTTTATTAATCTTTTATTCAAGGTCACCCTTTAGAATCGACTCATCACTTAAAACCTTCGTCTAAAATCAATAGACAAAATCAACTTCGCCTAAAAACAATCAAAACAAAATCAATCGTGCACACCCACTTCACAACACATGCACCTACACTTAGCGCTTTCATGCGTATATATTATTTATCTTTATCTGCTTTTATCTTATTCACAATACACACACTCACCTAGCGCTTTCATGCGTATGTGTATGATTTATCTTGACGCAATTTACTTTACAGTCATTTAATATTATCGCATTTTACTATTCATGCATTGCATCCGTCCAAAGGAAAAACCTACACATAATTCAACGTTGTGTGTAGTTGCACATCATATGCATCATATTCCCCTTCGATCCTTGATCCCATTCAAGTCGATCTTCTTAGGATAGATCCTACCCCATAGGAAGGACCTTGTCTTTATCTTTACAACATAGAAACAAAAAAATCAACACAATACAACTTTTTCAAACACAATAGAGAGTAGATGTTAATCATCTTAAGTGAGATATAATCTCCACACCCACAACAATACAATCAAACATGTAGGGACTTTGCCTTAAGAGCGATAAAGGCATACTTGGCGACCATCCGAGTATGTAAGACCTTTTCTTAAGACGATGCAAAGACCATTTCCTACAACCCCCTTTCTTTTACACTTGTGGTGGTTACATCTCCCTTAACATGAAGACGCATCTCTTCTCCTAAACCCAATCAAAACAACTACCCTAAACCCGTAGGAACTTTGACCACAGTCAAAGAACTCCTCTAACCCTTTAGGGTGAACTACAACATACTCTGATTCCACTCCCGTAAGGATATGTAGGCATAAGATGCGACATCTTATCGAGTATACTTAGATATAAACCACTAGGGTCTTTAAGCCATTAAGCAGATAACACTTAGCAGTAAACAAACATAAAACAAGAGGTTCCTGTAGAGTACTACAGAAACTTAGGATGCTAGTACCTTCCCTAAGTTTAACCAACCCCCGAACCTAAAACTCTCTAACCTTGCATTTGCATTGCATTGTGGGAATTTCGATCTTTATCCCTTCCTTTGGACAAATCAAAGTTCGGTTGCAAAATGAATTAACGATTCAAACTAATCAATAGTTTGGTATCCAAATTTCACCGCGACAGAAATGGCGACTTCACTGGGGACCCTCAGTGGGTTTCCCTATCTTATTTTATTTGTTTACTGCTTTACATATCTGCCTACTTGATTAATTGTTTACATGCTTTCTCTTATGTTTCTTTTGGGATTGTTGTCTTTGAGTGGTGAGATAAAGTTCTACACCCGAACTTGAGAGAAATTAAGATAGGATGGTGATATAGTCGAGGAGGCTTATAGGGAGTGGAATCCCTACTAAGTTGAATCGAGAATCCCGCTCAGTTGAGGCCCTTTCGAAATAGTACTGTTGAACGAGCAATCGTGAAGACACTCATTATTTTCGACTTCGGAGCCTATGATATTGAGGACCGTAGTTACCTTAACCCAACTTTGGCCTTTACTAGGACGTAGCGCGAGACTATGAGGAAGTACTTTCAAAATAGTGCTACGCGAAGCTACACTCAAAATAAGTTCTCTTGAGAATATTATTAATCCTCGAGTAATTGGGAAAATTGATAATATCCGATAGATGGGCTGATGATTCTGAGTCCCATTAGAACCTTGTTCTGCAGGTACAAACAACCTTTAGTCCTTAAACATTTGGGAAGGGTACACCTTTACTCCATGCTCGTTGCAAACCTAGGGCGCCCCTTTGTTTGTTTATCTTTGTGTCCTTATGTGAATACTTGTGTTTGTTGCATTCATATTACATCATTCTGCATTGGACTTCATGGGATTTACTTTCGTTTATGGACATTGTAGGTCACTATGGCTTCAAATAAAAGACATACTGTGAAATATACTTTTAAGAGTCCCAAATTGGACGACCTAAAGAAGTTGTGGGGTTTCATCAAAGATCAAGAAGAATTCAAGAACAAGTATGGGAAGCTGATATCTTTGTTGGGTTGCTCAGTGAATGAAGGACTTCTTGCCACTCTACTACAGTTCTATGATCCTCTCTACCGTTGTTTCACCTTTCCAGATTTCCAGTTGCTACCTACATTGGAAGAGTATTCTTTTTTGGTTGGTCTACCTGTCCTAGAAGAATCTCCTTTTCCCTTCTTGGAAAAGGACCCCGATGAGAAAGATATTGCTACAGCCCTCCGTTTGAAGGTATCTGATGTCAAAGCCAACCTAGTTACTAAGGATGGAATTCTTGGTTTAAAGACAGGTTTCCTAATCGAGAAGGCTTCATTCTATGCTGATTATTCTAATAAGGCTCCGTTTGAGGCAATTTTTGCTTTACTCGTTTATGGGTTGTTCCTATTCCCAAGTTTTGAAGATTTCATCGATCTCAAAGCATTCAAGATCTTTATGAAGAACAACCCAGTGCCAACTCTGTTGGGAAATGCATATCACTCGGTACATCTCCGAAACCTTCGTGGTGGAGGGATGATTACTTGTTGTGTACCTTTACTTTACAAGTGGTTTATTTCGCACTTGCCGAAGTCTAACTCTTTTACAAACATTGGCAAAGAGTGTCGCTACTGCGAAAATCGGCGCCGGCTGAACAGAAGAGTCGCCACCGTGCGTTATTTATCCCACGGGAGGGAAAGGAAACGCTCAGAGTAAACCTCGCATAACACGGGAAAGGTATGGTCGTCGCAACCAAAACCTGGATTCGGGAGTCGGTTACGCAAGGGGAAGGTATTAGCACCCCTCACGTCCGTCGTACTCGACGGGATCCACGCTTGTTTTCGGGTATGGATTGTTATTCTATCTACGCTAAAGGTCTGGGGTTAAAAGAAAAGAAAATGAAAATAAAAAATGACTCGGCAAAGTATCGCACTTTATGCCTACGTATTCCCGCCTGGAACGAGAAATCAGAGTCAACGTAGTTCGCCTACCTACGGGAAAGGAGGGGAAGGTTGCTCGCTAGGATATCGCATCCTATGCCTACGTACTTCCACACAGCATGGAAGATCAGAGCAAACGTAGTTCGGGCCACGCACGACATAAGTCTGTCTTGGTTGGTTATATTCCTTCTGAAAAAGGTTTTTCTGATTAACAGTCCCAGCGGACAAAAAATGACGTCTTGATGAGTTCACCTTCTTTTACGGAAGAAGTGTCTTTTATTGTGTTTGAAATCTTTATGTATTTTTCTGTTTGTTTTTAGAAAGAAGAGCCAGAACTCTACCCTACGGTTGCGAAGGGAATCAAACTAACCTAATGTTATCATGCATGGGTTAAGACCTAGTGTCTATCATGTTCCTCTCTTGCACAGAGAGAAACAGAGATCCTACGGGATAGGCAGAAACAGAAACAATAACAGATATAATAAAGCGGTAAAATGCATGGATGCAACAGTACAAGCGAGGCAAGGGAGTCCCACTCAACCTCGAACCTAGAAAACAATAGGCGAAAGTGAACAGGCTTCACTTTCAACCCAACAGGGTAACCAGCAAACAATACAACCAGGAAATCCAAACAATACATCAGCAATGAAATACAACAGCAAAAGAAACAGCATCAGCAGCTCTGAATCAACATCTAGCTTCAAGTAATCTCCAATCAGCTACAGGCTTCAACAAGCATCAATCTCCATCTTCATGGCCTTCAGGCAAGGGCTTTGATCATCAGTCTTCTATAAGCAATGGCTTTTCTTCAAGTCTCAGGCTCCAGGATGAACATCAGCCAACCAGATGAAGTGAATGAATGTTAGACAGTTAATTACCTACCAAGGGTGGTTCATCAACTGTTAACATTAAACAGAAAGTTTTCTCTCAAAAGTTCTATCTTTCAAATACATTCACTGATCCTTCCAAAGGAAGAAGGTGGATATTTGAAAGAGACTTTGAATCATAGAGAAAGGATAGAGGCAAACAAAGCCATCTATGTTTGAGAAGCAAGCTTTCTAATCTAGAGCTCGGCCTAGCTCCTAAACCCTAGTCTCCTCAGCAGCTGCTAGCAAGAACCTCCTCTCCAACTCTGGCAGTTGATCTTCAATCTCTGGATCTCCAATGGTCTTCATCACCTCAAGTCCCCAGACAATCCCAATACCCAAGCAAGCAAGCAATAATCCCCAGAGGGCACACCACACCAGTTAATCAGATATACAGCATATCAATAGCAGTAGGGGAATCCTGACTTTTTCTAAGGGATCTAATAACTACCCATATCCCCTATAGTCCCATAACTAAACTAGTCAAACCCTAAGTCCTAAGGGAAAAGAATCAAATCTCCTAAGTCATCACCTAAAACCCTAGTTTTATCCATGTTGTTCACACATACACTAAACACCTAAAATTAATTTCTAAAAATGGGAACTAAATTGAATCTACAAGTTTAATGTCTAAACTAAACAACCTAAAAAGAATGGATGAAAAATATTAAAGCATCTAATAGAACAAAAATTAACAAAATCATGCATGAAATGAAACTATTTAAAATGCTATTTATTTAGAAAATATGGGAAAAATATCAAATAAAAAAATAAAATGCAATTTTTATTTTTTATAATTTTCTAGACTCTTTAAAGAAAATAATTCAAAAAGAATGAATTAAAAATATGCAATTTCTAATTTGTTATGAATTTTCAAAAATGAAATGTTGAAGTTCAAGTATACTACTTAAAAACCCTAATTAAACTATCCTAAGTTAAATTATCTAAACTAATCAAATTTTATTCTAAAAAATCTATTAATAAATTCTGGGAATACTACAATTCAATATTAATCACCACAAAAAAGAATGGGCAAAAAATATATTTCTAAGTGCAAGAACAAAAATCTACAAGATCATGTATGAAATAAAACCTTCAAAATATGCATTTATTTGTAAAATATGGAAAAAATGCGAAAAAAATATAAAATGCAATTTTTATATTTTTTTAATTTTCTAGACATGTTAAGGAAAATATTAAAAAAAGAATGAGTTAAAAATATGCATTTTCCATTTAGTTATGAATTTTTGAAGTTTAATAAAATCTAGGCCGCTGGATTGAGGGACAAAGTCAAATATCCCAACATGAATCAATGGTAGAGATTATCTCTTCTACCTTGGACACTTAGGGTTTCTAAAAAAAAGAACTCATGCAAGCAACTTCCACCCTCTCTAACTCTCTCATTTCTCCACCATTTTTCACGATCCAAAGATGAAAACTCATCTACTCTTCTCCCTCTACACAGCCATGGTACTAGAATTCTCTAACTCTCCCTCAAGAAAGAAATACGAAGGCTACAAGGGGTGGTCACCATTTTCGTACCTTAGTTTGCATGGTAATCAAATGGTCTCATATTAACCTATCATGTACTACATCTTATGGGGATTATCCTAAGCCTAATACCTAAGATTATAGTACACTAAATCGTGAGTTCTTGATCATTAAAGAATTGACACCATGGAAGCAAACCTCACAAACAACCCTTAAACTCATCATACAACATCCCTAATTGGTCTCTATTAGATTTCTCCTAACAACATGCTTGAACTATGGATAAATAGAGAGTTTCATGAGAAAATGCATACCTTGCAAGTGATGATGGTGATGATGGTTCTCCTCCAATTCAGACCTTGCCAATTGCTTTGTATGGTCTTTGATGAATGTTGAAGCCTCTGGTTGCAGTAGTTCTTGTTCTATCTTCTTGAATCAACCTATTCAACTCTTCATGCAAGTTGGAGTGAAGTTGGAGATCTCATAATCCAGCCACGAATTCTTGAGCCTTTCCTTTGCCAAATGCTCAATGTTGATTATAGATGATGATGATGATCAGAATTGTAGTGATTGATGGTGTTTTAATGGAGTTTGGAATGAAAATGCAATTTTGGAGTGAAGGAATCAAAGTGTAGCATGCAAGCTTTTAGAATCACCAACCAATGCATGGAGTCACTCTAGGGCTTATATAGATGAGAATAGAAATGTGTGGAAGTTTGTAGAACCTTCCATGAAGTTTCTAGAATGTATCACGTAATGAGATTTCGAATTTGTCATCTTGAGTGAATCTCATGCCATCTCATGATAAACCATGCAATCTTACTTAAATTCTCCTCATATGGTATTATGACATGAAAATAAGGTCTTACAAACCTTTATGTAGCATTTTCTCATCTTTCCTTTTGATGCCTTAAAGTGCAAATAACAAATTTACAAAGAAACTCCAATTTTTAAGCCTAAACTCAAAAATGTGGCTAAACCATTGTTCTCAAAATGATGTTTCCAATCAAAATCATCTATCATATGCCCCATTTTGGATTTGTAGATCTCAAACCAAAATTCAATTCCAACTTTTTCAACTTATAAGCCATTTACAAGCCATTTTGACCATTTTAAAATATCCATGCTCCATGCATTTTCAAACTCTCACAACATCTTATCTAGCCTTAAAATCCCATTTTGAGCAACTTTGATGTTGGGAAGTTTTCCATTTGAAGCTTCCTTGTATGAGTTTTAAGCATATGCTATGAATGACCTGTAATCACCAAATTACCAAAATACCCCTGTCTTGCACAAGCCATAAGTAGAGTTCCCTAAATCATATGAAGGCATACCATACCTTTTTGGAAAGGGGAGACAATGAGGAACACCTCTCTTGCTTGTTCAAAGTCCATTTGAATTATCCTTGAGGGCCAAAAGTTTGTCAGAAGACAGTCAACTTGCACAGACAAATTTCAGTGCCATCTGGTGACCCCTAACTTGCAAGAGCTATAACTTGAGTTCTAGAAATCTCCTTGATGTCTTCCACCACTCAAATTAAAGGTCTTGAGATCCTCTACAAGTTTCATGTTGGCCAAGGATCCATTTGAAGCTTGCATTTTGACTTATTTTGCTTGGAAGTTTGACCTAAACTAGGGAATTTTACCTAGAAACCCTAATTTAGAACCTCCTCTTCTCCTTGATTTCTCTTGATTTATTCTTAGCATAACAACATATCTTTATTCTCCATGTCAAATTATGAACCCCACATCTCTCCAATAGCCCTTAATGCCTTTCAATCAGTCAATTGACCTAGAGTTGACCCAGGGTTGACCCAGATGAAACCCTAGTTGACTGTCTTCAACTGCAATACTTGTGATCACACCAATGACTTGTCTCCTTCTCCAAATGACTTTCTAAGTCCTCCAAGATGTCTAGATACTCCCCGTGCCTTCAATTCACAGCTCATACTTTCCTTGATGATCCCCAGATACCCTCAGCCAGGAGATAGATTAACTGCTTGACCCATTGACTTGATAGCTTTCAAATTCTTTTCTGATGACTTGAATGAGATTGAATCAGGATAATAACCTCTTGATAGGCCTCTAGAGATGAGAATAATGATTGGTCCCCCTGTTGTATGACTTGCTATGCTTATGCTATGCCGATGAGTAACCTATGTACATGACTCTATATGCAAATGCTAATGACATTGAAACATAAACCAAGTGAATAAGGTTGGGCAAATTTTAGGGTGCAACAGTTGCCCCTATTCAAGCGGCTTGGACCCGATTGGGTGAAGAGCCCGGAGCCTTCAGACATTCGCGGTACGAGACGGTTGAATACTAGGAACCCAGAAATTTGCCAACCGCAGAAATAAACTGCGCCACTGCTTGGGGAACGACATTCATCAGCTGAATTTAACTGTTACGGCAACCCACTGATCTCGTGCGACCGTGCTGGGGATTCTTCTCATCATCCTGAAAAAGATTGAATTATCGGAAACTTCGTCCTTTGCTTGTCCACGTCAGGACTCTATCTGCTGTCAACTCGGAAAAAACTTCAACAACTTTGCTGGGGACGGCTCGTCTGCCTTCTCGTCAGAGATAAATCGTCCACGTTAGGAATAAACTCTTCCACGTTAGGAATACCACCGTCCATGTTAGGACTCACCTTTCCACGTAAGGAATAACCGTTCCACGTTAGGAATAATACTGTCCACGTTAGGACTCACCTTTCCACGTAAGGAATACATCGCTTTTCCCCGTCAGGGGTGACTTTTCTCTGCTTTGTCAAACTCTTCCACGTAAGGAATACGTCTTCTTTTGCTTTGTCCACGTAAGGACTCTTTCTTTTTCCACGTTAGGAATCACAAATTTTCCACGTAAGGAACCCCAATCTTTCCACGTGAGGAATACTATATCAATCTTTCTTTCCACGTTAGGAATGCTTCTTCTTTCCACGTAAGGAATACCGTTTCTTCTTTCCGTCCACGTCAGGACTAAACTTTCCACGTAAGGAATCTATCTTCTTCTTCCACGTTAGGAATAACTTCTTTGATCTGTCCGCGTCAGGACTAAACTCTTCCACGTCAGGAATAATCTCTTTCTTTCCACGTCAGGAATCAATCTTGATATGTCCGCGTGAGGACTCAATCTTTCCACGTAAGGAATAAACTCGTCTTTCCACGTAAGGAAACCATTTTTCTTCCACGTAAGGAATGCTCTTGATATGTCCACGTAAGGACTCTGATCTTTCCACGTTAGGAATCAAACCTTGATCTGTCCACGTCAGGACTAAACTTTTCCACGTAAGGAAACACCTTCTCTTTCCACGTCAGGAATCAACTTCTTTTCCATTTGTCCGCGTCAGGACTAAACTTTCCACGTAAGGAGTCAATCTCTTTTCTACGTAAGGAATCACCATTTTTCCACGTAAGGAATAAGACTTCGTCTGGATCTGTCCGCGTCGGGACTAAACTCTTCCACGTTAGGAATGCACTTGTCTCCCCGTAAGGAATCCATCTCGATATGTCCGCATAAGGACTCAATCTTTCCACGTAAGGAATACCAACTTCTTTCCACGCAAGGAATAAATTCGTCTTTCCACGTAAGGAAACCATCTTCTTTCCACGTAAGGAAACATTGTCTTTCCACGTAAGGAGAACATCGTCCATGTTAGGACCCACCTTTCCACGTCAGGAACACCATCTTAATCTGTCCACGTAAGGACTCCAATCTTTCCACGTCAGGAATGCTGTCATTTCCACGTAAGGAAACTATCTTTTTCCACGTAAGGAATCATCTCTTTCCACGTAAGGAATCCAACTTGATATGTCCGTGTAAGGACTACATCGTCCACGTTAGGACCCACTTCTCCACGTTAGGAATAATAATCTCTTTGATTTGTCCACGTCAGGACACTGATCTCGTCTTGATTTGTCCACGTAAGGACTACATCTTTTCTGCTGAGAGAATAAATCTTGTCCATGTCAGGACTTAGTTCTCCATTGATCCCAACCCACAAACTTCTTAGCACTGACGTGACAGCGACTTTGAGATGGACTCTACTGGGGATATTTGGAAACCAAACTACCGGACGCCTGTTCTGATAACCGGCGGTGGCCTCTGAAATTCTGATTCATGGAACCCCTGATGACAAAAGAGAAACTTATCCGGATAACTCTGTGGGGAATACTGCCGAAACTGACATTATCATTGGATGTCTCATGCCGAGATCTTGAATGTTTGGTAGTTCATTTGAGCAAGAGTTCTCTCCACCTGAACTGCTAGAGTACAGAAACTGCTTCAGCAAAATAAATGCTGAAGATAATGCCGACTCCGCCGGGGATAGCCAGATGCTACAGAATTATTCCAGCAAAATAAATGCTGGAAGGGTGAAGTCAACCCTGCTGGGAAATTGGGAACTTAAACCGAGCACCTTGTTGAAGTAACATCCTGCTGGGGAATATAACTCTACTGGGGAGTAGCGGATGTGCCTGGTATGATTGAACTTCTGCTGGCGAGTGAACTGATATTACACAGTATCCCTGACAAAATAAATGCCAGGACCCACCACCAACTCTGCTGGGGAGAGTCTTGATCTTCGAGTTCCACTGGAAGGAAAGAACACTTGCTGAAAAGAGAGAACTCCGCTTCGGGGATACTAACATGCCCCCAGTCTGTATTTTGTATAGCTTGCCCCTGAATCTGCGACCATTTTGGAATGGACCCTTCAGTCTTCGTATCTTGACAACCAGACATGGACGGCTTCTACATTTCACACCTTGACCTGACTGCCCCAGATTTACTGATTCTAGGATGACCGACTCTACCTGAATTAATCAGTATAGCTTGCCCCAGTTCACGAAATATTTGGGCATTCTGCATCTTATCCTGATCATACCTTCCACTGTAGGAATCTTTCCTGTCGGCATGCGCTTACTCGCAGGTAACACAAGTTGTTCTGCATAAAAGATATATTAAACGCAATGCATATGACAGTTTCAAAACCCAAGTCTGTTCACTAAAAAATTTTGTGACATGTAATGAATCAATTATCAAAATGTCAATATGAAAGCTGGTAAGAGGAACCCTTTTAGGAGTCAGAATCGACGAGATCTTTACTGACGTATGCCCTCGGACAAAACTTGTTTCAATTAGGACTTTTGCGGGTTGTAACGTGGTCAGGTTCACGGTTAACAAGGAAAGATATAGGCTCAAAATTTATTTCGACCCACCCATTCTTCGTGATGTTCTCCAATCCTATGTTCAGCTAATCTGACTTCAGCGTTCACCTATTAGAGATGGAATGATAGGAGTGATGGTTCAGGATACCACGCGTTTTTCTTTTTTGAGTGACGGTCATTTGCTTTTCGTCTTTGGGTGCCTAGAATCACACGACTTTTGTCCTTTTCGATGATTTGTTCTTTTCTTTGACAATCCTTTTCGTCTTTCGTTTTTTTTCGTTCCCTAACTTTTGCCTGGACTGAGTATCTTTTGAGATTCTTTTGATTTTCCAGTCCAGCGGGATGCCCCTGTTTTTGCCTAAGTCATTTGTTTTCAAGTTTTAACTTAGCGGGCTCTTGATTCTTTTCACTTTTCGTTCTCTCTTTTTTTTTTATTTTGAACAAGTCGTGTGACACTGGTTTGTCTGACTTCTTGTGGAGTAATATGACTGTTTCACTCTTTGTCGGCAAGGTTTAACCATTGCGGTTCTTTAGGCACGACTTATACAAGTGTGATTTATCCTCAACCGGACACTCTTTCTACGATTCGAACGCTTGGTCAAACTAACTGACACCTACCCTGCCCCGGGTTGAGATTTAGGTTTTTTTTCATTTTCAAAAGACACTCCTACTACTGGCTCAAAGGGGTTATCAAGGGATTATCTTCCTTATATCTCTGGTGTTTATGGATTGAAACAATGCCTGTATCTCATCAACAGGTTCTTTATCCAAAAGCATACGATCGGAATATTATTCGTCATCTGTTTTCGTCATCCTCCCCAGATTCCTGCTAAAACAAGCATTAAGCATTAAAGTAAAACAAAGAGTGAACAAGACTGGATTAATTCAAAACATGCATATTCATTTCGTTTATTAATATCAATTGAAAAACAACAAGTTTTAAGAGCGAAATTTGCAATTACACAGAAAAGAAACTACGAATGCGCGGACATGAACAAGATAACATGAAAAATGTCGGTGTCTCAGAACTGGACTTCCTACACTTTGACTTATTGGCGAGTCAACCATTCTCAGAAGCTATCATCAGGGGTAGTCTACTGCTGTCTCGATCTTCTTTCATCGGCCCGATCAAATCTGGGAAACTTTTTCATCACCCCGGTTTTCGCTTGTCGATGGCCTTGCACCGCCTTGGGAACCCTGTCAGAGAAATTAATGACTCTGCTGTCGATTAAATCTTGGACGTTATGCTTGAATGCGTGGCAACCTTCAATATCATGTCCGGGAGCCCCGGAGTGGAATTCACAGTGCCTGCTCGCATCATAGCCATCCGGCAGAGTGCCGGTTATTGGCGCCAGAGTTCTTTTCTCCACCAAGTTCAATCTTAGTAGTGTCTGTAACAAATCTGCGTACGTTGAGGGAGGCTTCTCAAACACCCTCCTTGGCTTTTTTTCCCGAATTCTTTGCTGAGTCGTATACTGGCGTCTTGTAGGCTGCTGGCTTTGCTCGGGCGATTCCTTGGGCTCACGCGTTATCATCCTTAAGTTCAACCCTGGCATCGGCAACTGTTGTGGACATGGAGACTTAGCTTCCAGTGGCTCTGGGACATACCTCGATTCATCTGCAACCTCTGGCGGAGAAATGGGAATATCAGTCCCTGCAATTCTTATGCCCCCCGGTACAAACTCAATTATTTTCTCATCCAGCAAATCTTGAATCTTATGCTTAAAAGCTTTGCAGTTTGCAATGTTATGCCCCGGTGCTCCGAAGTGGAAGGCACAATGGGCGTTCAGGTCATAGTCTGGTGGCGGCTGCCCTGTCAGTGGAACCAAAATGCGGGGCTCAACCAGTTGAAGTTGGAACAAGAGTTGCACCAGCTGATCATAATCCACAGGGATCTCATCAAATACTCTGTTAGAAAACCTCATTCTCTTACCCCACCTCCTTGAGTTATCCTGCAAAATCAATTGCGACTGCTGACGAGGAGACTCCTGAGCTTCGAACCGTGGAGAGGGTCTCTTAAGCCTATCCTGCGTGGGTAATGGTTCTTCAGACCCCTGAGGAACAGATAAGCCAGCCGCGTCTTCCAACATTTGCCCTCCTTCTCTCCTGAGTACGTTCCTTAATACTTCAGCCATCAACCCTATCTGTGCCTTCAGTCGGCAGTTCTCTTCTTCTAGCGTCTCTTGATTCGAGCGCAACTCTTGCACATCTTTCGTGAACTGCCCCAGCTGGCCTCGAACATCCGTTAATTCTGCTTGAACCTGTTTGATGGCTACCCCCACAAGTTGGCGTATGCGGCCTGGGAGAAAACCTTGATTCTCTAGCTGAGCAAAGTCGGCAGCCCTATCATCAGCCCTCGCAATCAGAGGCTGCACCATGTTCTGCAACTGTTTCTGACTCTCGGCCATGGCTTCCATTACCTGTATGAGCCGCATTATATTGTCGTGCACCTCTTGCATCTCATTCCGATCCTGACTCATGACTTGCTTGCTGCTGCTTCTGGTTGAATGCTAGGGAATTCTTCAGTCGATAATCCTGGGGGACCTGAGAGATACAGGAGATGAGCTACAGTTTAATAATTACCTGTAATGCAATATGAATATGAATGCAATGCAATGTGTGTGTCTGTGCATTAGGGAAATTCATTCCCCGATTCTAGTGTGGAGGTGCCGGTGCAGGCATTACAAAGATCGGAGTTGAATCATAGAAAGCCTCATATATTGCTGAGAAAACTAATAGGCCAAGAATACAATATCACTGAGTACAATAAGAAGGCATGACCTCAACCAACAATCCTGGTGATGGTCAGCAATATGCAAATAAAGCATACAAGCTACTACATGAAGTGATCAAATCCTCCCAGAAGTCTGGTACTCTTCTAGCAATTTCTTGGTTTTCGGATGACTTGGTCGATCAAGCAGCTCTTCAACAAGTTGGTTTCTCTTCTTAAGAACATGGCGCACGTCTTCAGCAGTTTCTTCCCATGCCCCGTCTCCGAAGCGATCCTCTAGTTTACGCTTCTGAGACACGGCTTCATCTCTGCCTTTGATGGCCTTGTTCAGTGCGTTCTGGAGACTGTACCGGGTCATCACTTCTTCTTCACACTTCTTGATGCTGGACTTCAACTGCTCTTCGAGGTCGGAGATTTGCTGCTTCAACTCATCCTTCCTCTTCTTGTTGTTAGCGAGCGTAGCATTCCAAGTCTTATTGCAAGAAGAGATCTCTCGGTGAGCGATGTCAAGCGCTTTCTTCTTGGATTCAAGCATGTCATGGGAGCTTCTGAACTCTTGCCCCAGACGTTCGCGCTTCTTCTTCTCCTCAGTCAACTCAGCCCCTAACCTGTTTAACAGCTCGATCTGTTGTTGGAAAGCATACACAGCCTTGTTTTTCTCACTGCGTATCTGAGCTAGCTCCTGCTCTAACCCTTCGTTGATCTTCATCAAGGCTTCTTTTTCTCTCACCACTTGCTCGTAGGCTTCCCGAGAAACAGTAGTTGGCTCCGCTACCGGAATAGGAACAAGAATTGGTGCATCCGGAAACGGCATCCTCAACTGACTGGCTCTCTCCTGAATCCAAACTCTATAAGGTGCATAGGCCTGACAATCATTCTTTCCTAACAACGGCTTCCCCCTTCTGATAATACGCGTCCAGGCATGTTGCAGCTTGGCTAGTAACTCCCCCTTCACGTCTCCGGTGAAGTACAGAGATTCTTGTACTTCCTCCTCCTTTGGCGGGTTCTTCAGCGCATATCCGAACTGACGGACGAACAGAGATGGGTTGTAGTTGATACACCCTTTCCTTCCAATCAACGGGACGTTAGGGTACCCCGAACAACTGAAGATAAGTTCAGATCCCAGTAGATCTCTGTCAAACCATCTAATGTCTTCGGAAGATAGCCTCATCAGGCGTTCAGACCAGCTAGCAGTGGTTGCACTTTCCACAAAGGACCCCTTCATTGGAAGATGACTTTTAAACCACATATTCAATAAAGGAGCACAGCAGTAAACAACTTTTCCCCTTCGGTTTTCGTTCTTGTAGTGCAATGAGTGGTAGAAGTCTCCGATCAACGTTGGCACTGGATTGCCGACAGCGAATAGATGGAAAGCATCCAGGTCTACGAAGTTGGGCAAGTTTGGAAACAGCACAATTCCATAAATGCACAAAGCCAAAATAGCATTGAAAACCACCCAACAACCGTTCTTGGCGTACTCTTGAGCTTTGCCAACCAGAAAATCTAGAGAGAAACCGGGAACCCCAAGCCAAGAAGTCACTAATAACTCAGCAGCATTCATATGCAAGGCTTTGGCTAAGTCCTCCAACTTGGGCTCAGCAGCAGAGTGAATAAAGGGAACCTTGTTCTGCACGGGAAGCTCAGTAAACTCCACATACTCCTCAATAGTAGGTCCTAGAATGAAGTCAGCAAAAGTAAAGCATCTCAATGCGGGGTCATAGAACTGCATCAAGGTGTATAGCCCGTTCATCTCATCAGCAGTGGGCTTACAGACTAATCTCAGTAATCTCCCATGACTCATTCTAAAGCTTCTTCTAACCTCCTCATCGGCAAGAGATATCAGACCACGCAAAGAAGTAATATCAGGTGAAGGCAGCTTATACGCAACTGTTTTCCTCAAACCAGCCATACTCAATACTCAGAAGTTTGGGCACTAGAATCGGAGGATATGCAAATGCACCTGCAGCACAGACACACGTTAATGGGATGCAAGAGGTAATGGATATGCAGGCAATGCAATGCAAGTAACATGCAACAGGGACCAAAGCTGTAGCTGAATGGCCTGAACCCAATCAAGAAAGGTCTCAGATAGACCATCCAGAAGTCATCAAGCCCTGGTCTCAGATAGACCTAAAACAAAGCTCCAACACTGGTCTCTGACAGACCTCAAACCATAACTCCAACTGGTCTCTGGTAGACCTCAAATCATATCTCCAATTGGTCTCTGACAGACCTCAGAACACATCTCCAAATGCTCTCTGACAGACCTCATAACTCTCCATAAATACCCAGGATCTCTGATAGAGAACAAACCGGTATCTGAAGGTCTAGTTACCTGCGTAACCCCAAACCCTCTCACAGGTGGATGTCCTAGTAACTGACAAAGGTATGGCATCCTATGCGGTCGTCGGCGTCACAGACTTTCAGGGTTGATGATACGATTCCCAGAAGGAGTGGCATCATCAAATCCTGAAGAGGCCTCACTTAGCCAACTTCCAAATGATCGGTTCCCGGAGTCGACAATTCAGCTGACCAACAACCCCTTCGACCCAAAGGGTAGAAAAAGAAGCCAACCAGAAGAACCTCGTCCGAGTGTAGATTTCATGAGACACTAATGCAAGCAAAGCCGGCACGCGCCCACTACTTTCTACTCTAATTCTAGGTGCACTCAAGCCCAGGTCCGGCTTCTCACTCAATATCAGAACACCCGTCACACCCCAATACAGCAATAATAAACAATATATATAATGCTGAAAATAAAGGTCAGAAATATAAATCCATACAAAATCCTCGACGGGAAAACAAGCGTTAGGATTGACTCTCTTAAGGGACGTTGGATCCCAAATGCATAAGAACCCTCGCAGTCCTTAGCAGCCAGGGGACGTTGGATCCCCAGCAGAGTCGCCAGCTGCTGGGGATGACCCCAAACAGCTAGGAAAAAAACCCAAGGCGAGACTCGTATAGGGAACTATCGCAGTCCCCAGCAGAGTCGCCAGCTGTCGCTACTGCGAAAATCGGCGCCGGCTGAACAGAAGAGTCGCCACCGTGCGTTATTTATCCCACGGGAGGGAAAGGAAACGCTCAGAGTAAACCTCGCATAACACGGGAAAGGTATGGTCGTCGCAACCAAAACCTGGATTCGGGAGTCGGTTACGCAAGGGGAAGGTATTAGCACCCCTCACGTCCGTCGTACTCGACGGGATCCACGCTTGTTTTCGGGTATGGATTGTTATTCTATCTACGCTAAAGGTCTGGGGTTAAAAGAAAAGAAAATGAAAATAAAAAATGACTCGGAAAAGTATCGCACTTTATGCCTACGTATTCCCGCCTGGAACGAGAAATCAGAGTCAACGTAGTTCGCCTACCTACGGGAAAGGAGGGGAAGGTTGCTCGCTAGGATATCGCATCCTATGCCTACGTACTTCCACACAGCATGGAAGATCAGAGCAAACGTAGTTCGGGCCACGCACGACATAAGTCTGTCTTGGTTGGTTATATTCCTTCTGAAAAAGGTTTTTCTGATTAACAGTCCCAGCGGACAAAAAATGACGTCTTGATGAGTTCACCTTCTTTTACGGAAGAAGTGTCTTTTATTGTGTTTGAAATCTTTATGTATTTTTCTGTTTGTTTTTAGAAAGAAGAGCCAGAACTCTACCCTACGGTTGCGAAGGGAATCAAACTAACCTAATGTTATCATGCATGGGTTAAGACCTAGTGTCTATCATGTTCCTCTCTTGCACAGAGAGAAACAGAGATCCTACGGGATAGGCAGAAACAGAAACAATAACAGATATAATAAAGCGGTAAAATGCATGGATGCAACAGTACAAGCGAGGCAAGGGAGTCCCACTCAACCTCGAACCTAGAAAACAATAGGCGAAAGTGAACAGGCTTCACTTTCAACCCAACAGGGTAACCAGCAAACAATACAACCAGGAAATCCAAACAATACATCAGCAATGAAATACAACAGCAAAAGAAACAGCATCAGCAGCTCTGAATCAACATCTAGCTTCAAGTAATCTCCAATCAGCTACAGGCTTCAACAAGCATCAATCTCCATCTTCATGGCCTTCAGGCAAGGGCTTTGATCATCAGTCTTCTATAAGCAATGGCTTTTCTTCAAGTCTCAGGCTCCAGGATGAACATCAGCCAACCAGATGAAGTGAATGAATGTTAGACAGTTAATTACCTACCAAGGGTGGTTCATCAACTGTTAACATTAAACATAAAGTTTTCTCTCAAAAGTTCTATCTTTCAAATACATTCACTGATCCTTCCAAAGGAAGAAGGTGGATATTTGAAAGAGACTTTGAATCATAGAGAAAGGATAGAGGCAAACAAAGCCATCTATGTTTGAGAAGCAAGCTTTCTAATCTAGAGCTCTGCCTAGCTCCTAAACCCTAGTCTCCTCAGCAGCTGCTAGCAAGAACCTCCTCTCCAACTCTGGCAGTTGATCTTCAATCTCTGGATCTCCAATGGTCTTCATCACCTCAAGTCCCCAGACAATCCCAATACCCAAGCAAGCAAGCAATAATCCCCAGAGGGCACACCACACCAGTTAATCAGATATACAGCATATCAATAGCAGTAGGGGAATCCTGACTTTTTCTAAGGGATCTAATAACTATCCATAGCCCCTATAGTCCCATAACTAAACTAGTCAAACCCTAAGTCCTAAGGGAAAAGAATCAAATCTCCTAAGTCATCACCTAAAACCCTAGTTTTATCCATGTTGTTCACACATACACTAAACACCTAAAATTAATTTCTAAAAATGGGAACTAAATTGAATCTACAAGTTTAATGTCTAAACTAAACAACCTAAAAAGAATGGATGAAAAATATTAAAGCATCTAATAGAACAAAAATTAACAAAATCATGCATGAAATGAAACTATTTAAAATGCTATTTATTTAGAAAATATGGGAAAAATATCAAATAAAAAAATAAAATACAATTTTTATTTTTTATAATTTTCTAGACTCTTTAAAGAAAATAATGCAAAAAGAATGAATTAAAAATATGCAATTTCTAATTTGTTATGAATTTTCAAAAATGAAATGTTGAAGTTCAAGTATACTACTTAAAAACCCTAATTAAACTATCCTAAGTTCAATTATCTAAACTAATCAAATTTTATTCTAAAAAATCTAGTAATAAATTCTGGGAATACTACAATTCAATATTAATCACCACAAAAAAGAATGGGCAAAAAATCTATTTCTAAGTGCAAGAACAAAAATCTACAAGATCATGTATGAAATAAAACCTTCAAAATATGCATTTATTTGTAAAATATGGAAAAAATGCGAAAAAAATATAAAATGCAATTTTTATATTTTTTTAATTTTCTAGACATGTTAAGGAAAATATTAAAAAAAGAATGAGTTAAAAATATGCATTTTCCATTTAGTTATGAATTTTTGAAGTTTAATAAAATCTAGGCCGCTGGATTGAGGGACAAAGTCAAATATCCCAACATGAATCAATGGTAGAGATTATCTCTTCTACCTTGGACACTTAGGGTTTCTAAAAAAAAGAACTCATGCAAGCAACTTCCACCCTCTCTAACTCTCTCATTTCTCCACCATTTTTCACGATCCAAAGATGAAAACTCATCTACTCTTCTCCCTCTACACAGCCATGGCACTAGAATTCTCTAACTCTCCCTCAAGAAAGAAATACGAAGGCTACAAGGGGTGGTCACCATTTTCGTACCTTAGTTTGCATGGTAATCAAATGGTCTCATATTAACCTATCATGTACTACATCTTATGGGGATTATCCTAAGCCTAATACCTAAGATTATAGTACACTAAATCGTGAGTTCTTGATCATTAAAGAATTGACACCATGGAAGCAAACCTCACAAACAACCCTTAAACTCATCATACAACATCCCTAATTGGTCTCTATTAGATTTCTCCTAACAACATGCTTGAACTATGGATAAATAGAGAGTTTCATGAGAAAATGCATACCTTGCAAGTGATGATGGTGATGATGGTTCTCCTCCAATTCAGACCTTGCCAATTGCTTTGTATGGTCTTTGATGAATGTTGAAGCCTCTGGTTGCAGTAGTTCTTGTTCTATCTTCTTGAATCAACCTATTCAACTCTTCATGCAAGTTGGAGTGAAGTTGGAGATCTCATAATCCAGCCACGAATTCTTGAGCCTTTCCTTTGCCAAATGCTCAATGTTGATTATAGATGATGATGATGATCAGAATTGTAGTGATTGATGGTGTTTTAATGGAGTTTGGAATGAAAATGCAATTTTGGAGTGAAGGAATCAAAGTGTAGCATGCAAGCTTTTAGAATCACCAACCAATGCATGGAGTCACTCTAGGGCTTATATAGATGAGAATAGAAATGTGTGGAAGTTTGTAGAACCTTCCATGAAGTTTCTAGAATGTATCACGTAATGAGATTTTGAATTTGTCATCTTGAGTGAATCTCATGCCATCTCATGATAAACCATGCAATCTTACTTAAATTCTCCTCATATGGTATTATGATATGAAAATAAGGTCTTACAAACCTTTATGTAGCATTTTCTCATCTTTCCTTTTGATGCCTTAAAGTGCAAATAACAAATTTACAAAGAAACTCCAATTTTTAAGCCTAAACTCAAAAATGTGGCTAAACCATTGTTCTCAAAATGATGTTTCCAATCAAAATCATCTATCATATGCCCCATTTTGGATTTGTAGATCTCAAACCAAAATTCAATTCCAACTTTTTCAACTTATAAGCCATTTACAAGCCATTTTGACCATTTTAAAATATCCATGCTCCATGCATTTTCAAACTCTCACAACATCTTATCTAGCCTTAAAATCCCATTTTGAGCAACTTTGATGTTGGGAAGTTTTCCATTTGAAGCTTCCTTGTATGAGTTTTAAGCATATGCTATGAATGACCTGTAATCACCAAATTACCAAAATACCCCTGTCTTGCACAAGCCATAAGTAGAGTTCCCTAAATCATATGAAGGCATACCATACCTTTTTGGAAAGGGGAGACAATGAGGAACACCTCTCTTGCTTGTTCAAAGTCCATTTGAATTATCCTTGAGGGCCAAAAGTTTGTCAGAAGACAGTCAACTTGCACAGACAAATTTCAGTGCCATCTGGTGACCCCTAACTTGCAAGAGCTATAACTTGAGTTCTAGAAATCTCCTTGATGTCTTCCACCACTCAAATTAAAGGTCTTGAGATCCTATACAAGTTTCATGTTGGCCAAGGATCCATTTGAAGCTTGCATTTTGACTTATTTTGCTTGGAAGTTTGACCTAAACTAGGGAATTTTACCTAGAAACCCTAATTTAGAACCTCCTCTTCTCCTTGATTTCTCTTGATTTATTCTTAGCATAACAACATATCTTTATTCTCCATGTCAAATTATGAACCCCACATCTCTCCAATAGCCCTTAATGCCTTTCAATCAGTCAATTGACCTAGAGTTGACCCAGGGTTGACCCAGATGAAACCCTAGTTGACTGTCTTCAACTGCAATACTTGTGATCACACCAATGACTTGTCTCCTTCTCCAAATGACTTTCTAAGTCCTCCAAGATGTCTAGATACTCCCCGTGCCTTCAATTCACAGCTCATACTTTCCTTGATGATCCCCAGATACCCTCAGCCAGGAGATAGATTAACTGCTTGACCCATTGACTTGATAGCTTTCAAATTCTTTTCTGATGACTTGAATGAGATTGAATCAGGATAATAACCTCTTGATAGGCCTCTAGAGATGAGAATAATGATTGGTCCCCCTGTTGTATGACTTGCTATGCTTATGCTATGCCGATGAGTAACCTATGTACATGACTCTATATGCAAATGCTAATGACATTGAAACATAAACCAAGTGAATAAGGTTGGGCAAATTTTAGGGTGCAACAAAGAGCATTGGTCTCCAAGAGTTATGGATTTGACCCATTCTGACATTGATTGGTACAACCGAGTGTATGATGGAGTATTAATCATTGATAGCTGCGGTGACTTTGCTAATGTACCGTTGCTCAGCTTTGATGGAGGAATCAGCTATAATCCTATTTTAGCTCGTCGACAGTTGGGATACCCGTTGAAGGAACCTCCCAAGAGTGTTCAAGTATAGGGTATGTTCTTCAAAGATGATATGGAACTCCGAGGAAAGATTCTACATGCATGGCGTAGTGTACACAAAAAAGGGAAGAGAAGTCTAGGGAAGCCTAACTGTGTGTCTTTAGAACCATACCTCCAGTGGGTCAGAAAAAGGGCAACCAAGCTAAAGATGCCCTATTCCCGTCAAGATCCCATAGCTCCAAGGAGAGAGCCCACTTATGTCTTTATGTCTGAAGCCGAGAAGTTAGAAGTGTCCTTGAGGAGATCTCAACATGAGCTGGAATCTTGGAAGAACAAGTACCATGTAGCAGTGGCAGAAAATGATGAGTGTCAAAAGCAGAAGGCTGAACTTCAAAAGCAGAATGCTGAACTTCAAAAGGAGAGGGATGAACTTCAGAAACAACTACAATTGAAGGATGAGGAGCTACTCCCTTGCAAGAAGAGGAAAGTCATGGAGGATTTATTTTTCTCCGACCCACAATGCACAATTTGGAAAATAATTATGGACAACCTTATCCGTGAGAAGACGCAACTAGAAGAACAGCTCAAGCAGCAGCATTCAAAGCTTCTTTAGTGTCTTTACTAGCTTTTATTTAGCTTTTATTTGGGACTCTTTAAAAGAATATTTATGTAGTCCGTTTCAAATTTAATAAAACGTTTCCTTTTACCGCAATGCCTATAAATAAAAGGAATCCCATGAAGTCCTAATCATCTTGCATTGCATTCTTTTCCTTTGTTCACTTCAAGAAACTCAATTTCGTTCTGTAGGTGTTGTAATCATGGATTTCAGAAGAGAAACCCTGAGGTACACTTTTCAGAGTCCCAACATCGAAAGCTTGAGAGAACTAGCCGAACTCGTCGAGGGTCGCTTCGCCTTCGCAGCAGAATATGGAGGAGTTTTCCGTTTCCTCGAGCTAAGGATGAAAGAAGGATTATTGAAAACATTGGTTCAATTTTATGACCCGATGTATCACTGCTTCACTTTTCCGGACTACCAATTGATGCCGACCTTGGAAGAGTACTCAGAACTCTTGAGGATGCCCGTGACTGTTCGACCCCTATTCACCGGAAGGGAAGACACGCCTAGTCACCAAGAAATTGCAAATACTACTCATCTCAGCCTTGAAGATGTTCAAACACACCTAACCACCAAGGAAGGAGTCCTTGGGTTCCCCGCCGACTTTTTGATCGAAAAAGTCTGTTACCATGCTGAAAGAAAGGAGGATCTCATCTTGGAAGCTAATTTTGCTTTGTTGGTCTATGGGACTTTCTGGTTCCCTAAAATTGACAATTTTGTTGATATGGATGCAATCAAGCTCTTCATACTCAAGAATCCAGTACCCACCTTGCTTGCTGATACGTACTTCTCGATTCACTCAAAGAATGCCGAAGGAGGAGGACACATTGTATGTTGTACCGCCTTGCTGTACTCATGGTTCATCGCTCGTTTGACTTGGCATCCGTCCCTTTGGGACGAAGTAGCAACACCTCGATGGTCCGAGATACTCATGGCCCTTACCCATTCGGACATTGTTTGGTATGATCCCACCTATGGAGGTGTGCCTATGATTCCTAGCATCGGAGGATTCCCTAACGTACCGCTTATTGGAAGAGAGGGATGTATAAGTTACAATCCCTCTTTAGCCCGTAGACAGTTTGGGCACCCTATGATCCAAATACCAGACCCGGCTTCGTTGGAAGAGATATATTTCAAAGGAGAAGAGGATCTAGATCTAAGGACTGTCATCATTTATGCATGGAAATATATTGATATGGAAGGAACAGCTGCTTCAGGGTACCCCAACTGTGCTGCTTCCGAGGATTATCTGCATTGGGTGCGAGAAAGGGCTCTCGATCTCAGGATGCCTTTTTCTTTCCATGAACCTATGGTATTATCTCCTCATGACCCTGACTGGTTCGAGGAAGAGGAAATATGTAATACCCCAAATTTTACCCTTATATTTAGCCAGTCATTTCGCATATCATCTCATATGTACATTGCTAACCGCTAACCAGTTATGGAGGTTTTTGTTTTGCAGATTTGGTTCCAGGGGTATTTTGGTCATTTTACACAACTTCTGCTAATTCCTTGAAAACGGGCTGTTATTACAGGCATTTATTTGCCAATTGGGTCAAGGTGCCGGTATGTTTTGTCAGAAATATGATTGGACTCGGGGCCGCGTCTTGTTTGATGTTGAAACATTTCTAAAGCAGCTTTGTTTCCTCTTAATAAGATGGAGTTGGTTTGAAAAAGAAGTGGGCACTGTTATGGTTATTTTGAGAAGTGATGTGATCAACGAGATTTTAATTTGAATTTGTTTGGACATAACTATATGGCGGGATATCATTTATAAAAGGCAAAAGAGAAGTAAGTTTGAACTTTGTGTTCATAAGTACTTATAAGCTGCAACTCAAGAAGGAATTTAGTATTCATGGATACTTTGAATTTACAAGTGAGAAAGTAAATATGAATATTTGTTGAATTTCATTTCATCAATATTTATAATTTACAAATTGATAAGTGAATTTGAATTGTTTCACAAGGAATTACATTAAGTCAATAAGCATCTATCCTAAATCCTAAAAGTTCCTAAGGGTCTTCATGCTGTCTTTAAGCTTCGCCGCAAATCTCGACTAACCTGCACATCAAAGCAAAACAAACAATATAGAAAAAAGGTTAGAAGATGCTTTTGACACTCTCAGAACGATGTCATCATCGAGTGCCGGGAGTGGCACAACCGAAGCTGCGACCTACCCCCGTTACCAATCCGCGCCGTAGGCGTCAGATCAGGTAACACCTGTTCTTAATCGTTGCGGGACATCCGAGAGATAGAAAAAAATAAAAGAAGTGGGGCTGATTCGTTTTGCCGCGATTGGATTTCCAAACTGATACGAGAATAAGGCAACATAGGCAAGTTTTGACTCAAACCCGGATGCCGGCAGGTCTGAGTCACCTTGGTTTCAAAACTTCCAACACCTGAAAAGCCACAAACGCATCAATGTCAAGATTCAGAATTTGGAACTCAAAACCTAAATAGTTCAGGAGCAGCATCAGTTCTGAACCATGTACAGAAAAATGAGACACAACAAGCTGCGGCAAAATAACATAGGACAAGGTATCACAAGATTCAGCAACATCAGTTAAAGGCGAGTCCCCATTCAAACCAGTTTCAATGGCAAGCAACACATAAGTGAGCGCCAGCACAAGATCATAGCGAAACCATACTCAGTTCATGAAACAAACAAGTGCACAAACACAGGGCTCATCACCAATTTAATCAGAAGCAAAAATATAAAACACAAGTCAGGGTTATAGTATCCTGTTCCAAATGGTTCAGACCCTAAGGTCATCATCACCGGGTAACCCTTCTCGATGGCTTTGACCTGGCAATAACCACACCATCAGTTGCCCTCTGAAAGGAGAAAAAGAAGAGTCAGTGAACTTGTATCAGAAAACGAATCAGAGCCAATACTAATATCTGAAACAACAGCAACAAGGCAGTAAATCAAAAGAATAAGTTCGGTTCAAGACAAGCTCAGCGCAAGAACAATCAAACAAAGAATCCCAAATTTGATCAGTTGAAACTCGCCTCAAATAAGATCCCCACGGGTCAAGGTCTGAAAACAACAATCAAATAACATCATAAAGGTTGTCTCAAAACCAAACAAAACCAGCCGAATCCATATCAGAAAAAACCAGTTCATAAATCTGAATGTCATAATAGTGCAACACCTTTTGAACCAAATGAGCAAGCTCATTGCAGAAGATCGAAAGGCACAGGCCTGGGCTCAGTTCGAACATCACTGCCCAGGCAAGTAAGTGTATCAGTCAGGTTATGAGTCCCCCGCCGGAAGTTTAACACAAGCATCAAAGATCAAACAACATCAACATTCCCCAAAGTTCATAACAGAACTCAAAGCCAAAAACGAGTCACGAGCTGCATAAACTTGAATGGACAATTCAATTCATAAAGTATAAAAACCGCCTAGTTCATCAATGAATCCCCAGACAAATCCGATTGACATCAAAAGGATCCAACCCTATGGCCGTATCAGCCTACGCCAGATTTGAAACTCAGTGATATCAAATTAGGACCAAAACCAATAAACCCACAGCGACATCGAAAATTGAATAACCAAAGTTAGTTTACTGAAAATCTGCATCAAAAGAACCACATCAGTAAAAAAGGATGCCCATAGTATCAAAACGGTCCCTATCAGAAGAATTGAGTTCGAGTAAATCAGAGAAGAATGATTCAGTTTATCACGAAGCAGTTCAAATGGAATCAGAATAAATAATCCAGTTAACCAAAACAAATCAGAATGAAAACATTTCGAAACAAATCCAGTTGTGTCAAACAGAATCTGTATGAATCCAATCAATATCTGGAAAGCAGACCAAGTCCATGACAGATCATAACCGTATCCACCCTGAAGGTGCAAGGCAAATTGTATCAGAAAAATAACAGAAAACAATTTTGATATTGATATCAATTCCAAATCAGGGAAGATTAAATCGTATCAAGTGAATCAAAACGAGCCAAAGCACCAAGTTCACAAATCACGAGCCCAGAATCATGACAAAAGAAATCCCAATCAAATCTTAAGAAGGGAAATAAGATTCAATCAGATAAGATCAAAGTAAAAGCGAATCACAAATCAGATGAGATCAAATATATCAGAAACAAATGAAATCCAATCTCACCGAAATCCCAATCGAACCCTAAAAGAGGGAACATGGTTCAATCGTTATCTGAAAAAACCAAACAAAATCATATCAAACTTTCAATCAAATCAAAAGTATGCTGGTTACGAAAACAAAATCAAATCGAATCATCAAAAATCAACACGAAATCATATCTCAGAAAAAGAGCAGCAAATCAGATCAAAGGCCCAAAAGAATGATTGAAAAAAAAGTATATAAAAAGGGACGATCTCACCATCAAAAAGGGAGGAACGTAGCCGCGTGAGAGAGAGAACGAAGAACACTCCAAGCGCAGAAACCCTAACGAACGAGAATCGCGAGACTCAGAGGGACCAGCACCCTCATCATCGTCTCCGACGAACCAACATCAACAACCGCGCCACCGAACGAAGGAAGACCACCTTCGCCGTTCGTTAAAAAACGGCGGGCAATCAACCTTTGGGCCTCAGTTCTGCACATCACCGGCCGTTTCACTCTAAAAGTAAGCTATGAGATTTTTGCCTCACCCAATTTCTGTCTGATTTCAGGATATGAGCGAGAGAGAAGAGAAGCGAGAGAGAAGAGAAGCGAGAGAGAGAGGAGAAGAAGAGTGAAACGGCGCCGCGAACGTACTCTGGGGTGAAACCCTAGAGTGTTCCCTCATGACTAACAAATGGGTTGGGTCCGGGTGTGATGACCGGCCCAACCCTCCCTTTTTTTTTATTATTTTATGTTTTGTTTTTTTAATTTAATTTGTTTTATGTTTTTTTAAAAAAACCCATTTTTTTTTAACATTTTAATTTTATAATTTAAAAAATCTTTATAAAAAAAAAATATAACATTTTAATTTTGTAGTTATAAAAAAAAAACTTTTTTAAAATATAAATATTAAGGATAATAAAAACCTTTTTTTTAAAAATAAAATAAGAAAGATTTTTTTTTAAAATATAAAAATAAAACCTTTTTTTTAAAATTTCTTTTGCAAGCTAACATTAAATTAGTAAGATTTTTTAAATAAAACAATAGTAAAGTCTCAATCTACATCTTCTCGTAACTCATTGCTGCCTAACTCTGCCTACTAACGGGTGTTCATTTTTTGCAGTCCATATTTATTACTATTGTGTTGAGTTTTCATTTAAGTTTCATTTATATTGTAACTGCTTCTCATATGTAACCTCGCGAACCAATAATCGCGCTTTAAATTTCTGCCTTTTAATTTCTGTTTGTATGGCTTTAACTGCTGTCTTTATTTTCTGCTTGCATACCTCAATCATCTCACACCTTCATTAATATTCCAGTCACACTACGCACTCCGAAGGAATTAGGTCTAGCATTTGACCGCCGTGTCAATAGTCCTCAACTTCAAAACCTTACAACCTACAAACCCTAAATTTCACAAATGCCTCGCCGCAGGCAAAGTTACAATTTTACCCCTAGCATTAGGTCAAAGAGTCGCCGCGCTCATTTTAGGGTTTCCCGCCGCGGAATCCCTAACCTAATTTTACCCTAATTCACTTGACATTTCAACGTAGAGATTTGGAGTTTCTACACTCCACGTAAGCGTGTCCTTAAGATGCGTTTATTCCCCTTGAGACCTTGACCACAGTCAAGAAGTCTCTAACCTCCCTTTTGAGGGGAACTACGATTACTCTGATTCCACTCCCGTAAGGATACGTAGGCACAAGATGCAATGTCTTGCCGAGTAAACTTAGAATTAACCCCCTTAGGTCTCTTTTCTCACTTTTAATCCTTTGTACATATACCTTAAGCAAATAAATAAAGCAAAAATAGTAAACATCTGAACAAAAGGTTCCTGTAGAGTACTACAGAAGTTTAGGGTGCTAATACCTTCCCTAAATTTAACCAACCCCCGAACCCTAGATCTTTCCCCGCATTGTGTTTACGATGCAAAATAGGTTTTCCCTCTTTTGACCTTTTCCTTCGGATAAATCAAAGAGCGGTTGTGAATTGAATTGCGATTCAAACTCATTAATAGTTTGTGATCCTATTTCCACCGCAACAGAAAATGGCGACTTCACTGGGGACCTAACTTTTGAGGGTTATCCCTAACTTGTTCATATTTATTACTATCTGTGTTATTATTCATTTGCATGTATATATTTGTGCTTTGATTGTGGGACTGTTCCTTGTGCTGTGAGATGAGTCCTACACCCGGATCTAGTGTACCTTAGGTAAATGGCAATAGACCAAGGAAACTGTACGACGTATATCGATACGGTTGATTTGGTGGCCATAGTTAGTGCGACTTCTTGGTTGGTGCTTATATTCCTTAAGTCAAGTTGAGGATAATATTGAGGCTGCCATATGTTGTCAATGCACTAACTGACTTTTAGAACCCTAGTTAACTCATCTTGGCCTTTAGAAAGTAGTGAGGTAACCGGCTTTGGTGCAGACTGAAGTTGGTTGACACTCGATACTACGCTCATTGAGATCTTAAACTTGGAGGGTTTTGGTTGGCAAGTAAGTTGCCTTCTGAACAACCACCCTTGTGAAGGATCAATGATATTGAGATCCCTTAGAACCTGGTTACTTTTGTAGGACAGGATGAACCATCTAACTTCAGGGGAGGGTACTTGCCTTTGAACCTCATGCAAGCCTTTAACCTAGGACTTTGTGTGTTTTCATGCATTGCATCCATAAAGCATCTCATCGCATTGTATTTCATGGAGTTCAAACATCATTTATGGATATCGCGGGATACCATAAATAAAAAAAAATATAAAATGAAAAAACAAGAAAAAGATTTCCTTGGTACCCCACGACATTAGTAAATGTTTTGAATTCCATGAAATCTTCATTTACATTCACATTTTAGCATCATACTTTTGCATTGCATGTGTCTCCCGATTTCTCACACTCGGTTCTCTCACCTTCCAGTTTCGTCACCCTGAGTTCTCGGCACCAATACAACACCAGAGCTCAAACTCGGAAAAGAATGGAGGATCAGGCAAAAGAGATTGATCGCCTTAGCAATGAACTTGAAGACCTTCGAGGGGGTATGGGGCGTATGATGGAATTGTTGCATGTCATGAATGCTAAGATGGATACCCAGCCCACTGTTGTTTCTGAGATTACCGGCGTTACTGTGGACCCCCCACCAAGTGTGACCGTAGCAAGGGACCCACCTTGTGGTCTTGCTCCGGGTTTTGTGCCTCCTCAAGCCACTGTTCCGATTAATCAACCTGTTCAGCAAGCCGTGCCCTTGTTTTCTGAAGTTTCTAGGGGGGCTCCTATCTTTGCACCACCTGTTGTGCACACTCGTGCGCAACCCTACTTCAATGAGACAGCTTTTGATAATCTTGACGAGAATGTTGAGGGTTATGAGAAACATGATAAGCTTCGTGAGGAAGTAAACACCATCGTCCAGAGATTGAAAAAGGTAGAGGGTGATCAAATTTTTGGGACTGCTGCAAGGGATGTTTGTTTGGTTTCGGGTTTGGTTATTCCCCCGAAGTTCAAAACTCCGAACTTCGATCGCTATGAAGGTGCCACCTGTCCTAAGAGTCATCTGATCATGTATTATCGCAAAATGGCTGCCCATGTTGAGAATGATAAACTGATGATTCATTGCTTCCAAGACAGTTTGAAGGGTGCTTCTTCCAAGTGGTATTTGACTTTGGACCAATCCCGCGTTAAGAGCTTTCAAGATTTATCTGACGCTTTCATCAAACACTACAAGTACAATATGGATCTGGCTCCTGACAGAAGACAGTTGTTGAGTATGTCACAAAAGAATTCTGAGTCATTCAAAGAGTATGCTCAAAGGTGGAGAGAGACTGCTTCGCAGGTGGAACCTCCTTTGACCGAGAAAGAATTAGCTGATTGGTTTGTCGACACGGTTCGTCCAGAATTTTACGAAAGAATGGTGGGTAGTGTGACTTCAAATTTCTCCGACATCGTTGCTGTGGGTGTCAAGATTGAATTGGGTATGAAGAGTGGTAAAATGACAAATAATCATGGCGCTTCTAAGGATCAGCCGAAGAAACCTCCGTATAGCTCCCAGAAAAAGAAAGAAAGTGAGACTAATGCTATATCCTCTGGTAGACCAAGGGAACGCTTTTATCGGCATCCGCAAGGTTATGATCAACCTCAAGGGTACCCAGTCCAATATGCTCAACAACCCTATGTGGCAGCTATTACACCTTCTTTCAATCAACAGGTTCCTATGTATCAACCTATGCAACAACCTCCTGTTTATCCGCCTCCTGTCAACTATCTGCAGGCGCCCAACACTCCTGCTCCTCAACAGCCAAAGAGTCCGGCTCCTCGCCAGAATGTTCCGAACAGAAGAACGTATAAGCCTTGTCCGCCGATTCCGATGACCTTCACCGAGTTGTATCCCTCTTTGGTCAAGCAAGGTCTAATCACTACTCTGGCTTTGGGTCCGCCTCCTAATCCTCTGCCCGCCAATTACAACGCCGCCGCTCACTGTTTATTTCATGAGGGTGCGCCTGGCCATGATCTGGAGAATTGTTATGCTCTCAAAAACATTGTCAGGGATTTGTTGGAAAAGAAGATTTTGTCATTTGAAGATCCTCAACCGAATGTTAAGAAGAACCCTTTTCCTAACCATGAGAGTGTCAATGCCATTGGTGCTGATTCGGAAGAAGGTTATGCCCTTGATGTTGAACAGATTAAGACTCCTCTCAGGATGTTCCATTCGAAACTGTTTGAAGCCGGTCTGGTAGATACTTCCCACGCTGCATGCGCAAGTTGTGAAGCCAGTAGCAAGGGTTGTGTGGTGGTTCAGAATGATGTGCAGAGTTTGATTAATGAGGGTGTTTTACAAGTGACAAGCCAAGTCAAGAAGGATGTGGTCGCTGTGGTTGAGCCCGTATTCCATCAGCCTGAATCAAAGGGTAAGGTGCCAGTGTTTAATCTATCAGGGGCAGGCTCCGCCAATCTCGTGTTCGATATGCCGAGGTCGTATATCCCTGAAGTGAATCAGCCTAAGCCTATAGTTATTCGAAGACCGAGTCCGTTTCCTTTCAGTGATCCTAAAGCCGTGCCTTGGAAATACGACGTGACGATGATTGACAAGGAGTCTGGGAAGGTTATTCCAAAGGAAGAAGGTAAGGATACTGTGACCAATATCGCAGAGGTAAGCAGGATGACCCGCAGTGGCCGTGTGTATACTCCCCATTCCAATGAGGTCCCACCTAAGGAATCGACTAATATCCCAGTGCCCGCCAAAGACAAAGGTAAGGGAGCCGTTACGAATGATGAAGATGCTGAATTTTTAAGGATCATCAAGAAAAGTGACTATAAAGTTATCGATCAACTTCATCAGACTCCTTCCAAGATTTCGATTTTATCTCTGTTGATGAATTCACCCGCTCATAGGATGGCCTTGCAGAAGGTTTTGACTCAAGCACATGTGGATCAAGATATCAGCACCAGTCGGTTTGATAGTGTGATTGCCAATTTGACCGCCTGTAACACCCTCAGTTTCAGCAATGAAGAGTTACCGAAGGAGGGTCCGAACCATAATCGTGCTTTACATATATCGGTGAAATGTCAGGAGGACAATTTAGCGAGAGTGCTAGTGGACACCGGGTCTTCTCTGAATGTTCTACCCAAGAGGGTTCTTGATAAGTTGGCTTGTAAAGAGACTGTGTTGAAACCTACTCCTTTGGTCGTCAAGGCTTTCGATGGTTCTCGCCGGTCGGTAATGGGGGAGGTTGAGCTTCCTATCCTGATTGGTCCGCAAGTTTTTAATATCACGTTTCAAGTCATGGACATTAATCCCAACTACAGTTGTTTACTCGGAAGGCCGTGGATTCATGCCGCTGGGGCAGTGACCTCAACGTTACATCAAAAGTTGAAGTTCGTGATCGATGGAAAGTTGGTTATTATACACGGTGAGGAAGATCTGATGGTCAGTAACCTGTCTTCTTTCCGTTACATCGAGGCCGATGAGAATGCTTTAGAAATCTCCTTTCAAGCACTTGAGATCGCCAATGCTGTTCTGCTGGAAGTCGAAGAGACAGTGGGTCAGGGCAATCCATCTTTTGCATCTCTGAAGAGTACCAAAGCAACAATTGACAGGGGCATTCCTGAAGGTTGGGGAGAGGTAATCGATGTCAAAACCAAGACTGATCGCTCTGGGTTGGGTTACAAACCAACTCAGAATGGAGCTGCCACGACCGTCGAAGGGCGTCCGAAGGTTATCCAAGAAGTATTTGTCAGCGGAGGTTTCCAAGTCAATGCCATCAGTGACTGTGAGGAAAATGAAGAGCTGAGCAACCTGGTGTTTAAGGGTGATGCAGTTTTGAACAACTGGGAGGCCGTAGAGATCCCTGTTATCTTTCCCTTGTCAAAGTATTTGTTTTTTAAGTTTCATTTACATTTTCAAATAAAAATCTGTAGCTCTGCCCAAGGCTATAGGGTCGTTTTGTCGGGCCACCTTTCATTCATAAAAAGATATTAATAAAAGCATTTTGTTCAATTCCACTTTGGTTCATTTGCGTTTTTCGTTTTCACCTTTAAAAATGAAATTGGCAACCTTTTCTTCCAAATAATAATAAAAAAAAAACAGCATTTCATTCTTACATATCTTCGAGCATTTTAATTAAGTAAGCCTTCCATCATGCAGAGACATCGTAAACCTTGTTGGATCCAATGACCTTACTGACACTCCTGACTGGGATGCACCCATCAATCAAGCTGAGGACGAGGGTGAAGAAGATTTTGAAGTACCCGCGGAACTGACAAGATTGATTGAGTACGAGTACACAGAGCTTCAACCGCATAAAGAGCAGGTGGACCTAATTAATCTTGGTACAGATGAGAACAAGAAAGAGGTCAAGATTGGTGCAATGCTGGGGACAGAGGTTAGGCCGAGGTTGATTGAGTTGTTAAAAGAGTATGTTGACGTGTTTGCGTGGTCGTATCAAGATATGCCGGGCCTAGACACGGATATTGTTGTTCACAAGTTGCCGCTTAAGCCAGATTGTCCACCTATCAAACAAAAGCTTCGAAGAACGAGACCCGACATGGCTTTGAAGATTCGAGATGAGGTTAAAAAGCAGTTGGATGCAGGTTTCTTGGCAGTCGCGAAATATCCAGATTGGGTTGCCAACATTGTGCCAGTGCCCAAGAAGGACGGTAAGGTTAGGATGTGTGTAGACTACAGGGATCTGAACAAAGCAAGTCCAAAGGACGACTTCCCGCTGCCACATATTGATACACTTGTAGACAATACAGCCAGTTTTGCGTTGTTTTCATTTATGGATGGTTTCTCTGGCTATAATCAGATCAAGATGGATCCCGACGATCGAGAGAAGACTACTTTCATTACTCCTTGGGGAACCTTCTGCTACAAAGTCATGCCCTTCGGTTTAAAGAATGCAGGGGCAACTTACCAACGTGCTATGACCACTCTTTTTCATGATATGATGCACAAAGAAATTGAGGTGTATGTGGACGATATGATAGCCAAATCTCAGAGTGAAGAGGAGCATTTAGACCACTTGGTGAAGCTGTTTGAACGACTCAGGAAATATCAGTTGAAATTGAACCCTGCCAAATGTACCTTCGGTGTCAGATCTGGAAAACTGCTTGGTTTCATTGTTAGCCAGCGAGGGATTGAGGTGGATCCTGACAAAATCCGAGCCATTCGGGATATGCCAGCTCCGCGAACCGAGACGCAAGTTAGGGGTTTTCTGGGACGTCTGAATTACATTTCCAGGTTTATCTTTAATATGACCGCTACTTGTGAGCCGATATTCAAGTTGCTTTGCAAGGGGCAGACAGTTGAGTGGAACCCTGATTGTCAGAAAGCGTTCGAGAAGATTAAGGGTTATTTGCAAGATCCCCCTATTCTGATCCCGCCCGTACCTGGAAGACCGTTGTTTATGTACCTTACTGTTCTCGAGAAGTCTATGGGTTGTGTGCTTGGACAACATGATGAAACTGGGAAAAAGGAACATGCAATTTATTACCTGAGCAAGAAGTTTACCGATTGCGAAAACAGATACTCACCATTAGAGAAAACTTGTTGTGCATTGGCATGGGCCGCTAAGCGCCTTCGGCAGTATATGGTCTGTCATACCACGTTATTGATTTCTAAAATGGATCCGATCAAGTATATTTTTGAAAAACCTGCTCAAACCGGGAGGCTAGCCCGTTGGCACATGTTGTTATCCGAATATGACATCCAGTATGTACCCCAGAAGGCGATTAAGGGTAGTATTTTATCTGATTATCTTGCAGACCAGCCAGTTGAAGATTATGAACCTCTTAAGCTCGATTTTCCTGATGAGGATATTTTGTTGATTAAAAGAGATTGTGAAGAGCCAGATCCGAGCGAAGGTCCAGAACCGGGTCTTTGGTGGAAGATGATGTTTGATGGTTCCTCAAATTTCAATGGGCATGGTATAGGCGCCGTTTTGATGAACCCAAAGGGTGGATTTACTCCATTTACAGCAAGGTTGGACTTTGAGTGTACTAATAACGTCGCAGAGTATGAAGCGTGTATCCTCGGCCTCGAAGCAGCGATTCACCTCCGAATCAAACTCCTTAAAGTAAGTGGTGACTCAGCTTTGGTTATCTACCAGGTACAAGGCAAATGGGAAACGAAGAATGAGAGGTTAATCCCTTATAAAGACTATATTATTGAGCTGATCAAGCATTTCGACAAGATAGAATTCGAGCATGTTCCTAGATCCGAGAATCACGTAGCCGATGCTTTAGCCATGTTAGCATCCATGTGGAAAGTTAAATTCGTTAATGAAGCACCTCTTATCCATATTGAGCGCAAAGTTGAGCCCGCTTATTGTCAGTTGGTCGAAGAAGTTGAGATGGATGAAAAGCCTTGGTTTCACGATATCAAGGACTATCTCGTCAAGCAAGAGTATCCCGAGGGTGCTACTGGTCTGGACAAGAAAACATTGAGAAGACTGGCGTCCAAATTCTTTATCAGTAATGGTGTGCTATACAAGAGGAATCACGACATGGTCCTGCTCAGATGCGTTGATAAACGGGAAGCGGACATGTTACTGCAGGAAATTCATGAGGGGACCTTCGGAACCCATGCCAATGGTTATGCTATGTCCAAGAAGATGTTAAGGGCTGGGTATTACTGGTTAACCATGGAAGCCGACTGCATCCAATACGCTAGGAAATGCCATAAGTGCCAAATCTATGCTGATAAAATGCATGTACCTCCGTCACCGTTGAATGTTTTGTCTTCACCCTGGCCATTCTCTATGTGGGGCATTGACATGATTGGGGCAATCGAGCCGAAGGCTTCTAACGGTCATCGTTTTATCCTCGTTGCTATTGATTATTTCACCAAGTGGGTAGAGGCTGCCTCCTACACCAACGTGACCAAGCAAGTGGTTGCCCGCTTCATCAGGAAAGAAATCATCTGCCGTTATGGAGTCCCAAGCCGGATAATAACTGACAATGGCACCAATCTGAATAATAAGACTATGAAAGAGTTGTGTGACAATTTCAAGATCACTCACCACAATTCTTCTCCGTACCGTCCTAAGATGAATGGGGCCGTTGAAGCTGCGAATAAGAATATCAAGAAGATCCTGCAAAAGATGGTTGTGACTTACAAAGATTGGCATGAGATGTTACCGTTTGCTTTGCATGGATACAGAACCTCGGTGAGAACTTCGACAGGGGCAACCCCTTTCTCACTGGTATATGGAATGGACGCCGTGCTCCCCATCGAAGTAGAGATACCTTCGCTAAGGGTGTTAATGGAAGCTGAACTTGAGGAAGCTGAGTGGGTTCAGGACAGATTGGATCAGTTGAATCTCATTGACGAGAAGCGCTTGACAGCCATGTGCCATGGGCAATTATATCAGAAACGGATGAAAAGAGCGTTTGATAGGAAGATTCGTATCCGTGAGTTCCGTCAAGGAGAGCTCGTACTCAAAAAGATCTTGCCAGTACACAAAGATATGCGTGGAAAGTGGATGCCCAATTATGAAGGCCCGTTTGTTGTAAAGACCGTTTTCTCCGGAGGGTCTCTGATACTTACGACAATGGATGGTGAAGAACTAGCACACCCCGTGAATTCTGATGCAGTCCGAAAATATTATGCCTAAAGACCCGCTAAGTCGAAAACCTGCAAAAGGCGACTTAGGCAAAAGTAAGGGTTGGAAAAAGAAAAAAGAAATAATAATAAAAAGCTCGCTAAGTTGAAAACCCGAAAGGGCGGCTTAGGCAAAAAAGAGCGTCCCGGTGGATTGAAAACCCGAAAGGGCGGTCCAGGCAAAAGTTAGGGACAAAGGCATTTCATTGCATCAGAAGACACTGATTATCTCGAACACACTTGCCGCATGAGAGCCATGTTTCAGTTCTTTCATCCTTGCCCAAAGCAGGATTCTGGATTAGTCTTAGTTATTAGTGTCAGTAGGTGTCATTGGATTCGATGTAACTTTTCCCATGTTGCCAATTTTAAAACATAATCATCTGTGGAGCTATGCCTTCAGCGAGCTACCGCCCTTTAATAAAAGATACCATCTCGTTACTTACATTCCTTGGTGCATTGCTCTTTATTTTCTATTGTTATGCAAAATGCGTTTATTCTTAAAATTTGAAAATGAAAGGTGCATTGTAGATTTTTCAGAATTGTTTTTCAAAAACAACAAATTTGAAATGTAATAAATTACTTTGACTAGTGGAAATTCCGAAAGGATCTCTTCATTCCCCGGAAATATCATTATTGCAGAAATACTTTCAAACCATTGCCCAGTGATAGTCCCCAGAGAGACTATAAGCTGACAACTTTTTCTTGGGAAACTCAAAAGTGTTCCTCAGGTTTTCTTCTCCCCAGAGAATTCAGAACTTTAAAACCAGAGTTGGTTCCACCATTGATCCTTCCCACCCATGGTTGACGTATTGGTTGCAGAGAACACAGGGTACCTCCGTCGAGATGTTTATTTCATCTCTCGTCCCGTCTCTAGTCAGTTTCGTCAACATACGCAAGGGCATAAGCATCACATGCCTATTTCATTTCATATTCATTACATATTCATTACATACTCATTACATACTCATTTCATAACATCTTGCATACATAAACATTAACATACATTCATATTAACATATTCATTAACATATGCAGTAGCATTCACAGGTTCATTATGTTTCACCATCATTTGGTTGTTACCGCCGAGTAACTGGGTTCGTCCATTCTCTCCAAATAGATTGTCAGCCCTAAGCATAAAGTACTTACTTGTTTCCAGTTTCCCCACGGAGCTCGATCCTCGTGGATGACGGTTACTTCAGCTATCTTTCCTCGCCAGGATTAGATATTTACCCTCCGAGATCATTCCCTCGATGGAGTCTTGATTACCAGTTTTCTTTCTAGCTCGATCCTAGATTGAACCTCAGTCATGTCGGTCGTCAATCCCAACCGGACGTGCATTTATTTTGCACTATCTTTCAAGAAAATCAACTACAATCCTTTACAGATACACGCCAGTTCGCGCCGGAAAATATATCAGTACAACACTTTGCAATCCTACATGTTACAACCCTTTACACTTTACATTTTACAGCATCAACACACGACATTTCTCACCTAAGAAGTCGATCACATCCTCGTTATGACTCGCAGCAAATGGCCATCTCCATGGAGCAGTTGGGCTTCCATTTACCTGCCGTCTTGAGGTTTGAACCAAATCGTATTCAGGAGAGCACGATCTTGAGTTACGGGGAGGTTTGAGCAGTTTCATATTCAGGAGAGCACGATTCTGAAGTTATGAAGAAGTTCATTTATCCTTTAGTAAAAGAAGGAGCGGAATCATATTCAGGAGAGCACGATTCTGAGTTATGAGGAAGTTCAGTTGGCCGTTTTTCAGGAGAGCACGATTCTGAAGAATGAAGAAATTTCAGGAGCCGAATCATATTCAGGAGAGCACGATTCTGAGTTATGAGGAAGTTCGATTATCCAGTTTCATATTCAGGAGAGCACGATTATGAAGTATGAGTATATTCAGTCATCCAGTTTCATATTCAGGAGAGCACGATCCTGAAGTATGAGTATATTCGGTCATCCAGTTTCATATTCAGGAGAGCACGATTCTGAAGTATGAGTAAATCCAGTCAGCCAGTTTCATATTCAGGAGAGCACGATTCTGAAGTATGAAGATTTTCATTTACCCTTTATCCGAATCATATTCAGGAGAGCACGATTCTGAAGTATGAGGAAGTTCAGTTTACCCTTTTCATATTCAGGAGAGCACGATTCTGAAGTATGAAGATTTTCATTTACCCTTTATCCGAATCATATTCAGGAGAGCACGATTCTGAAGTATGAGGAAATTCAGTTTACCCTTTTTTATGTTCAGGAGAGCATTTATCCTTCAGTAAGAGAGGAATCAAAATCGTATTCCAGGCACCGACCTTAAAATGCGAGAAGATTTATTTATCAGATAAGCAGCAGCCTCTTTATTTGAGTGCTTATCCATTTTTTTGCACATAAGTCCCTTCCAACGATAAGTGACAGTTCTCCCTCGAGAAGCTTATCAGGGCATGTCTTATTAAAACCCATTTATCTTGGCATACAGCCGGTCTTTACCCTGTATATTTTGCTACGGATTCCCGAAAAGTCCGTTTGATCGTGTCACGAGAGATAGTTTACAGAAGCTTGGATGTTATTCTTTGCTCAATGCTCCAGCATTCTATAAGCGATCTTGCAATCGTACGCGATTCAGTTTTTATCCTTTAGATTCCCCAGTGGAGGCCGTCTCACAGATGTCATTTCCATTTGCGAATCTCGTCCCTAAAGTGACAATTGGTCATTCGCACCAGTTGACTATCGTTTTAGATTTCCCAGTGTTGTACTGTGTCTCAGCGCGTCATTTTCCCCAGTGAGTTCTTCTCGTGGCGTCTGCCCCGGTGTCGTCATGTTCGTCAGCATTTTCGCATTCATTATTCCAGCATACGCATCATATCATATTCATGGCATCATCTGCATTAAGCTGTTCCCGTTTTGTCCATAGCATTGCATATCGTCGCATATAAGGGCAAAATTTTCGGTTATCTATATTTAAATCTCTCCACCACGATTCCTCGAGTCTCTGTCACTCAAATCGTCCGGTGTAGCTATTTAAATAGGGGCAACTGTAATACCCCAAATTTTACCCTTATATTTAGCCAGTCATTTCGCATATCATCTCATATGTACATTGCTAACCGCTAACCAGTTATGGAGGTTTTTGTTTTGCAGATTTGGTTCCAGGGGTATTTTGGTCATTTTACACAACTTCTGCTAATTCCTTGAAAACGGGCTGTTATTACAGGCATTTATTTGCCAATTGGGTCAAGGTGCCGGTATGTTTTGTCAGAAATATGATTGGACTCGGGGCCGCGTCTTGTTTGATGTTGAAACATTTCTAAAGCAGCTTTGTTTCCTCTTAATAAGATGGAGTTGGTTTGAAAAAGAAGTGGGCACTGTTATGGTTATTTTGAGAAGTGATGTGATCAACGAGATTTTAATTTGAATTTGTTTGGACATAACTATATGGCGGGATATCATTTATAAAAGGCAAAAGAGAAGTAAGTTTGAACTTTGTGTTCATAAGTACTTATAAGCTGCAACTCAAGAAGGAATTTAGTATTCATGGATACTTTGAATTTATAAGTGAGAAAGTAAATATGAATATTTGTTGAATTTCATTTCATCAATATTTATAATTTACAAATTGATAAGTGAATTTGAATTGTTTCACAAGGAATTACATTAAGTCAATAAGCATCTATCCTAAATCCTAAAAGTTCCTAAGGGTCTTCATGCTGTCTTTAAGCTTCGCCGCAAATCTCGACTAACCTGCACATCAAAGCAAAACAAACAATATAGAAAAAAGGTTAGAAGATGCTTTTGACACTCTCAGAACGATGTCATCATCGAGTGCCGGGAGTGGCACAACCGAAGCTGCGACCTACCCCCGTTACCAATCCGCGCCGTAGGCGTCAGATCAGGTAACACCTGTTCTTAATCGTTGCGGGACATCCGAGAGATAGAAAAAATAAAAGAAGTGGGGCTGATTCGTTTTGCCGCGATTGGATTTCCAAACTGATACGAGAATAAGGCAACATAGGCAAGTTTTGACTCAAACCCGGATGCCGGCAGGTCTGAGTCACCTTGGTTTCAAAACTTCCAACACCTGAAAAGCCACAAACGCATCAATGTCAAGATTCAGAATTTGGAACTCAAAACCTAAATAGTTCAGGAGCAGCATCAGTTCTGAACCATGTACAGAAAAATGAGACACAACAAGCTGCGGCAAAATAACATAGGACAAGGTATCACAAGATTCAGCAACATCAGTTAAAGGCGAGTCCCCATTCAAACCAGTTTCAATGGCAAGCAACACATAAGTGAGCGCCAACACAAGATCATAGCGAAACCATACTCAGTTCATGAAACAAACAAGTGCACAAACACAGGGCTCATCACCAATTTAATCAGAAGCAAAAATATAAAACACAAGTCAGGGTTATAGTATCCTGTTCCAAATGGTTCAGACCCTAAGGTCATCATCACCGGGTAACCCTTCTCGATGGCTTTGACCTGGCAATAACCACACCATCAGTTGCCCTCTGAAAGGAGAAAAAGAAGAGTCAGTGAACTTGTATCAGAAAACGAATCAGAGCCAATACTAATATCTGAAACAACAGCAACAAGGCAGTAAATCAAAAGAATAAGTTCGGTTCAAGACAAGCTCAGCGCAAGAACAATCAAACAAAGAATCCCAAATTTGATCAGTTGAAACTCGCCTCAAATAAGATCCCCACGGGTCAAGGTCTGAAAACAACAATCAAATAACATCATAAAGGTTGTCTCAAAACCAAACAAAACCAGCCGAATCCATATCAGAAAAAACCAGTTCATAAATCTGAATGTCATAATAGTGCAACACCTTTTGAACCAAATGAGCAAGCTCATTGCAGAAGATCGAAAGGCACAGGCCTGGGCTCAGTTCGAACATCACTGCCCAGGCAAGTAAGTGTATCAGTCAGGTTATGAGTCCCCCGCCGGAAGTTTAACACAAGCATCAAAGATCAAACAACATCAACATTCCCCAAAGTTCATAACAGAACTCAAAGCCAAAAACGAGTCACGAGCTGCATAAACTTGAATGGACAATTCAATTCATAAAGTATAAAAACCGCCCAGTTCATCAATGAATCCCCAGACAAATCCGATCGACATCAAAAGGATCTAACCCTATGGCCGTATCATCCTACGCCAGATTTGAAACTCAGTGATATCAAATTAGGACCAAAACCAATAAACCCACAGCGACATCGAAAATTGAATAACCAAAGTTAGTTTACTGAAAATCTGCATCAAAAGAACCACATCAGTAAAAAAGGATGCCCATAGTATCAAAACGGTCCCTATCAGAAGAATTGAGTTCGAGTAAATCAGAGAAGAATGATTCAGTTTATCACGAAGCAGTTCAAATGGAATCAGAATAAATAATCCAGTTAACCAAAACAAATCAGAATGAAAACATTTCGAAACAAATCCAGTTGTGTCAAACAGAATCTGTATGAATCCAATCAATATCTGGAAAGCAGACCAAGTCCATGACAGATCATAACCGTATCCACCCTGAAGGTGCAAGGCAAATTGTATCAGAAAAATAACAGAAAACAATTTTGATATTGATATCAATTCCAAATCAGGGAAGATTAAATCGTATCAAGTGAATCAAAACGAGCCAAAGCACCAAGTTCACAAATCACGAGCCCAGAATCATGACAAAAGAAATCCCAATCAAATCTTAAGAAGGGAAATAAGATTCAATCAGATAAGATCAAAGTAAAAGCGAATCACAAATCAGATGAGATCAAATATATCAGAAACAAATGAAATCCAATCTCACCGAAATCCCAATCGAACCCTAAAAGAGGGAACATGGTTCAATCGTTATCTGAAAAAACCAAACAAAATCATATCAAACTTTCAATCAAATCAAAAGTATGCTGGTTACGAAAACAAAATCAAATCGAATCATCAAAAATCAACACGAAATCATATCTCAGAAAAAGAGCAGCAAATCAGATCAAAGGCCCAAAAGAATGATTGAAAAAAAAGTATATAAAAAGGGACAATCTCACCATCAAAAAGGGAGGAACGTAGCCGCGTGAGAGAGAGAACGAAGAACACTCCAAGCGCAGAAACCCTAACGAACGAGAATCGCGAGACTCAGAGGGACCAGCACCCTCATCATCGTCTCCGACGAACCAACATCAACAACCGCGCCACCGAACGAAGGAAGACCACCTTCGCCGTTCGTTAAAAAACGGCGGGCAATCAACCTTTGGGCCTCAGTTCTGCACATCACCGGCCGTTTCACTCTAAAAGTAAGCTATGAGATTTTTGCCTCACCCAATTTCTGTCTGATTTCAGGATATGAGCGAGAGAGAAGAGAAGCGAGAGAGAAGAGAAGCGAGAGAGAGGAGAAGAAGAGTGAAACGGCGCCGCGAACGTACTCTGGGGTGAAACCCTAGAGTGTTCCCTCATGACTAACAAATGGGTTGGGTCCGGGTGTGATGACCGGCCCAACCCTCCCTTTTTTTTTATTATTTTATGTTTTGTTTTTTTAATTTAATTTGTTTTATGTTTTTTTAAAAAAACCCATTTTTTTTTAACATTTTAATTTTATAATTTAAAAAATCTTTATAAAAAAAAAATATAACATTTTAATTTTGTAGTTATAAAAAAAAAATCTTTTTTAAAATATAAATATTAAGGATAATAAAAACCTTTTTTTAAAAAATAAAATAAGAAAGATTTTTTTTAAAAATATAAAAATAAAACCTTTTTTTTAAAATTTCTTTTGCAAGCTAACATTAAATTAGTAAGATTTTTTAAATAAAACAATAGTAAAGTCTCAATCTACATCTTCTCGTAACTCATTGCTGCCTAACTCTGCCTACTAACGGGTGTTCATTTTTTGCAGTCCATATTTATTACTATTGTGTTGAGTTTTCATTTAAGTTTCATTTATATTGTAACTGCTTCTCATATGTAACCTCGCGAACCAATAATCGCGCTTTAAATTTCTGCCTTTTAATTTCTGTTTGTATGGCTTTAACTGCTGTCTTTATTTTCTGCTTGCATACCTCAATCATCTCACACCTTCATTAATATTCCAGTCACACTACGCACTCCGAAGGAATTAGGTCTAGCATTTGACCGCCGTGTCAATAGTCCTCAACTTCAAAACCTTACAACCTACAAACCCTAAATTTCACAAATGCCTCGCCGCAGGCAAAGTTACAATTTTACCCCTAGCATTAGGTCAAAGAGTCGCCGCGCTCATTTTAGGGTTTCCCGCCGCAGAATCCCTAACCTAATTTTACCCTAATTCACTTGACATTTCAACGTAGAGATTTGGAGTTTCTACACTCCACGTAAGCGTGTCCTTAAGATGCGTTTATTCCCCTTGAGACCTTGACCACAGTCAAGAAGTCTCTAACCTCCCTTTTGAGGGGAACTACGATTACTCTGATTCCACTCCCGTAAGGATACGTAGGCACAAGATGCGATGTCTTGCCGAGTAAACTTAGAATTAACCCCCTTAGGTCTCTTTTCTCACTTTTAATCCTTTGTACATATACCTTAAGCAAATAAATAAAGCAAAAATAGTAAACATCTGAACAAAAGGTTCCTGTAGAGTACTACAGAAGTTTAGGGTGCTAATACCTTCCCTAAATTTAACCAACCCCCGAACCCTAGATCTTTCCCCGCATTGTGTTTACGATGCAAAATAGGTTTTCCCTCTTTTGACCTTTTCCTTCGGATAAATCAAAGAGCGGTTGTGAATTGAATTGCGATTCAAACTCATTAATAGTTTGTGATCCTATTTACACCGCAACAAAATAGAACAAGTAAGGATTGCTTTAGATTAAGCCCGGAAATTGAGGACTGCCTGGAAGAATAAGTTCCTCACCCTCAAAGTAGAGAAGGAAAGACTTCAGAAGACACCAGAATTAGAAGTTGCCAGAAAGAGAAAGGCACAAGGGGATTTATTTTCTCCTCATGCCTCTTCAAGTTCTGTCACCAGTGATGACCTCCCCTCAACTACCATGGCTTGGAAGGAGTGTGTGGAACGACTCATCATCGAGAAAGCAGCGCTGCAGGAGCGTATTGACTAGCTGACCAAGGAGCTCCGTACAAAGGAGAAGACCGTGGGATAGAGTTCTAAGTTTTCTTTTTGCTTTCGTTGTAATAAACTCTTAAAAGAGTACTTTGCTTTACAGTGTTTCTCAAGAATAAAAGGTTTTTCAATTATTCTACATTATAATACTGAAAAACACTTTGAGTTTCTTGAAGTCTCCTCCTACATCTGCATTTTCGCATTAGCATCCTGCATCTAGCATGGCATTTTACATTTGTGCATGTGTCCTTCCTTTGTTGTGGCTCATTTCGGTTTTCCATCTTTTGCTGTCAGTCGCCGTCTTGACCATCTGACCAAGCCGGAAGTATCATTAAAGGATAGTAAGGAGAACGAAGATATGGATCGCATGACTAGCTTCAGAGTAAGGTCTAACCCGACGCTTCACCGTCCCTCCGACAACTTTGTTCCTATGCAACTTCAGCCTGTGCAAGAAAAGGAAATGGACGATCCGGAGCTTACAGCATTCGAGAATGAATTTCGTGACTTCGAGGAACGATGGAAAATGATGAAGAGGAACTGTGCGCCTGATTTTCGTGCTCGTGACTTGCGCCTAGTTCCAAACTTAGTTATCCCCCCAGGATTCCAGATGCCCGCCTTCGAAGTGTACAAAGGTACAATTTGTCCAAGGTATCACTTGATGATGTTTTGTCAAAAGATGATCGCCTATCTTGGGAACGACCAACTACTGATTCACTGCTTCCAAGAAAGTTTGGGTGGAACACCGTTAACATGGTATATGAAGCTACAAGTGAATCACATTCAGTCTTGGGAAGACTTAACTTTTGCTTTTGTGAAGCAATACCATCACAACTTGGGTATAGCCCCAAACAATAAAGATGACTGTGGACCTTCCAGAGAATTCATAGCTCCGGTACCCCGTCCTCATCACCAGTATGCGATGCCCGCTCAGCGTGAACAACAACCATCTCCTAGACAGAGGTTGGCCTCTCCAGATCAACCACAGAATCGACGATTTCGGAAAAGGTATCAAAGGATTCCTCTGGATACTCCAAGAGAAGCAATTCATTAGTTTGACCCCATCCCTGTGAAGTACGCTGATTTGTTTCCAGCTCTAATTCAAAGAGGGCATATCCAGACAAGAGCCCCACCTAAGGTACCTAAGAAGTTTCCATACTGGTACAAAGCCAACAAATTTTGCCTGTATCATCAAGGTGCTCCGGGGCACGACATTGAGAGTTGTTACGGCATGAAAGCAGACGTTCAAAATCTGGTCAAAAGTGGAGTCTTATTCTTTGAGGGTTCCGTCCCTTATGTGCGAGATAGCCCCATATCTCGACAAGGTTCGTCCTCCCCAGGCATGATTCAAGGCCGTCAATGCCGTGTCTGAAAGCTGCGCACCAGACATTTCTGCATGTCTTTCCCGTCTACATGAAGGCACAATAAAGATCCTGGAAAGGACTCTCCGAAGAAGTTTATTTCGTTTTGTTCATGTTTATTTCTTTGATTGAAAGCATATTTTGCATGTAAGAACTTTCTGTTTTGAATGAGTAATGCAATAACTGTTTGTCTTGAAGAAATCCATTCGTTTCCACTCAAATAGTTTTCAAAATTATTTATAATGCCGACTTTTACCCGATCTCTCGCTCTGACAGAGAATTGGAAGGAGGATGATGAAGTAAAACATATGATCCCTTGTTGTATGCTTCGAATAAAAACCCTATTGATGATGTAAGGCATTATTGTAAACCTCCTAAACACCAAAATAGTCAACCCTTTCTTTTAAACCTTGATTGAGGATCCGTTCTCTTTCTCCCAAACCAAAACATCATTTTCTTAACCTGGGGCAGGGTAATATCAAAAATGATGAACATCTTCAAAAATTGGGCGGGCACAAAAATACTAACCCTTTCTACCCCCATTCTACAAGTCATAAATTAAACCCATATACGACCCTCAAAGTCCTAATTGAAGGAAGGTTTAATTCGAAAGCATACTCGATGAGATATTGTTTCCTGACTCCTTGAGCTATGCTCAAATTTAAATCGGCTTTATAAACAATGATTCAATTTGTATCCTAACTAGTGGTTTCGATCACAAGTTATTGCGATACCCCTTTTCAAAACTTCAAGACAAACGTGTGTCGCATTAACCATTTCGAAATTGATATTTCTAACTTGTTAAGATACGCTTGACATCTTAGAAAGAATACACAGACTCCAATGGACTCGAAGACCTCGCCCACCTGGAGCAATTTACTCTTCAAGGAGTTGGATCCGTAGGAGTTTGGCTTTCATATAAAAGCACAAATTGGAAAACTCGGTTATATCATCAATCAGGGGCAGTTACGTCGAGATTCGGCGAATCTCTAGAGAGTTTGAAAACAGTGGGGCGTTTGGACATCATGTTTTCTATAAAATCCTCTCGAGACTTTTCTCTTAAACTATGTGACTTGGGGCATTTGAAGATTGGAGCAAAAGATGTATATCTCATCCTCAGGAAGCTCAATCCCAACATGTTCAACAACTACGAAGACCCAGGATATTTATTTTATCCCCTATGAAACTTCGGTTTGGGTACCTCCGTCTACAATTTCATACAACACGCCAAACTTATCAAGATGTTACATCCCCAAGTGGATTGATCACTCTTCCTCAAGAGAAATTTTGAAGTTTTGAACCAGGAATGGGATCCTATACTTAGTTCTTCATTTATCCTCAGTGATACTTTTACCTTCGAAGATTGGTCGGATGTTTGTTTCGAGACGTTTATCCCGTATTCGGTCGTTGCTTTCGTCTGTCTTGTCAGCATAAGCATACACATATCATATAAGTAGATAGCATAACATTTGCATTTGTGCATCCTTTGTATGTTTTACTCTATCTCTTCGATTGCGGTTACCCTTGGGTATTTGGGCGTGTCTTATTCCTTCCAAATAGAGTTGTCAGCCCTAAGCAAAAAAAACTCAATATTTCTATTTCCCCACGAAGTTCGATCCTCGTGGAAGACAGTTGTTTCAGTACATTCCCATTGGAGTTTATGCCTCTATGGTTGAGTCTTGCTTGACAGTTTCTCTTCGGTTATTTCCCGAATTGAACTTCGGTCTTTGGCAATCACACTATGAATATCTCCAGTTTTTGAGCATGGGTCAAGAGTGCATTTATTTTGCACTTTGACATTATGAGGATCACCATTTGAAGACACACTGTTTCTTCAACAACATTACAAGATCCACTCGACAACTTACAGCTGAATGACAAAAGATCTCTTTATTTGAGCAACTCGTCTTGGGCTGACTTATAGTCAAAACGACAAACAACAATTTCCTCAAGACAATCTGTCCTTCCCCAGTGGATTATTTCAAGATTATTAAGACAAAACAGAGGACATTACAGATACTCCCCCACTTGAGGACTTCTGCTACAACAAATTCACATATCTTTACAATTACAGCAAAGATACTCCTCAGAAATGATCTTCCCCAGAGAGTTCATTACGAGTACAATCAACGATATATCTCCTTACAAGAGGACACTCCACAGATCAACCGGTTTACAGCTCCTCTGAAGATCCCCGGTGCATATTTTACAAATTGCCAATACAATACAAACTGCATCTACAATTTACGATTACAAGTACAAGATCACATCTACAAAATTCTACAATTACAGACTACACAACATCTACATCAACATTACAATTTACAACTACAGTTACATCTACAATCTACAAATCACAACCCCCTATGAAGATGCTCTCACGAGTTTTCATCATTTCGAGAAGGGACCGAGACCAGCTCATGGCTCCCATACCATGATGCAAGGGGAAGTTCGACATCAGGAACCGAGACCAGCTCATGGCTCCCATACCATGATGCAAGGGGAAGTTCGACATCAGGAACCGAGACCAGCTCATGGTTCCCATACCATGGTGCAAGGGGAAGTTTGACTTCAGGAACCGAGACCAGCTCATGGTTCCCATACCATGGTGCAAGGGGAAGTTCGACATCAGAGACCGAGACCAGCTCATGATTCCCATATCATGATGCTCGGGGAAGCTCTACCACTACAACATCTACAACCACAATGACATCAAAGACCGAGACCAGCTCATGGTCCCCGTACCATGATGCTAGGGGAAGTTATACATTTTACCGTTTTAGCTGAGTTACAAAATATAAAATAATAAAAAATGGCGAAGAATGCGTTGCGCCCCAAGCAAAAAGATCCATCGTGAGTTACTATTGACCACCACCTTGGTAGTAAAATTATCTTTCGATCACAAATCGTCAAAATCACCGCATCCTTGATGCATGAGTTACCGTTACACGTTTGGAGATTTCCCATGGGTGATTGTTCCTATCCTCGTAGGGTCCCGCCTTGTTGGATCTGTTGCTCTTCTGTCTAGCATGTCGTGTCCAATTAGTCCCTTGTGGCATCACGTCTCCACAAGACCGTCTGTCTTGCATTCTTCATGTCATTGCATATCATCTTCATTCGGTGGCTTCTTAGAGCCAGAAATTTCGATCCTATCTCGTCGAGACGGAAATTTCGATCTCCATATCTCCGAATTGGAGTAACTTAAATAGGGGCATCTGTTGCACCCTAATTTTTGGACCACGAGATACCACCTCTTTTTGCGTTTTTCTCTATTGACTTTATTTTAATATTTAATATTTATGTCTCTGCGACTAACCAACTGTGTGTGAATGCAGTAATTTCAAGTGGGGATAATATTCATTCTCACGGTCGATCAATTATACATAACTGGCAGTTTTAACCACTTTGTCCGCATTTTTTTTGTGTGAAGTTGAGTCTAATGAGAGCGTAATATGGCCTCCCATAGGTGCCAAACGGGGTCATCGCTGAAAGCAAGGCACCATATCAGAGTTGAGAAGCACATGACTGATTGTTCGTGAATGAGGGGATGGGATCTGGAGATGTCAAATTTGTGTGTGAAGCGAAGATTATTGAATGTAAATGGTTGAGCAAGAGCATGACACAAACATCACAGTTACTTTGAAGGAGCATACAGGAATCAGATTTACCTTTAGACATAACTCAAAATCAAGAGAGTTTGGATTATTCAAGACCAAGATGGAAGAGTCAGGTTACGTTCTTACTTCAATTATTTCAATTCAAGAATATCGGGCTCATGCTCAGACACCCGTTTCAAGATCCCTACTCAAGTCACAACTTCAATTGGATTTTGCAAAGGACAAGTTGTGAATCTTAAAATACAATTTGAGTTCATCCTAATTTAGCAGAAAGGTTCAAAGCATGGGAGCCCAAGTTTCCCTTAATTTCAATCTTACCCACGTTGGAGTTCTTGTCACACACGAGACTGAGCCCATAATTATAAATTGAGATGACTCTTCTTGCACCTGTTGCATGTTATAAGCATCTGTTTTAATACCAGTAACATATCCATTAAAGCTTGTTTTAACATGGAAACATTTCGTCAAATACAAGCACTATGACTAGACGACGCATAGGAATTGTTCCCAAATACAATTGTCATCCAAAAGCATACATGAAAATCAGAGGAAGGCTACAAAAGATGCAAATTTAAATTTGAGCATTTCAATTAACACCTTCTAAATCGTTGTCTAAATGTTACATTAAACTGTTTCTAAAGTATCAGAACATGGTCCAGTTTCAATAAGTGCACAGGGAAGAGTTGCTGAACCAGATGACTTCAATTTGGCACTACTTTGGACGCGTCATCGTCAAACAAAGTCCACGTTGTTGCTTGAACACCGTAAGCGGCATGAATTGTATTACCTGCTTCAGATAAAAGTGAGACTATCCCAAATGATCATCCTTCAGCAAAATGACCCCAAGTCAGACAGTAAAGAAGCTGATGAGCTAGCCAAATTGACAGAACAATTCACCCACCGAGAATAAACGAGAAACTTCGGTAAATCCCTGCAAGATGCGAGAGCCTGTGTTGCCAACAAGATCGCAAGACTGTTACTGAGTAATTACCAATTCAAACATCGCCAAAGTCAACAATTTTGAAGTGCTGTCAAAAGTACGGTTGTGTTTCGAATGCCGCAGCTCGCACCTTTTTTTTTCCTGCAAGGAACATAGTTTTATTACCAGCAACTATTAGAAAAGGGAACAAGTCAGGATCAATAAAAAACCAAATAACACATGAAAGAACAGTTACGTGAGCATGCTAGCAGGATTGGCTGGTGTGTATTTTTAAGCAACTTGAATCGAACCGCACCCGTCGTATTACCTACAGCAGAAGCAAGTCACATTCAATCCAAACAGTCAATCCAGAAGGGTGATGACTAGAGCGAAGGTTCTAGCACAAAACGAGTATATGTGTTTTGAATCGGACCTGCCGCCAATAAGTGGAAGATGCCCAAACATCAATTAGCAAAAACAATCAGGAATATCCCACAAAGGATTCAGAGAATATCCAATCCAAAATTATTACAGATTTGATACACATTAAACGAAATTGGGATAAAAAAGGAATGTTTTCAAATCAAACCATAGCCAAATTGGAAACAATCAATCAGCATTTACTCGTGATCAATGAAATTCAATCAAGAAATCAGAAGGTGAAGCTTATATAAAGAGGCTAGAGATCGCAAAAAAAAAAGGAGAACAACTCGAAAACCCTAAAAGTTGGTAAAGAGGAAAATCAAAGAAGGCTTATCTTTTCTCTTCCTCCATCGAGAAGTTGTGACCTTCCTCAACCGTGCACCGCGAATCAACAGCACGCCCACACCCTTCCACCGCCGGAAAGCGTTTTCGCCTTCGCTATCACCGTTAATCCTTGAACGCCTCATCGAAGAGATCTCGTTACGGTGAGTATATTTTTCACATGTTGTCTACTTTGAATTTTATGTTTAGTTGTTTTTGTAGAGAAAACGAAGAAAGTGGAAAGAATGGAGATGAGAGAAGAGCGAGAGACGGGGACGAAAGAAGACGGACGACGGAATGAAAAGGGGATCGAGAAACTTAGGGTTTCGGTCTTCCTTTTTTTTATTTTACTGATGTAATAATTTATTGCTAATCACACCAATCTCACACACACTACACTCACTAATCACCAACTAACCCACTTAAAATTTAACTAATCCTAGATTAGTCAGATAACCTTTTTGATTAAAATAATTAAACATTTTATTTAAGAATATTTTCTGTCTATTAATCTTGAACCTAAAAATAAATAAATCAATTAAATCTTTTTAATTTTAACTTAATAACTTTTTTATTAATAATAACCCAATTTTATCTTTATCATAATCAACCTTTTATTAAAAGTAATTAGTAAACTTTTTGGGTAAATAATTTTAAAACTTATTTATTTATTTATTAACTTTTCTATATCAATTTTATTCATTACTCTTTTAATTAAAATTATTTTTTTTTAAGTCCATCTCATAATTCATTTAATTCATTTTATTTATCAATAAAAAATAACCTTTTATAATAACTTAACAATTTATTTCATATTAACTTTAAAACAATTTTTGTAATAAGAACATCATTTTTATAATTTAAATAACTTACGTTCACGTGTTAATAATAACTAAAACCTTTTAATATTAGAAAACCTTTTAAGTGAATTAACTTATATCCACCTAATTTACAATGGCAACTTTTATGAAAAATATTAAACCTTTTCCCTTTTAATAAAAATCTCTTAGATATTTTATTAATCTTTTATTCAAGGTCACCCTTTAGAATCGACTCATCACTTAAAACCTTCGTCTAAAATCAATAGACAAAATTAACTTCGCCTAAAAACAATCAAAACAAAATCAATCGTGCACACCCACTTCACAACACATGCACCTACACTTAGCGCTTTCATGCGTATATATTATTTATCTTTATCTGCTTTTATCTTATTCACAATACACACACTCACCTAGCGCTTTCATGCGTATGTGTATGATTTATCTTGCCGCAATTTACTTTACAGTCATTTAATATTATCGCATTTTACTATTCATGCATTGCATCCGTCCAAAGGAAAAACCTACACATAATTCAACGTTGTGTGTAGTTGCACATCATATGCATCATATTCCCCTTCGATCCTTGATCCCATTCAAGTCGATCTTCTTAGGATAGATCCTACCCCATAGGAAGGACCTTGTCTTTATCTTTACAACATAGAAACAAAACAATCAACACAATACAACTTTTTCAAACACAATAGAGAGTAGATGTTAATCATCTTAAGTGAGATATAATCTCCACACCCACAACAATACAATCAAACATGTAGGGACTTTGCCTTAAGAGCGATAAAGGCATACTTGGCGACCATCCGAGTATGTAAGACCTTTTCTTAAGACGATGCAAAGACCATTTCCTACAACCCCCTTTTTTTTACACTTGTGGTGGTTACATCTCCCTTAACATGAAGACTCATCTCTTCTCCTAAACCCAATCAAAACAACTACCCTAAACCCGTAGGAACTTTGACCACAGTCAAAGAACTCCTCTAACCCTTTAGGGTGAACTACAACATACTCTGATTCCACTCCCGTAAGGATATGTAGGCATAAGATGCGACATCTTATCGAGTATACTTAGATATAAACCACTAGGGTCTTTAAGCCATTAAGCAGATAACACTTAGCAGTAAACAAACATAAAACAAGAGGTTCCTGTAGAGTACTACAGAAACTTAGGATGCTAGTACCTTCCCTAAGTTTAACCAACCCCCGAACTTAAAACTCTCTAACCTTGCATTTGCATTGCATTGTGGGAATTTCGATCTTTAACCCTTCCTTTGGACAAATCAAAGTTCGGTTGCAAAATGAATTAACGATTCAAACTAATCAATAGTTTGGTATCCAAATTTCACCGCGACACATCGCTACGGGTAATAACTCTCTGTCACCACTACAGGAAAATAACACCGCAATCGCTACGGGTAATAACTCTCTGTCACTACTACAGGAAAATAACACCACCATCGTTACGGGTAATAACTCTCTGTCACCACTACAGGAAAATAACACCGCCATCGCTACGGGTAATAACTCTCGAATACAGCTCCTCTGCCTATCTTTGCAGTAGCTAACTCCATCAATCAAATGGGTAACACATAATGGTCCAATCTTTCAATCTTTAATGCTGACACTGCAATAAATCTGAGAAGGACTCTACTGGGGATTTTCTGAACTCAAACTGCCAGACACTTACTGCGACATAAGCGACAACTTTCAAAAATTGATTCACGAAGTCTTTTGACAACGACCTAACAACAATTTTGAAGAAATACTCTGCTGAAGGGGTAAGAGAAACTTAACCAAGCAACTCTGTGGGGAGTAATGACAAGGCAAACATTATCGCCACGTGTCTCATGCTGAGACATTTAATATTTGGTAATTGATCTGAGCAAGAGCTCTCTCCACCTGCAAGGGAAACAACACTTGGATACCAAAGGTTAACCAACCTGGCCTATGTTTCAAAGTGCGCATGTTTGACAATGGCGTAATGCTCCGTACAGCACGGATATGCTACACGTTTTTGGGTAGATGCAAATATGACACTATATGCAAATGCAAATGCAGGCTCAAGCTGCTGGGGGAACTCTGATAAGCTCGCTTCAACACGGCTGTTGAGAGCAAATACCACCCTGTTGGGGATGAACGAGCATCATAAAGTCTTCCAGCAAAATAAATGTCGGACATAATACCAACTCTGCCGAGGAGAGTAAACTTTGATTTCCACTGGGAGGAAAGAACACCTGCTGGGGAGAGTAACTCCACTGGGGAAGAATCGACTCTCTTGGGGAAAGTAAACTGACTGAGCAAGAAACGAATCAGCTGGGGAACGAGGGAATCCTTCTGGAGGAAACGATGTTGTTCGGGCACAACTTACCAACTCGGAGTTACCACTCCGCTGGGGATAATCATCCTGACGAAGGCATGACGACCTGCAGGGAGAAAACCATCTTCTATGGGAATAATCCTTCTGAACCAACTATGACTTGGTTAAACCCTGTGGGAATCCTCCAAGCTGGGGACTGATCCTTCACATACTCGACTCTCTAGGGAGTGCAACCTCTGTAGGGGATACTGATTTTGACTTTCTGGGGATATCCTTTGGACAACTTCCATGAGGATACTCTTCTGGGGAAAATAATCCCTCCTTCGGTAAGGGATAACGTCATCTCCACCTCTGGGGATGAGGCACGATCTGATGGAGAATAGCGTCAAATAAAGTTAGGTCCTTTATCCCGAGACTCAGGCTGGGGAATACGAATTCCATCCACCTTCTTGGAAATTTGCCCCCAGGATACCAACATGCCCCAGTCTGAATTCTAGGACACCTCGTTTTGAAAGGAAAAAGTTTGTCATGAGACTACCTCGCAACGGCTTGCCCCTGAATCGGCAACAATTTTGAAAAAGACCCTACAATTTTTGTACCCTGACGGCCAGACATGAACCACTTCTGCCTCTCGAACCTCGAAGAGGTGTGCCGACAAAATAGCTTTCGTGCCTTTGGGGTGACCTGTCCCAGTCTTGCAATAATCTTTTGCCCCTGATCGGCTGATTTGTGGAGCAGTGCCCATAGCCGCGAGAGATTTGCCAAATCTCGACCTAATTACCCCAGATTAACTGATTTTTGGATGGCTGACCTTACTGGGGGTAACCGAATGTGCCAAGTATGATTGGACTTCTGTCGGGGATTGCTTACCCATGCCAATGAAGATTGGACTTTGCTGGGGAAAACAGACGGAGTCTTCCTGCGTACCGACGAGGGTTGGATTTCGAAATGATGCGCCAACACGGATTGGGCCTTACAGCGATTGCCAATATGGATTGGGCTTTTGGGCCATCCGGGATGGGTCATACACGCCTGACGCTGGACAACATCCTGTCTGAATTCACGGTTTCCAGTTGAAGGGTCAATAGACGGTAACACGATTTCCCGACAATTCGTCTCAAACTTGAAGATCAGCTGAATCTGCTCAAGTAGCTCTGAGTAACTCTGATAACACGGAGAAGAACAAATCCTTCGCTTCTGATATGGCCCAGCCCGTGGGACCTTTGTGGGATAGTCCTTAAAAGGAAATCTGAAAATTTGTACCCTGATGGTTTGATATGAACTGCCCCAGCATTCTGAACTTCAGAGAGATACTTCAAATCAATTGCCTCTCGAATAAGGAATAACTTTTGCGCTCTTAGGATGGCCTGCCCCTGCATCCGTACCCCGAAAGGATTCACCCTCAATCAAACAACTCTGAACATGGTTGGCTTCACCATCTCTGAAGTGATTTGCCCCTTGAATGAGCGTAGAAGCGACTTAACCTGATCTGATCTCACACTGGAAGGATCTGTCCTCAAATCACAGCATTCTGGATGGTTGCCCCTGATTGGGTCTCGAGAAGATTCGCTTCTGATCAACTGCTTCTCAAACAAACTGTCCCATAATCAACGGATGCTTCGGGACTTGTACTCAGACCAACTGATTCCGAACTCACTGGAAATCAATGCCCCGGATTCACAGGGTTTCTCAACACTCACCATTCTGATCCAGACCGCTGAATTATTGAGTCCTATTTGATCATTCCCTGTTGTAATTTCCTTCATGTCAACTACTGACCTGCAAGTAAAATTGTTTATTCACGAATGGTAATTTTAATGCAGTGTTCATGCTGATTTTGAAAAAAGTTGTGCTGTCACTCATTTACATGTCATGATTGTGAGTGACGAATGAACCAGAGTTCAAACGTAGTGCTGATGTGATCAGTGAAAAATACAACAAGGATATGATTAGCAAATCAAGAAGGAGTCAGGTTACTCAACCTTATCGTAATGCGCTTTCAAAATAAACCCTACCTCAATTAGGTCTTTTAAGGGTTGTATCGTGGTCGGGTTCACGGTTCGTGAAACAAAGGATATTTGGCTCAAATTACGATTTGTACCCACCCCTTGTACGTGATGATCTCCGATCCTAATGTTCAGTTAACTTGGCACAAGCGCTCGCCTCTTCGAGAGGTATGTTGAATGGTAAGAACCATAGTTAAGGAACTCACAAGGTTTTTCGGAGTGACAGTTACTCCTTTTTCGTTTTCGGTGTCTATATCTACACGACTTTGTTCCTTGTTCGAGGATTTTTCTATTGATATCCTTTCTTTTTCATTCTTTTGATTCCCTAATTTTTTCCTGGACCGACTCCTTTTGAGTTCTTTTCGATTTTTTTTTTCTTTTTTTTGAAGTCCAACAGGATGCCCTGATTTTTGCCTAAGTATTAGCTTTCCAGCTATTCATTTCTTTTACTTAGCGGGCTTTCTCTTTCTTTTCTTGGAACAAGTCGTGTGACACTGGTTGTCTTGATTGCTCCGAAAGGACTACAACTGTCTTATTCCTGATTGGTGAGATTTAACCATTGTGGTTGACGAGGTACGACCTCTTGAGAGAACTAAACTGCGATTGGTTCTCGAAAGGCAACACTCCTCTCTAAGACTTGAACACTTGGTCAAGCTAACTGACAACTACCCTGCCCCGGGTTAAGATGTGAGGGTTTAAAAGTCCGAAAGGAACTCCTACTTCTTGGCTCGAAGTGGTTAACAAGGGACTAACTCCTTATATCTCCAGTGTTTGGGGGATTTGAAACAATGCCTTGTACATCATCGGCAAGGTTTTATCCGAAAGCATACGATCATCGATTATGAGTATTCAGTTTCGTCATCCTCCCTACAATCTTTGCTAATCACAGTGACAAAGTGGAGTGAATAAAATGCAAGTGTCAGTGTAATGCAATAAATGAGCGACAGCGACATGATTAATTCAGAAAAATGCATAGTCACTTTATCAATATTACCATTTGAAACAAACAATGTTTAACAGCAAGTAGTAACTAACAGAAAAGAAACTACAAATGCAAATGATAGAGAAGTCTGAGGACTGCCAATGCTGAGGGCGCCCACCTGTCTGGACCACTGGCTTCTTGAAAAGGACCCTCTGAATCTACGAGCTTAGACAACTGAGAGGTTGGCATGAACGAACAAAACTCCTTCTGGAAAGGAAATGCACTCTTGGTCGATCAACTGTTGTACTTTTACCTGAAAAGCTTTACAATCTTCAGTTGAATGTCCTGGGGATCCGCCATGGTAACCACACTGAGCGTGGGGATTGTACCCAGGGGGGTAAGGCTCTTGAACAGGCTTAAGAGCTTTAGGTCCCACCAAAGAATTCTGGATCAAAGATGGTAGAATTTGGCTATACGGCATAGGCACTGGGTGGGAAGGAGCATTCCTTCGTTCCAAGTTGTTACGAGGTCTGTTCTGATTCGGCCGCTGATTCTGATAAACTCGGCCACGAGCTCGATGATTTGCAAGAGAAGCGACATAAAGCTCCCGATATGGTGCGCTAGGCACAATTGTCTGTCCAAAATAGCGAGACACAGAAGATACCGACCGCTGAGAAGATGAAGAACCAACAGATTTCACCGATTCATCTCGAGAATACCCAACATCTGTCATGATTGCATTGAGCACAATTCCTTCTTCAGTTTGGAAGCTACAGAGGGATTCAGTTTCACTAGCCTGACTGCTTGAAACATTATGAATTCTTCCAATTTTCATGCCATGCTCAATGCGTTCTCCTGCCCTTACCAATTCAGAGAAATTTGGTGCATTTCCAAGCATTCTTTTGAAGTACGGACCCTGCAGGGAGTCTACAAACATGCCCATTAACTCTCGGTCTAGGAGCGGCGGCTTCACTCTGGCAGCAAATTCTCTCCATCTCTGAACATACCTCCTGAAAGGTTCATTGTTCCCTTGAGACAATTCTTGCAACTGCATGCGACTAGGAGCCATGTCTAGGTTATAATCGTAGTGCTTCAGAAAAGCTCTGGCTAAATCCACCCATGATCGGATATGATTACTCTCTAACTGCATATACCAACTCAGAGATGCCCCACTCAGACTATCCTAGAAGCAGTGAATCATCAACTTGTCATTTTGCACAAACGAAGTCATTCTTCGGCAGAACATCACCAAATGTTGCTTCGGACAGCAATCCCCTATGTACTTCTCAAACCTCGGCGCTCTGAACTTCGTAGGTAACACTAGGCCAGGAACCAAACACATATCTGCCGCGTAGAGGTTAACAACATCTTTACCTTTTGAGGCTTTAACTTTTCCTTCCACCGCTCGGAATCTTCTAGCATACTCAAGAGCTCTCGGGTCTTCGGTCTTGGCTATCGGGACCTCTCTTCGGGGATTCAGCGCACGGAAGACAACACCCTGATGATCTGAGGTATCAACAGAAGGAGAACGCTCACTTCGGACAACAAACGGCTCATGTAGACCTTGGTCCTTAACAGAAGGCTGTACAAGTTGAGTTGCAGTAAAGTTGTTTACTTGCGGGACATCTTCGTCATGCATAGAACCATACAAAGGATTGGATGTCACAGTGAAACCCGACAAGGCATCAACAAACTGGAAGCTTCTCTTTGACATAGCTACCAACAACCTTCAACTGACTGATTCTGCTCAAATCTACCTTGACCTACTTCAACCCCCTGGTCGTCTTCTAATAATCAACACTTGCTCAAACCAAATACCGGAGAATCACCTTCAGAATCAAAACAACGGCTGGATAAGAGCTCCGGCTACCTGGAGAATGATATGCAATATGATGCAAAATGTTTATGCAAATGTAATGCAAGATGCAGCAACACACGGGATCACAACCCCCACAATCTCTAGATACTGCTGCGCTGCTGACTGAGTAAGTTCGCTCTGAAGAGAAGACCCAAAATAACGGGTATGCTGGAAGTCAAGTTTCCTGCAAAAACCCTCCCACTCACGGGTATGGACCTAATCTGACAAGGTACGACATCCTATGCGGGTTCAACGTCACAGGCTTTCAAGAGCGATGATACGATACCCAGGAGGTGTGGCATCATCATCCCTTGAAGCGGCCTCACTTAGTTGAATCCCAATTGATAGGTCCCCAGAGTCGACAATCCTCGGGTCAGACAACTTGTCGAGCCCTAAGGGCCAGGCAAGAAGCATCAAAGAGAATCTCGTCCGAGCGTAAATTTCGCGGCTAGCTGGTGCGAGCTAAGCAAGCAGGCTAACCACTACTCTCTACTTCTAAGTCTATGTGTAACCTCAAGCCCAGGTCCGAATCATCTCTCAACAGATCATCCCTTCCCACAACAACAATAATAATATAAGGCTGATAATAACAGGCGGAAAGTAAAGACAGAAAAGTAAATCTATACAACACCTACGACAGGAAAACAAGCGCTAGGATTGACTCGCATAGGGGATATTCCTGTCCCCAGCAGAGTCGCCAACTACTGGGGACAGGCCCAGACAGCTAGGAAAAACAGGGCGAGACTGCAAAAAGAAAGTCCCCAGCAGAGTCGCCAGCTGTCGCTACTGCGAAAATCGGCGCCGACTGAACAGAAGAGTCGCCACCGTGCGTTATTTATCCCAACAGGAGGGAAAGGAAACGCTCGAAGTAAACCTACCGCAAAGACGGGAAAGGAATGGTCATCCCAACCAAATCCTGGATTCGGGAGTCGGTTACGCAAGGGGAAGGTATTAGCACCCCTCACGTCCGTCGTACTCGACGGGATCCACGCTTGTTTTCTAGTACGGATTGTTATTCTATCTATTCTACAGGTCAAGGGTTAAAAGAAAATGAAATGACTTGGCAAAGTATCGCACTTTATGCCTACGTATTCCCGTCTGGAACGAGAAATCAGAGTCAACGTAGTTCGCCTACCTATGGGAAAGGAGGGGAGGTTGCTCGCTAGGATATCGCATCCTATGCCTACGTACTTTCATACAGCATGAAAGATCAGAGCAAACGTAGTTCGGGCTACGAAAGACACAAGCTTGTCTGACAGTTTTTTATCTCCTTATGAAAGGGGTTTTTCTGATTAAGAGTCCAAGCGGACAAAAATGACACTTTGATGTTTGTTTTCAGTCTTTTACGCAAGAACTGTCTTTTATGATGTTTGCAATCTCTGATGCACTAGAGACTATGATTTGAGGGTGACTACGTCGTATGTCACCCTAAGGGTAACACACTAAGCAATCAGATTACTGAAGAGTGACCCTTCAGCAACCTTTCTCAAATAGCTTAAGGCTCGTAGCGTACGACATCGATTATCCTTATTACTGTGTTTTGAATTTTTCTGAGATAGAAGAGAAAGAAGTCTAAAAAATCCTAGGGTTTGAAAGGGAATCAAAACTACCCTAATGTTATCATGCATGGATTACAACCTAATGTCTGTCATAATTCCGTCCTGCACAGAGGAAATCAGAGATCCTAGGGGATAAACGTAAAAGAAACAACAAAAATACAATAAACAGTAAGTATGCATGAGATGCAGCAAAACAAGCGAGGCAGGGGAATTCCACTCAACCTCGAACCTAAGAAACCAACAGGCAAAGTGAATCAACTTCACTTCAAGCCTAAAGGGCAAGCAGCACAAGCCAACAGACAATACAGAGAAAAACAAAAGATACAGAGTAGGCAGCCCAAGCAGCAGCAACAAACTCCTACAACAAACATCAACAACACGCTCTGAACAACAAAGTTGAAATGACAGCAAAGGTCTTATCTTTGAGCTAGATTCCATCTTCAAGCTTCTTCAATCTTCATCTCCAAGCATTAGCAAGCACACTCCAAGAAGATATTTGTCATCAAGATCAAGTTGCAATATTGGCATACTTGCTGAAAACCAAAGGAATTCAACAAGAACCAACATCGAAGTGGAAGTGTATCCTCAAAAGTTCTACTCTCTAGGGTATGCCCCACTTCCCTCCTAAGGAGAGATGGAACTTCCCTAAGAGGACTTTGCATCATAGGATAGAATAGAAGCAAACAATGCATTCTATGTTTGATGGAAGAAATGAACTAATTCTACAAAAGCTCTCCCTAAAAGCCTAATTCTACAAACTCCTAAAACAAACTTAAAAGAGAAAGAAAGCTCCACTCCAAGCCCCACTCTTCTAGCCAAAGCATCTTCATCATGTCCAGAAGCTCCTCTAAAAAGGAATCCAAAGTCTTCAAGCTCCAAGTCCACCAAACGCTCCAAACAAGGCAAAGCACTCAAGAGAGAACACCGAAAGCAACAATCATTTGCAAAACCCCAAAAAAATAGCAAAATACATTGTAAAATTCTAATAAAATTCCTATGTGAACATGCATGTTTGAACATTCTAAAATTCCAGAATCAGGACCTAAATCAATTTCTAGGTCATCTAAACAGTTACTAAATAAAATTTGGTCATGGGAAACCATTATTTGGGAAGGCTCTAAACTACACACCTAAAACAGAATCTAATCAATTTTAAAAAATCTAAGAAAATTCCAGGGAAAACCTATGGATGTCCTCTAAATCATATCGAAAGAATCAGCTCAAAAGCATAAAGCACCAAAGAGAACAAAATTAAACAAACAGCAATACCAATCATGCATAAGAATGGATATTAGCACAAAAGAAAATTCGTAACTAATTCAAATAAAATCCTAAAAATGAAAACTTAACTCCTACAGTTTCTTAAGACAATCAAGATCTACAGAAAAAAATTCATAATTTTTCGATCATTTTTACTATTTTTAACGCAATTAATCCAAACAGCTATTAAAACAGAAAAAAAAAAGAACGAAAATGAATTAAACTAAGTTAATGTGCATTGGGCCAGGGGTGCGAACAACAGAATTCCAAACAATGTCCGTGTGGGCCTCGCGAGTGGGGGTGGGAACAGTACCTGCGTGGTACTTTAGCTGTTCCGGCGGTGACATTTTTTCGGTAACTTCCGAGCAACATAACTCCATCGATTCTTAACCGTTTCGCACAAAATTTTAGTCAAACTTGAAGGAAAAAAATCAAGGATTCCAAATATGCTCTTCGATTCCCTCAAAACTCCATGATCAAAGAGATATATCATCATCAAGAAAACATACTCATCCAAAAAAGTCTCTAATCCTTAATTTCTTGATCCTAATTTCATCTATACATTTTCCAGATCCTAACCACATGAATAATCTAATCTAATTCGTCCTAAAACCATAGAAAAAGTGAATTTCACATATCGGCTTCGGAGCGTCGAAACGGAGTAGTTGGAGCTCGTTTTTTCTTGCCAAAAAGTGCGGAAAACCTTTGTTGAAGTTTGTTGGAGAAGATTAAATTCTTGATAACTTTTTCTCTTCCAAACTCCAATATCAATCTATGGTTTTTGCACAAATGAATCACCAACTCTTGCTTTGAACCTCTTCACAAGTATATATAGAATGTATTTGAAGACCCTAGAAAGTTCTAGATTGATCCTATAGAATATATTTGAAGACCCTAGAAAGTTCTAGATTGATCCAATGAGAAAATCAACTTCTCATGTCATGAAAATCTCTTCTTATGTTATGCACATACCATCTCATGAATTCCACATACTCCAAGTAGGCCTTGATGCCCTCCAATCAACCATTTGACCTAGGGCTGACCTAGGGTTGACCCAGATGAAACCCTAGTTGACTGCATTCAACTGTAGCTCTGGTACTTGTATTAATGATTTGTCTCATCTTCAAAATGACCCTCTAGGTCTTCCATGATCTTTGTACACCTTCCATGGCTCACACACTCATTGATGATCTTCAACATATCCCCCAGATTGGGAGAGAAATCCACTGGTTGACCTTCAAACTTCTCAAAGCTTCAACTCATTTCTTGATTACTTGGATGGTCTTGATCTTGAATAAAACCCCTTGATGGGCCTCTTTCTGATAAGAAAGGCACTTGATCCCCTGTTAGGTGACTTGTTATGCTATGTTATGCAAATGATTAGACTATGTACATGACTTATTATGCAAATGACAATGCAATTGAAACATAAACCAGGTGAAATAGGTTGAGCAAATTTTAGGGTGCAACACTTGCCATATGTGTATTAATCAAATTCCAAAAAAAAATGCATTTAAACGGGTATGGTAAGTAAACAGATAATATTGACAGTAATAATGAAGATATGATATTAATAGTAATAGTAAAAAAGAGTACAAAATAGACTTAACCCTCTTAAGGGATGGGACAATCCCCAATGAAGTTGCCATTTTTCTGTGGACCAATTTCTGTGATCCCTCTAATCCTGAGATGGTGAGATTCCCGTGAATCGTGCTTGTGCCACTTAATTCTATGATGCTTAAAAGGAAGGGGAAGAAATCTAAACTAACCCTGCGTGCAAGTGTTTTTCCTACATATTAAAAGAGATCTAGAATCGGGGGTTGGTTATACTAAGGGTAGCTATTAACACCCTGATATTTATAGTACTCTATAGGAACTATTTTTACATTTTTACTATTAGTCATTTCATCTTCTTAACGTGTCTACTGTTGATTGGGAAAGTCTTAACCTATGGGTGAGAATGGGAATATGAGATGTTTTTATTGTTTTTGTTTCATGAAAGGTACGTGGACCTAAGGGGGTTTTATTTAAAGGTTTGCTCACTAAGATCTCGCAAACTTATGCCTACGTATTCTCAAAAGGAAATTGAGAAATCAGAGCGTTCATAATTCCACCTAACTATGGGTGGAATTTGTATCTTTTTCAAAGCCCAAGATGATGAAGCTAAAAGGGTATTTGTGTATCTTGTTCAAAGCCCAAGATGATGAAGTTAAAAGGGTATTAGTGTATCTTGTTTAAAGCCCAAGATATGAAGCTAAAAGGGTATTTCTATATCTTGTTGGAAGCCCAAGATATGAAGCTAAAAATTTTGTGGTTTGAAGGAAAGATTAATTTTCATTCTAAAGGGAGATATACCACCTATTTATCACAAACATTTGATAATGATATCATAAGGGAAGAAGCTTTGAACTTGGATGTTAAATAATCTTAAGCAATGTCACATCTTTCTTTATGAGTCTTTGCATGCTAAGAGAGTGACCTTAACTTTGATGTAGTATCTACAAGTGTGCCACTTACATCACTTATACGAAAGAAACGTTTTGGCCTATGATAAGAGAAGGACTCTAACTTGGATTTTGAATCAACAAGTGTGCCACTTACATAACTTATATGGCAAAAGTTTTTAATGTTTGATTTTGAATTGTGGTGTATATAAGAGACATCTTCCTACAGAGATGACTCAATGTCTCATATCTAGGGAGAAGTTGATTTATTTGAGTATCTTGTTTAAATCCCAAGATGTGAAGCTAAAAGGTTTATATATATATCTTATTCAAAGCCGAAGATGTGAAGCTAAAAAAAGTTTATTATAGCCTGAGAGGAGGCTGACTTAACTAGGGGGAGTTTTGAATTGATAGGTTCTTGTATGAAGCCCAAGATGGAGTCTATGATGCTTTTAAGAAGCTTGAGGGTCTTTGCATGAAGCCCAAGAGGAGGTTATGGTTAAGTTGACTTCATCCAAGGGGAACTAGGGTTTGACCTAAGTTATAGTTGAGGGAACCCTAATGTTTGAACTGATTCTAAACTAGGGATGAAGTGTTATAAATGTCAAGAGAAACTTAATATGGAAAAGTATATGACAAGTATAGAAATTAATTGAAAGTGGAGGGTATTTCACTCTCATAGAGACTCATGTCTAAGCATGGTTGACTTGAAAAAAGAGGTGGGTCTTACACTCTAATAGAGGCCCAAAGGTTTTAAAAATTTAATGGGTCTTACACTCTTATAGAGGCCCAAAATGTTTTTTGAATTTGAATGCCACTAGGGCTTTGTTTGATGAAATTTGAAGATTGAGTTTTGAAAGATTGAATGTTTTGAGAAATTGAAGAAAGTTTTGAGGAGGAGGGTAGGGACTTACACTCTAATAGAGGCCCAAAAGTTTTGAAAATTTAATGTGAATGTGCATCAAACAAAGAGATATATTCATCATAGTAAGAGTTTATGAAGGAAATACTTGAATATGTAAGCAAATATTTAATCCATGGGAGCAATTACAGAGAAGTTCAAGCAAGTATATGAATTCAAGATGAATCGAGGGTCCAATGTACATAGTAAGAGTAACAACCAAGCATACTTGAACAAAAAAGGACATGTTCATGACAACAACATATGGATGAAGGTGTTTACATACAAGAGATGGCATGTGAGAATACTTAAAGATGACAAGTTTAAAGTTTAAACATCATGTGAACAAGTTAAGGCATTACTTGAACATTTAAGCATGGATACAAGTTGAACATGTTAAGATAAGTAAGTAATAACCCAAACATGAATATTAGGTTCAAACATGGACACAAATAAGTAAGAACATCACAAAGAGTTTAGGCACATAAATCTGTATTCATAGTCATTTTCAAGACAAACTTCAAGTGTATAAGGACATATAAACATGTTAAAAGCAACACAAAGACAAACATGCACATCATGGTTATGTAAACATGGAAATAACATCTCATGTTAAGGAAAAATAGTCAAGCAAATATCTCATGGTATGGACAAAGTTCAACATGTATTTACATATGAACATATACTTGAAAAAATGCATCAAAATCAAGTAGGAACATGGATGATCAATATCATAACATCATACAGGGATTATATAAGACAAAAATGGTGCAATCAAGTCTTTGTGAACAAGTGAAAGCAAGGAAACATTCAAAAGAAATAAAGGAGTTCTTAACAAACCCTAAAATGGTCATACACTTTAAACATACCTAAGTGCCACAAAAATAAATATTTTTGGAAATTAAAATTCACAAACATAAATTAGACATTATAAGGAACATTTTACAAAAAGAATGGCCTGAAAATGATTAAAAAAAAAGAGAAAGTTATGGACATTTGAATTTACAAAGAAAATGAGTAAAATAACGTCATAAAAATAGATGGAATGTCCTCCATAGGACTTGAACCCGCACCACTTAGATTATGGATCAAAACCTTAGCCAACTCAACTAAGCTCACAATGTGATAACAAGGGAGAAGCATGATATTATATGTGTTATCCAGTTGAATAATCAGAAAAATCAAAGAACTGGGGCGAGGGAGGATTCGAACCCCAGTTCAAGCGGTGACAAGGTTAGATAGCGCGCAAGTTAAACCACTGGGGTGGTTATACATCAACTGTATCACCCCCACCCATTAATTAATATGCCTAGAATTGTCCTAAGGCCTGGCCAGAAATGCGCCCAAGGCCAATTCTTGCCCAACAAATTTAGGTTTTGGACCTGATGCAAAAGCTATCCTAACTTCTTCATTTCTCCATGAAAATGGATGAAACAAAGATGAAACTTCCTTAAAATTTCCTAAGGAATCCAATGGTGGTGGTTTTTTCAAATGGTGCTCTCATTTTAAAACTCGAAGGCTACACTATAAATGACCTGTTCTTGCAAGTTCTATGTAACAGTCATGTATATTCAAATATAACACTAAAAAATTATTCAAACACAACACATATGATATGTCAAGTAAGTCTAAACTCAATGAACATTAAAGCACATCATGTTTTGCAAAGTTCATGTTCCTTAGGGACTTACCTCTTGAATCACAAAGTCAAACCTCTAAGATACTTGTTACGGCGGTGAATGAATGCCATGGACACTTCAAATAGACCCCTAGGAAGCTTTTAGGATGCTTGAAATCAAAAGAAAATCTCTGGAATGGAAAGTGGCCTCTTCTTGAAAAATGGTCAAAAGTGACCAAAATGGAACCTTCACCAAATGTTACATTTGAGAAACTATTGTTGGAACAACTTACGGGTGTTATTTAGAGTGTGTTTGAAGTGTTGGATGGTTTTTAAATGGACAGAATCAAGACATGGCTTGTGAAATGCAAAAAGTCAAAGATACGAGGTTTTGACAGTTGACTTTATGATTCTGGTGTTTGAAGGGGAAGTTGAAGGTTTTAACACCTTCAAAGGATGATTTGTGATGTTTTTGAGTGATTTAACCTCTGGTTTTGAAAATTTGATTCTCACTCTTTAGAAATTTGAAATTTTGAAGTGAAAGAGGAAGAATGAGAAAACAAGTGTTGTGATTGTTTTGGTTGTTATGAAACATCAGATGTGGTCTCTATTAATAGGGGAGCAAGTTTTTTTTGGAGGAATAGTGATGGTTTGAAGGATGAGCTCAATGTTCAATGGTTTTGGAAATGCATAATTACTTCCAACTCAAGGTACCTTATCTCGTCCACTAGTCTAGCTCTTCTTTTGACCAATTCCACATTCTGTAGAAGTGTTTATTGTTGTTTAAGAGTGCATCTTGAATGGTGAGAGTGGTTTCTCTGACAATGCACTATTCCACGTAAATGCCTCTTAAATTCAAGGCTTAAAGTGATAATGTCTCATCATTTCAAAGGGATTCCTCTTGACTTAGTGGCTCTATCTTGTAGGTTTTAGATGATTCATTCAGATTCTTGTTGAATGAGCCTTGTATGATCATTACACTTGGACTCAAGAAATCGTGCACCACAAGTAATTCCAAATCTTCCTTACCAAAACAGTTGCATCAAGGCATATTATACACTTCATATATCCTCGCTCAAATGGAATTAGATTGTGTTCTTGGACATTATGGAAATCTGAGATGTCATACTTCTAATTTGATGTTTAAGGTTTACCTTGGATCATTGTGGATCATGGAGATAATGGCCACAAAGTTGGCTAAAACATAAAACAGATTATGTCCAAAAAATTTCTAAGTGTCAAGGTTCAAAAAGTCTTGAAACCCTAACATCATGGCCTTGTATCTCAAAATTTATGTATTTTTTGGGAATCCACTTTAAGTGACAAATTTATAGTATGTAACAAGCTATTCAATTTGATCTATAGATCAAATAAAATGGTTGTTTGGTTTGAAAGTTATGCCTTTGCAAAGTTTGCACCAAATTAGGGTTTTTTCCATAACTTAGAAAAAATTTCATTTCTTCATGGTTGCACTCTTTATAAGTAACCTCACTTTTCTTGATTTTTATTGATCAATCATGATTTAAATCACATATTAACATTTTTATTAACTTGAAGAAACCATGGTTGACCAAAAACTTCAAAAGTCAAACTTGATTTTGGGCATAATTGACTTTTGTATCAGATGAACTTTGATTTTGCATCAGCTTAAATAGTAAACAGTAAACGACTAAGCAAGACCATGTCGAAGTTTCTCTTATATAAAACATAATTATTTAGGAAGAAATTACCAGCCAATCTTCTTAAAGTCTTCTTATCTTTCCTTGATGCCCCAGACAGATATTCTTGTCTTTAAAGGAAGCATTTAATGTCGTGATACCGCAAGTTATCATCAACAACCCCTTCTACTATAAACACATGAGCGGGCCTATTAAGGCGCATAACATCGATTTGAGGCACTTTGTTCCATCGATTTACAACAATCATAAAGGATAATGTAGCCAGTGCATCATCCATATTATTTTCTTTACGGGGAATGTGATGAAACTCAATTTCATTGAAGAAAGTTGACAACCTCTTTGCATAATCTTTATAAGGAATCAAACTAGGTTGACATGTTTCCCATTCTCCTTTGATTTGATTTATTACCAAAGTTGAATCTCCATATATATCCAAAATCTTGATTCTCAAATCAATGGCTTCTTCGAGACCCAAGATGCAAGCTTCATATTCAGCTTCATTATTTGTACATTTAAATATCAATCTCGTGGTAAAAGGAATATGGGAGCCTGGAGGCGTAACAATGGTTGCCCCAATTCCATTTCCATAAGCGTTGATAGCTCTATTGAATATCAAACCCCAACAGGATCCTGGCTCTGGCCCTTCATCTGGCAAGGGTTCATCACAGTCTTTCATTTTTAGATACATTACATCTTCATCTGGGAAGTCAAATTTGATTGATTCATATTCATCAATTGGTTTGTGAGCCAAATAATCAGCTAGAATACTTCCTTTGATGGCTTTCTAAGCATGGTATTCAATGTCATATTCTGAAAATAACATTTGCCAATAGGTAATCCTTCCAAATAAGGCAGGCCTTTCAAAGATATACTTGATCGGGTCCATTATGGAGATTAACCAAGTGGTATGAAAAATCATATATTGGCGGAGACGATGGGTAGCCGAAGCCAAAACACAACATGTCTTTTCAAGCATAGTGTAACGAGACTCACAATCTATAAATTTCTTACATAGGTAATAGATGGCATGCTCCTTTCTACCTATTTCATCTTGCTGACCAAGATCACAGCCCATGGAATCTTCCAATATAGTTAAGTATATGATCAAAGGTCTTCCTTCCACTAGAGGGATCAGAATGGGAGGTTCTAGCAATTACTCTTTGATGTTGTTAAAGGCTTTCTGGAAATCTTCTGTCCATACACAACCTTGGTTTTTCCGAAGAAGCTTGAATATAGGCCCGCAAGTAGCGGTCATATGAGAGATAAATCTGGAGATGTAGTTTAAACAACCCCTAAATCCTCTTACTTGCTTCTCGGTTTTGGGTGCCGGTATTTCCTGAATAGCTTTGACTTTGTCAAAATCAACTTCAATTCATTTTTGGCTAACAATGAAACCTAAGAGTTTCCCTAAACGAACACCAAATGTATATTTGTTAGAATTCAAGCGGAGTTTGTATTTGCTCAAATGCTGAAATAGCTTCCACAAATATTCCACATGTTCTTCTTCAATTATGGATTTAGTAATCATGGCGTCGACATATACTTCAATCTCTTTGTGCATCATGTCATGGAAAAGAGTTCATGGCGCTTTGGTAAGTCGCATCTGCATTCTTTAGACCGAAAGACATTACTTTGTAGCAAAATGTTCCCCATGGTGTAATAAATGAGGTTTTCTCCATATCTTCAGGCGCCATCCTGATTTTATTGTATCCTGAGAAATCATCCATGAAAGAAAAGACTTTGAACTTTGCAGTGCTATCGACCAACATGTCAATATGTGGTAACGAAAAGTCATCTTCAGGACTAGCTTTGTTTAAATCTTTGTAGTTGTCGCTTTCACGAAAATAAGGTGCCGGCACAACAGAAGAGTCTCCACCTTTCGTTATTTATCCCTCAGAGCGGGAAAGGAAACGATCGGAAAAACCTGACGAAAAAAGGGTAAGACAAGGTCGTCGCAACCGTTGTCTGGGTTCGGGAGTCGGTTACGCAAGGGGAAGGTATTAGCACCCCTCACGTCTGTCGTACTCGACGGGATCCACGCTTGTTGTGTTTACTGGACGAGTTGGTTTATCTATCTACCTATCAAGGTTGGCTTAAACAGAAAAAGAAAATGACTCGGCAAAGCGTCGCGCTTTATGCCTACGTATTCTCATCAGAGAATGAGAAATCAGAGTCAACGTAGTTCGACCTACGACGGGATACGGGGAAGGTAGCTCGCCAATACATCAGTATTGTGCCTATGTACTCTCAACAGATATGAGAGATCAGAGCTTACGTAGTTCGGGACACTACGCATTATTTTCTGTCTTTTACGGAAGAAGTGTTTTTTTTATTGTGTTTGCAATTTCAATCGCACTAGAGACTATGACCTGAGAGTGAATGCGTCGCATGTCACCCAAAGGGTACCATACTAAACATCCAGACTGTGGAAAAGAAACTCTCCCACAATCCTTTCTCAGATAGCTTAAGGCTCGTAACGTACGAAAGAAATCATTCATGATTACTGTATCTTAGGCTGTTTTGAGATGAGAAGAGAACAGGCTCAACTAAAGGGAGACTATCAAGTCCTACTGTTGTCATGCCAAGGATTCATCTTATGGTTGAGGTTTGAATAGGGAACTCCTAGAAGTTAGCATGCATAAGTTTCAACCTAAAGTTCTATCATCACTTCCTTATCAAAGGAAATGAGAGTCCTAAAGGATCATGTCAATGATACACCGAAACAGATAAAGCATCAGCTTAAACAGTAAACAGTAAACGACTGTAAAATGCATGCAATGCAAGTGAGGGAGGAAATGTGTGTGGGGTGTCAGCCTCCACAAGCTCATCTCAACCTCAAGCCAGAATGAATAACAGCAATCATACTGAAAGATAAAACATGCTATCAAGCAAAATATAGTAAACTGCAATCATACAGAAGGAATAAAGTTATGCTATCAAGCTAAACAAACCACATGGGCAAGGGAGCTAGGCTCTACCGAATACCCGCAAGCAAAGCCATACAGTAACAATACAAGCAGAGGGAGTAACTCAACCTCTAGTGCAATCATGCTCCGAGATTCTACCTAGTCTAGATATGAACTTATTCTAATGCATCAAGCAAATCAAATAAGGCACATCAATACAGCAAAGAAAACAAAGAAAGCAGATCAACTCCTCTCTCCCCAAGCCTCAGCTCTTCCAACAGCAACTCAGTCTTCAGACTTCCATCACTCTTAACAAGTATCAATTTGCTTTTCCAGGTTTCAACCCTTCCACATAAGTTTCAACTTATCTTCTCTTCTCTAAGCTTCAGCTCCTTAATCAGTTCCACCGTCAGGCTTCACTATTAACCACAAGTACCAACTTGATTCCTTCAGGATCTCCAAACATCAAAGTAAGTATCAACTTATCCTTTGTTCTTCAAGCTTCAGCTCTTCAGTCAATCTCAATTGAATCCTCTTCCTGAGTATCAACTTGGTCTTCAAGATCTCAAGCTCTCTTTGCTTCACCAGTCTCAACTTGGTCTTCTCTTCCTGCAAGCTTTAGCTTCTCAGAGTAATCTTCAATCACTTAGAAGTATCAACTTCATCCTTCAATCTTTAAGCCTCAGCTCTTCATTCAGTCTTTACTGGATCTTCACTGGGTCTTCAAGTATCAACTTGCTCTTGTTGCTCTTCAAGCTTCAGCTGGAATGGCAATGCTCAAGGAATCATCCTCTTCCACACTCTTCAATGAAGTCTTCATCTTCAAGCCCAACATCTCTCAAGATACTCAAACCAGAGGAAATCACTTAACTGGATAAGCTGGGGTGTTAAACTGCTTATTGACCACCAAAGGTGACCTATAAGGGTTTAACATCAGGAGAATGGTTCCCTCAAAAGTTCTACTTCCTAGGTACCATCACTTATCCCTCCTAAGGAGAGAGGTGAATACCATGGAAGGACTTTGAATCATAGGGAGGAATGGAGGTGAAAGATGCCATCCATGTTTGAGGAAGGAATCAACTAAGCCTAAGCTCTTCCTAATCCCTAACCCTAAAACAACAACAAAACAAACAAGATTCTCAAGCTCTCAAGCTCCTCAATCAATCTACAAGTCTTCTACTATGCTCCTCCATGCTCCTCAAAGCAAGACCAAGCCCACCAAACCAAGCAAAAACCCACAAAGCAACGCAAAACAAAATACAAGCCCACAAGGGCAACACAAACAACAAGCAATTACAAAAATCATTTAAAAATAGTATACTATTATATTAAAATCTAATATAATTTCTAGGGGATCCTATATACCTACCCTTAATACCCTATATGTCCCAATATCTATATTGACCTAGAAACCCAAAATTCTAGTGTTATTGTGGACCTATGTTAAGGATTGACCTAATTCTATACAACCTAAAGTCATCTAAGCAAAACTAATCAAAAATTAATCACAAAATTATGGAATAAATCCATAGGGGAGCTAAAGTCCTGATCTAACTATCCTAAAAAGAATGGCCTAAAAATTCAAAGGGAACTAGCTAAACAAAATTCTACAAATCTATGCATCAACATAAAAGAATTAAAATGCTATTAAAAGAGAAGATACACAAAAAATATTAAAAATGCATGAAATGCAAATATTTTGATTTATAATTTTCTAAACATGAACATGAAATGGGAGAAAAAATCCCCATGCAAAAATCATCATTTTTCTATTTATTATGATTTTTCAAAGATTAAAATAAAATGGAGAAAAAAGAAATTAAAATGAGAAATGCTTGGTGTGAATAGCAATGCCAGACAGTTCATTTTCCAAATGGGCTTAAAATGGGGGTGGGGATATCAACGCGCGCCAGGCCCAATTATTATCAGAAAATCATTTCAGAAAACATAAAGAAAAAGAAAAGAACACGGTGTAAAAAGCAAAGAAATTCAGTTCAAAATCTCACTGGGCCATGAATGGGGGTGTGGTTATCAAACTCATCACTTAAGCCCAAAACGAATGTTTAATGAAACGCCTCGTTTCATCATGTCTTCAGACCTCTCTTCAAACATGAGAATAGATCGTGGCCGTGGGATCCAGATAGAGTCAACAAGTCTTCGCCTCATCCAACGGCTATGGTATCATCTTCTTCCTCCAGCCATGGAAATGGAGGGAAAGCTCCATAGTTGCAGAGCTCAAAACCCCAATTCGAACTCCATCCAAACTCAACCAAAAGCCATGATTCCAAACCCTAATCCATTCTAAATTCCACCCTAAATCCAACCATAGCCTTAGAATCAATTGAAGTTCCCTAAATCTCCAAACCCGATCCAAGATCAAAAATAAGCTCAGACATCAACTTCAACAATTCTTGAAATTAATTACCTCAGAATGATCACCACCTCACACTGGTTAATTCTTGATATCAAACTCATGCTATAGCTCACTATATCTCATGTTCTTGGTCAAAACAAAAATGGTGTCACCAACTGAAACCTCAACAATTGATCTCAAACTTCCCAGAATCCATCACCTAATTGTCTCTAACCGTTCTAACCTGATAATTCTTGTTAATCATGCTTAAATTATGGTGTAGAAGAAAGTTTACTAACCTGTCAAATCTTGAACACCAGATAGGGTAATCCTCCACTTCAAGCTCCCAAACTCTTCAGAATCAATCCTTGAATGATGATAAAGCTTCTGTTTGCAAAAGATTGGACCAAGAAAGCTTGAATCTCCAAATCCGATTGTGACTTGCAACCTTCAAAATCCAAAAGCTAGCTCTTCAATTCTCCATGGTTTTGCCTTCAATTTGGTCTGCACAGCTTCAGTGTGATCAAGGGAATGTGTTTGGATTGAAAAAAGAAATGGAAATGAATCAGAATGTAGAATTTGATTTCAACTTGCAATGGAAGCAAGTGAAATGACTATCTTCCTCTTCTCTCAAATCTCTCACCAACCTTGCATCTGAGCAAGTTCTATACACTATATAGAATGCATTGGACCTCTCTAGAACCATCTGGAATCATCCAATGAGAATTTGGAATTCTCATGTCATGAGTTTTTGAATTCATCCATCTCATGTATCATCTCATTCCATAGCCCTTGCAGCAACTTGCCTTGACCTGATATTCTCCTTAGATGACATATGGGATGTGTTAAAACACTTAGCTAGCTTGTACATTGCCTTTCCTTGAGTTTTGCATTTGTACCTTATTATGCAAGCTAGCATTTTCCAAAGCAACCCCATGATCTAGGCCTCAATTCAAAAAAGTGGCTGAACCATTGTTTCTAAAATGTCTTTTAGAGTCAAAATGACCTATTATATGCCATGGTTTGGATGTGTAACTTGGAAATTTCAATTTCCAACTTGAACTTATTTAACTTATGCCTCCATTTTTGGTCATTTTTACCATTTTTTGCTACAAGCCTTTTCAACATATCATGACCTCCCTACTAGCCTTAAAACATCATTTTAAGCAAGTTTTATGTTGAAGATTTTTCCATTTGAGGCTTGGAAATAGGAGTTATGTCCTTATGCTTGAAATGACTTGTAATCTCTAAATGACCAAAATGCCCTTGACTTGTCAAAGCCATAACTTGAGTTCTACAAATCCTATCAAGGACTTATAGTACTCTCTAGAAAGCTAAGAAGATGAGGAACAACATTCATGTTTACCAAAAGTTCATAGGAATCATCCTTCTTGGGCAAAAGTTGGATGCAAGTTGGGTGACTTTCAAGGCCCCAGATTCACATACCTCAGATGACCTGTAACTTGCCAAAGTCATAACTTGAGCTCTACAAATCCTATCAAGGACTTCTAGTACTCAAATTAAAGCTAAGAATAAGCTCTACAACATTCATGTTGGGGGTAAGATGAGATGACAATCAGATCTTGAGCTAAACTTCCTTGAAGATAGGGATCAAACTAGGGGATTTTACACTGTCAAGCCTTATAAACCCTAGCTTAAAACTTCTCAAACTCCTCAATAATGATGAGTTGGTCTAGGAATCATCCTTATAGCATCTCAATGCATCAATCCATGATCACATGGCTCTTGGATTAGGTCTCAACCCTCTCCAAATCAATAGTTGACCTAGGGTTGACCCAGTCAAACCCTAATTATACCACTCATGGCTGAGTCTTCTTAAACTTGTACAATGACCTCTCTAGGCCTCATGATGGCTTTCAAGACATCTCATAAGCTCTCTCAAAGCTTTAAGTCCATCCTCATAGCCTCAGAATCATCTGAGGAGCTCCCACAACTCTCAAGTTATGAGGCACACAACCTTGGTTTCAACCAATCTCTCTGAGGATCTCTTAACTTCTCTGACAAAGATATCAACCTTTGAACATTTGAATAACCTTCTTGGCTAGCTTCAAAGTCTTGTATAGCTCTTGATTGGTGATCATACCTCTTTATCTACTACACACATATCAATGAAATGCAGATGATAATGCTGATGATGAATGAGATGAACCACAAGCTAGGTAAAGAAATGTTGGTCAAATTTTGGGGTGCAACAGCTGCCCCTATTCAAACGGCTTGAACCTGACTGGGTGAGGGGCGAACGGCTCTCATCCAATCAAGTTGCGAGACGGTTGAAAACCGATAAACCCGGAAATTTTCCAAGTGCACAAGTACACGGTACTCTGCTGGGAACAAATCTTCGAGAACTGAAATAATAGCTGCACGACAACTAGCTGGAGAATTGGTCACACGGTAACCGGTAATACATGGTCGATCATGCCGTCAGGCATCACGATTCCTCGGGACTCATCAGCCGGACTTCATCAGTAAGTCAGGAGTAGGATTCTCGGTCAATCGTGACCCAATTGGGGATACCCAAACCTCTGCCATCAGGCACTCCGCATCAGCTGAGAGAACCGCTTTGTTAACACGGCCGGACTTCAATCATGAAGTCTTCGAGGGAAGTTTCAACTTCGCTGTTCAGAAACGTGCTGGGGATGACGCATCTCCGCTGGGGATTCTGGAGAACTATCAAGTAACTCCACTTTGGGGATCCAGAAATCATTCTGGATGAATCAACTCTGCTGAGGACTTCAAGAATCATCTTGGACAAATAACTCCGCCAGGGGCTTCAAGAATCATCTTGAACCGATAACCCTGCTGGAGATTTCAGGAGTCATCCTGAGCAAACACTCTGTCGGGGACTCTAAGTATCAACTTGAGCAACCAACTCTGGCGACTGTACTGAGGATTTAAGAATCATCTTAAGCAAACGGCCTTGCTGGAGAATTCAAGAATCATCTTGAGCAAGCGACTCCGTTGGGGAGAATTCAAGAATCATCTCGAGCAGGAAGACTTCGCTGGGGACTTCAAGAATCATCTCGAGTAGGAAGACTTCGCTGGGGACTTCAAGAATCATCTTGAGCAGTCAATTATGCGGCGGAACACCTGCAAAACAAGAACGGTAACAACCTAGATCATGCTTAGCATACGTATGCTTCGGCAATGGCGCAATGCTCCACACGGTGGAAATGCTACGCGTTTATGATAAATGCTATGCAGTTATGCACAATGATGCGATCCCGTCAGCAAAATAAATGCCGAAGGGAGAATCCTCCTGTCAAGGAGAAAGAACTACTCAGGTAGAGGAATCATCCTGCTGAGGAGAACACGGTCACGCCAATCTCAATCGGACTCCGCAGGGGAAACAATTTCAGTTGACTGCTGCAGGGGAACGAAGCTCTATGAGAACCTGGACCTGCTGAGGGAAAGCGATGTCAATCGCGGGAATAAACTGCACGGCCTTCACGGCTACTTCCCTGGAGATAACGACTCTGGCGGGGAAACACATCATCAGCTATTCAACACTCTACTGGGGAAAACCAATCATGGCCTGAGCAGCTTCCAAGGATTCGGCTCTCTTGGGGGTCTGCAAACTTGGCTGAGGAAGGAGAAATCATTCTGCTTGCTGGGGAGAGTACGACTCTGTGGGGAATCTCAATTCCGCTGGGGAAGAAGGAATCATCCGGCTTCGGGGGAGAGTACGACTCTGTGGGGAATCTCAATTCCACTGGGGAAGAAGGAATCATCCGGCTTCGGGGGAGAGTACGACTCTGTGGGGAATCTCAATTCCACTAGGGAAGAAGGAATCATCTGGCTTCGGGGGAGTGTACGACTCTGTGGGGAATCTCAATTCCGCTAGGGAAGAAGGAATCATCCGGCTTCGAGGGAGAGTACGACTCTGTGGGGAATCTCAATTCCGTTGGGGACTTCAGTTTGGCACCATCAGTTGCTGCACACTTCGGTGTGACTCAGCTGAGGAGATGACGTTCCTTCAGGATGCGTCTGATTGGGGAGAGAATCTTCTCTGCCTGGGGAGACATATCAATGCTCACGATCTCGCGTTCAGACTCTGTGGCGAGAGGCTGCTGAACTTTGCTGGAGAAAGAGGAATCATCCTGCTTGGAGATACGCACGACGCACTGTCTGGAATATGCTACACCTGTAACAACACAAACAAACAGACAAGATACCCTTCTCAAAGGGACCTATCAAGGTTATCATCTTGTGACAATGTTCAAGTAATTCATTGTTTCAACAATCAGTGGCCTAGGCCAGTAAGTTTATGTATGCGCATTTTATCAAAAACATCGGCGTTCTTTTTCGCAAACAAAACAGATAAATGCTAAACAGACAAACAGAATTGCTGAATAGTATGCATTTTATTGATAACGAACCCCTGAATGGGTAAAAATGTTTTACAATAGATGCAAGCTCCTGAAATGAGGAAGCCGCGCAAAAATAAAACATAAATATACATCAGTATATACAAATGTCGGCAACGAGGCGTAGACGAACACCATGAGTTGATCCCTCTATGACCCACTCGACTTCGATACTTCTCCGACGCTTCAGCTTCAGAAGAGATTGATTCAGATAAACGGCCCTCAGGTCTTCCAAACCACTAAACAAAGAAAGTCCACACGCGGAATGCAGTCATTTGCTTTTTCAAATCCCTAACTTTTGCGTGAACCGCCCTTTGCGGGTTTTCAGTTCACCGGGATACCCTTTCTTACCAAAGTCGCCCATCCGGGTTTTCGACTTTGCGGGTGTACATTTTTTCAATTTATATCCCTAATTTTTTCCCGAACCTTTTTCATTTTTTATGGTTCGCCGGGATGCCCCATTTTTGCCTGGACTCTCTTTTTATTGTCCAGCGGGTCGCTTTCAAGCAAAGTATTTTTTAACTGCGTCCGCGTTCACCGGTGATGCAAAATCTTCACCATCCATCGTGGATAACAACAAAGCTCCTCCCGAGAAGACCTTGCTGACGACGTACGGACCTTCGTAATTGGGATTCCACTTGCCCCAGTGATCGGAGTGTGGAGGAAGAATCTTCTTCAGGACGAGATCACCCGTCTGAAAGCTTCTAGGACGCACCTTCTTATCATAAGCTTTCTTCATTCGGCTTTGGTACAGACGACCAAACGTAATCGATGCTAACCTCTTCTCGTCCATCAGGCTGAGTTGGTTCAGTCGGTTCTTAATCCATTATGCCTCGTCGAGTTTCACATCAACCAAAACTCGTAAAGAAGGGATCTCCACTTCTAACGGTAGGACAACTTCCATACCGTACACCAAGGAGAAAGGAGTTGCCCCAGTTGAAGTACGTACCGTCGTACGATAACCGTGTAGTGCAAATGGCAACATCTCGTGCCAATCTTTGTAGGTCACAACTATCTTCTGAACAATCTTCTTTATGTTCTTATTGGCCGCTTCAACGGCGCCATTCATCTTCGGCCGGTAAGGAGACGAGTTGTGGTGTTCAATCTTGAAACTCTAGCACAGCTCCTTCATCATCTTGTTATTCAGATTCGAACCATTATCAATAATGATCCGCTTGGGAATTGCGTAACGACAGATGATGTCCCTCTTTATGAATTTAGCCACCACCTGCTTGGTCACATTAGCATATGAGGCTGCCTCCACCCACTTGGTGAAGTAGTCGATAGCTACTAGAATAAAGCTATGACCGTTAGATGCAGTGGGCTCGATCTTGCCTATCATGTCGATGCCCCACATGGAGAACGGCCACGGGGAGGACATGGCATTCAACGGGCACGGTGGCACATGAACTTTATCAGCATCAATCTGGCATTTATGACATCTCTTCGCGAATTTAAAGCAGTCCGATTCCATCGTCAGCCAGTAATATCCTGCTCTCAGGATCTTTCTCATCATAGCATGCCCGCCGGCGTGCATACCAAATGTGCCTTCATGGACTTCTTCCGTGAGCATACTCGCCTCTTTCTCATCTACACATCTGAGTAGCACGAGATCGTGGTTTCTCTTATATAGAACTCCATCAGGATTGAGATAAAAATTTCCAGACAGCCTCCTCAGAGTCTTCTTATCCTGGGTTGACGCACCCGCAGGATATTCCTTAGTCATAAGGAAAGTCTGGATGTCATGGAACCATGGCTTGCCGTCGGCGGCTTCCTCGATTGCAAAGATGAATGCAGGTCTATCAAGACGAGAAAGGACAATTCTTGGAGCCTCATTCCAAAAATTGACTTTATACATTGAAGCCAACGTGGCTAAGGCATCAGCCATCTGGTTTTCTGCTCTGGGTACATGATGGAGTTCCACTCGGTCAAAGAACGGAAGTAGCCTTCTGGCATAGTTCATGTACGGCACCAAATTCGATTGACGAGTCTCCCACTCCCCTTTAATTTGGTTGATCACAAGCGCCGAGTCACCATATACGTCTAGGTTCTTGATTCTCAAATCAATTGCCTCTTCTAGACCCATAATGCATGCTTCGTACTCCGCTTCATTATTGGTGACTGGAAACGTCAGTCTCGCAGTGAACGGGATGTGGGATCCGTGGGTAGTCATGATGATCGCCCCTATGCCACTTCCATAGGAATTAACCGCCCCGTCGAATATCAATTTCCACTGGGATTTCCTATCTGGCCCTTCGTCGGGCAACGGTTCATCGCAATCTTTCGCTTTGAGAAACATGATATCCTCATCAGGGAATTCAAATTTCATCGGCTGGTAATCTTCGATCGGCTGTTCGGCAAGGTAATCAGAAAATACGCTTCCCTTGATGGCCTTCTAGGACACGTACTGAATATCATATTCCGTCAATACCATTTGCCATCTGGCAATCCTGCCCGAAAGAGTTTGCTTCTCGAAGACGTACTTGATTGGATCCATCTTCGAAATTAGCATGGTGGTGTGATTGAGCATGTACTGTCGTAAACGTTTGGCAGCCCAGGCTAGTGCGCAACACGTTATCTCCAGCATCGAGTAACGAGATTCACAGTCAGTGAACTTTTTACTCAAGTAATAAATGGCATGCTCCTTTCTGCCCGTCTCGTCGTGCTGACCGAGAACACACTCCATACTATTCTCAAGAACTGTCAAGTACATGATTAGAGGCCGTCCAGCCACTGGGGGTATCAAGATTGGAGGTTCCTGAAGATACTGCTTTATCTTTTCGAATGCCTTCTGGCAATCCTCATTCCAGATAATCGCCTGATCTTTCTTTAAAAGCTTGAACATCGGTTCACACGTGGCCGTGAGCTGAGAGATAAACCTTGCAATGTAGTTTATTCTGCCCAAGAAACCACAAACTTCTTTTTCTGTTTTTGGCACTGGCATTTCTTGTATCGCTTTAATCTTCGCAGGATCAACCTCGATGCCTCTTTCACTCACGATAAACCCCAGTAACTTTCCGGACCGTACTCCGAAAGTACACTTGTTAGGATTCAGCCTCAACCTGAACTTCCTAAGCCTCTCAAAAAGCTTAAGAAAATTGACTAGATGTCCTTCCTCCGTTTGGGACTTCGCAATCATGTCATCAACATATACTTCAATCTCATAATGAATCATGTCATGAAACAAAGTTACCATTGCCCGTTGGTAAGTGGCCCCTGCGTTCTTCAGACCGAAAGGCATTACCTTATAGCAAAATGTTCCTCAAGGAGTGATAAACGTCGTTTTCTCCATGTCCTCCGGCGCCATCTTAATCTGGTTGTAACCGGAGAAGCCATCCATGAACGAAAACACGGAGAACTAGGTTGTGTTGTCGACCAACACATCGATATGAGGCAGCGAGAAATCGTCTTTAGGGCTCTCCCTATTCAAATCCCGATAATCGACGCACATGCGTACCTTACCGTCCTTCTTCGGTACAGGCACTATGTTGGCGACCCACGGAGGGTAAGTAGTGACCGCTAAGAAGCCAGCATCAAGCTGTTTCTGCATTTCTTCTTTGATCTTAACGGCCATATCTGGTCTCGTCCTCCTAAGCTTCTGCTTGACGGGAGGGCAATCTTCTCGCAACGGCAAGTGGTGGACCACGATGTCAGTGTCAAGTCCGGGCATATCTTCGTACGACCAAGCAAAGACGTCACTATACTCTCTCTCAGCATTTCGACCAATCTCTGCTTGACATCACTCTGCAATGCAGCCCCTACCCTGACATTTCTGACGAGTTATTCAGAACCCAGATTCACGATCTCAATCTCCTCCTCATGAGGCAGAATAACTTTCTCCTCTTGTTTCAACAAGCGGACCAACTCTTCCGGAAGGTCTTCGTCTTCATCAATCTCTTCTTCGGCTTGATAGATCGGGCAATCGAAGTCGAAGTGATCCGTAGAAGGTCCAGAGTCGATGTCATCTGTTATGTGGATCCTGCAATAACAAGGGTTAAGTTTAAAACAAGGATGTGCAGGTTAGCACAAACCCCATTGCCATTTTATTGTTTTTCAAAACAAATATAAAACAGGAATAACAGAGATCACAATATTTGAATACGAAGAAAACTCCTTTGATTTATTAACAAAATGCATGTACATAATCCAACAAGGCCCTGACAATAAAACCACTATGCCCCGGGTAGGACATAGGGTTGTACAATGATTGGAAAAAGTAAATCATTACTCTTCGCTTGTCATTTGGATGATATCCTTGACGGACCAATTGTTGAGGCCCTCGCCTGGCTTGCTTGGCTGGATCCAAGAGTCGAGGTCACAGTCGTTATCTCCGCTGTCTTTAGACATCGCGTTGATGCTTTCGAAAATCATCCCGCCACTGGTAAACTGGATCGGCCCTTTACCTCGAAACGCGCTGCTAGAAGAAGAAGAAGCTTCAGCTCCAGGAGAATATCCCAACCCAAACTTATCTTGCTTGTTGGGTATCTCCAAAATTCGCCCCCAGCCTGGGGTAGATCCGGCTTGGACAACGGCCCGAGCTTCCTTGAACGAGGAGAGAGTCATTTCTGGCTTTTCAGTGACTACAGGAGCTACGTCCTTCACTTTGACAGCTTCGAACGCTTGGCATAGAGTCTCATGGATTTCACCATCCATCTCCACATACTTGAAGGACGACAAATGGCTCACCATTATGTCTTCCTCACCGCAAACGGTTACGATGCTTCCTCCGACAGCATATTTGAGTTTCTGGTGCAACGTGGAGGTCACGACACCAGCAGCATGGATCCACGGCCGGCCCAAGAGACAACTATAGGCAGGCATGATGTCCATAATATAAAAGACCGCGTCGAACGTTTCCGAACCGACTTGGATCGGCAGGGTCACCTCCCCGAAAATGTGGCGTTTAGTCCCATCGAATGCCTTCACAACCAGATCACTGGGTGTGCAAATCAATCCACGAGTATCCAACTTCATTAATGCCTTCTTCGGAAGAACATTAAGTGACGAACCCGTGTCCACCAATACGTGCGACATAATCGTGCCCCTACACTCTATCGAGATGTGCAGAGCGCTATTGTGATTTCTACCCTTCGGCGTCAGCTCCAGGTCTGTGAAACCTAGCCCATTTCCAGCATTAACATGGGCTACAACCTCTTCTAGCTGATTTACCGATATTTCCTGCGGTACATATGCGGCGTTCAACACCTTCAGCAGCGCGTTGCGATGTGCTTCGGAGCACAGCAACAGATTCAAGATGGAAATCTTCGAGGGCGTCTGATGGAGATGATCCACAATCTTGTAGTCACTCTTTTTAATCAACCGCATAACCTCCTCGGCATCTTTAACAAGCAAGTCTTTTTCTACCCCACACGGGACCTCTTCAACGACTTTACTTTTTCCTTTATCGGCCGCATCAGCTCTGACCGCTTTATCCGCCACGACCTCTGGTGGTGCAAACACTCTTCCGCTGCGAGTAATGCCACTGATTCCCGCAAGGTTCTCCACAGTCGACCCAAACGGTTCTAGCTCCAACTTCTGCCCGTTGCAGTAGACTTCAGCCCCATAATGCCATGGGACAGCGTTAGTGCTTTCGAAGGGTATCGGCCCAGCTTTGGTGATAGTAATTGTGGGCGGTCTGGGCGCAGAAATAGTTATCGGCCGGCGAGGGATGGTGATGGTGGCGACCTCATCGGCTTGCTTAAGCACTACCTCTCCTGGTCCACTTTCAGCCCTCCGGCTAAACTGCATAATCCCTTCAGCCATCAGACTTTGGATTCCTTCGACCAACTGCTCACATCCATCAGAACGTGTGGCACAGTCCATACACAGCTCTCCGCAACCTGGAAAGAACCCTCTTTTCAGCAACTTAGCTTTAACGAAGCTAAGCGGCGTCTTTAGATCTCTGACGTCAGTCAACAAATCCGCACTCTCGTCTTCGATCATGGCGTTCACTCCGCCTCCCCTATGATTCGGCATAGGATTCTTCGTGACATTGGGCACATTATCGGAGAAGTTGATGATCTTGGCATCCACCATGTCTTGCACCTTATGCTTGAAGGCTTTGCAGTTCTCTATTGTGTGGCCTGGTGCCCCTGAGTGGAACTCACAAGTTGCATTCGCGTCGTACCCTGGTGGAGGTGCCCCTGTCAAGGGAGCCAGCGTCCTCTTCTGGATCAACTGTAGCTGAAGCAAAGTCTGCAAGAGTTACGCGTACGACATGGGCGGTGTCTCGAAGTGACGGTTCGCCAAAGGTGCCCGATTCTGATACTTCATGTATCCCTGTTGATTCGGTTGCTGCTGCTGCTGCGGAGCTGCCGAGATATTTATACTGGCCACCTGCTGATGAGGACCTTTACCCTTCCTTCGAGTGTTGGTCACCACGCTCGCTTCTCCTTCCCGTCTTTTGCCAGTATAAGGTTTCTTTCTGCCTCCCCCAGCTGAGGATGACTCACCTTGAATTTTCCCGATCTTGATCCCATTTTCGACGTGCTCACCCGTGATAATGAGATCTGAGAACGTCCCAGACATACCGTTGACTAACTTTTCATAGTAAACCCCTGGGAGGGTGGCTACAAACATCTGTACGAGCTCACGTTCAACCATCGGCGGCTGAACCCTGGCTGCCAACTCACACCACCGCTGGGCGTATTCCTTAAACCCTTCATTGTTCCTTTGCGACAAATTCTGCAGCTGAACTCGGTTCGGGGCCAAGTCGCTATTGTATTGGTAGTGGTACACAAATGCTTCAGCAAGATCCTTCCATGTGCGCACACTAGTAGGCTCCAGACTCATGTACCATTCGAGGGATGGCCCGGAAAGACTGTCTTGGAAGAAGTGCATCAGCAACTTCTCGTCCTCGGAATGAGCAGACATCTTCCTGTAGTACGATCTCAGGTGGACACGAGGGCAAGTGGTGCCCTTATACTTTTCGAAGTCTGGTACCTTGAACTTAGGAGGCACCTTAAAATCAGCAATTAATCCCAATTTGGACATATCAACGCCCAAAGTATTCTGATTCTCGATATCTCTCATCTTATCTTCAAGTGCCTTGAATCTAAGCCGTGCTTCAGCATTCAACTCCCCTTCAGCACCTCTCTGAGAGAACATGTCGTCCTGACGATCCTCTAGCCATGGCTAAGGCCCAAACAGATTCCCGACACCTGCATTGCCTTTGCCCAGCCCGACATTGACATTAGCTTCCAGACTCCCATTACCGACGCCCGTCGTATTGAGTCCGATGTTGGCCATCGCATTGCCGTTAGCACTGCCGTTTCCCCCGGTCACGGGAACACCATTCTGCGGAGTTTCAACTGGTGGAGGAGTAGGCACAGTCCCACCATGGAGTACGCCGTTGCTATCAACCCTGGAAATCAAAGGCTGAACCAAAGTTCTGAGCTGATCCTGGCCATTGGCGACCGCTTGCACGAGCTCCATGAAGCGATCCATTCTCTCACGGAGTTCCTAAACATCAGTTTGCACTTGCTCCATGATCCTGGTCTGATTAGCTCTAGTCGGATAGCGGTGAATAGGTCTCTGATCAATCCTGGAACCACCTGAAACAACCTGAAACAACCTGAAAAACTTGTAAACACAAAAGGGTTAGGAAAAACAACAAAATGCTTGTTATGCAAATGCTTCATGCAAATGCAAACGTGTGTCTGTGCGTTAGAGGGATCTCCCCCGATCCTAGTGCCTGAGTGCCAGTGCTAATAATAAGAAGAAGTCTGAGTCCAATCATGGAAATAACAATCTCATATATAAAGAAAGCCCATCAAGGCAGTACATAGCATCGGCGAGTACAAGATGAATCAATAGTGTGACCTCAGCCAACAAGCCTGGTGATGGTCAGCATACAACAATGATCAAAACAAAAGGAATACAAATAGTCAAGTACGGCCACGGGCGCGATACTCTTCTAACAACTCCTTCGTTTCTGGATGATCAGGCAGAGTGAGTAACCCTTCAACGAGTAATTCCCTCTGCACAATGGTGTACTGAAGTCCTTCGACCGAACCTTCCCATGCTCCTTCGCCGAAGCAATCTTCTAACTTCCGTTTCTTGGACTCAAACGTCAGTTTGCGCTCCTTCAGGTTAGCGAGAGCTTTGTTGAGCTGGCCTTCGGCGGCGTATCTGCGAGCAGTTTCTTCATCAAACCTCTTCTCACTATCCTTCACCTGGGCTTCCAGCTTGGAGATCTGTAGCATCAGCTTATCCTCCCGCTCTTTTCTGGTGTCCAGGGAAGCCTTCCAGTGCTGGTTGAACTTGGATATCCTCCGATACGCGTCGTCCAAGTGCTGCTTCTTCGTAGCCAGTACGTCGTTGACAGCTTTGAAGTCCTGACCCATGCGCTCACGCTCGGCTATCTGCTTAGTCAGGTCTGTCCCCAGCCGGTTCACCAGCTCTGTTTGCCTTTTGAAGGAATGAACGGCTTCGTTCCTCTTGCTTCGGAGCTGAGCCAATTCTTTCTCCAGTTCCTCATTTGCCCTCTTCAATTCATCTCGCTCAGCCAACACCTAATTATGCTGCTGAATGGGCACAGTAGTAGGCTCTTCAATCATTGGAGGGCTTTCTGGCTTGGCACGAGGAAACGGCATCCCTATAGCATCTGCCCTGGCTCTGATCCAAGTTGCATACGGAGGGTAGGCTTGATTGTTGCTTCTTCCCAGCAATAATTTTCCTTGCTTACTGATACCATTCCACGCGCGCTGAAGCTTGGATAACAGATCCCCCTCTAGAAGACCAGTGAGGTACAGAGATTCCTGCACCTCTTCATACTTCGGCAGAGCTCTCAAAGCATACGCGAACTGTCGAACCAACAACGACGGATTGTAGTTTATACATCCCTTCCTGCCTATCAAAGGCACGTTTGGAAACCCGCTGCAGCTGAAGATAACCTCAGTACCTAACCTATCTCTGTCAAACCAGTCAATATCCTCTGCAGATAAACTCATCAGACGCTCGGACCACTCAGCTGTGGCTGCAGACGAGGCAAAAAGACCCCTCTTGGGCAGATGACTATCAAGCCATTTATAAAGCAAGGGTACACAGCATTAGACATTCTTGCCCCTCCTGTTCTCGTTTTTGTAGTGGATAGAATGGTAGACATATCCTATTAAGGTAGGGACTGGATTCCCTGAAGCAAAGATATGAAATGCATCCAAGTCTACAAAATCGGGCATATTAGGGAACAGAATGATGCCATATATGCACAGCGCGAGAATGGCGTTGAATGCGACCCAACATTCGTCCTTGGCGCACTGCCGGGCCTTACCCACTAGAAACTGCAAGGAGAAACCAGGAACCTTGTTCCAACTAGTCAATACCAACTCAGAGGCATCCAGATGAAGCGAAGGAGCTAAACCAGCCAGATCAGGCTCAGCATCCATATGAACAAAAGGCATCTGCCTCTTGATAGGCACACCTAGCAAATCAGCATACTCTTCCAGCGTGGGCGCGAGAACAAAATCCTGGAAAGTGAAACATCTCAACGGAGGGTCGTAGAACTACAGCAGAGCGTGCAACCCATTCACCTCGAACGCAGAAGGTTTATGAACCAAACTGAGCAACCTGCCGTAAGATTTTTTGAACTCATCCCTTACAGAATCATCTGCTAAAGCTATCAAACCAGTCAACTTAACCACATCAGGGGCAGGGAACTTGTAAGCCACGGTCTTCCTCAGAGAACCCATAACAATACAATAGGAGGCAAGAAATCCTGGATCGGGGAAAACGGTACCTGCAACACAGACACACGTTAATGAAATGCAAATGTATGCAAAATAATGTAAAATGCAATCATGCAGCAGGAGATCAAGGCAACTGTGCTGTGGAGATTCTGTATCAACAAAACCATAATCCTGCTCTATCAAGAACAACCACTGCATCTGATAATAAGAGAACCCCGGTATCGGACCACAAATCTGCTCTGTCAAGAACAACCATCTGATAGGGCCATATACACAATATCATAATTCTGCTCTGTCAAGAACAAACGTCTGATAATAAAGACCTCTGATATAGGACCAAGAAATCTGCTCTATCAAGAACACACATACATCTGCTGATGAGATCTTCAGACCCCAATCATAACTCTGCTCTGTCAAGAGCAAACATACATCTGCTGATGAGATCTTCAGACCCCAATCATAAATCTGCTCTATGAATAACAAACATCTGATGACCGAAACTCTGCTCTATCAAGAACAAGCATCTGGTAATAAAACTCTGCTCTATCAAGAACAGACACCTGATACTGAGATCCTCAGACCCCAGTCATAAACCTGCTCTGTCAAGAACAAACTCACATCTGATGATAAGATCCTCTGATCAAAACCTGTTCTATCAAGAACAAATACACATCCGATGATAAGATCCTTTGATCAAAACCTGCTCTATCAAGAACAATCATATCTGCAGATGAGATCCTCAGATCCCAACAAAACTGATCCACTATCAAGAAAACCAGGTGGTCTGAAGGTCAAAGTTTCCTGCAATAAACCCAACCCTGCTCACAGGTATGGACTTAAACTGACTCAAGTTCGGCATCCTATGCGTTCATCAGCGTCACAGACATTCAAGAGGGGTGATACGATACCTAGAAGGTGTGGCATCACCAGCTCATGAAGCGGCCTCACTCGGCTGAATCAAAAATGATCGGTCCCCAGAGTCGACAATCCTCCAAACCAGCAACCGTCTCAACCCAAAGGGTTGAAAGAGAAGCCAATCGGGAGAACCTCGTCTGAGCGTGGATTTCATGAGACACTAGTGCCTGCTGTTGCACCCCAAAATTTGACCAACATTTCAAGAGGTATGATTACCAATCAAGAGCTATACAAGACTTTGAAGCTAGCCAAGAAGGTTATTCAAATGTTCAAAGGTTGATACCTTTGTCAAGAGATCCTCGGAGAGATTGGTTGAAACCAAGGTTGTGTGCCTCATAACTTGAGAGTTGTGGGAGCCCCTCAGATGATTCTGAGACTATGAGGATGGACTTGAAGCTTTGAGAGAGCTTATAAGATGTCTTAAAAGCCATCATGAGGCCTAGAGAGGTCATTGTACAAGAATAAGAAGACTCAACCATGGGTGGTATAATTAGGGTTTAACTAGGTCAACCCTAGGTCAACTGATGATTTGGAGAGGGTTGAGACCTAATATAAGAGCCATGTGGTCATGGATTGATGCATTGAGATGCTATAAGGATGATTCCTAGACCAACTCACCATGATTGAGGAGTTTGAGAAGTTTTAAGCTAGGGTTTCTAAGGCTTGACAGTGTAAAATCCCCTAGTTTGATCCCTATCTTCAAGGCAGTTTAGCTCAAGATGTGATTGTCATCTCATCTTACCCCCAACATGAATGTTGTAGAGCTTGCTCTTAGATTTAATTTTAGTACTAGAAGTCCTTGATAGGATTTGTAGAGCTCAAGTTATGACTTTGACAAGTTACAGGTCATCTAAGGTATGTGAATCTGGGGCCTTGAAAGTCACCCAACTTGCATCCAACCTTTGCCCAAGAAGGATGATTCCTATGAACCTTTGGTCAACATGAATGATGTTCCTCATATTCTTAGCTTTCTAGAGAGTACTAGAAGTCCTTGATAGGATTTGTAGAACTCAAGTTATGGCTTTGACAAGTCAAGGGTATTTTGGTCATTTGGAGATTACGGGTCATTTCAAGCATAAGGCCATATCTCCTATTTCCAAGCTTCAAATGGAAAAATCTTCAACATAAAAGTTGCTTAGAATTATGTTTTAAGTCTAGTAGGGAGGTCATGAGGTGTTGAAAAGGCTTGTAGCAAAAAGTGATAAAAATGACCTAAAATGGAGGCATAAGTTAAATAAGTTCAAGTTGGAAATTGAAATTTCCAAGTTACACATCCAAACCATGGCATATAATAGGTCATTTTGACTCTAAAAGACATTCTAAAAACAATGGTTCAGCCACAATTTTGATTTGAGGCCTAGATCATGGGGTTGCTTTGGAAAGTGCTTGCTTGCATAATAAGGCACAAATGTAAAACTCAAGGAAAGGCAATGTACAAGCTTGCTAAGTGTTTTAACACATCCTATATATCATTTAGGGAGAATTTCAAGTCAGTTACAAGGGTTGCAAGGGCTATGTCATGAGGTGAGGCATGAGATGAGATGAATCCATAAACTCATGACATGAGAATTCCAATTTCTCATTGGATGATTCCATATGGTTCTAGATGATTCTAAACCATTCTATATAATGTATAGAACTTGCTCAGATGCAAGGTTGGTGAGAGATTTGAGAGAAGAGAGAGATATCCATTTCACTTGCTTCCATTGCAAGTTGAAATCAAATTCCACATTCTGATCCATTTCCATTTCTTCTCTCCATCCAAACACATTCCTCTGATCATATTGAAGTTGTGCAGACCAAATTGAGAGCAAAACCATGGAGATTTGAGAAGATAGCACTTGGATTTTGAAGGTTGCAAGTCATAATCGGTTTTGGAGATTGAAGCTTTCTTGGTCCAAACTTTTGCAAACAGAAGCTCTATCATCATTCAAGGATTGATTCTGAAGAATTTGAGGGCTTGAAGTGAAGGTTTACCCCATCTGTTAATCAAGATTCAACAGGTTAGTAACTTTTCTTCTACACCATGATTTAGGCATAATTAGCAAGAATTTTTAGGCTAGAACGGTTAGAGACAATTAGGTGATGGATTCTGAAGAGTTTGAGAGCAATTGGTGAGGTTTCAGTGGATGACACCATTTTTGTTTGGATCAAGAACACGAGTTATATTGAGATATAGTATGAGTTTGATATCAAGATTTAATCAGTGTGAGGTGGTGATCATTCTGAGGTGATTAATTTCAAGAATTGTTGAAGTTGATGTCTGAGCTTATTTTTAATCTTGGATCGGGTTCAGTGATTTAGGGCACTTCAATTGATTTTGAGACCATGGCTGTGATCAACATGGAATTTAGAGTGGATTAGGGTTTGGAATTTTGGTTTTTCATGGAGAATTGATGGAGTTCGAGTTAGGGATGTGAGCTCTGCAACTATGGAGCTTTCCCTCCATTTCCATGGCTGGAGGAAGAAGATAACCCCGTGGCCGTTGGATGATGCAATGACCGGTTTACCAAAGCCAAATCTGAGGGCCAGGATTTGATTTCGCTTGAAGAAGAAAAGTCTGAAGACATGATGAAACGAGGCGTTTCATTAAAGGGGGATTGGGCTCAGTTGCTAACCACACCCCACTTTCATGGCCCATTGGATTTTGTACTATATTTCTTTACTTTCTGCACCGTTTCCTTTTCTTTTTCTTTATGATTTTTTGATTTAATTTCTGATGGAAACTGGGCCTAGCGCTTATACTAATTGCACCCCCATTTTGAGCCCACATGGAAAATGAACTGAACATACTTGCTATCTGCACCAAGCATGTCATATTTTAATTTCTTTTTCTCCATTTTTCATTAATCTTTCAAAAATCATAATAAATAGAAAATTAATGATTTTTGCATGGGGATTTTTTCTCCCATTTCATGTTCATGTCTAGAAAATTATGAAATCAAAATATTTGAAGTTAATGCATTTTTAATATTTTTTGTGTATTTTCTCTTTTAATAGCATTTTATTTCATTTTATGTTAATGCATAGAGTTGTAGGATTTTGTTTAGCTAGTTCCCTTTGAATTTTTAGGCCATTCTTTTTAGGATAGTTAGATTAGGACTTTTGCTCCCCTATGGATTTATTCCATAATTTTGTGATGATTTTTAGGTTAGTTTTGATTAGATGATTTTAGGTTGTGTAGAATTAGGTTAATCCTTAACATAGGTCCACAATAACCTTAGAATTTTGGGTTTCTAGGTCAAGTTAGACATTGGGACATATAGGGTATTAAGGGTAGGTATGTAGGATCCCTTAGAAATTATATTAGATTTTAATATAGTAGTATGCTATTTTTAGATGATTTTTGTAGTTGATGATTGTTTGTGTTGCCCTTGTGGGCTTGTATTTTTGTTTGCTTTGCTTTGTGGGCTTGGTGAGCTTGGTCTTGCTTTGAGGAGCATTGAGGAGCATAGTAGAAGACTTGGAGATTGATTGAGGAGCTTGAGATCTTGGTCTTGTTTTGTTGTTGTTTTAGGGTTAGGAATTAGGAAGAGTTTAGACCTAGTTAAGTTCTTTCTTAAACATGGATGGTATCTTTCACCTCCATTCCTCCCTATGATTCAAAGTCCTTCCATGGTATTCAACTCTCTCCTTGGGAGGGATAAGTGATGGTACCTAGGAAGTATAACCTTTGAGGGAACCATTCCTTTGATGTTGAACCCTTATAGGTCACCTTGGGTGATCAATAAGCAGTTTAACACCCTAGCTTATCCAGTTAAGTGATTTCTTCAAGTTTGAGTATCTTGAGAGATGTTGAGCTTGAGTGTGAAGATGAAGACTTCATTAAAGAAAGGATGATTCCCTGAGCATTGCCATCCCATCTGAAGCTTGAAGAGCAACAAGATCAAGTTGATACTTGAAGACCCAATGAGGATCCAGTAAAGATTGAATGAAGAGCTGAGGCTTAAAGACTGAAGGATGAGGTTGATACTTCTAAGTGATAGAAGGTTACTCTGAGAAGCTGAAGCTTGCAGGAAGAGAAGACCAAGTTGAGACTGGTAAAGCAAAGAGAGCTTGAGAGCTTGAAGACTAAGTTGATACTTAGGAAGAGGATTCAATTGAGATTGACTGAAGAGCTGAAGCTTGAAGAGCAAAGGATAAGTTGATACTTACTTTGAAGCTTGGAGATCCTGAAGGAATCAAGTTGATACTTGTGGTTAATAGTGAAGCCTGAAGGTGGAACTGATTAAGGAGCTAAAGCTTGAAAAAGGGAATAAGTTGAAACTTATGTTGAAGGGTTGAAACCTGGAGAAGCAAATTGATATTTGTCAAAAGTGATGGAAGTCTGAAGACTGAGTTGCTGTTGGAAGAGCTGAAGCTTGGAGTTGAGAGAGGAGTTGATCTGTTCTCTTTTCTGTTTTCTTTTCTGTATTGATGTGTTTTGTTTGACTTGCTTGATGCATTAGAATAAGTCCATATCTAGACTATGTAGAATCTAGGAGCATGATTGCACTAGAGGTTGAGTTGCTCCCTCTGCTTGTACTATTACTGTGTGGCTTTGCTTGTGGGTATTCGGTAGAGCCCTGCTCCCTTGCCCATGTGGTTTGTTTTGCTTTATAGCATGATCTTTATTTCTTTCTGTATGATTGCAGTTTACTGTATATTGCTTGATAGCATGTTTTATCTTTCAGTATGATTACTGTTATTCATTTTGGCTTGAGGTTGAGATGAGCTTGTGGAGGATGATGCCCCACACACATTTCCTCCCTCACTTGCATTGCATGCATTTTACTGTTTAAGCTGATGCTTTATCTGTTTCGGTGTATCATTGACATGATCCCTTAGGACTCTCATTTCCTTTGATAAGGAATTGATGATAGAACTTTAGGTTGAAACCCATGCATGATAACTTCTAGGAGTTCCCTGTTCAAACCTCAACCATAGGATGAATCCTTGGCATGACAACAGTAGGACTTGATAGTCTCCCTCCTAGTTGAGCCTGTTCTCTTCTCATCTCAAAACAGCTTAAGATACAGTAATCATGAATGATTTCTTTCGTACGTTACGAGCCTTAAGCTATCTGAGAAAGGATTGTGGGAGAGTTTCTTTTCCACAGTCTGGATGTTTAGTATGGTACCCTTTGGGTGACATGCGACGCATTCACTCTCAGGTCATAGTCTCTAGTGCGATTGAAATTGCAAACACATAAAAAACACTTCTTCCATAAAAGACAGAAAATAACACGTAGTGTCCCGAACTACGTAAGCTCTGATCTCTCATACCTGTTGAGGGTACGTAGGCACAATACTGATGTATTGGCGAGCTACCTTCCCCATAACCTGTCGTAGGTCGAACTACGTTGACTCTGATTTCTCATTCTCTGATGAGAATACGTAGGCATAAAGCGCGACGCTTTGCTGAGTCATTTTCTTTTCTTTTTAAGCCAGCCTTGATAGGTAGATAGATAAACAACCCGGCCAGTAAACACAACAAGCGTGGATCCCGTCGAGTACGACGGACGTGAGGGGTGCTAATACCTTCCCCTTCCGTAACCGACTCCCGAACCCAGACAATGGTTGCGATGACCTTGTCTTATACATTTTCGTCAAGTTTTTCCGATCGTTTCCTTTCCCGCTCTGAGGGATAAATAACAAAAGGTGACGACTCTTCTGTTGTGCTGGCACCTTATTTTCGCGTAAGCGACAGCTGACGACTCTGCTGGGGATCGAACCCAGAATCTCTGGTTCTCCGGTTCCCCTATGTGAGTCAATCCTAGCGCTTGTATGATTACTTGTTGGGTTGTGGTTATTTATCGCATTTTTATTTCCCGCCTTTTATTTTCAGTATGATATGATTATCTGTGTTGTTGTGGGAAGGGGCATTCTGATGAGTGAGAAGCCAGACCCAGGCTTGAGTGCACCATAGCATTAGTTGTGGAAATTAGTGGGCGCGTGCTTGCTTTGCAGGCACTAGTGTCTCATGAAATCCACGCTCAGACGAGGTTCTCCCGGTTGGCTTCTCTTTCAACCCTTTGGGTTGAGACGGTTGCTGGTTTGGTGGATTGTCGACTCTAGGGACCGATCATTTGTGATTCAGCCGAGTGAGGCCGCTTCATGAGCTGGTGATGCCACACCTTCTGGGTATCATATCACCCCTCTTGAATGTCTGTGACGCTGATGAACGCATAGGATGCCGAACTTGAGTCAGTTTAGGTCCATACCTGTGAGCAGGGTTGGGTTTATTGCAGGAAACTTTGACCTTCAGACCACCTGGTTTTCTTGACAGCGAATCAGTTTTGTTGGGATTAGAGGATCTTATCTGCAGATATACTTGTTCTTGATAGAGCAGGTTTTGATCAGAGGATCTTATCATCAGATATGATTGTTCTTGATAGAGCAGGTTTTGATCAGAGGATCTTATCATCAGATGTGTATTTGTTCTTGATAGAACAAGTTTTGATCAGAGGATCTTATCATCAGATGTGCATTTGTTCTTGATAGAGCAGATTTATGATTGGGGTTTAAAGATCTCATCAGCAGATGTATGTTTGTTCTTGACAGAGCAGATTTATGATTGGGGTCTGAAGATCTCATCAGCAGATGTATGTTTGTTCTTGATAGAGTAGATTTATGACTGGGGTCTGAAGATCTCATCAGCAGATGTGTGTTTGTTCTTGATATAACAGAGCTTTATTATCAGATGTTTGTTCTTGATAGAACAGAGTTTTATTATCAGATGATTGTTGTTGACAGAGCAGAATTATGGTCTTGTGTATATGGCCCTATCAGATGGTTGTTCTTGACAGAGAAGATTTGTGGTCCGATACCGGGGTTCTCTTCTTATCAGTGGTTGTTCTTGATAGAGCAGCGTTATGGTTTTGTTGATACAGAATCTCCACAGCACAGTTGCCTTGATCTCCTGCTGCATGATTGCATTTTACATTATTTTGCATACATTTGCATTTCATTAACGTGTGTCTGTGTTACAGGTACCGTTTTCCCCGATCCAGGATTTCTTGCCTCCTATTGTATTGTTATGGGTTCTCTGAGGAAGACCGTGGCCTACAAGTTCCCTGCCCCTGATGTGGTTAAGTTGACTGGTTTGATAGCTTTAGCAGATGATTCTGTGAGGGATGAGTTCAGAAAATCTTACGGTAGGTTGCTCAGTTTGGTTCATAAACCTTCTGCGTTCGAGGTGAATGGGTTGCACGCTCTGCTGCAGTTCTACGACCCCCCACTAAGATGTTTCACTTTCCAGGATTTTGTTCTCACACCCACGCTGGAAGAGTATGCTGATTTTCTAGGTGTGCCTATCAAGAGGCAGATGCCTTTTGTTCATATGGATGCTGAGCCTGATCTGGCTGGTTTAGCTCCTTCACTTCATCTGGATGCCTCCGAGTTGGTGTTGACTAGTTGGAACAAGGTTCCCGGGTTCTCCTTGCAGTTTTTAGTGGGAAAGGCTCAGCAGTGCGCCAAAGACGGATGTTGGGTCGCGTTCAATGCCATTCTTGCTCTGTGCATATATGGCATCATTCTGTTCCCTAATATGCCCGATTTTGTAGACTTGGATGCATTTCACATCTTCGCATCATGGAATCCAATCCCTACCTTGATAGGAGATGTCTACCATTCTATCCACTACAAAAACGAGAACAGGAGGGGCAAGAATGTCTCATGCTATGTACCTTTTCTTTATAAATGGCTTGATAGTCATTTGCCCAAGAGGGGTCCTTTTGTCTCGTCTGCAGCCACAACTGAGTGGTCCGAGTGTCTGATGAGCTTATCTGTAGAGGATATTGAATGGTTTGACAGAGATAAGTTGGGTACTGATGTGATCTTCAGCTGCAGCGGGTTTCCAAACGTGCCTTTGATAGGCAGGAAAGGCTGTATAAACTACAATCCATCTTTGCTGGTCCGACAGTTCGCATATGCTTTGAGGGCTCCGCCGAAGGATGAAGAGGTGCAGGAATCTCTGTACCTCACTGGTCTTCTAGAGGGGGATCTGTTATCTAAGCTTCAGCGTGCGTGGAATGGTATCAGTAAGCGAGGAAAACCATTGCTGGGAAGAAGCAACAATCAAGCCTACCCTCCGTATGTGACTTGGGTCAAAGCCAGAGCAGATGCTATAGGGATGCTGTTTCCTCATGCCAAGCCGGAAAGCCCTCCAATGATTGAAGAGCCTATCACTGTGCCCATTCAGCAGCATAATCAGGTGTTAGCTGAGCGAGATGAATTGAAGCGGGAAAATGAGGAACTGGAGAAGGAATTGGCTCAGCTCCGAAGCGAAAGGAACGAAGTCGTTCATTCTTTCAAAAGGCAGACAGAGTTGGTGAACCGGCTGGGGACAGACCTGACTAAGCAGATAGCCGAGCGTGAACGCATGGGTCAAGACTTCAAAGCTGTCAACGACGTACTGGCTACGAAGAAGCAGCACTTGGACGAGGCATATCGGAGGATATCCAAGTTCAACCAGCACTGGAAGGCTTCCCTGGCCACCAGAAAAGAGCGGGAGGATAAGCTGATGCTACGGATCTCCAAGCTGGAAGCCCAGGTAAAGGATAGTGAGAAAAGGTTTGATGAAGAAACCGCTCGCAGATACGCCGCCGAAGGCCAGCTCAACAAAGCTCTCGCTAACCTGAAGGAGCGCAAGCTGACGTTTGAGTCCAAGAAACGGAAGTTAGAGGATTGCTTCGGCGAAGGAGCATGGGAAGGTTCGGTCGAAGGACTTCAGTATACCATTGTGCAAAGGGAGTTACTCGTCGAGGGGTTACTCACGATGCCGGATCATCCAGAAACGAAGGAGTTGTTAGAAGTGTATCGCGCCCGTGGCCGTACTTGACTATTTGTATTCCTTTTGTTTTGATCATTGTTGTATGCTGACCATCACCAGGCTTGTTGGTTGAGGTCACGCTGTTGATTCATCTTGTACTCGCTGATGCTATGTACTGCGTTGATGGGTTTTCTTTATATATGAGATTGTTATTTCCATGATTGGACTCGGACTTCTTATTATTATCAGCACTGGAACTCAGGCACTAGGATCGGGGAGATCTCCCAAACACACAGACACACGCATGCATTTGCATGAAGCATTTGCATGACGAGCAATTTGTTGTTTTTCCTAACCCTTGTTGTGTTTAACAGGTTTTTACAGGTTGTTTCAGGTTGCGTCCGGTGGTTCCAGGATTGATCAGAGACCTATTCACTGTTATCCGACTAGAGCTAATCAGACCAGGATCATGGAGCAAGTGCAAACTGATGTTCAGGAACTCCGCGAAAGGATGGATCGCTTCATGGAGCTCATGCAAGTGGTCGCCAATGGCCAGGATCAGCTCAGAACTTTGGTTCAGCCTTTGATTTCCAGGGTTGATAGCAACGGCATACTCCATGGTGGGACTGTGCCTACTCCTCCACCAGTTGAAACTCCACAGAATGGTGTTCCCGTGACCGGGGGAAACGGCAGTGCTAACGGCAATGTAATGGCCAACATCGGACTCAATACGACGGGCGTCGGTAATGGGAGTCTGGGAGCTAATGTCAATGTCGGACCGGGCAACGGCAATGCAGGCGTCGGGAATCTATTTGTGCCTCAGCCATGGCTAGAGGATCGTCAGGACGATGTGTTCTCTCAGAGAGGTGCTGAAGGGGAGCTGAATGCTGAAGCACGACTTAGATTCAAGGCACTTGAAGATAAAATGAGAGATATCGAGAATCAGAATACTTTGGGCGTTGATATGTCCAAGTTGGGATTAATTGTTGATTTTAAGGTGCCTCCTAAGTTCAAGGTACCTGACTTTGAGAAGTATAAGGGCACCACTTGCCCTCGTGTCCACCTGAAGTTGTACTACAGGAAGATGTCTGCTCATTCCGAAGACGAGAAGTTGCTGATGCACTTCTTCCAGGACAGTCTTTCCGGGCCATCCCTTGAGTGGTACATGGGTCTGGAGCCTACTAGTGTGCGCACATGGAAGGATCTTGCTGAAGCATTTGTGCACCACTACCAATACAATAGTGACTTGGCCCCGAACCGAGTCCAGCTGCAGAACCTGTCGCAGAGGAATAATGAAGGATTTAAGGAGTACGCCCATCGGTGGCGTGAGTTGGCAGCCAGGGTTCAGCCTCCGATGGTTGAACGTGAGCTCGTGCAGATGTTTGTAGCCACCCTCCCAGGGGTTTACTATGAAAAGTTAATCAGCGGTATGTCTGGCACCTTCTCGGATCTCATTATCACAGGTGAGCACGTCGAAAATGGGATCAAGATCGGGAAAATTCAAGGTGATTTATCCTCAGCTGGAGGAGGCGGAAAGAAACCTTATGCTGGAAAAAGACGAGAGGGAGAAGCGAGCGCTGTGACCAACGCTCGAAGGAAGGGTAAAGGCCCTCACCAGCAGGTGGCCAGTATAAATATCCCGGCAGCTCCGCAGCAGCAGCAACCGAATCAACAGGGATACAGAAAGTACCAGAATCGGGCATCTTTGGCAAACCGTCACTTCGAGACATCGCCCATGTCGTACGCGCAACTCTTGCAGACTTTGCTTCAGCTACAGTTGATCCAGAAGAGGACGATGGCTCCCTTGACAGGGGCACCTCCGCCAGGGTACGACGCCAATGCCACTTGTGAGTTCCACTCAGGGGCACCAGGCCACACAATCGAGAACTACAAAGCCTTCAAGCATAAGGTGCAAGACATGGTGGATGCCAAGATCATCAATTTCTCCGATAATGTGCCTTATGTCACGAAGAATCCTATGCCGAATCATAGGGGAGGTGGTGTGAACGCCATTATCGAAGAAGAGAGCGCAGATTTGTTGACTGACGTCAGAGATCTGAAGACGCCGCTTAGCTTCGTTAAAGCTAAGTTGCTGAAAAGAGGGTTCTTTCCAGGTTGCGGAGAGCTATGTATGGATTGTGCCACACGTTCTGATGGATGTGAGCAGTTGGTAGAAGGAATTCAAAGTCTGATGACTGAAGGGATTCTGCAGTTTAGCTGGAGGGCTGAGAGTGGATAAGGAGAGGTAGTGCTGAAGCAGGCCGATGGAGTCGCCACCATCACCATCCCTCGCCGGCCGATAACCATTTCTGCGCCCAGACCGCCCACAATTACTATTACCAAAGCTGGGCCGATACCCTTCGAGAGAACTAACGCCGTTCCGTGGCATTATGGGGCTGAAGTCTACTGCAACGGACAGAGGTTGGAGCTAGAACCGTATGGGTCGACTGTGGAGAACCTTGCGGGAATCAGTGGTATTACTCGCAGCGGAAGAGTGTTTGCGCCGCCAGAGGTCGTGGCGGATAAAGCGGTCAGAGCTGATGCGGCCGATAAGGGTAAAAGTAAAGTCGTTGAAGAGATCCCGTGTGGGGTAGAAAAAGACTTGCTTGTTAAAGATGCCGAGGAGTTTATGCGGTTGATTAAAAAGAGTGACTACAAGATTGTAGATCATCTCCATCAGACGCCCTCGAAGATTTCCATTCTGAACTTGTTGCTGTGTTCTGAAGCACATCGCAATGTGTTGCTGAAGGTGTTGAACGCCGCATATGTACCACAAGAGATATCGGTAAATCAGCTAGAAGAGGTTGTAGCCCACGTTAATGCTGGAAACGGGCTAGGTTTCACAGACCTGGAGCTCACGCCAAAAGGGAGGAATCACAATAGCGCCCTGCACATCTCGATAGAGTGTAGGGGCACGATTATGTTGCACGTGTTGGTGGACACAGGTTCGTCACTTAATGTTCTTCCGAAGAAGGCATTAATGAAGTGGATACTCGTGGAGTGATCTGCACACCCAGTGATCTGGTTGTGAAGGAGTTCGATGGGACTAAACGCCACGTTTTCGGGGAGGTGACCATGCCGATCCAAGTCGGGCCGGAAACGTTCGACGCCGTCTTTTATATTATGTACATCATGCCTGCCTAAAGTTGTCTCTTGGGCCGGCCGTGGATCCATGCTGCTGGCGCCGTGACCTCCACGTTGCACCAAAAACTCAAATATGCTGTCAGAGGAAGCATTGTGACCGTGTGTGGTGAGGAAGACATAATGGTGAGCCATTTGTCGTCCTTCAAGTATGTGGAGATGGATGGCGAAATCCATGAGACTCTATGCCAAGCGTTCGAAGCTGTCAAAGTGAAGGACGTAGCTCCTGTAGTCACAGAAAAGCCAGAGATGACTCTCTCCTCGTTCAAGGAAGCTCGGGCCGTTGTCCAAGCCGGATCTACCCCAGGCTGGGGGCGAATTTTGGAGATAACCAACAAGCAAGATAAGTTTGGGTTGGGATATTCTCCTGGAGATGAAGCTTCTTCATCTTCTAGCAGTGCGTCTCGAGGTAAAGGGCCGATCCAGTTTACCAAGGGCGGAGTAATTTTCGAAAGCACCAACGCGGTGTCTGAAGACAGCGGGGATAGCGACTGTGACCTCGACGCTTGGATCCAGCCAAGCAAGCCAGGCGAGGGCCTCAACAATTGGTCCGTCAAGGATATCATCCAGATGACAAGCGAAGAGTAATGATTTACTTTTTCCAATCATTGTACAACCCTATGTCCTACCCGGGGCATAGTGGTTTTATTGTCAGGGCCTTGTTGGATTATGTACATGCATTTTGTTAATAAATCAAAGGCATTTTCTTCGTATTCAAATATTGTGATCTCTGTTATTCCTGTTTTATATTTGTTTTGAAAAACAGTAAAATGGCAATGGGGTTTGTGCTAACCTGTACGTCCTTGTTTTAAACTTAACCCTTGTTATTGCAGAATCCATATAACAGATGACATCGACTCTGGACCCTCTACGGCTCACATAGACTTCGATTGCCCGATCTATCAAGCCGAAGAAGAGATTGATGAAGACGAAGACCTTCCTGAAGAGTTGGCCCGCTTGTTGAAACAAGAGGAGAAAGTTATTCTGCCTCATAAGGAGGAAATTGAGATCGTGAATCTGGGTTCTGAAGAACTCGTCAGAAATGTCAGGATAGGGGCTGCATTGCAGAGTGATGTCAAGCAGAGATTGGTCGAGATGATAAGAGAGTATAGTGACGTCTTTGCTTGGTCATACGAAGATATGCCCGGACTTGACACGGACATCGTGGTCCACCACTTGCCGCTGCGAGAAGATTGCCCTCCCGTCAAGCAGAAGCTTAGGAGGACGAGACCAGATATGGCCGTTAAGATCAAAGAAGAAGTGCAGAAACAGCTTGATGCTGGCTTCTTAGCGGTTACTACTTACCCTCCGTGGGTCGCCAACATAGTGCATGTACCGAAGAAGGACGGTAAGGTACGCATGTGCGTCGATTATCGGGATTTGAATAGGGCGAGCCCTAAAGACGATTTCCCGCTGCCTCATATCGATGTGTTAGTCGACAACACAGCCCAGTTCTCCGTGTTTTCGTTCATGGATGGCTTCTTCGGTTACAACCAGATCAAGATGGCACCGGAGGACATGGAGAAAACGACGTTTATCACTCCCTGGGGAACATTTTGCTACAAGGTAATGCCTTTTGGTCTGAAGAACGCAGGGGCCACTTACCAACGAGCAATGGTAACTTTGTTTCATGAAATGATTCATCATGAGATTGAAGTCTATGTTGATGACATGATTGCGAAGTCCCAAACGGAGGAGGGACATCTGGTCAATTTGCTGAAGCTTTTTGAGAGGCTTAGGAAGTTTAGGTTGAGGTTGAATCCTAACAAGTGTACTTTCGGAGTACGGTCCGGAAAGTTACTGGGGTTTATTGTGAGCAAAAGAGGCATCGAGGTTGATCCTGCGAAGATTAAAGCCATACAAGAAATGCCAGTGCCAAAAACAGAAAAAGAAGTTCGTGGTTTCTTGGGCAGAATAAACTACATTGCAAGGTTTATCTCTCAGCTCACGGCCATGTGTGAACCGATGTTCAAGCTTTTAAAGAAAGATCAGGTGATTACCTGGAATGAGGATTGCCAGAAGGCATTCGACAAGATAAAGCAGTATCTTCAGGAACCTCCAATCTTGATACCCCCAGTGGCCAGACGGCCATTAATCATGTACTTGACAGTTCTGGAGAATAGTATGGGGTGTGTTCTCGGTCAGCACGACGAGACAGGCAGAAAGGAGCATGCCATTTACTACTTGAGTAAAAAGTTCACAGACTGTGAATCTCGCTACTTGATGCTGGAGAAAACGTGTTGTGCACTAGCCTAGGATGCCAAATGTTTACGACAGTACATGCTCAATCACACCACCATGCTAATTTCGAAGATGGATCCAATCAAGTACGTCTTCGAGAAGCAGGCTCTTGCGGGCAGGATTGCTAGATGGCAAATGGTGTTAACAGAATATGATATTCAGTACGTGCCCCAGAAGGCCATTAAAGGCAGCGTATTGTCTGATTACCTTGCCGAACAGCCGATCGAGGATTACCAGCTGATGAAATTTGAATTCCCTGATGAGGATATCATGTTTCTCAAAGCGAAGGATTACGATGAACCGTTGCCCGACGAGGGGCCAGATAGGAAATCCCAGTGGAAATTGATATTCGATGGGGCGGTTAATTCCTATGAAAGTGGCATCGGGGCAATCATCACGACTCCCCACGGATCCCACATCCCGTTTACTGCGAGACTGACGTTTCCAGTCACCAATAATGAGGCGGAGTACGAAGCATGCATTATGGGTCTAGAAGAGGCAATTGATTTGAGAATCAAGAATCTAGACGTATATGGTGACTCGGCGCTTGTGATTAACCAAATTAAAGGGGAGTGGGAGACTCATCAATCGAATTTGGTGCCGTACATGAACTATGCCAGAAGGCTACTTTCGTTCTTTGATCGAGTGGAACTCCATCATGTGCCCAGGGCTGAAAATCAGATGGCTGATGCCTTAGCCACGTTGGCTTCAATGTATAAAATCAATTTTTGGAATGAGGCTCCAAGAATTGTCCTCTCTCGTCTTGATAGACCTGCATTCGTCTTTGCAATCGAGGAAGACGCCGACGGCAAGCCATGGTTCCATGACATCCAGACTTTCCTTATGACTAAGGAGTATCCTGCGGGAGCGTCAACCCAGGATAAGAAGACTCTGAGGAGGCTGTCTGGAAATTTTTATCTCAATCATGATGGAGTGTTGTATAAAAGAAACCATGATCTCGTGCTACTCAGATGTGTAGATGAGAAAGAGGCGAGTATGCTCATGGAAGAAGTCCATGAAGGCACATTTGGTACGCACGCCGGCGGGCATGCTATGACGAGAAAGATCCTGAGAGCAGGATACTACTGGCTGACGATGGAATCGGATTGCTTCAAATTCGCGAGGAGATGTCATAAATACCAGATTTATGCTAATAAAGTTCATGTGCCACTGTGCCCGTTAAATGTCATGTCATCCCCGTGGCCGTTCTCCATGTGGGGCGTCGACATGATAGGCAAGATCGAGCCCACTGCATCTAACGGTCATCGCTTCATTCTAGTAGCCATCGACTACTTCACCAAGTGGGTGGAGGCAGCCTCGTATGCTAATGTGACCAAGCAGGTGGTGGCTAAATTCATAAAGAGGGACATCATCTGTCGTTACGGAATTCCCGAGCGGATCATTACTGATAATGGTTCGAATCTGAATAACAAGATGATGAAGGAGCTGTGCCAGAGTTTCAAGATTGAACACCACAACTCATCTCCTTACCGGCCGAAGATGAATGGCGCCGTTGAAGCGGCCAATAAGAACATAAAGAAGATTGTTCAGAAGATGGTTGTGACCTACAAAGATTGGCACGAGATGCTGCCATTTGCACTGCACGGTTATCGTACAACGGTACGTACTTCAACCGGGGCAACTCCTTTCTCCTTAGTATACGGTATGGAAGATGTCCTACCGTTAGAAGTGGAGATCCCTTCTTTGCGAGTTTTGGTTGATGTGAAACTCAATGAGGCAGAATGGATTAAGAACCGACTGAACCAACTCAGCCTGATGGATGAGAAGAGGTTAGCATCGATTGCATATGGTCGTCTGTACCAAAGCCGAATGAAGAAAGCTTATGATAAGAAGGTGCGGCCTAGAATCTTTCAGACAGGTGATCTCGTCCTTAAGAAGATTCTTCCTCCACACTCCGATCACCGGGGCAAGTGGACTCCCAATTACGAAGGTCCGTACGTCGTCAGCAAGGTCTTCTCGGGAGGAGCTTTGTTGTTATCCACGATGGATGGTGAAGATTTTGCATCCCCGGTGAACGCGGACGCAGTTGAAAAATACTTTGCTTGAAAGCAACCCGCTGGACAGTAAAAAGAGAGTCCAGGCAAAAATGGGGCATCCCGGCGAACCATAAAAAAGGAAAAAGGTTCGGGCAAAAATTAGGGATATAAATTGAAAAAATGTACACCTGCAAAGTCGAAAACCGAGATGGGCGACTTTGGCAAAAAAGGGTATCCCGGTGAACTGAAAACCCGCAAAGGGCGGTTCACGCAAAAGTTAGGGATTTTGAAAAAGCAAATGACTGCGTCCGCGTGTGGACTTTCTTTATTTGGTGGTTTGGAAGACCTGAGGGTCGTTTATCTGAATCAATCTCTTCTGAAGCTGAAGCGTCGGAGAAGTATCGAAGTCGAGTGGGTCATAGAGGGATCAACTCATGGTGCTCGTCTACGCCTCGTTGCCGACATTTGTATATAGTGATGTATATTTATGTTTTATTTTTTGCGCGGCTTCCTCATTCCAGGAGCTTGCATCTGTTGTAAAACATTTTTACCCATTCAGGGGTTCGTTATCAATAAAATGCATACTATTCAGCAATTCTGTTTGTCTGTTTAGCATTTACCTGTTTTGTTTGCGAAAAAGAACGCCAATGTTTTTGATAAAATGCGCATACATAAACTTACTGGCCTAGGCCACTGATTGTTGAAACAATGAATTACTTAAACAATGTCACAAGATGATAACCTTGATAGGTCCCTTTGAGAAGGGTATCTTGTCTGTTTGTTTGTGTTGTTACAGGTGTAGCATATTCCAGACCGTGCGCCGTGCGTATCTCCAAGCAGGATGGTTCCTCTTGCTCCAGCAAAGTTCAGCAGCCTCTCCCCGCAGAGTCTGAACGCGAGATCGTGCGCATTGATATGTCTCCCCCAGGCAGAGAAGATTCTCTCCCCAACCAGATGCATCCTGAAGGAACGTCATCTCCTCAGCTGAGTCAGGCGCCGAAGCGTATGTTCATCCCCCAGCACCGGGTCACAAATGCAGGTCTCGTAGGAGACTATTCGCTCACTGAAGTGTGCAGCAACTGATGGTGCCAGACTGAAGTCTCCAGCGGAATTGAGATTCCCCCACAGAGTCGTACTCTCCCCCGAAGTCGGATGATTCCTTCTTCCCCAGCGGAATTGAGATTCCCCCCAGAGTCGTACTCTCCCCCGAAGTCGGATGATTCCTTCTTCCCCAACGGAATTGAGATTCCCCACCAGAGTCGTACTCTCCAGCAAGCAAAATGATTTCTCCTTCCTCAGCTGAGTTTGCAGATACCCAAGAGAGCCGAATCCTTGGAAGCCGCTCGGGCCATGAATGGTTTTCCCCAGTGGAGTGTGGAATAGCTGATGTTGTGTTTCCCCACCAGAGTCGTTATCTCCAGGGAAGTAGCCTTGAAGGCCGTGCAGTTTATTCCCGCGATTGATATCGTTTTCCCTCAGCAGGTCCAGGTTCTCGTAGAGCTTCGTTTCCCCGCAGCAGTCAACTGAAGTTGTTACCCCTACGGAGTCCAATTAAGATTGGTGTGACCTTGTTCTCCTCAGCAGGATGATTCCTCTATCTGAGTAGCTCTTTCTCCTTGACAGGAGGATTCTCCTTTCGGCATTTATTTTGCTGACGGGATCGCATCATTGCATGACTGCATAACATTTATCATAAACGCATAGCATTTCCACCGTGTGGAGCAATGCGCCATTGCTGAAGCATACACATAATAAACATGATCTAGGTTGTTACCGTTCTTGTTTTGCAGGTGTTCCGCCGCAGAATTGATTGCTCAGGATGATTCCTGAAATTCTCCCCAACGAAGTCGCTTGCTCAAGATGATTCTTCAAGTCCCCAGCGAAGTCTTCCTGCTCAAGATGATTCTTGAATTCCCCAGCAAGGCCGTTTGCTTAAGATGATTCTTAAAATCCCCAGTACAGTCGCCAGAGTGGTTGCTCAAGTTGATACTTGAAGTCCCCGATAGAGTGCTTGCTCAGGATGATTCCTGAAATCTCCAGCGGTTATCGGTTCAAGATGATTCTTGAAGTCCCCGACGGAGTTATTTGTCCAAGATGATTCTTGAAGTCCTCAGCAGAGTTGATTCATCCAAAATGATTTCTGAATCCCCGAAGCGGAGTTACTTGATAGTTCTCCAGAATCCCCAGCGGAGGTGCGTCGTCCCCAGCAGGTTTCTGAACAGCGAAGTTGAAACTTCCCCTGAAGACTTCATGATTGAAGTCCGACCGTGTTAATGAAACAGTTCTCTCAGCTGATGCGGAGTGCCTGATGGAAGAGGTTTGGATATTCCCAATTGGTTCATGATTGACCAAGAATTCCATTCCCTACTTGCTGATGAAGTCCGGATGATGCCCGACAGTTTTCTTTGAATGCCTGACGGCATGATTTAACGTGATCAACATGATTGTTGACCTGATGAGTCCCGAGGAATCTTGATGCCTGATGGCATGATCGACCATGTATTTCCGGTTACCGTGTGACCAATTCTCCAGCTAGTTGTCGTGTAGCTATTATTTCAGTTTTCGAAGATTTGTTCCCACCAGAGTACCGTGTACTTGTGCAGTTGGCAAATTTCCAGGTTTATCGGCATTCAACCGTCTCGCACCTTGATTGGCTGAGAGTCGTTCGCTCCTCACCCAGTCAGGTTCAAGCCGTTTGAATAGGGGCAGCTGTTGCACCCCAAAATTTGACCAACATTTCAAGAGGTATGATTACCAATCAAGAGCTATACAAGACTTTGAAGCTAGCCAAGAAGGTTATTCAAATGTTCAAAGGTTGATACCTTTGTCAAGAGATCCTCAGAGAGATTGGTTGAAACCAAGGTTGTGTGCCTCATAACTTGAGAGTTGTGGGAGCCCCTCAGATGATTCTGAGACTATGAGGATGGACTTGAAGCTTTGAGAGAGCTTATAAGATGTGTTGAAAGCCATCATGAGGCCTAGAGAGGTCATTGTACAAGAATAAGAAGACTCAGCCATGGGTGGTATAATTAGGGTTTGACTAGGTCAACCCTAGGTCAACTGATGATTTGGAGAGGGTTGAGACCTAATCCAAGAGCCATGTGGTCATGGATTGATGCATTGAGATGCTATAAGGATGATTCCTAGACCAACTCACCATGATTGAGGAGTTTGAGAAGTTTTAAGCTAGGGTTTCTAAGGCTTGACAGTGTAAAATCCCCTAGCTTGATCCGTATCTTCAAGGCGGTTTAGCTCAAGATGTGATTGTCATCTCATCTTACCCCCAACATGAATGTTGTAGAGATTTCTCTTATATTTAATTTGAGTACTAGAAGTCCTTGATAGGATTTGTAGAGCTCAAGTTATGACTTTGACAAGTTACAGGTCATCTGAGGTATGTGAATCTGAGGCCTTGAAAGTCACCCAACTTGCATCCAACTTTTGCCCAAGAAGGATGATTCCTATGAACTTTTGGTAAACATGAATGATGTTCCTCATCTTCTTAGCTTTCTAGAGAGTACTAGAAGTCCTTGATAGCATTTGTAGAACTCAAGTTATGGCTTTGACAAGTCAAGGGTATTTTGGTCATTTGGAGATTACAGGTCATTTCAAGCATAAGGCCATATCTCCTATTTCCAAGCTTCAAATGGAAAAATATTCAACATCAAACTTGCTTAGAATGATGTTTTAAGGCTATTAGGAGATCATGAGGTGTTGAAAAGGCTTGTAGCAAAAAGTGATAAAAATGACTTAAAATGGAGGCATAAGTTAAATAAGTTCAAGTTGGAAATTGAAATTTCCAAGTTACACATCCAAACCATGGCATATAATAGGTCATTTTGACTCTAAAAGACATTCTAAAAACAATGGTTCAGCCACAATTTTGATTTTAGGCCTAGATCATGGGGTTGCTTTGGAAAGTGCTTGCTTGCATAATAAGGCACAAATGCAAAACTCAAGGAAAGGCAATGTACAAGCTTGCTAAGTGTTTTAACACATCCTATATCTCATTTAGGGAGAATTTCAAGTCAGTTACAAGGGCTGCAAGGGCTATGTCATGAGGTGAGGCATGAGATGAGATGAATCCATAAACTCATGACATAAGAATTCCAATTTCTCATTGGATGATTCCAGATGGTTCTAGATGATTCTAAACCACTCTATATAATGTATAGAGCTTGCTCAGATGCAAGGTTGGTGAGAGATTTGAGAGAAGAGAGAGATATCCATTTCACTTGCTTCCATTGCAAGTTGAAATCAAATTCCACATTCTGATCCATTTCCATTTCTTCTCTCCATCCAAACACATTCCTCTGATCATATTGAAGCTGTGCAGACCAAATTGAGAGCAAAACCATGGAGATTTGAGAAGATAGCACTTGGATTTTGAAGGTTGCAAGTCATAATCGGTTTTGGAGATTGAAGCTTTCTTAGTCCAAACTTTTGCAAACAGAAGCTCTATCATCATTCAAGGATTGATTCTGAAGAATTTGAGGGCTTGAAGTGAAGGTTTACCCCATCTGTTAATCAAGATTCAACAGGTTAGTAACTTTTCTTCTACACCATGATTTAGGCATAATTAGCAAGAATTGTTAGGCTAGAACGGTTAGAGACAATTAGGTGATGGATTCTGAAGAGTTTGAGAGCAATTGGTGAGGTTTCAGTGGATGACACCATTTTTGTTTGGATCAAGAACACGAGTTATATTGAGATATAGTATGAGTTTGACATCAAGATTTAATCAGTGTGAGGTGGTGATCATTCTGAGGTGATTAATTTCAAGAATTGTTGAAGTTGATGTCTGAGCTTATTTTTAATCTTGGATCGGGTTCAGTGATTTAGGGCACTTCAATTGATTTTGAGACCATGGCTGTGATCAGCATGGAATTTAGAGTGGATTAGGGTTTGGAATTTTGGTTTTTCATGGAGAATTGATGGAGTTCGAGTTAGGGATGTGAGCTCTGCAACTATGGAGCTTTCCCTCCATTTCCATGGCTGGAGGAAGAAGATAACCTCGTGGCCGTTGGATGATGCAATGACCGGTTGACCAAAGCCAAATCTGAGGGCCAGGATTTGATTTCGCTTGAAGAAGAAAAGTCTGAAGACATGATGAAATGAGGCGTTTCATTAAAGGGGGATTGGGCTCAGTTGCTAACCACACCCCACTTTCATGGCCCATTGGATTTTGTACTATATTTCTTTACTTTCTGCACCGTTTCCTTTTCTTTTTCTTTATGATTTTTTGATTTAATTTCTGATGGAAACCGGGCCTAGCGCTTATACTAATTGCACCCCCATTTTGAGCCCACATGGAAAATGAACTGAACATACTTGCTATCTGCACCAAGCATGTCATATTTTAATTTCTTTTTCTCCATTTTTCATTAATCTTTGAAAAATCATAATAAATAGAAAATTAATGATTTTTGCATGGGGATTTTTTCTCCCATTTCGTGTTCATGTCTAGAAAATTATGAAATCAAAATATTTGAAGTTCATGCATTTTTAATATTTTTTTGTGTATTTTCTCTTTTAATAGTATTTTATTTCATTTTATGTTGATGCATAGAGTTGTATGATTTTGTTTAGCTAGTTCCCTTTGAATTTTTAGGCCATTCTTTTTAGTATAGTTAGATTAGGACTTTAGCTCCCCTCTGGATTTATTCCATAATTTTGTGATGAATTTTAGGTTAGTTTTAATTAGATGATTTTAGGTTGTGTAGAATTAGGTTAATCCTTAACATAGGTCCACAATAACCTTAGAATTTTGGGTTTCTAGGTCAAGTTAGACATTGGGACATATAGGGTATTAAGGGTAGGTATGTAGGATCCCTTAGAAATTATATTAGATTTTAATATAGTAGTATGCTATTTTTAGATGATTTTTGTAGTTGATGATTGTTTGTGTTGCCCTTGTGGGCTTGTATTTTTGTTTGCTTTCCTTTGTGGGCTTGGTGAGCTTGGTCTTGCTTTGAGGAGCATTGAGGAGCATTGAGGAGCATAGTAGAAGACTTGGAGATTGATTGAGGAGCTTGAGAGCTTGAGAATCTTGTTTGTTTTGTTGTTGTTTTAGGGTTAGGAATTAGGAAGAGTTTAGACCTAGTTAAGTTCTTTCTTAAACATGGATGGTATCTTTCACCTCCATTCCTCCCTATGATTCAAAGTCCTTCCATGGTATTCACCTCTCTCCTTGGGAGGGATAAGTGATGGTACCTAGGAAGTAGAACCTTTGAGGGAACCATTCCTTTGATGTTGAACCCTTATAGGTCACCTTGGGTGATCAATAAGCAGTTTAACACCCTAGCTTATCCAGTTAAGTGATTTCTTCAGGTTTGAGTATCTTGAGAGATGTTTAGCTTGAGTGTGAAGATGAAGAATTCATTGAAGAAAGGATGATTCCCTGAGCATTGCCATCCCAGCTGAAGCTTGAAGAGCAACAAGATCAAGTTGATACTTGAAGACCCAATGAGGATCCAGTAAAGATTGAATGAAGAGCTGAGGCTTAAAGACTGAAGGATGAGGTTAATACTTCTAAGTGATAGAAGGTTACTCTGAGAAGCTGAAGCTTGCAGGAAGAGAAGACCAAGTTGAGACTGGTAAAGCAAAGAAAGCTTGAGAGCTTGAGGACTAAGTTGATACTTAGGAAGAGGATTCAATTGAGATTGACTGAAGAGCTGAAGCTTGAAGAGCAAAGGATAAGTTGATACTTACTTTGAAGCTTGGAGATCCTGAAGGAATCAAGTTGATACTTTTGGTTAATAGTGAAGCCTGAAGGTGGAACTGATTAAGGAGCTGAAGCTTGAAAAAGGGAATAAGTTGAAACTTATGTTGAAGGGTTGAAACCTGGAGAAGCAAATTGATATTTGTCAAAAGTGATGGAAGTCTGAAGACTGAGTTGCTGTTGGAAGAGCTGAAGCTTGGAGTTGAGAGAGGAGTTGGTCTATTCTCTTTTCTGTTTTCTTTTCTGTATTGATGTGTTTTGTTTGACTTGCTTGATGCATTAGAATAAGTCCATATCTAGACTAGGTAGAATCTAGGAGCATGATTGCACTAGAGGTTGAGTTGCTCCCTTTGCTTGTACTGTTACTGTATGACTTTGCTTGCGGGTATTCGGTAGAGCCCTGCTCCCTTGCCCATGTGGTTTGTTTTGCTTGATAGCATGATCTTTATTTCTTTCTGTATGATTACAGTTTACTGTATATTGCTTGATAGCATGTTTTATCTTTCAGTATGATTACTGTTATTCATTCTGGCTTGAGGTTGAGATGGGCTTGTGGAGGCTGATGCCCCACACACATTTCCTCCCTCACTTGCATTGCATGCATTTTACTGTTTAAGCTGATGCTTTATCTGTTTCGGTGTATCATTGACATGATCCCTTAGGACTCTCATTTCCTTTGATAAGGAATTGATGATAGAACTTTAGGTTGAAACCCATGCATGATAACTTCTAGGAGTTCCCTGTTCAAACCTCAACCATAGGATGAATCCTTGGCATGACAACAGTAGGACTTGATAGTCTCCCTCCTAGTTGAGCATGTTCTCTTCTCATCTCAAAACAGCGTAAGATACAGTAATCATGAATGATTTCTTTCGTACGTTACGAGCCTTAAGCTATTTGAGAAAGGATTGTGGGAGAGTTTCTTTTCCACAGTCTGGATGTTTAGTATGGTACCCTTTGGGTGACATGCAACGCATTCACTCTCAGGTCATACTCTCTAGTGCGATTGAAATTGCAAACACATAAAAAACACTTCTTCCGTAAAAGACAGAAAATAACACGTAGTGTCCCGAACTACGTAAGCTCTGATCTCTCATACCTGTTGAGGGTACGTAGGCACAATACTGATGTATTGGTGAGCTACCTTCCCCATAACCCGTCGTAGGTCAAACTACGTTGACTCTGATTTCTCATTCTCTGATGAGAATACGTAGGCATAAAGCGTGACGCTTTGCCGAGTCATTTTCTTTTCTTTTTAAGCCAGCCTTGATAGGTAGATAGATAAACAACCCGGCCAGTAAACACAACAAGCATGGATACCGTCGAGTACGACGAATGTGAGGGGTGCTAATACCTTCCCCTTGCGTAACCGACTCCCGAACCCAGACAATGGTTGCGATGACCTTGTCTTATGCCTTTTCGTCAGGTTTTTCCGATCGTTTCCTTTCCCGCTCTGAGGGATAAATAACGAAAGGTGGTGACTCTTCTGTTGTGCCGGCACCTTATTTTCGCGTAAGCGACACCTGCAAAGCAAGCACGCACCCACTAATTTCCACAACTAATGCTATGTTCACTCAAGCCTGGGTCTGGCTTCTCACTCATCAGAATGCCCCTCTCACAACAGCACAGATAATCATATCATATTGAAAATAAAGTGCGGGAAATAAAAATGCGATAAATAAACACAACCCAACAAGTAATCATACAAGCGCTAGGATTGACTCTCGCAGGGGAACCGGAGAACCAGAGATTCTGGGTTCGATCCCTAGCAGAGTCGCCAGCTGTCGCTTTCGCAAAAATAAGGTGCCGGCACAACAGAAGATTCACCACCTTTCGTTATTTATCCCTCGGAGCGGGAAAGGAAACGATCGGAAAAACCTGACGAAAAAAGGGTAAGACAAGGTCGTCGCAACCGTTGTCTGGGTTCGGGAGTCGGTTACGCAAGGGGAAGATATTAGCACCCCTCACGTCCGTCGTACTCAACGGGATCCACGCTTGTTGTGTTTATTGGACGAGTTGGTTTATCTATCTACCTATCAAGGCTGGCTTAAACAGAAAAAGAAAATGACTCGGCAAAGCGTCGCGCTTTATGCCTACGTATTCTCATCAGAGAATGAGAAATCAGAGTCAACGTAGTTCGACCTACGATGGGATACGGGGAAGGTAGCTCGCCAATACATCAGTATTGTGCCTACGTACTCTCAACAGATATGAGAGATCAGAGCTTACGTAGTTCGGGACACTACGCATTATTTTCTGTCTTTTACGGAAGAAGTGTTTTTTTATTGTGTTTGCAATTTCAATCGCACTAGAGACTATGACCTGAGAGTGAATGTGTCGCATGTCACCCAAAGGGTACCATACTAAACATCCAGACTGTGGAAAAGAAACTCTCCCACAATCCTTTCTCAGATAGCTTAAGGCTCGTAACGTACGAAAGAAATCATTCATGATTACTGTATCTTAGGCTGTTTTGAGATGAGAAGAGAACAGGCTCAACTAAAGGGAGACTATCAAGTCCTACTGTTGTCATGCCAAGGATTCATCTTATGGTTGAGATTTGAACAGGGAACTCCTAGAAGTTAGCATGCATAGGTTTCAACCTAAAGTTCTATCATCACTTCCTTATCAAAGGAAATGAGAGTCCTAAGGGATCATGTCAATGATACACCGAAACAGATAAAGCATCAGCTTAAACAGTAAACAGTAAACGACTAAGCAAGACCATGTCGAAGTTTCTCTTATATAACACATCATTATTTAGGAAGAAATTACCAGCCAATCTTCTCAAAGTCTTCTTATCTTTCCTTGATGCCCCAGGTGGGTATTCTTGTCTTTAAAGGAAGCATTTAATGTCGTGATACCGCAAGTTATCATCAACAACCCCTTCTACTATAAACACATGAGCGGGCCTATTAAGGCGCATAACATCGATTTGAGGCACTTTGTTCCATCGATTTACAACAATCATAAAGGATAATGTAGCCAGTGCATCATCCATATTATTTTCTTTACGGGGAATGTGATGAAACTCAATTTCATTGAAGAAAGTTGACAACCTCTTTGCATAATCTTTATAAGGAATAAAACTAGGTTGACATGTTTCCCATTCTCCTTTGATTTGATTTATTACCAAAGCTGAATCTCCATATATATCCAAAATCTTGATTCTCAAATCAATGGCTTCTTCGAGACCCAAGATGCAAGCTTCATATTCAGCTTCATTATTTGTACATTTAAACATCAATCTCGTGGTAAAAGGAATATGGGAGCCTTGAGGCGTAACAATGGTTGCCCCAATTCCATTTCCATAAGCATTGATAGCTCTATTGAATATCAAACCCCAACAGGATCCTGGCTCTGGCCCTTCATCTGGCAAGGGTTCATCACAGTCTTTCATTTTTAGATACATTACATCTTCGTCTGGGAAGTCAAATTTGATTGATTCATATTCATCAATTGGTTTATGAGCCAAATAATCATCTAGAATACTTCCTTTGATGGCTTTCTAAGCATGGTATTCAATGTCATATTCTGAAAATAACATTTGCCAATAGGTAATCCTTCCAAATAAGGCAGGCCTTTCAAAGATATACTTGATCGGGTCCACTATGGAGATTAACCAAGTGGTATGACAAATCATATATTGGCGGAAAGGAGGGGAAGCCGAAGCCAAAACACAACACGTCTTTTCAAGCATAGTGTAACGAGACTCACAATCTATAAATGTCTTACATAGGTAATAGATGGCATGCTCCTTTCTACCTGTTTCATCTTGCTGACCAAGATCACAGCCCATGGAATCTTCCAATATAGTTAAGTATATGATCAAAGGTCTTCCTTCCACTAGAGGGATCAGAATGGGAGGTTCTAGCAATTACTCTTTGATGTTGTTAAAGGCTTTCTGGAAATCTTCTGTCCATACACAACCTTGGTTTTTCTGAAGAAGCTTGAATATAGGCCCACAAGTAGCGGTCATATGAGAGATAAATCTGGAGATGTAGTTTAAACAACCCCTAAATCCTCTTACTTGCTTCTCGGTTTTGGGTGCCGGTATTTCTTGAATAGCTTTGACTTTGTCAAAATCAACTTCAATTCCTTTTTGGCTAACAATGAAACCTAAGAGTTTCCCTAAACGAACACCAAATGTATATTTGTTAGAATTCAAGCGGAGTTTGTATTTGCTCAAATGCTGAAATAGCTTCCACAAATATTCCACATGTTCTTCTTCAATTATGGATTTAGTAATCATGGCGTCGACATATACTTCAATCTCTTTGTGCATCATGTCATGGAAAAGAGTTCATGGCGCTTTGGTAAGTCGCATCTGCATTCTTTAGACCGAAAGACATTACTTTGTAGCAAAATGTTCCCCATGGTGTAATAAATGAGGTTTTCTCCATATCTTCAGGCGCCATCCTGATTTTATTGTAGCCTGAGAAATCATCCATGAAAGAAAAGACTTTGAACTTTGCAGTGCTATCGACCAACATGTCAATATGTGGTAACGAAAAGTCATCTTCAGGACTAGCTTTGTTTAAATCTTTGTAGTTGTCGCTTTCGCGAAAATAAGGTGCCGGCACAACAGAAGAGTCGCCACCTTTCGTTATTTATCCCTCGGAGCGGGAAAGGAAACGATCGGAAAAACCTGACGAAAAAGGGTAAGACAAGGTCATCGCAACCGTTGTCTGGGTTCGGGAGTCGGTTACGCAAGGGGAAGGTATTATCACCCCTCACGTCCGTCGTACTCGACGGGATCCACGCTTGTTGTGTTTACTGGACGAGTTGGTTTATCTATCTACCTATCAAGGCTGGCTTAAACAGAAAAAGAAAATTACTCGGCAAAGCGTCGCGCTTTATGCCTACGTATTCTCATCAGATAATGAGAAATCAGAGTCAACGTAGTTCGACCTACGACGGGATACGGGGAAGGTAGCTCGCCAATACATCAGTATTGTGCCTACGTACTCTCAACATATATGAGAGATCAGAGCTTACGTAGTTCGGGACACTACGCATTATTTTCTGTCTTTTACGGAAGAAGTGTTTTTTTATTGTGTTTGCAATTTCAATCGCACTAGAGACTATGACCTGAGATTGAATGCGTCGCATGTCACCCAAAGGGTACCATACTAAACATCCAGACTGTGGAAAAGAAACTCTCCCACAATCCTTTCTCAGATAGCTTAAGGCTCGTAACGTACGAAAGAAATCATTCATGATTACTGTATCTTAGGCCGTTTTGAGATGAGAAGAGAACAGGCTCAACTAAAGGGAGACTATCAAGTCCTACTGTTGTCATGCCAAGGATTCATCTTATGGTTGAGGTTTGAACAGGGAACTCCTAGAAGTTAGCATGCATAGGTTTCAACCTAAAGTTCTATCATCACTTCCTTATCAAAGGAAATGAGAGTCCTAAGGGATCATGTCAATGATACACCGAAACAGATAAAGCATCAGCTTAAACAGTAAACAGTAAACAACTAAGCAAGACCATGTCGAAGTTTCTCTTATATAACACATCATTATTTAGGAAGAAATTACCAGCCAATCTTCTCAAAGTCTTCTTATCTTTCCTTGATGCCCCAGGTGGGTATTCTTGTCTTTAAAGGAAGCATTTAATGTCGTGATACCGCAAGTTATCATCAACAACCCCTTCTACTATAAACACATGAGCGGGCCTATTGAGGCGCATAACATCGATTTGAGGCACTTTGTTCCATCGATTTACAACAATCATAAAGGATAATGTAGCCAGTGCATCATCCATATTATTTTCTTTACGGGGAATGTGATGAAACTCAATTTCATTGAAGAAAGTTGGCAACCTCTTTGCATAATCTTTATAAGGAATCAAACTAGGTTGACATGTTTCCCATTCTGCTTTGATTTGATTTATTACCAAAGCTGAATCTCCATATATATCCAAAATCTTGATTCTCAAATCAATGGCTTCTTCGAGACCCAAGAGGCAAGCTTCATATTCAGCTTCATTATTTGTACATTTAAATATCAATCTCGTGGTAAAAGGAATATGGGAGCCTTGAGGCGTAACAATGGTTGCCCCAATTCCATTTCCATAAGCGTTGATAGCTCTATTGAATATCAAACCCCAACAGGATCCTGGCTCTGGCCCTTCATCTGGCAAGGGTTCATCATAGTCTTTCATTTTTAGATACATTACATCTTCGTCTGGGAAGTCAAATTTGATTGATTCATATTCATCAATTGGTTTATGAGCCAAATAATCAGCTAGAATACTTCCTTTGATGGCTTTCTAAGCATGGTATTCAATGTCATATTCTGAAAATAACATTTGCCAATAGGTAATCCTTCCAAATAAGGCAGGCCTTTCAAAGATATACTTGATCGGGTCCACTATGGAGATTAACCAAGTGGTATGACAAATCATATATTGGCGGAGACGATGGGTAGCCGAAGCCAAAACACAACACGTCTTTTCAAGCATAGTGTAACGAGACTCACAATCTATAAATTTCTTACATAGGTAATATATGGCATGCTCCTTTCTACCTGTTTCATCTTGCTGACCAAGATCACAGCCCATGGAATCTTCCAATATAGTTAAGTATATGATCAAAGGTCTTCCTTCCACTAGAGGGAAAAGAAACTCTCCCACAATCCTTTCTCAGATAACTTAAGGCTCGTAACGTACGAAAGAAATCATTCATGATTACTGTATCTTAGGCTGTTTTGAGATGAGAAGAGAACAGGCTCAACTAAAGGGAGACTATCAAGTCCTACTGTTGTCATGCCAAGGATTCATCTTATGGTTGAGGTTTGAACAGGGAACTCCTAGAAGTAGCATGCATAGGTTTCAACCTAAAGTTCTATCATCACTTCCTTATCAAAGGAAATGAGAGTCCTAAGGGATCATGTCAATGATACACCGAAACAGATAAAGCATCAGCTTAAACAGTAAACAGTAAACGACTGTAAAATGCATGCAATGTAAGTGAGGGAGGAAATGTGTGTGGGGTGTCAGCCTCCACAAGCTCATCTCAACTTCAAGCCAGAATGAATAACAACAATCATACTGAAACATAAAACATGCTATCAAGCAAAATATAGTAAACTGCAATCATACAGAAGGAATAAAGTTATGCTATCAAGCTAAATAAACCACATGGGCAAGGGAGCTGGGCTCTACCGAATACCCGCAAGCAAAGCCATACAGTAACAATACAAGCAGAGGGAGCAACTCAACCTCTAGTGCAATCATGCTCCTAGATTCTACCTAGTCTAGATATGGACTTATTCTAATGCATCAAGCAAATCAAACAAGGCACATCAATACAGCAAAGAAAACAAAGAAAGCAGATCAACTCCTCTCTCCCCAAGCCTCAGCTCTTCCAACAGCAACTCAGTCTTCAGACTTCCATCACTCTTAACAAGTATCAATTTGCTTTTCCAGGTTTCAACCCTTCCACATAAGTTTCAAATTATCTTCTCTTCTCTAAGCTTCAGCTCCTTAATCAGTTCCACCTTCAGGATTCACTATTAACCACAAGTACCAACTTGATTCCTTCAGGATCTCCAAACATCAAAGTAAGTATCAACTTATCCTTTGTTCTTCAAGCTTCAGCTCTTCAGTCAATCTCAATTGAATCCTCTTCCTGAGTATCAACTTGGTCTTCAAGATCTCAAGCTCTCTTTGCTTCACCAGTCTCAACTTGGTCTTCTCTTCCTGCAAGCTTCAGCTTCTCAGAGTAATCTTCAATCACTTAGAAGTATCAACTTCATCCTTCAATCTTTAAGCCTCAGCTCTTCATTCAGTCTTTACTGGATCTTCATTGGGTCTTCAAGTATCAACTTACTCTTGTTGCTCTTCAAGCTTCAGCTGGAATGGCAATGCTCAAGGAATCATTCTCTTCCACACTCTTCAATGAAGTCTTCATCTTCAAGCCCAACATCTCTCAAGATACTCAAACCAGAGGAAATCACTTAACTGGATAAGCTGGGGTGTTAAACTGCTTATTGACCACCAAAGGTGACCTATAAGGGTTTAACATCAGGAGAATGGTTCCCTCAAAAGTTCTACTTCCTAGGTACCATCATTTATCCCTCCTAAGGAGAGAGGTGAATACCATGGAAGGACTTTGAATCATAGGGAGGAATGGAGGTGAAAGATGCCATCCATGTTTGAGGAAGGAATCAACTAAGCCTAAGCTCTTCCTAATCCCTAACCCTAAAACAACAACAAAACAAACAAGATTCTCAAGCTCTCAAGCTCCTCAATCAATTTCCAAGTATTCTACTATGCTCCTCCATGCTCCTCAAAGCAAGACCAAGCCCACCAAGCCAAGCAAAAACCAACAAAGCAAGGCAAAACAAAATACAAGCCCACAAGGGCAACACAAACAACAAGCAATTACAAAAATCATTTAAAAATAGTATACTATTATATTAAAATCTAATATAATTTCTAGGGGATCCTATATACCTACCCTTAATACCCTATATGTCCCAATATCTATCTTGACATAGAAACCCAAAATTCTAGTGTTATTGTGGACCTATGTTAAGGATTGACCTAATTCTATACAACCTAAAGTCATCTAAGCAAAACTAATCAAAAATTAATCACAAAATTATGGAATAAATCCAGAGGGGAGCTAAAGTCCTGATCTAACTATCCTAAAAAGAATGGCCTAAAATTCAAAGGGAACTAGCTAAACAAAATTCTACAAATCTATGTATCAACATAAAAGAATTAAAATGCTATTAAAAGAGAAGATACCCAAAAAATATTAAAAATGCATGAAATGCAAATATTTTGATTTTATAATTTTCTAGACATGAACATGAAATGGGAGAAAAAATTCCCATGAAAAAAATCATCATTTTTCTATTTATTGTGATTTTTCAAAGATTAAAATAAAATGGAGAAAAAAGAAATTAAAATGAGAAATGCTTGGTGTGAATAGCAATGCCAGACAGTTCATTTTCCAAATGGGCTTAAAATGGGGGTGGGGATATCGACGCGCGCCAGGCCCAATTATTATCAGAAAATCATTTCAGAAAACATAAAGAAAAAGAAAAGAACACGGTGTAAAAAGCAAAGAAATTCAGTTCAAAATCTCACTGGGCCATGAATGGGGGTGTGGTTATCAATCTCATCACTTAAGCCCAAAACGAATGTTTAATGAAACACCTCGTTTCATCATGTCTTCAGACCTCTCTTCAAACGTGAGAATAGATCGTGGCCGTGGGATCCAGATAGAGTCAACAAGTCTTCGCCTCATCCAACGGCTATGGCATCATCTTCTTCCTCCAGCCATGGAAATGGAGGGAAAGCTCCATAGTTGCAGAGCTCAAAACCCCAATTCGAACTCCATCCAAACTCAACCAAAAGCCATGATTCCAAACCCTAATCCATTCTAAATTCCACCCTGGATCCAACCATAGCCTTAGAATCAATTGAAGTGCCCTAAATCTCCAAACCCGATCCAAGATCAAAAATAAGCTCAGACATCAACTTCAACAATTCTTGAAATTAATTACCTCAGAATGATCACCACCTCACACTGGTTAATTCTTGATATCAAATTCATGTTATAGCTCACTATATCTCATGTTCTTGGTCAAAACAAAAATGGTGTCACCAACTGAAACCTCACCAATTGATCTCAAACTTCCCAGAATCCATCACCTAATTGTCTCTAACCGTTCTAACCTGACAATTCTTGCTAATCATGCTTAAATTATGGTGTAGAAGAAAGTTTACTAACCTGTCAAATCTTGAACACCAGATAGGGTAATCCTCCACTTCAAGCTCCCAAACTCTTCAGAATCAATCCTTGAATGATGATAAAGCTTCTGTTTGCAAAAGATTGGACCAAGAAAGCTTGAATCTCCAAATCCGATTGTGACTTGCAACCTTCAAAATCCAAAAGCTAGCTCTTCAATTCTCCATGGTTTTGCCTTCAATTTGGTCTGCACAGCTTCAGTGTGATCAAGGGAATGTGTTTGGATTGAAAAAATAAATGGAAATGAATCAGAATGTAGAATTTGATTTCAACTTGCAATGGAAGCAAGTGAAATGGCTATCTTCCTCTTCTCTCAAATCTCTCACCAACCTTGCATCTGAGCAAGTTCTATACACTATGTAGAATGCATTGGACCTCTCTAGAACCATCTGGAATCATCCAATGAGAATTTGGAATTCTCATGTCATGAGTTTTTGAATTCATCCATCTCATGTATCATCTCATGCCATAGCCCTTGCAGCAACTTGCCTTGACCTGAAATTCTCCTTAGATGAGATATGGGATGTGTTAAAACACTTAGCTAGCTTGTACATTGCCTTTCCTTGAGTTTTGCATTTGTACCTTATTATGCAAGCAAGCATTTTCCAAAGCAAACCCATGATCTAGGCCTCAATTCAAAAAAGTGGCTGAACCATTGTTTCTAAAATGTCTTTTAGAGTCAAAATGACCTATTATATGCCATGGTTTGAATGTGTAACTTGGAAATTTCAATTTCCAACTTGAACTTATTTAACTTATGCCTCCATTTTAGGTCATTTTTACCATTTTTTGCTACAAGCCTTTTCAAGATCTCATGACCTCCCTACTAGACTTAAAACATCATTTTAAGCAAGTTTTATGTTGAAGATTTTTCCATTTGAGGCTTGGAAATAGGAGTTATGGCCTTATGCTTGAAATGACCTGTAATCTCCAAATGACCAAAATGCCCTTGACTTGTCAAAGCCATAACTTGAGTTCTACAAATCCTATCAAGGACTTCTAGTACTATCTAGAAAGCTACGAAGATGAGGAACAACATTCATGTTGACCAAAAGTTCATAAGAATCATCCTTCTTGGGCAAAAGTTGGATGCAAGTTGGGTGACTTTCAAGGCCCCAGATTCACATACCTCAGATGACCTGTAACTTGCCAAAGTCATAACTTGAGCTCTACAAATCCTATCAAGGACTTCTAGTACTATAATTAAAGCTAAGAAGAATATCTACAACATTCATGTTGGGGGTAAGATGAGATGACAATCAAATCTTGAGCTAAACCTCCTTGAAGATAAGGATCAAACTAGGGTATTTTACACTGTCAAGCCTTAGAAACCCTAGCTTAAAACTTCTCAAACTCCTCAATCATGATGAGTTGGTCTAGGAATCATCCTTATAGCATCTCAATGCATCAATCCATGATCACATGGCTCTTGGATTAGGTCTCAACCCTCTCCAAATCATCAGTTGACCTAGGGTTGACCCATTCAAACCCTAATTATACCGCTCATGGTCGTGTCTTCTTAAACTTGTACAATGACCTCTCTTGGCCTCATGATGGCTTTCAAGACATCTCATAAGCTCTCTCAAAGCTTCAAGTCCATCCTCATAGCCTCAGAATCATCTGAGGAGCTCCCACAACTCTCAAGTTATGAGGCACACAACCTTGGTTTCAACCAATCTCTCTGAGGATCTCTTAACTTCTCTGACAAAGATATCAACCTTTGAACATTTGAATAACCTTCTTGGATAGCTTCAAAGTCTTGTATAGATCTTGATTGGTGATCATACCTCTTGATCTACTGCACACATATCAATGAAATGCAGTGAATGAGATGAACCACAAGCTAGGTAAAGAAATGTTGGTCAAATTTTGGGGTGCAACAGTAGTCTACACATATTCTGACTTTGCTGTCTTTCTTGGGAACTGGCACTATATTGGCCAACCATTGAGGTTACTCAGACGTGGCAAGGAAGTCTGCATCAATCTGCTTTTGAACTTCTTTTTTAATATTTATGGCCTTCTTCGGACGAGTTCTTTTCAACTTTTGTTTGATTGGTGGACATTCTGGTTTTAACGGCAAAGGATGCTACACACTTTCGGTATCCAACCTTGGCATATCCTAGTAGGACCAAGCAAACACATTTGGGTATTCTTTGAGAAGTTTTATCATACTTTCTTTGACTACTAGAGCAAGCAATGCTACAATCCTGACTTCTTTTTTATCTTCTTCTAAAATCAAATTGACTACTTATACCGGCTCTTTGTAAGGCTAAATGGTTTCTTCCACGTGCTTGAGTAACCGAGAATATCATCTGGAATTTCTTAATCATCTTCCTCTTCAGCTTTGAACACTGGGAACTCAAAGTTGGCAATAGGCATAGGGTCGTGTTTTTCAATGGGGTTTTCTATGGTTAATCTGCATATATGATTGATGCTGAATTTTAGAAAATAGGTAAAATCCAGAGTGTCTGTAGATTATTGAAAGTGTTTATTATCATTTTTTGTTTTGTTTTTTAGGTTTACCATTTTCCGAAAAAAGTGAAAAGTAAAACCAACAATATGGAATTGAAAATAACATCTTTATTTATGATTAATCAATTCTTGAAATAAAAGCCCAATAAATAAACTCATTTTCCTTGGGTAGAGCAAAGAGGAAACATTTTTAAAAGGGGCTTACAAAACATCTCTCGCCTTAGGCAGAGTAAAAGAACACAACAGACGACAGAGAATTACTTAGATATGTGTACAATAGTCGAGACGTCAATAAGTATCCAATTCTGATAAACCCTCCATGTATCACAAAGTTCTGTGAATCTTTCTCCGGATCATCTTCAAGGATGGCACTGATTTCTGGTGGAGTAGAGACTTATTCTTCAACTATATCATTGTCTAGCCATGGGGTATACTTCAGTCTCTTGTGAGGGGTTCAAAAAGGCACATATTCATCTTCCTGTGATATGTATCCAGGATCCTCAAAGTAAGACTCCCATTCTTCAACAAGAATAGATGGACCATCTACAAAGTTATCTTCCATACTAGTATCATCTTTTAGCGAAATAGGAGGATCAAGATATTTCTCATTACTCTGATCTTCCTCAATCATCTTGTCGTCTAATTCAAGTATATACTCAAATTAAGGAGAGTAAAATGGTACATATGTGTCGCTTCCGCGAAAATGAGGTGCCGGCAAAACAGAAGAGTCGCCACCTTTCGTTATTTATCCCTCAGAGCGAGAAAGGAAACGATCGAAAAAACCTGACGAAAAGGGTAAGACAAGGTCATCGCAACCATTGTCTGGGTTCGGGAGTCGGTTACGCAAGGGGAAGGTATTAGCACCCCTCACGTCCGTCGTACTCGACGGGATCCACGCTTGTTGTGTTTACTGGACGAGTTGGTTTATCTATCTACCTATCAAGGCTGACTTAAACAGAAAAGAAAATGACTCGGCAAAGCGTCGCACTTTATGCCTACGTATTCCCATCAGAGAACGAGAAATCAGAGTCAACGTAGTTCGGCCTACTACGGGTTACGGGGAAGGTGGCTCGCCAATACATCAGTATTGTGCCTACGTACTCTCAACAGGTATGAGAGATCAGAGCTTACGTAGTTCGGGCTACTACGGGTTACGGGGATTCAAATTCATCCGTTTTATCGAGTAGGGTTAAACAGCAGTTCCAGCAGTTAGGGACAAAGCCTGTTTGCGGTGGCGCTGAAGTTTAACGACACTCTTTTCTTCAGCAAAGCTTCCTTTGAATTATGGGCCCACGGGGCAAAAAGGTTTGAAGTTTTTTTTCTGTCTTTTACGGAAGAAGTGTTTTTTATTGTGTTTGCAATTTTAATCGCACTAGAGACTATGACCTGAGAGTGAATGCGTCGCATGTCACCCAAAGAGTACCATACTAAACATCCAGACTGTTGAAAAGAAACTCTCCAACAATCCTTTCTCAGATAGCTTAAGGCTCGTAACGTACGAAAGAAATCATTCATGATTACTGTATTTTAAGCTGTTTGAGATGAGAAGAGAACAAGCTCAACTACGGGGAGACTATCAAGTCCTACTGTTGTCATGCCAAGGATTCATCCTATAGTTGAAGTTTGAAACAGGGAACTCCTAGAAGTTATCATGCATAGGTTTCAACCTAAAGTTCTATCATCACTTCCTTATCAAAGGAAATGAGATTCCTAAGGGATCATGTGAATGATACACAGAAACAGATAAAGCATCAACTTAAATAGTAAACAGTAATACGGTAAACGACTATAAAATGCATGCAATGCAAGTGAGGGAGGAAATGTGTGTGGGGCAGCAGCCTCCACAAGCTCGTCTCAACCTCAAGCCAGAATGAATAACAGTAATCATACTGAAATAAAACATGCTATCAAGAAAAAACAGTAAACTGTCATCATACAGATAAAATAAAATGCTATCAAGCAAACAAACCACATGTGCAAGGGAGCAGAGCTCTACCGAATACCCGCAAGCAAAGCCATACAGTAACAATACAAGCAGAGGGAGCAACTCAACCTCTAGTGCAATCATGCTCCTAGATTAAAGTCTAGATATGAACTTATACTAATGCATCAAGCAAGTCAAACAAGGCACATTAATACAGAAAAGAAAACTGATAAGAAAGCAGATCAACTCCTCTCTCAACTCCAGGCTTCAGCTCTTCTAACAGCAATTCAGTCTTCAGACCTCCATCGCTCTTGACAAATATCAATTTACTTCTCCAGGTTTCAACCCTTCAACATAAATTTCAACTTATTCTCTCTTCTCTACAAGCTTCGGCTCTTTAACCAGTTCCACCTTCAGGCTTCACTCTTAACCACAAGTATCAACTTGATTCCTTCAGGATCTCCAAGCTTCAAAGTAAGTATCAACTCATCCTCTGTTCTTCAAGCTTCAGCTCCTCAGAGTAACCTTTAATCACTTAGAAGTGTCAACTTCACCCTTCAATCTTTAAGCCTCAGCTCTTCATTCAGTCTTTACTGGATCTTCATTGGGCCTTCATTAGGTCTTCAAGTATCAACTTGCTCTCCTTGCTCTCCAAGCTTCAGCTGCAATGGCAATGCTCAGGGAATCATCCTCTTCCATACTCCTCAATGAAGTCTTCATCTTCACATTCAAGCCCAATATCTCTCAAGATACTCAAACCAGAAGAAATCACTTAACTGGATAAGCTAGGATATTAAACTGCTTATTGACCACCCAAGGTGACCTATAAGGGTTTAACATTAAAAGAATGGTTCCCTCAAAGGTTCTACTTCCTAGGTACCATCACTTATCCCTCCAAAGGAGGGATGTGAATACCATGGAAGGACCTTGAATCATGGGGAAGAATGGAGGTGAAAGATACCATCCCTGTTTAAGAAAGAAATTAGCTAGGTCTAAGCTCTACTTAATTCCTAACCCTAAAACAACAACAAAACAAACAAGTCTTCAAGCTCTCAAGCTCCTTCTTCAATCTTCAAGTCTTCCACTATGCTTCTCCATTCTCCACCAAGCCAACAAAGCAAAGCAAAACAAAATACACGCCCACAAGGGCAACACAAACAACCATCAACTACAAAAATCAATTAAAAATAGTATACTATTATATTAAAATCTAGTATAATTTCTAGGGGATCCTATATACCTACCCTTAATACCCTATATGTCCCAATATCTAACTTGACCTAAAAACCAAAAATTCTAGTGTTATTGTGGACCTATGTTAAGGATTGACCTAATTCTGTACAACCTAAAGTCATCTAATCAAAACTAATCAAAAATTAATCACAAAATTATGGAATAAATCCAAAGGGGAGATAAAGTACTAATCTAACTATCCTAAAAAGAATGGCCTAAAAATTCAAAGGGAACTAGCTAAACAAAATTCTACAAATCTATGCATCAACATAAAAGGAATTAAAATCTATTAAAAGAGAAAATACACAAAAAATATTAAAAATGCATGAAATGCAAATGTTTTGATTTCATAATTTTCTAGACATCAATGTGAAGTAGGAGAAAAACCCCCATGTAAAAATCATCATTTTTCTATTTAATATGATTTTTCAAAGTTTAAAGAAAAATGGAGAAAATAAAATGAAATATGAAAATAATTGGTGCAGATAGCAACCCAGTGCAGTTCAATATGAGAATGGGCTTGAAACGGGGGTGTGATCAGCAAAAGCGCTAGGCCCAATTTTAATCAGAAAACAAATAGCAAAATTATAAAGAAAAAGAAAAAAAAGCACGGTGCATTTAGTAGCGAAAACTAGTTCAAATTCTGACTGGGCCATGGAAGGGGGTGTGGCTAGCAATAAAGCCCAATACCCCAATTAATGAAACGCCGCGTTTTGGTCGTCCTCAGACTTCCCTCTTCACACGCAAAATTAAATCCCAGCCTTTGGATCTGATCCCCAGTCAATGGTCTACTCTCCATCCAACGACCATGGAGTTGTCTTCTTCCTTCAGCCAGGGTTTGAAATGAAGAAGCCATGGAAACAGAGCTTCATAGTGAGTCTTCACCACAATCGTATCACCTCAATTCTCAACCAAAATCCATGGTTCAAAAACCTAATCTGTTCTAAATTCCATGTTGATTATGATCATCACCTTAGAATTCAAAGAATCATCCTCAATCTCTAAACCCGATCCAAGATCAAAACTATGCTCGAACTTCAACTATAACCATTCTTGAAATTAAAGTGATCAATCTCTTCCTCATGCTACACTGGTCAATTCTTGCTATCATACCACGATTATCTCTCAAGATTCAGCAAGTTATGGTGGTAAACAGAAATGGTGTCACTATCTTGAACTTCACCAAATGCTCTCAAACTTTCCAGAATCCATCTCCTACTTGTCTCTAACGATTCTAACCTAACAAATCTAACTAATTATGCTTAAATTAAGGTGTAGAAGAAAAGTTGCAAACCTGTCAAATCTTGAATACCAGATAGGTCAAACCTTCAATTCAACCTCTCAAACTCTTCAGAATCACTCCTTGATTGATGTTAATGCTTCTGTTTGCAAAAGATTTGATCCAAGAAGCTTGAATATCCAAACTCGATGGTGACTTGCAGCTCCCAAAATCCAAATGCCAACTCTTCAGTTCTTCATGATCTTGCCCTCAATTTGGTATGCACACATTCAGTATGATCAATGGAAGGTGTTAGGATTGAAAGAATCAATGGAAATGGTGTGGAATGTAGAAATTGATTTCAACTTGCAATGGAAGAAATTGAAATGGCTATCTCACTCTCCTCTCTAATCTCTCACCAACCTTGCATCTGAGCAAGTTCTAATCACTATATAGGATGATTCTAAACCATCCAGAACTTTCTGGAATCATCCAATGAGAATTTGAGATTCTCATGTCATGAGTTTTTGGTTTCAATCCATCTCACATGCCATCTTGTGCTATACCTCTTGCAGCACTTGTATCTACTTTGAAAATCTCCTTAGATGAGATGCATGATGTGTTAGGATACTTAGCTAGCTTGTGTATTGAGTTTCCTTGTGTTTTGCATATGTACCTTAATATGCAAGTAATCATTTTCCAAAGCAAGTCCATGATCTAAAACTCAAATAAAAAATGTGGCTGAACCATTGTTTTTAAAATGTTTTATAGAGTCAAAATGACCTATTGCATGCCATGGTTTGGATGTGTAGCTTGGAAATTTCAATTTCCAACTTTGACTTATTTAACTTATGCCTCCATTTTAGGTCATTTTTACCATTTTGAGCTACAAGCCTTTTCAACATCTCATGACTTCCTTACTAACCTTAAAACATCATTTTAATCAAGTTTGATGTTGAATATTTTTCCATTTGAAGCTTGGAAATAGGAGTTATGGCCTTATGCTTGAAATGACCTATAATCTCCAAATGACCAAAATGCCCTTGACTTGTCAAAGCCATAACTTGAGTTCTACAAATCCTATCAAGTACTTATAGTACTCTTTAGAAAGCTAAGAAGATAAGGAACAACACTCATGTTGACCAAAAGTTCATAGGAATCATCCTTCTTGGGTAAAAGTTGGATGCAAGTTGGGTGACTTTCAAGGCCCCAGATTCAAATACCTCAGATAACCTGTAACTTGTCTAAGTCATAACTTGAGCTCTACAAATCCTATCAAGGACTTCTAGTACTCAAATTAAAGCTAATAAGGAGCTCTACAACATTCATGTTGGGGGAAAGATGATATAACAATCACATCTTGAGCTAAACTGCCTTGAAGATAGGGGTCAAACTAGGGGATTTTACACTGTCAAGCCTTAGAAACCCTAGCTTGAAACTTCTCAAACTCCTCAATCATGATGAGTTGACCTTTGAATAATCCTTATAGAATCTCAATGCATCAATCCATGATCACATGGATCTTAGATTAGGTCTCAACCCTCTCCAAATCATCAATAGACCTAGGGTTGACCCAGTCAAACCCTAATTACACCACTCATGGCTGGGTCTTCTTTAATCTTGCACAATGACCTCTCTAGGATTCATGATGGCTTTCAAGACATCTCATAAGCTCTCTCAAGGCTTCAAGTCCATCCTCATAGCTTCAGAATCATCTGAGGAGCTCCCACAACTCTCAAGTTAGGAGGCACACAACCTTGGTTTCAACCAATCTCTCTGAGGATCTCTTAACTTCTCTGACAAAGATATCAACCCTTGAACACTTGAATAACCTTCTTGGCTAGCTTCAAACTCTTGTGGTGCTCTTGATTGGTAATCATACCTCTTGATCTCCTGCACACATGTCAATGAAATGCAAGTGATAATGCTAATGTGAATGAGATGAATCACAAGCTAGGTAAAGAAATGTTGGTCAAATTTTGGGGTGCAACAGCTGCCCCTATTCAAACGGCTTGGACCTGACTTGGTAAGGAGCGAACGTCTCTCATCCAATCAAGGTAAAAGACGGTTGAATACCAACAAACCCGAAAATTTGCCAACTGCGCAAGTACACGGTACTCTGATGGGAACAAATCTTCGAAAACTGAAATATTAGCTGCACGGCAACTAGCTAGGGAATTGGTCACACGGTAACCGGTAATACATGATCGATCATGCCATCAGGCATCAAGATTCCTCGGGACTCATCAGGTCAACGATCCAGTTAAATCATGTCGTCGGGCATTCAAAGAAAACTTTCGGGCATCAGCCGGACTTTGTTGCTAAGTCAGGAATAGAGTTCTCGGTCAATCATGAACCAGTTGGGGATATCCAAACTTCTGCCATCAGGCACTCCGCATCAGCTGAGAGAACTACTTCGTTAACACGGTCGAACTTTAATCATCAAGTCTTCAGGGGAAGTTTCAACTTTGCTGTTCAGAAACCTGCTGGGGATGACGCATCTTCGCTGGGGATTCTGGAGAACTATCAAGTAACTCTGCTTCGGGGATCCAAGAATCATTCTGGATGAATCAACTCTGCTGAGGACTTCAAGAATCATCTTGGACGAATAACTCCGTGGGGATTTCAAGAATCATCCTGAACCGATAACTCTGCTGGAGATTTCAGGAATCATCCTGAGCAAACACTCTGCCGGGGACTCTAAGCATCAACTTGAGCAACCACTCTGGCGACTGCACTGGGGATTTTAAGAATCATCTTAAGCAAGCGACCTCGCTGGGGATTTTAAGAATCATCTTAAGCAAACGACCTTGCTGGGGAATTCAAGAATCATCTTGAGCAAGCGACTCCGTTGGGGAGAATCCAAGAATCATCTCGAGCAATCAATTCTGCGGCGGAACACCTGCAAAACAAGAACGGTAACAACCTAGATCATGCTTATTACGCATATGTTTCGGCAATAGCGCAATGCTCCGCACGGTGGAAATGCTACGCGTTTATGATAAATGCTATGCATTCATGCAAAATGATGCGATCCCGTCAGCAAAATAAATGCTGAAGGGAGAATCCTCCTGTCAAGGAGAAAGAACCACTCTGATAGGGGGAGGAATCATCCTGCTGAGGAAAAAAAGGTCACACCAATCTCAATTGGACGTTGTGGGGAAGTGAACTTCAGTTGATTGCTGCAGGGGGACGAAGCTCTACGAGAACCTGGACCTGCTGAGGGAAAGCGATGTCAATCGCGGAAATAAACCTGCACGGCCTTCACGGCTACTTCCCTGGAGATAACGACTTCGGCGGGGAAACACAGCATCAGCTATTCAACACTCCACTGGGGGAAACCAATCATGGCCTGAGCGGCCTCCAAGGACTCGGCTCTCTTGGGGATCTGCAAACTCGGCTGAGGAAGAAGAAATCATTCTGCTTGCTAGGGAGAGTACGACTCTGTGGGGAATCTCGATTCCGCTGGAGACTTTAGTCTTGAACCATCAGTTGCTGCACACTTCAGTGTATGACTCAGCTGGGGAAATGACGTTCCTTCAGGATGCATCTGATTGGGGAGAGAATCTTCTCTGCCTGGGGAGACATATCAATGCTCACGATCTCGTGTTCAGACTCTGCGGGGAGAGGCTGCTGAACCTTGCTGGAGAAGGAGGAATCGTCCCGCTTGGGGATGCGCGTGGCGCACTACCTGGTACATGCTACTCCTGTAACAACACAAACAAACAGACAAGATACCCTTCTAAAAGGGACCTATCAAGGTTATCATCTTGTGACAATGTTTAAGTAATTCATTGTTTCAACAATCAGCGGCCTAGGCCAGTAAGTTTATGTATGCGCATTTTATCAAAAACATCGGCGTTCTTTTTCGCAAACAAAACAGATAAATGCTAAACAGACAAATAGAATTGCTGAATAGTATGCATTTTATTGATAACGAACCCCTGAATGGGTAAAAAAATTTTACAACGGATGCAAGCTCCTGGAATGAGGAAGCCGCGCAAAAATAAAACATAAATATACATCAGTATATACAAATGTCGGCAACAAGGCGTAGACGAACACCATGAGTTGGTCCCTCTATGACCCACTCGACTTCGATACTTCTCCGACGCTTCAGCTTCAGAAGAGATTGATTCAGATAAACGGCCCTCAGGTCTTCCAAACCACTAAACAAAGAAAGTCCATACACGGAACGCAGTCATTTGCTTTTTCAAATCCCTAACTTTTGCGTGAACCGCCCTTTGCGGGTTTTCAGTTCACCGGGATACCCTTTTTTGCCAAAGTCGCCCGTCCGGGTTTTCGACTTTGCGGGTGTACATTTTTTCAATTTATATCCCTAATTTTTGCCCGAACCTTTTTCCTTTTTTATGGTTCGCCGGGATGCCCCAATTTTGCCTGGACTCTCTTTTTACTGTCCAGCGGGTCGCTTTCAAGCAAAGTATTTTTTAACCGCGTCCGCGTTCACCGGGGATGCAAAATCTTCACCATCCATCGTGGATAACAACAAAGCTCCTCCCTAGAAGACCTTGCTGACGACGTACGGACCTTCGTAATTGGGAGTCCACTTGCCCCGGTGATCGGAGTGTGGAGGAAGAATCTTCTTCAGGACGAGATCACTCGTCTGAAAGCTTCTAGGCCGCACCTTCTTATCATAAGCTTTCTTCATTCGGCTTTGGTATAAACGACCATGCGCAATCGATGCCAACCTCTTCTCGTCCATCAGGCTGAGTTGGTTCAGTCGGTTCTTAATCCATTCTGCCTCATCGAGTTTCACATCAACCAAAACTCGCAAAGAAGGGATCTCCACTTCTAACGGTAGGATTGCTTCCATACCGTACACCAAGGAGAAAGGAGTTGCCCCGGTTGACGTACGTACCGTCGTACGATAACCGTGCAGTGCAAATGGCAGCATCTCGTGCCAATCTTTGTAGGTCACAACCATCTTCTGAACAATCTTCTTTATGTTCTTATTGGCCGCTTCAACGGCACCATTCATCTTCGGGCGGTAAGGAGATGAGTTGTGGTGTTCAATCTTGAAACTCTGGAACAGCTCCTTCATCATCTTGTTATTCAGATTCAAACCATTATCAGTAATGATCCGCTCGGGAATTCCGTAATGACAAATGATGTCCCTCTTTATGAAATTATCCACCACCTGCTTGGTCACATTAGCATATGAGGCTGCCTCCACCCACTTGGTGAAGTAGTCGATAGCTACTAGAATGAAGCGATGACCGTTAGATGCAGTGGGCTCGATCTTGCCTATCATGTCGATGCCCCACATGGAGAACGGCCACGGGGAGGACATGACATTTAACGGGCACGGCGGCACATGAACTTTATCAGCATAAATCTGGCATTTATGACATCTCTTCGCGAATTTGAAGCAATCTGATTCCGTCGTCAGCCAGTAGTATCCTGCTCTCAGGATCTTTCTCGTCATAGCATGCCCGCCGGCGTGCGTACCAAATGTGCCTTTATGGACTTCTTCCATGAGCATACTCGCCTCTTTCTCATCTACACATCTGAGTAGCACGAGATCGTGGCTTCTTTTATACAAAACTCCATCAGGATTGAGATAAAAATTGCCAGACAGCCTCCTCAGAGTCTTCTTATCCTGGGTTGACGCTCCCGCAGGATACTCCTTAGTCATAAGGAAAGTCTGGATGTCATGGAACCATGGCTTGCCGTCGGAGGCTTCCTCGATCGCAAAGACGAATGCAGGTCTATCAAGACGAGAAAAGACAATTCTTGGAGCTTCATTCCAAAAATTGACTTTATACATCGAAGCCAACGTGGCTAAGGCATCAGCCATCTGATTTTCTGCTCTGGGCACATGATGGAGTTCCACTCGATCAAAGAACGGAAGTAGCCTTCTGGCATAATTCATGTACGGCACCAAATTCAATTGACGAGTCTCCCACTCCCCTTTAATCTGGTTGATCACAAGCGCCGAGTCACCATATACGTCTAGGTTCTTGATTCTCAAATCAATTTCCTCTTCTAGACCCATGATGCATGCTTCGTACTCCGCCTCGTTATTGGTGACTGGAAACGTCAGTCTCGCAGTGAACGGGATGTGGGATCCATGGGGAGTCGTGATGATCGCCCCAATACCACTTCCATAGGAATTAACCGCCCCGTCAAATATCAATTTCCACTGGGACTTCCTGTCTGGACCCTCGTCGGGCAACGGTTCATCGCAATCCTTCGCTTTGAGAAACATGATATCCTCATCAGGGAATTCAAATTTCATCGGCTGATAATCCTCGATCGGTTGTTCGGCCAGGTATTCAGACAGTACGCTGCCCTTAATGGCCTTCTGGGAAACGTACTGAATGTCATATTCCGTCAACACCATTTGCCATCTGGCAATCCTGCCCGAAAGAGCCTGCTTCTCGAAGACGTACTTGATCGGATCCATCTTCGAAATTAGCATGGTGGTGTGATTGAGCATGTACTGTCGTAAACGTTTGGCAGCCCAGGCTAGTGCGCAACACGTTTTCTCCAGCATCGAGTAACGAGATTCACAGTCAGTGAACTTTTTACTCAAATAGTAAATGGCATGCTCCTTTCTGCCCGTCTCGTCGTGCTGACCGAGAACACACCCCATACTATTCTCAAGAACTGTCAAGTACATGATTAGTGGCCGTCCAGCCACTGGGGGTATCAAGATTGGAGGTTCCTGAAGATACTGCTTTATCTTATCGAATGCCTTCTGGCAATCCGCGTTCTAGGTAATCGCCTGATCTTTCTTTAAAAGCTTGAACATCGGTTCACACGTGGCCGTGAGCTGAGAAATAAACCTTGCAATGTAGTTTATTCTGCCCAGGAAACCACAAACTTCTTTTTCTGTTTTTGGCACTGGCATTTCTTGTATGGATTTAATCTTCGCAGGATCAACCTCGATGCCTCTTTCGCTCACGATAAAACCCAGTAACTTTCCGGACCGTACTCCGAAAGTACATTTGTTAGGATTCAGCCTCAACCTGAACATCCTAAGCCTCTCAAAAAGCTTCAGCAAATTGACCAGATGTCCCTCCTCCGTTTGGGACTTCGCAATCATGTCATCAACATAGACTTCAATCTCATGATGAATCATATCATGAAACAAAGTTACCATAGCTCGTTGGTAAGTGGCCCCTGCGTTCTTCAGACCGAAAGGCATTACCTTGTAGCAAAATGTTCCCCAAGGAGTAATAAACGTCGTTTTCTCCATGTCCTCCGGCGCCATCTTGATCTGGTTGTAACCGGAGAAGCCGTCCATGAACGAAAACACGGAGAACTGGGCTGTGTTGTCGACCAACACATCGATATGAGGCAGCGGGAAATCATCCTTAGGGCTCGCCCTATTCAAATCCCGATAATCGACGCACATGCGTACCTTACCGTCCTTCTTCGGTACAGGCACTATGTTGGCGACCCACGGAGGGTAAGTAGTGACCGCTAAGAAGCCAGCATCAAGCTGTTTCTGCACCTCTTCTTTGATCTTAACGGCCATATCTGGTCTCGTCCTCCTAAGCTTCTGCTTAACGGGAGGACAATCTTCTCGCAGCGGCAAGTGGTGGACCACGATGTCCGTATCAAGTCCGGGCATATCTTCGTATGACCAAGCAAAGACGTCACTATACTCTCTCAGCATCTCGACTAATCTCTGCTTGACATCACTCTGCAGTGCAGCCCCTATCCTGACGTTTCTGACGAGCTCTTCAGAACCCAGATTCACGATCTCGATCTCCTCTTCATGAGGCAGAATAACTTTCTCCTCTTGTTTCAACAAGCGGGCCAACTCTTCAGGAAGGTCTTCGTCTTCATCAATCTCTTCTTCGGCTTGATAGATCGGGCAATCGAAGTCGAAGTGAGCCGTAGAAGGTCCAGAGTCGATGTCATCTGTCATGTGGATCCTGCAATAACAAGGGTTAAGTTTAAAACAAGGATGTGCAGGTTAGCACAAACCCCATTGCCATTTTATTATTTTTCAAAGAAAATATAAAACAGGAATAACAGAGATCACAATATTTGAATACGAAGAAAACACCTTTGATTTATTAACAAAATGCATGTACATAATCCAACAAGGCCCTGACAATAAAACCACTATGCCCCGGGTAGGACATAGGGTTGTACAATGACTGGAAAAAGTAAATCATTACTCTTCGCTTGTCATCTGGATGATATCCTTGACGGACCAATTGTTGAGGCCCTCGCCTGGCTTGCTTGGCTGGATCCAAGAGTCGAGGTCACAGTCGCTATCCCCGTTGTCTTCAGACACCGCGTTGATGCTTTCGAAAATCACTCCGCCACTGGTAAACTGGATCGGCCCTTTACCTCGAGACGCACTGCTAGAAGAAGAAGAGGCTTCAGCTCCAGGAGAATATCCCAACCCAAACTTGTCTTGCTTGTTAGGTATCTCCAAAATTCGCCCCCAGCCTGGGGTAGATCCGGCTTGGACAACGGCCCGAGCTTCCTTGAATGAGGAGAGAGTCATCTCTGGCTTTTTCATGACTACAGGAGCTACGTCCTTCACTTTGACAGCTTTGAACGCTTGGCATAGGGTCTCATGGATTTCGCCATCCATCTCCACATACTTGAAGGACGACAAATGGCTCACCATTATATCTTCCTCGCCACAAACGGTCACGATGCTACCTCCGAAGCATATTTGAGCTTTTGGTGCAACGTGGAGGTCACGACACTAGCAGCATGGATCCACGGCCGGCCCAAGAGACAACTGTAGGCAGGCATGATGTCCATAATGTAAAAGACCGCGTCGAACGTTTCCGGACCAACTTGGATTGGCAGGGTCACCTCCCCGAAAACGTGGCGTTTAGTCCCGTCGAACGCCTTCACAACCAGATCACTGGGTGTGCAAATCACTCCACGAGTATCCAACTTCATTAATGCCTTCTTCGGAAGAACATTAAGTGACAAACCCGTGTCCACCAACACGTGCGACATAATCGTGCCCCTACACTCTATCGAGATGTGCAGGGCGCTATTGTGATTCCTCCCTTTTGGCGTCAGCTCCAGGTCTGTGAAACCTAGCCCATTTCCAGCATTTACGTGGGCTACAACCTCTTCTAGCTGATTTACCGATATTTCCTGCGGTACATATGCGGCGTTCAACACCTTCAGCAGCGCGTTGCGGTGCGCTTCGGAACACAGCAATAAGTTCAGGATGGAAATCTTCGAGGGCGTCTGATGAAGATGGTCTACAATCTTGTAGTCACTCTTTTTAATCAACCGCATAAACTCCTCGGCATCTTTAACAAGCAAGTCTTTTTCTGCCCCACGCAGGATCTCTTCAACGACTTTACTTTTACCTTTATCGGCCGCATCAGCTCTGACCGCTTTATCCGCCACGACCTCTGGTGGTGCAAATACTCTTCCACTGCGAGTAATACCACTGATTCCCGCAAGATTCTCCACAGTCGACCCAAACGGTTCTAGCTCCAACTTCTGTCCGTTGCAGTAGACTTCAGCCCCATAATGCCATGGGACAGCATTAGTGCTCTCGAAAGGTATCGGCCCAGCTTTGGTGATAGTAATTATGGGCGGTCTGGCCGCAGAAATAGTTATCGTCCGGCGAGGGATGGTGATGGTGGAGACCTCATCATCTTGCTTCAGCACTACCTCTCCTGACCCACTTTCGGCCCTTCGGCTAAACTGCAGAATCCCTTCAGTCATCAGACTTTGAATTCCCTCTACCAACTGTTCACATCCATCAGAACGTGTGGCACAGTCCATACATAGCTCTCCGCAACCTGGAAAGAACCCTCTTTTCATCAACTTAGCTTTAACGAAGCTAAGCGGTGTCTTCAGATCTCTGACGTCAGTCAACAAATCCGCACTCTCGTCTTCGATAATGGCGTTCACTCCGCCTCCCCTATGATTCGGCATAGGATTCTTCGTGACATTTGGCACATTATCGGAGAAGTTGATGATCTTGGCATCCACCATGTCCTGCACCTTATGCTTGAAGGCTTTGCAGTTCTCTACTGTGTGGCCTGGTGCCCCTGAGTGGAACTCACAAGTGGAATTCGCGTCGTACCCTGGCGGAGGTGCCCCTGTCAAGGGAGCCAGCGTCCTCTTCTGGATCAACTGTAGCTGAAGCAAAGTCTTCAAGAGTTACGCGTACGACATGGGCGGTGTCTCGAGGTGACGGTTCGACAAAGGTGCCTGATTCTGATACTTTCTGTATCCTTGTTGATTCGGTTGCTGCTGCTGCTGCTGCGGCTGTTGAACTGTCGGGATAGTTATACTGGCCGCCTGCTGGTGAGGAGCTTTACCCTTCCTTCGAGCGTTGGTCACAGCGCTCGCTTCTCCTTCCCGTCTTTTGCCACTATAAGGTTTCTTTTCGCCTCCCCCAGCTAAGGATGACTCACCTTGAATTTTCCCGATCTTGATCCCATTTTCGACGTGCTCACCCGTGATAATGAGATCTGAGAACGTCCCAGACATACCGCTGACCAACTTCTCATAGTAAACCCCTGGGAGGGTGGCTACAAACATCTGCACGAGCTCACGTTCAACCATCGGCGGCTGAACCCTAGCTGCCAACTCACGCCACCACTGGGCGTATTCCTTAAACCCTTCATTGTTCCTCTGCGACAGATTCTGCAGCTGGACTCGGTTCGGGGCCAAGTCGCTATTGTATTGGTAGTGGTGCACAAATGCTTCAGCAAGATCCTTCCATGTGCGCACACTAGTGGGCTCCAGACTCATGTACCATTCGAGGGATGGCCCGGAAAGACTGTCTTGAAAGAAGTGCATCAGCAACTTCTCGTCCTCAGAATGAGCAGACATTTTTCTGTAGTACGATCTCAGGTGGACACGAGGGCAAGTGGTGCCCTTATACTTTTCAAAGTCAGGTACCTTGAAACTGGGAGGCACCTTGAAATCAGCAATTAGTCCCAACTTGGACATATCAACGCCCAGGGTATTCTAATTCTCGATATCTCTCATCTTATCTTCAAGTGCCTTGAATCTAAGCCGTGCTTCAGCATTCAGCTCCCCTTCAGCACCTCTCTGAGAGAACACATCGTCCTGACGATCCTCTAGCCATGGCTAAGGCCCAAACAGATTCCCGACACCTGCATTGCCGTTGCCCGACCCGACATTGACATTAGCTCCTAGACTCCCATTACCGACGCCCGTCGTGTTGAGCCCGATGTTGGCCATCACATTGCCGTTGGCACTGCCGTTTCCCCCCGGTCACGGGAACACCATTCTGTGGAGTTTCAACTGGTGGAGGAGTAGGAACAGTCCCACCATGGAGTACGCCATTGCTATCAACCCTTGAAATCAGAGGCTGGACCAAGGTTCTGAGCTGATCCTAGCCATTGGCGACCGCTTGCATGAGCTCCATGAAGCGATCCATTCTTTCGCGGAGTTCTTGAACATCAGTTTGCACTTGCTCCATGATCCTGGTTTGATTAGCTCTAGTCGGATAGCGGTGAATAGGTCTCTGATCAATCCTGGAACCACCTGAAACAACCTGTCACAACCTGTCAACACAAAAGGGTTAGGAAAAACAACAAAATGCTCGTTATGCAAATGCTTCATGCAAATGCAAACGTGTGTCTGTGTGTTAGGGAGATCTCCCCCGATCCTAGTGCCTGAGTGCCAGTGCTGATAATAAGAAGAAGTCTGAGTCCAATCATGGAAATAACAATCTCATATATAAAGAAAGTCCATCAAGGCAGTACACAACATCAGCGAGTACAAGATGAATCAACAGCGTGACCTCAGCCAACAAGCCTGGTGATGGTCAACATACAACAATGATCAAAACAAAAGAAATACAAATAGTCAGGTACGGCCACGAGCGCGATACTCTTCTAACAACTCCTTCGTTTCTGGATGATCAGGCAGAGTGAGTAACCCTTCGACGAGTAATTCCCATTGCACAATGGTGTACTGAAGACCTTCGACCGAATCTTCCCATGCTCCTTCGCCGAAACAATCTTCTAACTTCCGCTTCTTGGACTCAAACGTCAGTTTGCGCTCCTTCAGGTTAGCAAGAGCCCTGTTGAGCTGGCCTTCAGCGGCATATCTGCGAGCGGTTTCTTCATCAAACCTCTTCTCACTAGCTTTTACCTGGGCCTCCAGCTTGGAGATCTGTAGCATCAGCATATCCTCCCGCTCTTTCCTGGTGGCCAGGGAAGCCTTCCAGTGCTGGTTGAACTTGGATATCCTCCGATATGCTTCGTCCAAGTGCTGCTTCTTCGTAGCCAATATGTCATTGACAACTTTGAAATCTTGACCCATGTGTTCACGCTCGGCTATCTGCTTAGTCAGGTCTGTTCCCAGTCGGTTCACCAGCTCTGTCTGCCTCTTGAAGGAATAAACGACTTCGTTCCTCTCGCTTCGGAGCTGAGCCAATTCTTTCTCCAGTTCCTCATTTGCCCGCTTCAATTCATCTCTCTCAGCCAACACCTGATTATGCTAATGAATGGGCACAGTAATAGGCTCTTCAATCATTGGCGGGCTTTCTGGCTTGGCTTGAGGAAACGGCATCCCTATAGCCTCGGCTCTGGCTCTGATCCACGTCGTATATGGAGGGTAGGCTTGGTTATTGCTTCTCCCCAGCAATGGTTTTCCTCGCTTACTGATGCCATTCCAGGCGCGCTGAAGCTTGGATAATAGATCCCCCTCTAGAAGACCAGTGAGGTACAGAGATTCCCGTACCTCTTCATCCTTCGTCGGAGCTCTCAAAGCATACGCGAACTGTCGGACCAGCAAAGACGGATTGTAGTTTATACAGCCTTTCCTGCCTATCAAGGGCACGTTTGGAAACCCGCTGCAGCTGAAGATAATCTCACTGCCCAGCCTATCTCTGTCAAACCAGTCAATATCCTCTGCAGATAAACTCATCAGACGCTCGGACCACTCAGCTGTGGCTGCAGATGAGACAAAAGGACCCCTCTTGGGTAGATGGCTATCAAGCCATTTATAAAGCAAGGGTACACAGCATGAGACATTCTTGCCCCTTCTGTTCTCATTTTTGTAGTGGATAGAATGGTAGACATCTCCTATCAAGGTAGGGACTGGATTCCCTGAAGCAAAGATGTGAAATGCGTCGAAGTCTACAAAGTCGGGCATATTGGGGAACAGAATGATGCCATATATGCACATAGCGAGGATGGCGTTGAACGCGACCCAACATCCGTCTTTGGCGCACTGCTGAGGCTTTCCCACTAAAAACTGCAAGGAGAAACCAGGAACCTTGTTCCAACTAGACAAAACCAACTCGGAGGCATCCAGATGAAGTGAAGGAGCTAAACCAGCCAGATCCGGCTCAGCATCCATATGAACAAAAGGCATCTGCCTCTTGATAGGCACACCTAACAAATCAGCATATTCCTCTAGCTTGGGTGCGAGAACAAAATCCCGGAAAGTGAAACATCTCAACGGAGGGTCGTAGAACTGCAGCAGAGCGTGCAACCCATTCAACTCGATCGCAGAAGATTTACGAACCAAACTAAGCAATTTGCCATAAGACTTTCTGAACTCATCCCTCACAGAATCATCTGCTAAAGCAATCAACCCGGTCAGCCGAACCACATCAGGGGCAGGGAACTTGTAAGCCACGGTCTTCCTCAGAGAACCCATAACAATACAATAGGAGGCAAGAAATCCTGGATCGGGGAAAACGGTACCTGCAACACAGACACACGTTAATGAAATGCAAATGAGTATGCAAAGCAATGTAAAATGCAATCATGCAGCAGGAGATCAAGGCAACTGTGTTGTGGAGATTTTGTATCAACAAAACCATAATGCCGCTCTGTCAAGAACAACCACTATATCTGATAATAAGAAAACCCCGGTATCGGACCACAAATCTGCTCTGTCAAGAACAACCATCTGATAGGGCCATATACACAAGACCATAATTCTGCTCTGTTAAGAACAAACAACTGATAACCAAAACTCTGCTCTATCAAGAACAAACATCTGATGATAAGATCCTCTGATCAAAACTTGCTCTATCAAGAACAAATACACATCTGATGATAAGATCCTCTGATCCCAATCAAAAACCTGCTCTGTCAAGAACAATCATATATCTGCAGATGAGAACCTCATATCCCAACAAAACTGATCCACTATCAAGAAAACCAGGTGGTCTGAAGGTCAAAGTTTCCTGCAATAAACCCAACCCTGCTCACAGGTATGGACCTAAACTGACTCAAGTTTGGCATCCTATGTGTTCATCAACGTCACAAACATTCAAGAGGGGTGATACGATACCCAGAAGGTGTGGCATCACCAGCTCATGAAGCGGCCTCACTCGGCTGAATCACAAATGATCGGTCCCCAGAGTCGAGAATCCTCCAAACTAGCAACCGTCTCAACCCAAAGGGTTGAAAGAGAAGCCAACCGGGAGAACCTCGTATGAGCGTGGATTTCATGAGACACTAGTGCCTGCAAAGCAAGCACGCGCCCACTAATTTCCACAACTAATGATATGTTCACTCAAGCCTGGGTCTGGCTTCTCACTCATCAGAATGCCCCTCCCACAACAGCACAGATAATCATATCATACTGAAAATAAAATGCGGGAAATAAAATGCGATAAATAAACACAACCCAACAAGTAATCATACAAGCGCTAGGATTGACTCTCGCAGGGGACGTCGGATCCCCAAACTGACTCGCATACGGGACGTTGGATCCCAGGAAACTATCAAGTCCCCAGCAGAGTCGCCAGCTATCGCTTCCGCGAAAATGAGGTGCCGGCAAAACAGAAGAGTCACCACCTTTCGTTATTTATCCCTCGGAGCGGGAAAGGAAACGATCGGAAAAAGCTGACGAAAAGGGTAAGACAAGGTCATCGCAACCGTTGTCTGGGTTCCAAGGGGAAGGTATTAGCACCCCTCACGTCCGTCATACTCGACGGGATCCACGCTTGTTGTGTTTACTGGACGAGTTGGTTTATCTATCTACCTATCAAGGCTGGCTTAAACAGAAAAGAAAATGACTCGGCAAAGCGTCGCACTTTATGCCTACGTATTCCCATCAGAGAACGAGAAATCAGAGTCAACGTAGTTCGGCCTACTACGGGTTACGGGGAAGGTGGCTCGCCAATACATCAGTATTGTGCCTACGTACTCTCAACAGGTATGAGAGATCAGAGCTTACGTAGTTCGGGCTACTACGGGTTACGGGGATTCAGATTCATCCATTTTATCGAGTAGGGTTAAACAACAGTTCTAGCAGTTAGGGATAAAGCCTGTTTGCGGTGGCGCTGAAGTTTAACGACACTCTTTTCTTCAGCAAAGCTTCCTTTGAATTATGGTCCCACGGGGCAAAAAGGTTTGAAGTTTGTTTTCTGCCTTTTACGGAAGAAGTGTTTTTTATTGTGTTTGCAATTTCAATCGCACTAGAGACTATGACCTGAGAGTGAATGCATCGCATGTCACCCAAAGGGTACCATACTAAACATCCAGATTGTTGAAAAGAAACTATCCAACAATCCTTTCTCAGATAGCTTAAGGCTCGTAACGTACGAAAGAAATCATTCATGATTACTGTATTTTAAGCTGTTTGAGATGAGAAGAGAACAGGCTCAACTACGGGGAGACTATCAAGTCCTACTGTTTTCATGCCAAGGATTCATCCTATAGTTGAAGTTTGAAACAGGGAACTCCTAGAAGTTATCATGCATAGGTTTCAACCTAAAGTTCTATCATCACTTCCTTATCAAAGGAAATGAGATTCCTAAGGGATCATGTCAATGATACACAGAAACAGATAAAGCATCAGCTTAAACAGTAAACAGTAATACGGTAAACGACTGTAAAATGCATGCAATGCAAGTGAGGGAGGAAATGTGTGTGGGGCAGCAGCCTCCACAAGCTCGTCTCAACCTCAAGCCAGAATGAATAACAGTAATCATACTGAAATAAAACATGCTATCAAGCAAAAACAGTAAACTGCAATCATACAGATAAAATAAAAATGCTATCAAGCAAACAAACCACATGGGCAAGGTACAGAGCTCTACCGAAGGACCTATAAGGTATCTGCAGAGCTCTACTGAATACCCGCAAGCAAAGCCATACAGTAACAATACAAGCAGAGGGAGCAACTCAACCTCTAGTGCAATCATGCTCCTAGATTAAAGTCTAGATATGAACTTATTCTAATGCATCAAGCAAGTCAAACAAGGCACATTAATACAGAAAAGAAAACTGACAAGAAAGCAGATCAACTCCTCTCTCAACTCCAAGCTTCAGCTCTTCTAACAGCAATTCAGTCTTCAGACCTCCATCACTCTTGACAAATATCAATTTGCTTCTCCAGGTTTCAACCCTTCAACATAAATTTCAACTTATTCTCTCTTCTCTACAAGCTTCAGCTCTTTAACCAGTTCCACCTTCAGGCTTCACTCTTAACCACAAGTATCAACTTGATTCCTTCAGGATCTCCAAGCTTCAAAGTAAGTATCAACTCATCCTCTGTTCTTCAAGCTTCAGCTCCTCAGAGTAACCTTTAATCACTTAGAAGTGTCAACTTCACCCTTCAATCTTTAAGCCTCAGCTCTTCATTCAGTCTTTACTGGATCTTCATTGGGCCTTCATTAGGTCTTTAAGTATCAACTTGCTCTCCTTGCTCTCCAAGCTTCAGCTGCAATGGCAATGCTCAGGGAATCATCCTCTTCCATACTCCTCAATGAAGTCTTCATCTTCACATTCAAGCTCAATATCTCTCAAGATACTCAAACCAGAAGAAATCACTTAACTGGATAAGCTAGGATATTAAACTGCTTATTGACCACCCAAGGTGACCTATAAGGGTTTAACATTAAAAGAATGGTTCCCTCAAAGGTTCTACTTCCTAGGTACCATCACTTATCCCTCCAAAGGAGGGATGTGAATACCATGGAAGGACCTTGAATCATGGGGAAGAATGGAGGTGAAAGATACCATCCCTGTTTAAGAAAGAAATTAGCTAGGTCTAAGCTCTACTTAATTCCTAACCCTAAAACAACAACAAAACAAACAAGTCTTCAAGCTCTCAAGCTCCTTCTTCAATCTTCAAGTCTTCCACTATGCTTCTCCATGCTCCACCAAGCCAACAAAGCAAAGCAAAACAAAATACAAGCCCACAAGGGCAACACAAACAACCATCAACTACAAAAATCAATTAAAAATAGTATACTATTATATTAAAATCTAGTATAATTTCTAGGGGATCCTATATACCTACCCTTAATACCCTATATGTCCCAATATCTAACTTGACCTAAAAACCCAAAATTCTAGTGTTATTGTGGACCTATGTTAAGGATTGACCTAATTCTATACAACCTAAAGTCATATAATCAAAACTAATCAAACATTAATCACAAAATTATGGAATAAATCCAAAGGGGAGCTAAAGTCCTAATCTAACTATCCTAAAAAGAATGGCCTAAAAATTCAAAGGGAACTAGCTAAACAAAATTCTACAAATCTATGCATCAACATAAAAGGAATTAAAAGCTATTAAAAGAGAAAATACACAAAAAATATTAAAAATGCATGAAATGCAAATGTATTGATTTCATAATTTTCTAGACATCAATGTGAAGTAGGAGAAAAAACCCCCATGTAAAAATCATCATTTTTCTATTTAATATGATTTTTCAAAGTTTAAAGAAAAATGGAGAAAATAAAATGAAATATGAAAATAATTGGTGCAGATAGCAACCCAGTGCAGTTCAATATGAGAATGGGCTTGAAACGGGGGTGTGATCAGCAAAAGCGCTAGGCCCAATTTTAATCAGAAAACAAATAGCAAAATTATAAAGAAAAAGAAAAAAAAGCACGGTGCATTTAGTAACGAAAACTAGTTCAAATTCTGACTGGGCCATGGAAGGGGGTGTGGCTAGCAATAAAGCCCAATACCCCAATTAATGAAACGCCGCGTTTTGGTCGTCCTCAGACTTCCCTCTTCACACGCAAAATTAAATCCCAGCCTTTGGATCTGATCCCTAGTCAATGGTCTACTCTCCATCCAACGGCCATGGAGTTGTCTTCTTCCTTCAGCCAGGGTTTGAAATGAAGAAGCCATGGAAACAGAGCTTCATAGTGAGTCTTCACCACAATCGTATCACCTCAATTCTCAACCAAAATCCATGGTTCAAAACCCTAATCTGTTCTAAATTCCATGCTGATTATGATCATCACCTTAGAATTCAAAGAATCATCCTCAATCTCTAAACCCGATCCAAGATCAAAACTATGCTCGAACTTCAACTATAACCATTCTTGAAATTAAAGTGATCAATCTCTTCCTCATGCTACACTGGTCAATTCTTGCTATCATACCACGATTATCTCTCAAGATTCAGCAAGTTATGGTGGTAAACAGAAATGGTGTCACTATCTTGAACTTCACCAAATGCTCTCAAACTTTCCAGAATCCATCTCCTACTTGTCTCTAACCATTCTAAACTAACAAATCTAACTAATTATGCTTAAATTAAGGTGTAGAAGAAAAGTTGCAAACCTGTCAAATCTTGAATACCAGATAGGTCAAACCTTCAATTCAACCTCTCAAACTCTTCAGAATCACTCCTTGATTGATGTTAATGCTTCTGTTTGCAAAAGATTTGATCCAAGAAGCTTGAATCTCCAAACTCGATGGTGACTTGCAGCTCCCAAAATCCAAATGCAAACTCTTCAGTTCTTCATGATCTTGCCCTCAATTTGGTATGCACACATTCAGTATGATCAATGGAAGGTGTTAGGATTGAAAGAATCGATGGAAATGGTGTGGAATGTAGAAATTGATTTCAACTTGCAATGGAAGAAATTGAAATGGCTATCTCACTCTCCTCTCTAATCTCTCACCAACCTTGCATCTGAGAAAGTTCTAATCACTATATAGGATGATTCTAAACCATCCAGAACTTTCTGGAATCATCCAATGAGAATTTGAGATTCTCATGTCATGAGTTTTTGGTTTCAATCCATCTCACATGCCATCTTGTGCTATACCTCTTGCAGCACTTGTATCTCCTTTGAAAATCTCCTTAGATGAGATGCATGATGTGTTAGGATACTTAGCTAGCTTGTGTATTGAGTTTCCTTGTGTTTTGCATATGTACCTTAATATGCAAGTAATCATTTTCCAAAGCAAGTCCATGATCTAAACCTCAAATCAAAAATGTGGCTGAACCATTGTTTTTAAAATGTTTTCTAGAGTCAAAATGACCTATTACATGCCATGGTTTGGATGTGTAGCTTGGAAATTTCAATTTCCAACTTTGACTTATTTAACTTATGCCTCCATTTTAGGTCATTTTTACCATTTTGAGCTACAAGCCTTTTCAACATCTCATGACTTCCTTACTAACCTTAAAACATCATTTTAATCAAGTTTGATGTTGAAGATTTTTCCATTTGAAGCTTGGAAATAGGAGTTATGGCCTTATGCTTGAAATGACCTATAATCTCCAAATGACTAAAATGCCCTTGACTTGTCAAAGCCATAACTTGAGTTCTACAAATCCTATCAAGTACTTATAGTACTCTCTAGAAAGCTAAGAAGATAAGGAACAACATTCATGTTTACCAAAAGTTCATAGGAATCATCCTTCTTGGGCAAACGTTGGATGCAAGTTGGGTGACTTTCAAGGCCCCAGATTCACATACCTCAGATAACCTGTAACTTGTCAAAGTCATAACTTGAGCTCTACAAATCCTATCAAGGAATTCTAGTACTCAAATTAAAGCTAAGAAGGAGCTCTACAACATTCATGTTGGGGGAAAGATGAGATAACAATCACATCTTGAGCTAAACTGCCTTGAAGATAGGGGTCAAACTAGGGGATTTTACACTGTCAAGCCTTAGAAACCCTAGCTTGAAACTTCTCAAACTCCTCAATCATGATGAGTTGACCTTGGAATAATCCTTATAGCATCTCAATGCATCAATACATGATCACATGGCTCTTAGATTAGGTCTCAACCCTCTCCAAATCATCAGTAGACCTAGGGTTGACCCAGTCAAACCCTAATTACACCACTCATGGCTGGGTCTTCTTTAATCTTGCACAATGACCTCTCTAGGCTTCATGATTGCTTTCAAGACATCTCATAAGCTCTCTCAAGGCTTCAAGTCCATCCTCATAGCTTCAGAATCATCTGAGGAGCTCCCACAACTCTCAAGTTAGGAGGCACACAACCTTGGTTTCAACCAATCTCTCTAAGGATCTCTTAACTTCTCTGACAAAGATATCAACCCTTGAACACTTGAATAACCTTCTTGGCTAGCTTCAAACTCTTGTGGTGCTCTTGATTGGTAATCATACCTCTTGATCTCCTGCACACATGTCAATGAAATGCAAGTGATAATGCTAATGTGAATGAGATGAATCACAAGCTAGGTAAAGAAATGTTGGTCAAATTTTGGGGTGCAACAATATGCATCTTCTTGTGATATGTATCCAGGATCTTCAAGGTAAGGCTCTCAATTCTCTGTAGGAATAGAGGATTCATCTTTGAAGTTATCTTCCATAATATCGTCAACTTCCGGCGAAGTAGGGTAGATGAGACCTCCACTATAGAAAATATCTTGAATGGGATGAATAACTTTATCCTTCTTTGTAGCTTCTGCATATGTTGGTGAAAACCCGAGGCCTCCTCTAGTCTTGTTATTAGTAGGGATCACAACCTATCACCTTCCTTTAGTGGTCCCACTTTCAACTTCTCGTATTGCATCTTTGTAAGAAGAAATGGATGTTCCTTTCTTCATATCTTCATTACTCATAGAAAGTGCTTGGAACTGAGTTCCAATCGCCTCTTCAAGTTCCAAGTAAGAAAATGACGATAAGTGACTTACGATCAGAGCTCGTTCACCATATACCGTTATTAATTTCCCATTTTTCACAAATTTTAATTTATGATGAAGCGTTGAAGTGACTGCCCCGACCTCATGAATCGAAGGACGACCAAACAAACAACTGTACACCACTCCGATATCCATGACCTGGAATGTAATATGGAATATATGAGGCCCAATATTTATGGGGAGATCAACCTCACCAATAACAGTCTTTTGGGATCCATCAAAAGCTTTAACTACGATTCCTCCTCCCCTCATTGGAGCTCCTTGAAAATATAATCTTGAAAGAGTGGACTTCGGCATGATATTCAATGATGAACCAGTGTCCGCCAACACGTTATACAGATTCATACAGTTGATTAAGATGTTCAGTGCCATGTTAAGGTTTTTTCCTTCCTCTGGGAGCTCCTCATTACAAAAGCTCAGGTTGTTACAAGCAGTGATATTAGCAACAATGTTGTCAAAATGATCCACGATCACGTCGTGGTTCACAAAAGCTTGTTCTAATACCTTCTACAAGGCTTCCCTATGATCCTTAGAGCTCATTAGAAGGGACAACATAAATATTCTAGAGGGAGTGTGCAATAATTTATCCATAATATTATATTCACTCTTTCTAATCAGCTTCAACACCTCATCATTATCCTTCCTTTGATATGCATCACTGGATTGACCTATTTCAACAAGTTCCTCAATTGGAGTCTCCTTTCTTACAACAATGTCCTCGACTCTTTGGGCAAATATACATCCACTTCTAGTGACTCTTCCCATATCCGCGATGTTAACGACTGATGGTAGTTGACCTTCTCTGCCATTTTCCACCATAGTTGCACTGCATTTGTAAGGTATATACTTTTCAGATTTTTATGGGACTTAACCTAGCAAATAGATGACCAAAGGAGTCACAGTTGTCTTTCAACTGTCATAAGGGATCTTTATACGTTCAAGTAAAGGAACAATAGGGATTCTTTGACTGTCAAAAGGAATTTCCAGATGTTCAGGTTCATTAAACTGAGGAATTGTGACAAAAACTTCCTCCTCAACATCAATGAGTTCCCTTTCATAGTAAACTGAGATAGCTCTCTGGTCTAGCAATATTTGAATATCATTACGGACAAGGGGACACCCACGTGGGTTTCTAAAACAAATTCTACAAGCTGCATGATTATGGTGATTGGGACCAAAGTAAGCAAGCCTACAAAAGCATTTATGCATCTTCACCAAGGATTCTCTGATGTATCTGATTTCATAGACTGCGTATTGTTAGACGACGACAATGATCTAGAAGGGGGTTGAACAGATCACTAATTCTTAAACAGAGTCGACGCTTATGATAAATTATTTTTTAAAACTTTTAAGCGGAAACGACCGAGGAACTACGATCGTCCAAACAAACCGTTACCAAAAAGATCAGATATACGCTACACCTATATGGAATACCGATAAAGATGAGAAATCGAATCAAAAGTTTGAACATAAATCAATATGATTTTGTTCACTCAAAGTTGTTTAATTTCCAATGCTCTGTGAAAAATAAACTCAAATTGAAAAATAGCTCAAAACGTTTGTGTTCAAGAAATTTTTTGAACATGTGGTGTGCGAAGCACTCCAAGTAAAATTCACTATGTAAATGTAGTGCTAAGCTTTCCAATTACAACCAAACGGATTGTAATGAGTTTTCTAAATGTGTTACAGCACTACAATAAACTAGAATTTTAGTCAATCAATTTGATTGCACATAAACGTAAAATTCGGAAATGAAAATAAAAAAAGAGAGAATAACACCAATTTGTTGAGGCAGTTCTCTCGTCGTCCTCGCTCAGGGTACGTCTACCCTCAATTCTAAAAATAGAATTAAGACCTGTATATAGAACCTGTTGCAAATTGTTTTAACAAGAGAAGCAGTAGAAATCAAACACTCAATCCTAATCGTTAATGTTGAACCTATGCCTTATCTTCCCTTGATTCAAGATGAATCAAGTCCTTCGAATGTGATGAGTAAATCTCTAATTACGGAACCACCTTTGAACCACCCAACGGTCTTTAAATCTTTTCCAGGATGATTTAAAACACCCACAATTCAAACCCAAACCTTCCTTCTATAATCCTATGGTTAACGATACTAAATTGACAGAACCTCCCGTTCTTCAATTACCTTCGCTCGGCTGAATCCATGAAGGAACAATTTATGCAAAACCCCCAAAATCCAAGATTCTTGGAGGAAAAAACCCTAACAGTTTTATTCAAGAAAAACCCACTGATCTATCAATCCAAACCCGATACACCGATCCTATGTTTGGATGTTATCACCTCAATGATTCAGAATGCACAACAAAAATGATTATGTGTATTTGTTGAGAAAATGCAAGAAAGAGGATGAAGATGATGAGACTAAAATCAGTGTCTATTTTCACTTTTCTTGTTGTTTTGTGAAGAATGAGCTCAAACAATATATATGTGAAGCTTGAACCAAATAACCAACATAACAGACATTTTGAAAGACAAGAATAACAGAAAAATACTGTAAAACGAGCGAACGATCGACCTAAAGAATAGGGGGGTCGACCTGAGCTCTCCCGATTACAAAATTATGCAGAAAATGTCTCTTTGTATCGACCAGAACAAGTTCATGCGTCGACGCAAAACAACCTAATTTTGACAAATAGAAATACAAACTGTATGAGTTGACCGGAGGGTCGATGCAAGCTCTCTTGAGAGCAAATCACAAAATTCACTCTGTATGAGTCAACCTAAGCAGGCTTTGAGATGACTCAAAGGCTCGGAACTTGCAAATATGGTAATTTTGATATGTCTTGCTATTTCTAAGTGCTTCTAATGCATGTATAAGTCAACCAACATGATCAAACTCACATAAAACACATATAATGCTTTTCTATATGAACGGACACATGTTTTTAATAAATGCTTGCACGAGAGAACAACGAATGCATATGCGACTCAATGATACCGTCCAAAGTACACATTACTAACTAGATATGTTTTGACATCATTAAAACTAGTATTGAAAATACTTGCCCTAACATACTCCCCCTTTTTATGATGGCAAAACAGTAGCAAAATAGTTGAGCACATTGTGTAGTATCATCCTCCCACTAACTTGCCCTCACATACTCCCCCTTTTTATGATGGAAATCTGAATGTTTGATCAATCTTGTAGGATGATTTGTTGTCTTTGCTTGGTCTCTTCTCCCCCTTTGACAATACCAAAGAGAAAGAGGTAATGGGTCAACGAAAAACGTAGTATATTGAATTAAGCATATTCACGGAATTTGCAACAGTTAAGCATTAACAAACATTCACATATAATGGTGTTAATGAAAACCTATAAGAAGATAAATAGAGAATCACAGTAAATGAACAAATAAGTAAGTGCCATTACAAACATTAAAATCCAACATATTTCCATGTCTTAGTGAATCAAACAAACATAATAAGAAATGAACATTAAAATGTAATGAACAAGGTATAAAATGACATGCACAAAACCACACCAAGAATCCTCAAGGCCTCCTCCCCCAAAAATGATGACCCCTTCCTCAGAATTGATAGTCATGAGGTGGTGGAGGTTGTTGCTCATCCAACCTCTCCATAAGTTCCAGTACAGCCTGATTAAGAATGTTGAGGCTAGTAGTAAGAGCAAGGCTTTGTCCTGCAGCAGTCTCAACCATGTTATCAAAATGACCCATCACAGCGGTTGCGAACATGTTGAAGTTATTGGTCTAAGCCTGAAGTTGGTTTTGCAGATTCGTAAACCTTTCATCTTGTGCAGTGGAAAAGTTCTATTATTGGAGTTGCATGTTCCTCATCATCTCAAAGAGTTCATTATTAATGTCTTGAGGACGTGGAGGAGATGGTGGCACATAATATGACTCTTAATAATTTCAATTAGTTGTTTGTGGCATGTAATCTGAACCAAGAGTGGTCCAACCTGTGTGTTTCCATTCACCCTATCCTTGGTTTGCATTTGAGTCCAAAGGGGGTGATTGATCTAACCAACCCATATTATCCTATTCATCAGCATTAACATCAATATCCATTTGATTACCACCTTCTTCCTCTTCTTCTTCTTCTTCTTCTTCTTCACTTTCATCAGATTCTTGCAAGCAAGAGCTGGTAGCCTTAACAATAAACCTATAGCGCGTCTGATGTGGATCCCATATATAACCCATCATAGTTAATGTCTTTTGACATAACTATTGGTCAGCTGTCAAAGTTTTGTATGGGATACCAGGAACAAGCACTTCAGCATTGTTGAGGACAAATTGGATGAAGGATGCATATGATAGTGCAGTCCCTCGGCCAGAATCTTTCAAAGAATAGATCTTACTCGTAATGTAGTGAGACCAATTGATTTTGATCTTCTTTTTCAAGATGTATACCAAATGAACCTCTGCTTGGTCAACCCAAGAATAACCTCCTCTCTTGGGCCGAAGAATGTGAGAGATAATCCATTACAAAATCATGTCAACTGGTTTCAACCGACCAGTTGTGACCGACTTTGGAAAAAGATTGCTAGCCACGATTTGTTAAGTATATGGTTTCTTTAACATGGAGTTCAAGGCTTCCTTGAACTCGTAACCTTTCACGGTTCTAGTATCTGTGACATTAATCAATGGAGCAGTAGATATAAGAGACATGTCGAAGAGATCTTTCCAAACACTGTCATTTACAAAGACTTTATTATTTCCAATTTTGGTACTAAACTCAAACCCTTCAAACTTTCCTTGAAGACCAGTATAGAAAATTCTAACTAAATCCTCATTATATTTGTTGTCACATTCCAAAAACTGACTGAAATTCTAAGCATCCAGAAGTTCAAGAACTTCTTAGATATGCATTCGTTCAGCAGATTTCAATAATAAACAAATTGTTTTACAATTGATCGGTTGCTCAGATTTTTCTCATACAGTTCAACATATTCGGAAGGTAATAAGGAGAGAGCATTTATCAGTAGACTATCCCTTGAGGTGCCAGCTTGAGAGGATGGAACTTAGGTTGTTCTCTTTCCTGTGACCCTTCGTGTAGCCATGAGATGCAACAGTTGAAGAATATGAATAGTAAACTGAGTTTGTGTATTGATGAAAGACTCACTAGAATCCTTATAGTGTTTGATGAAACTAGGTCTTGACAGGGATTTTGGGAAGAGGAGAAATAGGGAATAGATTTGTGTGGATACAATGTACCAATGATAATGATGATGTTTGAACACATAGGAAGAATGAAAGCATTTAATGGGTCAAGGAATTTTGAATGATGCATCAAAACCAAGGATTTTTCAGAAAATTCGAGTGATGCGTCTGTTAGAACACAAATTGATGTTCAATATATCTCATTGTTTTGATGATAACAATAATGAAATTTTGTATAGAGAATTTATATACACTAATTTCTGTTCAAGTGTTTATTTGTTTCAGATATCAAAATTAATATTATTCTGGAAGCAAGAACGCCTCTGAAAACCAAAGAACGAAAAAGCTATGATCGTCAGAAGCAACACATCAGAAGACTCTGATCTGCTACAATGACTCTGAGCGAAGCTAAGAAGAACTTGAGCAAAGAACATACGTAAAGCTTCAAAAGACTCTGGAAGTACTCAACGCTGCAAGTACAGAAGTTCTGATAAGCAAGTATGCTCTGATAAGGATTTCAAGCTTAAAGAACCTTGCTGCAAACTCTGATAGAGAAACTCTGATTGAGTTGACTCTGACCTGAACAACTAAGAACATTGTTGCGGTGAAAATTGGATATCAAGCTATTAAATTAACTTGAATCTTAATTCTTTTACAACCAGACTTTATTTTATCCAAAGGAAAGGTCTAAAGAAAGAAAAACCTTTTTCGCGATGTAACGACAACGCTTAAGAGATTCGGGGATCGGGGGTTGGTTATACCTAGGGAAGGTGTTAGCACCCTAAATATCTGTAGTACTCTACAGGAACCTTTTGTTTGATTGCTTGCTAAGTGTGAGATATGTACTATGGATTTGGGATAGGATATGAGTTGAAACCTAAAGTTATATACACTAAGTTTTCTCGCAAAGACGTCGCATCTTCTGCCTACGTATCCTAACTAGGATAGAATCAGAGCAATCGTAGTTCACCTCACAAGGGATAAAGAACACTTGATTATGATCAAGGTTCACGGGGAAACAAACATGACAATGTTTGTGTGGAGTTTGACAAAACTCCCTAATCTAAGTTGTAATACTCAAAAGGGGAAGTAAGAAATCATGACGATGATTCTTACACAGAGTTGACAAACTCTTTCCTAGGGTTCTAGTTGAAGAACACTCCTAGTACAGGTGGGTCTTTTAGACTTAAAGCAAAGTCTAATGGTTTCTAGACTAAGGTTAAAATGACTTAACAAAGTCGAGGGAATGGGTGAATGAGTTATCCATAACATAAGGGTTAAACAGACAGACTTTTCCTTTGGAAGTATACAGGGGAGGCAACTGGATGAAAGCTAACAAGCTTCATTACTCGGGGAAAGAAAAAAACAAGAAAATTAACAACATGATAAAGGCATATTCATGGTGACAACCATTAAATAAACATATGGAATGATAAAGATGAAAGTGCATTGATGACGATCAAAGCAGATGAATTAACAGGAACTGTGACGACAGATCAAGTTTAAATAAGTTTAACAGATAAAGTAACATGGACACGGTAACAACCAATAATGAAGTTTTAACATGTTAAAAAACATTTAAGGATGAGAATGCAAAAAAACATCACAAAAATCACAAGTACATCAAGAGAAAATTCATTTGCATCTGTCAGGACGAATACAGAAAGTACGCAACTTGTACACAGTCAAAAGAGATGAAAAACTTGTCAAACACGAAAATAAAAAATATGACATGAAAGTAAACATCAAGATGAACACAATGAAAAAAGAACGGGTGAAAAACGATTAAAATTGAGAGAGTTATGAATTTTCAAAGTTTGGTGAAAAATTACAAAAATTAATAAAAGAGTTGCCCTCCTCAGGGGTCGAACTCGTGTGTGCAAGGTACAAGGCGCGTTTGACATAAGGGGCTTACCACTGGGGTGGCTATACATCCGTTTGTATAAGCCACCCCTTTAATTAATAAGGGATGTTTAAAACCTGTGTTGGGCAAAACTAAGGCACAAACAATGATTTTACGTTTTGCGTCGTAACTCTCTCAATTCTTAACCTTTTTTGACAAAATTTATATGTAAATTGGGTAGACTCAAACAAGGAACAAGATGGAATTTTCAGTTTTTTCAAATTCTTTCTCTAATGAAAAACCCGATAGCTCTTGCATTGTACTCTTTTGAAATGCATTTTGACATGTATGCTATGATACAGCTAGCTCCAAACCCAAACAATTATGCACACACCACATATGGATGATAATGAATGAATCTAGATTAAACTTGTGGCTGAAATTAGACTGTAGTGAAAAGTCACATGTGAATTGCAAAGATAACATGAATGACATGCATGAATTGAGGCAGTTCATCTTCAGAGCAGGTATAGATCACAACAAACATTCATACACATGGATTACAAGTTGGTGAATGAGATTGAGCAAAGATTAGGGGCCTGCACTGACTATTTGAGGTGTTTGTGCTCAAAGTGCATATTTGTGTGTTTTTTGAAGTTTAAATGCATTTTGAAGTGTGTGGTATATTCCAGTCAGTTTTATATTCAAACAATCATGTAAACACATCACAATAATGATAAGGAAGGGGTTCATACTCAAAGTAGAGTTTAAATCATGCTGAAATGAAAAATGATATGTGAAGTGCAAGTGTGTCAAGTGTGAGATACAAAGAGGTGCAGGATGAGATGCATTTGAACTTGTGTACATATTTTGAACACACTAAACACATATATACATCAAGTACATGCAGACAAATATGCTCAAACAAGAAAAGTTATTTCAAACTTAATGGTGTGATTTGTGGTGATCAAAGTGCATATTGTGTGTGTGAAGCATGTCAATGTGTAAATTCAGTTCAGGAAAGCTTCAAGTCATTTTACTCACACATACACATTGCATATGAGATGTAGGATAAGGCTAGACACAATTCATAACCTAAAACTAACTGCTGTGAAAAGTAATGCTTCATGTGCAAGCTTCATGTGTGTGAAGTGCAGTAAGATGTGTGATTCAGTTCTAAGAATTTTTGACTCAAACCAATCATGTGCACACATCATATGCATATATATAAGAGGGTCTATGCAAGTGAAAGGGACTAAAACAGGCTGTCACAAACTTTGACATGTGTGCTGCAAGATGTGGCTTTTTGTGATGCAGTTAGGAGTGTAAATCAAACTTGGTGCAAAGTAAAAGCAAAGCAACTTCATATACACAATACATATATGTTAAAGAGTGAGATTCAATATCAAGAAGCTTTCAAAACTGTTTGGTGTAGAACGTGTTATGCAGACTGATATTTGGTTGTTTGGTAGTGCAGGGGAAATTCCAAAATCAATTTCAGGCACATATTGGTTACATGAATCACATACACAACTTACATTTATGATATTAAATGGATGTAAACAGAAATTGAGGTACAAAACAGCTTGCATTTAAAACTGGTATGCTGGCTGCAATTTGATTTTTGTGAAATGCCTCAAAGGGTCCAAAACAGAATTAAAGCACAAGGCCATCAAGAAAATCATACACACACATCACTTAGGCATAATCAAAGATGTCTAAACAGGAGATAGACCTCAAAGTAGGCTGTAATGCAAAAAGTAATTCTGGCTGTAATGATGTTTTGGACAAAAAGCATGAGAAAGCTCAAAAGAAACATTTTCTGCCATACTCAAGATAAACTGATCATGCACACACATTTTACATGTTATTGGTAAATGAAAACATTTTAACACAACAAGACAATAATGACCAAAAACAAAGGTTCTTGCCAAATGCTCAAAATAGGATAGCTAGACTACATTATAACCAAAATTACTTCAAAATGGTAAACATGATAATGTATGATTTCTAGGCAGTTAGAGCATCACATACCTCTTATAGACAGTACTGAAGAAACAAAATAGGCTGAGAAACCCAGAGATCTTCAATCACCTCCTTGCTTTGAAGTTTTCTTCTTTTTGAAGCAAAATGCACACTTTGAGACAGTTGAGGAAATATGCTATTCCAATGGTCTCCAACACTTTAGACAGTTGAGAAATGATGTAGGTGAGGTGTATGAATGATTAAAACACCAAGGAAATGCTTAGAACAAGATTTGGTGGAATTTGTGGCTTTTGGTCAAAGTATCTTGGTGTAAGAGTTGACTTTTTGATTGGTGAAGTTTTTGGGTGTTTAATGGTTTAGACACCTTCTATACCAAATTTAGGGATTGCATGGATGATTTTTGGGGTGTTGGAATGTAGATAAATGATTTTGGCAGCCCTTGCACCAACACAGATTTTTAAGCTTTTTAGTGAAAAGTGAGATTTTGTGATTTTGAGGTTTTGAGGAAAGAGCAAAGGGACAGAGATTTCTTCTGGTTTTTAGAATGTTGTTGATGATGAAAATGATGTGGGGGAGAGTCCTATTTATAGGCAAGTGAAGTGAGGGGACAGATTTGAAGGTTTCTTCATTTTGAAGAAAGGTTTTGGGATACTTGGAGGAAACCTCCCTAGGAGGGTTTCCTTGGCTGCAAGGAATACCTCTTTAGTCAAGAAAAATGATGATTTTTGGTGGCTAATTGCAGGCTAGAGGTATAGCATTAAGGCTGGTTCAGAACTTGGCTTTACACCTCATGCTTATTTTCACTTTTGCAGGCTACTTGCAAGGCAACTTGCAAGCTACTTGCAAAACTTGTCCTTTTCCATATTTTTGCATTTCCTTGGTTTTCTTGGGTTACAAACTTTGTACATATCAGATACAACATGTTTCATAAGCTGAGCTTGGCCAACTTTGATGAAAGAATGCATTTTGAAACTTGGACAATGTGGGACTAAAGTGAAAAACCACCAACTTGCCATGACCATAACTTTCAGCTCACAAATCATTTTGAGATGTGGTAGTACTTTTTAGAAAGCCCTCACATATCTCTAAAACATTCATGCTTTCATGAGTTTCAATTTCCCAAAGGAACTTGTCCAAAAAGCCCTCCAAAGTTGCTAAAAAATGAGCTTAAAAATGAAATTTTCCTAAGTCTTTTTCCCCTCTTGAAATGAATTTGATCATAACTCCAAATTTATGCATTTTCTGAACATGGACCACTTAGGGACTTTTGTAGGAATTGTAAAGATCTTCCAAATGAGCTTTGAACCAACTCAATTGGATGTGTGGTTAAGGAGTTATGGTTTAGTCCTTTTCAAAACCCTAATTTCCCGATTTTTCGATTACTCCTCCATCCTTGATCCAATGGTCATGAAAATTGATATGCAAGTCCAATATGACATAAGGAACAATTTTTTTTCACAACTTGAAGTCCAATTCCTTAAATTTGGAGAGTTGACTTTTTGGTCAATCGTACGACCGATTAGTGATTACCGAGTCGCCTGTTGACATTCTAGGCCTCCTGAGACTTTGAAACTTCTTGGGTGAACTTTATTAGGCTATATGAACTTCATGAATCACAATCCCACCATTTAAACATCTTCCAACGTCAAAGTCAAACTACGGTTGACTTTTACTGGTCCAAAAACCCTGATCGGCTGATCTGAAATGTACTGCTCTGAATTCTGGGGTAACAACCTCACATTGGCTTCTCAATTGACATTGTATAATACCCTTGACCTTGTTTCCTATCTGAATGAGCCCAAAACATTGACTAATCACAAACCCTGAAACTTTGATTTTGACTGCCCGAAACCCTGATTCATCTGCAATTGACAAAGACAGACTTGCACTGGGTTAAGGTTAGAAAATTCATGAGTATGCTCCTAAAATGATAATGAGAATCTAAGGGGTCAAAATTTAGGGTGCAACAGTTGCCCCTATTTAAATATCTTCACTAGATGGAACTGAGGGATGATGATCCTCGTAGAATCGCAGTGAAAGGTATTTAAATATAGAAAACCGAAAATTTTGTCCCTTAGATCTGATGATATGCAAAAGGACAGGTCATGATATGTCATGAATTCTAAATGATGCTTTATGATGCTTGGATGCAAGACATATGCAGCAGATAGAAAAACCAAACAACGAGTAACTACTCGCGGGGACCTGGCATTGTGGATCCGACACTGGGGAATACCGAGGTATAACAATCAATAGTTCAAACATGACTAGTGATAATGGAAATAGAAAATGAGGGTGCGCAAAGTCTAATGAAGATGACAATCTTACTGGGGAAAAGCAAACATTTCACTGGGGAAAGAGGTAGATTTCCATCGGGGACACGAGCGGCTTTTTACCGGGGGACTTAAAACTCGAACCTCACTGGGGATGATCAGATGAGGAACTTCCTATAGTGAAGAGTTCAAACGGGATATTCAGGAATGGACTAGAAACAAAGACAAAACATGATGGGAAATACTAGTTATGACTAGATCTCCGAGACTTGTCTGGGGGAAAGGTTTCACTGGGGATAATGATGTCACCCAGTTTTAACAGGTGGGTCAGGCAGTGCTAGTAACCACTGGAGGTAATGGTAACGACCAACCTGAGATAATCAACAAATGAAATTTCAAATCCAATCGGTAATACAGGACTTCGACTGGGGGAAATTAGTGACGACCAAATTTCAAGTAATTCCAATAACTACTGGACTTAAAGGAGATTGGTAACGACCCAGTCAGGGTACCAATGACGATTGGATTTCACGCAATGCCAGTTATGACTGGACTTCGGGAGAAATGCATAGTGACGACCAAATCTGGGTATACCAACACATGTGGTTTACAAGAATGCTAGCAAGCTGCTAGGCTTTAGCTGGGGAGGTTGGTAACGACCAATAACGATTGGATTCTAAGTGATGCCAGTGACGACTGGACTTCATGGGGAAGGTCGGTAATGACCAACAAGATGCCAATGACAATTGGGTTTCGAACACCTGCCAGTTACAACTGGACTTTTAACGGAAATCAATTAGTAATGACTAGATTTCACAGAGGATTTTCTAGTGACGACTAGACTTTAGAGGAACAGGTTGGTAACAACCGAACCAAAAGGTAATAACGAGTGGAGTTAAGACAACGCCAGTTACGATTGGGTTTCAAAGGAAAATAAGGTGACGACCAAAAGAATACCAATGATGATTGGATTTCGGACACTACCAGTTACGACTGGGGAATTAAAGGAAAAAGGTGGTGACGACCGAAATAAGGATATCGACGAGTGGAATTAAAGACAATGCCAATTACGACTGGTTTCAAAGGAAAATATGGTGACGACCAAAAGAATACCAATGACGATTGGCTTTTAAAATAATGCCTGTTACAACTGGACTTTAAACAGAAATTCACTAGCATGATTAGACATTCACGGGGAATCAAAAGATAGCACTCTGAACTCGAGAGACCGAATGAATCACACTGAACCCTGGCTGAAAAGGTGTATGCAGTCTTTGACAAATAGATCCACTCTCAATAGGGGAATAGAACTTTAAACAAGCTATTCAGAGATGGCAAAGTAAAATCAAAACACAATGCTCAGAAATCTTCTACTAGAGACCAGTCCTTATATCATCATAAGAGATTCCTTGAGAAAACAGTCTTCCAGGTTTGACACCTACACATGACCAAAGGAGAATTGGCAGTTCGACCTATTTACACTTCATCGGGGAATGTAATTGGATCACATATCAAAGCTTTCGCTACCCTGAGGTTTCGGGGAAGTACGATTTTCCTCTACTTTCCATGAGATGGAGTTTTTACGTTTGTCAATTTATTCAAATAATTTGACCCTAATGCTTTGAAAACTATTGTTTGATCAACGAACAATATTTTGCATAACAAGAAAATAAAGGAAATGATAATTTTGCAAAGGAAAGAATGGTTCAAAACTGATTTTATTCAAGAATGAAATCTTGCAAATGACAAAATTCCATAGAAATTTTACAAGTGAAAAAATGGCAACGTGGACAAGGTTACATTGAATCCCATGACCAAACTATCCCTAAAGACTAAAAAATCCCCCCAAATCCTTGCTTCTGATGAGAGCAGTTGGAAGTGGATCTCCTGTACAATCTTCCGTAATGGTGACAACCTTTTTTTGAAGTAGTGACAACTCTTCTGATGTAGTGAAACGCCTTTGTCCCTAACTTTTGCCTGGACCACCCTTTCGGGTTTTCAATCCACTAGGACGCTCATTTTTGCCTAAGTCTCCCTTTCGGGTTTTCAACTTAGCGAGCTTTTATTTTTCTTTTTTCTTTTTTTCAACCCTAACTTTTGCATAAGTCGTTCTTTCGAGTTTTTGACTTATCGGGCTTTTTTTTAGGCGTAATATTTTTGTACTGCATCATAATTCACTGGATGAGTAAGTTGTTCTCCATCCATGGTGGTGAGAATTAATGAGCCTCCTGAGAAGACTGTTTTCACAACAAACGGGCCGTCATAGTTGGGTATCCACTTTCCCCGTGCGTCTTTATGAACTGGTAAAATCTTTTTGAGTACAAGTTCCCCTTCGCGGAATTCTCGCACGCGAACTTTTTTTGTCAAAAGCCCTCTTGATCCGTTTATGATATAACTGACCATGACACATTGCAGACACGCGCTTTTCATCGATAAGATTTAACTGATCAAACCTTTCTCTCACCCATTCTGCTTCTTCAAGTTTAGTTTCCATTATGACTCTCAAAGAAGGTATCTCGACCTCCATGGGAAGCACCGCATCCATTCCATATACCAAAGAAAAAGGGGTTGCCCCTGTTGAAGTGCGGACGGACGTTCTGTATCCATGCAAGGCGATCGACAACATTTCATGCCAATCTTTGTAAGTTTTCACCATCTTTTGCAGAATCTTTTTGATGTTTTTATTTGCGGCTTCTACAGCTCCATTCATTTTGGGACGATAGGGAGAAGAATTGTGATGTACAATTTTGAAGTCATCGCACAACTCTTTCATGACTTTGTTGTTCAAATTGGTACCATTGTCCGTTATGATTCGGCTCGGAATTCCGTAACGACAGATAATCTCTTTTTTTATGAAACGGGCCACTACCTGCCGATTAACATTAGTGTAGGATGCAGCTTCAACCCATTTTGTGAAATAGTCAATGGCAACTAGAATGAATCGGTGTCCGTTAGAAGCTTTTGGTTCAATTGCCCCAATCATATCGATGCCCCACATAGAAAAAGGCCACGGTGATGACAACACATTTAGCAACGTCAGAGGTACATGCATCTTGTCTGCATAAATCTGACACTTGTGACACTTTCTGGCATATTGAATACAATCAGTTTCCAAGGTCAACCAGTAATAACCAGCCCTCAAAATCTTTTTAGACATAGCATATCCATTTGCATGAGTACCGAACATTCCTTCGTGAACATCTTGCATTAACAACTCTGCTTCTCGTTGGTCAACACATCTAAGCAGGACCATGTCATGATTCCTTTTGTAGAGTACATCATGCTGGGAAAGAACTTGGATGCTAATCGTCTCAGAGTTTTCTTGTCAAGTGACATAGCATCTGCCGGATACTCTTGTTTCAATAGGTAATTCTTTATGTCATAGAACCATGGCTTATCATCAGTCTCTTCTTCAACCATCTGACAGTAGGCGGGCTCGGTCTTGCGCTCAATCCTAATAAGAGTGGCATCATTGACATCCCTGACTTTCCACATCGAGGCTAGCATGGCTAGGGCATCGACAATGTGATTTTCAGATCTCGGGACATGCTTGAAAGTGATTTCATCAAAATACTCCATCATTTTGACAATATAGGCTCTATAAGGAATCAAGTTTTCATGTCTAGTTTCCCATTCTCCAGTAACCTGATAAATAACCAAAGCTGAGTCCCCACTGACTTCAAGAAGTTTGATTTTAAGGTCAATAGCTGCCTCGAGGCCGATAATGCAGGCCTCATATTCAGCGATATTGTTTGTGCAGTCAAAATCCAACCTGGCTGTGAATGGAGTGTAATCGCCTTCCGGATTCATTAAAACGGTGCCTACGCCATGCCCAATGTAGTTGGAGGAACCATCAAACATCATTTTCCACCAAAGACCTTCCTGTAGACCTTCATCAAGACTTGGTTCTTCACAATCTTTTACTAACATAATGTCCTCATCTGGGAAATCGAATTTGAGAGGCTCATAATCTTCCACTGGTTGATCTGCAAGATATTCTGACAAAACACTACCCTTGATAGATTTCTGAGCTACGTACTGGATGTCATATTCGGATAACAACATGTGCCAGCGGGCGAGCCTTCCAGTCTGAGCAGGCTTCTCAAAAATATATTTTATTGGATCCATTTTTGAAATCAACAAAGTAGTATGACAAATCATGTACTGCCTCAAACGTCTGGAAGCCCATGCTAAAGCACAACAAGTTTTCTCCAGAAGCGAGTATCGGCTTTCACAATCAGTAAACTTCTTACTCAAATAATAGATTGCATGTTCTTTTCGTCCAGATTCGTCCTGCTGGCCTAACACACAACCCATTGAATTCTCAAGCACTGTCAAATACATGAAGAGAGGTCTTCCTGGAACCGGAGGTATTAAGATCGAAGGCTCTTGTAGGTAACCCTTGATCTTATAGAATGCTTGCTGACAATCTGAATTCCAAACAACCGTCTGGTCTTTGCGTAATAGTTTAAAGATGGGCTCACAGGTGGGAGTCATATTGGAAATAAAATCTGGATATGTAGTTCAGTCTTCCAAGAAAACCTCTGACTTGCTTTTCTGTTTGTGGAGCTGGCATGTCTTGAATGGCTCGGACTTTGTCTGGATCTACTTCAATCCCTCGATGGCTGACAATGAAACCGAGTAATTTCCCAGATCTTACTCCAAAGGTACACTTGGCTGGATTTAGTCTCAACTGATATTTTCTGAGTCTCTTAAACAATTTCAAAAGATGCTCCAAATGGTCCTCCTCGCTTTGAGATTTGGCTATCATATCATCAACATACACCTCTATCTCCATGTGCATCATATCATGAAATAAAGTTACCATGGCCCTTTGATAAGTAGCACCTGCGTTCTTTAGACCGAAAGGCATAACTTTGTGTTAGAACACAGATTGGTTCTTAATAATAACTCTTTGTTTTGATGATAACTGTTAGGAAATTTATATTTAAGAATTATATACTCTAAAATTTGTTTGAGAGTTTTACTGCAGATTGAAATAATATTAACTCTCTAGAAGCAAATCTGTTTTAAATACAAGAAGTTATTCTGACTCTGAAGCGCCAGATGCACCTTACAGAAGAATCTGTTTGCTCCTTACAGAAGATTCTGAGCGAAGTCTCCAGAAGGATCTGAAGCAAGAAGCTCCAGAACATTCTGAGTCAGAAGCATCTGAAGATGAAGCATCTGAAGCATAGAAGAATTTTGATTGAAGAGTTTCTTAAAGCATTAGTCTACAGAAGTTTCTGAAAGTACCTACGCTGCCAAGTACTGAAGCTCTGTGTCAAATATGCTCTGATGATCAACACGCTGAAAGCACACATGCTGCAGAAGACTCTGATACAGCACAGTTCTGAATCTCATTAGAAGACTCTGATCCATTCAGACTCTGAAGAACTTGCTGAAAACTGAAGAAGTAATTTTCAAGAATATATCCGTTGGAGTTATTCAACGTCTCTTTCCTTATTTGTGCTAGACACACTTACACAGACAAAAAGGATTTCTCTGTGCCATCTACTTCTAGGAAAAGTCACTTGATGTGAAGACAAAAAGGCTCAGACCTTTTGGGACTCTCTTTTCAACGCTCAGCTTCATTAGATCAGCTGCCTATAAAAGGAGAACTTCACCACATTCTTCAGTTACACAATTTGCTGAAAAGAAATCATTATATTCTAAGCTCTCATTCATTCTTATTCTTCTTAGAATTTATTGTACTTAAACTTAAGAGAAAAATCACTGTTGTGATAAAAGCTTTATAGAAGCATTAATACTCTTGTATTTAATTTACATTGATTGTAAAGGATATTCCTTAAGAGGATTCAGTTAGAATCAGTAGCTCTTGAGTAGACTAAGAACTGTTGTTCTTAGGTGATACTATTGTAATCAGTTTGATTTAATAGTGGATTAAGTCCTTGTTGAGAAAGGCAAATCACTCTAGGAAGGGTGGACTGGAGTAGTTGTTTAAACGAACCAGGATAAAAATAATTGTGTGATTATTTTTTAAGTCTTAATTTATCATACTTATTCAACCCCCCCTTCTAAGTATTATCTCACCTTCAGTTGGCATCAGAGCTCCGGTTCTGAGTGTGCTACCACTTAACAGTGTCAGTAAAGATCCAGAGAGATATACTTTGATATATATATTTATTTGTTATCATGGCTGATAATTCAATGTCAAATAGTAACAATAAATATGAAGAGAGGGATAGGATCAGCACCAAACCCCCAATGTTTGATGGGGAGAAATTTGACTACTGGAAAGACAGAATTGAGAGTTTTTTCATAGGATATGATGCTGATCTATGGGATCTTGTCATAGATGGATATGTACATCCAACAGATGGGGATGGCAAAAAGATTGACATAAAATCTATGACAGATGCTCAGAAGAAAGACTTCAGAAATCACCACAAAGCCAGGACTATATTACTGAATGCTATTTCACATACAGAGTATGAGAAAATTACAAACAGGGAGACTGCTTTTGATATGTTTGAATCCCTTAAAATGACTCATGAGGGAAATTCTCAAGTTAAGGAGACAAAAGCTCTGGCTCTGATCCAGAAGTATGAGGCTTTCAAAATGGAAGACTCTGAATCTGTTGAAGCCATGTTCTCCAGATTCCAGATACTCACTGCTGGGCTGAAAGTTCTGGACAAGGGATATTCTACGTCAGATCATGTAAAGAAAATCATCAGAAGTCTGCCTATCAGATGGAGACCAATGGTGACTGCCCTGAAGATGGCCAAAGATCTGAACAAGATCTCTCTAGAAGAACTCATCAGCTCACTGAGGAGCCATGAGATTGAGCTTGAGGAAGATGAACCTCAGAAGAAAGATAAAGGTAAATCTGTAGCATTAAAATCTAACAAAACTGCTAAAGCTTTGCAGGTCATTCAAGAAAGCTCTGAAGAATCTTCTTCTGAAGAAGAAGATGAGTTATCCATGTTGTCCAGAAGGATTAACAAACTCTGGAAGCACAAGGGAAAGAAGTTCAACAACTTCAGAAGATCTGACAACAGAAAGGAATCATCTAGTCACAGAAGATCTGCCAAGAAAGAAGTTGTGTGCTATGAGTGCAAAGAACCTGGGCACTACAAGAATGACTGCCCCAAACTTCTGAAAGAAAAACCTAAGAAGAAGTTTAATAAAAAGAAGAAGGTTCTGATGGCAACATGGGATGACTCAGATGAGTGTGAATCATCTTCTGAATCAAAAGAAGAATGTGCAAACGTTGCACTGATGGCTAGCACAGAGGATCAAGAGGAAGGTACCTCAGGATATGAATCAGAATCTGAATCTGATGATGATGCAGAAGAGGTAATGGCTAAACTTACCAAAGAAGAACTCATTAAAGTTTTAACAGAAGTTCTTAAAAGTTATAACAACATCAAACTCAAATACAAGAAGCTGAAAAGCAATCTTGAATCTGAGATTGATCTTCTGAAAACAGAACTTGTTGAGCAAATAGAAATAAATTTGAAAATCAAAAATGACTTAGAAATAACTCAACAAGAATCTGAATCTGAGACTAAGTCATGTGAAAATATTTTAGAAAAATATGACTCTAGTTTTCAGAGATTTCTCACTAAGAGCATAGACAGAAGCAAGATGGCTTCCATGATCTATGGTGTTAGTGGAAACAACAGGAGAGGCATTGGATATGAATCTTCATCTGGAAGCAATCCAAAACCTGTTGACAAACTTTTCATCAGGAAGACACCTCTGTATTCTCAATTCAAATTTGGTCACTTGAATGACATTAAACACACAAGCTCTGAGAAGAGTACTTATGTGTTTAAACCTAAGGCAAGTCAGAATAAACATTATGTTGCAAAACAGAAGTTTAGACAAACCTACAAACCAACTAACCCCAAAGGACCCAAGAAGATCTGGGTACCTAAAAACAAAATAATTCCTGTTGCAGATGTTCTTAGCAGCAAGGTCAAGACACCAATCATGGTACCTGGACTCTGGATGCTCACGACACATGACAGGAGAAAAGTCTATGTTCCAAAGCCTGAAACTTAGATCTGGAGGTGACGTGAAGTTTGGAGGGAACCAGAAGGCCAAGATCATTGGATCTGGCACTATTGGAAATGGTAAACTTCCCTCTATTACTAATGTTTTACTTGTTGAAGGGTTAAAGCATAACTTATTGTCCATAAGTCAATTAAGTGACAATGGTTATGATATTACCTTTAATCAAAAATGTTGTAAAGCTATTAGTCAGAAGGATGGCTCTATCCTATTTAGTGGTAAGAGGAAAAACAACATTTATAAAATAAATCTTTCAGAACTTAAAGTTCAAAATGTTAAATGCCTCTTGTCTGTTAATGAAGAGCAATGGGTTTGACACAGAAGATTGGGCCATATTAATATGAGACGTATATCTCAGATTAATAAACTTAATCTTGTCAGAGGACTCCCTAATCTGAAGTTCACTTCAGATGCTCTTTGCGAAGCATGCCAGAAAGGGAAGTTTTCAAAAACATCTTTCAAATCAAAAAATGTTGTTTCTACCTCTAAACCATTAGAACTACTTCATATTGATCTGTTTGGACCAGTGAAAACTGCATCCATCAGAGGCAAGAAGTATGGATTGGTCATTGTTGATGATTTTAGCAGATGGACATGGGTAAAGTTCTTAAAACACAAGGATGAGTCACATTCTGTGTTCTTTGACTTCTGCAAGCAAGTCCAGAATGAAAAGAATTTCAAAGTTATAAAAGTCAGAAGTGATCATGGTGGTGAATTTGAAAATAAATATTTTGAAAAATATTTTTCTGAAAATGGCATTGCTCATGATTTTTCCTGTCCTAGAACTCCACAACAGAATGGGGTTGTAGAGAGGAAAAACAGAACTTTGCAAGAAATGGCCAGAACCATGATCAATGAGACATATCTGGCAAAACATTTTTGGGCAGAAGCAATCAATACAACATGCTACATTCAGAACAGAGTGTCTGTTAGACCTCTTCTGAAGAAGACTCCTTATGAATTGTGGAAGAACAAAAAGCCCAACATTTCATATTTTCATCCTTTTGGATGTATTTGTTATATGTTAAACACTAAGGAAAATCTGAGCAAGTTTGATTCCAAAGATGCTTGGATATTCTGAACGCTCTAAAGGCTACAGAGTATACAACAGTGAGACACAGATTATGGAAGAATCCATTCATGTCAGATTTGATGATAAGCTTGGCTCTGAAAAGCCAAAGCAGGTTGATAACTCTGCAGATAGGGAAGTAGTCTTTATTGACTCCGAAGTTCCAGAAGCAGACAAACTTCAAGTGAAGGAACCAGAAGCAACTCCAGATACTACTCCCTTAACTTCTCAGATGAATAATCTAAATATTTCTGAAGAGTCAACTATCAGAGGATCATCATCCAGAATTAAAGCTTCTCATCCAGAGGATGTCATTATTGGAAAGAAGGATGATCCCATCAGAACAAGATCCTATCTAAGATCATCTGAAGCATCACTATTTGGACTAGTGTCAGAAATTGAACCATCTTCTGTAGAAGAAGCTCTGCAAGACAATGACTGGATTATTGCCATGCAAGAAGAGCTAAACCAATTCAGCAGAAATGATGTATGGGATCTAGTTCAAAGACCTCAAGGATTCAATATTATTGGTACAAAATGGGTCTTCAGAAATAAGCTAAATGAGAAAGGAGAAGTTGAGAGGAATAAGGCAAGGCTGGTTGCTCAAGGGTACAGTCAGCAATAAGGTATTGATTACACTGAGACATATGCTCCAGTGGCAAGGTTAGAATCTATACGTCTTCTTATTTCCTTTGCTGCACAGAATAACATCACTCTGTATCAGATGGATGTTAAAAGTGCCTTTCTTAATGGTATTATAGAAGAAGAAGTTTATGTCCACCAACCTCCTGGTTTTGAAAATGAAAAATTTCCAGATCATGTTTTCAAATTAAAGAAATCTCTATATGGATTAAAACAAGCTCCTAGAGCTTGGTATGAGAGATTGAGTAATTTTCTTCTGGAGAAGAATTTCATCAGAGGCAAAGTGGATACAACTCTATTCTGTAAAACAATAAAGAAAGATCTTCTAATTTGCCAAATTTATGTAGATGATATTATTTTTGGATCAACAAATATTATGCTTGGAAAGGAGTTTGCTACATGTATGCAGGCAGAATTTGAAATGCGCATGATGGGAGAACTCAGATTCTTTTTAGGAATCCAAGTTAATCAAACTCCAGAATGTACCTACATACATCAGACAAAGTATGTTAAAGAACTTCTGAAGAAATTCAACATGTCTGACAGCAAGCTGGCAAAGACTCCAATGCATCCTACTAGCTCACTTGGCAAAGAAGAGGTAAGTAAGAAAGTAGACCAGAAGCTCTACAGAGGTATGATTGGTTCTCTTCTTTATCTTACTGCTTCTAGACCTGACATATTATTTAGTGTTTGTCTGTGTGCTAGATTCCAATCAGATCCTAGAGAATCACACTTGACAGCTGTCAAGAGGATTCTAAGGTATCTGAAAGGTACTTCTAATGTGGGTTTGTGTTACAGAAAATCTGATGATTTCAAATTAATTGGATTCTGTGATGCTGACTATGCTGGAGACAGAGTGGAAAGAAAAAGTACTTCTGGAAGTTGTCAATTTCTAGGAAGAAATCTAATCTCCTGGTACAGCAAGAAGCAACCCACAATTGCACTTTCAACCACAGAGGCTGAATACATTGCTGCTGCTGGATGTAGCACGCAGATGCTCTGGATGAAAAGTCAACTAGAAGATTATCAAATTTTTGAGAGTAACATATCTATCTTTTGTGATAATACTTCTGCTATATGTTTGTCCAAGAATCCCATTTTACATTCTAAGGCAAAACATATAGAAATTAAGCATCATTTCATCAGAGACTATGTTCAGAAGGGAATCATAAATTTAGCCTTTGTTGATACAGATCATCAATGGGCAGATATTTTTACAAAACCCCTTGTTGAAGATAGATTCAATTTTATTCTGAAAAATATTGGTATGGATTTTTGTCCAGAATGATATTTATCAGAAGCAAATTGTTACAGATGCAAAAATGCTTAATTCATCTGAAGTATTTCTTCTATTTATTTATTCTATTCTGATTAATATTTCTGATATGAAACTCTGAACTAACCATCTTTAGAAGATCTGAACGTTGGCTAACGTTTCATTTCTTGAGAGAATTCAGAACAGCATGCAAGTAAACGCATGTCACACAAAATTTGAAGAGGTGGCGTGCACATAACTGAAGAGACGTTTGAGGTGAAATTTGAATAGTAAATATCTTGGTTTCCCCCCCCCCCCCCCCCAAATTGTCAGAAGCATTTATTGTTTGAAATGATTTTATTCTCTTCATTTAATGCCTGCTCAAATGTGCGTTTCTCTAACTTTTGATGTGCCTAAGTGTTTAGTATAAATACTTGTTGTGTATTCACTTTCACACTTTTCACTCTCAGAATTTACATGCATTTTCATCTCTTGTTCTCTCTGCATAAAAACCCAAAACCTAAGTGTTTGAAAAAGCATTCTTCAATGGCGTCTTCTTCATCAACAACTGCTTAGTTTCAATCTACAATGGCTGCTGTGACTTCAGACAACTTAGGTGCTGCTCCATATTCTCCTCCAAAGAGAACTCTTCTCACACCTGTTGATAAACTAGAAGTGCTGTGTGAATCTATGGTTGAATTTGACTCTCTGGCTGACAATGGGTTTGATTTTCGCTCCATTGTTAGAGCTCAAGGATGGGTGAAATACTTTGATAGGTTGTTTGGACCAGTTTACCCTCTACTTGTGAAGGAATTCTGGATTCATGCATCTGTGTATCCCAAGTTTATTTTATCATCTGTGCTGGGAAAAGAGATTATCATCACAGAGGATCTGATAAGAAGATTGATTGGTTATGAAGAAACAGATGGTGTTTCCCACTTGCCAGCTGGGCGTGTGGATATGGAAGAAGTTTATGAGGAAGTTATGACTGCTGGACAAGCTTCTAACAGATTCAAAGATCTGAAGCCTGATTACAAGATCTGGGCCAAGATCTTCATGGGATGCATACATCACAGGAAGTCAACAAATTCCCCAAATTATGTCAACAATGAACAGATCTATTTTATGTACTGCCTTAGTCAGAGCAACAAGGTAGATCTTCCTTACATTCTGTTCATGCATCTGTGGAATCACATCAATGCATCTAGAGAATCTGTAAAAGAAAAAGGCCAGAAGATCAGGACTTGGATCCCTTTTGGAAGGTTGATCTCAGATCTTCTCACTGAAAATGGTTTAGTGGCTGCTCTGTATGATGCTGGGGTTACAGAGGAATTAGAGTTCATTATGGGAAAGCCTCTGAACGCTAAAAGTCTTCTGAGACTCAAGATTGTAGATGAACTCACTACTGCTCCAAAGAGGCTGAATATGTCTGATTTGAATAAGAGGGTTCCAGTATCTGACTTTCCTCTATTCTTTGCTGAAGAACCTAGACATATAGTACTGATGTATATAGAGGAATGCAAAAAGGAAGGAGTACCTGTTCCAGCTAATGTGTTTCAGCTTGTCAAACAACCACTACCAGATGCAGGAGAAGAAGAAGAAGTACCACTTCAGAGGAAAAGGACTCAGCCTGCAGCAGAATCTGAACCTGTCCAGAAGAAGGCTAAGATTGCTGAGAAGCCAAAGAATCTCTTAAAGAGAAAGGATTCTGAAGAAGCTGCCTCTGAATCTGTCAAAAGGATTAAACTAAAAGGTACTAAGACTTCTGTTATTTCTAAAAATGTTGTTATTAATGATTCAACTATTAAGTCTGTTCCAAAACCACCTGTTACTCAAACAACTTCTGTTGCTGCCCCTAGTTCTGTCTCACCTCAAAAACAAAACACTACTTCTGTATCAAAAACACCTCAACCCAAAATACACATCAAACACTTTATTCCACGTCCACAACCAGCAGAACCACAACCAACAGAACCACAACCATCAGAACCACATCCATCAAAACAACAACAACAACAATCTGAAAAACAAACCTCTGATCAACCACAAACAGAAAATCAACCACAAACTTCTGAACATCCAGAAAACCAAACCACAGAAGATCAACCAGAAAAAGACTCTGTCATACCACCATCAAATACTCCATCTTCTGAACTTGTTGCACCTGTTACTTCTGAACCCACAAAAGTAACTTCTGCTCCTGTTTCATCAGAACCACCATCCCAACAATCTGATACTCCTTCAGAACCTACACATATCCCTGAGACAGAAGTTCTTGATATCACTCCATTAAAAACAGTGTTTCAAGTCTCTTCTACCACTTCTACACCTATAACATCCTCCAATTCATCTGAATCAGATATCCATCCAGATTTTCTTGTCTCTCCATCCAAATACTTTGATATGAACCAACCTGAACCTGAACCTGAACCTGCATCAACCATACCTGCTAAAACTCCTGTTCCAGATCCTTTGCCTCCACCTGCACCTTCATCTGAGATGATTGTTCCCACTTCCAATCCATCATCATCTGGTATATCTTGTGCCCAAGTCTCTTCTCTTTATCATAACTTATCTTATGGTTTCAAACTGAAAGATTTTTATGATAGAGTTGAACCTTCTGAACCCCTGAAACCTCTGAAACCAAAACTCAGACAGGCTCTTCCACCTGTGATCCTTTCATATATTCAATCAATGAACAATGTAGGATCTTTAGCACCAATATCTGGAACCTCTGGTAAAGCTGTTGTTTCAGCTCTGCAACCTGCATCTGATAACACAGTTGCATCTGTTGAACCACAAACATCTGCTTTCATACCATATTCTAATGAACCCTTTGATGATGTTTGCCCACGCACAAGACCAAAACCTAATCTGCTTAATGCTTTAAAAAGATCCTTACCTCAAAAACCAGAAATTCCCTTCATTCCATATTATCCCCCTTCTCTGATTTCCATCCAAAAATCACTACTACCACCTACTCCAAAACCTAAACATATGACTCTGGAAACCTTGCTTAAACCACCACCCAGACTTAATATTGATCATTTATTTCAAATGTTTTTGCAAGAAATACAGATGTCTTTAGGTACTGTTCAGAAGAGATGCTCTGAAACTATGGGTGCAAATGAAACTGACATCATCTGGAAAGGATTCATCAATAGATTCAACACTGTAGCTTCCAATCTGAAGAACGTCTGTTCTGATGATGCAAAGCTCAGAGCTGAAAGAACTCAATTCTGGATTGTCAACAAAACTGAACCTCTACTTTGTTTGGATGCTCCTCCTCCTCCAACAGAACCAACTGCCAATGCATTGACTATGACTCTGGTAGAACCCTCTTCAGGATCTCCATAACCAATGGCAATTGACTCTGTTCAGGCTGCAGAACCTCCACCTTCTTCATCTGAGATAAAGACAGAACATCCAGACTTTGAAGACAAGATTGCTGCTCTGGAGGCTGGTCAGTCTGAAATAAAATCCTGGATGGCAAAGCAAGATAAGAAATCTGAGGACATGACAGAGTGGATGTCAAAACAAGATGAGAAGAATGAGACAATGACTAAGTGGATGTCAAAGCAAGAGCAATCTTCATCTGAGATTACAAACCTATTGAAGATGCTTTTGTCAAAACACTCTTAGATTTTTTTTCATTCTAATGTTTGTGCATCTGTTGTTTTGCATCTGAATTTTATTGTTATATCTTCTGATATTTACCAATGTACTTTTGCTCTGTTATGTTAAATGAATTAGTTTTTCTCCATTGAATTATCTATTTATTGTTCCTTTTATTTGTCTTTATTAAAAGTTTTTACTTTTTGCTTATGACAAAAAAGGGGGGGGGGGGGGAAATAAAGATCTGAACTGGTTAATATAATTTCACTAGAATGAATCTTCAGACATATATATTCTATCTAATATTTAAATTGACTATTTCAGATCATTTGATAAGAACACTCTATAAAAGAATCTCTAAGCCTCTCAGATCATTTGCTTTTCTATCAAACTTTGAATCTCATATCTGCAAGATATTCTGACCCTAATTTGTTATAAGAACAAACAAGATCTAACTCTGAAGATTACTCAAGATAAAAGGGAAGTTTCTATTCCTTTTTCATATTTAACTCAGGGGGAGATTCATCATCTCAGGGGGAGTTATAATTCTTTATGTTCAGTTAAATAAAATTTCTGATACTTTTTGTCATCATCAAAAAGGGGGAGATTGTTAGAACACAGATTGGTTCTTAATAATAACTCTTTGTTTTGATGATAACTGTTAGGAAATTTATATTTAAGAATTATATACTCTAAAATTTGTTTGAGAGTTTTACTGCAGATTGAAATAATATTAACTCTCTAGAAGCAAATATGTTTTAAATACAAGAAGTTATTCTGACTCTGGAGCGCCAGATGCACCTTACAGAAGAATCTGTTTGCTCCTTACAGAAGATTCTGAGCGAAGTCTCCAGAAGGATCTGAAGCAAGAAGCTCCAGAACATTCTGAGTCAGAAGCATCTGAAGATAATCAGAAGCATCTGAAGATGAAGCATCTGAAGCATAGAAGAATTTTGATTGAAGAGTTTCTTAAAGCATTAGTCTACAGAAGTTTCTGAAAGTACCTACGCTGCCAAGTACTGAAGCTCTGTGTCAAATATGCTCTGATGATCAACACGCTGAAAGCACACATGCTGCAGAAGACTCTGATACAGCACAGTTCTGAATCTCATTAGAAGACTCTGATCCATTCAGACTCTGAAGAACTTGCTGAAAACTGAAGAAGTAATTTTCAAGAATATATCCGTTGGAGTTATTCAATGTCTCTTTCCTTATTTGTGCTAGACACACTTACACAGACAAAAAGGATTTCTCTGTGCCATCTACTTCTAGGAAAAGTCACTTGATGTGAAGACAAAAAGGCTCAGACCTTTTGGGACTCTCTTTTCAACGCTCAGCTTCATTGGATCAGCTGCCTATAAAAGGAGAACTTCACCACATTCTTCAGTTACACAATTTGCTGAAAAGAAATCATTATATTCTAAGCTCTCATTCATTCTTATTCTTCTTAGAATTTATTGTACTTAAACTTAAGAGAAAAATCACTGTTGTGATAAAAGCTTTATAGAAGCATTAATACTCTTGTATTTAATTTACATTGATTGTAAAGGATATTCCTTAAGAGGATTCAGTTATAATCAGTAGCTCTTGAGAAGACTAAGAACTGTTGTTCTTAGGTGATACTATTGTAATCAGTTTGATTTAATAGTGGATTAAGTCCTTGTTGAGAAAGGCAAATCACTCTAGGAAGGGTGGACTGGAGTAGTTGTTTAAACGAACCAGGATAAAAATAATTGTGTGATTATTTTTTAAGTCTTAATTTATCATACTTATTCAACCCCCCCTTCTAAGTATTATCTCACCTTCACTTTGTAACAGTAAGTCCCCCACAGAGTAATGAAAGTAGTTTTTTCCATGTCATCGGGATCCATCTTAATCTGATTGTAACCGGAGAACCCATCCATAAATGAGAAAACTGCAAAACGAGCCGTATTATCCGCCAACGTGTCGATATGCAGCAAGGGAAATCATCCTTCGAACTGGCCTTGTTTAGGTCCCTGTAATCCACACACATTCTGACTTTCCCATCCTTTTTCGGTACAGGTACAATATTAGCTACCCATTCGGGGTATTTGGACACTGCTAAGAACCCGGCGTCAATCTGTTTTTTCACCTCATCTCGAATCTTGAGAGCCATGTCAGGTCTTGTTCTTCGGAGCTTTTGATTAACCGGTGGGCATTCTGGTCGAAGCGGTAATTTGTGAACCACTATGTCAGTGTCTAGACCCGGCATATCCTGGTATGACCAAGCAAATACATCCACATATTCTTTCAAGAGTTCTTCTAGTTGCTGCTTGACTTCTGCCCCTAGAGCTTCCCCAATCTTGACTTCTTTCTTGTTTTCTTCGGTGCCAAGATTAATGATTTCTACCTGTTCTTTGTAAGGTTGAAGTTCTACATACTCATGGTGTGCCAACTTTACCAGTTCATCAGGTATTTCAAAATCTTCATTCTCGTCTTCAGCTTGGTATATTGGTGAATCAAAGTCTAGAGGGAATGCAAAGTCACAGGATTCAATGGGTTTTAGGACATCACTGCACGTAGGAATGGCTTATTTTATTAAAACACACAACGACAAATGCAGCATACAACAGAGAAAGAATGTTTTGGTTTTTTAAGATTGCCATTTTTCTTTTTTTAAAATGAAAGCAAAAGCAGTAAAAATAACACAAAGAAATTAACAAAATAGTTCATTTTCATTGATTTTCTTGAAAGCTCGGGGCCCTTACAAAACATTCCTATAGCCTTGGGCATGGCTATGGAGATTTAAAATAAAACAAGAAAAGAAATACAAACAAATTACTTTGACTCAGGAAAAACCAAAGGAATCTCAATTGCTTCCCAGTTGCTCAAGGTAGTGTTGCAATGATACACTAAATGCTCCAGGTCTTCATCTTTAAAATCTCCTTCCACCGCACTGACTTGGAAACCTCCGCTGATGAATACTTCTTGTATAGTCTTTGGATGTCCTTTGTCATGTGTCGATACTTCATCATGAGTTGGTTTGTAACCCAACCCTTGGCGATCCATCTTTGGCTTCACCTCAATGACCTCTCCCCAGCCTGCAGGAGTGCCTTCTTCCAGTGTAGACTTGATGCTCTGGGCGGACGCAAAAGACGGACCAATCTTAGCCACTGTTTCTTCTAACATCACCGCATTAGCTATCTCGAGTGCTTGAAAGGAAGTTTCTAACGCGCCTTCATTTGCTTCGATATACTTGAACAATGACAGATTGCTTACCATTAGGTCCTCTTCACCATGCACAATCACTAATTTATCATTCACAACAAATTTCATTCTCTGATGTAAGGTGGAAGTTACTGCCCCAGCGGCGTGAATCCATGGTCGCCCCAACAAACAACTATAAGTTGGGTTAATGTCCATAACTTGGAATGTAATATCGAACACATGAGGTCCGATCATGATTGGTAGTTCTACCTCTCCAACAACCGTTCTTCTTGAACCATCAAAAGCTTTTATAATCAAGGACGTTGGTTTCATTTCTGCCCCTGCATATGCTAGCCTTGCGAGCGACCTGGCGGGCAATACATTCAATGAGGATCCAGTATCGACTAAAACTCGGGCCGTTGTGTCTTCCTGGCACCTGACAGATATGTGCAATGCACGGTTGTGATTGCGTCCTTCATTTGGAAATTCAGCGTCACTAAAGCTCAGGGTGTTACAGGCTGTAATGTTGGCTATTACTGAATCAAATTGTCCGAGAGTTATGTCTTTTGTCACATGTGCCTGTTTTAATACTTTCTGCAGAGATTCTCTGTGAGCTGGAGAATTCATTAAGAGAGACAATATCGATATCTTTGATGGGGTTTGGTGGAGCTGATCAATGATCTTGTAATCACTTTTCCGAATAATTCTTAAGAATTCTTCATCGTTTCCTTCAGTACCTGGTACCTCTTTTTCTCTTATCGCAGCAGGGTCACCTCTTCTGGAGTGACTACTGTCATCTTTGGTTGGTAGATTCGACCACTACGGGTCATTTTGCTTGTACCTGCAATGTTTGTTACGTCCACTTGGTCGTCTTTTACTGTCTCTTTCTGACTAACCTTCCCAGATCCTCGGTCTATCACAGTCATGTCGTACTTCCAGGGAACGGCCTTTGTACTTTCAAAAGGGAATGGTCTTGGTTTTTGAATGATAACCGGTCGAGGTTGATCGATAGCTGACTTGTTGAAAACGGGTTTCACACCTTTGTTGGTCATTTTGAACACCGGAACCTTCTCACTTTTCTTCGGCAAATTGAAAACAGGCTCAATTACTGAAACTTCCTCTTTCCTCACCTTACTGCACACTTGCAATATTCCTTCGTCAATCAACCTTTGTATACCTCTTCGTATCTCATCACACCCTCTAGAATCACTAGAACATTTTTCACAATCATTATGGGTATCCTCTATTAATCTTGCTTTCAGTAATTTTTCGTGAAGTAACCTCAACCTCAACGGGGTTTTAATCTCTGACACATCTCTGACCATCCTTTCATCTGACACTTCTTCTACCGCATTGACCCCTCCGTGGTTCGGCAATGGATTACTTTTGACATTCGGGGGTACATCATCAAAAGACAAGATCTTCTTTTCCATCAACTCCATGAAAAGATGTTTTAAAGCAAGACAACCTTCTAAATCATGACCGGCAGCACCTTCGTGAAAGGCACAATGCGCATTTGGATTATAGTGAGGAGATGTGGTGTTTGGATTTAATGGTCGTGTTGTTACCAATCCCTGCTGCACTAAGGAAGGATACAACTCGGTGTAGGTCATCGGTATCTGAGGAAGTGGTGGTTTTGTTGTCGGTCTCTGATTTTGGTAGTTTTTTCTGGGTGCCTGAGCTCTAGGCTGATGATGTTGCTGGTAGGGCGGAGCGTTGGGCGCTCGTTGATACCCTTGTTGAATTGGCTGATATACAGGTGCTGGCTGCACTGTTTGATAACTGGGAACGGGATGACTGAAAGCTGGAGTTACAACTGCCACATAAGGTTGTTGGGCATACTGTAACGGATACATTGGTCGTTGTTGCTGGGATTGCTGAACATAACTTGCTTGAGGCTGCTGAACAAAGCCTTGCTGAGACGGTTGAACATAACTCTGCTGATACTGTTGGTAAGGTGGTCTCCAGGTGCGACCCTTTCTTCCCACAGTTACTGCATTTATCTCCCCTTCCTTCTTTCTGTGAAAATTACTGCTGATCTTCTTGACATTGTTGTTACCAGAACTGCTGGAACTGCTAGCCACCTTCCCATTCTTCATTCCTAACTCCACTCTTACCCCCACTGCTACTATATCAGAAAAACTGGCGGTTACACTACTGATCATTTTCTCATAAAACTCTGGTCTCACCGTATCGACGAACCAATATGTTAGCTCTTTTTCACTGAAAGGAGGTTCTACCTGAGAGGCAGTTTCCCTCCACCTCTGTGCATACTCTTTGAAAGATTCCGAGCTCTTCTGTGACATACTCAGTAACTGTCTCTGATAAGGAGCTAAATCCATGTTGTACTTGTAATGTTTCACAAAAGCATCGGCCAAGTCTTGGAAACTATGGATACGAGACTGATCCAAACCCAAATACCATTTAGCAGGAGCTCCTTTCAGACTATCTTGGAAACAGTGAATCATTAACTTGTCATCTTCCACATGAGCAGCCATTCTTCGGTAATACATAATCAGATGTGTTCGAGGACAAGTAGCCCCAGAATACTGATCAAAATTAGGAACTTTGAATTTTGGCGGAATTACCAACCCAAACACTAGGCACATATCTCTGGCATCAGTACCAAAGATGTCATTTCCTTCCATTGCTCTGACTTTCCTTCCGATAGTCCCTACACTTTCTTTCAACTTATCATGTTGTCCGCTTTCATCTTCATACCCATCAAGACCTTCGTACACCGGTGGAGGATTATGAAAAACAGGGCGCGCTTGAACTTGAACAGAAGGCTGAGTGTAAGTAGGAATAGCTTGAGGAATTTCTGGCCCCACAGGAACTACTTGTTGATTGACTATTGGTGGAGGTACAAAGCTAGGTGTCAACCCATAGGATGGAACATTTGCAACAGTGACTGCCGTTGGGATCGGCTCTGCAGCTATACTAGTGATCTCAGAAACAACAGTGGCTTGAGTGTCCAATTTCGCACGAATGACTTGTAGGGCTTCCATGATCTGCCTGATGCCTCCTCGTAGCTCTCCAAGTTCATTACCAATTCTGTCCACATCCAAATTCTGTCCTTCCATTCTTAGGCGAGCTTGGGCTCGGGTATTGTATCGGTGCTGAGGATTCAGTGTGATTCTTTCTAAAGACAAGACAGCGAGATGAGACACAACACAAGAACACGCACATGCAATGCTTATGAATGTAAAATGCAACAATGCAAAATTAATCATTCAAGGAATCCAAAGAAATATTTGTAAAAATTATAACAATGGGGAAATAAGCAAAGTCAAAGTCTTCATAGATTAACAACTGAGAGTTTTACAACAACAATTCTGAAACTGAAATACAAGTCTTTAATACAAAATACATGATGAAGTGAAACAGAAAACAAAAGGATTCTAAATCTTCTGGTTGGATGGCCCTTCGTCTTCTGGCTGACTTCTCTTTCCACCTTGACGGATCAATTCTTGAAGTTCTTCCTTCTCTTGCATAGCCTTGAAATACTTATCTCTCCAAGTCTTTCCTTCTTTTTCAGCTTTTACCAGAGCAGCTTTCAATTCTTCTACGAGAGTAGGTTTGGGTGAGTCAGGCTCAAAGCGAGTGTAGAACATCTTCAATGCTGCTTCTCTTACCCATGATAAGTAAGATTCTGAAACAGTAGTTTCATGGTAACCTAGGGCAGTTACTCCCCTCGTGTGGACATAACGCCAAGCATACACAATTCGAGCCCTGTAAGCGGGATTCTTCCCTTCTTCCAAGTAAAATCTTCTCAAAAAGTCTGGGTCTGGTTCATCTTCCATGGGGTGCCCCAACTGTCGACGAGCCAGAATAGGATTATAGCTGATGCAACCATTGACGCTGATAAGCGGTACATTTGGGAAATCTCCACAGCTTTGGATCATGGTAATTCCTCCATACATAGGGTCATACCACTTAATATCTGAGCGTTTGAGTAATAGCAACTTTTCTGTCCATGAGAGCTCGTTTTGCTTATCCCAGATGGCTAGAATTTGTGGCAATTGCGAAATAAACCACTTGTGCAGGAGAACGGTGCAACACTCAATCCGTCCAACTCCATAACGGTTCCGACGGTGGAGGGTAAAGTACGTATCAGCCAGCAAGGTAGGTACAGGATTTTTGGTCAAGAAAAGGTTGATTGCATTTGCGTCCACAAAATCACTAGCAGTCGGGAACAGAAACAGTCCGTAAATTAGTAAAACCAGGATGGCCTCAAATGCTTCAGTATTCTTTGACAAGGCATAGCTCTGAGCTTTTTCATACAGGAACATAGTTGGAAATCCATACAATCCTCCCTTAGCACCCATATGAGATCGTACCTCGTCCACCTCCAAATACGCGGCCTCTGCAACTGCTCTTTCACTAGGAGTCCTTTCTCTTCCAGAAAATGGTCTAGGAGTGACGCCTACTCCCATCAGGGCGGAATATTCTTCCAAAGTTGGTAGCAACTGATAATCTGGAAATGTGAAGCAATGATAGGTTGAATCATAGAATCGCACGAGTGCGGATAACATCTCTTCATACACTTGAACTTCTAGCAAAGATAGCATATTCCCATACTTCTCTCTGAATGCCTCGGGGTCTTCTACTAAACTTACCAGTTTCTTCAAGTTCTCCAATCTTGGTCTTTGGAGCACAACCTCTGCTTTCTTTCCAGAATCCATCCTATAATATCTGCAAAACAATCTTTAGTTCCTTGAATGATTAATTAATGAAAATGCAAATGCAAAGGTTTCATGGAACTCAGATCAAAACATCATTTCATTTCATTGATTTTCAAGATTTGAATTACAAAATATCTAGTACATTTTACAAAAGTCCTAAATATAAGGCTGACAGTATTCTAAATAAAAGTCTTCTTTTGCTTTGAGTTTCTTGATTTCTTCTTCCATCTGAGTCTTCTCGAGAATGAGTTTGTCCATGATTAGCTTCCATGGAGTTGGCTGAGAGCTGGAAGAAGGTAAGCCTTCCTGTGTTTTCCTCTTCTTATAAGCATTCATTTCTTCATCTTTCACCTGGAGTTGTCTACGGAGTTCATCATTCTCTTCCATGGCCACTTGGTACTTGTATTTCCAGGCTATTTCAGTTTGTTGTGACTTTCTCAAAGCAATCTTTAATTTCTCCTCTTCAGACATAAAGATCATTGTGTGTTCCTCCTCTAAAGCCATGGGTTTTTGCTGAGAATAAGGCATCTTCAGCTGAATAGCTCTCTTTCGGACCCATTGGAGATAAGGCTTGAGAGAGACGCAATTAGGTTTCCCTAAGTCTTCTTTTCCTTTCTTGTGTACATGTCCCCAAGCTTTTAAAATTTCCCCCTTCAAGTCTGAACTTCCCTTAAAGAAAATATTCTCCACATGAGCGCTGTTTGGTTTGTCCTTCAGAGGATATCCAAGCTGACGGCGAGCGAGAACAGGGTTATAACTGATTCCTCCGCTTGTACCCAGAAGAGGTACGTTACCAAAATTTCCACAACTGTCAATGATCTTTATCCCATCGTAACTACGGCTGTACAAATCAATATCATAGTGAGTAAGAGCCATAACCTTCTGAGACCACCAACCTTCCTTCCAAGAAGCATGAACCTTAGGTAAGTGAGAAATAAACCACTTATATAACAACAGGATACAACAGACAATCATTCCTCCTTTATGCAGATTTCTCAAGTGAACAGAATGATATGCGTCAGCTAGTAAAGTAGGCACAGGGTTTTTCTTCAAGAAGATCTTGATGGCGTTGAGATCCACAAAATTGTCAAAGCTTGGAAACAAGAAGATTCCATAAATGAGCAAGGCAAGAATAGCTTCGAATGCATCCATACTCAAATGATCAACATAGTATTGTGCTTTTCCGACCAAGAACTCTGCAGTCAACCCAAAAACTCCTCCCTTAGTAACCATATTTTTCTGAATATCCACCAATCCTAAACGCGTAACTTTAGTAGTTTCTTCTTCCTTAGGGTCCTTCTCCATGATTGGAAAAGGAGAGTCTTCAAGAATAGGTAAACCAATCAAGCAAGAATATTCCTCAAGTGTAGGTACCAGCTGATAATCAGGAAAAGTGAAACAATGATAGAGTGGATCATAAAACTGGAGGAGTGTGGAGAGAAGTCCCAGATCCATCTTCCTTTTTACCCTCAACAATGACAATAAGTTCCCATACCTGCTCTTGAATCCTTCTAGATCTGTTATCAAAGTGCCCAACCTTTCTATGTCATCCAAGTTAGGACTTTTGTAAGTGTACTTCATGGTTTTCTTTTTTCCACTGTCCATGATGATCCTATTGTTTACAAACAAGAGATCTGAGTTCCATGAAACCTTTATGATATGATGTTCATGAATGCATGAATGCACAAACACAGGTAAGCATAAATTCACATATACACATGGATAAAAACAGATAAAGGTTTTGGTTTGGAGAACATGAGTAAGGAGTCAAGGTCTACCCGCCCAAAGGTATGTACTAAAGTTTCCATAACTGCAGAACAAGGTTCTAAAAGAGTTCCCGGAGTCCTCGACCCATCTTTCGGATATTATCAATTTCCCAAATACTTGGTGGTCGATAATATTCTCAAGAGAGTCTCGTCCAAGTGTAGTATCGCGTATCAACTACTTTGGAATTACTTCCTTATAGTCATCGCACTACATCCTAATAAAGCCATAGTGGGGGAAAAGGTAATCTAAAGGTCCTCAGTATCACGGGCTCCCATGTAGAAAGTAGCATTGTTTTCACGAATACTCGATCAACAATACTAACTCTCAGAAGGGCCTCCACTGAGTGGTGGTTTTCTCAAGTCAACTTGGTCGGGAATCAACTCCCTATAAGTCTCCTTGAATATACCACCATCCTATCATAAGTATGCTCAAACACGGGTATAGTGTTGTCTCACCATTCAAAGTTCCCAAGAACCAACAGAGCACATATGCACATATTTACAAGTATTCACAAATAAGCAAGTATTCAAACAAGATAGGCTAAACCCTCAAAGCAATAAAATTTCCCCAGTGAAGTCGCCATTTTTGTTGCAGTGAAAATTGGATATCAAGCTATTAAATTAACTTGAATCTTAATTCTTTTACAACCAGACTTTATTTTATCCAAAGGAAAGGTCTAAAGAAAGAAAACCCTTTTTCGCGATGTAACGACAACGCTTAAGAGATTCGGGGATCGGGGGTTGGTTATACCTAGGGAAGGTGTTAGCACCCTAAATATCTGTAGTACTCTACAGGAACCTTTTGTTTGATTGCTTGCTAAGTGTGAGATATGTACTATGGATTTGGGATAGGATATGAGTTGAAACCTAAAGTTATATACACTAAGTTTGCCCGCAAAGACGTCGCATCTTCTGCCTACGTATCCTAACTAGGATAGAATCAGAGCAATCGTAGTTCACCTCACAAGGGATAAAGAACACTTGATTATGATCAAGGTTCACGGGGAAACAAACATGACAATGTTTGTGTGGAGTTTGACAAAACTCCCTAATCTAAGTTGTAATACTCAAAAGGGGAAGTAAGAAATCATGACGATGATTCTTACACAGAGTTGACAAACTCTTTCCTAGGGTTCTAGTTGAAGAACACTCCTAGTACAGGTGGGTCTTTTAGACTTAAAGCAAAGTCTAATGGTTTCTAGACTAAGGTTAAAATGACTTAACAAAGTCGAGGGAATGGGTGAATGAGTTATCCATAACATAAGGGTTAAACAGACAGACTTTTCCTTTGGAAGTATACAGGGGAGGCAACTGGATGAAAGCTAACAAGCTTCATTACTTGGGGAAAGAAAACAACAAGAAAATTAACAACATGATAAAGGCATATTCATGGTGACAACCATTAAATAAACATATGGAATGATAAAGATGAAAGTGCATTGATGACGATCAAAGTAGATGAATTAACAGGAACTGTGACGACAGATCAAGTTTAAATAAGTTTAACAGATAAAGTAACATGGACACGATAACAACCAATAATGAAGCTTTAACATGTTAACAAACATTTAAGGATGAGAATGCAAACAAACATCACAAAAATCACAAGTACATCAAGAGAAAATTCATCTGCATCTATCAGGACGAATACAGAAAGTACGCAACTTGTACACAGTCAAAAGAGATGAAAAACTTGTCAAACACGAAAATAAAAAATATTACATGAAAGTACACATCAAGATGAACACAATGAAAAAATAACGGGTGAAAAACGATTAAAATTGAGAGAGATATGAATTTTCAATGTTTGGTGAAAAATTAAAAAAATTAAAAAAAGAGTTGCCCTCCTCAGGGGTCGAACTCGTGCGTGCAGGGTACAAGGCGCGTTTGGCATAAGGGGCTTACCACTGGGGTGGCTATACATCCGTTTGTATAAGCCACCCCTTTAATTAGTAAGGGATGTTTAAAACCTGGGCTGGGCAAAACAAAGGCACAAACAATGATTTTACGTTTTGCGTCGTAACTCTCTCAATTCTTAACCTTTTTTGACAAAATTTATATGTAAATTGAGTAGAATCAAACAAGGAACAAGATGGAATTTTCTGTTTTTTCAAATTCTTTCTCTCATGAAAAACCCGATAGCTCTTGCATTGTACTCTTTTGAAATGCATTTTGACATGTATGCTATGATACAACTAGCTCCAAACCCAAACAATTATGCACACACCACATATGGATGATAATGAATGAATCTAGATTAAACTTGTGGCTGAAATTAGACTGTAGTGAAAAGTCACATGTGAATTGCAAAGATAACATGAATGACATGCATGAATTGAGGCAGTTCATCTTCAGAGCAGGTATAGATCACAACAAACATTCATACACATGGATTAAAAGTTGGTGAATGAGATTGAGCAAAGATTAGGGGCCTGCACTGACTATTTGAGGTGTTTGTGCTCAAAGTGCATATTTGTGTGTTTTTTGAAGTTTAAATGCATTTTGAAGTGTGTGGTATATTCCAGTCAGTTTTATCTTCAAACAATCATGTAAACACATCACAATAATGATAAGGAAGGGGTTCATACTCAAAGTAGAGTTTAAATCATGCTGAAATGAAAAATGATATGTGAAGTGCAAGTGTATCAAGTGTGAGATACAAAGAGGTGCAGGCTGAGATGCATTTGAACTTGTGTACATATTTTGAACACACTAAACACATATATACATCAAGTACATGCAGACAAATATGCTCAAACAAGAAAAGTTATTTCAAACTTAATGGTGTGATTTGTGGTGATCAAAGTGCATATTGTGTGTGTGAAGCATGTCAATGTGTAAATTCAGTTCAGGAAAGCTTCAAGTCATTTTACTCACACATACACATTGCATATGAGATGTAGGATAAGGCTAGACACAATTCATAACCTAAAACTAACTGCTGTGAAAAGTAATGCTTCATGTGCAAGCTTCATGTGTGTGAAGTGCAGCAAGATGTGTGATTCAGTTCTAAGAATTTTTGACTCAAACCAATCATGTGCACACATCATATGCATATATATAAGAGGGTCTATGCAAGTGAAAGGGAATAAAACAGGCTGTCACAAACTTTGACATGTGTGCTGCAAGATGTGGCTTTTTGTGATGCAGTTAGGAGTGTAAATCAAACTTGGTGCAAAGTAAAAGCAAAGCAACTTCATATACACAATACATATATGTTAAAGAGTGAGATTCAATATCAAGAAGCTTTCAAAACTGTTTGGTGTAGAACGTGTTATGCAGACTGATATTTGGTTGTTTGGTAGTGCAGGGGAAATTCCAAAATCAATTTCAGGCACATATTGGTTACATGAATCACATGCACAACTTACATTTATGATATTAAATGGATGTAAACAGAAATTGAGGTACAAAACAGCTTGCATTTAAAACTGGTATGCTGGCTGCAATTGATTTTTGTGAAATGCCTCAAAGGGTCCAAAACAGAATTAAAGCACAAGGCCATCAAGAAAATCATACACACACATCACTTAGGCATAATCAAAGATGTCTAAATAGGAGATAGACCTCAAAGTAGGCTGTAATGCAAAAAAGTAATTCTGGCTGTAATGATGTTTTGGACAAAAAGCATGAGAAAGCTCAAAAGAAACATTTTGTGCCATACTCAAGATAAACTAATCATGCACACACATTTTACATGTTATTGGTAAATGAAAACATTTTAACACAACAAGACATTAATGACCAAACGCAAAGGTTCTTGCCAAATGCTCAAAATAGGATAGCTAGACTACATTATAACCAAAATTACTTCAAAATGGTAAACATGATAATGTATGATTTCTAGGCAGTTAGAGCATCACATACCTCTTATAGACAGTACTGAAGAAACAAAATAGGCTGAGAAACCCAGAGATCTTCAATCACCTCCTTGCTTTGAAGTTTTCTTCTTTTTGAAGCAAAATGCACACTTTGAGACAGTTGAGGAAATATGCTATTCCAATGGTCTCCAACACTTTAGACAGTTGAGAAATGATATAGGTGAGGTGTATGAATGATTAAAACACCAAGGAAATGCTTAGAACAAGATTTGGTGGAATTTGTGGCATTTGGTCAAAGTATCTTGGTGTAAGAGTTTACTTTTTGATTGGTGAAGTTTTTGGGTGGTTTAATGGTTTAGACACCTTCTATACCATATTTAGGGATTGCATGGATGATTGTTGGGGTGTTGGAATGTAGAGAAATGATTTTGGCAGCCCTTGCACCAAGACAGATTTTGTGATTTTGTGATTTTGTGATTTTGAGGTTTTGAGGCAAGAGCAAAGGGACAGAGATTTCTTCTGGTTTTTAGAATGTTGTTGATGATGAAAATGATGTGGGGGAGAGTCCTATTTATAGGCATGTGGAGTGAGGGGCAGATTTGAAGGTTTCTTCATTTTGAAGAAAGGTTTTGGCATACTTGGAGGAAACCCTCCTAGGAGGGTTTCCTTGGCTGCAAGGCATACCTCTTTAGTCAAGAAAAATGATGATTTTTGGTGGCTAATTGCAGGATAGAGGTATAGCATTAAGGCTGGTTCAGAACTTGGCTTTACACCTCATGCTTATTTTCACTTTTGAAGGCAAGTTGCAAGGCAACTTGCAAGCTACTTGCAAAACTTGTCCTTTTCCATATTTCTGCATTTCCTTGGTTTTCTTGGGTTACAAACTTTCTACATATCAGATACAACATGTTTCATAAGCTGAGCTTGGCCAATTTTGATGAAAGAATGCATTTTGAAACTTAGACAATGTGGGACTAAAGTGAAAAACCACCAACTTGCCATGGCCATAACTTTCAGCTCACAAATCATTTTGAGATGTGGTAGTACTTTTTAGAAAGCCCTCACATAGCTCTAAAACATTCATGTTTTCATGAGTTTCAATTTCCCAAAGGAACTTGTCCAAAAATGAATTTGATCATAACTCCAAATTTATGCATTTTCTGATCATGGACCACTTAGGGACTTTTGTAGGACTTGTCAAGAGATTCCAAATGAGCTTTGAACCAACTCAATTGGATGTGTGGTTAAGGAGTTATGGTTTAGCCCTTTTCAAAACCCTAATTTCTCGATTTTTCGATTACTCCTTCATCCTTGATCCAATGGTCATGAAAATTGATATGTAAGTCCAATATGACATAAGGAACAACTTTGTTTCACAACTTGAAGTCCAATTCATAAAGTTTGGAGAGTTGACTTTTCGGTCCACCGTACGACCGATCGGTGATTACCGAGTCGCCTGTTGACATTCTGGGCCTCCTGAGACTTTGAAACTTCTTGGGTGAACTTTATTAGGCTATATGAACTTCATGAATCACAATCCCACCATTTAAACATCTTCCAACATTAAAGTTAAACTACGGTTGACTTTTACTGGTCCAAAAACCCTAATCGGGTGCTCTGAAATGTACTGCTCTGAATTCTGGGGTAACAACCTCACATTGGCTTCTCAATTGACATTGTATAATACCCTTGACCTTGTTTCCTATCTCAATGAGCCCAAAACATTGCTAATCACAAACCCTGAAACTTTGATTTTGATTGCCCGAAACCCTGATTCATCTGCAATTGACAAAGACAGACTTGCACTGGGTTAAGGTTAGAAAATTCATGAGTATGCTCCTAAAATGATAATGAGAATCTAAGGGGTCAAAATTTGGGGTGCAACAAACATCATCAGAAGTTCTGATGCAAGACGTTCTAAAAGTTGTTGAAGAAGATGTTGTTCAAATAAAGATCTGTTGGTATATTCCTTGTCTTATCCTAAACGGCTCTTTCCCCATTCGTGCTTGACATAGGATTTCAGATAAAAAGGATTTGTCAGAACATTCCTCTTCTGAGAAAGGAAAAGTCAATAGAAGACAAAAAGAACAGAACGCTCAGATTGCACAGTCTTTGAGAAATGGATTTCAAAGGACTATAAAAGCAAGTCTAAGCATCACTTCAATGGTTAACGAATTATTGTCAAATTATTCAACAAGCTCTCATACAACATTCTTCAAGCTAGAATAATTTTATTTTTTCGTTCTATAACTTGTGTAAAAATCACTGTTGTGATATAGCTTTTTAGAAGCACTTCTTAAACACAAATTTGTCAGTTTATCTTTTGTAAAAAGATTTCCTTAAGAAGACCAAGTTGTGGTCAGAATTTATCGAAAAGACTAAGACAGTTGTCTTAGTGGTTTACACAGTAATCAAGTTTGATATAGTGGATTAAGTCCTTGTTGAGAAAGGCAAATCACCTTGGTAGGGTGGACTGGATTAATTTGAGTTCAAACGAACCAGGATAACAATACTGTGTTATTTTTCTATCATCCAAATTGTTTTAAAACCCTTATTCAACCCCCCCGTCTAAGTGTTTTTCTCACCTTCAGTAGGCATCAGAGCTCTGGTTCTGTAAGTGCTCTCACTTAACCGTGACAGAAAAAGATCATGTTGGGAAAAAACTCTTAATCTATTGTTCTTTATTCATCATGGCTGCTGAAGCTTCAACTTCAACTTCATACAACAACAAATACGATGATAGAGACAGAATAAGCACCAAACCTCCCATGTTTGATGGTGAAAAGTTTGATTACTGGAAAGATAGAATATAAAGTTTCTTTCTAGTCTATGGCGCTGACTTATGGGATTTTGTTACTGATGGTTATAGTCATCCTACAAATGATGAAGGCAAAAAGGTTGACAGAAAAGCTATGTCTGATCAACAAAAGAAGGAGTTTAGAAACCATCATAAAGCAAGAACCATTCTATTAAATGCAATATCTCATACTGAGTATGAGAAAATAACCAATAGAGATACTGCATTTGATATGTTTGAATCTCTAAAAATGACGCATGAAGGAAACTCCCAAGTAAAGGAGACAAAAGCCTTGGCGCTCATTCAGAAGTACGAGGCCTTCAAGATGGAGGAATCTGAATTTGTAGAAGCTATGTTCTCAAGGTTTCAGATTCTAACTGCTGGTCTGAAGGTTCTGGACAAAGGTTACTCTAGTGCTGATCACGTCAAGAAGATTATCAGAAGCTTGCCAACAAGGTGGAGACCAATGGTGACAACGTTGAAGCTTGCAAAGGATCTGAATAAGATCACTCTGAAGGAATTGATCAGTTCCTTAAGGAGTCACGAGATTGAGCTAGAACAAGACGAACCTCAGTAGAAAGGTAAGTCTGTTGCACTAAAATGTAACAAATCTGCTAAAGCTTTGCAGGTTATTGAAGAAAGATCTGAAGAATCTTCCTCTGAAGAAGATGAATTGTCTTTGCTGTCCAGAAGGATAAACCAACTCTGGAAGCACAAACAAAAGAAGTTCAGAAACTTCAAGAAATCTGATCAGCGTGGCGAATCTTCTGGACATAAGAAATCTGGAAAGAAAGATGTGGTGTGCTACGAGTGCAAGGAGCCAGGCCACTATATGAATGAATGTCCCAAACATGTGAAGGAGAAACCCAGAAAGAAGTTTGAAAAGAAGAAGAAAGTGCTAATGGCCACGTGGGACGATTCAGATGCTTCTGAATCTTCATCAGAATCAGAAGATGAGTGTGCTAATGTAGCACTGATGGCTGACGTGGAGGACCACGAAGAAACTGCTGAATCTGGATCAGAATCAGATTCTGAGGAGGTATTTTCTGAACTTTCTAGAGCTGAACTTGCTGAGAATTTATCTGAAATTCTTGAAAGCTACATCAAAATCAAACTCAAATACAAGAAGCTTCAAAGCTATCTTTCATTTGAGAATGATCAGCTGAGATATGAAGTTGCTGAGCTTAAAGCAAACAATCTTAAAATGAAAAATGATTTAGAAAAAGCTCAGAAATTTGTCTCAGATCCTATATCATGCTCTGAAAACATTTTAGAAGAGTATGATTATAGCTTTCAAAAGTTTCTGGCCAGAGGCCTAGATAGAAGCAAGATGGCTTCAATGATCTATGGCATAAGCAGAAACAACAGAAAGGGAATTGGATATGAATAACCTTCTGGGAAGGATTTAAATCCAAAACCTGTTGATAAACTGATCATTAAGTATTCTCCTCTGTATACTCACTTAAAATATGGTCATTTAAATGATATTAAGCACACACATTCTGATCAGAACAAACTTGTGTTTATTAAACCAAAATCTCAGCAGAACAAAGATACCTTTAAGGGAATGAAATTCAGAAAGAATTTCAAATCTACTAACCCCAGAGGACCCAAGAAAATATGGGTACCTAAGGACAAAATTATTTTTGTTGCAGATGTCCTTAGCAGCAAAGTTGAGACACCAATCATGGTACCTGGACTCTGGCTGCTCGCGACACATGACGGGAAGAAGGTCTATGTTCCAAAGCCTGGAACTTAGATCTGGAGGTGACGTGAAGTTTGGAGGGAACCAGAAGGGAAAAATAATAGGCTCTGGAACTATTGGTAATGGTAACCTCCCTTCCATATCTAATGTCTTACTTGTTGAAGGATTAACATATAATCTATTGTCCATAACTCAATTAAGTGACAATGGTTATGACATAATCTTCAATCAAAAATGTTGTAAAGTTGTCAGTCAAAAAGATGGATCAATCCTCTTTAATGGAAAAAGGAAGAACAACATTTACAAAATCAATCTTTCAGAACTAAAGGTTCAGAATGTAAAATGCCTTCTGTCTGTTAACGATGAGCAATAGGCCTGGCACAGAAGATTGGGTCATATTAGTATGAGACGTATATCTCAGATTAATAAGCTCAATCTGGTCAAAGGACTTCCTCAGTTGAAGTTCAACTCAGATGCTTTTTGTGAAGCATGTCAGAAAGGAAAATTTTCAAAATCTTCTTTCAAAACAAAAAATGTTGTTTCAACCTCTAGACCATTAGAGCTGCTTCATATTGATCTGTTTGGACCAGTGAAAATTGCATCCATCAGAGGCAAGAAGTATGGATTAGTCATTGTTGATGACTACAACAAATGGACATGGGTAAAATTCCTGAAACACAAGGATGAGTCTCATTTTGAATTCATTGACTTCTGCAAACAAGTTCAAAACGAAAAAGAATTTAAAATTGTTAATGTTAGAAGTGATCATGGTGGAGAATTTGAAAACAAAGACTTTGAATTTTTTTTTAAAGAAAATGGCATTGCACATGATTTTTCTTGTCCTAGAACTCCTCAACAGAATGGAGTTGTAGAAAGGAAAAATAGAACATTGCAAGAAATGGCCAGAACCATGATCAACGAGACTAATCTGGAAAAACATTTTTGGGCATAAGTAGTCAACATTTTCTGGAGAAGACTCCTTATGAACTGTGGAGGAATAGAAAGCCCAACATTTCTTATTTCCATCCTTTTGGATGTGTATGTTTTATGTTGAACACTAAGGAAAATCTGAACAAGTTTGATTCTAAAGCTCAGAAGTGTTTCATGCTTGGATATTCTGAACGCTCTAAAGGCTATAGAGAATACAATACTGAGACACAGATTGTAGAGAAATCAATTCATATTAGATTTGATGATAAGCTTGGCAATCAAAAGCCAAAGTGGCTTGAAATTTCTGCAGATAGAGAAGTCCTTCTCATAGACTCTGAAGAATCAGAGGCATACAAAGCTCAAGCAAAAGCACCAGAAGCAACGTCAGATGCTACTCCCTTGACTGCTCAGATGGATAGCTCAACAATTTATGAAGAACCAAATGTTAGAGGATCATCCAGAATCAAAGCTTCTCATCCAGAGGAAATGATAATTGGAAAGAAGGATGACCCTATCAGAACAAGGTCATTTCTCAGATCTTCTGGAACGTCACTGTCTGGTTTGGTGTCTATTATTGAACCTACTTCTGTGGATGAGGCTCTGAACGATAATGGTTGGATACTTGCTATGCAAGAAGAGCTTAACCAATTCACCAGAAATGACGTCTGGGATCTGGTTCCAAGACCAAATGGTTTCAACATCATTGGAACAAAATGGGTCTTCAGAAACAAGCTAAACGAGAAAGGAGAAGTTATCAGAAACAAGGCTAGGTTGGTGGCTCAAGGATATAGTCAACAAGAAGGTATAGATTACACAGAGACATATGCTTCTGTGGCAAGGTTAGAATCTATTCGCTTGCTTATTTCTTTTGCTGCACAGAATAACATCACTTTGTATCAGATGGATGTTAAAAGTGCTTTCTTAAATGGTTTCACAGAAGAGGAAATTTATGTTCATCAACCTCCTGGTTTTGAAAATGAAAAATTTCCAGAACACGTTTTTAACCTTAAGAAATCATTCTATGGCTTAAAACAAGCTCCCAGAGCTTGGTATGAGAGGCTGAGTAATTTCCTTCTGGAAAACAACTTTGTCAGAGGAAAAGTTGACGCTATCTCTTTCATAAATCAATTAAGAAAGACATTTTAGTTTGTCAGATTTATGTTGATGATATTATTTTTGGAACTACCAATATTATGCTTGGAAAGGAGTTTGCTCAATCTATGCAGGCATAATTCGAGATGAGCATGATGAGAGAACTCAGATTCTTTTTGGGAATTCAAGTGAATCAGACTCCAGAAGGTACCTACATACATCAGACAAAGTATGTAAAGGAACTTCTGAAGAAATTCAACTTGTCAGAAAGCAAGGTAGCAAAGACTCCAATGCATCTTACAAGCACACTAGGTAAAGAAGAGGTAAGTAAAAAGGTAGATCAGAAGCTCTACAGAGGTATGATTGGTTCTCTTCTGTACTTGACTGCTTTTAGGCCCGATATTCTCTTTAGTGTCTGTCTTTGTGCTAGATTCCAATCAGATCCTAGAGAATCCCACTTAACAACTGTTAAGAGGATTCTGAGGTATCTGAAAGGTACTACTAACGTGGGTTTGTGTTACAGAAAATCTGATGATTACAAATTAGTTGGATCCTGTGATGCTGACTATGCTGGAGACAGAATAGAGCGTAAGAGTACTTCTGGAAGCTGTCAGTTTCTGGGAAGTCATATGATCTCTTGGTTCAGCAAGAAGCAACCCACAATAGCGCTTTCAACAACAGAAGCAGAATACATTGCTGCTGCTGGTTGTAGCACACAGATGCTCTGGATGAAGAGTCAACTAGAAGACTATCAGATTCATGAGAGTAACATTTATATTTTCTGTGATAATACTTCCTCTATTTGCCTTTCTAAGAATCCTATTTTACGTTCTAAGGCAAAGCGCATAGAAATTAAGCATCATTTTATCATAGACTATGTTCAGAAGGGAATTATTAGTTTGAACTTTGTTGATACAGACCATCAATGGGCTGATATCTTCACAAAACCCCTTGCTGAAGATAGGTTTAAGTTTATTCTGAAGAATATTAGTATGGATTTTTGTCCAGAATAAAAATATTATTCAGAAGAAAATTTATTCTGATGAAATATGAATAATGTCTATGTTCTGAAGTAATTCTTCTGATTATTTCTTTTAGTACATTATTTCTTTTGTGAAACTCTGAACTAACAAGTCTCAGAAGATTTGAGCGTTGTTTAACGTTTCTTATTCTTAAGAGATTCAGAGGCACATCAACATCAAACACGTGTCACATGATATCTGAAAAGGTGGAGTGTACTCAATGAGACGCCGTTCTGAGGTACTGTTTATATTCTCAATTTCTCGTTTTCCTCCCCACGCTTGTCAGAATCATTAATTACTTTTAATTATTATTCTTTTTGATATGACCTATTATTTTCTTTTTAATTTATTAAATGTTGAACGTGTGTAAGTGTGCCCTAATTGTTGCCCTATAAATTCCACAACACAACACATTTCACACTTTACACTCTCTCTCTCTCTCTCTCTCTCTCTCTCTCTCTCTCTCACGTTTATGCATTTCTGTTTACTCCATTGTTTCTTCATCTCCTCCAAACCCAAAACCCAAAGAATCTTTCGTTATCTAACTTCTTCAATAATGGCAACTTCATCTTCAACCTCTCAACAGTTTGAATCAACTATGGTTGTTGTTTCTTCTCCACAATGGGTTCTACTCCATTCACTGCACCTGCAAGAACTCTCCTCACTCCCGTTGATCATTTGGAAGTTCTTTGTGAGTTTTTGATTGATATTGAAAGTATTGCTGAAAATGGATTTGATTTACGTCCAACTGTGTCATCACAAGGATGGACAAAGTACTTTGACAGACTGGTTGGTCCAGTTTACCCTTGCTTGGTCAAAGAATTCTGGATTCATGCAAGAGTTTTCCCCCAAATTCATCATGTCTTCAGTTCTAGGCAAAGAAATCATTATCACTGAGGATTTGATTCGCAAGCTGATAGGATATTAGGAATCAGATGGTGTCACTCATCTGCTAGCAAATCGTGTGGATATGGATGAGGTATACAGTGAAGTGTTTACTTCTGGAGAAGCCTCAAGCAAGATAAAGGATCTGAAGGTTCAATACAAGATCTGGGCTAAGATCTTCTTAGGTTGCATCGATCACAGAAAATCAACAAATTCACCTGACTACATCAACTTTGATAAGATGTACTTCATGTATTGTCTGGGAAAAGGCATCAAGGTGGATCTGCCTTACTTGCTCTTCGCCCATCTGTGGACTCATGTGAAGCAATCTAGAGAAGAAATCAGAACCAAGCACCAAAAGATGAGAAATTGGATACCTATGGGACGACTCATCTTAGATATTCAGACTGAGAATGGCTTGGTTGGTCATCTGACAGAAGCTGGTATGAAAGAAGAAGTAGCTTCAGTTGTTGGAAAACCTCTGAATGGTAAGAGTTTGCAGAGGATGAGGATTGTAGAAGAACTTACTTCTGCACCAGATCAGATCAACTCTAAAGAAGTTAGCAAGAGGAGAATTCTTGTAGATGATTTCCCTCTCTTCTAGGCTAATGAACCCAAAGAGATTATTCTGGCTTACACAGCAGAATGTTTAGCAGATGGAACTCCTATACCAGAACATCTGATTCAAAGAGCAGATGAACCTGGATTTAATTTTCATGGGGAAAGATAGAGGAAGAAAAGGAAAGTCTCAGAAGAAGGATCTTCTAAGCCCAAAAGGAAAGCTTCTGGCAAAGCATCTTCTGCAAAGCCAAAGTGTGTCAAGAAACTGAAAGGTAACCCTACTTCTGCTAGTTTAGATTCTATATTAGAAACAGTAAAAGAAGTACTAGCATCTGAACCCCCTCCTTATGAACCTATTCCCTCACCTTCTCCTCCTCACGATTCTGAACTTATTCCTTCTGAACCAGAAAGATCTCAACCTATTCCTTCTACAGCTAAACCAAATAAAACTTCTGAACCTCAACCACAACCTTCTGAACCACAATCTTCTGTACCATCCACACCTTCATTCAACATACATAAGAAAACTACCCCTGATAAAACCCCAACTTCTGCTCCACATACATCTGAACCACACCCATCTGAAAACCAACCTTCTAAAAAACAAACTTCTGAACAACAAACAGAAACCATCCCCTCTGATCCTGAACCAATGGTTCTTGATCTTCAACCTCTTATGACTGTCTATCCAGTTCCCTCTGGATCATCTGAATCTTCTAATTCTTCAGATTCATCTGATTCCACTGATTCTGATAGATCATATTTCATTTCATCTATTCTCAAACCTTTTGTTTCCATCCCTTCTGACCCTGATAATGAAACTTTATCGTCTGAACCAACCCCTTCTAAACCTCAGTTTGCTAAAACATCATCTGTCCTCACTCCATCTTTTTCATACCCACCTGCCATTTATATCCCTTCTTTTTCCATACCCTCAACTTCTGAAACCACCAAAACACCCTCTTTAGAAACCTACCTAAAACCTAAACCTAGGCTGGATGTTGGTACGTTATTTGCTGGTTTTGAAAAAGAATTAAACATGTGGTTATTGACTTTCAAGAAGGAATGCATGTCCAGTTTGAATCCTGATGATTCTGAGGCTATCTGGCAAAGATTCAGATCCAGATTTGACTTTGTAGCTTCCAATCTTTAAGAGATTTGCACTGACGATGCCAAGGTCAGATTTGCTGAGGCTGTTAGACAAACTCTTCTGAGAGTCAGCAGAAACCCAACATTGCTTCTGGAAAACACACCTGTGAAGGACGTGTGTATTCCTTCTGAAGCCTTGGTTGCTTTTGAGACTGCTAAAGTGGTTAGCTCTGAAGTAGTAGCTCCAGAAATTTCTGCTCCTGCTTCTGAGACTCTTGACTCTGCTCAACCTACTGACATGGTCGTTCAGAATGCTTTTGCATCCTTGGTTGTTCATGATGCCTTTGCTTCTGCATCTGTCCAGAGTCATCTGACGTGAAGAAAAAAGACGAAGATCTGCATGCTCAGATTGCTGAACTCAAGCCTAGAAACACTGAGATGAAATCTTGGATGGTTAAACAAGAAAAGACAACTGATGAAATCAAGACATGGATGGAAAAACAAGACGAATCCACATCTGAGATAACGAATCTTATGAGGATGTTGGCTTCTCGTCCTTCTGAGTTTTTCTGTGTTGTTTTGTGCACTTGTGTTATCTGTCTGTTTGTTTTTGTCTTGGATATTGTTTCTGGATTATCTTGATTAATGCATCTGAATGTTATGTTTTTCTGGCTGAATTTATCTTATGCTTTATTGTTTTTCTTCTGTTATTTTTTTTTCTATCTTAAAGTTTTTCTTAAAAGATTTTCTTTTTGATATGACAAAAAGGGGGAGAAAATGGTAATTTTGATAATTCACATAAACAATTACCAAAGGCAACTCATACATGATAAATTTCAACTAATCATATTTTTGAGTGTTTCAGAGCTAATAATTCTCATCTGACAAAATTCTAAGAATTAACTCTGAACTAAAAGTCTGAGAATCTTCAAGTTTCCTCTGAAGCTGGAAAGAATACAGAAGTTGAAAGGGAAGTATTTTATCTTTTCAGAAGTATTCATTTCAAGGGGAGATTAATATTTTCAGGGGGAGTAATATTTCTATTCTACTTAAACAAAATTTCCCATAGTTTTTGTCATCATAAAAAAGGGGGAGATTGTTAGAACACAGATTGATGTTCAATATATCTCATTGTTTTGATGATAACATTAATGAAATTTTGTATAGAGAATTTATATACACTAATTTCTGTTCAAGTGTTAATTTGTTTCAGATATCAAAATTAATATTATTCTGGAAGCAAGAACGCCTCTGAACACCAAAGAACGAAAAAGCTCTAATCGTCAGAAGCAACACATCAGAAGACTCTAATCTGCTACAATGACTCTGAGCGAAGCTAAGAAGAACTTGAGCAAAGAACATACGTAAAGCTTCAGAAGACTCTGGAAGTACTCAACGCTGCAAGTACAGAAGTTCTGATAAGCAAGTATGCTCTGATAAGGATTTCACGCTTAAAGCACTTTGCTGCAAACTCTGATAGAGAAACTCTAATTGAGTTAACTCTGACCTGATCAACTAAGAACATCATCAGAAGTTCTGATGCAATACGTTCTAAAAGTTGTTGAAGAAGATGTTGTTCAAATAAAGATCCGTTGGTATATTCCTTGTCTTATCCTAAATGGCTCTTTCCCCATTCGTGCTTGACATAGGATTTCAGACAAAAAGGATTTGTCAGAACATTCCTCTTCTGAGAAAGGAAAAGTCAATAGAAGACAAAAAGAACAGAACGCTCAGATAGCACAGTCTTTGAGAAATTGATTTCAAAGGACTATAAAAGCAAGTCTAAGCATCACTTCAATGGTTAACGAATTATTGTCAAATTATTCAACAAGCTCTCATACAACATTCTTCAAGCTAGAATAGTTTCATTTTTTCGTTCTATAACTTGTGTAAAAATCACTGTTGTGATATAGCTTTTTAGAAGCACTTCTTAAACACAAATTTGTTAGTTTATCTTTTGTAAAAAGATTTCCTTAAGAAGACCAAGTTGTGGTCAGAATTTCTTGAGAAGACTAAGACAGTTGTCTTAGTGGTTTACACTGTAATCAAGTTTGATATAGTGGATTAAGTCCTTGTTGAGAAAAGCAAATCACCTTGGTAAGGTGGACTGGATTAGTTTGAGTTCAAACGAACCAGGATAAAAATACTGTGTTATTTTTCTATCATCCAAATTGTTTTAAAACCCTTATTCAACCCCCCCCCCCTTCTAAGTGTTTTTCTCACCTTCAGCGTCGACCTACATGATTTGTGCGTTGACGCATATTGGCAATATTTAGACAACCAGAAAAGTTCAAAATTTGAGTCGATCGAAGGGTCGATCTGAGCAAACCCGCTTCTAAAACATGAAAAATTGCATTTTTATAAGTCGACCAGTGTCCTGTTTTGGTCGACTCAAACAGTAAAAATTAGCAAAAATCGTCTTTTTGAGTCATTTATGCAATCAAATAAAAATAAATAGATAGCCTACACATATTTCAAACATTCAAATGGGTAAAACATGCTTAACTATGCAATAAACATCAATTTTAACACACAAATTGGTACACTAACTTACACAAATTAAGTGATCAAGAAAATTTGATAGAGAGGAACGATATTACCTCAATAACAATCGATGGTAGATGCCCTCACATATGGCTCGGTTACTTCTTCATTTTGTCAGACAAAAACATAGAAAAGCACATATATATAAAAATCATGTAATTATAAAACCCTAAACATGATTCGAGATGTTGAGAATGCCTAGTTCCCGACGGATGTGAAAGAAAGGCTCTGTAGAGAGTGGTTTTGTAAAGATATCTGCAAGTTGATTTTTAGTATCAACGTGCTCAAAGACCACATCACCCTTCTCCACATGATCCCTAAGGAAATGATGACGTATTTCGATATGCTTGGTGCATGAATGCAATACGGGGTTCTTGGTTAGATTAATGGCGCTTGTATTATCACATAAAATAGGAATACACTCAAGTTTTACATTGAAGTCGAGCAAATGTTGCTTAAGTCACAAGACTTGAGCACAAAAACTATCGGCTGCAACGTATTCCACCTCGACTGCCGACAAAGCAACGGAAACTTAATTTTCGCTATGCCAACTCACCAAAGAATTTGAAAAGAAATAGCAAGGGCCAATTATGCTTTTCCTATCCGATTTGCAACCAGAAAAGTCGGAATCGGAATAGCCAACCAAGGAACAATCACTACCCTTGGAATACCAGAGCCTATACTTTGGAGTACCAAAGAGGTATCTAAGTATGCGCTTGACGACTTTCAAATGAGATTCCTTGGGACATGATTGATACCTCGCACACATACAAACACTAAACATGATGTCGGGTTGAGATGCGGTAAGATAGAGGAGAGAGCCGATCATACCTCTATACTTCTTCACCTCCACATCCTTACCATTCTCATCTCGATTAAGGTTTGAACACATAGGCATCGAAGTGTCAATCTCCTTAGAGTTTTCCATGTCAAAACCCTTGAGAGGCTCAAGGCAATACTTTGTCTGGCTCACAAACTTACCCTCTTCGAGTTATTTGATTTGCAATCCGTGGAAATAGTTGACCTCCCCCATCATGCTCATCTCAAACTCTCCTTGCATCAATCTAGAAAACTCTTTGACCATATTTATGTTAGTAGATCCAAAAATGATATCATCAACATAAATTTGTACCAAGATTAAGTTTTTTCCTTGACATTTAATGAAGAGAGTTGTGTCAACCTTTCCTCTTGAATACCCTTGATCAAGTATAAATTTTCTAAGACGGTCATACCAAGCCCTAGGGGCTTGTTTGAGTCCATATAAAGCACGTTTAAGCTCGTAGGCATGATCTGGATACTCATGGGATTCAAAACCAGGAGGTTGGGCTACATAAATCTCTTCATGGATATATCCGTTTAGGAAAGCACTTTTTACATCCATTTGAAATAATTTGAAATTTTTCGCACACGCGTAAGCAACCAAAAGACGTATAGCTTCGAGTCGGGCAACCGACACATAAGTTTCCTCATAGTCGATTCCCTCCTCTTAGTTATACCCTTGCGTAACAAAGCGCGCCTTGTTTCATGTTATAACTCCATTTTCGTCCAGTTTGTTTCTAAACACCCATTGGGAGCCAATTACTCGATGGCCTCGCGGAAGAGGGACAAGGTCCCAAACCTCATTTCTTTTAAACTGATTTAATTCCTCTTGCATTGATAAGAACCAATGTTCATCATGTAATGCCTCTTTAGGGTTTTTAGGCTCAATCTGAGAGACGAAAGCAAAGTGATAATAGAAGTTACTTAACTTAGATCTTGTGGTCACTTCCTTTGAAATGTCACCGAGAATGTTGTCGATAGGATGGTCTTTAGAAGACTTCCAAGCTGGAGGAAGGTCATCGGCGTTAGTCGGATGATCCTCCTCAACCTTCTCATGATGGTGATCTTTTTCCTCCTTAACTTTCACTGATTCAGGTTGATCAATTCCTTTTTCAGTGTCTTTGAGTATGTCTTCAAAAGATACACCTGCACCATGAAAAGAAATATCTTTTCCGACATTTTTTCGGATAAGTTTCATCAAAAGTGACATAAACAGATTCTTCAACAATAAGTAACCTCTTATTATATATCCTATATGCTTTACTTGACTGAGAGTATCCAAGAAAGATACCTTCATCTGCCTTGGAGTCAAACTTACCAAGACTCTCCTTACCATTGTTCAACACAAAACATTTGCAACCGAATACATGAAAGTGAGATACATTGGGCTTCCTCCCATTCAAAAGTTCATTTGGAGTTTTGTTAAGAATAGGACGGATGAGCACCCTATTCAAAACATAACAAGCCTTACTAATGGCATCGGCCCAAAAATATTTAGGAAGATCACTTTCATTGATCATAGTTCTTCCTAATTCTTCCAAAATCCAATTTACGTTCCACGACCCCGTTTTGTCGAGAGGTACACGACGCGGAAAAATTATGATCAATTCCATGCCTACCACAATATTCTTCAAAGAGATGATTTTCAAACTCACCTCCATGATCACTTCTAATTGATATGATGTTTGTGTTCAACGTGTTTTGAGAAAGTTTGGCAAAATTTTCAAAGGCGAAAAACGTATCGCTCTTGCTAGCCAAGACGATAGTCTAGCAAAATCTAGAGAAATCACCTGCTATCACAAAACCATAGTAGTTACCACCTAGACTCTTAATTCTAGATGGTCCAAAGAGGTTCATATGAATAAGTTCAAGGGGTCTCGTAGTTGAAACAATGTTCTTAGATTTGAACGAGATCCTTGTTTGCTTCCCTATTTGGCACGCATCACATAAGTGATCCTTTGAAAATTTTATTTTGGGTAAGCCAATCACTAGGTCCTTAGAGACTATCTTGTTTAGCAAGTCAAAATTGACATGCGCCAAACACCTATGCCCAACCATGAGTCTTCACTCATAGTGACAAGACATTTGTCGCTACTCAATGATACTTCACTCAAATCAAGCATATACATATTATTTACCCTCAAGCCATTAAACACATCCCCCTTTTTATGATTATTTTCAACTATGCAACATTCCTTTGAAAAAGATACTTTGTATCCCTTGTCACATAATTGACTAATGCCTATAAGGTTGTGTTTAAGGCCTTCAACTAGCAATACATCAGAGATAGTAGTAGACGAGGGATTACCTACACTACCTTTTCCAAGTATTGATCCTTTGTTGTTGTTTCCATAGGTTACAAATCCCTTCTTCTTTGCCATAAATTAAAAAAAGAGAGATATGTCTCATGTCATATGTCTTGGGCATCCACTATTGAGAACATATCTTCTCTCCGTAGGCTCAAGACTTTGTACCTATAAAAAACAATCAAAGGAAATAGGCACCCAATTGTTTATTGGGTCCTTGGTTGTGAGTGAAATCTTGGTTTCATTTAGGTAACCATTAATAAACCCCTTTAGGAACTAAAAACCTCCTAAAGCGATATTTAGCAATGGTGTGACCTCTTTGCAACAATACAAGCAAGTGAGGTTAACCTTGGTATCACTTTTTTTTACCTTGATTTTTGATCACATATGTATATTTTTGATAACGATTAATCATAATTTTTCTAAAGTGTGATCTATCAATAGCAAAAGTGATTTTTGGTTCTAAAGACTTGTAAAGTTTGGCTTTAAGAGTCCTAACCTCTTTTTGCCAAATATGACAAGTATCACATCCAAAGTTTAACCATCTACTTCTTTCTTCCTCAATATCTACCTTTGTTACTTCCATCATGGATGCCTTGAGAGCCTCCAATTCCCTTTCAGAAGCTGAGATCTTTTTCTCCAAATGAGTAAAAAAAATTTTGTTTAAGACCAAACATTTAAAGGCTTCCTTAGCCTCATGGTGTAAGGTGTCAAAGGCATGTTGTAATTCAGAGTGAGACAATTTACTAGAGTTTTCATATTTATCATGTCGTACCTTTTTATTCTTCTTCTTTTGATGAGTCGAGAGACAAAGGTTAACAGACTCTTCTTCATCACTTGAACTATCATCCCCGGATGACTCACTATCGTTTTCCCAAGCGATGTAAGCTCTTCTAGGCTTACCTTATTTCTTTTGTGAGCGATTAATTTCCTCTCCTTTGTCCTTCTTCATCAATGGACAATTCGGCTTATATTTCCCGACTTTTCCACAATTAAAGCACAACCCTCTTGCTTTACTACCCTTATTGCATTCATTCTTGGAAGACCTTGTTTGTCTTCTAAAGTTGACGAGATTCTTTTTAGAATGTTGGATACCATTCTTATTTACATAGCAATTGTATCACTTCACGAACAACCCCATATCCTCATTCGTCTCTTCATCATCGGCATCACTCGAGTCGTAATCACTTAGCTCTTTAGTGGAGGACTTTGAACAAGAAGCTTTTAGATTTATTTACTTCTTTTCTATAGTTTTGGTCTTTTCTTTCTTTTCCTTTTTCTCAAACTGATCAAGGCTAATGAGCACTTGCTCATGTTCTTTGAGATTTCCAAAAAGAGTTGTAAGATTCAAAGTCATAAGATCATTTGCTTCCTTTATGGTTGTGACCTTTGGTTGCCACTCCCTGGTAAGACATCTTAAAACTTTGTTAGTAGCAACGCCATTGGAAATTGGTCTACCAAGTGAATTTAGTCTATTGATTAAGTGATAAATTCTCTTTCGCATGTCGGTAATGGTTTCCCTTTGCTTCATGTAAAAGAGATCAAACTCTTAAGTCAAAGTGTTGATTCGAGCTAGCTTGACGTCATTATTCCCCTCACGGGCAACTTACAATGCGTCCCACATAGCTTTAGCGGTCATACAACGTGAAACTCTATAATACTCATCAACTCCCAAGGAGGAGATCAGAATATTTCTAGCCTTCCAGTCGTAGTTGTACTTTTTCTCATCTTCATTATTCCATTGTGTTTCAGGCTTAGTCACAACAATGTTATTTTCATCGGCCATGGTAATTTCCATGGGACCGTTCAATATAAAATTCCATATCTTTCTATCAATGAAATTGATATGCACACGCATACAATCTTTCTAGTAACTATAGTTCTCACTCTTAAAAGCTGGTGCTCTATTTTAAGCCCCTTTTGGTTTGTTTGCCATCTTCTAAGAAGTTATATGCGAAGCACGGAATGAATTGGTGCTCTTGATACCACTTGTTAGAAGATGGAAATGATATAGAAGGGGGGTTGAATAGATCACTAATTCTTAAATAGAGTCGACGCTTATGATAAATTGGTTTTTAAAACTTTTAAGCGAAAACGGCCAAGGAACTACGATCGTCTAAACGAACTGTTACCAAAAAGATCGAATATACGCTACACCTATATGGAATACCGATAAAGATGAGAAATCGAATCAAAAGTTTGAACATAAATCAAAATAATTTTGTTCACTCAAAGTTGTTCAATTTCCAACGCTTTGTGAAAAATAAACTCAAATTGAAAAACAACTCAAAATGTTTGTGTTCAAGCAATTTGTCGAACACGTGGTGCGTGAAGCACTCCAAGTAAAATCCACTATGTAAATATAGTGCTAACCTTTTCGAATTACAACTTAACAAATTGTAATGAGTCTTCTAAATGTGTTTCAACACTACAATAAACCAGAATTTTAGTCAACCAATTTGATTACACACAAATGTAAAATTTAAAAATGAGAATAGCAAAAATATAGAACAACACCAATTTGTTGAGGAAGTTCCTCCACCTTCCTTGCTTGGGGTACCTCTGCCCTCAATTCTAAAAGTAGAATTGAGACCTGTATATAGATGCTGTTGCAAATTGTTTTTACAAGAGAAGCAGTAGAAATCAAACATTCAATACTAATTGTTAATGTTGAACCTATGCCTTATCTTCCCTTGATTCAAGATGAATCAAGTCCTTCGAATGTGATGAGTAAACCTCCAATTACGGCACCGCCTTTAAACCACCCAACGGTCTTCAAATCTTTGCCCGACTGATTTCAAACACCCACAATTCAAACCAAAACCTTCCTTCCACAATCCTCCAGTTAACGCTACTAAATTGACAGAACCTCCTGTTCTTCAATTACCTTTGCTCGCCTGAATCTGTGAAGGAACAATTTATGAAAAACCCCCAAAATCCAAGATTCTTGGAGGACAAAACCCTAACGGTTTTATTCAAGAAAAATCTATTGATCTCTCAACCCAAACTCGATACAGCGATCCTATGTTTGGACGTTATCACCTCAATTATGCATAATGCACAACAAAAATAATTATGTGTATTTGTTTAGAAAATGCAAGAAAGAGGATGAAGATGAATGGAGCAAAATCAGTGTCTATTTTCACTTTTCTTGTTATTGTATGAAGAATGAGCTCAAACAATATATATGTGAAGCTTGGACCAAATAACCAACATAACAGACATTTTGAAAGACAAACATAACCGAAAAATAGTGTAAAATAAGCGAACAGACGACCTAAAGAATAAGGGGGTCGGCCTGAGCTCTCTCGATTACAAAATTATGCAGAAAATGTCTCTTTGCGTCGACCAGAACAGGTGCATGTGTCGATGCAAAATAAACCAGTTTTGACAAATATAAATACAAATAGTATGAGTCGACCAGAGGGTCGACGTGAGCTATCCTGAGAGTAAATTACAAAAATCCACTCTGTATGAGTCGATCTAAGCAGGCTTTGAGTTAACTCAAAGGCTCAGAACTTGCAAAAATGCTAATTTTGATATGCCTTACTATTCTAATGCATATCTAAGTCAACTAACATGATCAAACTCACATAAAAAACATATAATGCTTTTCTATATGAACGGACACATGTTTTTAATAAATGCTTGACACGAGAGAACAACAAATGCATATGCATGTTCTAAGAGAATGATGGCTGGTAGGCCGGAGCTGGCGCTAAGTTGATAACAGGAGACACTGTTGCTACCTGTCGTTGTTGGTATCTTCGTATTTTCTGGCCTTGTAAGACAGTGTTTCCGTCTTGTTCTTTCTTCTTTTGAAACCCATTTCCACGTTTCTTGATACTACTAGATGGTTCTGCATCCTTAGTCAAACGCCCCTCTCGGACTTCTTCCTCAAGTCATACCCCCATGTCACCATCTCAGTGAAATAATTGGGTGTGCTTGCAACCATGCAGTCATAATAGAATGGACTCAGTGTTGTCAGATATATTTTTGTCATTTCTTTCTCCTCAAGGGGAGGGCAAATCTGGGCGAAAACTTCACGCTATCTCTGAGCATAATCCTTGAAACTTTCCCTTTCTTTCTGAGATATAGCCCTGAGTTGATCTCTGTCAGGAGCCATGTCTAGGTTGTATTTGTATTGTCTTACAAAGGCTTCACCAAGATCATTGAAAGTATGAATCTTCGTATTATCCAGTCCCATGTACCATTTGAGTACTGCTTCAGCCAGGCTGTCTTGAAAGTAATGAATTAGCAGCCGATGATTGTCCGTCTGAATAGAAATCTTACGGGCATACATAACCAAATGACTCTGAGGGCAAGATTTACCCTTATATTTTTCAAAGTCATGCACCTTAAATTTGTGCAGAATTTCAACATTTGGAACTAAACCGAGGTCTGCGGCATTTTCCCCAAACAAATCTTGTCCACGAAGAGCCTTAATTTCTTTCTGCATTTCCAAAATTTGATCTTGGAAATCGTCCATCCTTTCATCTACCCTCATACCTTCACTGGGAGCGGCATGGAAGATCTGCTCTTCATTGTATGGAATAGTGTGTAATATAGGAGGTGGCATAGACATGATTGTAGTGATTTGTGGAGCTTCAGGAATCGGAGGTCTGTAACCCTCTGGCATAAAGTTGAGAGGCATGCCCTAAGGAAAGTCGGGAGACATGGAATAATATGAAGCACAAACGGGCGCACCAGAGATAGGTGCAGAGATGATCTCTGAGATCACGGTCCTTTGTATATCTTCTTGAGAGCTAGGCGGCGGTTGATTCTGAGCAACCGCCATTGCTTCCATCATGGTGTTGAGTCTTTCCATATTGTCTTTCAAGGTAATAACCTATTCTCTAAGCTTCCTATTTTCTTGCTTAAGTTGGTCGATATTTTTTTGACGAATTACCCGAGTATTGTATTGATGAAACAATTTGACTTTTCAGAGTAAAAGATACATGTGAGTTTTCTGAATATGTAAAATGTTTGAATGATGCATGATGTGCAAAAAATGCAAAAGACTCTGTTTTCAAGGAACTTTAGCAATTATGTTGCAAATATCATAAAATAGATAACATTTTAAATAACTGAAAAATATCTTTTTATTAATGAACTAGGAAGATTACAAATTTGGAAGTACAAATTCAAAAGATCATAAAATACAAGAGAAAAGCTAAGTCCTAAGGAATTCTCTTTGATGAAGGTCCTACTTCTTATTGTTGCTTCCTCTTCCGTGCACCAGAAGTAGGAGGGATACTACTAGAGAAAAATAAATTGTCTTGCTCTTCTTGTCTTTCCACAACATGTTGATGCGGGTCATGAGCATCACACTAACGTGTCCTTCAAATAAGGACTGTAAGTATACAGCTGATCGTGTAGTTTTAAAAAGGTTGTCGAACCCATATGGAAGTGATAATCAAACTAATGTTGTCTATTGTTGCGGTGTAAAGCTAAGGGAAAAGATTCAACGGATTCTAAACGAAAAGGAAAAATACTAATTTCTAAAGGTTTGAAAATAATAATAATAAAATGAGTCCTAAATATAGATTTTGTGTGCCTGAGGGACTTATAAAAGTCGGGTGCTAATCAAAACTGAACTCGGTTCCGTAGAAAGTACTAACTTAAAGACTCCGTCTCACGCTCTTGTGCTATCGACAAGAACCATACCTTTCAACCTCAAGATTTTTCTCTCGCTCGCACCTTTCATTTAAAAATCCTATTTTGAAAGTTAATGAAATTTTAAACGATGCCTAAAGCACTCTCGCTGTTTCTAAACGATTCCTAAAGCGCTCATTCCTCACAGTCTCGCGCTATTGGTCTGAACTTAGTTTATTCCTCACTTACGTGTTGAAATAATAAAACATGAAAATTTGGAAACATAAACCAAAACCAACATGCAATCAATGATTTTGCACCTAAAGTTTCTACGGAGTCCCGTCAGTAATGACGATCCTCATACGCCAAACTCAATTAATTTAGCAAAACATGATATTACTCATAACAAACATGTTAACGGTAATCAAATTCAAAACTAACATGGTAGATGAAATTAAAGTAAAACAAATGCAATATTAAAAACAAGAAAATAAACCTGTAGAATAAAATTGCGAAACTTTGAATTAAAATTCGTTGGAAGGCTTTGTTTGGGACTCCAAGAGTATAACAGTAAAAGAACGATAAAAATGAAAAGTGCGACAATTCCTCGATGTGACCAAGGAGTCCTATATGTAGAGGAAATGAAGATTCCAACTGCTCTGGACGTGGCCTGTGAGAGGAGTGAAAAAAGGAATGTGGAAATTTCTCTTCAACGGTTGTTGAAATTGAAAACTGCTACTGTGCTGCCATGGCCTCCATTCATTAAATTATGTGGAATGATGATGGAGAGCGAACGCCATCTAGCTATGGAGAACGCCATATCAGCAAAAGAGGCATAATTTCTTCTTTTTGCTGCATTTTCCTATTCTTTCACTCTTTTTTTGGTTTGCTTCCGATTCTGCAACGGGTGAACCTATTAACTGGAAAACACAATAAAACACAATAAATTGCAAATAAAACTCAATAAAAACGGACACATAACACGCGCAATGAGCCTAAAAATGTGATATGATTTCTCATTATCAAACTCACTCACACTAATACTTTTTCTTGTCCTCAAGTAAACTCCCAACACAGATGAAAACAGTAACTGCAATATCTGAAACAACATAACTCTAAAACGGTACACAGCTACTAGGCTAATGCTAAATGGATAGGTACTAAACTTCAACAACAAGGATATTGATTAGTCACCATTTTTTCTATGTATCTATCACTTATTCGACATTAATCTAAGAAGTCGGTAATACTTTGTTTCGTGTTTTTATTGCTTTTTGAGTTAATTACAATTTTCGTAAGTAATTTTTGCATTTTAGTATTTTAAGTTTTATTTCGAGTATTATGCATTTTATGCTTTAGTTTGTTGGTTTTAATTGTTTTCAGATTTAGGAAAATGAACCAAAGGACTAGGTGCGAAGAAAATGGAGAATCCGGGGTGTCGGGAACGATTTTGGCAAGTGGCAGAGGGCCTGACACGACCACCAGTGTTACTTGACACGGGCCATGTCAGGCTGGGAGTGAAAGAATGAACATAATAGAAGAGACAATGGGCTGACAAGGGCACTCGTGTCACCTGACATGGGCCGCGTCAGCAGGCCTGAAAGAAAAAAAAAGAAGAAGTTGAAGAGGCAGGGAGCCAACACGGGCACCCTTGTTGCCTGACACGGGCTGTGTTAGCTTGGACACTGACTTTCCCAATTTTCTCTGAAATTTCTTGGATATTGACCTGGAGGGTATTTTTGGCATTTCCACCTAATGTTATGTCATTTTCTGCTATTTAGAAGAGTTTTTGGAAAAGGAGAGGGGAGTTTTTGACTAGAGAGAATTTTACGATCAAAAGATTCAAGAGCTAATGTTTTTCGGAAGATGAAGGGTTTTCAAGAGCGGAAGCGATAGACGATCCGGGTTTATCCAATTTCTTGTAATTTCTCTATTTTACATTGTATTTTCTCTTAACCATGTGAGTAGCTAAACCCCCCAATGCTAGGGGGTGTCCCTGATTTGACTTTGTAATGACTTTGATTTCTTATTTTCAGTGATACTTTTGTTTTTTGATAATCATTTTAACCGTGCAATGTTTCTATTACTTTCTCTGTCGGACCAATAGAGAATGATTTAAGATTAACAATTAGGTTGGACCGCCATTGTTAAAGTTTTTGTATGATTATGCTTCAGTAGATATTACCTAGGACTAGGGATACCCTATTGCACTTGGAACACTGTTGACATTATAATGCATGATTTCAAACGTAATTACCTATGGACATAGTAATTAGGTTAGAAATCATAGGTTTTCTCACTAAGGACTTAAGAGTAAACAACTTAAGATCAGGAAATTGATTATTTTGAACTTTCCACTGAAATAGGGATTCATTCTCGTTACACTGTAAATCATACACATTGCCCTGGCATGCTTCTCATCTCTGTCAAAAACCTATTTTATTATTTGGTTATATTATTCTTGTTAATTCATAAATTTGCAAACAAATCCCAAACCCCCAAGTTATTTTATTTGATTGAAATATAATTAGAACGAATTATTTATACGTAGTCCTTGAGATTGATACTTGGGAATTACCCCTATTTTAACTACATCTGCGAAAATAGTACACTTGCTATTTTTTCGATCAAGTTTTTGACGCCATTTCCGGGGACTTCCAAAATGTAAGATTTAAGTTCAGTTCAATTGAAATTTTGTCGCTCTGCGACCAAAATTTTATTTCCTATTATTTTTTATTATTACTGATATTTGTCTAATCTGTGTACGCGAGGGAAACCCTCAACTGATTTTCCTTTTGACGCAGAACCAGAGAGATTGTTGCACGCTATACTCTGGAAAGCTAGACAAGCAAGACTGGCAGCTTCAGAAGTAGAAAAGTCAGATTCGGAAAACGAAAGAGAGAAGGAAGCGTCCAACTACTACGACACAATGTCTGACAGAGAAACCGTAATGGGAGAACCTCAGGAAAGACATCTTGGGGACTATGGCGGAACAAATGCTCCAACAGGGTGGTTGACCATAGTGAATTAACCGGTCAATGTAGCACACTTTTAGTTGCACCCAACAACGATCCGACAACTTGAAAAGAGACCATTTACAGGAAAAATTAATGAAGATGCAAATAAGAATTTGCAATAGTTTCTTACAATGAGCACCACTTTGAAGATCGAGGGGCACTCTGATGGGCGATTCACAAGTGCACGAATAGAGTCAAAGTAATACAGAAGATTATCGATCCCACAGAGACCAAACGTCAATCTATCGATTACTATTGTTACGGTGTTTATCTAAGGCAAATCAAATAAAGGATGGTTTGTGCGAAACAAAAGTAAAGTGCGTGATTAAAATTAATAATAAAGCAATAGGCATAGATGCAATTCATATAGCTACGTAGTATTCCAGATGTGTACATATAGGATTCCTTATGGGATAATATTTCTACTCATGAAAAGAACTAATTTAACGGGAACTGTCACTTTCGCGTATTCAGAACCGAGTTTAACCCTAATCGACCCCTCTTATTGTCACTTATAAAAAGGTGTGCATTGTGTTAGGATTAATAAACCTATTTTTAAGAAATATAGTTGCTTGACTTAGTTGAAAAGTATTTTAACCTGGAATTTCTAACAAAAAGAGGTTCTTGCGAACCGGACTTTAAATCCATAAACGCGTCCGAAAACAGTTTTAAAATTGGTTTTCTTAAACATTAAAGACTCCTAATTGATTGAGCCAAGCGCTTTCGCTTCCTCGGAACAGTCAAAACTAACGTAATTTATCTAAAGGTTGGACAACTTTTGATCTTACCCAACGAATTTTAAGTATAGAAAATAAGTGTTAAAAGCTAAAATAACCCCTAAGTAATTCCACCGACAACCGTGTGGAATACTAATTATAACTATAATCCTCACATCCTAGCCCTTAAGATTTAGCCGAACATGGTAAGGTAAATATGCATGGAAAATAAAGTGCGAGTAAATAAATAAAGTGTGGTAAAAGGTGCAAGAAATAAATCGTGCAGAAAGTAAAAGCGGTGCGGGAACTAAACGACGGATAAATAAAAGGCGATAAATAAGCAGAAACCTGCTCTAAACAAGAGGCTTTAAAAATCTTGTACAACTGGAAGTAAATGGCGAAAATAAAATGGCGGCAGGTTTAACTTCTACCCAAGTGCTCCAAACTTGATTACACGGTGTAATAACCCTTCGATGTGAGAAGTTTATTACTTTACAATAGGTGAAATTTATGGCTTGAGTTCTGTTCTCAAAGCTTGGATGGTTTGAAATGAATTAGAACTCTTCTATTTATAGAGGCAGGAAAGTACAGGTAAAGACATGAATTCCCCCCAACTCCTTTTGGGAGGGAAACGTCTGTGTGAAGGTGGCGCCCGCCACATGTACTAGGGTGGAAAGGAGTGGGAGACGTGGCAGTTGTCAGCAGTTGGCTTGCATCCAATATGTGGCATCCCCTATAGCGCCCGTCATGGTGGAAGCCATGTGTACATTTCCTCATAAAGTAGGGTTTTTAGCTCGTTTTTCTTCATTTCTTCTCGAGTAGCCTTGAAAATACAAAAACCTGAAAAAGAAACAAAACCAAGGCATTATACAGTAAAATGGAAATAAAATAATAAATAACTTGCACGAAATCGAGTCAACTAAACAGTATATTTTAGGTCTATCAAATTCTGAAGAGGCAAAGAAGCTAAGGATGTTTCCATTCACCTTAGTGGAAGATGCAGAAGAGTGGTTTTACTCCCTACCCGCGGGAAGTATCACTACTTGGAGGAAAATGGAGACGGCATTTTTGAATGAGTATTTTCCTACTTGTATTTATATTCGCAAACGATATGACATTGTGAATTTTAAATAGAAAGAAGGAGAATCACTCGGAGATGCATACAAAAGGTTCAAGAGGTTATTGGTAGCGTGCCCGACTTACAACATGGACCTTACTGAACAGATGCAGATTTTTGTGAATGGTTTGAGGATGAAGACCAAACAACTTATTAATATAGCTACCAGTAACTCACCAAACTTTACAAAAATCACTAGTATTGAAAAGATTATAGAAGCCATAGCAGCAAATGCGCATTTGGAACTGTATGATCGTAGTGTGAGTAAACTAGAAGGGATAATTGATCTAAATCTGGCTAACTAAGTGGTGAAGATGGAAGATCAAATTACTACTGAGGTGGAAAGAAGGCTTAAAGCGATGAATGTAAGTATCCAGACTGTTGCTCCAGTTCAACCGGTACAAACAATTAGTTGTGAGATTTGTGGGGACCTCATTTTGTTATGCATTATGTTGCAATTGCATAAAAAATTGAGGCAATAAATTTCCCGAAGCAGAATAATGTTAGAACGCAGATTGATGTTCAATATATCTCATTGTTTTGATGATAACATTAATGAAATTTTGTATAGAGAATTTACATACACTAATTTTTGTTCAAGTGTTTATTTGTTCCAGATATCAAAATTAATATTACTCTGGAAGCAAGAACGCCTCTGAACACCAAAGAACGAAAAAGCTCTGAGCGTCAGAAGCAACACATCAGAAGACTCTGATCTGCTACAATGACTCTGAGCAAAGCTATGAAGAATTTGAGCAAAGGACATACGTAAAGCTTCAGAAGACTCTGAAAGTACTCAACGCTACAAGTACAGAAGTTCTGATAAGCAAGTATGCTCTGATAAGGATTTCACGCTTAAAGCACTTTGCTGCAAACTCTGATAGAGAAACTCTGATTGAGTTAATTCTGACCTGAACAACTAAGAACATCATCAGAAGTTCTGATGCAAGGCATTCCAAAGTTGTTGAAGAAGATACTGTTCAAATAAAGATACGTTAGTATATTCCTTGTCTTATCCTAAACGGCTCTTTCCCCATTCAATCTTGACACAGGATTTCAGACAAAAAGGATGTGTCAGAACATTCCTCTTCTGAGAAAGGAAAAGTCATTAGAAGACAAAAGGATCTGAATGCACAGATTGCATAGTCTTTGAGAAAGGATTTCAAAGTACTATAAATGCAAGTCTCAGCATCAGTTCAAAGGTTGACGAATACGAACGAACTACAAACAAACTTGATTCAAATTCTTGGCATAATATTCAATCAGCTCTCACAAATATTCTTCAAGCTAGAATAGCTTTTATTTTCGTTTTATAACTTGTGTAAAAATCACTGTTGTGATATAGCTTTTTAGAAGCATTTCTTAAACACAAATTGTTAGTTTATCTTTGTAAAAGATTTCCTTAAGAAGACCAAGTTGTGGTCAGAATTTCTTGAGAAGACTAAGACAGTTGTCTTAGTGGTTTACACTGTAATCAAGTTTTATATAGTGGATTAAGTCCTTGTTGAGAAAGGCAAATCACCTTGGTAGGATGGACTGGATTAGTTTGAGTTCAAACGAACCAGGATAAAAATACTGTGTAATTTTTCTATCTTCCAAATTGTTTTAAAACCCTTATTCAACCCCCCCCCCCCCCCTCTAAGTGTTTTCTCACCTTCAGTTGGCATCAAAGCTCCAGTTTTGTAAGTGCTCTCACTTAACCGTGACAGAAAAAGATCCTGCTGGAAAAACTCTTAATCTCTTAATCTTTATTCATCATGGCTGCTGAAGCTTCAACTTCAACTTCATATAATAATAAATACGATGATAGAGACAAAATTAGCACCAAACCTCCCATGTTTGATGGTGAGAAGTTTGATTTCTGGAAAGATAGAATAGAAAGTTTCTTTCTAGGCTATGACACTGACTTGTGGGATTTGGTAACTGATGGTTATATTCATCCTACTAATGATGAAGGGAAAAAGGTTGACAGAAAATCTATGTCTGATCAACAGAAGAAGGAGTTTAGAAACCATCACAAGGCAAGAACCATCCTATTAAATGCAATATCTCATACTGAGTATGAGAAAATAACAAATAGAGATACTGCATTTGATATGTTTGAATCTCTAAAAATGATGCATGAAGGAAACTCCCAAGTAAAGGAGACAAAAGTCTTGGCACTCATTAAGAAGTATGAGGCCTTCAAGATGGAGGAATCTGAACTTGTAGAAGCTATGTTCTCAAGGTTTTAGATTCTAACTGCTAGTCTGAAGGTTCTGGACAAAGGTTACTCTACTGGTGATCACGTCAAGAAAATTATCAGAAGCTTGCCAACAATATGGAGAACAATGGTGACAGCGTTGAAGCTTGCAAAGGATCTGAATAAGATCACTCTGGAGGAATTGATCAGTTCCTTAAGGAGTCACGAGATTGAGCTAGAAGAAGACGAACCTCAGAAGAAAGGTAAGTTTGTTGCACTAAAATCTAACAAATCTGCTACAGCTTTGCAGGTTATTAAAGAAAGTTCTGAAGAATCTTCAGAAGAAGAAGATGAACTATCTTTGCTGTCCAAGAGGATAAACCAACTATGGAAGCATAAGCAAAAAAAGTTTAGAAACTTCAAGAGATCTGATCAGCGTGGTGATTCTTCTGGACATAAGAAATCTAGAAAGAAAGATGTGGTGTGCTACGAGTGCAAGGAGCCAGGCCACTATAAGAATGAATGTCCCAAACTTGTGAAGGAGAAACCCAGAAAGAAGTTTGAAAAGAAGAAGAAAGTGCTAATGGCCACGTGGGACGATTCAGATGCTTCTGAATCTTCATCAGAATCAGAAGATAAGCGTGCTAATGTAGCACTGATGGCTGACGTGGAGGACCACGAAGAAACTGCTGAATCTGGATCAGAATCAGATTCTGAGGAGGTATTTTCTGAACTTTCTAGAGCTGAACTTGCTGAGAGTTTATCTGAAATTCTTGAAAGCTACATCAAAATCAAACTCAAATACAAGAAGCTTCAAAGCTATCTTTCATTTGAGAATGATCAGCTGAGATATGAAGTTGCTGAGCTTAAAGCAAACAATCTTAAAATAAAAAAATGATTTAGAAAAAGCTCAGAAATCTGACTTAGATCCTATATCATGCTCTAAAAACATTTTAGAAAGAGTATGATTATAGCTTTCAGAAGTTTCTGGCCAGAGGCCTAGATAGAAGCAAGATGGCTCCAATGATCTATGGCGTAAGCAGAAACAACAGAAAGGGAATTGGATATGAATCTCCTTTTGGGAAGGATTTAAATCCAAAGCCTGTTGATAAACTGATCATTAAGTATTCTCCTCTGTATACTCATTTCTAATTTGGTCATTTAAATGATATTAAACACACACATTCTGATCAGAACAAACTTGTGTTTAATAAACCAAAATTCCATCAGAACAAGGATGCTCTTAAGGGAAAGAAATTCAAAAAGAATTTCAAACCTACTAACCCCAGAGGACCCAAGAAAATATGGGTACCTAAGGACAAAATGATTTTTGTTGCAGACATCCTTAGCAGCAAAGTTGAAACACCAATCATGGTACCTGGACTCTGGTTGCTCGCGTCACATGACGGGAAGAAGGTCTATGTTCCAAAGCCTGGAACTTAGATCTGGAGTGGTAACCTCCCCTACATTTCTAATGTCTTACTTGTTGAAGGATTAACACATAATCTATTGTCCATAAGTCAATTAAGTGACAATGGTTATGACATAATCTTCAATAAAAAATGTTGTAAAGTTGTCTGTCAAAAAGATGGTTCAATCCTCTTAAATGGAAAAAGGAAGAACAACATTTACAAAATCAATCTTTCAGAACTTAAAGTTCAGAATGTAAAATGCCTTCTGTCTGTTAATGATGAGCAATGGGTCTGGCACAGAAGATTGGGTCATATTAGTATGAGACGTATATCTCAGATTAATAAACTCAATCTGGTCATAGGACTTCCTCAGTTGAAGTTCAATTCAGATGCTTTTTGTGAAGCATGTCAGAAAGGAAAATTTTCAAAATCTTCTTTCAAAACAAAAAATGTTGTTTCAACCTCTTGACCATTAGAGCTGCTTCATATTGATCTGTTTTGACCAATGAAAACTACATCTATTAGAGGCAAGAAGTATGGATTAGTCATTGTTGATGACTACAGTAGATGGACATGGGTAAAATTCCTGAAACACAAGGATGAGTCACATTCTGAATTCATTAACTTCTGCAAATAAGTCCAAAACGAAAAAGAATTTAAAATTGTTAAAGTCAGAAGTGATCATGGTGAAGAATTTGAAAACAAATACTTTGAAATTTTTTTAAAGAAAATGGCATTGCACATGATTTTTCTTGTCCTAGAACTCCTCAACAGAATGGAGTTGTAGAAAGGAAAAATAGAACATTGCAAGAAACGTCCAGAACCATGATCAACGAGACTAACATGGCAAAACATTTTTGGGCAGAAGCAGTGAATACAACTTGTTATATCCAGAACAAAGTGTCTGTAAGACCTCTTCTGGAGAAGACTCCTTATGAACTGTGGAGGAATAGAAAGCCCAACATTTCTTATTTCCATCCTTTTGGATGTGTATGTTTTATGTTGAACACTAAGGAAAATCTGAACAAGTTTGATTCTAAAGCTCAGAAGTGTTTCATGCTTGGATATTCTGAACTCTCTAAAGGCTACAGAGTATACAATACTGAGACACAGATTGTAGAGGAATCAATTCATGTTAGATTTGATGATAAGCTTGGCCATCAAAAGTCAAAGCAACTTGAAATTTCTGCAGATAGAGAAGTCCTTCTCACAGACTCTGAAGAATCAGAGGCAGACAAAGCTCAAGCAAAAGCACCTGAAGCAACATCAGATGCTACCACCTTGACTGCTCAGATGGATAGCTTGACAATTTCTGAAGAACCAAATGTTAAAGGATCATCCAGAATCAAAGCCTCTCATCCAGAGGAAATGATAATTGGAAAGAAGGATGACCCTATCAGAACAATGTCATTTCTCAGATCTTCTGAAACGTTACTGTTTGGTTTGGTGTCCATCATTGAACCTACTTCTGTGGATGGGGCTCTAAACGATAATGATTGGATACTTGCTATGCAAGAAGAGCTTGATCAATTCACCAAAAATGACGTCTAGGATCTGGTTCCAAGACCAAATGGTTTCAACATCATTGGAACAAAATGGGTTTTCAGAAACAAGATGAACGAGCAAGGAGAAATAATCAGAAGCAAGGCTAGGCTGGTGGCTCAAGGATACAGTCAGCAAGAAGGTATAGATTACACAGAGACTTATGCTCCTGTGGCAAGGTTAGAATATATTCGCTTGCTTATTTCTTTTGCTGCACAAAATAACATCACTCTGTATCAGATGGATGTTAAAAGTGCCTTCTTATATGGTTTAATAGAAGAGGAAGTGTATGTTCATCAACCTCCAGGTTTTGAAAATGAAAAATTTCCAAAACACGTTTTCAAACTTAAGAAATCACTCTAAGGCTTAAAATAAGCTCCCAGAGCTTGGTATGAGAGGCTGAGTAATTTCCTTCTGGAAAACAACTTTGTCAGAGGAAAAGTTGACACTACTCTCTTTCATAAATCAATTAAGAAAGACATATTTGTCTGTCTGATTTATGTTGATGATATTATATTTGGAACTACCAATATTACGCTTGGAAAGGAGTTTGCTCAATCTATGCAGGCAAAATTCGAGATGAGCATGATGGGAGAACTCAGATTCTTTCTGGGAATTCAAGTGAATCAGACTCCAGAAGGTACCTACATACATCAGACAAAGTATGTAAAGGAATTTCTGAAGAAATTCAACATGTCAGAAAGCAAGGTAGCAAAGACTCCAATGCATCCTACAAGCACACTAGGTAAATAAGAGGTAAGTAAAAAGGTAGATCAGAAGCTCTACAGAGGTATGATTGGTTCTCTTCTGTACTTGACTGCTTTTAGGCCTGATATTCTCTTTAGTGTCTGTCTTTGTGCTAGATTCCAATCAGATCCTAGAGAATCCCACTTAACAGCTGTTAAGAGGATTCTGAGGCATCAGAAAGGTACTACTAACATGGGTTTGTGTTACAGAAAATCTGATGATTACAGATTAGTTGGATTCTGTGATGCTGACTATGCTGGAGACAGAATAGAGCGTAAGAGTACTTCTGGAAGCTGTCAGTTTCTGGGAAGTCATATGATCTGTTGGTTCAGCAAGAAGCAACCCACAATAGCGTTATCAACAACAGAAGCAGAATACATTGCTGCTGCTGGTTGTAGCACATAGATGCTCTAGATGAAGAGTCAACTAGAAGACTATCAGATTCATGAGAGTAACATTTCTATTTTCTGTGATAATACTTATGCTATTTTCCTTTCTAAGAATCCAATTTTGCATTCTAAGGAAAAGCACATAGAAATTAAGCATCATTTTATCAGAGACTATGTTCAGAAGGGAATTATTAGTTTGAACTTTATTGATACAGACCATCAATGGGATGATATCTTCACAAAACCCCTTGCTGAAGATAGGTTTAAATTTATTCTGAAGAATATTAGTATGGATTTTTGTCCAGAATAAAACTATTATTCAGAAGAAAATTTATTCTGATGAAATATGAATACTGTCTATGTTATGAAGTAATTCTTCAGATTATTTCTTTTAGTACATTATTTCCTTTGTGAAACTCTGAGCGTTGTTTAACGTTTCTTATTCCAAAGAGACTCAGAGGCATATCTACATCAAACACGTGTCACACAAAATCTGAAAAGGTGGAGTGTAATACAATGAGACACTGTTTTGAGGTACTTTTTGTATTCTCAATTCTCGGTTTTCTCCCCACGCTTGTCAGAATCATTAAATGCTTTTAATTATTAGTCTTTTGATGTGACCTTTTGATTTAATTAAATGCATTAATTGCTGAATGTGTGCCCTAATTGTTTTCACTATAAATTCCATAACACAACACCATTTCACACTTTACACTCTCTCTCTCTCTCTCTCTCTCTCTCTCTCTCTCTCTCTCTCACGTTTATGCATTTTTGATTGCTCCATTGTTTCCTCTTCTCTTCCAAACCCAAAACCCTAAGAAGTTAGAGTTATCTCAAGTCTTCAACAATGGCAACTTCTTCATCAACCTCTCAACAACTTGAATCAACTATGGTTGTTGTTTCTTCTTATGTAATGGGTCCTACTCCATTCAAAGAACCAGTTAGAACACTCCTCACACCCATTGAACAACTGGAAGTTTTAAGTGAATTCTTAGTGGATTTTGAAAACATCGCTGGGAATGGGTTTGATTTACGTCTAACAGTATCATCACAAGGATGGACAAAGTACTTTGACATACTGGTTGGTCCAGTTTACCCTCGCCTGGTCAAAGAATTTTAGATTCATGTAAGTGTTTTCCCCAAGTTCATCATGTCTTCAGTTTTGGGCAAGGAAATCATTGTCACTGAACATCTGATTCGCAAACGGATTGGGTATCAAGAATCTGACGGTGTCACTCATCTGCCAGCTAATCGCGTGGATATGGATGAGGTTTACAGTGAGGTGTTTACTTCTGCGGAAGCCTCCAACAAGATAAAGGATCTGAAAGTTCAGTACAAGATCTAGGCTAAAATCTTTCTGGGTTGCATTCATCACAGAAAGTCTACCAATTCTCCTGATTACATCAACTCTGATCAGATGTACTTCATGTATTGTTTGGGCAAAAGTATTAAGGTGGATCTGCCTTACTTGCTATTCAATCATCTGTGGACTCATGTGAAACAATCTAGAGAAGAAGTCAGAACCAAGCATCAAAAGATGAGAAATTAGATACCTATGGGATGACTCATCTCAGATATTCTGATTGAGAATGGCTTGGTTGGACATCTGACAGAAGCTGGAATGAAGGAAGAATTAGCTTCCGTGGTTGGCAAACCTCTGAATGGGAAAAGTCTTTAGAGGATGAGAATTGTAGAAGAACTTACTTCTGCACCTGATCAGATCAACTCTGAAATTAGATGAATGACTTCTAATACTCAAAAGAAAGCTAGAAAAATGCTCTACAAGTTTCATGTTAGGGTCAAGATGAGATGAGACTTCTATCTTGAGATATGTGGTCTTGAAGTTGGGCACTAAACAGGGGATTTTACACTGAGAACCCTTACTTAGTAACTTCTCACACTCTTGATTCTTGGTGAATTGATCTTGAAATGATATATTAGGCATCTAAACACAACATTACATGACCATAGAGACTTGGAATTGAGTCTTAATCTCCTTTAATTTCACAATTAACTTAGGGTTGGCCAGATGACACAACAACCTGAACAAGCTCCAACATGTCTCTCAAAGCACTCAATGAGCTTTCTCAACATCCCATATCCATAATTATGAATTCAAAATCCTCTGATGATCTTCAATTGGCCTCCAAGTTAGGAGATAATCCACATACACCCATCAACTCTCTTAAAGAACACTGACCACTTCTTGATGACTTGATGACCATTCATGCTTGAGTAAAACCCCTTGCTTAGGCTCAACACTCTGGGCAACCCCCTCTTGCTATGCACAACCTCTTAATCCCCTGCCAAATCAACAATGCTATGCAATGCAAATTCTAGAAGAAAATGAAATGAAACATAAACCAAGTTAAGAAAAGGTTTGTCAAATTTTGGGGTGCAACAGAGTGTTTTAATGAGAATGTCATGCTGAATGTCGTGACATCCATCTGCTGTCATGACAGAACTGCTATCATATGTTGTTAACAGGATGTCATTACCAATATCATGACATCTGGTGCAGCAAGAGCTATGTGCAGCAGGAGTTAACAAGAGCAGATGACATAACTACTGTCATGGTTGCAGAAGGAGTTGATGACCCAACTGTTGTCATGGATGTCATTACCAATGTCATGACATCACTACTGGTGCAGAAGGAGCTAGCAGGAGTTGATGACCCAACTGCTGTCATGGATGTCATACTGAATGTCATGACATCAATGTCTGGTACATCAGGGGCGGCTATGTTATATCTCTTGACAGAAGTGTTTTGGTCCTGTTGGATATTCCTCATCAGTATGTATAGGCCAAAGAGATTCACTAGGAACAAAGTGCAGATTTAATTAGTGTTCATAAAAAGGATCTTTGAGATTTTTAGGAAACTAGAATACATTTGTTTCTACTGTCATGAAGAAGATTTTGCAGAAGTGTTCAGCAGGGCAAGCTGGAAAGCTAAGAGTAAGTAAAGCTGAATGTCATACTGAATGTCATGACATTGGTCGTATGACATCAGGCGTGTAGTGTTTGTTTTTCTGTTATGATACATGATATATCTCAGGCTAAATTTCAGGAAACCTATTATGGCTTCTTAGTTATCTCAGACGAGATTCTAGTTAGGGCTGGACATAACATGAAGCAACTATGACCTAATTTGACAGCACCTTAAATTGTGGAAATTAGGTTTACTTTGTTAAACCTAATGTTTGTTACTTGTGACCAGCCCAAGCCCAGTCTGCATTACTATAAAAGGAGGAGCTGAAGCAGAAGAAATTAAGCACTCACATCAAGAACAACTTGAGTGTAAAATAAAGGTCTAGGGTTTGAGAGTCCCTTGTGTGTAAGACACCCTTTGTATCTTTTGATACATTGTGGTAGACATATTTGTGGGTGAAGAGTGTAGCTCTTCACGTGTGTTTTGTGAGTGATGAACTTGGTTCTTCACGTGTGTCTAAGGATCTTAGGATTCCTTGTTTACCAAGCAATTGTAGGTTGTATGATTGCTCTGGTTAATTGTATAAACATGTGTGTTCATTGTGCCACTCAAAGCTGTTAAGCAAGAGCGTGTGTCACTTGATCAAAGCTGTGAAACAATCAAGGTATTTTGTAGTGAGTCTCCATAACTGTTTTGTAATTGTGTATTTATATCACTGTGTCGTGATTGAGGGGGAGTGAGTGAGAATACTCAGGTCTAGAGTGTCTCTAGGTTGAAGTGTCATTAGGTAGAGATTAAGTGAGAAGTACAAACTGGTTGTTTGACTTTTAATTGATTCTGTTGATAGTGAATTTCCTCCCTGGCTTGGTAGCCCCCATATGTAGGTGATGTTGCACCGAACTAGGTAAATAATTACTGTGTTATTTATCTTTCAGCATTTACAATTCTACATAATTTAAATGTTTAGATAAATAGTCTGTCAGTATGCAGATGTCACAACAGAGGTCATGACGTTGGTCATGACATTGGCACAATTTAAAGAAATTTAAAATGTTCATGATCTGTCCTCGTCCTTGTTTCAGTAGATATCAATGTTCTTGGAACATCTGAAATTTGCATACCAGAATTTCACTTAGGCTCAGGAATGAAAATCTACTTCTGCGATCCATAACAATGTCTGCAAAAATAAGATTTTGAATTCCTTGAATGGTTAGTAAAAATGCAAGAATGCAATGAAAATGCAACTGGTTTTATGAAACTCAGAAGATTAATTAAGTCAAACCCTTATTTCATTAATTGTTGGGAAACGTTGTGATGGCAAATCCTCATATACCATACATATGTGTGTTTCGATGATGTCAAAAGCAATCATGGAAGAATCGGTTTTTGGCTCTACCATCACAAGGCAAATGCATATCACATCTATCATATCACTCTTGTGTGCATGTCATGTCAATCTATCTTGCTACATTGAGTCCAACATATTTGGAAGATCATGGGTGGTGCCCAGGAGTGTCAAAATCACAAAAATAAGCATTTTTGCAAAATGACAGGGTTTGAGTCGACCACTTCAGGGTTTCGGTCGACTCATAGAAGTTGCCTAGAAAGTGAAATTTCCACTGGTTGGCGCACGCCGACCTCTGGTAGACGCATACTGATGATATTTTGTGTTTGTCCAAAACTGCAGACTATGTGTCAACGCATAGTCCTGGTAAGGTCGACCGTTCGCTTCGTTTTCTGCATAATTTGAAGACTTTCCACTTATTGTGAAAAGTGGTTGTGTCTATTATGTTTGCCTTACTATAAATAGAATTTTTGCTCATTCTTCAAGACAACAATTGAAACGTTGGAGTCAATTGCATAAACAAGAAAAGTGAAATAGGTGCCATTAGTTTTCATCATCTTCATCTTCAACATTTCATAACACAACAATTACACACAACAATTCTTGCTGTGCATTGTGGTTTGTTTGGAGTGATAAGGTCCGAAGCCGTTGATTGGGAATCCGGTTCGGGTTGAGTTTCTTGGCAGGTTTTTCTTGAATAAAACCTTGAGGGTTTTATCCTCCAAGATTCGGTGAATTTGGGGGGGGGGGGGGGGTTTGGTACGAATCTTCTCGACAAACATTCAGCTGAGCGAAGGTGATTGAGGAGCGGTGGGTTCCGTCAATCTAGTAGCGGCAATTGGTGAATCGTTAAGGAGAGGTTCAGGTTCGATTAGTTTGTGTTTGAGATCAGCCGGGCTGGGGTTTGAAGAATGCAAGGTTGTTCAACAAAGGGGTTGTAATCGGAGGTCTATCCACAACAATCAAAGGACTTGATTCGACTCGAATCAAGGAACAAGAAGAGAGAGCATTTCAACAACAAGAGAGTTTGTTTGTATATTTTTCCTGTCTATTCTTGTGTAAACATTTCAACTACAACAGGTGATATCTATAGTATATGATCTCAATTCTATTGTTAGAATTAAGGGCAGACGTACCCCGAAGTGAGGACGGCGGGGGAACTTCCTCAACAAATCTTTGTGCCTTTTATTTTCCGCACTTTCATTTTTGATAAATAATTGAGTAATTTTAGTACAAACAATTCTATCAAAATTAGTATTGGTTTGAGTAAATGTTGAACATTGTTTTTTGACTCTAGTACAATATTTTATTGTACAAGGAAGCTAAGAGCTACTTACTTAAGGCAAAACTCACTTGGAGTGCTACACACGCCAAGTGTTTGATAAATTGTCTAAACCAAAATTCTCTTGTGTTGTCCATATAATTTGTTGGCATTTTGAGGCATTGAACTAGTCTTACTAATTAGTGATATTAATCAATTAATAGTATGACTAGTGTGGTGATTCTGTTTGCTCATTATCATATCCATAGGGTAGACGCATATTCGGTCTTCTAATAACGGTTCGTTATAGACGGTAATTTTTCCACGGCCGCTTCCGCATATCAAATATTTTTAAAACCAATTTTTATTGGTAGCGCCGACTGATTTTTTAATTGGGATCTATTCAACCCCCCTTCTAAATCCGTGCCATCGTCTAACAAGTGGTATCAGGAGCACCGATTCACTCCGTGCTTCAAATATAACTTTGTAGAAAATGGCTAACGAAACTAAAAGGGCTTATAATAGAGCTCCCGTTTTTAATGGAGAAAATTACAGTTATTGGAAGGACTGTATGCGGGTGCACATTAATTACATAGGTAGAAAAGTGTGAAATGTTATTCTCAATGGTCCAATAGAAATAACTATGACCAATGCGAATAATGAGATTGTGCCTAATCCCGAAGCACAATGGACTGATGATGATGAAAAGAAATATAATTACGATTGGAAAGCCAAAAATATTTTGATTTCCTCATTAGGAGTTGATGAATATTATAGTGTTTCTCATTGTCTAACGACAAAGGCTATGTGGGACTCATTGCAAGTCGCCCATGAGGGGACCAATGATGTTAAGCTAGCGAGAATCAACACACTAACACAAGTGTTTGATCTCTTTTACATGGATCAAGGGGAAACCATTGCGGACATGCAAAAGATATTCACTCATCTCATCAATAGATTGCATTCACTAGGTTGGCCAGTGGCCAGTGATGTTGCTACTAACAAAATTTTGAGATGTTTTAACAGGGAATGGCAGCCGAAGGTAACCGCCATCAAAGAAGCAAACGACCTCGCAATTTTGGATCTCACAACATTGTTTGGAAAGCTGCAGGAGCACGAACAAGTTCTCCTAAGCCTAGAGCAACATGAAAAGAAAGAAAAGAAGGACAAAATAAAGATAACTGAAAAGAAATCCATTGCTCTCAATACTTCTTCCTCAAAGTCTCAATCCAAGGAGCATAGTGATTACACGTCGAGTGACGACAAAGAAGATGACAAGAGTGAGGACATGGGGCTGTTCGTAAAGCGTTACAACCGCTATGTTAGAAAATATGGCATCCAACACTCCGAGAAGAACCTTGTAAACTCGGAAACAATCTAGGTACTCTAAAAATGATGACACCAAGGGGAACAAAAAAAGAGGGTAATGTTACACCTGCGGAAAGACCGGACATTATAAACCGGATTGTCCCTTAAACAAAAAGGGCAAAGAAAAAGAATCAAATAGATCACATAAAAAAAAATCAAAGCCTAGGAGAGCGTATATAGCTTGGGAAAGTGATAGTGACTCCTCCGAGGATGAAAGCTCAAGTGATGAAGATGAATCCGTAAATTTATGTCTTTCCGCTCACCAAAAGAACAAGAAAAAACAGGTACGACATGCTAAATATGAAAATTCCTCTAACATGTCTCATTTTGAATTACAAACTGCATTTAATACTTTGCACTGTGAAGCAAAAGAAGCCTTTAAAAGGCTTTCCTCAAATAATCAAATTTTTGTTCACTTAGAGCAAAAGATCCATGAGTCCGAAAGAAAACTCGAGGCACTTAAAGCTTCCATAGTGGAAAGTACTAAAGCAGGCTGTGAGGATCTAAGGAGTAGAATAATTAACTTTGGGTGTGACACTTGTTAAATTTGGAAAAATGAAGTTAGAACCCTAAATGCCAAACTTAACAAGGCTCTTGAGCCCAAAATTACTTTTGCTATCGATAAATCTGATTTTAGAAAAAGTATGGTGAATCTATATCAAAAGTACAAATATGTTATAAGAGATCAAGATAACAAAGGCAATTCAAAAGTTAATTTTTCTTGTCTATATTGTTGCAAGAAAGGCCATTCCATTGCTAAGTGCCGCTTTAGGAGATTTTTGGTTCCTAAAGGCGTTTATCAATGGTTGCCCAAATGCGACCATTTTGTCACTCGCGACTTAGGACCCAATAAGCCATTGGGTACCTCCTCTTGTTAATTGCTTTTTCATAGGTACAACGTCTTGAGACCACCGAGAGAAGATGGGTTCTTGATAGTGGTTGCTCAAGACACATGACAGGAGACATATCTCTCTTCATCGACTTCGTGGCAAAGAAGAAGGGGTATGTAACCTATGGAGATAACAATCGCGGTGCAATACTTCGTAAAGATAGTGTAGGTAACCCTTCTTCCACTACTATATCTGATGTATTGCTTGTCGAGGGTCTTAAACATAATCTCATTAGCATTAGCCAATTATGCAACAAAGGATACAATGTATCATTTTCAAAAGAATGTTGCAAAATTGTGCATAATTATGAAATGAAGATTGTGTTTAATGGCCTAAGAGTAAACAATGTCTATATGCTAGACTTGAATGAAGTATCTTTGACAAGTGACAAATGTCTCATGACAATGAGTGAGGACTCATGGTTATGGCATAGATGTTTAACACATGTCAACTTTGACTTGCTTAACAAGGTAGTTTCCAAAGATCTAGTCCTAGGTCTACCCAAAATAAAGTTCACCAAGGATCACCTTTGTGATGCTTGCCAAATGGGAAAGCAAACGAGGATCTCTTTTAAATCCAAAAATATTATTTCAACTATGAGACCTCTCGAGCTTCTCCATATGGATTTATTCGGGCCATCTAGAATTAAAAGCCTAGGTGGTAACTATTACGGTTTTGTAATAATTGATGATTTTTCTAGATTCTGTTGGACTATCTTCTTGACTAGCAAGAGCGATACATTCGCCGCCTTTGAAAGATTTGCTAAGCTTTCCCAAAATAAATTAAACACAAACATTGTAGCAATTAGGAGTGACCATGGAGGTGAGTTTGAAAACTATTTGTTTGAAGAATATTGCGGTAAACACGGAACTGATCACAACTTCTCCGCTCCACGTACTCCTCAACAAAATGGGGTTATGGAGCGTAAAAATCGTATTTTAGAAGAATTGGGAAGAACAATGATCAATGAAAGTGCATTACCTAAATATTTTTGGGCTAAAGCCATAAGTACGACATGTTATGTTTTAAATAGGGTGCTCATCTGCCCCATCTTAAACAAAACACTGTATGAACTTTTAAAAGGGCGCAAGCCAAATGTATCTCACCTACATGTCTTCGGTTGCAAATGTTTTGTGTTGAATAATGGAAAGGAAAAATTAGGCAAGTTTGATTCCAAGGCTGGCGAAGATATCTTCCTCGGATACTCTCAGTCAAGTAAAGCTTATAAAATTTATAATAAGAGATTACTTACCGTTGAAGACTCTGTACACGTAAATTTTGATGAATCTTATCCGAGAGACGTCGGAAAAGGTAGTGTTGTTCATGATGCAGGTACATCTATGGAAGACATACTCAAAGGTGCCGAGCCGGGAAATGATCAACCCGACCAAGCCAAAGTTGAGGAAGAGAAAGATGATTGCCATGAGGAAACTTAGGAAGTTCATCCGTCTACAAAAGATGATCTCCCTCCATCTTGGAAGTCTTCCAAAGACCATCCAATCAACAACATCCTCGGTGATATCTCAAAAAGAGTTACGACTCGGTCTAAGATAAGTGATTTCTATTATCACTTCCCTTTCGTTTCACAAATGGAACCTAAAAACCCTAAAGACGCCTTACTCGATGAGCACTGTTTTTATCTATGCAAGAGGAACTTAATCAGTTCAAGAGAAATGAGGTTTGGGACCTTGTCCCTCCTCCGCGAGGTCATCGAGTAATTGGCACCCGATGGGTGTTTAGGAACAAGTTGGATGAAAACGAGGTAATAACCCGAAATAAGGCGCGTTTAGTCGCGCAAGGGTATAACCAAGAGGAAGGCATCGACTATGAGGAGACTTATGCGTCGGTTGCCCGACTCGAGGCTATACGCCTTTTACTTGCCTTCGCTTGTGCGAAAAACTTTAAGCTATTTCAAATGGACGTAAAAAGTGCATTCCTTAACGGTTATATTAATGAAGAAGTTTATGTTGCACAAGGGTTTTGAGTCTCATGAATATCCCAATCATGTATACAAGTTAAAACGAGCCTTGTATGGACTCAAGAAAGCTCCTAGAGCTTGGTATGAGCACCTAAGCAAGTTTCTACTTGATCAAGGGTATTTAAGAGGCAAAGTCGACACAACCCTCTTCATTAAGCGTCAAGGAAAACACTTAATCTTGGTGCAAATTTATGTTGATGATATTATATTCGTATCAACTAACATGAATCTCGTTAAAGAGTTTTCTAACCTGATGCAGGGGGAATTCGAGATGAGTATGATGGGGGAACTCACATACTTTCTTGGATTACAAATCAAACAGCTTGAGGAAGGAATGTTTGTAAGTCAAACAAAGTATTGTCTTGAGCTTCTCAAGAGGTTTGACATGGAAAATTCCAAAGCCATTGACACACCAATGCCAAAATGTGCAAATCTGAATAGAGATGAAAGCGGTAAGGATGTAGAGGTAAAAAGATATCGAGGTATGATCGGTTCACTTCTTTATCTTACTGCCTCTAGACCCGATATTATGTTTAGTGTGTGCATGTGTGCTCGATATCAATCGGCTCCTAAGGAATCCCATTTAAAAGCTGTTAAGTTCATACTTCGATACCTATCAGGTACTCTGAAGTATGGGCTATGGTATTCCAAAGGAAATGATTGTTCGTTGGTAAGCTTCTCCGATTCCGATTTTTCCAGGTGCAAATCGGATAGAAAAAGTACTAGTGGTACTTGTCACCTATTTTCAACTCTTTGGTTAGTTGGCATAGCAAGAAACAAGTTTGTGTTGCCTTGTCAATCGTTAAAGCGGAATACGTTGCCGCCGGCAGTTGTTGCGCTCAAGTCATGTGGCTTAAGCAACAATTGTTGGATTTTAACCTTAAACTTGAACGTATTCCTATTTTTTGTGACAATACAAGTGCCATTAATCTTACCAAAAATCCTGTGTTGCATTCACGCACCAAGCATATCGAAATTCGACACCATTTTCTTAGGGATCATGTGGATAAAGGCGATGTTGTTTTTGAACACGTTAACATTACAAACCAACTAGCTGACATTTTCACAAAACCGCTAGCTACCGAACCTTTCTTTCATATCCGACGAGAACTTGGTATTCTCGATATTTCGGATCATGCTTCATAATATTGCTTGCACATTTTTTTATTCATGTATGATTATACAAAACTTGATTATCGGATATCTAACAAATTGAAGTTGTTGTAAGTATACTTGTATAGTCCATTGAGCTACCTTTGGCATGAAGGTGATGTCGTTCCTTAACTCTCTCTCTCTATCTCTCTCTCAACTCTCATGTTCACAAGATTGCATCATATTATGTCTGTTTGATTGCTTGATAATTGTTGTGGCTAAGTATTTATGTATTAATTGTTGCTTATATAAGCATAAATATGAAAATTTGCATATTTTGTCTGCATGAGTCGACCCAAAACAGGGTGCGGTCGACTCACAAAAAGGTCCCAAAAATTGAAATTCTGCTCGGGTCTGCTCAGGTCGATCTATGGTCGACGCATACCTTTAAGATTTTGAACTTGTCAATTTTAACACAGTATGCGTCGACGCATACGAAGGAGCGGTCTACGCATCGCTCGCAAACCTGTCAAATTTTTTGAAAAACATTCAAAATCCTCATTCAAAATACTCAGGTTGGAAACACCAAGGTTAGTGTTACTCCCGCTGATTGGAAGAAGTATTTTAATTTATCTCTTGATTCGGACAAACCTCTCTATGAGGTCACTGATGCTCATTTAGTGGAAGGCTATGAGTTTAAGATAGCCTTAAATTGTGTGTTGAAAAAGCCTTATCCGCCTCATATTGTAGCAAGTGACGTGTTTCCAAAAACCGTCACCACCGGGAAATTAAAACCACAAGATAGAATTCTGCAGTGGATAGTGGCTCGTATTTTGTGGCCTAAGAAAGGAGGTTTTTCTCGGGTAGATCAAGCGGAAGTTCACTTGATATATATTTTGTGGCATAAGATTAAGATAAATTGGCCTTACTATATTCCAATAGGGATATATGCTCTACGAGACTCCAGTCGTGGTATCGCTCTTGCGTATGGTTCATTCATTCAAGAGATCCTAACGGGTGCTGAAGTGGTATTTCCAGATTTTCCATACAGATCAATCACTTCAGATCAAGAGTTTTGTCAGAAAACTCTTTCCATGATGGGCTACTTCTGGTCTCAGGATGAAATGCGGTACAAAATCTTTGTCAAAGCAACGACTTCTCGGGATGCAGAAGAATCCGATGAGAGTGAGGAGGAAAGTGACAAAGATGCAGAAGAAGAGGAAGACGAAGACGAATAATAAGAGGAACAAGATACTCGTCAACAAATGGAGACTGATGAGCATCTAAATGAAGATTGGGTTCAACATATAACGTCAACAGAAGATGAAAATGATCAAGGTTGGGGTCAGTGGCAACACACCGGGTGGACTACAATGGGTTAGTTTTATCAGCCCTCACAATGGGGCTATGAAGCGCCTTCATCTCCCCTGCAGCCACAATCTTCAGAGATTATTGATATGATGAGGGATATGCAACTAGAACAATGTAATTTTATGAATGCTCAGGACGAGCAGTTGGCTCAAATGCAGAATCAACTCGAGACACATACTGAAAGGTTCAATACTTTTTCCTCGGGTATCAATGCACGCTTAGATGCTCTTGCTGCATCCATTGAAATCCAGGAGCAGGCCATCTCCCGCAGCATCAAGCACTTGAATAGCGCTGTAGTGAAATTTACCGATATGGCAGATCCATACCGCGACCCACACTTCTATGGGAGGGGACGGGGTCATTGAAGCATGCTTTCTTGATTAATCATTTATGTTGTTTTGTTATTTTCCCTAGTTTTTACTTGTGACAATGTTTTGCATTTTAAATTGTTTTATGCCATTTTGAGCTCTTATTGTACTTTGTTTAATTTATATATGGTTTGCTTATCCTTTCATATCTTGACCATTGACGGTATCATGTGTGGATATTTGTTAATGTCGGTTATTACCTGTTGTAAATCTCTTTGATTTGAGCATCTATCTCTTAACCTATCTCTCTTTCTTTTTGATGTTGTCAAAGGGGGAGAAGAGTGTGCCAAGCCAAGACAATAGTAGATATATGAAGAACTGTAGAATTGCAAATGGAAGACATTGTGAATAGGGGATTAAGCAAGGGGGAGGTTGCTAATATTGCACATCGCACAAGTTGGTTTCGCATGTTTTGCCATCATCAAAAAGGGGGAGTATGTGAGGGCAAATCCTCATATACCATACATATGTGTGTTTCGATGATGTCAAAACGCAATCATGGAAGAATCGATTTTTGGCTCTACCATCACAATGCAAATGCATATCACATCTCTCATATCACTCTTGTGTCCAACATATTTGGAAGATCACGGGTGGTGTCCAGAAGTGTGGAAATCACAAAAATAAGCATTTTTTCAAAATGACAGGGTTTGAGTCGACCACTCCAGGGTTCCGTTCGACTCATAGAAGGTGCCTAGAAAGTGAAATTTCCACTGGTTGGCGCACGCCGACCTATGGTCGATGCATATCGACGATATTTTGTGTTTGTCCAAAACTGCAGACTATGCGTCAATGCATAGTCCTGGTAAGGTCGACCGTTCGCTTTGTTTTCTGCATAATTTGAAGACTTTCCACTTATTTTGAAAAGTGGTTGTATCTGTTATGTTTGGCTTACTATAAATAGAATTTTTGCTCATTCTTCAAGACAACAATTGAAACATTAGAGTCAATTGCATAAACAAGAAAAGTGAAATAGGTGCCATTAGTTCTCATCATCTGCATCTTCAACATTTCATAACACAACAATTACACACAATAATTCTTGCTGTGCATTGTGGTTTGTTTGGAGTGATAAGGTCCGAAGCCGTTGATTGGGAATCCAGTTCGGGTTGAGTTTCTTGGCAGGTTTTTCTTGAATAAAACCTTGAGCATTTTGTCCTCCAAGATTCAGTGAATTTGTGGGTTTTTGGTACAAATCTTCTCGACAAACATTCAGCTGAGCGAAGGTGATTGAGGAGCGGTGGGTTCCGTCAATCTAGTAGCGGCAATAGGTGAATCGTTAAGGAGAGGTTCGGGTTCGATTAGTTTGTGTTTGAGATCAGCTGGGCTGGGGTTTGAGGAACGCAAGGTTGTTCAACAAAGGGGCTGTAATCAGAGGTCTATAGACAATAATTAAAGGACTTGATTCGACTCGAATCAAGGAACAAGAAGAAAGAGCATTTTCAACAACAAGAGAGTTTGTTTGTATATTTTGCTTGTCTATTCTTGTATAAACGTTTCAACTACAATAGGTGATATCTATAGTATATTATCTCAATTCTATTGATAGAATTGAGGGCAGACGTACCCCGAAGCGAGGACGGCGGGGGAACTGCCTCAACAAATCTTTGTGCCTTTTATTTTCTGCACTTTCATTTTTGCTAAATAATTGAGTAATTTTAGTACAAACAATTCTATCCAAATTAGTATTGGTTTGAGTAAGTGCTGGACATTGTTTTTTGACTCTAGTACAATATCTTATTTTACAAGGAAGCTAAGAGCTACTTACTCAAGGCAAAACTCACTTGGAGTGCTACGCACGCCAAGTGTTTGATAAATTGTTTAAACCAAAATTCTCTTGTGTTGTTCATATAATTTGTTGACATTTGAACTAGTCTTACTAATTAGTGATATTAATCAATTAATAGTGTGACTAGTGTGGTGATTCTGTTTGCTCATTATCATATCCATAGGGTAGACGCATATCCGGTCTTCTTATATCGGTTCGTTTTAGACGATAATTTTTCCACGGCGCTTCCGCATATCAAATATTTTTAAAACCAATTTTTATTGGTAGTGCCGACTGATATTTTAATTGGGATCTATTCAACCCCTTCTAGATTCGTGCCATCGTCTAAAAAAAGTTACGACTTTAAAATACAAGACAAGAAGCCTAATTTTACATCCAAAATCTAGGTCTTATAGTCTAAGTTTCTGACAAGAACTTTAGTCGCAGGACCTCTTCAACTTCTTCAACATTGTATTTTCCATTACCAAATTGTCCACTATTCTTTTCCAAGCTCCGGATGTAGGCGGGATATTTGAATACTCATGAGTTATTTGAGTAGGCTTGACACTAGAGAAAAATAAATTCTCTTTTGTCACATCACCGTTGGTCACACGCCGTTCGAGCCAACTGATCAATTCGTCTTTGTCTTGCAATTCTCTTCTGAGTTCCGTTGCTTCGGAAAATAGAGTATGATACTTCCCCTCCCAAATATCTTTCTCAAGCTTTATTCTTTCGAGAATTTCTTGGTACTCTTCCATTTTCTCAATGGGAATGGCAGAAGATGATGATGCGATAACGATATGCGAATTCTTCTCCGAGAGATATGGCATCTTCAGATCTCGGGCTCGAGATTGTGCCCATAAAGTGAATGGTTCGAAGGCCACACAATTATTCTTTCCCAGATCGACTTTAGTCTTTTTTTGAATATTATCCCAAGCATCGACTGTGCTATCTCTCACATTCTCTGTCGCTTCGGTGTTGAGATAGAAGAATCCAGGTAACAACAGATTTATGGGTTTGTCCTTCATTAGAAACCCAAAATGACGTCGTTCCAAAGCGAGGTTGTAACTAATTCCTCCTCTTACTCCAATGAGTGATATATTTGGGAAAGTATCACACCGGTCAAAGTAGACTCTTCTATCGTGGGCAGGATCGTACCTATGAATGTCAGCTTGCGTCAGAGACATTATCCTTTGGACCATCTCCATCCATTGGGGTGTTCTTTGAAAGAGTCAGTTCTTAGCAAATGGTTGACTAACCACTTGTACAATAGGGGTAGACAACAAAGAATAGTTCCTTTTCCTTGAAGTGTGTAGCACCCCAAAATTTGCCCTTTTGTTTTAACCTAGACTGGCTTTTGTTTCTTTGCATTTTCTCATTTCTGCATATCATAGCATTTGTTCTTGAGCCATGGGATCAAGGCATTTCTATGGCTCAGGTTTCCTTTTTGGTGCAAGAATTTGAACAACGAGCATCAGGGGCTCCGACATTTATTTTGCCCGGCGATCGAGCGGCCGATTTTATTTTATTTTACAGGTTATTTTCAGATCAAAATGCAGCATTCAGGCTATCTCAAGCATTCTCACAGTTATAGTATTCAAGAGCAAGTTTCAGAGGTTGAACAGGGTTTAAAACGGGCAAACGTGCAAATTTCCCTCCAAAAGGCGCAAAAATTCAAATTTTTAAGGTGTTAACCGATTAACCAAGTCAAAATCAGGTCAAATTTGAATTTTTGAAGGTGTTAATCGATTAACCCATATGGTTAACCGATTAACCAAGGTAAATTTCAGCTTTGCACGTGAATTTCAATAGAAGTCACTTTGGGGTCCATTTTGATCACTTGAGAAATTGATTTTACACCAAAGGAAGGATCTAGAACCACTTTGAATTTTGATTAACTTTCAAAATCAATTCAAATTCCCACCAATTTCCCACTCCTAATCCCAAACCAATTTTCACAAACCACACTCCAAACCACCATTCTACTCCTAACCTAGAGCATATTTAAATGATTTGCTCCAAACCTCACAGAATCAATCCTCATAATCTCATTTCATTTTCAGAATTCACTCTCATTCTCTCAATTTTCTCTCAACTTTTCCATCTTCAAAACTCCACTAAAGCTATTATCACCTTGAATTCTTTGATTCTACATTGGAATCATTGAATTCTAGAGCTAAAACCTTCATTCTTCATCCATATCATCTCCAATTCTCCATTCAATTTTCGTGCTATTGTGGATCTGAAGTTTGAAGTTGATCTAGAGGAGTTTATTTGGATAATTCTTGCTTAATTTTGGTGGATCTTCATTTCTACTACAAGTAATCACTCTGATCTTGAAGGATTTCCGGATTTCTTGCTTGAATTTGCTCAATTGAGGTTAAATCAACAATTACCAAAGCAAATCTCCGCTTTGTAGGTTGGAACTCTAGATCCGATTCTGTTTTGAGCTTATTTGCATAATCATCATGTTGATCTTCATTTTTGATTGATTTTGTTGATTTGATTTATGTGAACAGTGATCTTGATGTTTGAATGTGTTTACATGTTGATTGGATCATTGTTTTCTGGTTTAATTTCGTGCGTAATTGATTATACAATCATCTGGATTATTGGAGATGTGATTAATTGCTGAAAAATGCTTTTGAGCTGCTGTTTTTTGCTTCTGGTACAGTGTTAATCGGTTAACCAGATGCAGTGCAAATTGGTTAATCGATTAACCAGTGCGAATATTCAAATTTTCAAACATTTTTCAATGGTTAATCGATTAACCCCTGGTGTTAATCGATTAACACTGTACCAGCAGGCCTGTTTTGCTGTTTTTCAAGGTTGTTTTGGTGCTCTCTCACTTTGAACCTTCATGGATCGATATGATGCATTTGGAGTGAGATGTTTTGGATATTGTGTTGCTGTTCTTGATTGTTCGATCATGATTTCTTCGACACGCCTGTTCGATTTCCACTTGAATGCATGCTTATAGATGTGGTTCAAAGTGATGATCATTTGCATTGTTTCTTTTGCTTGCATTGCTTGGTTGAGATGTGCTTGTGGTGGCTGTTGTCCCACATTTTTTACTCCCACTTTTCTTTTGTGTTTGCATGTCATGTTGCATTTTATCTCCCATGTCTTTCTATTTGTGATTGAATTGCTTTGTGTTTTCGTGGTTTTTTTTACCATGATCCCTTAGGGTTCCTAGTCCCATTTGTTTAAGATGGGAGTAGGAGAGACATTAAGTGTTCAATCCAAGCATGCTAACATTAGGGTAGATGTTCCCCTTTTAATCCCAACTTTAGGACAACTTTGCATGACAACGTTAGGGCTGAGTTTCCCTTAGACCTTCCATGCGTCTCTCTTCTCATCTCAAAACACATTCTAACTCATTTAATAAATATGATGAACGTTGTACGCTATGAACCTTAAGCACATGGGGAATGATGAGTGAGGGGTATCCTCTCGCTTGTCTAGGGTGTTTAGTGTACGTCCCATTTGGGGGCGATATGCGACGCATTCGTTCCTATGTCATAGTCTTTAGTGCAACGTGAATCACAAATCAAATCAATTCACTTCACTAAAAAACACAAACAAAACTCAAACCTTTTTATCCTTCGGAATTAATTGAAAACCATTTTCAGGAAAAAAAGTGTTGTTAAGCTTTGGTTCTTCCGCAAAAAGGCATCGTCCTTAACTACTAGAACGAAGGTTTAACCCTACTCGATTAAAACACTTAACCAACCTGTGGTCGTGTCGGCCCGAACTACGTTTGCTATGATTTATCGTACCAGACGAGGATACGTAGGCATAAGACGATGATGCCTTGGCGAGCAACCTTCCCCCCCTTCACCCGTAGTTTTCCGAACTACGTTGACTCTGACTTTCCCATTGCACGAGGGAGTACATAGGCATAGAGCAGCGATGCTCTATTGAATCTCTTTTCTTTTCTTTTGTCCCTGTGAGCCTGTAGCTTACATAGATAAACGCACCCTTTGATTAGACAACAAGCATGGATCCCGTTGAGTACAACGGACGTGAGAGGTGCTAATACCTTCCCCTTGCATAACCGACTCCCGAACCCAAGATTCGGTTACAATGACCTTGTCTTTTCCCATTTTCGTCAGGTTTCCTTCGATCGTTTCCTTTCCCTCTCTTTGGGATAAATAACGACTGGTGGTGACTCTTCTATTTTCCGCCGGGTGTTTTCGCAGTTGCGACAAAGTGTTCGATGATGAATTGAATGGTAAGTGTCTCCCAACAAGGTAGGCACTGGGTTACCACTTAGGAATATGGTGATAGCGGATGAATTGACAAATTCTTTGACTTTTGGAAACAACACCAATCCATAGATTAATAGAGCAAGAATTGCTTCGAACGCATCCATACTACCCTCTTTGGCAAGATAAGCAGCTTTCTTAACTAGGAAATCAGAATGGAAACCCTTGACTCCACTTTTGGTGGCACAGTTAGACTTAATCTCTGATACTTCGAGATGAAGAGCATCTGCTATTTCCTTTGGCGAGGGTAAGTTTTCTAAACCACTGTAAGGTTTCTGGTCCTTTACAGGAACTTCCACATAGTAAGCATATCCTCCAAGGATGGCATCAACTGATAGTCGGGGAAGGTAAAGCAGTGATACAATGGGTCATAGAATTGAACCAAAGTGTTGAGAACTCCTTCTTCCATCCTAGTCTTGACTATACTCATTATCTTCTCATATCTTTTCCCAAAGTCTTCTGATATCATAGTCCCTAGTTTTCTTAACTTGGATGTATCTGGCTTCTTGAAATTGTATTTCTTTGTGTTTCTTGTCCCAATATCCATGAAATCTAGGGTTTCACACAACGAAATCGACTGAGTTTTACAAAACCAGTTACAACATGATATGCTATGATGACATGATGAGATGATGCACACACAACACATAGACAAGTATTCACAAATACAATGCACATGCACACACAGGGTTTCCCTAAGTTCAAGGTCAAAGCATGGGGTCACAAGGTCTAACCATCCCCAAGGACTTGTACTATAGGTTAATTGTACATGGCGAACAGGCTCTATCAAAGTTCCCAGAGTCATAGTAAATCCTTCGGATATTATCGACCACCATGACTACTCACGTGGGTCAAACATATTCTCGAGATAAACTCGTCTGAGTGTAGCATCACTTGACAACTATTTCGGGACTACTCTCTTATAGATTCTGCACTACATCCTAAAAAGGCTTAGTGGGGGTAACAATGTTACTAAAGGTCCTCAATTTCACGGACTCTCAGGTTGAAACAATTAATGAAATGTATGACTATTCATACATCATCAATCATTTTAAGGAGGTCTCAACTGAATGTGATTACATCATATGTCAAACTTGTTAGGACTACTCCCAACAGTCAACTATTGATCATATCACTTTTTATCGTATGTGTCACTCAAGTCCGGGTTAGGACTTATCTCACCACTCATGATACCCAATGTTCATAGCAATACAATACAAATATATTCATAAGTATACATGTAATCAAGTATTCATACAATCACGAAAATAGGCTAAACCCTCAAGTTTTAAGTAAACCTTTTCCCCAGTGAAGTCGTCATTTCTGTTGCGGTGAGAATCGTGATGTCAAGCTATTGATTAACTTGAATCTTGATTCACTAAATTCACAATTATACTTTGATTTATCCAAAGGAAAGGTTAAAGAAAGAAATACCTTTTGCGCAATGTAACAACAACGCTAAGAGATCGGGGGTTGGGGGTTGGTTATGCCTAGGGTAGGTATTTCACATCTTAAACATCTATAGTACTCTACAAGAACCTTTTGTGTGTGTATGATAAACTTGTTATGGTTTGAGATTAGGGTTTGGGAAAAGAAGTTAAAGACCTAAGGATAGCTTCTAAGTTTGCTCGCAAAGATATCGCATCTTTTGCCTACGTATCCTAACTAGGATAGAATTAGAGCAATCATAGTTCACCTCACTAGGGATGGATGAACACTTAATTATGATCAAGGTTCAAAGGGGAACAAACATAACAATTCTTGTATAGATTTTAACAAAACTCTCTATTCTAAGTTGTACACTCAAGACTGACTTTGACAAAAGCTAGGGGGAGTAAGTAATCATCACCATGATTCTTACATAGAGTTGACAAACTTTATCCTAGGGTTCTAGTTGAAGAACACTCCTAGTAAAGGTGGGTATTTTAGACTTAAGAAAAGTCTTATGGCTAGTAGGTTCTAACTTAATAAAGCTATGGTTCAAAATGACTTAACAAAGTCAGGGGGATGGTAATGAGCTATCTATGACTCAAGGGCCAATAGAGAGACTTTCCTTTGGATTCAAGGACACAGATAACTTGATGTGAACTAGAAAGTTCCATCAATGGGGAATAACTTGACAAAGTTGAAGAAATAAAGCAAGAACATGTAACAATATGTAACAATAATCAAGATCAACATTTAACATCTTAACAAAGATAAAAAAAAGCAAGAAGGTAACAGCCATCAATGCAAGCAAAGAACATGTGTAACAACAACAAGTTCATCTATAACATTCAAACAAGATTAATGCAAACAAGTGACAACTTGAAGCAAGCATGATATAAATATCAAATATGATCAAATGTAACAATATAAGACCATCTAAACATGCACTGATGACAATTAAACAAGCAAGAATACAAGAAATGTTACAACAGTTCAAGTATGAGTTCATGGATTCATGGGGAGAAGTAGGCAAGTTTCATGGTAAAAACCAAGGCAAAAATAAAACCTTAGAATTTTATGGTTCTAAAAAGACACATAAACAAGTAGAATGAAGCATGAAGAACATATTCAATAGGTTACAACATCAAGAATCGTGTCAAAGTTCATAGATGAAGTTCAACAGGCCATTTTTACATATATGCATTCACAAAAGAAAGTATGAACATGGTATGGCAATGAATCAAATATATTTGAACACTTAAGCATGTTAACAAACATATATGAATCATACAAGATAAATCTCACAAGAAAAATCAAGTTACAAGTTGAAAAAGTTCAAGAACACCAAGGTAAAAACCCTAAAAAGCACATGCTATTCAAGTAGATCAAAGTATTTCTAGGATAACAATCCTTGAATTATTTCTTCACTTAATGATAATAAACATGATAAGGAGTAGTTTTCAAAAATAATGGCATCAATAGCACAAAAAATGAGCAAGTTATGATAATTCAAAGTTGGTGCACCAAGAGGGCAAAAACTAGGTCATGACAAGGTTACAACCTAAGGGTCATTCACATGAAGGATTGGAACTCAGTCAAATATTAACCAAATGAGGTGAAATAAAAGTGTAAAATTGTGTATTTTTGAACAAGAAATTCAATGTTACAATTTGTTTTTCCATACCATACACTCACAAAAAAAATCAATAGCATCAAGTTTAGAGCAAGTTTGGTGACAACCAAAAGCATGAACATGTGAACAACATTGTGTAGTGGTGTGCTTGGTGAAAAAAGTGTACAAACATCACATATACATAGTTTGACAGATTGGATCCATCATGCAAAAAATGACTAGGTTGGGCCTAGTTTGTGACCTGGTTTGTGACCTGTCCAAAAATTACAAGTTTTTCTGCAAGAAATGGTTCATACACGAGACATAACATACATAAAACGTGTTCAAACAATGTATAACACAAAATCATATCTAGAAGTCATGGTGGCATGTGAAATGCAAGTGAAAAGTTCATATTTTTGAGTTTTAGGCTTACCTCTTGAAGCAACCTTGAGCAATAAGAAACCCAGAGATCTTGAGAGATCTTCCAAGGTCTACAAGTGCTCCAAATAAACTCCAAGCAAATAGGTGGGCATAATGCCTTGTAAGTGAAGAAAAACCTCAAAAATCCAAAGATTTCCAAAGCCAACTACCTCAATCCTTGTTACAAAAGTGTGGAACCATCATGGACAGTTTGTATGTGTCAAATATGAGTGTTAGAGATCTTAGAGCTCAAAGAAATTCAATGGTTTGAAGGCTGCCATTCAAAATGCAGAAAGTCAACAAAATGAGGTTTCAACCATTGATTTTTTGATTGGATGAGTTTCTGGCTAAGATGAGTGTTTGGACAGCTTCAACACATCATTTCTGAAGTGTTTGAAGCTTTGTTTAAGTTTGAAAGTGTTTGGAAAAGGTTTTGAAAGAGAAAGTGCAAAACAAATTTTGTGGTGTTTTGGAAATGTGGTGGCAACTTGCAAGAACTTTGCAACTGAGGAAAGGAGAGAGTTTCAGATGGTTTCAAGCATGTAACTGGTGTATTTGGGATGAAATAGGTGAGTTCTATTTATAGGCAAGGCCTTGGATCAAGAGGTATGGGCAAAATGTTGCAAATTGCCAAGTTTAGCCTTGTAACTTTGAAAATCTTGGAGTTTTTCAATGCAATATTCATTTCTGACCTTGACCCACCCTAAAAAGAGATTCTCCATACCCTATAGGTTATTTTTATCATGTTTGAGGGGATAGGAGGTGACTAGTTGCAACCAAGTTGCTGGTTTGATGATGGTAGCCACCATTTTTCTCTTTTCACACTATTCACTTTTGCAACTTGCATTTAAATAATGAATTTATTCATTTATTATGTCAAGCTCATGTGAATTGACGCTAAACATGTTGAAAAAAATTTAAACATCAGAAATGAGGCTTAACCACCCTTGATTAGAGTGGATTTGGGAAGCTTTGGAATCAACTTGCTCATGTTGAGTTGGTTTTGCAACAATGAGTTTTTGCCAACTTGCGGACCTTGGTTCTCTCTAACCATGAAGAGTTATGGAACCCACTTGTGCTTTTTATAAAGCCCCCATTAGTTACTACAACATTTATGTTTGATGTAGGAACCCATTCCACTTGAAACTGGGTCAAAAACCCTTGTGAAAATGCTGAAAACTTGACTTACAAGTCAAGAAATCTTGAAATTTCTAAGTGTATTTCCCCCCTATTGCCTTGTTTTTGCTCATAACTCAAAATCCATGCATTTTATTCTGATGAGTTCCCATACCACTTTTGAATAAATCATTGAGACCTTTCCAACCAGCTTTGAACCACTCCATTTGGATGTGTGGTTAAGGAGTTATGGCTTGACCCTTTTCAAAACCCTCATTTCCCGACTTTTCGATTACTTCTCAATTCTTGATCCATTGGTCACCAAACTTAATGATTAGATGTTATATGATTTTAAGAACATAGTTGGCTTCAATTTTGGGTCAAAACCCTGTTGGTCAATGAGTTGACTTTTTCAGTCAGACGAACCGAACGATCGAAAACCTTTGAATCGACTGTTGATGTTTTGGGTTCTCTAACGCCTTGAAACTTCTTGGGTAGACTTCATTAGGTCATATGAGCCTCATGAACCATGATTCAAGCTTTGGAACACCCTTTAAATCAAAATTCAAACTACGGTTGACTTTCTCGATCAGAAACTCTAATTAGGGTTCTTGCACTGCACTGTTCTGCTTTCTGGGGTGATAACCTCAAATTGGATTCATTCTTGATCCAATGTGATATCCTTGATAACATTAATACTTGTTATATGGAGGATCAGTCCAAAACTTCAACTGATCAATCTCTTGAAACCCTGATTTCTGACTGTATGAAACCCTAATTCATCTGCATCTTGACAAAGATCAAACTTGAAATAGGTTATGGTTAGATAAAAATGTTGATTCTCCTAGAGTGATGAATCTAGAGGTCAAAATTTTGGGTATAACACATGTAAAATCTTCTCTCTTCGCTGTCCTAAAATTGCCCATACTGCAATATCACTTGCATCACACATGATCTCAAACGGGAGAGACCAATCAGGGGCAACCACAATTGGTGCCGAAACTAATTTTTTCTTTAATGTATCAAATGCCTCGACACACTGTTTATCAAGCACAAAAGCCATATCCTTAACCAGTAGAGTGGTTAGAGGTTTGACTATCTTAGAGAAATCTATTATAAACCTGCGGTAGAAACCTGCATGCCCCAAGAAACTTCTTATACCTTTCTCATTCATTGGAGGTGGTAGCTTTGAGATCACCTAAACTTTTTCTTGGTCTACTTCTATTCCCTTGTGGGAAATTTGGTGACCCAAAACTATACCTTCACGCGCCATGAAATGGCACTTCTCCCAGTTAAGGATTAAGTTTGTTTCCTGGCATCTTTCTTAAACAAGAGATAAGTTAGTTGAACAATTATCACAAGAAGAACCAAAAACAGAAAAATCGTCCATGAACACTTCCATATGCTTTTCCAGCATGTCAGCAAAAATGGAGGTCATGCATCTTTGAAATGTGGCTGGTGCATTGCATAACCCAAATGGTATCCTTTTGTAAGCAAAAACACCATAAGGGCATGTGAATACTGTCTTCTCTTGATCTTCAGAAGAAATTGTTATTTCATTATAACCAAAGTAACCATCGAAAAAATAATATAAATTATGACCTGCCAACCTTTCCAACATTTATCAATGAATGGCAAAGGAAATTGGTGTTTTCTCATTGCAAGGTTCAACCTACTATAGCCAATACACACTCGTCAACCTGTAATTGTCCTTGTAAGAATTAGCTCATTCTTCGCGTTCATGATGAAGATAGCTCCCCCTTTCTTGGGTTCCACATGCACTGGACTAACCCATGAGCTGCCATATGTATGATATATAAGACCTGCATCTAAAAACTTTACCACTTCTTTTAGAACCACTTCTTTCATGGCGAGGTTCAGTCTCCTTTGAGGCTGAACAACTAGTTTGTGGTCATCCTTCATGAGAATCTTGTGCATGCAAACTATAGGACTAATACCTTTCAAATCTTCAATGGGCCATCCAATAGCCTTTTTATATTTTTTTAAGACTTGAATGATCTTGTTCTCTTGGACACTCTTGAGGATGGAATTTATTATAGCTGGGCATTTACCTTCTCTGTCAAGGAAAACATATTTGAGATTTTTGGGTAGTTGTTTCAACTTCGTCCCTTTTTCAGACCCTTTATTCTCTTATGGTAACTGAGGTTGCCTTAGATCTTCCCACCGGTGTGGTCTAGATCCTTTCCATAGGGGTTGTGCTTCCATCATGGCCAGTACTTATGACTCTTTGTTGTCAACTTCTTGATCACTTTCAAAGATTGATAAGCTCAACACTCTTTCCAATGGTAACTGTGGTGCATTTAAAGAGCTATTATGTGTAATCACTTGATCTATCACCTCTATTGTATGACTTGTACCAATATTATCCTTGTACTTCATGGTGTTTTGAATATTAATTTTTAATTCCTCATCATAGACCTTCAAAGTCATAATACCCTCCTTTATGTCTATCAAACACTTTCCGATTTCTAAAAAGGGTCTCCCAAGAATGAGAGGAATCTCTTCATCTTCCGGCATCTCTAGAATTACAAAATCCACCAGAAACACAAACTTATCAATCTTCACAAGAACATCTTCAATTGCCCCGTAAATTCTCTTTACCGAATGATCAGCAAACTAAAGTGTCATCCTGGTATCTTGCACCGTTCCTATCCCTAATTTCTTGTAGATGGATAACGGCATGAGACTCACACTGGCGCCCAAATCAATAAGAGCTTTTTTAAATGACCGATCCCCAATGGTTCAAGGGATGGTGACTGAACCTCGATTTTTTTCTTCACCAGAATCTTCATACCCTGCAAAATAGCACTACAAATTTTGGTTAGAATAATTGAATCAATTTCAATGGTTCGCTTCTTCAAGATGATGTCCTTCATGAACTTGTCATAAGTAGGCATTTTCTCAAGTGCCTTTGAGAATGGGATGTGTTGCACCCCAAATTTTGACCCCTTAGATCCTCATCATCATTTTAGGATCATATTCGTTTGATTAACTAACCTTAACCCATTTTCAGTTTATCTTTGTTAAGATGCAGATGAATTAGGGTTCCGTACCGTTAAAATCGAGGTTTCGGTGGTCTGATCAGTCAATGTTTTGGATTGATTAAACTTCAAATAATTCTCCACATCATCAAGAATACAATATTGTATCAAGTATAGATTCAATTTGAGGTGGTCACCCGGGGATTGAGAACAGTGCAATTTAAGGTACCCGATTAGGGTTTTCGACGAGAAAAAGTTAACTGTAGTTTGAATTTTGGTTTAAAGAATGCTTCAATGGTGGGACCTTGGTCCATTGAGTTCCTATGGCTTAGTAAAGTCCATACAAAGAGTTTCAAGTCCTCAGGATGTCTGGATCATCAACGGTCGACTCGGTAGGCACCGATTGATCGAACGGTTGACCGAAAAGTCAACTCTTCAACAATAAGGAATTTAACTTCCAGGTGTGAATAAAAAATGTTCCTTATGTCATATTACACCTCCCCATAAAATTTCATGACCATTGGATCAAGGGTTAAGAAGTAATTGCAAAAATCGGGAATTAGGGTTTCGAAAGGGGCAAAACCATAACTCCTCAACCACACATCCAAATGAAGTGGTTCAAAGCTCATTGGAAAGCTCTTGACAAATCCTACAAAAGCCTCAAAGTGGTCCATGACCAAAAAATGCATAGAATTGGTTTTTTCAGTGGTTTTTTAAGTTATTTAGCAACTTTGAAGGGTTTTTCAACCTAGTTCCAAATTCTAAGTTATTTAGCACTTTTAAGTGGTTTTTTCAGAAACTTTGAAGGGTTTTTCAACCTAGTTCCATCAAGAATTTGGAAATTCCTAAAACATGAAAGTTATAGAGCTACTTGAGGGCTTTCCAAATTGTGGTAGAACTCCTCAATAGCATGATTGAGCAGGAAGTTATGCACCATAGAAGGCCTGTCACACTTGAAATCACTTTGTCAAGAATTCTCAAATTGGATTTTCACGACTTAGGCTACTCTCAACCCTTGGATCTTGATCCAAACTGATAATGTGAGGCATGGATAGATTGAAAACCAGAAAAAGGATGGTTTTGGTGAACATAGCAAGTTGTTGCAACTTGGCATTATAATAATCAAATGTAAGAAGCAGAGAGAAACTTTAATGCTAGGACTGTTGCAGCTGGCTTACTCTAACCACACAGATCATCTCAGTCACTTCATTTCCATCTCCACTTGAGTTTTCTGATCTCCTTTGAACAATGGAGCTGATAGGAGAAGATCTTGCAAGATTCATTTGAAAATCTCATGAAAACTCCCTCCAAAAGTGGTAAAAGACCAAGGCTGCCCTCACTCTTGTTTGGCTATAAATAGAGGCCTCTTCTATGAGTTTAAGTACACCAGAGCAATCTCAAAAAACCAGAGAAAACATAGCTCTCATTCTCCTCTCATTTCTTAAGAATTTCAAAAATCTCAAAGTTACCATTTTCACCAAAACGTTGTCTTGAGCAAAACTCAGCTCAAGACCAGTTCCATCACTTCCAAGCCTCTAAAAATCATCCACACAATCCCTAAATATAGTATAGAAGGTGTCTATACCTTTAAACCTCTCAAAAATACCATTTTGCAAAAAGTCAACTTTCACACTAAGAAAGTTTGACCACTATACTCAAAACTTGCCAAATCCTTGCATAGGCTTGTTCTTGTTGTTCTAACCATCCACACACCTCACATATGTCATATTACAACTATCCAAAGCATTGAAAATCAACTGGGAATCACCTAACTCCAACTGTCTTGAAGTTTGGTTTTGTTGCTTCAACAGGAAGTAAGCTTCATCTCATTGCAAAGGAAGGAGTATCTCTGGGTTTCGAAGCTTTTTAGCTTGTTCAAGGCTGGTCAACAAGAGGTATGTGATACTCTAACTATCTATTAATCATACATTGTCATGTATTGTCATTTTTTGATGATTTGTGTGAAAACATACCATGGCTGCCCTATTGTGCTTCTTTATCAAGAATCCTAGTTTTATGATCATAATGCTTATTTTGTCAAATATATTGTCATTTGTAAATGATATGTGGATGATAGATTGCAAGTTTGTGCCTTATTATCATGTTTAGACTTATTTGTGAGTTTTTGGTCATTTGGTAGATTTAGGATCCAACCTTGAAAAAGTGATATGCTTGCCCTAGAACTATAAACCTAGCTCATTAGTGAGATATATAGATAACTTGTAAGTTCCTTATAATTTCCCCTCTTGCCCTTGATCATGTGTGAATCAATGTGGCCCTTGTTTTCATTATGTTATTTTCATGTTTGTCTTGTCTATCATTGCTATGAGGTGATTTCTAAGTGGTTATGCTTGCTATGTTTTAAGTCTTTGGTCAATGTTTGATTTTGTTCATGATGTGTGTCTTGGTGGAGATTTTGAAAGATATGAATGTTGTTACATTTTGCTGTCTTGAAGTCTTATTTGTTTTTGCTGTCAATTTGGAATCAACATGTCACTTTTGGCTTGGTGGGCTTTTTGCTTGACTTTATGTTTAGAGACTCATTTATTTATCCATGTTAAGAATGTGTATGATGTTGTTATGTTCAAAATCTGTCTAAGTGCTCAAGCTGCCTTACCATGCCTCTCTTGCATTTCTTTCAAAACATCATTGATACCAAATATATCACTTTCTGTTTCAAGCATTTTTTTACATGATTTGTGTGCATTGAACCATTAGTCTATCCATTTAAAACTTGTGTATGATCCCAATTTTTCCAACTGTCATGGTTTTGGCTTGTTGTATATTCAAATTGTTGTTCTTGTATGACATGAGCTTCAAATGCTAATTTATGTTTTGGTAAAGATTTCACTCCTTTTCTGAGTTGCATCTCATCTGTTAGCATCATCATAATGTGTGTATAACCTCTTTTTCATGAAATAAGTCATTGCTTTAAAATTGCCCTGTTGTGGTGAATGTATGCCTAGGCAAATTTTTCAACTTTTGCACCAATATACCAATTTTCATTCTACTTGATACATGCTCTTACTTGAACCTAAAACACTTTCAGGATGACATTTCTGGTGTGTGCACATTGGTCACTTGTGCTGTCCTGGCTTGTTTTCACATTTCACCTTCCAATCACACTTATCCACCAAATCTGCCACAGCATACTCATGTTGTTTTTTCTGTTTGTGTATACATGATTTTAGAGTTGTAACTCACTCATATGTTTGATTCCAATGTGTATATATGTTTGATTTGGTCTAAGGTTACCTACACTTGCATTTCACTACTTAATTGCATTTTGAGCCAAAACTGTCATGACCACATACCAAAATCTTGTATGCTTGCAGTATGCTTAATCTCAGAGTGATAACTCATCCTTCTCTATATTTGTGATGTGTGTATGTGTTGTTTGTCAATGTGAGATCTTCTTTGCATCTGAACCATGTTTGCATACCATAGCTGTCAAAACTGTTTTGAAAAACACTTGTGCTCTTTTATGTTACCTACTGCCCTAAGTTTGTAAACTTGCATTGGAGTTGGTGTTTAAATGAATGATATAGGCATTTTTATGCTAGGTCTCATATTTGTGCCAAGAGCGTGTCAGTTGTTACACCTTTTGCTTGTTTTGGATGTTGTTGCATTGTATGTTTATCATAGCAATTCATGTGCCACCTTTTGAACCAGGGCTGTTTTGAATTAGTTTCTTGTTAGAACACTCTCAATATCATGTTTATGTATTGCTCATGCTGTTTAATCACACTGTCCTCCACTGATCCAATTTATGATCATCAAAATGCACTTCACTCACTAAATTTGCAGTTGTCATATGTTTTTTTAAATCCATGTTGTTTGTGAGCTTTCTTAAGGTTTAGACACACTCTATATGTTGTTTTGAGGATGTTTGCGTGATTCATTCACTTTATTTTGGCCTGTTTCATAATCTCACTATCTCACTTGCATGTGTTTTGATTTCTCCTTCATTTCCACGTAACAGTTGGAGTTTTGACTCATGAGTGTTTGGTTTGAATGCATGAACTTGTTATACAAGATATTTGAATTGTGTTAGAGCTCTTTTTCTGATCATATCATGACTGGTTTGATCTTTTGTTTTGTAAATGCATTTTCATCCAAATTTGCAACTACCATCGTGTTTTCATTTCAAAGCCTCTTTTCAAAATTCTACCTGGACCATCTTTTTCCTTGTTTAAAAACACCCAAGATTGATCTAAGGTTTGTTTGATTTGGTTAAGAATTGGTTGAGTTTGATATCAAAACGCATTTGTGAAAATTGCTTTGTTATTGCTTCATTGTGCTCAGAAATTCATAAGACCACGCCATATATATTTATGGGGGTGGCTATATCAACGGATGTATAGCCACCCCAGTGGTAAGCAACTTATTCATTTCACGCCTTGCAAAGCCTATACCTGGTTTCGATCCCTGAGGAGGATCAACCCTTTGGCCCCTTTTTCTTTTTTCCTTGCACGCGCGTATTAGGCTGGAGGGCGTGGGTTCAACACCCACCCCCTTGCATTTTCTTTTGATTTTTACTTATTGATTTTTGTTTTGCACATTAAAATTCATGAAACTTCAAAAAGTCATAACTCCCTCATTTTTCACCCTTTTTGATCCATTCTTTTTGCAATGTGTTTGTTATAATGTCTATTTTTATGTGATGTGGGAATATTACTTGTTGTTATAAATTGTGATGCATTTTGACCATGTGGAATTTTGTTCCTTTATTGTGATAGTGATCCTACCTGTTGATGATTTCCTTTGAACATGCTTGAAATTTCTTGTGAGATCTTTACTTCCCTTGTTAGTTAACATGCTAGGGTACTCCCCTTTAGTTGTCACCATAATCTTGTCTTATTTTCCTCCTAAATTATGAGGTTTAAACTGATTTACCTATGTTCAATTATCATCTATGCATATTGTTGTTACATTTGCTATGCCTTGAACTTTTAACATGTTTACTTTCAAGATCGTGATTTGTTCATATGGTTGTTACCTTTATCATGTTTCAATCTTTGTTAAGATATGTCCTCAAGCTTTGTTAAGACATGCTCCAATCTTTGTTAAGTGATTATCTGTTGTAACCATTGGTATTATTTGAAGTATCTGCTTATTGTAATATGCATGCTTACTTGTCTTAATATTATTTCATCTTGCTCAATTGTTTATTGCTTTGTTAAGTACTTCTTCCCCAAGTGATGGAACTTTTTAGTTCTCATCCAAGTTCTCTCTCTCTCTCTCTCTCTCTCTCTCCTTCCAAAAGAAAAGTCTGTCCCTTGACCCTTGTGTCATTGGATAGCTCATTTATCCCTCCCTTGACTTTGTGAAGTCATCCTAACCCTAGCTTGGTTAAGTATAGAACATGTAAGCCTTAGACTTTGCTTTAAGTCTAGAAAACCTACCTATACTAGGAGTGCTTCTTCAACTAGAACTTTAGGATAGAGTTGGTTAACTTTATGTAAGAATCATGGAAATGATTACTTACTCCCCTCTTGAGTGCTTTAACATAGATTTAGAGAGTTTCGTGAAACTCTACACAAGCATGGATATGTTTGTTCCCCTTTGAACCTTGATCATAATCAAGTGTTCTTCATCCTTAGTAAGGTGAACTACGATTGCTCTGATTCTATCCTAGTTAGGATACGTAGGCAGAGGACACGACGTCTTTGCGAGCAAACTTAGAAACTATCTTTAGGTCTTTACCTATCAACCTACTTTCTTTTACCCAATCCCAAACCTTAGCAAAAATTTAGCAAACTTAGCATGCAATCAAACAAAAGGTTCCTGTAGAGTACTACGGATGTTTAGGATGTGAAATACCTACCCTAGGCATAATCAACCCCCGATCCCCGAATCTCTTAGCGTTGTTGTAACATCGCGAAAAGGGTTTTTCTTTCTTTAGACCTTTCCTTTGGATAAATTAAAGTCCGGTTGTAATTTAAGAATTTAAGATTCAAGTTTAATCAATAGCTTGGTATCACAATTCTCACCGTAACAGAAATGGCGACTTCACTGGGGATAATACTTTTTTGAGGGTTTAGCCTATTTTGTTTAATTGCATGCTATATTTGTAAATATTTGCTTAACAGGTATATTTGTCAATATATTTGTTTGATTGTTGGGTATTGGGTGCTTTGAGTGCTGAGACGGTCATATACCCGGACTTGAGTGAAATTATGATAGGATGGTGGTATATTCAAGAAGGCTTATAGGGAGTTGATTCCCGACCAAGCTAACTTGAGAAACCACCACTTAGTGTAGGCCCTCTTGAAAGTTTTAGTATTGTTGATCGAGTATTCGTGAAAACAATGCTACTTTCAATAAAGGAGCCCATGACACTATGGACTTTTAGAATGCACTTTACCCCACTTTGGCCTTATTAGGACGTAGTGCAATGGCTATAAGGAAGTATTTCCGAAGTAGTTGATACGCGATACTACACTCAGACGAGATTCTCTTGAGAATATTATCGATTACCAAGTGATTTGGGAAATTGATAATATCCGAAAGATGGGTTGATGACTCTGGGGACTTTGTAGAACCCGTTCGGCAGGTACAATCAATCCATAGTTCAATCTTCGGGGATGGGTAGATCCTTGGACTCATGCTTGTCCTTAAACCTAAGCTTGTGTTGTGTGCATATGCATTTGCTTGTGTTTGTGCATCTTGCATTCATAATCATCATATCACCATATGGTTTCATGGAACTCAGACTTTGTTGTTTATAAACATCAGAGGTCGTCATGAATAGTGAAAGAAAGAAAACATTGAAGTACACTTAGAAGGGTTTTAACCTAGATGACTTGAAAAGGTTGAGCACCTTAGTGACAGATCCAGAGGGATTTCAAAGCCGGTATGGGAAGTTGTTGCTACTCTTGAAGATAAAGATGGATAGTGGACTCCTTTCTACTCTTCTCCAGTTTTATGATCCACTCAACCACTGTTTCACATTTCCCGATTATCAGCTAGTGCCCACACTAGAAGAATATTCTCAGTTGGTTGGATTGCCCATTCTTGAAGATTCTCCTTTTCCAATTGTGGAGAAGGACCCTAAAGAGTAAGATATCGCCAAAGCTACACGTTTGGGAGTGGTTGATATTAAGAAGAGCCTGATTACAAAAGGAGGAGTTTTTGGTTTAAAAGCAGAATTCTTGGTTGAGAAAGCTCAGTATTATGCAGATCATTTAAGCATGGATGCATTCGAGGCTATCCTTGCCTTACTCATCTATGGTATCTTCTTGTTCCCGAGCTTTGAGAATTTTGTGGACCTCAAGGCCATTAAAATTTTCTTGAAGAAGAATCCTGTGCCTACCTTGTTAGCAGACACATACCATTCTGTTCATCTGAGGAATTTCCACAATGGACGGATGATCACTTGTTGCGCTCCTTTGTTATACAAATGGCTCACTTCACACTTGCCCAAAGCTAATGCTTTTTAGGATCCAAAGAAAGGATGGTGGTCGCAAAAGATCATGGCTCTTACCCACTCCAATATTGATTGTTATAGTCGTGACTATGATGGGATAATAATCATTGATAATTGTGGAAATTTTGGCAATGTACCTCTTCTCAGTGCTAATGGAGGAATCAATTATAATCCAATACTCGCCCGTCGACAATTGGGATACCCTTTAAAAGACAAAACCAATAGTGTTCAAGTGGAAAACATTTTCTTCAAAGAAGAGGAAGATAGTCAAGGACTAAAAGGAAAGATTCTAGAAGCTTGGAAGCATCTACACAAGAAAAGGAAGAAGGATCTTGGAAGACTCAACTGTGTCTCTTTGGAACCTTACCTCCAATGGGTTCGAAAGAGAGCCATTATACTAAGGATGCCTTATCCTAAGCAAGAGCCTATGGCCTTGAAGGAATAACGCCCGTTGGTCTTCATGTCTGAAGAAGAAAAGTTGAAGATTGCTTTGGTCAAAGCACAACAAACTGAAGAAGCTTGGAAGCACAAGTATCAAATAGTCGTCGAAGAAAATGCGGAGCTCCAGAAACAACTCCAGTTAAAAGACGAAGAAATCCTCTCTTGTAAGAAGAGGAAAGCACTAGAAGAACCTTATGAGCCTCAGTCTAATTCGTGGAAGATAATTATGGACAGACTCATCTTTGAGAAGACTCAGATGGAAAGAAAGACCGAGAAGCTCAACTTAAGACTGTTAGGGGAACCTTGATAGGATTCATTTAGCTGTTGTTTAAACTTCTTGTAAGGGGAAACAATATTTTGTAATCCGTTTTGTTAATCAATGAAATGGCGACTTTTGATGTTCGTAAATGTCTGAGTTCCATGACACCATTTGCATTTGCATTTCTTCTAACCATTCAAGGAAATTCCTTTTTTCTTTTTGCAGACAACAACATGGTAAGAAGAGACATGCTTCCGATTCCGGATCTGAGATTGGGCCGTCTAAGGATGTTAACTAGACTTGTCTGAAATTCCGCTGCTTTCATAGTCAAATATGGAGACCTATTACCACTGTTAAGTGCTCCGATCAACGAGCCCATGTTGCAAGCCTTGGTTGAGTTTTACTCTACAGCCTACCACTGCTTCGTATTTCCAGACTTTCCGTTACTCCCAACCATCAAGGAGTATACTGATTATTTGAAGATTCCATGGACTTTTACGCTTCCTTATAAGAATCCAAAGAAGAGGGACTTGGCTAAAGCCCTACATATCAAGCTGGAGGATTTACCACCGATGAGAGCGAAGGGAGGGTGGTACGGAATGGATGCCAGACCTCTAATGGAGATGGCTGAATATCATTTTGAAAGCAGGAACCTGGGCATCTTTGAAGCGATTCTGGCATTTCTGATATATGGGTTGTATCTTTTCCCAAGCAGTTACGACTTCATCAGCGAAGAGGCGATCCGCCTCTTAATCATCAAAAATTCGATCAACGCGATACTGATTAATACTTATGTAGTCATTCACCGCTTCATTTTGTATGATCGCGGGCAATTCTCATGCTGTCTTGCACTACTCGACCGATGGTTTACTTCTCATCTGCCAAGGACTCACATCCTTTGGAGGCTTCCTACCAAAAGCGCATGGGTTTCTAAACTCGTCACTCTCAGGCACCATGACATCACATGGTATGACACCAGCCTCGGTGACCAAGTCATGATTCCTAGTTATGGAGATTTCCCCAATGTGCCTCTCATTGGGACAGAAGGGGTTATCACCTACAACCATATCCTTGCCCGGCGTCAACATGGGTATCCTACCGGACCAGAGCCTGAACCACAACTGTTAAGGCCTTGCTTCTGCGAAACTGGTCACAACCGAGAACTAGAAGCTAATGCTCAATACGCTCAGAGAGATCCACACCTCTTGGGCCTAACTCCAATGGAGAATGCAAGTTGTTTAACTACCAGGGGGTACCTGCTATGGTAAAAAGAAATTGCCTTGACCATGTTCTACACTCATGATTATGAGATAACCATGGAGCCTGAGGTTCCCACAACTAGGGAAGAGCTAAAATACGCTTTGATCAAAGTGCAAAGAGAGAACGAAGACCTGTGGGAGATTATCCGCCAGGACCAAGTTCATGTCAGAGTCCAAGAAGGAGAAGGATCATCTTGTTAGATTGATCTTTGTTTCACCATTTCCCTGCTTTCCCTAAAAGGATTGAAATCCTATTTGTTGCATTTACTTTCATTTTCTTGTAAGAAAGGTATTGCTTTTTAGCAAGGGCCACTCTATCGTAATAGATTTTCAGCTATCAAATGAAAAACGCTTTTTAAGCATGTCGTTACATGTTGTTCTAACTTTTTGTTTGTAAACAAAAAAATTGTTTTTCCTTGAATGGTTTATGCATCCGCATTTGCATTCACATTCACATGTCATCCTGCATCGGTCTTGCATATGGGTTCCGCAGCTCATCCTTTGTTCTTATAGAGAGAGAAAAGAGAGAAGGAGTCACGCTGAGTACTCACAGATACAACACACGGTCCCAAGCTCAAAAGAAGATGGCAGATAACGACCAGAGGTTTAATCAAATGGATAACGACATCGAAGGGATCAAAGGGGAGGTCAGCCAGATCATGGAAGTCCTTAACATAATCAAAGCAAAGATGGACACACAACCTACAGTGATCTCCGAAGTCGCCACAGCAGCGGCCAATGTCACCGTAGCTCCTGTTACTTCAGCAAAATTTCCCTACGGCATGTCCCGGGATTTTATGCCACCATTCAACAATATGCAGTCTTTGAGTCTCAATCCCCTGTTCGACTCAACAATCAGAAACCCTATTTTCACTCAAGCGGGTGGACCTACCACAGCGCGACCCGTTTTCGCCAATCAACAGCCAATCTTTGATATACCCGACGGATCTGAAGCCGAGGACAAAAAACACGAAAAATTAAGAGTGGAGATGGACATCATGGCCAAGAGGATGAGGGCCATTGAAGGAAGCCATGTGTTTGGATATGATGCCAAGGACCTATGTCTAGTATCTGGATTGGTATTTCCTCAAAAATTTAAAATGTCGGTATTCGACAAATATGAGGGGACCACTTGTTCTAAAGTGCACCTAATCATGTACTGTAGGCGGATGGCTCCGCATATTGAAAATGACAAGCTGTTAGTACACTGTTTCCAAGATAGTCTTAAAGGAGCTTCGACTAAATGGTATCTCAGTTTAGATCAAGCGAAGATCCACAGTTTCCAAGACCTTTCAGATGCTTTTTTTCAACAGTACAAGTACAACATGGACCTAGCTCCCGACCGTCGTCAGCATCTCAGCATGACGCAGAAAAATACTGAAACCTTTAAGGAGTATGCGCAAAGATGGCGCGGAACTGCAACACAAGTAGAGCCTCCCCTTACTGAAAAGGAGTTGGCAGACTGGTTTGTGGATATAGTTCGGCTAGAATTCTATGAACGATTGATCAGCAGTGTTACAACAAATTTCTCTGATATTGTGGCAGTGGGGGTCAAGGTGGAAGCAGGTTTAAAGAGTGGAAAAGTGACCACTCCAAATATTACCTCAAGCGCCAGCACAACAAAGAAGCCAGTCAACAATTTCCACAAAAAAAAAAGAGGGAGAGGTGAGTGCGATCACATATGGGAAGAAAGTACAAAACTCCAGAAGCCATCGTCAACAGTACCATACATCATATGTGGCAGTGGTGACCCCGGTTTTTCAACCTTTATCACAGCATGGTCCCCAGCCTGGGGCATCCAGCAATCAGCACCAGTATCAGCCTGGCAACCAACATCAATATCACTCCAGTAATCAACAACGATACTAGCAGCCGCAAGGTCAATAGCCGCAGAACAGGGCTCCGAGGGCAAATTATCAAGCAAATAAGCCAAAAATACAGCCTATTCCAATGAGCTACACCGACCTGTTTCCCATGTTATAGAAAGAGGGCTGGTCAAAGAAAAGAAAATTAGGTGCTCCACCTAATCCACTCCCGTTATATTACAATGCAAATGCTCGCTGCCTATTTCATGAGAATGCTCCAGGCCACGATCTCGAAGGTTGTTTTGCCCTTCAGCATCTAGTTCGTGAATTAATTGAAAAAAGAATTCTATCCTTCAAAGATAACCATCCCAACGTAAAGAGCAACCCCCTGCCAAATCATGGTGGAGTCAATGCCATTACTGAAGAAGGAGAGGGGTCAGAAGACAAGAAAGTTACCACTATTAGTGAGATCAAAGTGCCATTAGCAGACCTACACAAACGCCTTGCTCAGGCATGGTCGCTCAAGACATCTCACGAAGATTGCAAAGAATGCATGCTGAATCCTGAGGGTTGTGACGCCGTGAAAAAAGACATCCAGGCAATGATTGAACAGGGGATGATAGAAATCGCTCACCGGAAAAAGGAAGAAGATGTGGCAGTCATCGAACCTGTGTTTAACATGCCAGAAAAGCCCAACAAAAGAGCTGTATTCAGGGATGATAACAGCAACAAAAACTACAAGAACGTCCGGCCAGTATTCCGCGACGATGCACCCCCGAAATTCGGGAGGAGACAGACCAGGTTTGAACCTAGGGGAGGATCCAAACCTCACCTAAGAGCCGTGACACCAAAACAAGACTATTCATGGTGCGAGGGGATCTTCAAAGAAAAGAAACCAGCAAATGTGGCTAACATTGCCGGTGGAAGCAAAATGACCCGGAGTGGTCGCATCTACCAACCTCGAACATATAATGTGGCTCCTCCACCAGCAATTTCTGTTCAAAAAGTTCATGTTCCTCAGAAGCCCGTGCCCGAGGCAGTCACCACTAAAGAACCTTTAGTTAAAGGAAAAGAAAGTCTCAAGAACGATGAAGAAGAATTCTTAAGAATCATCAGACGAAGTGATTATAGGGTGGTGGACCAACTAAATCAAACACCCTCTAAGATCTCGGTCATGGCTTTGCTTTTAAGCTCTCCGACCGCCAGGCGTTGTTCAAAATCCTGACACAGGCCCATGTTACTAAAGATATCACAGTGGGGCAGTTTGACTCCATTGTAGCAAATATCATTGCCTGCAACACATTGAGCTTTGACGATAACGATCTGACAGCTGAGAAGCGTAAGCACAATCGTGCTCTACATGTGTCAGTCAAATGCGAAGAGGATACAATGTCCCGAGTTCTCGTTGACACAGGATCAACACTCAACGTAATGCCTAAAAGGACATTGGCCAAACTGGCGTATCAAGGTGCTACCATGAGACCAACTTCTCTCATAGTCAAGGCATTTGACGGATCCAGGAGAACCGTGATAGGAGAAGTTGATCTTCCCATCCTGATTGGACCATAAATCTTCGAAGTCACCTTCCAGGTGATGGACATTAATCCGGTCTACAGTTGTCTACTGGGAAGACCATGGATTCACACAACTGGCGCTGTCACTTCTACTCTCCACCAAAAAATGAAGTTTGTTGTGGATGACCAGTTGGTCATTATCCATGGAGAAGAAGACTTAATGGTGAGCAACGTTTCATCATTCCGGTATATTGAGGCTGATGAAGGTTCCCTTGAGACGGCCTTCCAAGCACTAGAAATAGCTCACGCTGTTCTAGTTGATGAATCGGACATAACCCGTGGGCCATCATTTACCTCTGCTCAAAGTATTAAGGCAGCACTGAAAGCTGGAGTCCCATTGGGATGGGGAGAGGTCATCGAAGTCAACGCTCGAGCCAAAAATGATCGACAAGGGTTGGGTTACAAACCAACTCTAGAAGGCGAGCCAGAAGAAAGCACCATGAAGAAGAAGTCTTTGAACCAGTGGCGGCGTGCAAGTCAATGCCATTATTGCTGAAGATGAAGATGGTAATATGGATCATCTAATAACTAGGGGAGGAGCAGCTTTGTGAAACTAGGAGGCTGTGGAAGTTCCCATCTTTTTACCTTTAGAGTAATTCACTCTGCTTGTTAGCTTTGTGTTTTTCTTTAAAAATTCCTGGTCTTGCCCAAGGCCTGCGAATTATTTTGTATTGGGCCACTTTGCAAATTTGAAAAACATTAATGAAAAAGTGTTTTTGTTAAAACTCTTGGTTATTGTTTTGCGCATCATTTTCACTCTTTTTGTTAAAAGAAAAATGGCAATCTTTTTGAAAAAATAAAATAAAAACAACCCTTCATTTACATGTCTGTGTGTGTGTGTCTAATTGTTCCAAAATAAACATGCAGAATACCTCCATCAACCACAGAATCCTATGATCCTTCGGCTCCTTCTACTAGCGGTCCATCTGTCTTTCAAGCTGAAGAAGACAATGATGAAGAGTTAGAAGTCCCAGAAGAATTAAAGAGAATGGCTGAATACGAAGATGTTTATCTCCAGCCCCATAAAGAGCATACTGAAGTCATCAACTTGGGGTCAGAAGAAGACAAAAGAGAAGTCATGATTAGGGCATCATTGAAGCCTAAGATCAAAGACAAGCTGATAGTAATCCTCAAATATTTTGTCGACATATTTGCTTGGTCTTACCAAGATATGCCAGGGTTGGATACTGACATTGTCATGCCCAAGCTCCCCCTGAAGCCAGAATGTCCTCCGGTCAAACAAAAGCTTCGCAGGTTAAGACCCGACATGGCTCTTAAAATTCGAGATGAGGTTAAAAAGCAAATTGATGCCGGCTTTTTAGCAGTATCCAAGTATCCAGAATGGGTGGCAAACATTGTACCAGTCCCGAAGAAGGATGGCAAGGTCAGGATGTGCGTCGATTACATGGATTTAAACAAAGCAAGTCCAAAGGACGACTTCCCTCTACCACACATTGATACTATGGTGGATAACACAGCAAGCTTCGCAGTATTCTAATTTATGGACGGATTTTCTGGTTATAATCAGATAAAGATGGATCCAGGTGACATGGAGAAAACAACCTTCATCACACCCTGGGGCACCTATTGTTATAAGGTCATGCCTTTTGGTTTGAAGAACGTAGGGGCAACGTATCAGAGAGCTATGGTCACACTCTTTCATGATATGATGCACAAAGAAATCGAAGTGTACGTGGATGGTATGATCGCAAAATCCCAAAGTGAAGAAGACCACTTGGATCATCTGTTGAAGCTATTCGAGAGACTCTAAAAGTATTAAGTAAGGATAAATCCAGCAAAATGCACCTTCGGTGTTCGCTCAGGCAAGTTACTTGGTTTCATCGTTAGTCAACGAGGAATTGAAGTAGACCCCGACAAGGTTAAAGCAATCCAGGAGATGCCTGCTCCCAAAACAGAGAAACAAGTCAGAGGCTTCCTCGAACGTCTGAATTACATCTCCAGATTCATCTCCAATCTGACTCCTACTTGCACGCTGATCTTCAAGTTGTTACGAAAAGATCAGACCGTAGTATGGAATGAAAACTGCCATGCCGCATTTGAGAAAATCAAACAGTACTTACAAGAACCTCTGGTGTTGATTCCTCCTGTACCCGGAAGGCCTTTGTTCATGTATATGACAGTACTAGAAGATTCAATGGGTTGTGTCCTAGGCCAGACCGATGAGTCAGGAAAGAAAGAACACGCAATCTACTATTTGAGCAAGAAGTTCACTGATTGTGAGAGTCGTTACTCTCCTCTGGAAAAAGCCTGTTGTGCGTTAGCATGGGCTGCCAAGCGTCTGAGGCAGTACATGATTTGTCACACTACGATGCTGATTTCTAAGATGGACCCCATCAAGTACATCTTTGAGAAGCCAAGTGTCTTGTCAGAACACCTCGCATAGCATCCTATGGAGGATTATCAACCGCTCAAATTTGATTTTCCTGATGAAGATGTGATGTATATTCAGCGCACGAAACTAGAGCCTGGTCCGAAAGAAGGTCCCGAGCCTGGATCTCGCTGGGAAATGATGTTTGATGGAGCGTCGAACAAGAATGAACATGGTGTCGGAGCTGTTCTAAAAAATCCAACTGGAGGGTACACTTGGAAGTAATTGGTGATTCTATTTTGCTTCTCATGTACAAACAACATAGTCGAGTATGGGAGTCCAAAAGAAAAGTCTCTCCCTTGACCCTTGTGTCATTGGATAACTCATGTATCCCTCCCTTGACTTTGTGTAGTCATCCTAACCCTAGCTTGGTTAAGTATAGAACATGTAAGCCTTAGACTTTGCTTTAAGTCTAGAAAACCTACCTATACTATGAGTGCTTCTTCAACTAGAACTTTAGGATAGAGTTGGTTAACTCTATGTAAGAATCATGGAAATGATTACTTACACCCCTTTTGAGTGCTTTAACATAGATCTAGAGAGTTTCGTGAAACTCTACACAAGCATGGATATGTTTGTTCCCCTTTGAACCATGATCATAATCAAGTGTTCTTCATCCTTAGTAAGGTGAACTACGATTGCTCTGATTCTATCCTAGTTAGGATACGTAGGCAGAGGACGCGACGTCTTTGCGAGCAAACTTAGAAACTATCTTTAGGTCTTTACCTATCAACCTACTTTCTTTTACCCAATCCCAAACCTTAACAAACATTTAGAAAACTTAGCATGCAATCAAACAAAAGGTTCCTGTAGAGTACTACGGATGTTTAGGATGTGAAATACCTACCTGTCGCTTTCGCGAAAATAAGGTGCCGACAAAACAGAAGAGTCGCCACCTTTCGTTATTTATCCCTCAGAACGGGAAAGGAAACGATCAGAAAAACCTGACGAAAAGGTATAAGACAAAGTCATCGCAACCATTGTCTGGGTTCGGGAGTCGGTTACGCAAGGGGAAGGTATTAGCACCCCTCACGTCCATCGTACTCGATGGGATCCACGTTTGTTGGTTTGTCTACGGGTGAAAATAATCTATCTACGGCTGCTAAATCTAAACGGAAAGAAACTGACTCGATAGAGCGTCGCACTCTATGCCTACGTATTCTCATCAGAGAATGAGAAATCAGAGTCTAGGTAGTTCGGGAAACTACGGGGGAACTTTGCTCACCACGACATCGCGTCTTGTGCCTACGTATTCTCGTCAGAGAAATCAGAGCATGACGTAGTTCAGGCTAACTACGGCTAGACAGGGTGTTCTCGGTCACACAGGGGTGAGAGATTAAGTTGACGATACTAGCGTACGCATCCTAGCAGTTAGGTGGACGCTGCTCGACCATTGGAGACTTAGGCATACCTGTTTGCAGTAGAACGGACGTAGTATATCAGGTTTTAAAGGTATGGGAACCTACGGGAACTAGAACTATGGTCTGGTCTCAAATGCGCTCGGGCAAGAGAAAAGGATAACATCAGTCGTCAGCGGGAAAGTCTCGATCGCACAGCAGGGAGAGAATAGAAAGGTTAGTTGTTAGTGTGCTCGCTAGGATATCGCGTCCTATGCCTACATATTCTCATCAGAGAAAATCAGAGCAGCTGTAGTTCAGCCTACTACAGCTAAAACGGGGAACGGGGAAAAGGGAAAAGGGAGCTCGCTAGGATATCGCATCCTATGCCTACGTACTCTCGTCTGGCACGAGAGATCAGAGCAAACGTAGTTCGACGGACTACGGGCTACGGGAAAGGTGGCTCGCCAATACATCAGTATTGTGCCTACGTACTCTCAACAGGCTTGAGAGATCAGAGCTAACGTAGTTCGGGCTAACGAGTCTCGATTGCACGGGGGCAAAAGAAGGGGTCTCGATCGCCTGAACGCGAGAGAACGGGGTTTCGACCGCACGGGGCCGAGAACAAAGAGGAAGCAGGCCTACGCCTAAACAGGAAGGAACTCGGGACACACATGCAAGAACCTAAGACGTAGGAGCGAATGCGTCGTATGTCACCCAAAGGGTACCATACTAGACATCCTAGATGATTGAGAAGAAACTCTCCAACTGTCATTTCCTACGTATCTAACGATACAACTCACAACACTCAACAGTTTCCTGAAGACTTGAATAGGACGATGATGATGTTGAACGAAGCAGCTCCTGGGCTCCTGACGTGCGCGCAAGCTCCATTCCAATCTTCTCCTCTCTGGATCCTTGATGATGACGCTCGAATCAGAACAATGTAACGCTTAGACCGTCATGGTTCGACTTATACGAGAAATCAAACTCTAAGAGGTAGCGTATTGATGTTCGTGTCAAAGACAAGATAGAGAAATGATATCGAAAATCATTCTCCAATTGAATCGTGTCACATGGCCAGCCAAAAATAAAGTCGAAGATAAAATCAGATAGAAACGAAAATAGGAGAGAAATCCAACACAAAATGGAAATAAAATGCTACTCCTAAAATATGGCAATTAAATTCTACTAGAAAACATTCTAAAGAAATTAAAAGGAAATGCATATGAGAAATAGCATAAAAACAATTCTATCTAAAATATTCTATAATATTCTATAAAGAAAATAGAAAAACTATATTAAATCTATAATACCCTATAATATGCTAAAAAATAATAGAATATAAATTCTATATAACTATGCATTAATGTCCTAGGAAAATAAAACTATAATCCTAAAAAAATAGAACTATATCTATTACACTCATTCATCCAATACAAGGGAGAAATTAAAAGTAAAAGGGGAGGGTACAATCTGCAAACTGGGTGTGAATGCGGCAAAAACAGCCTTTGGGCCCTAAGCCCACAGCACAATGAAGTCAGAAAAAAACAAAATAAAAAAAGAAGGTCCTAGGGGGGTGCTCGCAGAGATATGGTGTGTGAACCTGCCAAAACCCCCGAATTGGGCCCAGCCCAATACAACCACTCAAAAAAAACCAAAAAGACTAAGGACGGGGGGTGCATCGAGAATTTGGGGGGGTATGGACTGGAAAACACAAATGGGCCACAAGGCCCAATCCACCCAAAGGAGGGGAGACCATTCGTCTTCCTCGTTCCCCCAACTCAATCTAAAACCCTAAGCCATCTTCTTCTCCCACTTCGCCGCCGTCGTCACCTCTGTCTCAACCTTCTTCTCCGTCTCGTCTCCGTTCTCTTTCCATCAAACCTCCCACGATCTCAACCCGTTCACTCTTTACAAAACAACTTCGCCTCCAACCTCCATCATTTCCGATCTTGCGCTCTCTTGGAGATCACCGAATCTCGTACAAAAATGGACACGCGAAAAATCTTGTAGTCTTGGATCGAAGACGGTTATGGAGCTCTTGACGAAAGATGATGAAAACGAAGCGGATCTTGAATGGATCTATGAAGATCTGATGCTGAATATCATGGAAGATCTGGGCGGAGGGATGTACGAAGGTTGTTACAGATCTTGATGAAGGTCTTTGGAGAATCTGGGAGCTTGCTTGAACTCGAAGGTTGAAGTTCCATTGTTGAAGATCTAGAAAGATCTTGATCTCGATGACTCTCGTGGTAGTTGACGGTTGAATGTTCTTATGATGAACATGGATGCAGAATGACAAATGGCTCATGGATCTGGGAAACGGTTGAATGCATGATGAACATTCGTGAAGACGATGAGCCTCTTGAACAATTTCTGGAAACGTGCAAGCGCCGATGGATGAACATGATGAAGGTATTGATGAACAATGGCGAAAACTGGACGAAGAATCTGGAAAAAGCGTTATATGTTGACGAAGATCTTGATGAATATCTTGCAATGATCATGAATGTTGATGGATTTGGGAATTTATTGACGAACTGGGGAAAAGGAACGAAGAACACGATGGTGTTCTTGAATATTCTGGAAAAATACCATGAACGCGATGAAGATGATGATCGGAGATCTTGAACCCTATGATGAACATCGCTCGAGCGTGGATGGAGATCTGGAAATCTGGCCGGAGATGATGATCCTGGTGAAGACGACGATGTTCCTGAATCTTGAGAATGGAGATTTGCAGTTTCCGGCGAACATCCGGCGACGGTTGTGGCTGTCCCTGCGGCGGCTGCATGGCCGGCGGCGAGGGAGAGAGGGTGAAGAAGGATGTGACACGTGGGTGACTGCATGGAGGGGGAAGAGGAGGTGAGGCCACGTGGCTAGTTCTGAGAGAGTGGGAGAGTGAGGTGGAAGCCTCTGGGTGTGAAACGTGGAAATGAAGTGGTGGAACCTGATGCACACGTATGGATGGCTTCTTATACTCCCAAGTGGCAGCGAGTTGGACTTGGGCCCCAGAAAACAGACACCTGGCCCACCGATTTGGACTTGATTAACAGCTAATTAACACATGATTAAACCCTAATTAAATCCAATTAATGCTAAACGAAACTTAAAACTGTAATTAAAGCCTAAATGACAATTAAGACTATTCTGAACCTAATTAAGGCTAATAAACCCAATTAAAATGGACTAAGACCCTAATTAACATCTAAAAAAGGTGATTAAGATCTAATTAATCTCCATTAACTCCTAAATCTATTAACAATAGAAAAAAGATTTATTAAACCTATTAAACTCTATTAAAAACAAATAAAAAATAGAAAAAACTCTATTAATCCTATTTAAAAAAAAATCCTAGAAAAGGGATTATCCTATAAAAAATCATTTTAAAATCTACTTAGTATCTAGAAACAATTACCTTATTAACCATTATATCTAAAAATGAATTGTTCTAAAAAGGGAAATTGCTATTAAAACTCTATTAAATTCTATAATCGAAAATAAACCCCTAACATTCTAGAAATTAGGAGAAAAATCTAAAAAAAACGAGGAAGCCGATTAAATCGACTAGAACACGAATACGCGAATACAGCGAAATAGGCGGTAAAAAAACCGGACACCGAGACGTCCTCAAAAACAACAACGAGAGCTGAAAACACCGGGAACGAGCACCAATTCTCAAAACACGTCCTCGTATTGGCCTGAAATGCCTGAAGCGTGATCAGAGGGCTGTAATCCCGATAAAGTCAATCTGACTGGAAAAAATGCAATGTACGCGGTATGCAAATGAAAAATGAAATGAGTCGAAACATGAACCAAATTGCGATAAGCAGTTGGTCAAATTTTGGGGTGCAACAGCTGCCCCTATTCAAACGGCTTGGACCTGAAGGGTTGAAGAGCGAACAGCTTTCGAACATTCAAAGGTAGAAGACGGTTGAATACCAAAGAACCCGGAAATTTGCCCACTACACAAGTACACGGTATTCTGATGGGAACAAATCTTCGGAAGCTGAAATCATAGCTGCACGGCAACTACCTAGAGAAATACTGATCTGAACCTCCGTCAGGATGATTCTCTGATTTATCTGATATCATTGCATCCTCAAATCATCGAGGGATCACTGGTTACACGGTAACTGGTGATTTGCCGACCTCACAGGTAAACGATACTCTGATTGGTAGGAACATCTTCAAAGCTGAACATGACAGTTGCACGACAACTCTACTGGGGAATTGGTCACACGGTAACCGGTGAAAGGCTAATCTCAAATCTCCGTCAGGATGATCATCTGATTTTGCTGTAGATATTCGTCCTCAATTCATCAAGGGGTCACTGGTCACTCGGTAACCGATAATGGATGGTCGATCATGCCGTCAGGCATTCTGCGTCATAGCAGAAGAATTCCTCGGGACTCGTCAGGTCATTGGGGACTTTTAACAATCAAGCTAATCATGCCTTCAGGCATTCAAGGGAGTTTTCAGGCGTCCGCCGGACTTCATCAGTAGGTCGGGAATAGACTCCTCGGTCAGTCATGAACCAAATAGGGATATCCAAACTTTTACCGTCAGGCACTCCGCATCAGCTGAGAGAACTACTTCGTCAATACAGTTGGACTTCAATCATCAAGTCTGGGGTTTCGGCACCGCTGCCAGACTTCAATCATCACGTCTTCCAAGGAAAGTTCAACTTCTATGTTTAAAACCTGCTGGGGATGACACATCTCCGCTGGGGATTCTGGAGAACTATCAAGTAACTCTGCTTCGGGGATCCAGAAATCATTCTGGGTGAATCAACTCTGCTGAGGAAATCAAGAATCATCTTGAACAAATAACTCCGTCGAAGACTTCAAGAATCATCCTGAATCGATAACTCTGCGGGAGATTTCAGGAATCCTCCTGAGCAAACACTCTGCCAGGGATTTCAAGCATCAACTTGAGCAACCAACTCTGGCGACTTCCCTGGGGATTTTAAGAATCATCTTAAATAATCAACTTCGCTGGGGAATTCAAAAATTATCTTGGGCAAACGACCTTGCTGGGGAATTCAAGAATCATCTTGGGCAAATGACTTTACTGAGGAGTTCAAGAATCATCTTGATCAAACCATTCTGCGGAGGAACACCTGCAAAACAAGAACGGTAACGACCTAGCTCATGTTTCATATGCATATGATCGTCAATGGCGTAATGCTCCACACGGTGGAAATGCTACGCATTTTTTTTAGGGTAAATGCTATGCAATCATGCAAGATGCTATAACCCCATCAGCAAAATAAATGATGAAGGGAGAATCCTCCTGTCAAGGAGAAAGAACCACTCTGGTGGAGGAAGGAATCATCCCGCCGAGGAGAAGAAGTCACGCCAATCTCAATTGGACTCCGCCTGGGGAAATGAACTTCAGTCGACTGCTGTAGGGGAACAAAGCTCTCCGAGAACCTGAACCTGCTCAATCGGGTATTCAAACCACAAACTGTCGAGGGAACGATATCAATCGCAGAAATAAACTGCACGACATTCGCAGCCAAACTTTCCTGGAGATAACGACTCCGATGGGGGAGATACAACATCAGCTACTCAACCTCTACTGGGGAGCACCAATCATGGCTTCAACGGCTTCCGAGGACGCGGCTCTCTTGGGGATTTGCATACTCGGCTGGGGAAGAAGGAATCGTCCTGCTTACAGGGGAGAGTACGACTCTGTGGGGAATTCCAATTCCGCTGGAGCCTTCAGTCTTGAACTATCAATTGCTACACACTTCAGTGTATGACTCAGCTGGGGAGATGATGTTCCTTTAGGATACATCTGATTGGGGAGAGAATCTTCTCTGCCTGGGGAAACACATATCAATGCTCACGATCTCACGTTCAGACTCTGTGGGGAATTTTAATTCCGCTGGAGACTTCAGTATGAACTATCAAAAGCTGAACACTTGTGAATAGTCTCCTACGAGAAACTGCACACTGACCCAGCGCTGGAGAAATAAACCCAAATCCGCTTGTCAGGGTGAACTTCGATCCTAAACCGTTGGGAATGCACAATCAATCTGTCGGGAATGGCTACACTCTGTCGGGAATATTAATCAAACCTGCCGAGGATAATCTTGATCCTACTCTGCTAAGGGATAAATGCGATCTCAACTTGCTGCAATCTCAAACTGCTCAGGGAAAACAATCTCAAACTGTACGTCTCTGCTGAGAAAATAATCCTGATTCAACAAAATCTACACAGGGAATACAGAATGCCAATCATGGAGCTGGGATCACTCGATCCTTGTGTCGGGGAATGTGATAGCATACGAGTCACTAGGAATCATCGTGTCGGATACACTTAGGCTTTTTCTGGTTTAGGGAAAGGTTTATGGTGATAGTTACCAACAAAAGTGGATTTGAAGGGGACATACTAGACGAGAACTAGCATTCGAGGTGGAGTATCAGACGAGAACTGATAGCAACATATGTTAGGTTGTCAGACGAGAACTGACTTACGGTTTGCCAGACGAGAACTGGACTTTAAAACTGTGTTAGCCAGACGGGAACTGGTTGAACAATAGGTTAAAGAAAAGGTGACCAGACAAGGCTGGTTTCTGGTTTGGATTTCAGACAGGAACTGATTTCTAGTTTTCCAGACGAGAACTGGACTTTAAAACGATTCGGTTACAAGGTTCTGCCAAGTAACAGGTTAGGCTGTAGGATAACAATCCAATGACAGCAAGGCTTCTTCAGAAGGTTCAGGTTTTGGCAGGGTAATGACACGATTCCCCGACACTCAACTCTTGTTGGGGTGAACAAACTCGCATGAACAACTTGCCCTAGTGCAAATCAACTTGCCCCAATCCGACTCTTGGGAAAATTCATTCTAAATAGAAAGCAGCTGGCAACGAGACAATCTTCAGATGGCTTGCCCCAACATCTGTACAACGGAAGGATTCATCCTCAATTAACCAACTCTCAGCATGGTTGGTTTCACTATCTCTGAGGTGACTTGCCCCTGAACGAGCGTTGAGTGACTTAACCTGCCCTGATTGAACACCGGAGGGATCTGCCCTCAAATCACAGGAACTCTGGGTAACTGCCCCTGATTGGGTCTCGAGAAGGTTCACTTCTGATCAACTGGTTCTCAAACAAACTGTCCCATAATCACCCGATCCTTCGGGACTTGTCCTCAGACTGACTGATTCCAAACTCACTGGATGTCAATGCCCCAAATTCACAGGGCTTCGCAGTATACCATTCTGATCCAGACTGATAACGATTCAGTCCTGATTGACTATTCCCTGTTGGAATTCCTTCATATCAACTACTGACCTGCAATTAAAATTGTCTATTCACGAATGGTAATTTTAATGCAGTGTTCATGCAGACTTTGAAAAAAGGTGTTGTCACTCATTTACGTATCATGATAGTGAGTGACGAATGAACCAAAGAGTTCAAACGTAGTGCTAATTTGATCAGTGAAAAATACAATGAGGATATGATTAGCAAATCATGTAGGAGTCAGGTTACTCAACCTTATCGTAATGCGCTTTCAGAATAAACCCTGCCTCAATTAGGTCTTTTAAGGGTTGTATCGTGGTCAGGTTCACGGTTCACAAAACAAAGGATATTTGGCTCAAATTATGATTTGTACCCACCCCTTCTGCGTGATGATCTTCGATCCTAAAGTTTAGTTAACTTGGTTCGAGCGCTCGCCTCTTCGAGAGGTATGTTGAATATTGGGAACAACTGGTTAAAGAATTCACAAGGTGCTTCGGAGTGACAGTTACTCCTTTTTTCGTTTCGGTGCCTGTATCTACACGACTTTGTCCTTGTTCGAGGATTTTTCTTCTTATATCCTTTCTTTTTCATTCTTTTGATTCCCTAATTTTTGCCTGGACTGACTCTTCAGAGTTCTTTTTGATTTTTCTTTTGAAGTCCAGCGGGATGCCCTGATTTTTGCCTAAGTATTTGCTTTCTAGCTTTTCTTTTCTTTTACTTAGCGGGCTTTCTTATTCCTTTTTTCTTTCGAAACAAGTCGTGCGACACTGGCTGTCTGGATTCATCCGAGAGGTTTATAACTGTCTCACTCCTGATTGGTGAGGTTTAACCATTGTGGTGGACGAGGTACGACCTCTGGGAAAAAATACGACGTGATTGGTCCTCGAAAGGCAACACTCCTCTATAAAACTTGAACGCTCGGTCAAGCTAACTGACGACTACCCTGCCCCGGGTTAAGATGTGAGGGTTTAAAAGTCCAAAAAAACTTCTACTTCTTGGCTCGAAGTGGTTAACAAAGGACTAACTCCTTATCTCTCCGATGTTTAGGGGGTTTGAAACAATGCCTTGTACGTCATCGGCAAGGTTTTATCCGAAAGCATACGATCCTCGGTTATGAGTATTCAGTTTCGTCATCCTCCCTCCAATCTTTACTAATCATAGTGACAAAGTGGAGTAAACAAAATGCAAGTGTCAGTGCAATGCAGTAAATGAGTGACAACGATATGATTAATTCAGAAAAATGCATAGTCACTTTATCAATATTACCATTCGAAACAAACAATGTTTAACAGCAAGTAGTAACTAACAGCAAGGAAACTACAAATGCAAATGATAAAAAGTCTGTGGACTGCCAATGCTGAGGATGTCTGCCCGTCTGGACCACTGGCCTCTGGAAACAACCCTCTGAATTTGCGAGCTCAGATAGCTGAGAGGTTGTCATGCACAACCAAAACTCCTTCTGGAAAGGAAATGCACCCTTTATCGATCAACTGTTGCACTTTTGCCTGAAAAGCTTTATAATCTTCAGTTGAATGCCCCGGGGATCCACCATGGTATCCATACTGAGCATGGGGGTTGTACCTCGGAGGGTAAGGCTCTAGCATGGGCTTAAGAGCTTTGGGTTCCACCAAAGAATTCTGGATCAACTGTGGCAGAATCTGGCTATACGGCACAGGCACCGGATGAGAAGGAGCATTCCTTCGTTCCAAGTTGTTACGAGGTCGATTCTGATTCTGACGCTGACTCTGATAACCTCGGCCACAGGCTCGTGGATTTGCAAGAGGAGCGACATAAAGTTCCCGATGTGGTGCCCTGGGCACAATTGTCCGTCCAGAATAACGAGACACAGAGGATATTGATCGCTGAGGAGATGAGGAACCAACAGATTTCACCGATTCATCTCGAGGATACCCAACATCTGTCATGACTGCATTGATCACATCTCCTTCTTCAGTTTGACAGCTATAGAGAGATTCCGTTTCACTAGCCTGACCGCCTGAAACATTCTGGATTCTTCCAGTCTTTACACCATACTCGATGCGCTCTCCTGCCCTTACCAATTCAGAGAAATTTGGTGCAACTCCAAGCATTCTTTCGAAGTACGGGCTCTGCAAGGAGTTTACGAACATGCCTTTTAACTCTCGGTCGAGAAGCGGTGGTTGCACTCTAGCAGCAAATTCTCTCCATCTCTGAACATACTTCCTGAAAGGTTCATTGTTCTCTTGAGATAACTCTTGCAGCTGCATGCGACTAGGAGCTACATCAAGATTGTAGTCATATTGCTTCAGAAAAGCATTGGCTAAGTCCACCCATGATCGGATCTGCCTACTCTCTAACTGCATATACCAACTCAGAGATGCCCCGATCAGACTATCTTGAAAGCAGTGAATCATCAACTTATCATCGTGCACAAATGAAGTCATTCTTCGGCAGAACATCACCAAATGTTGCTTCGGGCAACTATCTCCTTTGTACTTTTCAAACCTCGGCGCTCTAAACTTCGGAGGTAACACTAGGCCAGAAACCAGACACATGTCTGCAGCATTAGGGTTAACAGCGTCTTTACCTTTCAAGGCTTTGAATCTTTCATCCAACGCACGAAACCTTTTAGCATACACGAGAGCTAATGGGTCCTCAGTCTTTGCTATCGGGACCTCTCTTCTGGGATTTGGCACAGGGAAAACAACACCCTGATAGTCTGAGGTATCCATAGAAGGAGAGCGTTCACTTCGGACAACAAACTGCTCATGTAGACCTCAGTCTTCAACAGAAGGTTGTACAAGTCGAGTTGCGGTAAGGTTGTTCACTTGCGGGAAATCTTCGTCGTGCATAGATCCATACAAAGGATTGGACGTCACAGTGAAACCTGACAAGGTATCAACAAACTGGAAGCTGCTATCTGACATAGCTACCAATAACTTTCAACTGACTTCACTGCTTGACTCTGATCAATTCTGCTTCAACCCCTTGGTCGTCTTCTAACAATCAACCCTTGCTCGGACCAAACACCGGAGAATCACCCTCTGAAGCAAAACAAAGACTGGATAAGAGCTCTGACTAGCTGGAGAATGACATGCAATATGATGCAGGAATGTTTATGCAAATGCAATGCAAGATGCAGCAAACACAGGATCACAGCCCCCACAAAGCTCTGATTACTGCTGCGCTGCTGACGGGATAAGTCTGCTCTGACGAGAGAAAACCAAAATATCGGGTAGCTGGAAGTCAAGTTTCCTGCAAAAACCCTCCCACTAACGGGTATGGACCTAAACTGACACAAGTTCGGCATCCTATGCGGTCGTTGGCGTCACAGACTTTCAAGACTGATGATACGATACCCAGAAGGTGTGGCATCATCCTGTCCTGAAGAGGCCTCACTTAGCCAACTTCCAAATGATCGGTCCCCAGAGTCGACAATCCTCCAAACCAACAACCCCCTCAACCCAAAGGGTTGAAAAAGAAGTCAACCAGGAGAACCTCGTCTGAGCGTGGATTTCATGAGACACTAGCGCCTGCCAAGCAAGCGCGCACCCACTAATTTCCACAACTAATTCTAAGTACACTCAAGCCTGGGTCTGGCTTCTCACTCATCAGAGTTCCCATCCCGCAACAGCACAATAGCAACAGATAATAATATAGTGCGGGAAATGTAAATACATCTGTAATATACAACACGAAAATAAACACCCACAGACACGCAAACAAGTGCTAGGATTGACTCTCTCAAAGGGACGTTGGATCCTAAATGCATAAGGAACCGTCGCAGGTCCCCAGCAGAGTCGCCAGCTGTCGCTTCCGCGAAAATAAGGTGCCGGCAAAACAGAATAGTCGCCACCTTTCATTATTTATCCCTCAGAACGGGAAAGGAAACGATCGGAAAAACCTGACGAAAAGGTATAAGACAAAGTCATCGCAACCATTGTCTGGGTTCGGGAGTCGGTTACGCAAGGGGAAGGTATTAGCACCGCTCACGTCCATCGTACTCGATGGGATCCACGTTTGTTGGTTTGTCTACGGGTGAAAACAATCTATCTACGGCTGCTAAATCTAAACAGAAAGAAACTGACTCGATAGAGCGTCGCACTCTATGCCTATGTATTCTCATCAGAGAATGAGAAATCAGAGTCTACGTAGTTCGGGAAACTACAGGGGAACTTTGCTCACCAAGACATCGCGTCTTGTGCCTACATATTCTCGTCAAAGAAATCAGAGCATGACGTAGTTCAGGCTAACTACGGCTAGACGGGGTGTTCTCGGTCACACAGGGGTGAGAGATCAAGTTGACGATACTAGCGTACGCATTCTAGCAGTTAGGTGGACGCTGCTCGACCATTGGAGACTTAGGCGTACCTGTTTGCGGTAGAACGGACATAGTATGTCAGGTTTTAAAGGTATGGGAACCTACGGGAACTAGAACTACGGTCTGGTCTCAAATGCGCTCGGGCAAGAGAAAAGGATAACATTAGTCGTCAGCGGGAAAGTCTCGATCGCACAGCAGGGAGAGAATAGAAAGGTTAGTTGTTAGTGTGCTCGCTAGGATATCGCATCCTATGCCTACATATTCTCATCAGAGAAAATCAGAGCAGCTGTAGTTCAGCCTACTACAGCTAAAACGGGGAACGGGGAAAAGGGAAAAGGGAGATCGCTAGGATATCGCATCCTATGCCTACGTACTCTCGTCTGGCACGAGAGATCAGAGCAAACGTAGTTTGACGGACTATGGGCTACGGGAAAGGTGGCTCGCCAATACATCAGTATTATGCCTACATACTCTCAACAGGCTTGAGAGATCAGAGCTAACGTAGTTCGGGCTAACGAGTCTCGATTGTACGGGGGCAAGAGAAGGGGTCTCGATTGCCTGAACGCGAGAGAACGGGGTTTCAACCGCACGGGGCCGAGAACAAAGAGGAAGCAGGCCTACGCCTAAACGGGAAGGAACTCGGGACACACACGCAAGAACCTAAGACGTAGGAGCGAATGCGTCGTATGTCACCCAAAGGGTACCATACTAGACATCCTAGACGATTGAGAAGAAACTCCCCAACTGTCATTTCCTACGTATCTAACGATACAGCTCACAACACTCGACGGTTGCCTGAAGACTTGAATAGGACGATGATGATGTTGAACGAAGCAGCTCCTGGGCTCCTGACGTGCGCGCAAGCTCCATTCCAATCTTCTCCTCTCTGGATCCTTGATGATGACGCTCGAATCAGAATAATGTAACGCTTAGACCGTCATGGTTCGACTTATACGAGAAATCGAACTCTAAGAGGTAGCGTATTGATGTCCGTGTCAAAGACAAGATAGAGAAATGATATCGAAAATCATTCTCCAATTGAATCGTGTCACACGGCCAGCCAAAAATAAAGTCGAAGATAAAATCAGATAGAAACGAAAATAGGAGAGAAATCTAACACAAAATGGAAATAAAATGCTACTCCTAAAATACGGCAATTAAATTCTACTAGAAAATATTCTAAAGAAATTAAAAGGAAATGCATATGAGAAATAGCATAAAAACAATTCTATCTAAAATATTCTATAATATTCTATAAAGAAAATAGAAAAACTATATTAAATCTATAATACCCTATAATATGCTAAAAAATAATAGAATATAAATTCTATAAAACTGTGCATTAATGTCCTAGGAAAATAAAACTATAATCCTAAAAAAATAGAACTATATCTATTACACTCATTCATCCAATACAAGGGAGAAATTAAAAGTAAAAGGGGAGGGTACAATCTGCAAACTGGGTGTGAATGCAGCAAAAACAGCCTTTGGGCCCTAAGCCCACAGTACAATGAAGTCAGAAAAAAACAAAATAAAAAAAGAAGGTCCCAGGGGGGTGCTCGCAGAGATATGGTGTGTGAACCAGCCAACACCCCGAATTGGGCCGAACCCAATACAACCACTCAAAAAAAACCAAAAAGACTAAGGACGGGGGGTGCAGCGAGAATTTGGGGGGGGGGTATGGACTGGAAAACGCAAATGAGTCACAAGGCCCAATCCACCCAAAGGAGGGGAGACCATTCGTCTTCCTCGTTCCCCCAATTCAATCTGAAACCCTAAGCCATCTCCTTCTCCCACTTCGCCGCCGTCGTCACCTCAGTCTCAACCTTCTTCTCCGTCTCGTCTCCGTTCTCTTTCCATCAAACCTCCCACGATCTCAACCCGTTCACTCTTTACAAAACAACTTCGCCTCCAACCTCCATCATTTCCGATCTTGCGCTCTCTTGGAGATCACCGGATCTCGTACGAAAATGGACACGCGAAAAATATTGTAGTCTTGGATCGAAGACGGATATGGAGCTCTTGACGAAAGATGATGAAAACGAAGCGGATCTTGAATGGATCTATGAAGATCTGATGCTGAAGATCATGGAAGATCTGGGCGGAGGGATGTACGAAGGTTGTTACAGATCTTGATGAAGGTCTTTGGAGAATCTGGGAGCTTGCTTGAACTCGAAGGTTGAAGTTCTATTGTTGAAGATCTGGAGAGATCTTGATCTCGATGACTCTCGTGGTAGTTGACGGTTGAATGTTCTTATGATGAACATGGATGCAGAATGACAAATGGCTCATGGATCTGGGAAACGGTTGAATGCATGATGAACATTCGTGAAGACGATGAGCCTCTTGAACAATTTCTGGAAACGTGCAAGCGCCGATGGATGAACATGATGAAGGTATTGATGAACAATGGCGAAAACTGGACGAAGAATCTGGAAAAAGCGTTATATGTTGACGAAGATCTTGATGAATATCTTGCAATGATCATGAACGTTGATGGATTTGGGAATTTATTGACGAACTGGGGAAAAGGAACGAAGAACACGATGGTGTTCTTGAATATTCTGGAAAAATACCATGAACGCGATGAAGATGATGATCGGAGATCTTGAACCCTATGATGAACATCGCTCGAGCGTGGATGGAGATCTGGAAATCTGGTCGGAGATGATGATCCTGGTGAAGACGACGATGTTCCTGAATCTTGAGAATGGAGATTTGCAGTTTCCGGCGAACATCCGGCGACGGTTGTGGCTGTCCCTGCGGCGGCTGCATGGCCGGCGGCGAGGGAGAGAGGGTGAAGGAGGATGTGACATGTGGGTGACTGCATGGAGGGGGAAGAGGAGGTGAGGCCACGTGGCTAGTTCTGAGAGAGTGGGAGAGTGAGGTGGAAGCCTTTGGGTGTGAAACGTGGAAATGAAGTGGTGGAACCTGATGCACATGCGTGGATGGCTTCTTATACTGCCAAGTGGCAGCGAGTTAGACTTGGGCCCCAGAAAACAGACACCTGGCCCACCGATTTGGACTTGATTAACAGCTAATTAACACATGATTAAACCCTAATTAAATCCAATTAATGCTAAACGAAACTTAAAACTGTAATTAAAGCCTAAATGACAATTAAGACTATTCTGAACCTAATTAAGGCTAATAAACCCAATTAAAATAGACTAAGACCCTAATTAACATCTAAAAAAGGTGATTAAGATCTAATTAATATCCATTAACTCCTAAATCTATTAACAATAGAAAAAATATTTATTAAACCTATTAAACTCTATTAAAAACAAATAAAAAATAGAAAAAACTCTATTAATCCTATTTAAAAAAAATCCTAGAAAAGGGATTATCCTATTAAAAATCATTTTAAAATCTACTTAGTATCTAGAAACAATTACCTTATTAACCATTATATCTAAAAATGAATTGTTCTAAAAAGAGAAATTGCTATTAAAACTCTATTAAATTCTATAATCGAAAATAAACCCCTAACATTCTAGAAATTAGGAGAAAAATCTAAAAAAACGAGGAAGCCAATTAAATCGACTAGAACACGAATACGCGAATACAGCGAAATAGGCGGTAAAAAAACCGGACACCGAGATGTCCTCAAAAACAACAGCGAGAGCTGAAAACACCGGGAACGAGCACCAATTCTCAAAACACGTCCTCCTATTGGCCTGAAATGCCTGAAGCGTGATCAGAGGGCTGTAATCCCGATAAAGTCAATCTGACTGGAAAAAATGCAATGTACACGGTATGCAAATGCAAAATGAAATGAGTCGAAACATGAGCCAAATTGCGATAAGCAGTTGGTCAAATTTTGGGGTGCAACACTACCCTAGGCATAACCAACCCCCGATCCCCGAATCTCTTAGCGTTGTTGTAACATCGCGAAAAGGTTTTTTCTTTCTTTAGACCTTTCCTTTGGATAAATTAAAGTCCGGTTGTAATTTAAGAATTTAAGATTCAAGTTTAATCAATAGCTTGGTATCACGATTCTCACCGCAACAGGATGTTGATTTCAAGCTTCTTGAACATCTCTAAGAACTTTTCAAAAAATTTCTCATGTTTCCCCTTTTTCTGGTTTCTTGATGGGAAAGGGAGCTTCATGACTGAATTTGGCTCAATGATTTTCTCTTTTAGCACCTGTTTAGGTCCAACCACTTCTTCATTTACCATTTCATTTTCTTTAATCTCTAGATCTACTTCAAGCAGTTGGTCTTTATTTTCGAATTTTTCCTCAGATACCTCAAGAGACTTCCCACTTCTCGTGGTCACAACACTCACATTATTATGATCTCTTGGATTTGTTACAGTAGCACTCAGAAGAGTACCTTGTGCTTGAGAATTTTCAATCTGCTGTGCTATCTAACCCATATGCACTTCAAGATTTTTAATGGAAGCAGTGGTGTTCCTTTGATTATTTCTTGTTTCTTCTTGGAATTGAGAACTTTGAGCAACTATCTTTTCAATGGAAATCTCCCAATCTGCCTTCTTTGGTGCTTGTTATTGATGAGGTTGTTGTGGTTATTGGTATTGTCGTTGGTACTGTGGTGGTGGTTATTGTTGTTGAGGCCGATATTGTTGCTGTTGTGGCTGATTCTGATACTGAGCGGGTCCCTATATTTGAACATTCCCTTGTTGATCTTTCCAAGAGAAATTGGGATGGTTCTTCCAACCGGGGTTGTATGTGTTGAATACGGGTTATTTGAAGGTGAGAAAAACACTTAGAAGGGGGGGTTGAATAAGGGTTTTAAAACAATTTGGAAGATAGAAAAATAACACAGTATTTTTTATCCTGGTTCGTTTGAACTCAAACTAATCCAGTCCACCCTACCAAGGTGATTTGCCTTTCTCAACAAGGACTTAATCCATTATATCAAACTTGATTACAGTGTAAACCACTAAGACAACTGTCTTATTCTTCTCAAGAAATTCTGACAACAACTTGGTCTTCTTAAGGAAATCTTTTACAAAGATAAACTAACAATTTGTGTTTAAGAAATGCTTCTAAAAAGCTATATCAAAACAGTGATTTTTACACAAGTTATAGAACGAAAATAAAAGCTATTCTAGCTTGAAGAATATTTGTGAGAGCTGATTGAATATTATGACAAGAATTTAATTCAAGTTCGTTTGTATTCGTCAACCTTTGAAGTGATGCTGAGACTTTCTTTTATAGTACTTTGAAATCCTTTCTCAAAGACTGTGCAATCTGTGCATTCTGATCCTTTTGTCTTCTAATGACTTTTCCTTTCTTAGAAGAGGAATGTTCTGACACATCCTTTTTGTCTGAAATCATGTGTCAAGCACGAATAGGGAAAGAGCTGTTTAGGATAAGACAAGGAATATACTAACGTGTCTTTATTTGAACAACATCTTCTTCAATAACTTTGGAACGCCTTGCATCAGAACTTTTGATGATGTTCTTAGTTGTTCAGGTCAGAGTTAACTCAATCAGAGTTTCTCTATCAGAGTTTGCAGCAAAGTGCTTTAAGCGTGAAATCCTTATCAGAGCATACTTGCTTATCAGAACTTCTGTACTTGCAGCGTTGAGTACTTTCAGAGTCTTCTGATGCTTTACATATGTCCTTTGCTCAAATTCTTCATAGCTTTGCTCAGAGTCATTGTAGCAGATCAGAGTCTTCTGATGTGTTGCTTCTGACGCTCAGAGCTTTTTCGTTCTTTGGTGTTCAGATGCGTTTTTGCTTCCAGAATAATATTAATTTTGATATCTGGAACAAATAAACACTTGAACAAAAATTAGTGTATATAAATTCTCTATATAAAATTTCATTAATGTTATCATCAAAACAATGAGATATATTGAACATCAATCTCTGTTCTAACAATCTCCCCCTTTTTGATGATGACAAAAACTATGGGAAATTTTGGTAACATAGAAAAGAAATATTACTCCCCCTGAGAATATTAATCTCCCCCTGAAATGAATACTTCTGAAAAGATAAAATACTTCCCTTTCAGCTTCTGTATTCTTTTCAGCTTCAGAGGAAACTTGCAAATTCTCAGACTTTTAGTTCAGAGTTAATTCTTAGAATTTATCAGATGAGAATTATTTGCTCTGAAATACTCAAGAAATATGATTAGTTGAAATTTATCATGTATGAGTTGCCTTTGGTAATTGTTTATTTGAATTATCAAAATTACCATTTTCTCCCCCTTTCTGTCATATCAAAAAGAAAATCTTTTAAGAAAAACTTTAAGACAGAAAAGAGATATCAGAAGAAAAAACAAGGCATAAGATAAATTCAATCAGAAGAACATAACATTCATTCATTCAGAGAAACATAACAGCCAGATGCATTGATAAATAATATTCAAGACAAACATAAAAGATAGATAAAACAAGTGCACAAACAAACATAGAAAAACTAAGAAGGATGAGAAGCCAGCATCCTCAGAAGATTCATTATCTCAGATGTGGATTCGTCTTGTTTAGTCATCCATGTCTTGATTTCATCAGTTGTCTTCTCTTGTTTCACCATCCAAGACTTCATCTCTGTGTTGCTAGCCTTGAGTTCAGCAATCTAAGCATGCAGATCTTCGTCTTCCTTCTTCACTTCAGATGATTCTAGAGCAGATGCAGAAGCAGAAGCATCATGAATGACCAAGGATGCAGAAGCATTCTGAACAACCATGTCAGCTGGTTGAGCAGAGTCAAGATTCTCAAAAGCAGGAGCAGAAACTTCTGGAGCTATGACTTCAGAGCTAACCACTGCAGCAGGCTCAAAAGCAACCAAGGCTTCAGAGGGAATACACACGTCCTTTGCAGGTTTGTTTTCCAGAAGCAATGTTGTGTTTCTGCTGACTCTCAGAAGAGTTTGTCTCACAGCCTCAGCAAATCTGACCTTGGCATCGTCAGTGCAAATCTCTTGAAGATTGGAAGCTACAGAGTCAAATATGGATCTGAATCTTTTCCAAATAGCCTCAGAACCATCAGGATTCAAACTTGACATGCACTTCTTCTTGATAGTCAATAACCACATGTTTAGTTCTTTTTCAAACCCAGCAAAGAAAGTACTAACATCCAACCTAGGTTTAGGTTTCAGATAGTTTTCTAGTGAGGGTGTTTTGGTGGTTTCAGAAGTGGAGGGTATGGAAAAAGTAGGAATATAAATAACAAGTGGGTATGCAGAAGGAGTATGGACATATGAAGGTTTTGCAAACAGAAGTTCAGATGGTAAAGTTTCATGATCAGGGTCAGAAGGGATGGAAACAATGGGTTCGATAATAGAAGAAATGAAATATGAGCTATCAGAGTCTGTGGAATCAGATGAATCTGAAGAATCAGAAGATTCAGAGGATTCAGATGATCTAGAGGGAACTGGATAGACAGTCATTAGAGGTTGAAGATCAAGAACCATTGGTTCAGGATCAGATGAAGTGGTTTCTGTTTGTTGTTCAGAAGTTTGTGTTTCAGGTGGGGGAATTTCAGAAGTTTGGTTTTCAGATGGGTGTGGTTCAGAAGTATGTGGAGCAGAGGTTGGGGTTTTTTCAGGTGTAGATTTCTGATGTATGTTGAAGGAAGGAGTGGATGGTACATGTGATTGTGGTTCAGAGGGTTGTGGTTGTTGAGGTTCAGAAGATTTAATTGGTTTAGGTGTAGAAGGAATAGGTTGAGATTGTTCTGGTTTAGAAGGAATGGGTTCAGAAGTGTGAGGAGGAGAAGGTGAGGGAATAGGTTCATAAGAAGGGGGTTCAGATGCTAGTACTTCTTTAGCTGTTTCCAAAATAGAATCTAAACTAGCAGAAAGAGGGTTACCTTTTTGTCTCTTGACTCGCTTTGGCTTTGCAGAAGCTGCCTCGCCAGAAGTTTTCCTCTTTGGCTTAGAAGATCCTTCTTCTGAGACTTTCCTTTTCTTCCTCTGTCTGTCTTCATAAAAGTCTGGTTCAGGTTTGCCTGCTCTCTGAATCAGATGTTCTAGTATAGGAGTTCCGTTTGCTAGGCAAGTTGCTATATAGGCCAAAATAATTTCCCTTGGTTCATTAGCATGAAATAGAGGAAAATCATCTACGGGTATCCTTCTCTTGCTTACTTCTTCTAGAACTCAAGTTATCATGCTGGCAAGTTACAGGTCCTCGGATGAATGTGATTTTGGTCAACAAAAGTCAACCAACTTCCAAGCCACTTTTGACCTAGAAGGATGTTTCTCCTCACCTTGACCAAAACATGAAAGTTGTTCCTCATGATCTTAGATTTCCAAAGAGTACTAGAAGTCCTTCATCTGATTTGTAGAACTTAAGTTATGAGGCTTGCAAGGCAGGGGTATTTTGGGAAAGTAAAATTACAGGTCATTTCATTATAGGTCCATTTCACCACTTTTCTTACTTCAAATGAAAATATTTCCAACATGAAACTTGCTCAAAATGGGTTCATTTATTCAACCAAACCTCAAGGAATCATTGATATGGCTTGTATAGAAGATTGAATGAAGGAAGGTTCATGGAAAAGTCATTAAAAGCACAAAAATCAAATTAAATCATATTGTATCCATTTTGTGCAAGTTTGTGCATATTTTGAGTGCTAATCACATTCTAAGAAGAATCCCATTTTCAGAATTTGATTTTGATGAGTTTTGGTATGTCAATTTCAAGCTTGCTTCATCATGAAGGTACACATGCTACATTCACCATTAAGATCAAACAAGGGATCAATCCCAGCCATTGAGGTTCTCTACATCCCAAGTAACATGAATGGATTCATTTGCAATTGTGTAAGCTTCATTTTCGTGCACATTCATAAAGCTCTAAACCAAGAAAAGTTGGATTTCAATTAGGCTTTTAGGGACTGCAATTGGGCTTTCTTTGCTTCCAAATCCATTGCATATAATCTCAGGGTCGTGTACAATGCTTCAAAAGTGAATTTGGTGGAGAAATTGCAGAGAACACACTTGGAAAAAGCTCAAGAAAATTGAAACACGAATTTTCAGATTCACACCATTTCAAGCCAAATTAAGCAAATCAGAAGCTTCATTGAAGATTAAGGAGTGATTCTGGTTTATTTCCAACAATTTTCATCAAGAATTGAAGGCTCAGTGGAAGCTCTCCACCAGGTATTTTCATTTCAACTTTGCTCTCTGTTTATGATGCATTTTCTTGCTATTTTTGCATGATTAAGACCTAGGAACTGTGTAGGTTGTTTCTAACTAAAATTGACTGGCATTGGTGATGATTTGTGTGGTGAGCTCATTTCTGTTTGGCTTCGATCTAGCTTGTGTGTTGATTAAAAATGAAAACTAAGCGCGTATTTGTGATCTAGGGAAGATGTAGATCAGTTTTAACTTTGAGTTTACTTGATTTGGTTGAGTTTGGTTATAGCCTCGCCGAAGTACTCATCGAAGAAGATGACCGAAACAGTGGTTCCGGTCAACTAGTTTTCCCTCTGTTTCTCATGTTTGTATGAGAAAGATAACGCGTGGTCGTTGGATGCATGTTTGATTGTTTGACTGGACCCTGATCTGATGGTCCTTGTTTGTTTTAATTTTGTGTTGGATTTCATTTTATGACGTGGCAGCTTGTTGACCCTTGGATGGTTGTATGGTAATCATGATGTGTGGCCATGATGGTTTGACTGGCCTTTTAATGAAACGATGCGTTTCATTGGGTTATATCCTAGTCGTTTGATCGTTTGTTTGAGTTTAATCTAATGGTTGTGATTTATTTGTTCTTTATATTTTAAATTGACTGCACGCGTGTCAGGATGTGGACCTTTTGGATTGTGTGACTGGTAATACCATCATGTGGTTGAGATTAATTCTCATTTTTGGCTGACTTGTTTGGAATGGGCTTTCTAATTGCTGTTTGCATCCCCTGCCTGAGCCCAATTGGTTTTTCAACGTGAATCTGTTGCTTTTGGCACCGTTTGTTTTTTTATTTTATTTTCTTTTCTCTTTTATTTTGTTTTGTATTTGTTTTGAAATAATTCCAATTAAAATGCTTCCAAGCTTGATAAAATTCCACAAAAATATGTTTTAGACATTTTAGGATGTCTTTTATTTTTAGGAAATTTTTATTTTATTTTTTGGTTTTATTTTCAATTAAAAGTGGAATTAATCATTGGAAGAGTTTTATTGGACTTATTTCTTGACATGGTTTGTTCTTGATTTTGTTTCTCCTCATTCCTTTTGGTCCAATGACTCAAAATTCAACTGCATGTCCATGATGAGTTGATGAATTTTTTAGGACCATTTTGCCCCTGTTGGTTGACTTTTGAGTTGACTTTTGTTTTATTTCATTTGACCCTCGACAATCCTCATTCACAATGGAACACCCTTATGAATCAATTTCTTTGGTGGTGTTGTGAATTGATTTTGATTCTGATTTCTTGGCCTTTCTTTGCCAACATGTTTAGGTGCTTTGTTCATTTTATTTGATCTTTTTTGAACCATTTTCCTAATTTTGAGGTAACTTGCAAGTCAAGTTACCTCCAAAGGAGGTTCATACATACACATTGACCTAGTTTGTCTTGGAGATGACATTTTTGGATCCTTTAAGCCACAATGCCTTTTGATTCATGTTTTTAACATGTTAAGGATGATGCTTGCTCATTTTTAGGTCATGACATTGTTTCTTTCTTGTTCATTTGGTTGTTTTCTTTTGAGCTTTTAATTAGGGTTTCTAAGTGATGTATGATTGCTTTCCCTTGCGTTTTTGCTTGCATTTCCTCTTGTTTGGTTTGCTTTTACTTTGGATCTCTATTCTCTCATCTCCCATTCTGTCCCATGACTTTGGAGTCTCATTTAAGGCGACTTAGTCCCTCCTTAGGAGGTACTTGAAGCATACCTAAAATGATGAATCCTTGAGGACTCTTTTGTGCTTCTTTTGCACTTTGTTTGTGATACTTATGGTTGAGTGCATATTATGAGTTCCTTGCTATCCTCATATAGCCTACCATCCTCACTTTTGTTTTGAGCTTCATTTAATTTCATTTGGTTTGGTTTTTTGGCACTTGTGGTTGATGTTGTTTGACTTAGGTCATTTCATCCCACTTTTGGTGCATTTTTGTATGGTTTTTCTTTGTGGTTTGATATCATCTTGTGCATTTATTTTTCTCTTCTTTTCTTGCATTCCCATATGCATGCTTGGTTGAGATGAGCTTATGGAGGATACTGCCCCACGCTATTTTCCTCCCACTTTCATTCTTACTTGTGCATCCTATGTTTGCATTCTTGCATCTTTTTATGTTCTTTCTTCTTCTTCTTCTTTTGCTTTTCTTTGCCATGCTCCCCATAAGTTCTCTAACCTTTTGAGGTTATGATAGACATTAGGTGCCTAACCATGCATAATAACATTAGGTAGTTCCCTTTTGTATCCCAACTTTAAGTCCACTTTGCATGATAACTTTTAGGATTGATTAGTCTCCCATTAGTGGTCCTTTCTTCTCTTCTCATCTTCATACAATCTTAACACATTTAATAAAGATAATTGATGTTGTGCCATGAGCCTTGTACTTGGGAAATGGTAATTGAGAGGTTACCTATCAATTGCCTAGAGTGTTTAGTATACGTCCTTAGGACGATATGCGACGCATTCGATCCTAGGTTTTAGACTTTAGTACAACATACATTATAAACACTCAAATTCAAAACACTTCTTCTCTAAAAAACACAAAAACACTTCAAACCTTTTTCATCCTTCGGGATTCTAATCAGGAAAATCTTTTCAGATAAAATAGTGTCGTTAACTTTTAGTTCTACCGCAAACGGTAACGCCTAAGTCTCCAAGGGTCGAGCTGCATACACCAACAACTAGAACTATTTGTTCACCCTACTCGGGCATAAAAAACTTTTGAACCAACCTGTGGTCTTTTTAGCCCGAACTATGTTTGCTCTGATCTTTCATAACAGATGAAAGTACGTAGGCACAAGACGCGATGTCTTGGCGAGCAACCTTCCCCTCTTTCACCCGTAGTTAGTCGAACTACATTGACTCTAACTTTCCCATTGCACGAGGGAATATGTAGGCACAGAGCGGCGATGCTCTGCCAAGTCTCTCTTTTATTTTTCTCTTGTCCCTTGACCTTTAGCGTAGATAGATTGATCACCCTTTTAGATAGACAACAATGCGTGGATCCCGTTGAGTACGACGGACGTGAGGGGTGCTAATACATTCCCCTTGCGTAACCGACTCCTGAATCCAGACTTGGTTGCGATGACCTCGACTTTTCCCTTTTTCGTTATCGTTTCCTTTCCCTCTCTTTGGGATAAATAACGAAAGGTGACGACTATTCTGTTTTCCTCCGGGTGTTTTTCGCAGTTGCGACAGCTGGCGACTGTGTTGGGGACTCTGGTTCCCTATGCGAGTCAATCCTAGCGCTTGTTTGTTTATCTTTAGGTTTTGTATATACGTGCTTTATTTACTTCCGCATTTTACTTTCCGCATTGTATCATTATTGTTGTGCTGGGGGAGGGAAGTTCTAATGAGTGATAAGCCGGACCCGGGCTTGAGTACAAACCTAGCATTAGTAGTGGAGACTAGTGGGGGGCTTGCTTTCTTAGCAGGTACAGTTTCCCATGAAATTTACACTCAGACGAGATTCTCTTTGATGACTTCTCATCTGGTCCTTAGGGCTCGACGGGACGTTGGATTTGAGGGTTGTCGACTCTGGGAACCGATCATTTGTGAGTCAGCTAAGTGAGGCCTCTTCGTGAGATTATGATGCCAAACCAAAAATGGTGAACGTATCATCATTTCTCGAAAGTCTATGACGCTGATGAATGCATAGGATGCCGAACCTTGTCAATGGATAGGTCCATACCTGTGAGAGGGATTGGGTTGTGCAGGAAACCTTGGCTTTCAGATTACCCAGTTCTTTACAAGTGTGAATCTGTGTTCCTGATATCAATGGGTCCTTTTGTCAGTACTTTGTTCTTTCTAAAGCGGAGCGCTGGTTCTTCTCGACCAACAACACAACAATATTGATCCCTTGTTTGCATTTGCATTTGCATTTTCATCCGCATTTCGTTAACACGTATCTGTGTTGCAGGTGCATATTTCCTCCGCGATTCTAGTGATCTTGCTATGGAGTCCTTGAAGAGAACATTTGCTTACAGGTTTCCTACCCCAGATGTCAGTTCTTTGTGGAGTTTGATTGCTTTAGCCGACAGGGAGGTGATGGAGGATTTTAGGCAGTCTTATGGGAGATTGGTGAAGGTTGTCTGCAAGCCTTCAGCATATGAGATTAGTGGTGTATATACTCTCCTACAGTTCTATGATGCCTAGTTGAGGTGCTTCGTCTTTCCTGACTATGTCCTGGCTCCTACCCTAGAGGAATACTCTGAGCGGTTAGGTGTACCTCTTATTGATCAGATGTCGTTTGTACATGTTGATGTTGAGCCTGATCTGGCTAAGCTCGCTGTTATATTGCACTTAGACGCTTCAGAGTTGAAGGGGAAGTTGGTTAAGAAGAGTGGGACATATGGATTTCTTTTACCTTTTCTGGGGGAGAAAGCTCAGAAGTTCGCTAAGGATGGGTGTTGGATTGTGTTTGGCGCTATTCTAGCTCTGTGTATATATGGCATTGTACTATTTCCAAATCTGCCTGACTTTGTAGATGTGGATGCTTTTTATTTGCTAGCTTCAGGGAATCCGGTACCCACACTTCTCGGAGATGTTTATCATTCTGTGCATCATAAGAATGAGAAACAAAGGGGAAAGAATGTATCTTGTTGTGTCCCTTTATTATACAGGTGGTTTTCTAGTCACATGCCCAAGGCAGGTCCGTTTGTTACTATCGCTGATACTTCAGAGTGGTCCAAGAGGCTGATCGGTTTGTCTGCAGAGAATATTACTTGGTTTGACAGAGACTTGCTTGGTACAGATATTGTTTATAGTTGTGGTGGATTTCCTAACGTCCCTTTGGTTGGAAGGAAAGGTTGCATCAACTATAACCCTTCGTTATTGGTCAGACAATTTGGATATGCACTGAAGGACCCTCCCAGAGAAGAGGAGATACAGGAATCTCTGTATCTCACTGGTTTATTGGAGGGTGATGCCTTAGCCAGATTAGAGCTTGCTTGGAGTAGTATTCATCAGAGAGGGAAGGTAGCCTTGGGGAAGAGTAACAGCCAAGCGTATGACCCCTACCTGACTTGGATTCATGATAGAGCTGCAAAGTTCTTAATGCCATTTCCTTCAGTTGCACCTTTGTATCCTCACATGATTGAGGAACCCACTACCATAGACATTCAGAAATACAATCAGTTGTGGTTTGAGAAGGAAGAGTTGAGAAAAGCTAATGAAGAATTGGAGAAAGAGATCATCCAGCTTCGAAGTGAGAAGATTGATGATGTTCATTCCTTCAAGAAACAAACTAAGCTTGTAAACAAATTGGGTACGGATCTGACCAAAGAAACCAATTATCGGGAGCGTTTGGGTTTGGATTTCAAGGTCGTTAACAGTGTTATTGCTACTAAGAAGGAAGAGTTGGATAGGGCTTACTTGAGGATCTCTAGGTTTGAGAGCCAATGGAATGCCACGCTCACCAACAACAAAGAGCGCGAAGACAGGTTAAAGCTACAGATCAGCAAGTTGAAGACACAACTTAATGCCAAAGATAGGGAGATTGCAGCAGAGGCATCACTTAGACGGGATAGTGAGTACAGGTTGAACGAAGCCATTGCAAACTTGAAGGATCTCAGGTTGAGAGCTGATTCCAAGAGATGCAGGCTTAAGGCATGTTTCGGGGAAGGAGCTTGGGAAGACCATGTTGAGAGTCTATAGTATACTGTCAGCCAGCAGGAGTTGCTTATTCAGGGACTGCTTGCTAGGCCAGATCATCCTGAGACGCTGAAGCTGCTAGAGGACTTCCGGTCTCATCATCCTGCTTGACTATCTTGTTTATCTCTGTTGTAGTTTGTTGCTTATTGTTTGACCATCACCAGGCTTGTTGGTTGAGGTCTTTTCCTTATTGTACTCAGTTGTAGCTTGTACATTGCCTATTGGCCTGTGATTATATACGAGGAGTTTATGTTCTATGCTTGTCTGTAGGGTTCTCCATTGTTGTGTTTTTCTCCTGGAAACTAGAATCGAGGGGGAAATTTCCCTGTTGCATACATACATGTCTGCATTTTTTGCATTTTTCGCTTTGCAGGTGCATCGGAACTATTAATCTTATTTTTTCTGTGGTTTACTAGTGTTTCAGGATTGCTGATCTAATGACTCACCGGTACGCGACTAGGAGAAATCAGAAGAGAGTAATGGAGCAGATACAAGCAGAGATGCAGGAAATGAGAGACCGTATGGCCCAGTTTATGGAAGTTATGCAAGGAGTGGCTAATAGACAAGAGCAACTCCGGACTCTAGTGCAACCCTTGATTGCACGTGCTGATGGCAACGGTGTGTTGCATGGTGGGGACGTTGTTAACCCTCCTCGTATTGAGACTCCTCGGGCTGATAATTCCATGCCTACCTTAGTCATCCCTACTGCTGGAGGGAGTGGCCATGCTGTTGGTGCCGGTAATGGTGCAGGTTTCAACAATGCTAGTTTTGCTAATGGTGGTAATGGTAATGGGAATGGTTATGGTCCTGACACCACTTGTGCTATACATGGTAATATGGACCACATCTGGAATGAAGACAGGCAAGAGGATGTGTTCTCGCCAAGGGTTGTGGCTGCTGAGTTACGCTCCAAAGCTGATAGGAGGTGTTGCGGTGAAATTTGGATGTCAAGCTATTGATTAACTTGAATCTTAATTCATTTACAACCGGTCTTTGATTTATCCGAAGGAAAGGTTAAAGAAAGGAAAAACCTAAAAGGGAGAGATCTAAGGTTCGGGGGTTGGTTAAATTTAGGGAAGGTATTAGCACCCTAAACTTCCGTAGTACTCTACGGGAACCTTTTGTTTATTTTTTTTTATTTATTTCATTAATTATTTTGCTTTAGGGTATATACAAAGGATTGAAAATTAAAAAAGACCTAGGGGTTAATTCTAAGTTTACTCGGCAAGACGTCGCATCTTGTGCCTACATATCCTTACGGGAATGGAATCAGAGTAATTGTAGTTCCCCTCAGAAGGGAGGTTAGAGACTTCTTGACTGTGGTCAAGGTCTCAAGGGGAATAAACGCATCTTAAGGACACGCTTACATGGAGTCTTAAACTCCGATCTCTACGTTATGAATTGTTAAGTTGTAATTAGGGTTAAATTAGGGATTCCACGGCGGGAAACCCTAAAATGAGCGCGGCGGCTCTTTGACCTAAAGCTAGGGGTAGTTTTGTAATTTTGTCCACGGCGAGACATTTGTGAAAAGTTAGGGTTTGTAAGGGTTTGAAGTTTTGAGGACTATTGGCGTGGCGGCCAAACGGCTAGACCTAATCCTTCGGAGGAATGCAATGGGACAAATTAACGATGCAAATGCGCGAATTTAAACCATACAAACAGCAGAAATTAAAGTGCGGAAAGGTAAACGCGATAATTTGTTCGCGAAGTTACAAATGAGAAACAGATACAATTATAATACAACTTGAATTGAAAAACACATTAAAATAGCTAATAGCAACGTAACAAGCTGCACATTGAATACACAAGGTTAGTAGACAGAGTCAGACAGTAATCAGGCGAGTTATGAAACGGAAGTGCGAAAGTTATAGATATTCTTTGTTGTTTATTTGTGATGTATAAAAAAGGCTTTTGATTTAAGTTAAAAAAAGAGGTTTTAATATTATTAAAAACAATTTTCAAAAATAGTCTTAATTTAATTATCTAACAAAAAGGTTTTATTTTTAAAAAAAAAGGTTTAATGTTATTATTATATATTTTTTAAAAAACGGTTCTAGTTATTATTTTAAAAAAAGATTTTAGTTATTATTTTAAATTTATCTAAAAAAAAGTTTTTCTTAAAAATAATAGGTTTTCATATTAATTTGGAAAAGATGTTAATGTTATTTATTTTAAAAAACAGATTTTTATATTATAACAAGTTTTAATAAATTAATGATAATAATAATAATAATAATAGTAATAATAATAATAATAATAATAATAATAATAAATAATGATAACAATAATACTAATAATAATAATAATAAATAATGATAACACTAATACTAATAATAATAATAATAAAGCAATAATGAATTTTAAATGTGCCAAATAACCCAACAATGTTGCTAACGCAGAAATGCGCTCAGCGCAACCAGATCTAAATCGGACGAAACAAAATTTATCGCAAAGAAAAAGAAATTAAGCAAAAAAAACAATATTATTGCTCACACAAAAACGCGATCATCGCAACCAGATCGAACTAACACAAATGTCACGCGTCATGCACACAAATGTGCAAACATCGTATCGATATAATTCGATCAAAAATTAATCTTATATATATATATATATATATATATATATATATATATATATATATATATATATATATATATATATATATATATATATATATATATATATATATATATATATATATATATATATATATATATATATATATATATATATATATATATATAAACTCTAACAATTTAAAAATTATAAATATATAAACGTAACAGTAATAGGTAAAGAAAAAGAAATAACGGTAATAGATGAAGAAAAAGAAATAACGGTAAAAGATGAAGAAAAAGAAATAACGGTAATAGATGAAGGAAAAGAAACAACGGTAAACGATGAAGAAAAAGAAACAACAGTAATAGATGAAAGAAAAGAAATAACGGTAAACGATGAAGAAAAAGAAACAACAGTAATAGATGAAGAAAAAGAAATAACGGTAAACGGCACTCACTCCTCTTAGGTTTTTTTTCATTCTCCCCTTTTTCAACAAGGCAACACATGTATATATAGGGAACAAATTAGGGTTAACACCAAATTGTCAATAATGTCCCTAAAGCCCATTTTAAAGCCCAAACTAAATAATTAGTTAAGAAAAAATAAAATTTAAATAATTTAAAATAATTAAAATAAACTTAAAATAAAAACTAATAATCCTATTGATTCCTAAAATCAAAAATATTATAAAAAGAACAAAATTTTTTCCAATATTTTTTTATTTTATGATTTTTTGGATATTTTTATGAATAATTTAGAAAAAGGTGAAAAAAAATAATATTTTAAAAAATGATTTAATTAAAATACGAAAATAATAATTAAAATAATAATAAAAAACTATTTTTGTTATTTTGTAATGAGAGATAGAAACATTTAGAGTAAAAATAATAAAAAACAAAAAGTGACAAAGGTGAGATTCGAACTCTCAACCTCTCACACTCACAACTCCTTACACATGTCCTCTTGCCAATTGTGTCATTTTTACTTTTTAGAAAAAAAATGCATGCCATATGATATTTACCTGCAAAAAGTCAAACGGCTACACAAATTTGTTAGTAATTGATTAAATGCAATAAAAATGCAATGAAATGCAACGACAAATCTTAGGGCAAAATTTGGGGTATTACAGTTGCCCCTATTTAAATAACTTCACTGGGTGATTTGAGCAACGGAGACTCGAGAAATCATGGTGGAGGGATTTAAATACAGATAACCGAAAATTTTGCCTTTAGACGCAGTGCTATGCAATGATATGGACAAAACAAAACGAACTATAATGCTAAATATGATATGAATCTGATATGATGCGTATGATGAAAATGACAAATGCACGGATACAGACGAAACAACGTCACAGGGGACGACCCATCGAGGAATTGCACTAGGGAAGAAGACATGTCATATCTGGAAGAACGTCGGGTAGACACGACACAGAATTGTTGATAGGTGCCAAGTAAATTAGAAATTGTCTGCAAGGTAAGACGCGGGTAAAACACGAGCTCAGGAGAAAAACGCAAATGGGGATAAAACACCCATGATGCCAAGTAAATAAATTTTGCCCATAAGGTAAGACCCGAGTAAAACACGACCTCAGGGAAAAAAAAGTAAATGGGGGTAAAACACCATGATGTTAGGTAAACCCAGGAATATCTGGTAAACGGGGAATAAAACTCCCGGGATAAAGGTACATGGGGGATAAAACACCCAAGGATAGAAGGTAAATGGGGAGTAAAGCACCCAAGATAAAAATGTAAATGGGGAGTAAAGCACCCAGGATAGAAGTGTAAATGGGGAGTAAAGCACCCAAGATAAAAATGTAAATGGGGAGTAAAGCACCCAAGATAAAAATGTAAATGGGGAGTAAAGCACCCAGGATAGAAATGTAAATGGGGAGTAAAGCACCCAAGATAAAATTGTAAATGGGGAGTAAAGCACCCAAGATAGAAATGTAAATGGGGAGTAAAGCACCCAAGCTAGAAATGTAAATGGGGAGTAAAGCACCCAAGATAGAGAGGTAAATGGGGAATAAAGCACCCAAGATAGAAATGTAAATGGGGAGTAAAGCACCCAAGATAGAAATGTAAATGGGGAATAAAGCACCCAAGATATGCACATGTATAGGAATTATGCTATGAGATATGATCAAATGCAAATGCAGACATCGACGACAAGGCTCGACTCTTTCGGTGAGATGACAAAACTGGAGGACTGATTCCTCAACACGGAGATCACTGTCATTTTGTTAAACTGTATCAAGTTGATAGTCACTGTAGGAATGATGAATAACTGCTTGGGGATTATGCAAGTAAACTGCCCCAGGTCAAATGAATTGATAATTGCTTCAGCTGTCTGATTCGTGGAATCAACTGTTTTGCTGTATCCTCGGAGGGCTTGCCCCAGTCTGAGTCTTGAACAATTCTCTGGATAAACCAAATCTGAGAAGATATTTCCTTGAACAAATCTTGAACTGATTCTTTGACAGGATGTAAAAGGAACTTGCCCCCGATAAGATCACTTGACCAAGTTTCTCATTGTTTGAAAATTCCTTAGAGGAAAGCCAGTTTGCAAACAAAAATATTCATACAAACATGGTAATGCAAAGTTCATGCGATTTTTGAAAAATTATTTTTGAATGATGGAAAATACATGAGTCGTTAGTCAGAACAAGGCGGTTCAAGACACTCAAAGTTTAAAATAAAAGTGTATTGCCAAAATAAATGATTCGCAAGGATCTTTTGGAGTCAAGTTACGCAATCTTGTTGTAGTATACTCTCAGAATAACCCTGTTTCAGTTAGGTCTTTTGAGGGTTGTAACGTGGCCTGGTTCACGGTTTATGAAACAAAAGATAAAGGCTCAAAAGTTATTTGTACCCACCCAATCTACGTGATGATCTTCAATCCTATGCTCAGTTAACTCATACTATGCATTCAGGTTCCCATAAGTTAGGGATTTCATTGATCGTTGCAGTGATGATTCAGAAGTCAAAGGGACCTATGAAAAGGCAGCCACTACTCCCCTATAACATTTGATTGTTTTGACATTGAGGATTTTCAAGATAAGGATTTAAAAATCTCTTTGTATTATCCCTAAATTTTGCCTGAACTGTTTATTTTAAAGTTTACAGTCAGCGGGATGCCCCAGTTTTGCCTAAGTCTCCTTCATAGGTTTTGACTTAGCGGGTTTCTTTTGATTTTTTTTATATTATTTTTTTGTGTGAAGGAAAGTGACTGTTTGATTTTAATGATTACGGTGAACCATCATCGACCTTTTGATTAGAAAACATCTTCGACACTTATTTGACGTGTGCGAAGGAAAATTTGTTAATGAAAGGTGTATCGTATGAACACACAACCAAGTTAACTGAGAACTACCCATCCCAAGGTTAAAATTGTGGGTTTTTTGTAACGAAAGAAACTCCAACTTCTAGGCCCGAAGGGGGTGACGAGGGATTAACTTCCTTATTTATCCAGTGTTTGGGAATTGAAACAATGCCTTACATCGTCAACAAGGTTTAATTGAAAGCATACTGACAGTAGTTATGGGTATAACATTTTCGTCATCCTCCCTCCAATCTTAGCATATCAAAATTTTGGACAAGAAGTAAACATTTGAAAAATAAAGCATAAAGATGCAAATAAATGGACGGAAATGAATTGAATCAAAAGTCGCAATGCTTATTTCATTAATGAAAGTACAAACATAATTAAAAGCAAACAACTTAAACAAAATAAGGAAAGTGCAAACAACGAGAAACAAAAGGCCTAGTGACAAAACTTCATTTCTAATGTACTGGCAAGGGATTTTTCTGAACATCCGGATGACTGTCTGTAAAATCAAGTATTCCAGTTCTAACCAATTCACATACTCTAGCCTTCAATACAAAACAATGCTCCAAGTCATGGCCTGGGGCACCCTCATGGGAAGCCTAATGGAGATCAGCCCTAAATCCAGCCGGAGGATTAAGAGGAGGTGGTAAAGCCTTTGTAGTAATCAGTCCTTGCCGGACTAAGTCAGGATATAGCTCTGTGTAAGTCATGAGAATAGCATCAAAGTGACTCCTGTTCCGTTTCTGGTCTGATATCTGTGTCGAGGAATCAGCTTGACGACTCAAAGGTACACTAGAAGACGATAGGACCAAGAAGGAGAAACTGGGGGATAAATGCAATGCAAAAATGTGATGCTAATGCCATGCAATGGTCTCAAGAATTTCAACGGTCGATTGCAAACATTCCCTTTTAGGAAAGCGAGAAAAGCTGTTAGACTTTAAAATGTAGGACTTCTTGAATTTGCAAAGGACTTTTGAATTCCTTGAAACTAGAAATGATATGATGCTTTATGGATGCAAAGCACAAACGCACATAAGCAAACAAAGGTCCTAATTTTAGAGGAACAATGAATGGAGTCAAGGTCTACCCTTCCCAAAGTGGTGTGTACTATAGATTAATTGTACCTGCAGAACAAGGGTTCTAAAAAGTGCCTAAAGTCATCAGCCCATCTTTTGGATATTATCAACTTCTCGACTGACTCAAGAGTCGATAATATTCTCAAGAGAACCTCGTTCGAGTGTAGTATCGTGTAGCAACCATTGTAGGACTACTCCCACATAGTTCCCGCACTACGTCCTAGATAAGGCCAAGATGGTGTAAAGGTACTACGGTTCCCAGTATCACAGACTCCAATCGATAACGGTAAAAGTTTTCACGACTACACTCGATCAACCGAACCATTTTCGAAAGTGTCTCAACTGAGCGGTGATTCTCGATTTAGCTTAGTCGGGACTCACTCCCTATAAGCCTCGTCGAATATATCAGCCATCCTATCATAAGGTCGCTCAAGTCCGGGTGTAGGACTTATCTCACAACACAGTAACTCCAAGTAAGGTACCCCAATATATACATACAAGTAAGCAAAATATATAATAAAACAAATATATAAAGAAAAATAAACAAAATAGGGATAACCCTCAATAGTTAGGACTCCCCAGTGAAGTCGCCATTTTCTGTTGCGGTGAAATTTAGATGTCAAGCTATTGATTAACTTGAATCTTAATTCATTTACAACCGGTCTTTGATTTATCCGAAGGAAAGGTTAAAGAAAGGAAAAACCTAAAAGGGAGAGATCTAAGGTTCGGGGGTTGGTTAAATTTAGGGAAGGTATTAGCACCCTAAACTTCCGTAGTACTCTACGGGAACCTTTTGTTTATTTTTTTTTATTTATTTCATTAATTATTTTGCTTTAGGGTATATACAAAGGATTGAAAATTAAAAAAGACCTAGGGGTTAATTCTAAGTTTACTCGGCAAGACGTCGCATCTTGTGCCTACATATCCTTACGGGAATGGAATCAGAGTAATTGTAGTTCCCCTCAGAAGGGAGGTTAGAGACTTCTTGACTGTGGTCAAGGTCTCAAGGGGAATAAACGCATCTTAAGGACACGCTTACATGGAGTCTTAAACTCCGATCTCTACGTTATGAATTGTTAAGTTGTAATTAGGGTTAAATTAGGGATTCCACGGCGGGAAACCCTAAAATGAGCGTGGCGGCTCTTTGACCTAAAGCTAGGGGTAGTTTTGTAATTTTGTCCACGGCGAGACATTTGTGAAAAGTTAGGGTTTGTAAGGGTTTGAAGTTCTGAGGACTATTGGCGTGGCGGCCAAACGGCTAGACCTAATCCTTCGGAGGAATGCAATGGGACAAATTAACGATGCAAATGCGCGAATTTAAACCATACAAACAGCAGAAATTAAAGTGCGGAAAGGTAAACGCGATAATTTGTTCGCGAAGTTACAAATGAGAAACAGATACAATTATAATACAACTTGAATTGAAAAACACATTAAAATAGCTAATAGCAACGTAACAAGATGCACATTGAATACACAAGGTTAGTAGACAGAGTCAGACAGTAATCAGGCGAGTTATGAAACGGAAGTGCGAAAGTTATAGATATTCTTTGTTTATTTGTGATGTATAAAAAAGGCTTTTGATTTAAGTTAAAAAAAGAGGTTTTAATATTATTAAAAACAATTTTCAAAAATAGTCTTAATTTAATTATCTAACAAAAAGGTTTTATTTTTAAAAAAAAAGTTTAATGTTATTATTATATATTTTTTTAAAAACGGTTCTAGTTATTATTTTAAAAAAAGATTTTAGTTATTATTTTAAATTTATCTAAAAAAAAGTTTTTCTTAAAAATAATAGATTTTCATATTAATTTGGAAAAGATGTTAATGTTATTTATTTTAAAAAACAGATTTTTATATTATAACAAGTTTTAATAAATTAATGATAATAATAATAATAATAGTAATAATAATAATAATAATGTTAATAATAATAAATAATGATAACAATAATACTAATAATAATAATAATAATAAATAATGATAATACTAATACTAATAATAATAATAATAAAGCAATAATGAATTTTAAATGTGCCAAATAACCCAACAATGTTGCTAACGCAGAAATGCACTCAGCGCAACCAGATCTAAATCGGACGAAACAAAATTAATCGCAAAGAAAAAGAAATTAAGCAAAAAAAACAGTATTATTGCTCACACAAAAATGCGATCATCGCAACTAGATCGAACTAACACAAATGTCACGCGTCATGCACACAAATGTGCAAACATCGTATCGATATAATTCGATCAAAAATTAATCTTATATATATATAAACTCTAACAATTTAAAAATTATAAATATATAAACGTAACAATAATAGGTAAAGAAAAAGAAATAACGGTAATAGATGAAGAAAAAGAAATAACGGTAAAAGATGACGAAAAAGAAACAACAGTAATAGATGAAGGAAAAGAAACAACGGTAAACGATGAAGAAAAAGAAACAACAGTAATAGATGAAAGAAAAGAAATAACGGTAAACGATGAAGAAAAAGAAACAACATTAATAGATGAAGAAAAAGAAATAAGGGTAAACGGCACTCACTTCTCTTAGGTTTTTTTTTCATTCTCCCCTTTTTCAACAAGGCAACACATGTATATATAGGGAACAAATTAGGGTTAACACCAAATTGTCAATAATGTCCCTAAAGCCCATTTTAAAGCCCAAACTAAATAATTAGTTAAGAAAAAATAAAATTAAAATAATTTAAAATAATTAAAATAAACTTAAAATAAAAACTAATAATCCTATTGATTCCTAAAATCAAAAATATTATAAAAAGAACAAAATTTTTTCCAATATTTTTTTATTTTATGATTTTTTGGATATTTTTATGAATAATTTAGAAAAAGGTGAAAAAAATAATATTTTAAAAATGATTTAATTAAAATACGAAAATAATAATTAAAATAATAATAAAAAACTATTTTTGTTATTTTTTAATGAGAGATAGAAACATTTAGAGTAAAAATAATAAAAAACAAAAAGTGACAAAGGTGAGATTCGAACTCTCAACCTCTCACACTCACAACTCCTTACACATGTCCTCTTGCCAATTGTGCCATTTTTACTTTTTAGAAAAAAAATGCATGCCATATGATATTTACCTTCAAAAAGTCAAACGACTACACAAATTTGTTAGTAATTGATTAAATGCAATAAAAATGCAATGAAATGCGACGACAAATCTTAGGGCAAATTTTGGGGTATTACAGGAGGATTAAGATGATTGAAGAGAAAATGAGGTCTCTTGAAAGCCAAAACTCTATGAGGCTGGATATGGCTAACTTGGGACTGATCCCGGATTTGAGAGTGCCACCGAAGTTCAAAGTCCCAGACTTTGATAAATACAAGGGTACCACTTGCCCGAGAGTTCATCTGAGGTCCTACTGTTGCACCCCAAATTTTGACCCCTTAGATCTTCATCATCAATTTAGGGTCATTTTCATTTGACTATCTAACCTTAACCTATTTCAAGTTTGTCTTAGTTAAGATACAGGTGAATTAGGGTTCCATACAGTCGAGAATCGAGGTTTCGATGGTTTAATCAGTCAATGTATTGGATTGATTATCCATGGAATAAGTATCCAAATTATCAAATATACTCCATTGGGTCAGGTATGAATACAATTTGAGGTTGTCACCCAAAGATCAAGAACAGTGCAGTTCAGGATACCCGATTAGGGTTTTCGATCAGGAAAAGTCAACTGTAGTTTGACTTTTGATTTAAATGGTGTTCCAATGGTGGGATGATGGTCCATGAAGTTCATATGGCTTAGTGAAGTCTAATCAAGAAGTTTCAAGGCCTCAAAAGACCCGGAATATCAACAGTCGACTCGGTAGTCATCGATCGATCGTTCGGTTGACCGAAAAGTTAACTCTTCAATCATAAGGAATTTGACCTCAAAGTATGAAGCAAAAATGTTCCTAGTAACATATTACACCTATCCATGAAGTTTCATGACCATTGGATCAAGGATTGAGGAGTAACCGAAAGATCGGGAAATTAGGGTTTTGAAAGGGGCAAGACCATAACTCCCTAACCACACATCCTATTGAGTTGGTTCTATGCTCATTGGAAAGGTCTTGGCAAGTCCTACAAAAGTCTCACAGTGTTCCATGGGCAGAAAATGCATAGATTTTGAGTTATGGCCAAAATCATTACAAGAGGGAAAAAACACTTGGAAAAATTCTAAGTTGTTGGCCTTTTGAGGCATGTTTTTAGCCAACTTTGAGTGGATTTTTGACCTAGTTCCACTTGGAATATGAAGATCATGAAAACATGAAAGTTGTAGAGCTTCATGAGGGCTTTCCAAAATGTACTAGAACTCCTCCATAGCCCTTATGAGTTGAGAGTTATGAATTCAGCAATTTGGGGTTTCAACACTTGAGTTCACCATTTCCACTTTTTCATAAATCCACTTTTTAATCACTTGAACCATCCTCAGCCACTTGATCATGTTTCTATCTGATAATTAGAGAGTATGATGAGTAGAAGTGCAGAAAATGAAGGGATTTGGTGAACCTTGCAAGTTGTATGCAAGTTGTCATTATTTTAATAAAAAAAATCAAGATGAAAGAGAAACTTTTTCATGAAGTAACTTGCAGCTGCAGCTCCCCTACTCCCTAGCCACACTTCATTCACTTCCATGTCCTTCATGCCACTTAATTTGTGCATCATCTTGAGCCAAGAACTTGGATTTACAGCTGCAACAAATCTTGGACAGATTTTCATTACAAAACTCCCTCCAAAATGCCAAAATACAAATCTGCCCCAAACCATTCCTTGGCCTATAAATAGAGGTTTCTTCTATGTTGAAACACACACCAGAGTACTCTAAAACCCAAGAGAAAACCATAGCTCTCATCTTACCTTGCTTTTCTTATAAGTGAAGAAACCATTCCAAAAGCTTCTCAAAAATATGCCTTGAGCATTTAGCCTTCCAAAACCATTTCCACCCACTTAAAATCATCACAAACCATCTACACAATCCACAAATGACGTTTAGGAGGTGTTGGAGCTCTTAAACCAGTCAAAAACTCCATTTTCTCAAAAGTCAACTTTCAACCAAGCAAAGTTTGACTTTACGCACAAAATCTGATAAATCTCTGCTCAGACCTGTTTTGATCATTTTAACCCTCCAAACACCCTTGGTTTATGATGTACCAACTGCCCATAACCTAAAATACCTTCCGCATCACTTGTTTTGAGTTCTGTCATAAAGATCACTTGTTTACTTCAAGTGCAAGAAAAGTTGTTGTTATCATCAAGGCATTGGTTAGATCTCATTTGGGAGTCTTCAAGGTTTCCCCCTATTGTATTAGCTTGCTTGGAGGTCTACAAGAGGTTAGTGATCACTATCCTAATTTTTAACTATCATGAACATGATTAGTTTACTTTGTTTGGAATGTGTTTAAATGTAAATGCAGTTCATGTGTGAATCTGCGAAGATTGGTTTTGTTTTGCTCATCAATATGTTTGACACTCTTTTAATCATCATACAATGTTGTGTTGCTGTGTGTTAAACCTTGAGGTTCTCTTAAATGTTACTCTATGTCATGTATGAACATATGAAAGTTTGCTTGCAACTGTTATGGAGTAATGTTGTTGGATAAGATCATGTTGATTTGGTTCTGTTGCAAGCAACATCTTTAGATCTTGATTCTTTTTTGCTGGCATTTTAGATTAAAAGCCTCTATATGTTTTATTCATGTAAAGTTTGACTTGGTATTAGTTGAAACTATGTTTGGTTTTGGATCTGCAACCATCTATTCTTTCCATTTTCAACTCATGTGCATTTTTTTCAACTCATAGGTCATTTTCAATTCTAGTACATTTTTGGATCATCCTTGTGTTTGAACTTTGTCTATAACATGTTTTGAATGTGCTTGTAAGTTGTTTAGTTCAGTTGGACTTGGTAAAAATCATTGGGATGATTCATGTAAGGCCTGTTTTGATTCATGATGACCAAATACCTTATTTTGTTGTCTTAGGGTTGTAACCATCATGAGATATATGCATTGAAGTTTGTTGCTTGCCATTGTCATGTTAATTGTACATCTGTGATAATTTGAACTATTGTTGTGTGTTTGGTTTATGTTTGTTAACATGAGAATGTGGTATTCTTTGAATCATGTTTTGCTAGATAAGTGACATTATCATGTTCATTTTTGCATCAGTTGCTGTCATTTTGAGGCATTGTGGTAGGGTTGCCTTTAGTCATAGCATGTACATATTTGGTTTGTACTGTCAACGGTGAGAAGTCTATATGTGTGTTTTGATGTTTTGTAAGTCATGTTTGAATCTGTAATGAAACTGCTTATGAGCTTCATTGATCAATTTTTTGAATATTTGTACTAAGTTGTCAAGCTTTTTATGTTGCAAGCCAAACAGCCATAGCACTATTGTTTTAGGATACCAATTGTCATTGGCCTGAAAATTGTTATGTGCATGTAGTATTAGGGCTAGTTGTTGATTGTTAGCATTATCATGTTAAGATTCACCATATTGCTGTTATAACTGTTTGATTCATAAACAATTGCCACATGATGCTGCTACCACCCCTTACTTTCAACCATTGCCAAGTTTTGTTGATTTTTGCTGTTTGTGAACAAGTCATGTTTGTTTAAAGCTAATTGACATATTTTGCATATGTTGCTGCTAGAACTGTGGTTTCCTGCTAGAACCTGTTTATGCTTACCACCATAGAGTTGTAACTCTCATTTTAAGGCATGTGTTGAATTGTATTTGATTTGGTATTGTAATGACCAAAGGCTGATTGTTGCTTCTGTTGTTATGTTGTTTGAGCTGTGCAAAACCAATTACTCATGTTTAGCTTGTTAGGCTGTTTTGGTTAAGACCAATTTGTCATGCTATGAGATATATGTGTGTGTGTAGGATTTATCATGCCTGCTTGTTTAATATGTTGTTTTGACCAAAGCTTGTTGTCAACTTCTGCTTTGAGGTTTTCACCTCTTGTGCTATCACTATGTTAAGTTTTCTTGCAATTTGTGTTTTGAATTCATGTCTTGATGTATGTGAATCATTGGTTGTTATGTGCATTGAGGTATTGGACTGCTGCATCATGAATGCTCCTTTTCTAAAAAACAACATTTCAAGCACTTTTGGTCCATAGTTGCAGTCCACATACCAGTTTCTGTTTTGGTTTGTTTTTTAATGTTCTTTGAGTCTAGAATCCATGAAATATATGTTTAGAATTTGTGCATACCTTCATCTGATCTTAATCACCTCTGTTTTGAATCATAGCTGCCATAATGCATCCCATAAGCTTCCATGTGAATCTTCAATCGTGTTTTAATTTGTGTGCCTTATCTTGAAAAATTAATGATGCCATCATGATCCTCTTCAAAAAATAAGTGGTTTAGACTCAAATTTTGTAAAATTTGGTTGTGTTTTGCTCAAGTTATGATGAAATCGTTTTCATGCTACTTGCCTTGTTCTTGCTTGTCATGCCTTGGCCCAGTATGCCTGTTCTTTTAAGTATAAGTATTTACTGGGGTGGCATAATACACGGATGTATCGCCACCCCAATGGTTATGCCTTAAGTTTCAATTGCCTTGCCTTGCTTCCTGACCTGAGTTCGATTCGTGTGGAGATCAACTCTTTTGGTTATTTTTTTTTTTCATATTTTCCATGTTTTCACATATTTCCCTTTTGTTCCTTGGTTTGTCACACGCGCGCCTTTGGCTGTCTTGGAAAGATTTTGAGCTAGTAATTACAAAGGGTGGGTTCAACACCCACCAAGCGCACTCCCTTCTTTTTAATTACTCAAATGTTTGCTTTTTTCTTTAGAATTTCAAAGTAACACAACTTCATCAATTTTTATCATTTTTGAATGATTCTTTTTGCTAATGTCTTGTATTGTTGCATATTTTCATAGGGCATGTAAAGAATTCTAGAATTTTCATTTTAGAAACACCTTGCATTAAAAAGATAGTCATGCTTCTTTTTTAGGGTTTTTACCCTCCTCTCTTTCAATGTTCCTTTCAAAACTTTTTGTGTTTGATTTTGCACTTGATGTGAGCATTGTTTGTCAACTCCTTCGTGTATGTGATTTTGATTTCAACTGTTTCTTGTAAGCATTGTAATTGTTTCATTTATACAACACTTAAAACCCCCATGAAATTTTGAATTATTTGTCAAGTTATAACTTGTTTGCATTGGTTGTTACCTTTATCTTTGTTAAGATATGTCTTTGGTTTTCAAACCTTGTGCTTAAGTCTTGTAAGAACTTACCATTTTTGATATTGTAATATCTTGATACTTGTTCTTGGTTGTGACCATCTATCTTGTTTGAAATCATTAATATTAGAATATCTTGATGCTTATTTTGGTTGTGACCATCTGTCTTGTAAGAACCCCTTCATGATATTGTGATATCCTTATACCTTATTTTGGTTGTAACCATTCATCCTGATTAAAATCCTTGCCTATTGTAATATGCTTGCTTATTCTTGGTTATAACCCTATCTCTTTATATTCATCATGTTTAAATGATTGTTGCTTCGTTAAGTTTATTTCCCCAAAGTGATGAAACTCTTTAGTTCTCATTCAAGTTGCCTCATCTTTTCTCCTTCCAAAGGAAAGTCTCTCTATTGACCTTTGGGCCATAGATAGCTCTTTACCCTCCCTTGACTTTGTAAAGTCATCTATACACTTAGTTAAGTTAGAACCTATCCATTAGACTTTTCTTAAGTCTAAAAAGCTTACCCTTTATTAGGAGTGCTCCCTCAATTAGAACTTAAGATAGAGTTTGTTAACTCTATGTAAGAATCATGGAGATGATTACTTACTCCCCTTTCTTGAGTATTCAATGTAAATCTAGAGAGTTTTCTTAAACTCTACATAAGCATTGTGATATTTGTTCCCCCTTTGAACCTTGATCATAATCAAGTGTTCTTCATCCATAGTGAGGTGAACTACGATTGCTCTGATTCTATTCTAGTTAGGATACGTAGGCAAAGGAAGCGATGTCTTTGCGAGAAAACTTAGAAACTATCTTTAGGTCTTAACCTACACCTTTTACCCAATCCCAATCCATAGCAAACATTTAGCAAACTTAGCATACAAATAAACAAATGGTTCCTGTAGAGTACTACAGATGTTTAGGATGTGAAATACCTACCCTAGGCATAACCAACCCACGATCCCCGAATCTCTTAGTGTTGTTGTTACATCGCGCAAAAGGTTCTTTCTTTCTTTAGACCTTTCCTTTGGATAAATTAAAGTCTGGTTGTGAATTTAAGAATTAAAGATTCAAGTTAATCAATAGCTTGGTATCACGATTCTCACCGCAACAGAAATGGCGACTTCACTAGGGAAATAGACTTGAGGGTTTAGCCTATTTTGTTTCATTGTATGCTATATTTGTGAATATTTGCTTGACATGTGTATTTGTAAATATATTTGTTTGTATTGTGGAACATTGGGTGCCTTGAGAGGTGAGATAAATCCTAACCCGGATTCGAGTGACACATGAGATATGAGTGTGGTATGATCAATAGTTGGGCTATTGGGAGTAGTCCTAATATGTCTGACATATGATGTAATCACGCTCAGTGGAGACTCTTTGAGATGGTCAGTAATGCATGAGTAGTCGTGTATTCACTAATTGTTTCAATACGAGTCTGCGAAGCTGAGGGCCTTTAGATCACGTTTTACCCCACTTGGCCTTTTTAGGACGTAGTGCGGAAATTGTTAGGGAGTAGTCCCTCAATAGTTGTCACGCGGTGCTACACTTAAACGAGTTTATCTTGAGAATATTGTTGACTCACGTGAGTAGTCGCGTTAGTTGGAAATATCCGAAGGATTTACTATGACTTTGGGAACACTGTTAGAACCCGTTTGGCAGGTAAAACAGCTCATAGTAAAAATCCTTGAGGATGGGTAGACCTTTGACTCCTTGCTTTGATCTTGAGCCTAGGATGTCTTTGTGTGTGCATATGCATTGTATTTGTGAATACTTTCCTTTGTGTTGTGTACATCATCCCACCATATCACTATAAGCATATCATGGCACAACTGGTTTTGTAAAGCTCAGTCGTTTTCTGGTATTTTTTATAAAAAAAAGTTGTAACTTTTCCCAACGATTAATGAAACGAGGGTTTGAACTAATCAATCTTCTGAGTTTTGTAAAACCAGTTGCATTTTTCTACACTTGCATCAGTATTTTGCATATCATACTTCGTTGTGTTAGTCCTCTGGTTCATTTTGTGTTCCGTTGATATCAGAAGAAAGAGGGAGAGAGTATAACATAAGGGCTAGCACTCAAAAGATGGACCGTCTTGAACAAGAAAATCAAGCACTCCGAGAAGAAGTTTCTCGTTTAAAGAATAACACAGAGGCATTTGCTGCTGCTGTTAAGGATATGATGGATACCCAAGAGCAGGAGAATCAGAAGCTCAGTGACGAGCTAACAAAGGTGAACCGTGCCAAAAAGAGTTTGACAAACTTGGTAAAAGAATTGGTTATATCCCAGCGACAGGAGGGTTCCTCTTCATCTACCAATCAATCCCTAGAACAAACTGGTGGATCCTGGGGTATTCCTATACCTTATGTCCGGTTGTTCCCTATACTCCTACAAAATGGCTTAGTCCAGAAGGAGATTCCGCCCATTATCCCTCAACCCCACCGGAGTTATTTCACTACCGATGCTTTCTGTGCCTTCCACCATGGAGCGCCTGGTCATGATATTGAGGAATGCTACCTCCTCAAGGGCAAGGTGAAAGAAATTATCGATGCAGGGGTCATATCTTTCAAGTTATGCAAACCTTAAGTACAAGTCAACCTTTTGCTTGACAAAGAAGCAATCCCTTCCCTGCATATGGTGGACTAAAAAATAAGACCCTAGACTCATGATGTCAGAGGATAGTACTCTTTCTATGTTTTGTTAAACAAATTTAATTCCCTAAGGTTGGCAGCTGTAGACTGTTTCAGCATTGTGTTGCATTTTCTTTGCATTTGAATTTCTTGTAATCTGTTGTTCATTTTGAATTGGCAAGATTAATGAAATGTTTTTGCATCTTTTGATTAAGTCCATCCGTTTCACTCTTTTTCTTTCCTTTCATTGTTATAAGATAACGAAAAATGCAAAAATTTCTTTTCTTTACTAAACTGTTGTTTAAAGCAAAGATTGGGGAGGATGATGAAAACTATATCCATAACTGCTGCTGATATGCTTTCATTTTAACTTTGCGATGATGTAAGGCATTGTTTCAATCCCTAAACGCTGGAGTAATAAGGAAGATAATCCCTTGTTAACCACTTCGAGCCTATAAGCAGGAGTTTTCTTTCTTTACCAACAAAAAAAACCTTAAATCTCAAACCTGGGGCGGGTAGTTCTCGGTTAACTTGGAGATATGTGCATACAAGACACTTTTCATATAAAAGTGGTGCGTTTAGGTTTTTCCTTCATACACAACAAGGAAGTGTCGAAGTTTAAAAGACGATGATGGTTCACTATAACCATTAAAATAGGTAGTCACCTCCTTTCTCAAAAAAAATGGAAAAGCCCGCTAAGTCAAAACCTATGAAGGAGACTTAGGCAAAAATGGGGCATCCCGTTGACTGTATATTTGAACAAAACAGTTCAGACAAAAGTCAGGGATAACAAAAGAGAGGAATTCTGTAAGAGTTATCACTCTTAAAAGTCTTCAAATAGCAAAAAGCTATCAAATACTGTAAGGGAGTTGATACTACCTTAGGTTTGTAAGCCATCACCAACTATCATCAGTCCAATTCTTAAGCCTGTAAGAACCTGAATGTATAGTTTGAGTTAACTGAGCGTAGGATTGAAGTTCATCATGGAGAATGGGTGGGACAAATAACTTTGAGCCTTTATCCTTGGTTTCATGAACTGTGAACCAGACCACGTTATAACCCTTAAAAGACCTAATTGTGGTAAGCTTGTTTTGAAAGCATATTACAGCAAGGTTGGATAACCTGACTCCTAATGATCTTTGATAATTGTGTGTGTATTAATCACTTTATCCATCATTTGTAAATGATTGGATCACTTTCACTTTGATCACTTGATCACTCCGCCGTGTGTGTTTCATCAAAAATGTTTTCAAAAGATTGCATGAATTTTACATTGAAAATTAACAACATTGTGTGCAAGAGGATCCAATGTCAAAGGAATCCAAACAAACGCTGTCAGCTAGGGAATTTGACTTGATAAAGGAAGCTCAACCTGGGGCAACTAATCTGAAGGATTTGTTAATCATTTGTCATAACGTTCAGCTAATCAGAGCCGACCAGGTCAAGATCAGTTGAATCTCTCAAAGAACAGTTTAGTCTGGGGCAACTCTGCTACAGTTAACAGCTAGCAGGGGCAGGTTTGTTCCCCAGTCGTTACTTCCATAGTCCGAGACTTTGTTGTGCAAGCACCGTTAAACTGGGGCAATCACGTCAAGTTTTGTAAATCTCTCTCTACAAGAGTTTGAAGACATTGAAGCATCTTTATGCCGATTCTTTTATAAAATTCTCTTGATGGTTTCTTCCCACAGACCATGTAATCTGGGGCAGAAAAGTTTGAAGACTGTTTGTCACAAGAGTCGTTGCTCACTTGAAGAGGATTGTTATACTATCGAGGGGCAGAAGTGTTTTGTTCTCATGATACCTTTTTGTCAGCTCTTCGATTAAGTTGTTACTTTGGTTGATCTTGGAACTTCCCTTGGTGATTTTTCCTTCAACAAAGAATTCAAACTCATGATAGCAATCCGAGTGAAGTCATGATATTGTGTCCTAAGTAGATTACTCTCTCCCATAGAAGGTTGTAACTTTAAAGTGGAACTGTTGATCTTTATGATCATCCCCGTTGATGTCCAATTTTGGTGAAGTTGGCTGGGTATCCGTGTCGAGATGTTTATTTCATCTCCTGTTTTGTTTTGTCTGTTTTATCAGCATAAACATAAGCATGGCATAAAGCATATGCATAGCATCCGTGAGTTTTTGCTAGCTCTGGTTATTACCTGTTCCTGTTTCACTTTGGTGTTTTTCACCAAGTGACTGGGTGTGTTGTCTCTCTCCAATAGAGTTGTCAGCCCTTAAGCATAAAATGTCCATCCTTTCTCAATTCCCCATAGAGTTTAATCCTCGTTGGTGATGGTTGCTTCAGTTATCTTTTTCCATGATTGGATAAGATGTGTCCCCATTCGAGTTCATTTCTCAATGGTTGGAGTCTTGTTTGACAGTTTCTTTCTAGCTTGGTTCTAGATTGAACTTCGGTCCCTGTCGGTCGCCGAACCTACCTGGACGTGCATTTATTTTGCACTATCTATCAAGAAGAACATTTTGCGTTGCCTTACAACGATAAGTGGCAATCTCTGGCGAGAAGCTTATCCATAAGTGGCAGTCTCTGTAGAGAAGCTCATTCATCTTCAACAATAAGTGGCAATCTCCGTAGAGAAGCTTATTCATCTTCAACAATAAGTGACAGCCTCGCCTGAGAAGCTTATCATGTTTCATTATATCCAGCAACAAGTGGCCATCTCCCTTGAGAAGCTTGTTTCTAGTATGTTTTCCAGATAAGTGGTAGTCTCTCTAGAGAAGCTTATCCGTTTATCCGTATCCCTAGATAAGTGGAAGTCTCCCATGAGAAGCTTATCATCGTTATCTTTTCAGATAAGTGGTAGTCTCATTCGAGAAGCTTATCTTAGGGACGTTGAGGCACGGTTGTGACCGGCATTGTTTGAAAAATCCAGTGGATACTGGTATAGTTAATTTGGTGGTGACCAATCATATTTCGAGAAAGGCCAGTTGGTAATTGGCATTGGGAAAATCCATGGATAACAAGTACTGACGATTTGGTTGTGTATCATTCCAAGTGAAGTCATGCTATGTTTGTTTCCAAGCTCAAGTTTCGTAGCTTTGGATATGTTTGCTTCCAAGCTCAGGTTTCGTACCTTTGGATATGTTTGTTTCCAAGCTCAGGTTTCGTACCTTTGGATATGTTTGTTTCCAACCTCAGGTTTCGTAGCTTTGGATATATTTGCCTCCAAGATCAGGTTGTTTACCTGTGGAAGTGTTTGTTTCCATCCCAAGCTCAGGTTTTGTACCTTTGAAGATGTATACTTTGGATTTCGAGTTCAGGAATTTCCAGAGACTCGAATGTTGCATTTGCATGAAATCTTTGATGTATCCTAATGCTTTGAGGATATTTGACTTTTGTTCCTAAGGTTTTGAGGGATATATGTGTACTTCCTGTTTGAAGAGCTGGTCGTCACCAAATCATATAAAGAGCCCAGTGGTTACTGGTATTGCCTAAATCCATTTGTTATTAATACCATAAGTTGGTCGTCACCAGTGTTCCCAGCAAAGCCGTTGCTTTCCCCATTCGAGTCTCGGAGATCTAGTGGATACTAGCATCCCCAGTGCGTCTAATCTCGTTTCTATTATTTTCCTGAAGAGCCCGTTCAAACTCTTTGTTATAGTAAATTCCTCATTTGGTTATCACCAGTGAGGTTTGTGTCTTTGGTCTTTCATTTCCCCAATGGAGAATTGCCTTCTTCCCCAGTGGAATGTGTGTCCCCTTTTCCCCAGTGAAAATTTGTCTTCCTCGGTGGAATTTGCGTCCCCTGTATGAAAAATTCCCCTGAGTAGCATCTTTAGTCATGATTGAACTATTTTGCTTGTTTTGCCTTGGATCTTTCCCCAGTGTGGTTGGTCCCCCGTGAGTAGTTACTCGTTGTCTTGCCGTTCTTTTATTCCTTGCTCGGGTGTTTGCGTCTGTCTTGCATTCAAGCATCATAAAGCATCATTTAGATTCAGGGCATATTCACATTTGTCCTTTTGCATATCATCGGATCTAAAGGACAAAATTTTTGGTTTGCTATATTTAAATACCTTTCACTACGATTCTATAAGGATTCCCATCTCACATTGCCATCTAGTGAAAATATTTAAATAGGGGCAACTGTTGCACCCCAAATTTTGACCCCTTAGATCTTCATCATCACTTTAAGGTCATTTTCATTTGATTATCTAACCTTAACCTATTTCAAGTTTGTCTTTCTTAAGATACAGGTGAATTAGGGTTCCGTACAGTCGAGAATCGAGGTTTCGATGGTTTAATCAGTCAATGTATTAGATTGATTCTCCATGAAATAAGTCTCCACATTATCAAATATACTCCATTGGGTCAAGTATGAATCCAATTTGAGGTTGTCACTCAAAGATCAAGAACACTGCAGTTCAGGATACACGATTAGGGTTTTCGATCAGGAAAAGTAAACTGTAGTTTGACTTTTGATTTAAATGGTGTTCCAATGGTGGGATCATGGTCCATGAAGTTCATATGGCTTAGTGAAGTCTAATCAAGAAGTTTCAAGGCCTCAAAAGACCCGGAACATCAACAGTCGACTCGGTAGTCATCGATCGATCGTTCGGTTGACTGAAACATCAACTCTTCAATCATAAGGAATTTGACCTCAAAGTATGAAGCAAAAATGTTCCTAGTAACATATTACACCTATCCATGAAGTTTCATGACCATTGGATCAAGGATTGAGGAGTAATCGAAAGATCGGGGAGTTAGGGTTTTGAAAGGGGCAAGACCATAACTCCCTAACCACACATCCAATTGAGTTGGTTCAAGGCTCATTGAAAAGGTCTTGACAAGTCCTACAAAAGTCTCACAGTGGTCCATGGGCAGAAAATGCATAGGTTTGGAGTTATGGCCAAAATCATTACAAGAGGGAAAAAACACTTGGAAAAATTCTAAGTTGTTGGCCTTTTGAGGCATGTTTTTAGCCAACTTTGAGTGGATTTTTGACCTAGTTCCACTTGGAATCTGAAGCTCATGAAAACATGAAAGTTGTAGAGCTTCATGAGGACTTTCCAAAATGTACTAGAACTCCTCCATAGCCCTTATGAGTTGAGAGTTATGAATTCAGCAAGTTGGGGGTTTCAATACTTGAGTTCACAATTTCCACTTTTTCACAAATCCACTTTTTAATCACTTGAACCATCCTCAGCCACTTGATCATGTTTCTATCTGATAATTAGAGAGTATGATGAGTAGAAGTGCAGAAAATGAAGGGATTTGGTGAACCTTGCAAGTTGTATGCAAGTTGTCATTATTTTAATAAAAAAAAATCAAGATGAAACATAAACTTTTTCATGAAGTAACTTGCAGCTGCAGCTCCCCTACTCCCTAGCCACACTTCAGTCACTTCCATGTCCTTCATGCCACTTGATTTGTGCATCATCTTGAGCCAAGAACATGGATTTACAACTGCAACAAATCTTAGACATATTTTCATTACAAAACTCCCTCCAAAAAGCCAAAATACAAATCTGCCCCAAACCATTCCTTGGCCTATAAATAGAGGTTTCCTCTATGTTGAAACACAAACCAGAGCACTCTAAAACCCAAGAGAAAACCATAGCTCTCATCTTACCTTGCTTTTCTTATAAGTGAAGAAACCATTCCAAAAGCTTCTCAAAAATCTGCCTTGAGCATTTAGCCTTCCAAAACCATTTCCACCCACTTAAAATCATCACAAACCATCTACACAATCCAAAAATGATGTGTAGGAGGTGTTCAAGCTCTTAAACTAGTCAAAAACTCCATTTTCTCAAAAGTCAACTTTCAACCAAGCAAACTTTGACTTTACACACAAAATCTGATAAATCTCTGCTCAGACCTGTTTTGATCACTTTAACCCTCCAAACACCCTTGGTTTATGATGTACCAACTGTCCATAACCTAAAATACCTTCCTCATCACTTGTTTTGAGTTCTGTCATAAAGATCACTTGTTTACTTCAAGTGCAAGAAAAGCTGTTGTTTTCATCAAGGCATTGGTTGGATCTCATTTGGGAGTCTTCAAGGTTTTCCCTACTGTATTAGCTTGCTTGGAGGTCTACAAGAGGTTAGTGATCACTATCCTAATTTTTAACTGTCATGAACATGATTAGTTTACTTTGTTTGGAATGTGTTTAAATGTAAATGCAGTTCATGTGTGAATCTGCCAAGATAGGTTTTGTTTTGCTCATCAATATGTTTGACACTCTTTTAATCATCATACAATGTTGTGTTGTTGTGTGTTAAACCTTGAGATTCTCTTAAATGATACTCTATGTCATGTATGAACATATGAAATTTTGCTTGCAACTGTTAATGTTGTTGGATAAGATCATGTTGATTTGGTTCTGTTGCAAGCAGCATATTTAGATCTTGATTCTTTTTTGATGGCATTTTAGATTAGAAGCCTCTATATGTTTGATTCATGTAAAGTTTGACTTGGTATTAGTTGAAACTATGTTTGGTTTTGGATCTGCAACCATCTATTCTTGCCATTTTCAACTCATGTGCATTTTTTACAACTCATAGGTCATTTTCAATTCTAGTACATTTTTGGATCATCCTTGTGTTTGAACTTTGTCTATAACATGTTTTGAATGTGCTTGTAAGTTGTTTAGTTCAGTTGGACTTTGTAAAAATCATTGGGATGATTCATGTAAGGCCTGTTTTGATTCATGATGACCAAATACCTTATTTTGTTGTCTTAGGGTTGTAACCATCATGAGATATATGCATTGAAGTTTGTTGCTTGCCATTGTCATGCTAAGTGTACATCTGTGACAATTTGAACTATTGTTGTGTGTTTGGTTTATGTTTGTTAACATGAGAATGTGGTATTCTTTGAATCATGTTTTACTAGATAAGTGACATTATCATGTTCATTTTTGCATCAGTCGCTGTCATTTTGAGGCATTGTGGTAGGGTTGCCTTTAGTCATAGCATGTACATATTTGGTTTGTACTATCAACTGTGAGAAGTCTATATGTGTGTTTTGATGTTTTGTAAGTCATGTTTGAATCTGTCATGAAACTGCTTGTGAGCATCATTGATCAATGTTTTGAATATTTGTACTAAGTTGCCATGCTTTTTATGTTGCAAGCCAAACAGCCATAACACTATTGTTATAGGATACCAATTGTCATTGGCCTGAAAATTGTTATGTGCATGTAGTATTAGGGCTAGTTGTTGATTGTTAGCATTGTCATGTTAAGATTCACCATATTACTGTTATAACTGTTTGATTCATAAACAATTGCCACATGACGCTGCTACCACCCCTTACTTTCAACCATTGCCAAGTTTTGTTGATTTTTGCTGTTGGTGAGCAAGACATGTTTGTTTAGAGCTAATTGACATATTTTGCATTTGTTGCTGCTAGAACTATGGTTTCCTGCTAGAATCTGTTTATGCTTACCACCATAGAGTTGTAACTCTCATTTTAAGGCATGTGTTGAATTGTATTTGATTTGGTATTGTAATTACCAAAGGCTAATTTTTGCTTCTGTATTTATGTTGTTTGAGCTGTGAAAAACCAATTACTCATGTTTAGCTTGTTAGACTATTTTGGTTAAGACCAATTTGTCATGGTATGAGATATATGTGTGTGTGTAGGATTCATCATGCCTACTTGTTTAATATGTTGTTTTGACCAAAGCTTGTTGTCAACTTCTGTTTTGAGGTTTTCACCTCTTGTGCTATCACTATGTTAAGTTTTCTTGCAATTTGTGTTTTGAATTCATGTCTTGATGTATGTGAATCATTAGTTGTTATGTGCATTGAGGTATTGGACTGCTCCATCATGAATGCTCCTTTTCTAAAAAATAACATTTCAAGCACTTTTGGTCCATAGTTGCAGTCCACATACCAGTTTCTGTTTTGGTTTGTTTTTGAATGTTCTTTGAGTCTAGAATCTATGAAATATATGTTTAGAATTTGTGCATACCTTCATCTGATCTTAATCACCTCTGTTTTGAATCATAGCTGCCATAATGCATCCCATAAGCTTCCTGCATCTTCAATCGTGTTTTAATTTGTATGCCTTATCTTGAAAAATTAATGATGCCATCATGATCCTCTTCAAAAAATAAGTGGTTTAGACTCAAATTTTGTAAAATTTGGTTGTGTTTTGCTCAAGACTTTGAACTAGTAATCACAAGGTGGTGGGTTCAACACCCACCAAGCGCACTCCCTTCTTTTTAATTATTCAAATGTTTGCTTTTTTCTATAGAATTTCAAAGTAACACAACTTCATCAATTTTTATCATTTTTGAATGATTCTTTTTGCTAATGTCTTGTATTGTTTCATATTTTCATATGGCATGTAAAGAATTCTAGAATTTTCATTTTAGAAACACCTTTCATTAAAAAGATAGTCATGCTTCTTTTTTAGGGTTTTTACCTTCCTCTCTTTCAATGTTCCTTTCAAAACTTTTTGTGTTTGATTTTGCACTTGATGTGAGCATTGTTTGTCAACTCCTTCATGTATGTGATTTTGATTTCAAATTTTGCTTGTAAGCATTGTAATTGTTTCATTTCTACAACACTTAAAACCCCCCTGAAATTTTGAATTATTTGTCAAGTTATAACTTGTTTGCATTGGTTGTTACCTTTATCTTTGTTAAGATATGTCTTTGGTTTTCACCCCTTATGCTTAAGTCTTGTAAGAACTTACAATTTTTGATATTGTAATATCTTAATACTTGTTCTTGGTTGTGACCATCTATCTTGTTTGAAATCATTAATATTGTAATATCTTGATGCTTGTTTTGGTTGTGACCATCTGTCTAGTAAGAACCCCTTCATGATATTGTGATATCCTTATACCTTATTTTGGTTGTAACCATTCATCCGGATTAAAATCCTTGCCTATTGTAATATGCTTGCTTATTCTTGGTTGTAACCCTATATCTTTATATTCATCATGTTTGAATGATTGTTGCTTCGTTAAGTTTATTTCCCCAAAGTGATGAAACTCTTTAGTTCTCATTCAAGTTGCCTCATCTTTTCTCCTTCCAAAGGAAAGTCTCTCTATTGACCTTTGGGTCATAGATAGCTCTTTACGCTCCCTTGACTTTGTAAAGTCATCTATACACTTAGTTAAGTTAGAAACTATCCATTAGACTTTGCTTAAGTCTAAAAAGCTTAACCTTTGTTAGGAGTGCTCCCTCAATTAGAACTTAAGATAGAGTTTGTTAACTCTGTGTAAGAATCATGGAGATGATTACTTACTCCCCTTTCTTGAGTGTTCAATGTAGATCTAGAGAGTTTGCTTAAACTCTACACAAGCATTGTGATATTTGTTCCCCCTTTGAACCTTGATCATAATCAAGTGTTCTTCATCCCTAGTGAGGTGAACTATGATTGTTCTGATTCTATCCTAGTTAGGATACATAGACAGAGGACGCGATGTCTTTGCGAGCAAACTTAAAAACTATCTTTAGGTCTTAACCTACACCTTTTACCCAATCCCAATCCATAGCAAACATTTAGCAAACTTAGCATACAAACAAACAAAAGGTTCCTGTAGATTACTACAGATGTTTAGGATGTGAAATACCTACCCTAGGCATAACCAACCCCCGATCCCCGAATCTCTTAGCGTTGTTGTTACATCGCGCAAAAGGTTCTTTCTTTCTTTAGACCTTTCTTTTGGATAAATTAAAGTCCGGTTGTGAATTTAAGAATTAAAGAGTCAAGTTAATCAATAGCTTGGTATCACGATTCTCACCACAATAGAAATAGCGACTTCACTGGGGAAATAGACTTGAGGGTTTAGCCTATTTTATTTGATTGTATGCTATATTTGTGAATATTTGCTTAACATGTATATTTGTAAATATGTTTGTTTGTATTGTGGAACATTGGGTGCCTTGAGAGGTGAGATAAATCGTAACCCGGATTTGAGTGACACACGAGATAGGATTATGGTATGATCAATAGTTGGGCTATTGGGAGTAGTCCCAATATGTCTGACATATGATGTAATCACGCTCAGTGGAGACTCTTTGAGATGGTCAATAATGCATGAGTAGTCATGTATTCACTAATTGTTTCAATACGAGTCTGCGAAGCTGAGGGCCTTTTAGATCACGTTTTACCCCACTATTTGTTTTTTTCTAGAATATTAAATAAATAGAATAATTTCTAGATATTAATTTATTTCTTTATCTAGAATGTTTTTTAGATAGGTATTAATAGTCTTTTTCTATTTTTAATAGATTTGATTCCTTTTTTTTTAGATATTAATTTATTTCTTTTTAGTTTTTTTAACTCTTTTTAGATGTTAATATAGATATTAATTGGTTTTCTTAGAAAATTAATAGGTTTAATTTCCTTTTAGATTTAATTTGGTTTAGAGTTTAATAGAGTTTATTAGATTTTCTTATTAGATTTTAATAAGATTTTCTCTTAGGATTAATTGATTGGGGTTTATTAGCAATTAATTTGCAGTTTTTAATTAGCTAATACTAATTTTCGGGTTAGGTATTAATTGAGTTTTAATCATCACTAATTGGAGTCAGATTTTTAAGTCTGAGTTTAGTTAGAATTAATTGAGTCCTTGTCCATCTTAATTAACGTTTAATTGAGTCCATTAATTGAGTTACTTGCATTAATTGATTCCACTTTCGTCCGCTAGTGGGCCACTTGTCAGTTTCTGGGGCCCAGTCCAAATTCAGTCCACTTGTCACTATATAAGAGCTCCACACGTTCTCTCTCTCTCCAGGACACATCACTGCCATGCCACCTCACACAGCCACGCATCTCTCTTCATGGACTCCACGTAGCACCCTCTCTCTCCCATGCGTGTTTCCACGCGTCCCACTCACTCTCCCCTTGCCGGCCATCATGCAAACTCCGACGACACTTTGCCGGAGAAATCAAACTCACCCTAAATCTTCACCGTAACTACCCGCCGGAAATCCAACGATCACCGGAAAACTCATCCGATCTTCATCTTCCTCATTTTTTTTCCAATGAATTCATCCAATCTTCAACCAATTCCAGATTTCTCCAACAAATTACCAAGATCTTCATCTCGTTTTCCAGTTTTTCCATAAACCTTCTTCAAACTTTCATCTGGCGTTCATCAGAATCCCCACCTGCATGTTCGATCTTCATAGATGCATTCCGTTCATCAAGTTCTTGCAAAATTTTCTAGAAGTTGCAACGAACTTCATACGCCTTCAAGAACTTCCCAGAACTTCATCAAGAAACTCACACAATCTTCATCCAGTTTCCAGATCTCGCGTCATATTCACCAAGAACTTCAGAGATCTACGCGTCAACCTCAAACCTCCATCGAATCTGTAGGCGAACTTCAGATCTCTAAGGAACATCACAGAACTTCATTCAAGACCTTCCAATCTCACGACCAGTGCTTCAGATCCATCTTCGTTCACGGTCACCAAACTCTTCAGTTCAGGTGTGGAATCTCGTGGAAGAATGTTAGATAGAAGGGAGAGAGGGTGACCGGAAGTTTCGTCAGAAGAAGGTTGAAAGGAAATGGAGGTTGGGAAAGGGAGAGGTTAGGGGGAAGAAGCGGAGGTTGAGACGGAGGAAGTTTGAGACGGTGAGGGAAGAACAGATGACGACGGCGATGAAAGGAAAGGGAGAGACCTAGGGTTTCAGATTGGAGAATTGGAGAAGGAAGGAAGGTGGAAAGGTGTGGACTGGATTGGGATGTTGGGCCTTGAGCCCAACGAGTTGCTGAATCCACCCCCATTGTATTCTAGATTCACCCCCCCCCAGTCCCCCTTGTTTTTTTCTTTTTTGGGCTCAGCAAGCCAAGCCCAATATGCAATTCCTGGACACACCCTCCAGTTTTCCATTCGAGCCCCCTTTATTTTTGTTGGTTTTTTTCTGGCTGTATTGTGGGCTCAAGCCCAGTGCTGTTTTTTTTCCTGAAGCTTACCCCCCTGTTTAGTGGTTGTACCCCCCTTCCCTTTATTTTTCAATTCTTGCTTGTATTGGATGTTTGGTTGTAATAATTGTAGTTTTATTTTTCTATTTTTCTTTTAGGATTATAGTTTTTTTTCTTAGAATATTAGCATATTTTTAGTATAGATTTTATATCTTAGAATTTATATTCTATTTTTTTCTTTTAGGAAATTATAGAATATTATGCATATCATAGAATTTTCATTTCTATTTTTCTTATAGGACATTATAGAATTTTAGATAGAATTTATCTATGCAATTTCCTTTTAATATTTTTGCAGAGTATTTTCTATTAGGAATTTATTTTCAATTTTAGGGGTAGAGTTTTATTTCCATTTGTCATTGGATTTCTCTCCTCATTTGCTCTTCTGCTATCTGATTTCATTTTGATTTTATTCTGTGCTGGCAGTGTGACATGATTCAATTGGAGAATGATTTTCAATATCATTTCTCTATCTTGTCTTTGACACGGACATCAATACGCTATCTCTGAGAGTTTGATTTATCGTATAAGTCAAATCATGACGGTCTAAGCATTACATTGGTTCTGATTTAAGACGCCCTCATCAAGGATCCAGAGAGGAGAAGATTGGAATGGAGCTTGCGCACATGTCAAGAGCCAACGGAGCTGCTTCATTCGATATCATCTTTCTTATTCGAGTCTTCGTGCAACCGTCGAGTGTTGTGAGCTGTGGCGTTAGATACGTGGGAAATGACAATTGAGCGGTCTCCCCTCGATCGTTTAGAGTGTTTAGTATATGTCCCTTGGGTGATATACGATGCACTCGTTCCTACGCCTTAGGCTCTTGCGTGTGTGTCCCGAGTTCCTTCCCGTTTAGGCGTGTTAAGCCTGCTTCCTCTTTGTTCTCGCCCCGCATGATCGAAACCCTTTTCTCTCGCATTCAGACTATTGAGACCCCTTCTCTTGCCCCTGTGCAATCGAGACTCGCTTTCCGTAGCGCCGAACTACGTTTGCTCTGATCTCTCGTACCAGACGAGAGTACGTAGGCATAGGATGCGATATCCTAGCGAGCTACCTTTTCCCCTTTTCCCTTTTGCTGTAGTTGGCTGAACTACAGCTGCTCTGATTTATCGTACCAGACGAGAATATGTAGGCATAGGATGTGATATCCTAGCGAGCACACTAACCACTAACTCCTTTGATTCTCTCGCTGCCGTGCGATCAAGACGTTCCCGCTGACTGATTGTTCCCTTCCTCTTGCCCTAGCGCAATTGAGACCAGACCGTAGTTCTAGAACCCGTAGGTTCTCCATACCTTTAAACCTGACATACTACGTCCGTTCTACCGCAAACGGGTAACGCCTAAGTCTCCAATGGTCGAGCAACATACACCTAACTGCTAGAATGCATACGCTAGTATCGTCAATCCTTTCTCTCACCCCTGTGTGATCGAGAACACCCCGGTTAGCCATAGTTATCCCGAACTACGTTTGCTCTAATATTTCGTGCTGTGTGAAAGTACGCAGGCATGAGATGCGATATCTCGGCGAGCAAAATCCCCCCATAGTTTCCCGAACAACGTTGACTCTGACTTTCCCATTGCACGAGGGAATACGTAGGCATAGAGCGCGATGCTCTATCGAGTCATGTTTCTTTCCGTTCAGCTTTAGCAGCCGTAGCTAGATTGTTTTTCACCCGTAGACAAATCAACAAGCGTGGATCCCATCGAATACGATGGACGTGAGGGGTGCTAATACCTTCCCCTTGCGTAAAAGACTCCCGAACCCAGACAATGGTTGCGATGACCTTGTCTTATACCTTTCGTCAGGTTTTTTTCCGATCGTTTCCTTTCCCGTTCTGTGGGATAAATAACGAAAGGTGGCAACTCTTCTATTTTTCCGACACCTTATTTTCGCAGTAGCGACAACATCATCCCACCATATCACTATAAGCATATCATGTCACAACTGGTTTTGTAAAGCTCAGTCGTTTTCTGATATTTTTTTTTAAAAAAGTCGTAACTTTTCCCAACGATTAATGAAACGAGGGTTTGACCTAATCAATCTTCTGAGTTTTGTAAAACCAGTTGCATTTTTATGCACTTGCATCAGCATTTTGCATATCATACTTCGTTGTGTTAGTCCTCTGGTTCATTTTGTGTTCCGTTGATATCAGAAGAAAGAGGGAGAGAGTATAACATAAGGACTAGCACTCAAAAGATGGACCGTCTTGAACAAGAAAATCAAGCACTCCGAGAAGAAGTTTCTCGTTTAAAGAATAACACAGAGGCATTCGCTGCTGTTGTTAAGGATATGATGGATACCCAAGAGCAGGAGAATCAGAAGCTCAGTGACGAGCTAGCAAAGGTGAAGCGTGCCAAAAAGAGTTTGACAAACTTGGTAAAAGAATTGGTTATATCCCAGCGACAGGAGGGTTCCTCTTCATCTACCAATCAATCCCTAGAACAAACTGGTGGATCCTGGGGTATTCCTATACCTTATGTCCGGTTGTTCCCTATACTCCTACAAAATGGCTTAGTCCAGAAGGAGATTCCGCCCATTATCCCTCAACCCCACCGGAGTTATTTCACTACCGATGCTTTCTGTGCCTTCCACCATGGAGCGCCTGGTCATGATATTGAGGAATGCTACATCCTCAAGGGCAAGGTGAAAGAAATGATTGAAGCAGGGGTCATATCTTTCAAGTTATGCAAACCTCAAGTACAAGTCAACCTTTTGCTTGACAAAGAAGTAATCTCTTCCCTGCATATGGTGGACTAAAAAAGAAGACCCTAGACTCATGATGTCAGAGGATAGTACTCTTTCTATGTTTTGTTAAACAATTTTAATTCCCTAAGGCTGGCAGCTGTAGATTGTTTCAGCATTGTGTTGTATTTTCTTTGCATTTGAATTGCTTGTAAGCTGTTGTTCATTTTGAATTGGAAAGATAAATGAAATGTTTGTGCATCTTTTAATTAAGTTCATTCGTTTCACTCTTTTTCTTTCCTTTCATTGTTATAAGATAACGAAAAATGCAAAAATTTCTTTTCTTTTCTAAACTGTTAATTAAAGCAAAGATTGGGGTGGATGATGAAAACTATATCCATAACTGCTGTTGATATGCTTTCATTTTAACTTTGCCGATGATGTAAGGCATTGTTTCAATCCCTAAACACTGGAGTAATAAGGAAGAGAATCCCTCGTTAACCCCTTCGAGCCTAGAAGCAGGAGTTTTCTTTCTTTACCAACAAAAAAAACCTTAAATCTCAAACCTGGGGCGGGTAGTTCTCGATTAAATTGGAGATATATGCATACAAGACACTTTTCATATAAAAATGGTGCGTTCAGGTTTTTCCTTCGTACACAACAAGGAAGTGTTGAAGTTTAAAAGACGATGATGGTTCACCATAACCATTAAACTAGGTAGTCACCTCCTTTCTAAAAAAAAAATGGAAAAGTCCGCTAAGTCAAAACCTATGAAGGAGACTTAGGCAAAAATGGGGCATCCCGTTGACTGTATATTTGAATAAAACAGTTCAGACAAAAGTCAGGGATAACAAAAGAGAGGAATTATGTAAGAGTTATCACTCTTAAAAATCCTCAAATAGAAAAAAGCTATCGAATACTGTAAGGGAGTTGTGACTACCTTAGGTTTGTAAGCCATCACCAACTATCATCAGTCCAATTCTTAAGCCTGTAAGAACCTGAATGTATAGTTTGAGTTAACTGAGTGTAGGATTGGAGTTCATCATGGAGAATGGGTGGGACAAATAACTTTAAGCCTTTATCCTTTGTTTCATGAACCGTGAACCAGACCACGTTACAACCCTTAAAAGACCTAATTGAGGTAAGGTTGTTTTGAAAGCATATTACAGCAAGGTTGGATAACCTGACTCCTAATGATCTTTGATAATTGTGTGTGTGTTAATCACTTTATCCATCATTTGTAAATGATTGGATCACTTTCACTTTGATCACTTGATCACTTCGCCGTGTGTGTTTCATCAAAAATGTTTTCAAAAGATTGCATGAATTTTACATTGAAAATTAACAACATTGCGTGCAAGATGATCCAATGTCAAAGGAATCCAAACAAACGTTGTCAACTAGGGAGTTTGACTTTATAAAGGAAGCTCAGCCTGGGGCAACTAATCTGAAGGATTTGTTAATCATTTGTCGTAAAGTTCAGCTAATCAGAGCCGACCAGGTCAAGATCAGTTGAATCTCTCAAAGAACAGTTTAGTTTGGGGCAACTCTGTTGCAGTTAATAGCTAGCAGGGGCAAGTTTGTTCCCCAGTCGTTACTTCCACAGTCTGAGACTTTGTTATGCAAGCACCGTTAAACTAGGGCAATCACGTCGAGATTTGTAAATCTCTCTCTACAAGAGTTTGAAGACATTAAAGCATTTTTATGCCGATTCTTTTATAAAATTCTCTTGATGGTTTCTTCCCACAGACCATGTAATTTGGGGCAGAAAAGTTTGAAGGTTGTTTGTCGCAAGAGTCGTTGCTCACTTGAAGAGGATTGTTATACTATCGAGGGGTAGAAGTGTTTTGTTCTCATGATACCTTTTTGTTAGCTCTTCGATTAAGTTGTTACTTTGGTTGATCTTGGAAATTCCCTTGGTGATTTTTCCTTTAACAAAGAATTCAAACTCATGATGGCAATCCGAGTGAAGTCATGATATTGTGTCCTAAGTAGATTACTCTCTCCCAGAGAAGGTTGTAACTTTGAAGTGGAACTGTTGATCTTTATGATCATCCCCGTTGATGTCCAATTTTGGTGAAGTTGGCTGAGTATCTGTGTCGAGATGTTTATTTCATCTCCTGTTTTGTTTTGTCTGTTTTATCGGCATAAACATAAACATGGCATAAAGCATATGCATAGCATCCGTGAATTTTTGCTAGCTCTGGTTATTACCTATTCCTGTTTCACTTTGGTGTTTTTCACCAAGTGACTGGGTGTGTTGTCTCTCTCCAATAGAGTTGTCAGCCCTTAAGCATAAAATGTCCATCCTTTCTAAATTTCCTATAGAGTTTAATCCTTGTGGATGATGGTTGCTTCAGTTATATTTTTCCATGATTGGATAAGATGTGTCCCCATTCGAGTTCATTTCTCAATGGTTGGAGTCTTGTTTGACAGTTTCTTTCTAGCTTGGTTCTAGATTGAACTTCGGTCCCTATCGGTCGCCGAACCTACTTGGACGTGCATTTATTTTGCACTATCTATCAAGAAGAACATTTTACGTTGCCTTACAACGATAAGTGGAAATATCTGGCGAGAAGCATATCCATAAGTGGCGAGAAGCTTATCTAGAAGTGTTTTGAACTTGATTTGTAACTCATGTTGCACTAAAGACTATGACTCAGGAGTGAATGCGTCGCATATCGTCCAAAGGACATATACTAACATTCTAGACAATTGAGAGACAACCACCCAATCATCATTTCCCAAATAGCTTAAGGCTTGTAGCGTACAACATTTGTCATTCTTTATTAAGTGTTTTATGAATGTTTGAAGATGAGAAGAGAAGAAAGGACACTAATGGGAGACTAATCAATCCTAAAAGTTATCATGCAAAGTGGACTTAAAGTTGGGATTCAAAGGGAACTACCTAATGTTATCATGCATGGTTAGGCACCTAATGTCTATCATAACCTCAAGAGGTTAGAGAACTTATGGGGAACATGGCAAAGAAAAGCAAAAGAAAAAGAAAAAGAAGAAAGCACATGCAAATGAAGATGCAAACATAAGATGCACAAATAGAATGAAAGTGGGAGGAAAATAGTGTGGGGCAGTAGCTTCCACAAGCTCATCTCAAACAAGAATGCATATGGAAATTCAAGAAAAGAAAAGAAAAATAAGTGCACAAAAAGAAGTCAACCAAACAAGAACAAACCATACAAAAATGCACCAAGAGTGGGATGAAATGACCTAAGTCAAACAACATCAACCAAGATGCAAAAACCAAACACAAATGAAAGGTAAAGCAAACCTAACACCAAGTGAGGATGGGAGACCAAATGAGGGCAGCAAGGACCTCATAATAGGTACTCAACCATAAGCATCACAAACCAAGTGCAAAAGAAGCACAAAAGAGTCCTCAAGGATCCATCATTTTAGGTATACTTCAAGTACCTCCTCAGGAGGGACTAAGATACCTTAAATGAGGTTCCAAAGTCATTAGACAGAAGGTAAATATGGAGAGGAAAGCTCAAAATTAAGAGCAAAACACAACAAAAGGAAATGCAAGCTAGAACACAAAGGAATGCAAGCATACTTCACATTGAAACCCTAATAGAAAGCACCAAAACAAATGCACAAACCAACAAGCAATGAACATAATTTTGACCTATAAATGAACATACAGCAAGCTCAACATGTCTAATATATGAAACAAGAGGAGTTGAGAGTTTATCGGATCCACAAAGGTCATTTCCAACTCAAACTAAGTCATGCACTTGTATGAGCCACCCTAGGAAATGACTTGACTTGCAAGTCATCTCAAAATTAGGGAAAAGGCTCAAAAATTACCAAATAAAATACAAGAGGTGCACAAACAAGTTGGCAACCAGAGGCCAAAAGATCAAAGCAAATATCCCCTCAAAGCACCATCAAAAGAAAATAATATTCAAGATGTACCACTTTGAAATGGGAGAATCGAGGGTCAAAAGAAAAGCACCAAAAGTCAACCCTAAAGTCAACCAACCAGGGACAAAATGGTCCTAAAATTTTATTCAACTCATCATGGGTATGAGGATCAATTTTCATTCATTGGATCAAAGGGAAATGAGAGAAACAAATCAAGAAGCAAACAATGTCAAAATTTATTCCAAACAAAACATCTCCAATTAATTAATTCTTTTTTTAAATGAAAAATAATCCAAAAAAATAAAATAAAAATTCTAAAAATAAAAGGACATTTCAAATTATCCAGAAAATAATTTTGGGAAATTTAATTAATTGGAGAACTATTTTATATTGAATTAAATTGAAACAGAAATAAAACAAAAATAAAATGAAAAAAATAAAATAAAATAACAAAACAGGACGGTGCAAAAAGCAAGTAAACACATTGAAAATAGTGGGCCACGCTCAAGGGGGGTGCCAATAGAAACAATAGGCCCAGGTCCAACAGCATAAAAGACAAAAAGAAAATCTGGTGATTGTGTGTGCAACGGTCAACAAAGGACCAAGGTGGAACGCAACCAGATTCGTTTGATCAAAAAGTATGTGCATCTCATGGGTCAGATCACACCACGTCAATTAATGAAATTCAAACATGATTCTGTGTGATGAGTCAATATGTGTGCAGCGTGTTTCTTAATCTCAACCATGGAAACAAAAAGTATTCAAATCAAAAGCGCAACATTCTCCCACGTAATAATCTTCAACATAAATCATTCAAAACCAGGTGACGGCCAGAGCTTCCTCCAGTCGTCTTCTCCGACTACGCAACCACCGTCAACAGTAACAGAAAAATGCAGGTGGAAAAAAATGAACCAAAACTTGCAAATTAATAGTCAAATCTCATTTACACATCGCATAGAACACAAATATGCCATCAGTTTTCACTTATCACGCACATACAAACCAAATCGAAGAAAAATAGAAAACATGCTCAAACTGAAAAGTTCACAATCAGCAACCAAATGAACCTAGAAATCATTTACACGTTACATAGAGTTCAAACCCACGGTTCATTCATCATAAAACCTCAAGAATAAGCCAAAATACAAACAACAAGTTTCAAGCTCAAAACAAAAAACATCTCAAATGCCAGTTCATTTTACTTGTTAATGATCTACATGTTTCCTAGGTCTCAAATATGCAAAAATGGCAAGAAATCATGGCATAAACAGAGAGATATGGTGAAATGAAGATACCTAGTGGAGAGCTTCCACTGAGCCTTCAATTCTTGATGAAGCTTAAAGAAAAATATCCAGAATCACTCCACAACCTCCAAGGAAGCCTTTGCTGTGATTAATTTTGCTTGAAATCCACTGAATCTCCAAAATCGTATTTCAATTTTGCCTTGCTTTTTCAAGTTGCTCTTTCTGCAATTCCTCCACCAAAGCGACTCCTCTAGGTCTGAAAATAATCCTCAAGTTTTATTTGTTGGATTTGGATGGGAATAAGGCCCAATTACAATTGCCTTTGGTCCAATTGAATTTCAATTTTTCCTTGCATTTTCAAGCTTCAAAATCGTATGTGTTCAGCTGTAACAACCTCAAACTTGTTTCCAATCACTTGCACATGGGATATACTGATCAAAGGGCCAATAATCCTTCCTTGTTTTGATCTTAATAGTTGAATTTGATCATGTGACTTAAGCTTGAAGTAAACATGAAAATGGCATGTCAAAACTCACCAAATTAAAATTCTAGAAATTCCATTGTACTTAGAATACGATTTTCACTCAAAAAATGCATAAACTTGGTACAAAGTGATCTCAATGAATTTAGTTTGATTTTCCCATTTTAAGGCCTTTTCTATGAAAATCACTTTAGGAATTCTTCAATCCAAGCTTCAACCATGACCAGAGATGATTTGGTAATGCAAATGGACCTATTTGGAGCAAGTTTTATGTTGGAAAAATCTCCATTTGAAGTGCGCAAGTTGGTGAAATGGACCTATAATTTTATGACCTATAATCTCACTTTCCCAAAATACCCCTGACTTGCAAGCCTCATAACTTGAGTTCTACAAATCAGATGAAAGACTTATAGTACTCTTTGGAAAGATAAGATCATGAGGTACAACTTTCATGTTCATCAAAAGTTAAGAAGAAACATCCTTCTAGGTCAAAAATGGCTTGGAAGTTGGTTGACTTTAGTTGACCAAAACCACATTCATCTGAGGACCTGTAACTTGTCAGCATCATAACTTGAGTTCTAGAAATCAGATGAATGACTTATAGTACTCAAAAGAAAGCTAGAAACATGCTCTACAAGTTTCATGACCATGTCAAGATGAGATGAGACTTCTATCTTGAGAAAGGTGGTCTTGAAGTTAGGGACTAAATAGGGGATTTTACACTGAGAATCCTAATTTAGTAACTTCTCACACTCTTGATTCTTGATGAATTGATCTTGAAATGATATATTAGACATCTAAACACAACATCCCATGACCATAGAGACTTGGAATTGAGTCTTAATCTCCTTCAATTTCACAGTTAACTGAGGATTAACCAGATGAAAACCCTAGATGCAACATTCTTGACTGTGGCTTCTTCCACATCACACAACCACTTGAATAAGCTCCAACATGGCTCTCAAAGCACTCAATGAGCTCTCTCAACATCTTATATCCATAATCATGACTTCACAAACTTCTGATGATATTTAACTAGCCTCCAAGTTAGGAGCTGACCCACATACATCCATCAATCATTTCACAAGACTATTGACCACTTCTAGATGACCTGATGACCATCCAAACTTGAGTAACACCCCTTGCTTATGCTCAACATTCTGAGTAGACTCCTCTTGCAATGCACAACCTCTTGATCCCCTGTTCAATGAAACATGTTATGCAATGCAAATGCTAGAAGAAAATGAAATGAAACAATAAACCAAGTTAAGAAAAGGTTGGGCAAATTTTGGGGTGCAACAGCTGCCCCTATTCAAATAACTTGAACCTGAGTGAGTGAACAGCGAACAGCTTTTGTAACACCCTGTTTCCCAAAAATAAAATAAATGCAATTTAATCAAAACAATTATCAGATTTGCCATACAACACGGGATGTCACAAAACAGAATCTCAACAAAACACTTCATTTATATGAATTCAACAATAAGCAACGGAAATCATCATATAGATATATACATATAAACATCATCTACAAAAATATTCAGCCATCCGCCCAAAATATACAAGATATATCCACCAAAAGGATTCATCACAACATGATACGACACGGAGTCACAACAAAATCATCAGATAAACAAAGAACTCCCAAAAGCCCCGTGTTACGTATCAAAGCATCCCTACGACTCGACTCGCCACTATCCAAGCTAGCTACGCACCTGGATTGTCTTTACTTCCGAAGAAGCACAGACCACAACAACAACACAAGGGGTGAGAAATCATGATTAAAATATAATGGTAATAATGTACATGAATAAAAGGCAGTAAACAACAAACATCATTCAATATACATTCACACGGACATACAGTCCAACACCAACACAGCACACATAACAATGCAACATATGCAACACAACACCATGATATGCGGTACCGACTCAACAACAACGATGGACACCAGGCCATCAACCCTCCACAAGGGAGCACTAGATGAATCGCATACACTCCACCTTGAGCAACGATTCATCCCACCATTCTCCACACAGGAGCACGGGTGAATCAATTACGCTCCATCCGAGACATGATTCAACCCCAACATTCTTCACACAGGAGCACTGATGGACACCTGGCCATCAATCCTCCACAAGGGAGCACCAGATGAATTGCATACACTCCACCTTGAGCAACTATTCATCCCACCAAGACATCGTGATATGCACGACACCAATGCACATAACAACATAAGCACCCACAGTGCACACGATCCTCCTGATCACATTTCATCACACAATCATATATATATATATATATATATATATATATATATATATATATATATATATATATATATATATATATATATATATATATATATATATATATATATATATATATATATATATATATATATATATATATATATATATATATATATATATATATATATATATATATATATATATATATATATATATATATATATATATATATATATACACACACATATCCCACACATCATCACATCCATGTATACTAACATGTACCCATTGAATTATTCTAATTAAATGAATATCAAGGAAATCATGTTCCACAGTACACATACACTCTCCACAGTTCACTATCAATCTCACAATCAGTCATGACCAACAAGGGTCCAATAATACCAGAGAACGAAATAGAACAACACCAAAAACACAACTATTATCTTGCTCGCTAGCTCACTCACCTAGCGAATCACCAGTGAAGGCTCGCTACTCGTTCGCCCAGCGAAGGAAGACAGTGGCTACTGGAAGCACTCGCTACCCAGTTCTCCTAGCGAATCATCACCGAATGTTCGCTACTCGCTCGCCTAGCGAAAGTGCTGGCGAATGTCTGCGATTTCACAAAAATCTCACTGTTCAGAATCGGTAAGACTCTCCGAAACCACTCGATTTTACTCCAACCAGTTCCCACAACACTAATGCAACTTATCTATATAATCTATTCCAAATTCCACTCGATAAAACTTTAGCTCCACCGATTAACTCGTTTCCGGCTTAAAATGATAAACTACCCGGAAGCCCCAAATTACCCCAACAATCACATGCAACAAACCTATCTCATCATCAACAAATTCATAATAACAGCAACATAACAATTCAGTTCATCAGAACCTATGGGGTTAGGGAAATCCCCTTCTACCTAGAATTCATGCAAATACTAGTTTAGACCCGATTCTCCCTCCCTTACCTCGACAACTCGATCAGATGATGAAACTCTTCGAAGAATCGATAGCCTAAGCTCTTCTTCTTCCTCCTTGATTCTTCTTCTACAATTTCCCTTCCAATTGGCTCTTGCTCTTCTTCTTGTTCTTCTTCTCCCCTTACTATCGTGTTTTCCTTTCTTCCAACTCTAAAATACCCCTTCTAACTAATTATTTTATTCCATTAATAATAATAATAATAATAATAATAATAATAATAATAATATTACTATTATTCATTAAACTATCATTATCATTAATAATTATATTATTATTCTTAAGGTCCAAAGATATTAATTAAACTCCACACTTAAGGGCACCTCCCCTCACTCGACACAACCCCACGAAACACACCGCAATTAAAATAAAATAGAAAAACTAGATAATTAAAATGGGCGCTACAACTCTCCCCCACTTTAATTATTTTCGTCCTCGAAAATTACCTGATGGAAACAATTCCGGATACGCATCCCACATCCTGCTTTCCAATTCCCAGGTCACACTGCCACCTGCAGCACCTCCCCAAACCACTCTCACCAAAGTTATCTCCTTCCCTCGGATTTGCTTCATCTTACGATCTTCGATTCTCAACGGCATCGTCTCAACGGTAAGATTCTCCCTGACTTGCACTTCATCTCTCTGAATCACATGAGATGGATCCGCGACATACTTCCGAAGTTGCGACACATGAAACACGTCATGCAAATTCGAAAGCTCAGGCGGCAACGCCACCCTATAAGCCACAACACCAATTCTCTGCAAAATCTGATACGACCCAATAAACTTCGGATCCAACTGTTGCACCCCAAATTTTGACCCCTTAGATCTTCATCATCATTTTAGGATCATACTCATTTCATTATCTAACTTTAACATATTTCAAGTTGGTCTTTGTTAAGATATAGGTGAATTAGGGTTCCGTACGGCCAAGAATCGAGGTTTCGACGGTTTAATCAGTCAATGTCTTGGATTTATTGCCCATGAAATAAGTCTCCACATCATCAAATATACTCCAATGGATCAAGTATGAATCCAATTTAAGGTTGTTACCCAAGGATCAAGAACAGTGCAGTTCAAAATACCCGATTAGGGTTTTCAATCAGGAAAAGTCAATTGCAGCTTGATTTTTTATTTAAATGGTTTTCCAATGGTGGGATCATGGTCCATGAAGTTCATATGGCTTAGTAAAGTCTACTCAAAATATTTCAAGGCCTCGAAAGACCCAGAACATCAACAATCGACTCGGTAATCATCGATCGATCGTTCGGTTGACCGAAAAGTCAACTCTTTACTCATAAGGAATTTGACCTCAAAATATGAAGCAAAAATGTTCCTAGTAACATATTACACCTGTCCATGAAGTTTCATGACCATTGGATCAAGGATTGAGGAGTAATCGAAGAATCGGGAAATTAGAGTTTTGAAAGGGGCAAGACCATAACTCCCTAACCACACATCCAATTGAGTTGGTTCAAAGCTCATTGGAAAGCTCCTGACAAGTCCTACAAAATTCCCACAGTGGTCCATGAGCAGAAAATGCATAGATTTGGGGTTATGACCAAATTCATTTCAAGAGGGAAAAGTAACTTAGAAAAATTCTAAGTTATTAGCCTTTTTAGGCATTTTTTTCAGCAACTTTGAGAGGTCTTTTGACCTAGTTCCATTGGGAATTTGAAAATTTCAAAAACATGAAAGTTGTAGAGCTCCATGAGGGCTTTCCAGAAAGTTATTAAACTCTTTCATAGCCCTTATGAGCTGAGAGTTATGAAGTGTGCAAGTTGGGCCTGAGCATTAGTTTGTCAACTTTTCAAAATTCAACATAAATTGATTTTCAACCATATGTTTCATTTCCAACCATAGAGACATATCTGGTATGGTGTTAGTATTAGGTTGGAACCTGATGTGGGGGAGAATCAAGGTAAAACCAAAAATATCACCATAATCCCTTTGATTACTATGTTGAAAAGCAAAAGTAAATTGTGTAAGAAACCTTGGTTTTGCTGCAGCATAGCTATTTTAAGCACAGCCAACTTGAGGATAGCTGTTAGGGAGGGCATTAACTGTTGGAATTAACATTAAACCAGCAGACACACTTTTGAAATATTGAGGTTTCCCACCAATGCAAGCTTGCAATTCAAAAAAGACAATGCTGCCCCAGCCTTCTTGGCCTATAAAAGGAGGGCTCATTCCACTCTCCAAACCACACCAGAGCACTCTAAGCACCAGAGAATACAACTCTCATCTCCTTCCTCTCTTTGCTTGAAATTAAAGAAACTCTCCAAAACCATCAAAATTGCCTTTGTGCAAATTCCACACCAGCTCCATTTCCAACCATTCAAACCTCACCAAAACCATATACACAACCTCAAAATAACCTTCTAAAGCTGTTTCCATCATCACATTCACCAAAAACTCTATAAGTCAAAAAGTCAAAGTTCACACCACCATAGTTTGACTTTTGAGCACTTTTCACACCAAACCACTACTTGTATCCACCATTACCAATTTAACACTCAGAATACACCATATCCATGATGTTATAGCTATTCATCATCTTAAATCATAGCTGGAAGTGAGGTTGTCCAAACTGTCATCAATATTTGGTTATTTCTTCAAAAGGAAGCAAGCTTCACCAATTTTCTCCAAAGGGATCTCTGGTTTTCTTTCTGAACAGCTAGCTGGCATTTGGAAGTCTACAAGAGGTTGGTGACCTCTAACTTTTGTTTCATGTATATATGCATCATCAAACTGTTGACCATAAATTTGGATATACTTGCATTTATTGTCATAAATTCATATGTGCCATGTGATGCATTTGATCTTTGAAGTTCAACTATTATTTTAAGTGTGTGTGTTAATGATAAAACCTGTTCCTCATAATCAAAGCTTGTTTATACATACTGTCAAGGTTGTAACCCTCATGAGGAAGTATGCATTGAGTTTGATGTTTGACTGTGCAATGCCAAGTTTACTTCTGTGATGTTTTGAATTGTTGTTTTGTGCTTGGTATATATCTGCTGAAACATGAGTTTGTAACTATCATATGAAGTATGTAATGAACTGGTTGTAGACATTGTCATGTTTAAAACTGTTTTTTGAGTTTGTCAACTTATATTTGCTTACATTGGATTGGTGATTCTTATGTTGAAATGAACCTTGTTTGATTTTGGCATTGTGATGTTCATGAAATTTTTGTGGTTTCTATTTAGATGTTGTGTTATGAGTTTTGTTGCCAATATTGTTGTAGCATACTAGTTTGTGAGCTGTTGTTAAATAAGCTGTTAATCATGTTGCTGCCAGAACTGGTTCCTCATGTTTGAACTGGTATGGCTGCCAGTTTATGTCATGGATGCATTGCCTTTTTTTTCTTTGCAAAGATTTGCTGCTAAATGAACTTTTGATTCAAACTTAACATTGTAATATTAAGGCTGCAACTGTCATAGTTGAATTTATTTTCAAGAAGGCTTGTTAAGATCCATTTTTCTCTGCATTTGGTTATTTGGAAACTCTCTTTAGAGTTTGCATTGGGCCTATTTTTGGTCAGATTGCATCTTGACTGCCCTTAGGGCATTGTGCTAGGTTTTGTTTAGTATTAGTGAGGTTGAAATGACTCATACAAGGTGTGTTGAAATATACCTAAACCTTTGAGGATCAACAATGTCATTTTCAGTGTTTGTGTTTGTTGGTTGAGATCTTAGAGGAAATCATTTGTTGGAGCTATGATTGGAATCCATCAATGAAACATTGATTGGAATACCAAGAGCTGAATGCCTTGTTGCTACTGACTTCTCAGTGTTTGAGTGTTGTTTTTTGCTGTTGCCTTAAGGTTGCAACCTCTCATTAGGAGTATGTTTTGATTATGAAAGGCAAACATGTTAAGGGTGTCAACATGGTTATGTTTAGAAGTTTGTTTTGGCCCTGTCAGGAGTTATTTTTTGGTTTGAGTTTGTTAACTCTGACTGTCAAGGCAAGGTCCTAAGCTACTTATGGTTATTGCCTGTGGCTGCATCAGCTTCTGCTGTCTGTTTCTTTGTTTAAGCAGGTTACCTTTGTTTGGATTGTGTCATAATCTTAGTTTTGTTTTTTCCAAAGTTGCTATTGGAGCCATGTCTTTGAAAAGACATGTTGGCTGCAAGTCATCAATGAATATTAATAAAGCACCACAAATGTGGCTGCTGTCTAGACCAGTGGAACTTTGGATGAGCATGTTTGCTATTTTAGAAAAGCTTTGTTCCAGTTTGCCACTCACCTCTTGTTTTGAAATTTGTCAATCTCTGTACCATTAAGCTTCAACTTTTTCATTTTTGTGTATTGAAATTCATTGACCTGCTGCATTTGGTTTGATAAGTTGATTACTCTCAACTCATCGCTTTAACATCATGTGGATATGCATTCCTTTAAAAAACACCACTTCACTAACTTGCATTTGACAGTCACTTTGTGATCTATGGCAAAGCTGAGCTCATCTATTTAAGCATAATCATAGGAAGTACACTTCAAAGTTGTGCAGACTGTTGTTGGTTCATAAACTCATCAGTTTTTGTTAGTAATTTCCAAAATGTATTCTTCAAGCTTCACATTGCATATTGATTCCAATTTTGTTATTAGTGCATCATCTTGGTATTTGGTTGTTACCATCTTGATCTTCATTAAATTTCAAGTAAGTTAGGGTCAAATTTTGTAAAATTTGATGTTGATTTGATCAAGTTTGAGATCAATCTGTTTTGGCCCTTTTTGCTTGAGTTTCTTGCCCAGTTATGCTTGCCTCGTAAGGTTTATTTATTTTTAGGGGTGGTATAATACACGGATGTATTGCAACCCCAGTGGTTATAACCTATGCGCTAAGCACCTTGCTTTCCTACATGTCCTGAGTTCGATCCCTGGTGGATCAACTCTTTTGCTGTTTTATTTTATTTACCTTGTTTTATTATTTTCCTCTTTCATTTCCATTGAATATAGACGCGCGTGCATTGGCTGAGTTGGTAATATTTTGGGTTTGTAGACCAAGGGTCGTGGGTTCAACACCTTCCATGAGCATTCTATTATTTTTTACCACTTGTTTTTACGTTTTCTTCACGAAACTCAACACCTCATAACTTTTTCATGTTTTAACATTTTAATCCATTCTTTTTGCTAAATGTTCTTGATTTTGTCTAGTTTTACATAATGAGAAAATAATTCAAAGATATTCATTCTAGAAATACTTTTACCCACTTGAAAGTTGTTTCCTTTTAAAGTTGTTTACCTTGTTTCTTATTGAAACTTTTCTCAATTAATGCTTGAGCTATCTTGTGAGATTGTTTGTGCTTGAACCATATGTGTTTGTTAACTTGTTTATGTGTATGTTTAGAATCATAACATGTTAGGGTCTACCTTCTTTTGGTCGTCACTATGAACTTGTATGATTTCTTCATAAAACTTTGAGCTTGAACTGTTGTAACCCTTCTTGCTTGTATTTGATTGTCATCAAGGCATGTTTTGTTAGTATGAGGTTGTTACATTTGCTATACTTTGACCTATAGCATGCTTACCTCAAGTTGTGACTTATTTGCATGGTTGTTACCTTCATATTTGTTAATATATCTCTTTTGGGTTGTTACCATCATCTTCATTAAGATATGTCATATTTGACTTTGACCTTTTGTGCTTAAGTCTTGTAAGAACCCTCTTTACAATATTGTGCTATCTTGATGCTTACATGATTTTTGGTTGTAACCATTTATCTTGATTAAATCCTTGCTTATCATAATATGCTTGCTTGATCGGTTGTAACCATGTCTTTCATATTTATCATGTTTGAATGCTTATGCCTTGTTAAGTTTATTTCCCCCAAGTGATGGAACTCTTTAGTTCTCATCCAAGTTGCCTCCCCTTCTATCCTTCCAAAGGAAAGTCTCTCTATTGACCTTTGGGTCATAGATAGCTCATCTCTCTCCCTCGACTTTGTTAAGTCATCTATGCACTTAGTTAAGTTAGAACCTATCCTCTAGACTTTGCTTAAGTCTAAGAAACTTGCCCTTTGTTAAGAGTGCTCTTTCAATTAGAACTTAGGATAGAGTTTGTTAACTCTATGTAAGGATCATGGAAATGATTTCTTACCCCCCCTTTCTTGAGTGTTCAATGTAGATCTAGAGAGTTCTTAAACTCTACACAAGCATTGTAATGTTTATTCCCCTTTGAACCTTGATCATAATCAAGTGTTCTTCAACCCTAGTGAGGTGAACTACGATTGCTCTGATTCTATCCTAGTAAGGATACGTAGGCAGAGGATGCGATATCTTTGCGAGCAAACTTAGAAACTATCTTTAGGTCTTAACCTTAACCTTTTACCCAACCCCAATCCATAGCAAACATTTATCAAACTTAGCATACAAACAAACAAAAGGTTCCTGTAGAGTACTGCAGATGTTTAGGATGTGAAATACCTACCCTATGCATAACCAACCCCCGATCCTCGAATCTCTTAGCGTTGTTGTTACATCGCGCAAAAGGTTCTTTCTTTCTTTAGACCTTTCCTTTGGATAAATTAAAGTCCGGTTATGAATTTAAGAATTAAAGATTCAAGTTAATCAATAGCTTGATATCCCAATTCTCACCGCAACAGAAATGGCGACTTCACTGGGGATACTCAAAATTGAGAGTTTAGTCTATTTTGTTTGATTATATGCTATATTTGTGAATATTTGCTTAACATGTATATTTGTCAATATAATTGCTTGGATGTTGGATATGGGGTGCCTCGAGAGGTGAGATAAATCATAACCCGGATTTGAGTGACACATGAGATAGGATTGTGATATGATCAATAGTTGGGCTATTGGGAGTAGTCCTAATATGTTTGACATATGATGTAATCGCACTCAGTGGAGACTCTTTGAGATAATTGGTAATGCATGAGTAGTCGTGTATTCACTAATTATTTCAATATGAGTCCACGAAGCTGGGAACTTTTAGTAACACTTTTACCCCACTTAGCCTTTTTAGGACGTAGCGCAGAAACTTTTAGGGAGTAGTCCCTCAATAGTTGTCATGCGATGCTACACTCAAACGAGTTTATCTTAAGAATATTATTGACTCACGTGAGTAGTCGCGTTAGATGGAAATATCCGAAGGATTTACTATGACTTTGGGAACTTTGCTAGAACCCGTTCGGCAGGTACAAAATATCTCATAGTACAAATCCTTAGGGATGGGTAGACCTTTAACTTCATGCTTTGACCTTGAGCTTAGGAAGGCCTTGTGTGTGCATGTGCATTATATTTGTGAATATCTTGCTTTTGTGTGGTGTGTGCATCATCTCATCATATCATCATAAGCATTTCATGTTGCGACTAGTTTTGTAAAACTCAGTTGATATCTTTGTGTGTGAAATCCCAGACATATCATGGATATTGGGACAAGAAAAACCAAGAGGTACACTTTCAAGAAGCCCGATACTTCCGAGTTGAGAAAATTAGGAACTATGGTATCAGAAGACTTTGGAAAGAAATATGGAAAAATCCTAAGCCTTGTCAGAATGAGAATGGAAGAAGGGATCCTCAATACTTTGGTTCAATTCTACGTCCCTTTGTATCATTGTTTCACCTTTCCCGACTATCAGTTAATGCCAACTTTGGAGGAGTATGCTTATTACATGGGAGTTCCTGTGAAAGATCAAAAACCTTATAGTGGATTGGAGAAGATGCCTTCACCAGAAGAACTTACAGATGCTCTTAACCTTGAAGCTTCCAAGATCAAGGCCCATCGTGCAACCAAGAAAAGAGTAGTGGGTTTTCATTCAGAATTTTTAATCAAGAAAGCTACTTATCTTGCCAAAGAAGGAAGTATGGATGCCTTTGAATCAGTACTAGCTCTATTAATCTATGGACTAGTATTGTTTCTTGAAGTAGAGGAGTTCGTCAATTTCCCTTCCATCATTATATTTTTAAGCGGAAACCCTGTGCCTACCTTGTTAAGGGATGCGTACCATTCAATTCATCATCGTACACTTCAAGGAAAAGGAGCTTTCCTCTGTTGTGCACCTATGTTATACAAGTGGTTTGTCAACCATTTGCCAACAACTGATGTAACAGCCCAAATTTCATTAAATAATTAATTGTAGTAATTAATTGATTTAGTGGGATTTTATGTTAATATTGGAATTAATTTTTATTAATTGGAATTAATAGAGAATTGAAAGGAAATTGGAAGGAAAGAAAATAAAAGGGATATATAAGTGAGAAAGAAGAGAAAGGAAATTAGAGAAAACATTTGGAGAGAAAGAGGAAAGAAAGAAGAAAGAAGAGAAAGAGAGGAGAAGAAGAGGAAAGTGGAAAATCATCAAGAACCAACATCAAAGCTCCGATTAATCGAGGTAAGGGTGAGAAACATTGTTATTTAATCATTGTATGCTATTATGCATGTTGGGTTTGGGTTTGTGGATGTTTTTCATCACTTTCCATTTTAGGGCAAGTTGGATTAATCGGTAGAATGATGATTTAATCGGTTGAAACTTGGAAATAATGCCGTAGAATAGTCGGGTAACATGAGGGTATGCTGTTTGAGCTGATTTGGATGTTTGAGGTTTGGTTGATGATGGATTGATGAAGGAGAGGCAGAATAGGGTTCTGTTCTGCGCAGGTTCGCTGGCTCTCGCCAGGCAAGCGAAGGCGAAGCTTCGCCAGGCGAAGCCTAGCGAATGCTGGCGAGTAATTATGATTAAGTCCCAGTAGACTTCGCTGGCGAGTTCGCCAAGCGAAGTTGGATAGCGAAGGTTCGCCCAGCGAAGGTGCTGGCGAATGGTGGCGAATGAAGTCAGTAGCTACTGACTTGGGCTCGCTGGGAAGTCTCGCCAGGCGAAGCCTAGCGAGTGTTCGCTGAGAGAGTTCGCCAGGCGAAGGCCAGGCGAAGGTTCGCTGCGAGGGTTCGCCAGGCGAATGAAGGCAAATGTGACAGCATTTTTCTTTTGCTGTGTTGCTCATGTGGTGATTGTCTGATTGATTCACATAGGTTAATGCCTCTATGATATGATATAGATATGATCTATTGTGATGATGTGTGCTGTGGGTAGCCTACGGGCGTGAATCCTAGTTGATGTGTGATGCGTATTAATTATGATAAATAGAAATACATGTGAATACAATGATGAACGTATGTGTATTGTCTAATGAACTTGCGAATGCTTAATGGGTATACAATTATGTGATGAGTTTGTGAAGGTTTGATGTAGTGTACAATTAGGTAATAAGTATGCATGAGAACATTGTGGATATATGTGTGCATAGCTTATAATTGTATTATTGGTACTGTGACATGTATACCTTGTATGAAATGGCATGAGATGAATAATAAACATAATACAAAAATGTATTGTGGAGGTATATTGTTTATATGCGGTTGTATGTTAAGATACATGAAGAATGCATGAGAGCATATTGATGGATATGCGTGCATCGTTTGATAAATATGATGTTTGTATTGATTGGATGCGATTATGTATGAAAAATGCGTGAGAATATATCGTGAATATATGTACATTGCGTGGTAAATGTGTTATGCGTGTAAGCATGATGTAATTCTTGTATGATGAGTTACTTGAGAATGCATGAGAACATATTGTGGATATGTGTGCATTGTTGATAATGCGGTGATGATGTTGAATTGTGAATGTATATTGTTGGTATATGGTGGTATGAATAGAATGCATGAGAACATGTCATGGATATGTGTGCATTGCTTGATAGATGTTGTAAATGCATATTGTATGTATGTGATTAAATATGAATAATGCATGAGAACATATCGTGGATACGTGTGCATTGTTTGATAACTGTGAAGAATGCATGAGAACATATCGTGGATATATGTGCATTGTGAGTGATAATATGGTGATAGTGTTGAATTATAAATACATCGATGAATGTTATGTGAATATGTTGTGTGTGCAATCATAATGTAATTCTTGAAGAGATGAATTATTTGAATGCATGAGATTAAGATGTCGGTCTTAAGTGCATTTGTTGTGGTTGATTGTACATGCATCATTTAGTCAAGAGGCAATGTCTGTTAGTTTCGTGGAAACTAGTGGCTTGTCCCAAACCTAGAAGAGTGGGTTTGAAGGCTTAGAGGACGGGCCTTTGTTGTTATCGGTCTAGAAGAGTGGACCCGGTTTAATGTAAAAACCGAAAAAAGATAACGAGAGTCGGTACTGCATTGCATGAGTTGCATTGAGTTGTTGAGTCACATTAATATATGACATATGCATGAAGAGATGCTTATGTGTGAATGATGAGATTGTGGAATTGTGGATGTATGCATGATGTAAAATGCTTGGTGAATATTCATGTTGTATATATATATAAGTGACGATGTAAATGACTATGAGTTGAATTGTGGTGAGAAATAGGGAGTTAATTATATGATACCTATGTATACATGATTTTATGCTTTGATTATTATGGTAATATTTCTCACCCTTATGCTGTTTTATAATGCTCTATGAGGCATTGCAGATTAGGTTGCTGGAGGCCTTTATGAAGTTCTGCTTGTAGTTCGAGGTCGCTACGTGTGTAGCGGTTTAGTAATTATTTATGGGTCGAGTCATGCTCTGGTCGTGTAACACGGGGATCGATTGCTTATGTTTTAGGATTACATTATGTAACCTAAGTTATGTTTTCATATTTGGAGTAATTGAGATAATGAGATGTTGGCCTTAGTGCCTAGAGATGTTGATTTTATATGATGAAAGTAAAGGTTTCTTTTAAAGGAATTTCATTAATGAATCCGCTGCTAAATGGAAAGGTGTTTATGAGCATGACATATTGTTTTAATGTGGTGCAAGTTTTGTGTGATGCCCTTTTATGGATGCATGTTAACTTTTACTCTGATTATGCATATATTATTTGTGGGGTTTAGAAGGGTGTTACATTAGTGGTATCAGAGCAGGTCGGTCCGTCCGACCAAGTTGTCCAATGTTATTTGTTCCCTTGTATGCGACATGTGTGTGAAAACATTGTCGATACATGTTGTTGCTTAACCTTGTCTGGAGAAGTGGGAATGATCTAAGTAGGGGAGAAGTTGTGCTTCTCCAAGATGCTGCAGGTGTAGAAGTTGTAGCTCAGTGGGTGGTTAACACTCTTGCGGTTTGGTAAAGATAATCTATACTCCATCATGATTTTCAGCTGCCTATTGACAAATTGAGGAACTGATCACCCTTAATCTCTTGTTGATAGTAGTTGGAGTTCTGTTGGATGGGATGGACGTGTCTTGCAAGCTTAGGTGGCGTGAGCAGAGAATTGTTTGGAGCTAAGCCAGGTGCTTAAGAAGTGTGTTGATGAGTCGGCACGAGACAGTGAGGATATGGTTAATTTTGATGGGAATTCGGGGTGCTAATGAAAGTGGGAAGATGGCGGTTTTGCCGACTAATTATATCTGTTTGGACAGTCGAAGAATTAAATTGATTGAGTAGTGTTGAGAATTATGTCTGGTGTGTGTGCTACGACAACAGATTGTGGAGTTGAGTATAAGGGTGGATAATGACTTCTAGTGATTACTAAAGGAAATGAGATGTGGAATACATGGTTGGTATAATTGGACCCTTAAGCATTTCAAGAGTTGGAGAGGTATTGGATGACCTTTAAGTGTGGAAGGGTTGTTTCCGTGATTTTGTCGTAACGGAAAACCGTAATTCGGAATGACGCAAGATTAGAAGCGTTGGAAAATATTACAGTGCTCTATGTGATGGGAAAGTAGTGACATGGAATTAAGTATTTATTGACGAAAAATGTTTGGATGTTATGGTAAGCGCGGAGAGTGCGGTTTGTGTTATCACCATAAGTTCACAGCTGAGTGTCCGTTTGATATAATGATTTTTCCACACTTGATTGAGAGAGTCAATGGTTATGTAACCGATGGTGTTTGGATATGTTCGGAGAGTATAGGGGTTCATGTTGAGCGTCGGGAACTTGAGTTATTAGTATTAGGGAAGAGGCAGTGATGTACTACTGTGAAGAAAGTTCAAAGAGTTTTGAGAAAGCTGTCAACAGTTCGTGTATTGGTTTTGCCAAGTCCGACAGGATTGTCGTTGTGTTTTGAGATACTTTGTTGATATGATTAAGAGATGTGTTAAGTACAACATTAATGAGTTTTGGTTATGCTTGAAGGCAATATAAAGTACAGAGAGGGATTATCTGACAAGTAATTTAGAGTGGGTTGCTGTTGTGTGTTTGTACCGGAGTTTGGAAGCCTCAATTGTTTAGTTGAGATTTGAGATGGTTACTGACCTTAAGGTATTTGTTTTATTTGAGAGAGAGTCAAATATGAGACAAAGAAGTAATTGGAACTCCTGAAGGAGTATGGTTTTGGTTAAATTACCATTCGGATGAGACCAAGTGGTAGTTAAGATATCGAATCGGGAATTTTGGTAACTAATGAAGATGGTAAGGAAGTTAGAACTGATTAAGCAAATTCAGATATGAGTTCGGCCTGTGAGGAGACTTCTTATGGAGTTGAGCCTTGGATGTTGAGATTGACTTTTGGTATTCTGATGAGGTTCGAGGAAATCGGAATTCTGAGTTGAGTTGATAGATTAATTGAATTTAATGGATAAAAGTCAGAGGGCTTATTTTCGGATTAAGGGAAATGGTATTGTGAGATGTCGTGATGAAGTGTGTATTCTGATTAGTGTGAGTTGGATAAGAGTACTCAGGGAGAAGTACATCGAGAAAGATGGAGTATCCGTGCAGGTACTAGGAAGATGCGACCGAATTTGAGAAATAGTTTTGGATAGCCGTAGATGGAGAAGGAATTGATTGAGTTTGTATATGTTGATTAGACTTGCTGGGAATTGAAGTGTGGACATTAGAGATGGTTGGATCTGATACAACTGTTGAGTATTTCGAGTGGGATGGGATAGTATTCCCATGGGCTTTGTGCTGGGTTTTCTGATGAATTTGAGGAAGTATGATCCGATTTGGACAGTTAAGAATGGATTAACAAGAGTAACTCGTTGCCTACCAGTGAAGATGAATCATTCTGTTAGATGGGAACTCAAGTTTTTTCGTTAAGATTATGGGAAAGATTGCGAAAGCGGTTGGGTGCCATGTTGAAGATGAACTCTGACTAGCGTCCGTGAATGGCATGGACAAACGAAGAAAACTATCCAGTATGAAGAGGACTCGTTGAGAGCTTGTGTGTTGGACCAAGATGGATCTAAGGGTAGTTAATTGTCGTTGATGGAGTTGCCTACAATAACTGTTGCCATTTCGTATCGGAAACAACATCGTATGAAGTTCGTTGGGTAAGAGGGTATGACTCCTTTGTGTTGTTGCATGTCCAACGGGAGTGTTGTACTCGGATCAAAGACCGTGCAAGGGACGATGGAAACGATCCAAGAATCCAAGTAAGGTCGTGTTTTGAGAATTATGGTAGTAATTGGTGTTGGTCGAGCTTGAAGTCTCGTGAGCACCCTGTGTTTTGTTGATCTGTATCAGAGTAGCGCAGCGGAAGCGTGAGGCGGATAGCATGTTAGACTGTTTTACCGCTGTCGCTTGAGAGGATTGCATGAGGTGTTCATATGTCTAAGTTGAAGAGGTACATTGATTCAGGTGGATGGTGTACAAGTGAAAGAGAATTTGACTTCGGAGGCGTGGCTAGTTCTAGTTGTTGATAAGAAACAACTTCGAAGTATAGAGATTCCTTTGGTGGAAGTAGTTATGGGAGAATTGGATTTGGAAGAATTGGAATGCGAGAGTCGTATCCAGAGTTGTTTGGATCAGATAACATTTTCGAGGACGAAAATTCCTAAGTGGGGGAGAGTTGTAACAACCCAAATTTCATTAAATAATTAATTGTAGTAATTAATTGATTTAGTGGGATTTTATGTTAATATTGGAATTAATTTTTATTAATTGGAATTAATAGAGAATTGAAAGGAAATTGGAAGGAAAGAAAATAAAAGGGATATATAAGTGAGAAAGAAGAGAAAGGAAATTAGAGAAAACATTTGGAGAGAAAGAGGAAAGAAAGAAGAAAGAAGAGAAAGAGAGGAGAAGAAGAGGAAAGTGGAAAATCATCAAGAACCAACATCAAAGCTCCGATTAATCGAGGTAAGGGTGAGAAACATTGCTATTTAATCATTGTATGCTATTATGTATGTTGGGTTTGGGTTTGTGGATGTTTTTCATCACTTTCCATTTTAGGGCAAGTTGGATTAATCGGTAGAATGATGATTTAATCGGTTGAAACTTGGAAATAATGCTGTAGAATATTCGGGTAACATGAGGGTATGTTGTTTGAGTTGATTTGGATGTTTGAGGTTTGGTTGATGATGGATTGATGAAGGAGAGGCAGAATAGGGTTCTGTTCTGCGCAGGTTCGCTGGCTCTCGCCAGGCGAGCGAAGGCGAAGCTTCGCCAGGCGAAGCCTAGCGAATGCTGGCGAGTAATTATGATTAAGTCCCAGTAGACTTCGCTGGCGAGTTCGCCAAGCGAAGTTGGATAGCGAAGGTTCGCCCAGCGAAGGTGCTGGCGAATGGTGGCGAATGAAGTCAGTAGCTACTGACTTGGGCTCGCTGGGAAGTCTCGCCAGGCGAAGCCTAGCGAGTGTTCGCTGAGAGAGTTCGCCAGGCGAAGGCCAGACGAAGGTTCGCTGCGAGGGTTCGCCAGGCGAATGAAGGCAAATGTGACAACATTTTTCTTTTGCTGTGTTGCTCATGTGGTGATTGTCTGATTGATTCACATAGGTTAATGCCTCTATGATATGATATAGATATGATCTATTGTGATGATGTGTGTTGTGGGTAGCCTACGGGCGTGAATCCTAGTTGATGTGCGATGCGTATTAATTATGATAAATAGAAATACATGTGAATACAATGATGAACGTATGTGTATTGTCTAATGAACTTGCGAATGCTTAATGGGTATACAATTATGTGATGAGTTTGTGAAGGTTTGATGTAGTGTACAATTAGGTAATAAGTATGCATGAGAACATTGTGGATATATGTATGCATAGCTTATAATTGTATTATTGGTACTGTGACATGTATACCTTGTATGAAATGGCATGAGATGAATAATAAACATAATACAAAAATGTATTGTGGAGGTATATTGTTTATATGCGGTTGTATGTTAAGATACATGAAGAATGCATGAGAGCATATTGATGGATATGCGTGCATCGTTTGATAAATATGATGTTTGTATTGATTGGATGTGATTATGTATGAAAAATGCGTGAGAATATATCGTGAATATATGTACATTGCGTGGTAAATGTGTTATGCGTGTAAGCATGATGTAATTCTTGTATGATGAATTACTTGAGAATGCATGAGAACATATTGTGGATATGTGTGCATTGTTGATAATGCGATGATGATGTTGAATTGTGAATGTATATTGTTGGTATATGGTGGTATGAATAGAATGCATGAGAACATGTCATGGATATGTGTGCATTGCTTGATAGATGTTGTAAATGCATATTGTATGTATGTGATTAAATGTGAATAATGCATGAGAACATATCGTGGATATGTGTGCATTGTTTGATAACTGTGAAGAATGCATGAGAATATATCGTGGATATGTGTGCATTGTGAGTGATAATGTGGTGATAGTGTTGAATTATAAATACATAGATAAATGTTATGTGAATATGTTGTGTGTGCAATCATAATGTAATTCTTGAAGAGATGAATTATTTGAATGCATGAGATTAAGATGTCGGTCTTAAGTGCATTTGTTGTGGTTGATTGTACATGCATCATTTAGTCAAGAGGCAATGTCTGTTAGTTTCGTGGAAACTAGTGGCTTGTCCCAAACCTAGAAGAGTGGGTTTGAAGGCTTAGAGGACGGGCCTTTGTTGTTATCGGTCTAGAAGAGTGGACCCGGTTTAATGTAAAAACCGAAAAAAGATAACGAGAGTCGGTACCGCATTGCATGAGTTGCATTGAGTTGTTGAGTCACATTAATATATGACATATGCATGAAGAGATGCTTATGTGTGAATGATGAGATTGTGGAATTGTGGATGTATGCATGATGTAAAATGCTTGGTGAATATTCATGTTGTATATATATATAAGTGACGATGTAAATGACTATGAGTTGAATTGTGGTGAGAAATAGGGAGTTAATTATATGATACCTATGTATACATGATTTTATGCTTTGATTATTATGGTAATATTTCTCACCCTTATGCTGTTTTATAATGCTCTATGAGGCATTGCAGATTAGGTTGCTGGAGGCCTTTATGAAGTTCTGCTTGTAGTTCGAGGTCGCTACGTGTGTAGCGGTTTAGTAATTATTTATGGGTCGAGTCATGCTCTGGTCGTGTAACACGGGGATCGATTGCTTATGTTTTAGGATTACATTATGTAACCTAAGTTATGTTTTCATATTTGGAGTAATTGAGATAATGAGATGTTGGCCTTAGTGCCTAGAGATGTTGATTTTATATGATGAAAGTAAAGGTTTCTTTTAAAGGAATTTCATTAATGAATCCGCTGCTAAATGGAAAGGTGTTTATGAGCATGACAGATTGTTTTAATGTGGTGCAAGTTTTGTGTGATGCCCTTTTATGGATGCATGTTAACTTTTACTCTGATAATGCATATATTATTTGTGGGGTTTAGAAGGGTGTTACATTAGTGGTATCAGAGCAGGTCGGTCCGTCCGACCAAGTTGTCCAATGTTATTTGTTCCCTTGTATGGGACATGTGTGTGAAAACACTGTCGATACATGTTGTTGCTTAACCTTGTCTGGAGAAGTGGGAATGATCTAAGTGGGGGAGAAGTTGTGCTTCTCCAAGATGCTGCAGGTGTAGAAGTTGTAGCTCAGTGGGTGGTTAACACTCTTGCGGTTTGGTAAAGATAGTCTATACTCCATCATGATTTTCAGCTGCCTATTGACAAATTGAGGAACTGATCACCCTTAATCTCTTGTTGATAGTAGTTGGAGTTCTGTTGGATGGGATGGACGTGTCTTGCAAGCTTAGATGGCGTGAGCAGAGAATTGTTTGGAGCTAAGCCAGGTGCTTAAGAAGTGTGTTGATGAGTCGGCACGAGACAGTGAGGAGATGGTTAATTTTGATGGGAATTCGGGGTGCTAATGAAAGTGGGAAGATGGCGGTTTTGCCGACTAATTATATCTATTTGGACAGTCGAAGAATTAAATTGATTGAGTAGTGTTGAGAATTATGTCTGGTGTGTGTGCTACGACAAAAGATTGTGGAGTTGAGTATAAGGGTGGATAATGACTTCTAGTGATTACTAAAGGAAATGAGATGTGGAATACATGGTTGGTATAATTGGACCCTTAAGCATTTCAAGAGTTGGAGAGGTATTGGATGACCTTTAAGTGTGGAAGGGTTGTTTCCGTGATTTTGTCGTAACGGAAAACCGTAATTCGGAATGACGCAAGATTAGAAGCGTTGGAAGATATTACAGTGCTCTATGTGATGGGAAAGTAGTGACATGGAATTAAGTATTTATTGGCGAAAAATGTTTGGATGTTATGGTAAGCGCGGAGAGTGCGGTTTGTGTTATCACCATAAGTTCACAGCTGAGTGTCCGTTTGATATAATGATTTTTCCACACTTGATTGAGAGAGTCAATGGTTATGTAACCGATGGTGTTTGGATATGTTCGGAGAGTATAGGGGTTCATGTTGAGCGTCGGGAACTTGAGTTATTAGTATTAGGGAAGAGGCAGTGATGTACTACTGTGAAGAAAGTTCAAAGAGTTTTGAGAAAGCTGTCAACAGTTCGTGTATTGGTTTTGCCAAGTCCGACAGGATTGTCGTTGTGTTTTGAGATACTTTGTTGATATGATTAAGAGATGTGTTAAGTACAACATTAATGAGTTTTGGTTATGCTTGAAGGCAATATAAAGTACAGAGAGGGATTATCTAACAAGTAATTTAGAGTGGGTTGTTGTTGTGTGTTTGTACCGGAGTTTGGAAGCCTCAATTGTTTAGTTGAGATTTGAGATGGTTACTGACCTTAAGGTATTTGTTTTATTTGAGAGAGAGTCAAATATGAGACAGAGAAGTAATTGGAACTCCTGAAGGAGTATGGTTTTGGTTAAATTACCATTCGGATGAGACCAAGTGGTAGTTAAGATATCGAATCGGGAATTTTGGTATACACTAATGATGATGGTAAGGAAGTTAGAACTAATTAAGCAAATTCAGATATGAGTTCGGCCTGTGAAGAGACTTCTTATGGAGTTGAGCCTTGGATGTTGAGATTGACTTTTGGTATTCTGATGAGGTTCGAGGAAATCGGAATTCTGAGTTGAGTTGATAGATTAATTGAATTTAATGGATAAAAGTCAGAGGGCTTATTTTCGGATTAAGGGAAATGGTATTGTGAGATGTCGTGATGAAGTGTGTATTCTGATTAGTGTGAGTTGGATAAGAGTACTCAGGGAGAAGTACATCGAGAAAGATGGAGTATCCGTGCAGGTACTAGGAAGATGCGACCGAATTTGAGAAATAGTTTTGGATAGCCATAGATGGAGAAGGAATTGATTGAGTTTGTATATGTTGATTAGACTTGCTGGGAATTGAAGTGTGGACATTAGAGATGGTTGGATCTGATACAACTGTTGAGTATTTCGAGTGGGATGGGATAGTATTCCCATGGGCTTTGTACTGGGTTTTCTGATGAATTTGAGGAAGTATGATCCGATTTGGACAGTTAAGAATGGATTAACAAGAGTAACTCGTTGCCTACCAGTGAAGATGAATCATTCTGTTAGATGGGAACTCAAGTTTTTCATTAAGATTATGGGAAAGATTGCGAAAGCGGTTGGGTGCCATGTTGAAGATGAACTCTGACTAGCGTCCGTGAATGGCATGGACAAACGAAGAAAACTATCCAGTATGAAGAGGACTCGTTGAGAGCTTGTGTGTTGGACCAAGATGGATCTAAGGGTAGTTAATTGTCGTTGTTGGACTCTTTGACTCAAGCAGATATTCATTGGTATGATCCCCCATATGATCGAGGAGTCTATTTTGACCATTGCGGAAGTTTCCCGAATATACCACTCATTAGAGTACGAGGATGAATTAACTACAATCCACCCTTGGCTCGACGACAATTTGGCTTTCCGATGAAAGATAAACCCAACAATTTGCTTCTATCCGGTTTCTTTTATATCAACACAGAGGTAACTGAAAGTATAAGAAATAGTACCATCAACTTTTGGGAGAACATCCATAAGAAGATGAAAGCAGATTTGGGAAAGAGAAATTGCATAGCTTTGGAGCCATTTACTCAATGGGTCCAATCTAGAGCGAAAGATTTGAAGATGTCGTACCTTCCAGAAAAAGACACACCAATTGTCATTACGCCGTCATCTTCCGCCATTCCCATTGAGAAAATGGAAGAATACCAAGAGCTCCTTGCAAGAGCGTAGCTTGAAAAAGATACTTGGGAAGGAAAATATCACTCGCTCTTCTCTGAAACGACAAAGCTCGCCCGAGAAGTGAAAGAAAAAGATGAGTTGATAGAATGGCTCGAACGGCAAGTAATCGATGGAGAAACAACAAAGGAGAATTTATTTTTCTCTAGCATCAAACCCGCCCAAAGAAACCATGAGTACTCCAATATCCCCTACCTCTGGAGCTTGGAAAGGGATAGTGGAAAAATTGGTAATGGAGAACGCAATCTTGAAGAAGTTGAAGAGGCCACATGCTTGAAGACATTAGTTTAGGTTGTAAAACCTAGTTTCTTAATGTAATTTGAATTTCTTGTATTGTACCTTAAAAGTGGTAACTTTTACCAATAATGAATGAGATGAGAGTTTGACACAAATTGATCTTTTGAGTTTTGTAAAACCAATCCCATTTTCATCGCATTTTTGCATCTTTTTAACCATTCAAGGAAATTCAAACTTTTCTTTTGCAGACGACAACATGGTAAGACGAGGCATGCTTCCTTCCCCGGATTTGATGTTGGGCCGTCTTAGGATGCTGGCAAGCCTTGTCAGGAACCCCTCCGCCTTCATTGCCAAGTATGGAGATCTCCTACCATTGATAAGTACTCAAGTCAACGAGTTTATGCTGCAGGCTCTTGTTGAGTTTTATTCTCCAATCTACCACTGCTTCATCTTCCCATATTTTCAGCTGCTTCCAACCATAGAGGAGTACTCTGACTACCTGAAAATTCCACAGACTTTCAAAGCTCCTTACAGAAAACCAAAGAGAAGGGATTTGGCCAAAGCCTTACATCTCAGGCCAGAAGAGTTACCACCTATGAGAGCGAAAGGGGGTTGCTATGGAATGGAAGCAGGACCACTAATGGAGATGGCTGAATTTCATTACCAAAATAGAAACCTGGGGATTTTCGAAGCCATTTTAGCCTTTCTGGTATACGGCTTGTACCTCTTCCCAAGTCGTCATGATTTCATCAGCGAGGAGGCAATCCATCTCTTCATCATCAAGAACCCAGTGAAAAAGATACTGGCAGATACCTATGTGGTCATCCACCGCTACACATTGTATGACCTCAGACAGTTCTCATGCTGTCTCGCATTGCTCGACAGATGGTTTACCTCCCATTTTCCCAAGACTCACATCCTTTGGAGGCTTTATAGCAAGAGTGCATGGATTTCCAAGCTCATCACTCTCAAGCACTATGATATCACTTGGTATGACCCCAGCCTTGGTAATCTAGCTCTGATTCCTAGTTATGGAGAATTCCCTAATGTACCCCTCATTCGAACAAAAGGAGTCATCACCTACAACCTCATTCTTGCTCAGCCTCAGTATGGGTACTCAACCGGGCCGGAACCGGAGCCCGAGCTGCTAAGACCTTGCTTCTACGAAACCGGTTGCAACCCGGAGTTGGAAGCCCGCACTCACTATGCTCAGAAAGATCCTCACCTCCTGGGTATAACTGCAATGGAGAACATAAGCTGTTTAACTACCAGAGCTTACTTGCTTTGGTCGAAGGAAATAGCTTTGACCATGTTCTACACTCGTGATCACGAGATAACGATAGAACCAGAGGTCCCCATAACTAGGGAAGAGCTGAAGTACACTTTGATCAAAGCACAACGTGAAAATGAAGACATGTGGGAGATCATCCGCCAGGATCGAGTTCGCGCCGAAGACCAAGAAGGAGAAGGATCATCTTGTTAGAATGATCATTGTTTCACCATTTCCTGCTTTCCCTAAAAAGGATTGTAATCTTATGTTGCATTTACTTTCTCTTTTTTGTTGTAATAAAGGTCTTGCTTTTTAGCAAGAGCCATCTATTGTAATAGACTTCAAATTATCAATGAAAAACGCTTTTTAAAGCATGTTGTTACATGTTGTTCCAACTTTTTTGTTTGTAAACAAAATTTGCTTTTCCTTGAATGGTTTGTGCATTTGCATTCACATCTCATCCCGCATTGGTCTTGCCTTTGAGTTCCGCAGCTCATCCTTTGTTCTTATGTCAGAAGAGAGAGAGAGGAAGTTCACGCTGAATTCACACAAGTACAACACCTGGGCCCAAGCCCAACGAAGAATGGCAGATAACGACCAAAGAATCGACCAGATCAATAATGACATCGAGGGGATCAAAGACTTAGTCAGTCATATCATGGAGGTCCTCAATATGATCAAAGCAAAGATGGATACACAGGCTACCGTAGTTTTTGAAGTCGTTACAGCAGCAACGAGTCTTCCCACCGCTCTAGTCGTGACAACCGAGTTCCCATTCGGCATGTCCATGGATTTGTTACCTCCAGTCAACAATCTTCAACCAGCCAGCTTACAACCGCAAGTTGGTCCAATGGCGACAAATCGCATTTTTACTCAAGCAGGGGGACTAACTCAGGTCCGACTTGTGTTCAACCATCATCCGATCTTTGATGTACCAGACGGCTCTGAAGCAGAAGATGAGAAGCACGAGAAGCTAAGAGTGGAAATGGACATCATGGCTAAAAGAATGAGAGCCATCGAAGGAAGCAATGTTTTCGGATCAGATGCCAAAGACATGTGTCTGGTGTCCGGTTTTGTATTCCCCAAAAAATTCAAGATGCCCGTGTTTGACAAATACGAGGGAACTACTTCTCCCAAGGTGCACTTGATCATGTATTGCAGGCGGATGGCTCCGCATATTGAAAACGAAAAACTGTTGGTGCACTGCTTTCAAGATAGTCTTAAAGGAGCATCAACTAAGTGGTATTTAAGCCTGGATCAAGCGAAAATCCATGGATTTCAAGATCTTTCAGATGCTTTTATTCAACAGTATAAATACAACATGGATCTGGCTCTAGACCGCTGTCAGCTCCTCAGCATGACACAAAAGAGCACTGAAACCTTCAAAGAATATGCGCAAAGATGGCGCGGGACTGCTGCTCAGGTAGAGCCACCCCTTACTGAAAAGGAATTGGCAGACTGGTTCGTAGATACGGTCAGACCAGAATTCTATAAGAGACTAATCAGCAGCGTCTCGACCAACTTCTCTGACATAGTTGCGGTGGGAGTCAAGGTTGAAGCCGGTTTAAAAAGTGGGAAAGTGACTACTTCAAATACCAATTCAAGCACCAGTGCTACTAAGAAGCCGACCAACAACTTCCACAAAAAGAAGGAGGGGGACGTAAGTGTTGTAACATATGGGAAGAAGGCGCAAAGTTCCAGGAACCATCGCCACCAATATCATCCACCATCATACATAGCAGCGGTGACCCATGTTTTTCAACAGTCATCGCAGCAGGGTCCTCAACATGGAGCATCCAGCAGTCAACAACAGTATCATTCTAATAATAAACAACAGTATCATCAACAACAAGGCCAGCAACCTCAAAATAGGGCTCCAAAGGCAAATTACCAGGCGAATCGGCCAAAGATACAACCTATCCCAATGAGTTACATTGATCTATTCCTAATGCTGATAGAAAGAGGGTTGGTCAAGACAAGGAAATTAGGTGCTCCACCTAATCCACTTCCATTCTACTACAACGCCAATGCCCGCTGTTTATTCCATGAAAACGCTCAGGGCCATGACCTTGAAGGATGCTTCGCGCTCCAGCACCTCGTCTGAGAGTTAATCGAAAAAAGGGTTCTGTCTTTTGAAGACAACCACCCGAACGTAAAAAATAACCCTCTACCAAATCATGGTGGAGTGAATGCTATTACTGAGGAAGGGGAATGGTCTGAAGCTAAGACGGTTACTACCATTGACGAGATCAAAGTACCGTTGGTGGAACTACACAAACGTCTTGCTCGAGCATGGGCACTTAAAACTTCTCATGAAGATTGCGAGCAATGCATGTCGAACCCACAAGGTTGTGACCTTGTGCAAAAAGACATTCGAGCAATGCTTGAGCAAGGGATGATATAGATCGCTAGCAGAAAGAAAAAGGAAGATGTAGCGGTCATTGAACCTGTGTTCAATATGCGTGAAGAGCCTAGCAAAAGGGTCGTCTTCAGAAATAATAATAACAACAGCAACAAAAGCGTCCGGCCAGTGTTCCGCGACGATGCACCCCCGAAATTTGGGAGAGGGCAAGCCAGATTTGAACCAAAGGGAGGATCTAGACCTCACCCAAGGGCCATAACACCAAAACAGGATCATTCATGGTGTGAAGGAATTTCCAAAGAAAGAAAGCCAGCAAATGTAGCCAATAACGCTGGTGGGAGTAAGATGACTCGGAGCGGTCGCGTATACCAACCACGAGAGAATAATGTAGTTCCTCCGCCAATGGTTGCCATTCCAAAAGCTGTTGTTCCTCAAAAATCCATTCCAGAGGAAGTCGTCACTAAGGAGCCTTTGGTCAAAGGAAAAGAGAGCCTCAAAAATGATGAAGAAGAGTTTCTGTGGATCATCCGACGAAGTGACTACCGGGTGGTAGACCAACTGAACTAGACGCCATCTAAGATCTCAGTCATGTCATTACTCCTAAGCTCTCCAGCGCATCGCCAGGCTTTGCTAAAGATCCTAACGCAAGCCCATGTGACCAAGGACATTACAGTGGGGCAGTTCGACTCCATTGTGGCGAATATCACGGCCTGCAAAACTCTAAGCTTTGATGACAATGATCTAACAACTGAAAAACGCAAGCACAATCGTGTTCTGCATGTGTCGATTAAATGCGAAGAAGATACATTGTCCAGGGTGCTTGTTGATACAGGATTCGCGCTCAATGTGATGTCGAAGAGAACACTAGCCAAGCTAGCTTACCAAGGTGCTAATATGAGGCCAACATCTCTCGTGGTGAAGGCATTTGATGGGTCTAGAAGAGCTGTAATTGGGGAGGCTGATCTTCCTATCATGATAGGACCGCAAATCTTTGAAGTCACCTTTCAGGTGATGGACATCAATCCGGTCTACAACTGTCTACTGGGGAGGCCATGGATACATGCAGCGGGCGCTGTAACCTCTACCCTCCATCAAAAGATGAAATTTGTTGTGGATGATCAGTTGGTCACCATTCACGGAGAAGAGGATCTGATGGTGAGCATCCTATCCTCATTCCGATACATTGAAGCGGACGAAGATTCACTCAAAACAGCCTTTCAAGCGCTAGAGATAGCCCACACTGTTCTGGTAGACGAGTCTGACATAACTCGCGGTCCATCCTTCACATCTGTTCAGAGTGTCAAAGCTGCGCTAAAAGCTGGAATCCCGTTGGGATGGGGAGAAATCATTGAAGTCAACGCTCGGGCGAAGAACGATCGACAAGGGTTGGGTTACAAACCGACTCTAGATGGCGAGCCGAAAGAAAGCATCATGCGGAAGAAGTCATTAAAAGAAATCTTTACCAGTGGCGGAATACAAATCAATGCTATCATTGCTGAGGATGAGGATTGTGATCTAGATCATCTGATAACTCGGGGAGGAGCAGCTCTACACAACTGGGAGGCTATGGAAATTCCTGTCTTTTTACCTTTAGAGTAATTAATTTTTCTTGTTAGATTTGTGTTTTCTTTAAAGTTCCTGGTCTTGCCCAAGGCCTGCGAATTATTTTGTATGGGCCACTTTGCGATTTGAAAATCTATGAATGAAAAGTGTTTTTGTTAAAACTCTTGTTTATTTCTTGCTTATCATTTTTCACTCTTTTTGTTAAAAGGAAAAATGGCAACACTTTTTGAAAAAAGTAAAAGCAACCCTTCATCTGCATGTCTGTGTGTGTGTGTCTAATTATTCCCAAAAATAAAACATGCAGAACACCTCCATTACCCACAGAATCCTGTGATCCTTCAGTTCCTTCTACTAGTGGTTCATCTGTCTTCCAAGCCGAAGAAGAGAATGATGAAGAATTAGAAGTCCTAGAAGAATTGAAGAGAATGACTGAGTATGAAGATGCCTACCTCCAGCCGTACAAAGAGCATATTGAGGTCATCAACTTGGGATCCGAAGAAGAAAAAAGAGAAGTCAAGATCGGGGCGTCATTGGGGCCAGAGGTCAAAAGCAGGCTGATAGCACTCCTCATAGATTATGTCGATATATTCGCTTGGTCTTATCAAGATATGCCAGGGTTGGATACCGACATTGTTATGCACAAGCTCCCCCTGAAGCCAGAGTGTCCTCCGGTCAAGCAAAAACTTCGCAGATCAAGACCAGACATGGCTCTTAAGATCTGAGATGAAGTCAAGAAGCAGATTGATGTGGGCTTCTTAGCAGTATCCAAATACCCGAAGTGGGTGGCAAACATCGTACCAGTCCCAAAGAAGGATGGCAAAGTCAGAATGTGCGTCGATTACAGGGATCTAAACAAAGCGAGTCTGAAGGACGATTTCCCTCTACCACATATCGAGACTTTGGTGGATAATACAGCTAGTTTCGTAGTATTCTCATTCATGGACGGATTTTCCGGTTATAATCAAATAATGATGGACCCGGCTGACATGGAGAAGACTACTTTCATCACACCCTGGGGGCACCTATTGTTATAAGGTCATGCCTTTCGGTTTGAAGAATGCAGGGGCAACATATCAGAGGGCCATGGTCACACTCTTCCATGATATGATGCACAAAGAAATTGAAGTATATGTGGATGACATGATCGCAAAGTCTCAAAGCAAAGAAGACCATTTGGATCATCTATTCAAGCTATTTGAGAGACTCTGAAAGTATCAACTACAATTAAACCCAGCTAAATGCACCTTCGGGGTTCGCTCAGGAAAATTACTCGGCTTCATCGTTAGTCAACGTGGAATTGAAGTAGATCCTAACAAGGTTAGAGAAATCCAAGAGATGACTGCTCCTAAAACAGAGAAACAAGTCAGAGGTTTCCTCATACGTTTGAATTACATCTCCAGGTTCATCTCCAATCTAACTCCTACTTGCGCGCCGATCTTCAAGTTGTTACGAAAAGATCAGACTGTGGTATGGAACGAAAACTGCCAGTCAGCATTTGAGAAAATCAAGCAGTATTTACAAGAACCTCCAGTGTTGATTCCTCCTGTGCCTGGAAGACCATTGTTCATGTACATGACTGTACTAGAAGATTCGATGGGATGTGTCTTGGCCCAGACTAATGAGTCGGGAAAGAAAGAGCATGCAATCTACTATCTGAGCAAGAAGTTCACCGATTGCGAGAGTCGTTACTCTCTCCTAAAGAAAGCCTGTTGTGCTTTAGCATGGGCCGCCAAGCGCCTAAGACAGTACATGATCTGCCACACCACGATGTTGATTTCTAAGATGGACCCCATCAAGTACATCTTTGAAAAACCAGCTCAAATAGGAAGATTGGCCAGATGGCATATGCTCTTATCAGAGTATGATATTCAGTACGTTGCTCAAAAGTCTATCAAAGGAAGTGTCTTGTCGGAACACCTTGCAGAGCATCCTATGGAAGATTATCAACCGCTCAAATTTGAGTTCCCTGATGAAGATGTAATGTACATTCAGCGCACGAAACCGGAACCTGGTCCAGAAGAAGGCCCTGAGCCTGGATCTCGGTGGGAAATGATGTTCGATGGAGCGTCAAACAAAAACGGACATGGTGTTGGAGCTGTTTTGAAAAATCCAACCGGAGGGTATACTGTCGTCACAACCAGACTTTTTTTCTCGTGTACGAATAACATAGCCGAGTATGAAGCCTGCATCTTAGGATTGGAAGCTGCTATTGATCTTCGCATCAAAATCTTGGAAGTAATCGGTGATTCTGCTTTGGTGATCTATCAGCTCAAAGGAGAATGGGAAACCAGAGATGAAAAGTTGATCCCTTACAAAACTCATATCCTAGAGATGGCCGAATATTTTGATGAGATTACCTTCAAGCATGTACCGAGAGCGGAAAATCACATCGCTGATGCATTAGCCATGATGGCATCAATGTGGAAGGTCCAGTTTGTTAACGAGGCGCCTCTGATTCGTATTGAGAGAAGGACAGTGCCCGCATATGTCATGACAATAGATGAGGAATCTGATGAGAAACCTTGGTACGACAACATCAAGAACTTTCTTCAAAATCAGGAATATCCAGCTGACGCATCCAGAATTGACAAAAGCGCCATACGAAGATTGTCGGCTAAGTTCTTCATCAGCAATGGCACCCTCTACAAGAGAAACCACGACATGGTTTTACTTCGATGTGTCGATGAAAAAGAAGCAAGTCTCATAATGACTGAAGTAGACGAAGGAACATTCGGTACCCACGCCAATGGCCACACCATGGCTAAGAAGATCTTAAGAGCGGGCTACTTTTGGTTAACTCTGGAGACGGACTGCATCCTCTTCGCTCGGAAATGCCATAAATGCCACGTCTTAAAAGCTGACAAACACTGGGCCAAAGTCTCGTGCAAGATATTAAAAGAAAGATCAATGTCTATCATTCTCGTCAAAAGCAGCGGAGCAAATGAACGGATAGTTAGGAGGACCGGATTATTATGGGATTTTGTAACCCTTTATGTTTGTCGTTTTTCCAAATGTATAAAATTCCCGAGGCTTTGCCCTTTGTAAAGTTCTCGCCTATCAATGAAATCAGATTTTGGCCAATCATTGTTATGATCTCATGTTTTTGTTATGCAATTTCACTTATTTGTTAATAAGGATTTTTCGAAAAGCAAACTATTTTGAAAAACTTAAATTTTGTTTTAAAAGGAAAAAACAATTTGATAAAACGATTGAAGAACTCTAGAGGTAATTTGACAATATTACACAGTTCGCAGGCCGTGAAAGCTTGTTGTCGCCTTTGACCATTTAGATATGTCCAGCAGCAATCCCCGCTCTTAAGCCAGGACTTCTCCTCTACAGGTTTACAAGGATTTTGTTTATCGTGGAAAATTGTTATCTACGCTAGAAGAAAGTGCCGCCTAACTTAAAGCAATTGAGACCCAGCGTGACGAGCTCCCTCTGTGTTTTCCTTGTTTTGCTTTTCCTTTTTTCTTGCGGGTCGGTCTGCATTTTACATACAGCATCATATCAGCATACGCATTTGTTTGCACGTGTTTTTGGTCTCTGTTTGTTTGGCTGTTGCCTTTGAGATCCTTTGGTCGTTACCTCTATCTTTGATCCGTTGCCGCAGATTTCGCTTTGAAGTTGATACCCCAATGTTGCCAGTAATCCTGGGATTACTATCTCTTCTCTGGGAAGCTGGTGGTGACTAGCAGTATCCGATTTACATAGATGGACGGTTGTTACTAACGTTTATCTCTGATTTGGTTGTCACCGATAATCTTTGAAAGTCTAGTAGTCACTAGCATTGTTTAAAAGCAATGGCTATTTGGTACCCCGATTGGTTGTCATCAACAGTCTTTCAAACTCAGTTGTCACTGACTCTGTTATAAAGAAACCAATCGTCATTGGAGTCCTTTCGATACGGTTATTACCAATCTTTGTCAAATCTAGTGGTTACTAGTATCGCCTTTTAAAGCCGATGGTCATTGTTATTTGAGATGGTTGTTACCAAATTTCCTAAAAGTCCAATAATTATTGGCATCGCCTAGAACCAGTCGTTATTGGAACCTCTTTGATTCGGTTATTACCAATCTTTCTGAATCTAGTAGTTACTAGTGGCATCGTTTAAATCCAGTTGTTATTGGCACCTTTGGATTCGGCTATTACCAATTTTCCTAAGTCTAGTAGTCACTAGCATCATTTGAAAAATCTAGTGGTTACTAGCATTATCAGAACCAGTTGTTATTGGTATACCTATGATTTGGTCGTCACCAGTCTGTCTAAGTCCAATAGTTATTGGCATCGCTTAAATCCGATTGTTATCGTCACTTTGATCTGGTTGTCACCGAACCCTTTGAAAATCCAGTATTTACTGGTATTACCCAAATCCAATGGTTATTTGTCTCCTTTGAATCAGTCGTTACCAATCTTCCCAGTTAAGTCTAGTAATTACTAGCATTATCCTGACCCAATTGTTATTGGTATATCCTGATTCGGTCATCACCAGTCACTTCTAAGTCCAGTGGTTACTGGCATTGCTTGAAAGCTAATCGTTATTAGTACCGCGAGTTGGTTGTTACCAACTTCCCTAGCCGAAGTCCTGTATTTCATCAATGCTATTTGGGATTCCCAATTATTATGGCTTTGGTTTTCACCATCACCCCCTGTACGCCTAGTGGAAACTAGCACCATTTGAAACCGTTTGTTGTTTTGGTAGTCACCAATGATCCCAGTGAAGCTATCGCTTTTCCCGTTCGAGTCTCGGAGATCTAGTGGATACTAGCATCCCCAGTGCGTCTGGTTTTGTTTCTTGTATTCTCCTAAAGATCCTGTTCGAACTCTTCGTTATAGGAAATTTCTCATTTGGTTTTCACCAGTGAGGTTTGCGTTTCTTTTCTTTCGTTTCCCCGGTGGAGAATTGCCTTCTTCCCCAGCGGAGTCTGTGTCTCCTTTTCCCCAGTGAAGATTTGTCTTTCCTGTTGGAGTTTGCGTCCCCTGTGTGAAAGATTCCCCTGAGCAGCACCCGAAGTCATGTATGAACTACCTTGATTGTTTTGCCTTGAATCTTTCCCCAATGTGTTGGGTCCCCCGTGAGTAGTCATTCGTTGTTTTGCCGTTCTTTTATCTTTGCTCGTGTGTCTGCATCGGTCTTGCATTTCAAGCATCATAAAGCATCATTTAGATTCATGGCATATTCTCATTTTTCCTTTTGCATACCATCGGATCTAAGGGACAAAATTTTTGGTTTGCTATATTTAAATACCTTTCACTACGATTCTATAAGGATTATCATCTCTCATTGCCATCTAGTGAAAATATTTAAATAGGGGCAACTGTTGCACCCCAAATTTTGACCCCTTAGATCTTCATCATCATTTTAGGATCATACTCATTTTATTATCTAACCTTAACATATTTCAAGTTGGTCTTTGTTAAGATATAGGTGAATTAGGGTTCCGTACGGCCAAGAATCGAGGTTTCAACGGTTTAATCAGTCAATGTCTTGGATTGATTGCCCATGAAATAAGTCTCCACATCATCAAATATACTCTAATGGATCAAGTATGAATCCAATTTGAGGTTGTTACCCAAGGATCAAGAACAGTGCAATTCAAAATACCCGATTAGGGTTTTCAATTAGGAAAAGTCAACTGTAGCTTGACTTTTGATTTAAATGGTTTTCCAATGGCGGGATCATGGTACATGAAGTTCATATGGCTTATTAAAGTCTGCTCAAGATATTTCAAGGCCTCGAAAGACCCAGAACATCAACAGTCGACTCGGTAGTCATCGATTGATCGTTCGGTTGACCGAAAAGTCAACTCTTCACTCATAAGGAATTTGACCTCAAAATATGAAGTAAAAATGTTCCTAGTAACATATTACACCTGTCCATGAAGTTTCATGACCATTAGATAAAGGATTGAGGAGTAATCGAAGAATCGGGAAATTAGGGTTTTGAAAGGGGCAAGACCATAAGTCCCTAACCACACATCCAATTGAGTTGGTTCAAAGCTCATTGGAAAGCTCCTGACAAGTCCTACAAAATTCCCACAGTGGTCCATGAGCAGAAAATGCATAGATTTGGAGTTATGACCAAATTCATTTCAAGAGGGAAAAGTAACTTAGAAAAATTCTAAGTTATTAGCCTTTTTAGGCATGTTTTTCAGCAACTTTGAGAGGTCTTTTGACCTAGTTCCATTGGACTTTGAAATTTTCAAAAACATGAAAGTTGTAGAGCTTCATGAGGGATTTCCAGAAAGTTATAGAACTCTTTCATAGCCCTTGTGAGCTGAGAGTTATGAAGTGTGCAAGTTGGGCCTGAGCATTAGTTTGTCAACTTTTCAAAATTCAACATAAATTGATTTTCAACCATATGGTTCATTTCCAACCATAGAGACATATCTGGTATGGTGTTAGTATTAGGTTGGAACCTGATGTGGGGGAGAACCAAGGGAAAACCAAAAATCTCACCATAATCCCTTTGATTACTATGTTGAAAAGCAAAAGTAAATTGTGTAAGAAACCTTGGTTTTGCTGCAGCATAACTATTTTAAGCACAACCAGCTTGAGGATAGCTGTTAGGGAGGGCATTAACTGTTGGAATTAACATTAAACCAGTAGACACACTTTTGAAATATTGAGGTTTCCCACCAATGCAAGCTTGCAATTCAAAAAAGACAATGCTGCCCCAGCCTTCTTGGCCTATAAAAGGAGGGTTCATTCCCCTCTCCAAACCACACCAGAGCACTCTAAGCACCAGATAAATACAGCTCTCATCTTCTTCCTCTCTTTGCTTGAAAGTAAAGAAACTCTCCAAAACCACCAAAATTGCCTTTGTGCAAATTCCACACCAGCTCCATTTCCAACCATTCAAACCTCACCAAAACCATATACACAACCTCAAAATAACCTTCTAAAGTTGTTTCCATCATCACATTCACCAAAAACTCCATAAGTCAAAAAGTCAAACTTCACACCACCATTGTTTGACTTTTGAGCACTTTTCACACCAAACCACTACTTGTATCCACCCTTACCAATTTAACACTCAAAATACACCATATCCATGATGTTATAGCTATTCATCATCTTAAATCATAGCTGGAAGTGAGGTTGTCCAAACTGTCATCAATATTTGGTTATTTCTTCAAAAGGAAGCAAGCTTCACCAATTTGCTCCAAAGGGATCTCTGGTTTTCTTTCTGGGCAGCTAGCTGGCATTTGGAAGTCTACAAGAGGTTGGTGACCTCTAACTTTTGTTTCATGTATATATGCATCATCAAATTGTTGACCATAAATTTGGATATACTTGCATTTATTGTCATAAATTCATATGTGCCATGTGATGCATTTGATCTTTGAAGTTCAACTGTTATTTTAAGTGTGTGTGTTAATGACAAAACATGTTCCTCATAATCAAAGCTTGTTTATACATACTGTCAAGGTTGTAACCCTCATGAGGAAGTATGCATTGAGTTTGATGTTTGACTGTGCAATGCCAAGTTTACTTCTGTGATATTTTGAACTGTTGTTTTGTGCTTGGTATATATCTGCTATCATGAGTTTGTAACTATCATATGAAGTATGTAATGAACTGTTGTAGACATTGTCATGTTTAAAACTGTTTTTTGAGTTTGTCAACTTATATTTGCTTACATTGGATTGGTGATTCTTATGTTGAAATGAACCTTGTTTGATTTTGGCATTGTGATGTCCATGAACTTTTTGTGGTTTCTATTTAGATGTTCCACTAAGAGTTTTGTTGCCAATATTGTTGTAGCATACTAGTTTGTGAGCTGTTGTTAAAATAAGTTGTTAATCATGTTGCTGCCAGAACTGGTTCCTCATGTTTGAACTGGTTCCTCATGTTTGAACTGGTATGGCTACCAGTTTATGTCATGGATGCATTGCCTTTTTTTCTTTGCAAAGATTTGCTGCAAAATGAACTTTTGATTCAAACTTAACATTGTAATGTTAAGGCTGCAACTGTCATAGTTGAATTTATTTTCAAGAAGGCTTGTTAAGATCCATTTTTCTCTGCATTTGGTTATTTAGTAACTCTCTTTAGAGTTTGCATTGGGCCTATCTTTGTTCATATTGCATCTTGACTGCCCTTAGGGCATTGTGCTAGGTTTTATTTGGTATTAGTGAGGTAGAAATGAATTATACAAGGTGTGTTGAAATATACCTAAACCTTTGAGGATCAACAATGTCATTTTCAGTGTTTGTGTATGTTGGTTGAGATCATAGAGGAAATCATTTGCTGGAACTATGATTGGAATCCATCAATGAAACATTGATTGGAATACCAAGAGCTGAATGCCTTGTTGCTACTGACTTCTCAGTGTTTGAGTGTTGTTTTTTGCTGTTGCCTTAAGGTTGCAACCTCTCATTAGGAGTATGTTTTAATTATGTTAAGGAAAACCTGTTAAGGGTGTCAACATGGTTATGTTTAGAAGTTTGTTTTGGCCCTGTCAGGAGTTATTTTTTGGTTTGAGTTTGTTAACTCTGACTGTCAAGGCAAGGTCCTAAGCTACTTATGGTTATTGCATGTGGCTGCATCAGCTTTTGCTGTCGGTTTCTTTGTTTAAGCAGGTTACCTTTGTTTGGATTGTGTCATAATCTTAGTTTTGTTTTTTCCAAAGTTGCTATTGGAGCCATGTCTTTGAAAAGACATGTTGGCTGCAAGTCATCAATGAATATTGTTGAAGAACCACAAATGTGGCTAATGCCTACACCAGTGGAACTTTGGATGAGCATGTTTGTTGTTTTAGAAAAGCTTTGTGCCAGTCTGCCACTCACCTCTTGTTTTGAAATTTGTCAATCTCTGTACCATTAAGCTTCAACTTTGTCATTTTTGTGTATTGAAATTCATTGATGTTGATTTGATCAAGTTTGAGATCAATCCGTTTTGGCCATTTTTGCTTGAGTTTCTTGCCCAGTTATGCTTGCCTCGTAAGGTTTATTTATTTTTAGGGGTGGCATAATACACGGATGTATTGCCACCCCAGTGGCTATAACCTATGCGCTAAGTACCTTGATTTCCTACATGTCCTGAGTTCGATCCCTGGTGGATCAATTCTTTTGGTGTTTTATTTTATTTACCTTGTTTTATCATTTTCCTCTTTCATTTCCATTGAATATACACGCGCGTGCATTGGTTGAGTTGGTAATATTTTGGGTTTGTAGACTAAGGGTCGTGGGTTCAACACCTTCCATGAGCATTCTATTATTTTTTACCACTTGTTTTTACGTTTTCTTCACAAAACTCAACACCTCATAACTTTTTCATGTTTTAACATTTTAATCCATTCTTTTTGCTAAATGTTCTTGATTTTGTCTAGTTTCACATAATGAGAAAATAATTCAAAGATATTCATTCTAGAAATAGTTTTACCCACTTAAAAGTTGTTTCCTTTTAAAGTTGTTTACCTTGTTTTTTATTGAAACTTTTCTCAATTAATGCTTGAGCTATCTTGTGAGATTGTTTGTGCTTGATCCATATGTGTTTATTAACTTGTTTATGTGTATGTTTAGAATCATAACATGTTAGGGTCTACCTTCTTTTGGTCATCACTATGAACTTGTATGCTTTCTTCATAAAACCTTGAGCTTGAACTGTTGTAACCCTTCTTGCTTGTATTTGATTGTCAACAAGGCATGTTTTGTTAGTATGAGGTTGTTACATTTGCTATACTTTGACCTATAGCATGCTTACCTCAAGTTGTGACTTATTTGCATGGTTGTTACCTTCATATTTGTTAATATATCTCTTTTGGGTTGTTACCATCATCTTCATTAAGATATGTCATTTTTGACTTTGACCTTTTGTGCTTAAGTCTTGTAAGAGCCCTCTTTACAATATTGTGATATCTTGATGCTTACATGATTTTTGATTGTAACCATTTATCTTGATTAAATCCTTGCTTATTATAATATGCTTGCTTGATTTGTTGTAACCATGTCTTTCATATTTATCATGTTTGAATGCTTATGCCTTGTTAAGTTTATTTTCCCCAAGTGATGGAACTCTTTAGTTCTCATCCAAGTTGCCTCCCCTTCTATCCTTCCAAAGGAAAGTCTCTCTATTGACCTTTGGGTCATAGATAGCTCATCTCTCTCCCTCGAATTTGTTAAGTCATCTATGCACTTAGTTAAGTTAGAACCTATCCTCTAGACTTTGCTTAAGTCTAAGAAACTTGCCCTTTGTTAAGAGTGCTCTTTCAATTAGAACTTAGGATAGAGTTTGTTAACTCTATGTAAGGATCATGGAAATGATTTCTTACCCCCCCCCCCCCTTTCTTGAGTGTTCAATGTAGATCTAGAGAGTTCTTAAACTCTACACAAGCATTGTAATGTTTGTTCCCCTTTGAACCTTGATCATAATCAAGTGTTCTTCAACCCTAGTGAGTTGAACTACGATTGCTCTGATTCTATCCTAGTAAGGATACGTAGGCAGAGGACGTGATGTCTTTGCGAACAAAACTTAGAAACTATCTTTAGGTCTTCACCTTTACCTTTTACCCAACCCCAATCCATAGCAAACATTTAGCAAACTTAGCATACAAACAAACAAAAGGTTCCTGTAGAGTACTACAGATGTTTAGGATGTGAAATACCTACCCTATGCATAACCAACCCCCGATCCCCGAATCTCTTAGCATTGTTGTTACATTGCACAAAAGGTTCTTTCTTTCTTTAGACCTTTCCTTTGTATAAATTAAAGTCCGGTTGTGAATTTAAGAATTAAAGATTCAAGTTAATCAATAGCTTGATATCACGATTCTCACCGCAACACCAGCTTCTTGGATTTCAACGCACGACCCACACCGGTCACTGGGTTAACTCTCAGGAACACGTGATCACCTTCACTGAATTCCAGCTCTTTTCTCCGATTATCATGATAACTCTTCTGCCTATCCTAAGATGCTTTCATTTTCTCACGAATCATCTAAATGGTCTCAGTAGTCTGCTGCACAATCTCTGGTCCTAATACCATATTCTCACCCGTCTTGTACCAACACAGAGGAGTTCTGCACCTTCTCCCATACAAAGCCTCAAAAGGTGTCATCCCAATACTAGAATGGTAACTATTGTTGTACATGAACTTGATCAGTGGTAAATGAGTATCCCACGCACCACCTTTTTCCAACACACAAGCCCTCAGCAAATCCTCTAATGTCTGAATAGTCCTCTCTGAATGTCCATCAGTTTGTGGATGATAAGTTGAACTCAGCTTCAACTTAGTACCCAAGGCTTCCTGCAAACTCTTCCAGTATTCTGAAGTGAACCTCGGATCTCTATCCAACACAATACTCGCCGGCACACCATGAAGCTTCACAATCACCCGAATATAAATCACTGTCAGCTTCTCCAACGGAAAACTTATATTAACCGGCACAAAATTGTGCAGACTTCGTAAGCCGATCCACAATTACCCAAATGGCATCAAATCCTCTTGCCGTGTTTGGTAATCCTGTAACAAAATCCATGGTGATACAATCCCACTTCCAAACTAGAATTTCCAACGGTTGCATAAATCCAGAGGGTCTCTGATGTTCCACCTTCGATTTCTGACACGTCAAACAGGCGTAAACAAACTGAGCTATATCCTTTTTCATATCCGACCACCAAAACATCTTCCTTAAATTGTGGTACATCTTCATAGCTCCCGGATGGATACTCAAACTACTACGATGTCCCTCACTCAGAATTGACTTCTTCAGCTCATCATTATCCGGCACACAAATCCTGCCTCGGAATCTCAGCACACCTGCACTATCCAACTTGAAATCACTTTCAGAGTCACTTCCTACTCCAGACATCAAATTTACTAGCTTCACATCTAGCTTTTGGCCTTCTCTAATCATATCCAAGAAGTCGTTGTTCACTTGCAACTTGCCCAACATCACGCAGTCTGCCGTAGTCTCACAAACCATGCTCAAATCTCTGAACTGCTCAATAAGTTCCATCTCTTTCACCATCATAGCCGACATATGAATCGCTTTTCTGCTCAAAGCATCTGCTACCACATTTGCCTTTCCTGGATGATAACTCAAACTGAAGTCATAATCCTTCAAGAAATCCAACCATCTTCTCTGTCTCATATTAAGCTCTTTCTGGTCAAACTGATACTTCAGACTCTTATGATCGCTGAACACCTCAAACCTTGAACCATATAAATAGTGCCTCCAGATCTTTAACATAAAAACTACCGCAGCCATTTCAAGATCATGAGTAGGATAATTCCGTTCATGCACCCTGAATTGTCGTGAAGCATACGCCACTACCTTACCATTCTGCATAAGAACTCCGCCTAATCCCATCTTGGACGCATCACAATACACCATAAACGGTTTGCTCGGAGTCGGCAACACTAACACCGGTTCCGTAGTCAATCTCTTCTTCAATTCTACAAAGCTCTCTTCACAAGCGGCATCCCACACAAAAACTTGGTTCTTTCTCGTCAACTGAGTCAATGGCAACGCCAAAGTAGAAAAACCTTCGATAAACCTTCGATAGTACCCTGCTAAACCCAAAAAGCTTCTAACTTCCGTTGTTGTCTTCGGCGGTTCCCACTGCAACACTGCACTCACCTTTGATGGATCTACCGATATACCATCACCAGATATTACATGGCCCAAGAAACTCACCGTCTTCAACCAGAACTCACACTTAGACAGTTTCACAAACAACTTATTATCCTTCAACACTTGCAAAGCAATTCTCAAATGTCCTGCATCTTCTTCCTTAGACTTCGAATAAATCAGTATATCGTTAATGAACACAACAATAAACTTATCCAAATAAGAATGGAAGATCTGGTTCATATACTCCATGAACACTCCCGGCGCATTAGACACTCCAAAAGGCATTACCGCATATTCGTAATGTCCATAACGAGTTCTAAATGCGGTCTTCTGAATATCACCTTCTTTCACTCTGATCTGATGGTAACCCGACCTCAAATCAATCTTACTGAACACTAGAGCTCCCACCAACGGATCCATCAAATCATCAATCCTTGGAAGAGGATATTTGTTCTTAATGGTCACTTTATTCAACTGACGGTAATCGATGCACAAACGCATACTACCATCCTTCTTCTTCACCAACAACACTGGAGCTCCCCATGGCGACACACTCGGTCTGATAAATTTCCTATCCAACAACTCTCCAATCTGAGACTTCAATTCGTCCAATTCCACTGCCGACATCCTGTACGGCGCCATAGAGATAGGCCTCGTACCAGGTACAAGATCAATGCTAAACTCAACTTCTCTCTTCGGAGGTAACTCTGTAATATCATCAGGGAACACTTCAGGAAATTCATTCACCACAGCCAACTCCTTCAGTGACAATTTCCCGTCAACAGCTAATGATGCAAATAAAGCAAAATTTTTAGCTTCATCCTCCAACAAGATCCTTAATTCCTTACTAGAAAGGGAATCCGCCAATGTTTCTCCCTCCAGCGTAAGAAACAACAACACCTTCCGAAAACAATCGATGTAGACTCGGTTGAACTCCAACCAGTTCATACCCAGAATAACATCCAACTTACCAAGGGGCAAGCAAATCAGATCCACTCCAAAATCTCTACCAAAAATAGTCAGCGGACACTTCGAACATACCAAAGAAGTAGTCACTGAACCAACAGTGGTAGTCTCAATAGTCATCCGCCGCTCAAGAGTAGTCGGCACCAAACCTAACCTCTTCACACAATCAACAGAGATGAACGAGTGGGTTGCACCCGTATCAATAATAGCAGACAATGGAACATTATTGATGAAACAAGTACCTTGCATAGAACGCTCCTCACTGGCAGCTTGAGTTCCCACCACTGCAAACACTTTACCACTAGTCTGAGACACCTGAGACAGCTTCGACTTCTCGCAATGCATATTGATATGACCTTTCTCACCACAGTTATAACAGGTAGGTATAGCGACCCGACAATCAGCTATCACATGGCCCGGCTTACCACACTTGAAACACTTCTTCACCTCATGAGAACAATCATTGGCACGATGACCCGCGCCACCGCACCGAAAACATTTCCCACCAGCAGACGCTCTCCCTTCTATGGGCTTCTTATCAGCAGCAACCTTAAACTTCCCCTTATCAGCAGGAACACCGTAAGGAGTACCATCAAACCTCTGCTTACCCTTACGGTCATTTGTAGCCTTATAATGTGCAATCCTAGCCCGGTTATCATTATCATAAATCCTGCTTCTGCTTATCAACTCAGGATAATCCCTGATCTTCTGACAAGTGATCCCCATCTTAACTTCTGACAAGTGTAGGACTCTACTGTGTTGGAATAGGTCGAGTGAGAGTGTTGTGCTTAGACCTGAAAATTATGTTGAGATGGCTGAAAAGATCAAGAGGATCCAAGGAAAGATGTGTTTGGAGAGTCACGCCGGTGACTGATGTTGGTCGAGCTTCGAAGTCTCAGAAGTTCGCACCGTGTTCTGTGGTTTGTATCAGAGTGGCGGAGCAGAGGCATGGGAGGAGTAACATGTTAGACCGTTTTTCCCGCTGTCGCTATGAATTGGCATGATATGTTTCATGTGTCTTAGTTGAGAAAGTACATTGAACCAGGTGGATGATGTACAAGTGAAAATAATTTGATTGTTGAGGCATTTCTATTTCGTTTGGACGAGCGAGAAACAACTCCGAAGGGAGGAGATACCTTTGGTGAAGGTAGCGTGGGGAGATGCTGCAGGAGGCAGTGTGACCTAGGAGTTGGAAAGCAGGATGCGAGAAGCGTATCCGGAGCTATTTCCATCAGGTGATTTTCGAGGACGAAAATAATTAAAGTGGGGGAGAGTTGTAACACCCATTTTAATTATTTAGTCATTTTATTATTATTTTAAATATTATGTGTTGGTGTACCCTTTGGTGGGGGTGTATTTGGTGATGTTTGGTGGGTGTCCCTAATGTGGGAGGATTATTGGTGGTGTTTTGGTGAATATAATAATATAGTGTATAATATTAATATTGGTGGGAATATTATTATTATTATTATATTTATTATAGTTACTATTGTTATTAATATTATTATTTTGGTGAGATAATAATATTATTATGATTATTATTATTTTATTAAGTTATTATTATTATTATTAAGTTATTATTATTATTAAGTTATTATTATTATTGGGATTAGAGAATTAAAATAGAGAATGTGAGGGGTTAGTAGTTTTTACGATACATTGTGAGAAGTTAGAGAAAGTGGAAAAAGAACGATAGAAAGGAGAGAAGTGAGAAGAACGGAAAATCGGAATTGGCCAAACCTTGGAGGGTTCTTTCATCGATCAACCGATTAACAAGGTAAGGGGGGAGAAATTTGATTGGGAAATGGTTTATACATGTATAGGGTAGTTGGGGATTCCTTAACCCCGTAGGAAATTGATCGATATATGATTTTCTGTATTATATGTGGTAATTGTTGTTGATTGTTGATGGTTGGATATTAAACGTTGATGAATTGTTGTTTTTGGCCAATTTGGCATATAGGTGATTTTACGGTTTTAATTCTGTAGGGATTTTGATGTATCAATAAAGTGTCTAGGTGATGATTTTGGGATTGGGATTAGGAATCATTTAGGCTGAATTACGTGTAATGTTGGTACTGATGTTAAGGTGTGAATTGGGATAGGAGATTAGAGTTAATTGGCCTAGAAAGCACTCTGCAGAACTGTGAGAAATTGGTAAATCGCAGCATTCGCTGGGCTTCGCCTGGCGAGTGTTGGCGAAGTTTCGCCTGGCGAAGGGAGGCGAGAGTTCACCTGGCGAGCTGAGGCGAGTGGCAGCGAATAATTCAGAATTAAGTCCCAGACCTAAAGGGTAGGAACTTCGCCTGGCAAGTGTGGCCAGCGAAGGTTCTCCTGGCGAATGAAGGTTCGCCTGGCGAGTGCACGATAGTGAAGTGAGGGCTTCGCCAACAGGTTCGCCTGGCGAATGCCATCGAAGGTTCGCTTCTCTTCGCCTGGCGAATGCCAGCGAACGTAGCAGAACCAGAATGTGATTTTTGTGATGTTTTGGCCTTGAGCTTGGGCTTGTGTGATCCCTTTGGCCTTGATGCACTATAGGGTTGGTGAGTGTGGGATTTAACTTGTGTACTTGGTGATAGTGCATGTTTCCCGTAATAATGACTAGTGGACAATTAGTTGATATATATGTATGTAGTGATCAGTAGGATCGTGTATCCCCGAGTAGTGGGATGTGTTTGTATCTTGGTGATAGAATATGAACTTGTTTACTATCTGGTTGATTTATATGGTGTTGGTGTATGTTATATCTGTACATATATGCATTGATGTATGATGATATGATCAGGAGGATCGTGTGCACGTTGAGTGCCTAAATATATTAGTTATGCATTGGTGTGTGCATATCATGGTGTTTTGGTGGGATGAATCATGTCTCAGGAGGAGCGTAAGTGATTCATCCGTACTCCTTTGTGGAGAATGGTGGGGGATAGATCATGTCTCAGGAGGAGCGTAAGTGATCTATCCAGGTTCGATTGAATGAACCAACGAGTCGGTACCGCATGCATGGTGTTGAGTTGCATTTTGCATTATAATATGTTATATTGTAAATTGAACAGTAGGTTCGTCATATGGTGTTGTTAGGGGTGAATCTTGGTGTGTTGGTGTGCTGTACTACCTTATTTACATGTATTACATTACCATTATATTTTTGATCATGTTTTCTCACCCCTTTGTTGTTGTTGTGGTCTGTGCTTCTTCGGAAGTACAGATAATCCAGGTGCTTAGCTAGCTTGGATATTGGTGTGATTGTCGAGTCTAGGATGCTCTGATACGTAGCACGGGACTTGGGCGTTTTTATTTGTTTTATGCTGAACTTATATTTTATTTCCCTGTGAACGTATCAAACTTTTATTGAATTTTATTATTTAACATTCCGCTGTATTTGGAGAAAAACCTTTTTATAAGGAAACGTTATTTTTATGTGATATCCCACTTGGGAGAATTGGAACTCTGATTTTGTTTATTTATAATTTTTATTAATTTAATTGATTTTGGGAAGTGGGGTGTTACACTGGACGCATCCCATTCTCAAACTTCAAACACTTGGAGGTCATCGCCCCATCAGTATTATAATGAGGACAATACTGCACAAACTCTTCAAACTTGGCAGCATACTCAGCCACCGTCATATTTCCCTGCTTCAACTCCAGAAACTCTATCTCCTTAGCACTTCGAATATCCTCTGGAAAATACTTCTCCAAAAAATCATATATCCTAAGTAATTGCGGTTCCTGCAGTCTCCAATCTTTGGCGACTGTTTTCCCACCAAGCTTCCGCTTCACCTTCAAGCATGTGGGTACCGAACCTCACTTTTTGCTCATTGCTACAACCCATCGTCCTAAAGATCTTCTCAATCGCCTTCAGCCACTTCTGAGCAGCTTCGGGATCCAAAATTCCACCTTGAAACGTCGGCGGCTTGTTACTCTGAAACTGCGCCAAATCCCTGAATTGCGCACCCGCAACTTGGTTCTGATTAGCAACCACCTGCGCATCGCTTGCATCGCCGCAGCCAACGCAACATCATTCCTTCCCGCCATACTGCTCAACAACAACAGCGCCAGGTTAACAGAAAAACAAACTCTATCCTACAGACAGACTCAACTACTACACTGGCCGGACGGACCGACCTGCTCTGATACCAACTTGTAACACCCCGTTTCCCAAAAATAAAATAAATGCAATTTAATCAAAACAATTATCAGAGTTGCCACACAACACGGGATGTCACAAAACAGAATCTCAACAAAACACTTCATTTATATGAATTCAACAATAAGCAGCGGAAATCATCATATAGATATATACATATAAACATCATGTACAACAATATTCGGCCATCTGCCCAAAATATACAAGATATATCCACCAAAAGGATTCATCACAACATGATACGGCACGGAGTCACAACAAAATCATCAGATAAACAAAGAACTCCCAAAAGCCCCGTGTTACGTATCAGAGCATCCCTACGACTCGACTCGCCACTATCCAAGCTAGCTACGCACCTGGATTGTATGTACTTCCGAAGAAGCACATACCACAACAACAACACAAGGGGTGAAAAATCACGATCAAAATATAACGGTAATAATGTACATGAATAAAAGGCAGTAAACCACAAACATCATTCAATATACATTCACCCGGACCTACAGTCCAACACCAACACAGCACACATAATAATGCAACATATGCAACACAACACCATGATATACGGTACCGAATCAACAACAATGATGGACACCAGGCCATCAACCCTCCACAAGGGAGCACCAGTCATGACCAACAAGGGTCCAATAACACCATAGAACGAAACAGAACAACACCAAAAACACAACTACTGTCATGCTCGCTGGCTCACTCGCCTAGCGAATCATCAGCGAAGGCTCGCTACTCGTTCGCCCAGCGAACTCCCTAGAGAAGGCAGATAGTGGCTACTGGAAGCACTCGCTACCCAGTTCGCCTAGCGACTCATCAGGGAATGTTCGTTATTCCCTTGCCTAGCGAAAGTGCTGGCGAATGTCTGTGATATCACAAAAATCTCACTGTTCAGAATCGATAAGACTCTCCGAAACCACCCGATTTTACTCCAACCAGTTCCCACAACACTAATGCAACTTAGCTACATAATCTATTCCAAATTCCACTCCATAAAACTTCAGCTCCACCGATTAACTCGTTTCCGGCTTAAAATGATAAACTACCCAGAAGCCCCAAATTACCCCAACAATCACATGCAACAAACCTATCTCATCATCAACAAATTCAGAATCACCGCAACATAAGAATTCAGTTCATCAGAACCTATGGGGTTTGGGAAATCCCCTTCTACCTAGAATTCATGCAAATACTAGTTTCGACCCGATTCTCCCCCCTTACCTCAATAACTCGATCAGATGATGAAACTCTTCGAAGAATCGATAGCCTAAGCTCTTCTTCTTCCTCCTTGATTCTTCTCCTTCAATTTCCCTTCCAATTGGCTCTTGCTCTTCTTCTTGTTCTTCTTCTCCCCTTACTATCGTGTTTTCCTTTCCTCCAACTCCAAAATACCCCTTCTAACTAATTCTTTTATTCCATTATTATTAATAATAATTATTATTATAATAATAATAATAATATTACTATTATTCATTAAACTATCATTATCATTAATAATTATATTATTATTCTTAAGGTCCAAAGCTATCAATTAACCTCCACACTTAAGGGCACCTCCCCTCACTCGACACAACCCCATGAAACACCCTGCAATTAAAATAAAACAGAAAAACTAGATAATTAAAATGGGCGCTACAGCTTTCACATCATCAAGGTAAAAGACAGTTGAATACCAAAGAACCCGGAAATTTGCCAACCGTAGAAAATAAAACTGCAAACAAGAATCTCCGAAGATAACCGCTCTAATTACAAACACATTCCGCTGAGGAAAAGAGAAATTTAACGAGTAACTCTTCTTGGGGAAAACCATGAAAGAGGGGAATACTTCAAATTGCCGGAATCTGGATATTCAACGAACAAAATAAGTCAGATGAAATTTGTCGAAGCCTGAACGCCCAACGTAAATGACCGGAGTCTGAATACATAACGTGAAAACCAGAGCCTGGATGCTCAACGTAGAAGCCAGAGCCTGGACGCTCAACGAAAACAAACCGGAGCCTGGATGCTCAACGAAATAGACGGAGCCTGGGTGTTCAACAAAAACAAACCGGAGCCTGAATGCTCAACGAAATAGCTGGAGCATGAACGCTCAACGAAGATTGATCGGAGCCTAGATACTCAACGGACCAAAAGTGTACACCAAAAAAATTATCGGAGCCTGGATACTCAACGAAACTGGAATCACGGAAAATTTGTCGGAGTCTGGATACTCAACGCACAAGAGAAATTACCACACATTGGAAATCGGCCAGAGTCTGGATACTCGACATAGTAAATCGGAGCCTGAACACTCAACGAAAATAAACTGGAGCCTGGATGCTCAACAAAATTGACCGGAGCCTGGATACTCAACGGACAAAAAAAGATCATTTCCATATGAAACTTACCAGAGTCTGGATACTCAACGGACAAAACAGAATACCATAAATCGGGAATTCACCGGAATCTGAATACTCAACAGAGAAGGAGTACAACCAAAAAACTTATCAAGGTCTGTATACCCAACTGACTTTATCGGAGTCTGGATACTCAACGAAAAAATCAATACGTCATAAATGGAACACTCACCGGAGTCTGAAAACTCAACGGAAAGCCGGAGCCTGAATGCTCAACGAAAATTGACCGGAGCTTGGATACTCAACGGACGAAGAAAAATACCACAAATATACCGATTAAAAACTGAACACCACAATGTCCTCACCGGAGTCTGGATACACGACGGAAAAATACAATAATAATAATAATAACCGTAGTTTGGATACTACAACCATCTTTACCAGAGTCTGGATACTCGACAGAAAAAAGGAAAACCCCATCAACTGGGAATGGACCGGAGTCTGAACACTCAACGGACAAAAGAATTCATCATAAATACTTATCATGATCCTCTGAGATCCGAAGATACTGCTGGGGAATAAAATGAGCCGGGGTCTGGATACCACGTGGGCTAAGAGAAATCACATGGCCTGGATACCAAGGGAAAAGATCAAACCTCCGAAGATATACCTGAAACAAAGAGATAACAACCTGGCTTATGTTTCACATGCATATGTTTGAAAATGGCGTAATGCTCCATACGAAATGGAAATGCTACAAATTTGGGTAGATGTTATGCACGCATGCAGATGCAACAGAACTGAATCAGAAAAATAAATGCTGGAGACACAAAAAATACCCTGCTGGGGCAAGAGAAATAACCCTGTCGGGGGAATCAACGATTCTGCCGGGGATAGAGCATAAACTTGCTCATGCCAATAACGATTGGAATTATGCCGAGAAACGGGCCCTTGCTGGCCTCTGGGGATTGCTCAGCTAGGGGACGAACCTAACCAGGCATACACCTTGAGGGGGATTACATGTGCATCAATGGACGAAGGAAAGCGTGCACGCTACCTGCTCACTCAAACTGCATACAATTCTACTGGGAATAGAAGTACAAACTACACTGATTCGGGGGATAGATTAAGGCTGGGGATATGACGAACTTCATCCATACCTTTTTGCCCCAAGGGTAACGACCCTACAACACTGAATAAACAGACAAGATATCCTACGCAATCGGAACTATCTTAGTTATCATTCGTGACGTTGTTCAATTAATTCAAAGTTTTAACAATTATTGGCCAAAGCCTGCAAGTTTATGTAAGTGCGAGTTTATCAAAACATTGGGCGTTTTCACAAACAAAACAGTAAAAGTTAAACAAAGCACACAGATCAAGTACTGAATAATATGTTTATTGATAAATGGCCTGTAAATAGGAAAAGTTTTATAACAGATGCAACCCCTGAAAAGAGGAAGCTGCGCAAAAACAAATACAGATATGTACATGAAATATACAAAAGTGTACAAAAATGTTAGCAACGTGGCATAGGCAAACACCATGAGCTGATCCCTCTATGACTCGCCTGAACCTGACGCTTTCCTGACGCTTCGTCTTCAGAAGAGATTGATTCGGATAAACGGCCCTCAGGTCCTCCCAATCCACTAAACAATGAAGTTCCAACGCAGACCGCAGTCATTTGCTTTTTTCAATCCCTAACTTTTGCCTGAACCGCCCTTTCGGGTTTTCGATTCACCGGGATACCCATTTTTGCCAAAGTCTCCCTTTCAGTTTTTCGACTTTGCGGGTTTACATCTTTTCATTTTTATCCCTAATATTTGCCCGAACCTATTTTTTTCCTTTTTTATGGTTCGCCGGGATGCCCCATTTTTGCCTGGACTTTTCTTTTTGTGTCCAGCGGGTCTCTTTTAAGCAAAGTATTTTTTAACTGCGTCTGCGTTCACAGAGGATGTGAAATCCTCACCATCCATGGTGGCTAACAACAAGGCTCCTCCGGAGAAGACCTTTCGAACGATATATGAACCTTCATAATTCGGAGTCCATTTGCCCCTGTGATCTGATTGTGGTGGTAGAATATTTTTCAGCTCAAGATCGCCCGTTTGAAAGCTTCGAGGGCGCACTTTCTTATCGTAAGCTTTCTTCATCCGGCTCTGATACAACCGACCATATGCAATTGATGCTAGCCTCTTCTCATCCATCAGGCTAAGCTGATTCAATCTATTCTTTATCCACTCTGCCTCATCAAGCTTGACGTCGACTAGAACTCTTAAAGAAGGAATCTCTACCTCCAATGGTAGGACATCTTCCATACCATATACCAGCGAGAAAGGAGTTGCCCCGGTTGATGTGCATACTGTCGTACGATAACCGTGAAGAGCAAAGGGCAACATCTCATGCCAATCTTTGTAAGTGACAACCATCTTTTGCATTATCTTCTTGATATTTTTATTGGCCGCCTCAACAGCGCCATTCATCTTCGGCCGATAGGGCGATGAGTTGTGATGCTCGATTTTGAAATTCTGGCACAATTCCTTCATCATCTTATTGTTCAGATTCGAACCATTGTTATCTGCAGATGATGTCCTTCTTTATGAACCGGGCTACGACTTGCTTTGTGACGTTGGCGTACGAAGCTGCTTCAACCCACTTGGTGAAGTAATCAATGGCAACCAAGATGAAACGATGACCATTGGATGCGGTGGGCTCAATCTTGCCAATCATATCAATGCCCCACATGGAGAAAGGCCACGGGGACGCCATAACATTCAATGGACACGGCGGTACATGAATCTTATCCGCATAAATATGGCATTTATGGCATTTGTTCGCAAATTTGAAACAATCTGACTCCATAGTTAGCCAATAATACCCTGCTCGTAAGAGTTTCCGAGACATGGCATGCCCGCCGGCATGTGTACCGAAAGTACCCTCGTGGACTTCTTCCATAAGCAACATTGCTTCCTTTTCATCCACACATCTCAACAACACCAAATCATGGTTCCTTATGTAAAGCACACCATCTGGATTTAGATAAAAGTTGCCAGACAACCTCCTCATTGTCTTCTTATCCTGAGCCGAAGCCCCTGGTGGATACTCTTGCTTCTTGAGGAAGTTCTGTATATCGTAAAACCATGTCTTACCATCAGTAACCTCGTCAATGGAGAATACAAAAGCGGGCCTGTCCAGGCGAGAAATGACTATTCTGGGAGCATCATTCCAAAAATTCACTTTATACATCGAAGATAGCGTTGCCAAAGCATCAGCCATCTGATTCTCTGCTTGTGGTACATGTAACGCCCCGATTCTGATTTTCCCAGTTATTTATTGAGTCTTTTATTTAATTAGATGATTATTGTTTTAATTATGAGATTGGAATATTAATATGATATGTGTGCATATTGTGATATTTTATTAGTTGGAGAATATTTGAGACATTTCCTATTTAAGGTTAAGTTGGATATTTTATGAGAATATGGATTAATAGATATTTTGAGAGGAAATATAATGGAAAGAATAGAATAGAAATATATATAAGAGGAAGTGGAAAGAGAAGGGAGGAAAATAGAAAGAAGAGAAAAAGAAGAGAAAGAAGGAAGAGAAAGAAAGGGAAAGAAAGAGGAAGAAGAGAAAAGAGGAGAAAAAGAGGAAACTTGGAAAATCACCAAGATCAACCCTTCGGAGTCGATTTAATCGGGTAAGGGTGTGAAATATTATTATCTTGTCAATGTATGTGATTATGTATGGATTGTTTGGATTGTTTGGGTGTTTTTGTGCATTTTCCATTTTTAGGTCGAAATGGATTAATCGTTAGAAATCAAGGTTTTAACGGTTAGAAGTTGGAATAAATGATGTAGATTAGTCGAGAAATGTTAGGCTAAGACTACTGTAGCTTGTGAGAATTTAATCGGGTGATTTTGTAAGTTTTGATATTTTTGGTCAATTGGAGGTTAAGCTTTTGGATGAAAATCGGAAGTCGTAGAATTTACGTTTTATGGTCCCAAATTGTTACAATATGATTGGTAATGATGAGTAGGTATTTAATCGGGAGAAAATAATTAAATCGGTCGGGTTTTTGGGGGTTTTTGGTGCAAACCCGTAGCTGTTTTTCTGAGTTTTTCAGGTGTTAACCGGTTAACCATATACGTTAACCGATTAACACAGTGTTAGGGGCCTAAAAACTGAGTTTTTGAAGGTGTTAACCGGTTAACCGTATACGTTAACCGATTAACACTGTAAGTGTGAGAAAATATTATTTTTCAAAACTTTGAAAATTCATCTTCACCGTTTATCGGATTTTGTCGTTCTTTATATCAAATTGAAGCTAATAATATGTTCTATAACTTGGTAAGAAGAAATATTATTTTTAGCCAACTTTTAGCCGATTTTACTGATTAATCGAGATTAATTATTTTAAGTAAGTGAGGCTCAAATAGTTAGAGTGTTCGGTTGCGATCGACCTCTTCTTGAATGAGTAACTTGTGTGATGTTGATTATATGTTGTGGGTAGTATGGCGTGAATCCTAGATTATGAATTGATTGTGAATTATGGCCTTTGGGCAAATTATATGCATTCTTTAAAATTGATTAAAAATGCATGATGATTGTGATGGAGTTTGTTGCCGTTTGGCATGATTTTGAATGCATATTGATTGTATGCAATAGAATGTGATGAATGATGAATACAATATACATGGTGAATGTATGATGATTGTATGTGATAATATGTGAAGAATGCATGAGAAATATATTTGTGAATATGTATGCATTTCAAGAATGTCATGAGTCGTTTTGCATGTGAAGCATCATGATATGCATTCTTGTGTTGATTGATCCCGCGTAGGATCTGCAGAAACCTCGTGTGCCCATGTGGGGTGTGAGCAATGGTTTATAATTGATTCCGCGTAGAATCTGCAGAACGATTGTGTGCCCATGTGGGGTGTGAGAAATCAGATTGTGTGCCAGTGTGGGGTGTGAGCAATCCTGAAACATCGTGTGCCCATGTGGGGTGTGAGCGATGGGTGAATATCGTAGGCCCGACGGGGAGTTACTTCAGTAACGAGCGATGGTTCCATTTGGTTCTTCAATTGAACCTGCTGAATGAGTCGGTACCGCATTTGCATCTGCATAGAGTCGTGAGTCGGTCTCTATGAGTTGCATTTATCATCTGTATGATTGAGATTTGTGAATAAACATAATTGTAAATGTTTATGTGAAAATGATGTGAATTGTAGAAGCATGATTGATGAATATGCTTAGTTGTGTGTATATATATGCATTGTGATGTATATGATGAATTGCGAATAATGCCTGAGAATATAATAGTGAATATATATATGCATTGCTTGGTAAGTGTGATAATAATGTTGAAAATAGGTATATGTGATAGAGTCGTATACACTGGGGTAGAATGATTGAGATGTCGTTCCTAGTGGAATAATTACCGGGGTAGAATAACTGAGATGTTGTTCCTGGTAGGGCATAAGCGATGTATCCATAATCCCAAATGGGGATTGATGAGAATTGAAGGGTTGTATATGAGTCACACGACATAGATAGGATTGTTGTATGAAGTATGCATATGTGTGTGAATTGTTGAATTGAGAAATTGGTATGTAGGCCTGATGAAATATGCTTGGTAATTCCATATTTGTTTATATATATATATATATATATATATATATATATATATATATATATATATATATATATATATATATATATATATATATATATATATATATATATATATATATATATATATATATATATATATATATATATATATATATATATATATATATATATATATATATATATATATATATACATATTGTAATGAGTTATAATTGAACTGTGGTGAGAAAATGTGGAATATATGTATTGTGTACTTGTGCAATCATATATGATTATATGCATTGTTATTATGATAATATTTCTCACCCTTCTGCTGGAATGATGTCCTATATGACATCGTGCAGGTATCGAGGAGTAGTACTGCTCGTAGTTACGAAATCGCTATTGGTGTAGCTTTTTAGTAATTTAATTACGTTGGGTCGAGTCATGCTCTGGTTATGTAACATTGGGATCGCTTGGTTTATGTTTTAGAGATATGATATGTGTCATACGCAATGTTTTTATATTTATTGAAATATTGTGATGTTGGCCTCAGTGCCTAAGTGATGTTGATTTACGTGATGAACATGAATGTTCTGTTAAGAGGATTATGAATATGAAATGAATCCGCTGCTACATGCAAAGTGAAAATTTAATAGCATGACTATTTATTAAAGTGTTAAAAAAAGAATGGTAAATGTTGTGTTTTTTTAAGTGATGTGTGACACCCTAATTGTGAATGCATGGCAATTTTACTCTGATTATTTATGATTATTCCGTGGGGTTAGAAGGGTGTTACAGTACATGGTGAAACTCTACCCGATCGAAGAAGGGTAACAACTACCTTGCATAATCTCTGTAAGGAATTAGATTCGGTTGACGAGTTTCCCATTCTCCCATGATTTGATTAACCACTAGCGCTGAATCGCCATATACATCCAAATTCTTGATTCTCAAATCCATTCTCCCATGATTTGATTAACCACTAGCGCCTTAGGGCATCATTCAGAAAATCCATTTTTCAAGGTAAAATCAACCAACGCGCTTATTTTCTACTCCAAACTACGGAGCTCTGATTCCTCATTTCATTATGAGGATACGTAGGGATAAGGGCCCCAATCCTTGGTGAGCACCCTAATAAAAAATCAACCATTTTCCCTTATAGCAAGTAACCCTTAGATAACGATGCTCATTCGCACTTAGACAACCTAGATGGTTCTCGTTGAGTACAATGAATGTGAGGGATGCTAATACCTTTTCCTTGCCTAACCGACTTCTGAACCTGAATTTGGTTACGAAACCATTTTCTTCTTTAATTGACCAATTCTTTAATAAACCATATCACAATCACTATCTCTCTCTTCGTCTGACACAACATTGACTCTTTCGAAGATAACTCCCCCCTTAGTGAACTATACAGGTCCTTATTGACACAACATTAATTCTGCGAGGATGAAGGAGAAGAAAATGACGGGCGGTACCCTAAACCAAACTTGTCTTGCTTGTGGGGAATCTCCAATACTTGGCCCCATCCCTGCACTGCCCCAGTCTGTACCACTGCTTGAGCCTCTTTAAACGAAGACATGGCCACTTCCGGCACTTTGCTCACAACAGGAGACTTGTCTTTAATCTTGACTGCTTCGAAGGCCTGACAAAGAGTTTCATGGATCTCTCCATCCACTTTGACATACTTGAAATATGATAAATGGATGACCATGATATCCTCATCCCTACATACCGTAACAACGCTACCGCCAACCATGTATTTCAGCTTTTGATGCAGCGTAGATGTCACAGCTCCCGCTGAATGAATCCATGGGCGGCCTAGTAAACAACTGTAGGCCGGATGGATATCCATGATGTAAAACACTGCATCAAAGACTTCAGGTCCAACCTGAATAGGCAAAGTTACCTCCCCAAACACAGATCTTCGGGTTCCATCAAACGCACGCACCACCAAATCACTTGGTGTGCAAACCAACCCCTGCATATCTAACTTCATTAGGGCCTTCTTCGGAAGTACGTTTAAGGACGATCCCATATCCACAAGCACGTGAGACATGACAGCCCCTAGGCATTCTAAAGATATGTGCAGCGTACAATTATGATTTCTGCCTCTTGGCGTCAAGTCCAAGTTTGTAAAGCCTAAGCCATTTCCTGCATTTACATGCGCCACAACTCCCTCGAGTTGATTGATTGAAATTTCTTGCGGCATGTAAGCAGTGTTTAATATTCTCAGCAATGCATTCCTATGCACCTCAGAGCAAAGTAGCAACGACAAGATAGATATCTTGGAAGGAGTTTGCTGCAAATGATCGACTATCTTATAGTCGCTTTTCCGAATCAGCCTCATAAACTCGTCTGTGTCTTTCAACAAATATTCCTTCTCCCTAGATTGAGAAGTCTCCTCTACCACCGGTCTTTTCCCCTTGTCCACCTTATCAACAGTCACTTCAAGCGATGAAAAGACCCAACCACTGCGAGTAATGCCTCCTGCTCCCACGAGATTATCAACTGAATTTGCAGGGGGATCATTCAAGTTTATCTTCTGTCCATTGCAGTACACTTCGGCTCCGTAGTTCCACGAAATAGCCTTGGTGCTTTCAAATGGCACAGGACCCGCTTTTGTGATAGTTATCGTTGGTGGCTTTGGCGCATAAATAGTAACAGTCTTGTACAGGATGGAGATTGTTGCAATCTCATCCTTTTCTTCAGCCACCAAATCCTCAGACTCTCTTCCAACAGAACGGTCGAATTGTAAAACTCCGTTATCCATCATCTCCTGAACACATCTTTTCAACAATCCACATCCTCTCTCAGGATCAACTACACACTCAACACAGTCCTCAACACAACCTGGGAAAACACCCCCTTTAACAATCTGGCTTTCACAACGCTTAAGGGTGTTTTCAGCTCATCAACATCCGTCACCAAATTCAACACCTCCTCCTTGATAATTGCATTAACCCCAGCCTGCCCATGATTTGACATAGGATTTTGCACCACATTAGGAACATCATTGGAAAAATTAATCGCCTTACTATCAATCATGTCCTGCACCTTATGTTTGAAGGCTTTACAATTATCAATGTTATGTCCCGGGGCGCCCGAATGAAACTCACAGCGAGCATTTGCATCGTACCCAGGTGGAGGAGGCCCAGTCAAGGGAGCCAAAGTCCTTTTCTGAATCAATTGCAGCTGTAATAGAGCCTGCAATAGCTTAGAGTAAGGCATGGGAGGCGCATCAAAATGCCTATTTGCTGCCCGACCTCTATCTTGGTATCTTCCGTACCCTTGTTGATTTCGTTGCGGTCGTTGTTGTTGTTGTTGTTGCTGATGCTGTTGTTGCTGTGGTTGTTGAACTGCTGGGATTGTGATGCTGGCTATTTGCTGATGCTGCCGATTCTGACCTCTATTTCTTCCTCGTGAACTGGACACAGCGTTAGTATCTCTCTCTCGCCTTTTGTTTCCGAACACCTTCTTGCTTCCTCCAGCCGAGGGCATTTCACCAGCATTTATCTTTCCTAACTTAATTCCATTCTCCACCCTCTCCCCGGTGATAATTAAGTCAGAAAAGCTGCCTGACATGCTGCTGATGAGCTTTTCATAATAAACGCCTGGCAGGGAGGCGACAAACATATCCACGAGCTCACGTTCTACCATTGGTGGTTGCACCCTAGCCACCAATTCTCGCCATCTTTGAGCATATTCTTTGAAGCATTCATTGCTCTTTTGTGAGAGGTTTTGAAGTTGGACCCTGTTGGGAGCAAGGTCACTATTATATTGATAATGTCTCACAAATGCTTCGGCCAGATCCCTCCAACTACGGACATTTGCAGGCTCCAAGCTCATGTACCATTCCAGCGAGGGACCGAATAGACTATCCTGGAAGAAATGCATAAGCAATTTCTCGTTGTCTGAGTAAGCAGACATCTTGCGATAATAAGACCTCAAATGAACCCTAGGGCAAGTGGTACCCTTGTATTTATCAAAGTCTGGGACTTTGAACTTTGGTGGCACTCTCAAGCCCGGGATCAGCCCTAGGTTAGCCATATCCATCCCCATAGAGTTTTGGCATTTAAGAAACCTCTTCTTCTCTTCAATCATCTTAATCCTCCTATCAGCCTCGGAGGGTAATTCAGTAGCTACAACTCTTGGTGAGAACACATCCTCTTGCCTATCCTCATTCCAGATATGGTCCATATTACCGTGTATGGCACACGTGGTGTCAGGGCCATAGCTGTTTTCATTACCATTACCACCATTAGCAAAACCAGCATGGTTAAAACCAGCCGCATTACCAGCACCAGCAGCGTGACCACTCCCTCCAGCAGTAGGGATGACTAAGTTAAGCATAGAATTGTCAGCCCGAGGAGTCTCAAAACAAGGAGGGTTAACAACGTCTCCACCATGCAACACTCCGTTTCCATTGACACATGAAATCAAAGGCTGCACTAGAGTCCGGAGTTGCTCCTGTCCATTGGCTACTCCTTGCATAACTTCCATAAACTGGGCCATACGGTCCCGCATCTCCTACATTTCCGCTTGCATTTGCTCCATCACTTTCTTCTGGTTTCTCCTGGTCGCGTACCGGTGAGTCGTTAAGTCAGAAATCCTGAAACACTAGTAAACCACAGGAGAAATAAGGTTAACAGTTCTGATGCACCTGCAAATGCGAGAAAAATGCTAAAATGCAAACATGTATTTATGCAACAGGGAAATTTCCCCCTCGATTCTAGTTTCTAGGAAAAACATAACAATGGAGGACCCTACGGACAAGCATAGATCACCAACTCCTCGTATATAAGTCAAAGGCCAACAGGCAATGTACAAGCTACAACTGAGTATAATAAGGAAAAGACCTCAACCAACAAGCCCGGTGATGGTCAATACAACAAATAAACAGCAAAAACTACAACAGAAATAAACAAGACGGTCAGGCAGGATGACAAGATCGGAAGTCCTCTAACAGCTTCAGCTTCTCAGGATGATCCGGCCTAGCAAGTACTCCCTGAATAAGCAAATCCTACTGGCTAATAGTATGTTGTAGACTATCAACATGATTTTCCAAAGCTTCTTCCCCGAAACATGCCTCAAGCCTACATCTCTTGGAATCAGCTCTCAACCTGAGATCCTTCAAGTTTGCAATCGTTTCATTCAACCTATACTCACTATCTCATCTAAGCGATGCTTCTGCTACAATCTCCCCATCCTTAGCATAGAGCTGCGCCTTCAACTTGCTGATCTGAAGATTTAACCTGTCTTCGCGCTCTTTGTTGTTGGTGAGTGTGGCATTCCATTGACTCTCAAACTTGGAAATCCTCAAGTAAGCCCTATCCAACTCTTCCTTCTTAGTGGCAAGAACACTGTTGACGACCCTGAAATCGAAACCCATACGCTCTTTAGAACCAGTCTCCTTGGTCAGCTCCGTACCCAGTTTGTTCACAAGCTCAGTTTGTTTCTTGAAGGAGTGAACATCATCAATCTTCTCGCTTCGAAGTTGGATGATCTCTTTCTCCAACTCTTCATTAGCTTTTCTCAATTCTTCCTTCTCAAACAAAACCTGATTGTACTTCTGAATGTCTACTGTAGTGGGTTCTGCAATCTCAAGAGGGCACACAGGCTTAGCAGACGGGTATGGCATCATCAGCTCCTTGGCTCTACTCTGAATCCAAACCAAATAGGGGTCGTATGCTTGACTATTGCTCTTTCCCAAGGCAACCTTCCCTCTTCCGTGGACATCACTCTAGGCATGTTCAAATCTAGCTAAGGCATCCCCCTCCAATAAACCGGTGAGATACATAGATTCCTGTATCTCTTCATCTTTCGGAGGACCTCTCAATGCATACCTGAATTGTCTGATTGCAATGGACCGGTTATAGTTTATGCAACCCTTCCTTCCGACCAGCGGGACATTAGGAAAGCTTCCACAACTATAAATAATCTCGATGCCCAATACATCCATATCAAACCAGACAATGTCTTCAGCAAACAATCTCATCAAACGCTCGGACCATTCCGATGTACCCGCAGTATCAGAGAACGGACCAGTCTTGGGAAGGTGGCTCACGAACCATATATAGAGTAAAGGTGTGCAGCAAGATACACTTTTCCCTCTCCTGTTCTCATTATTATAATGTACGGAATGATAAACATCACCTAACAGCGTGGGTATGGGATTCTTCGAAGCAAAGATACGGAATGCATCCACATCTATGAAGTCTGGAATATTCGGGAATAAAAGAATGCCATAAATACATAGAGCCAAAATAGCGCTGAATACCACCCAACAACCTTCCTTAGCAAAATGTCGAGCCTTGTCCACAAGAAAAGGTAATGGAAACCCAAACATTCCATTCCTACTAGCTACCTTCCCTTCCAACTCAGAGGCACCCAAATGTAAAGCTTTAGCAAGTTCAGCCAGATTCGGCTCCCCCTCAATATGATAGAATGGTATCTGGTCAAGAATGGGAACTCCTAGTAGTGCAGAGAACTCCTCTAACATTGGCGTCAGCACAAAACTCTGAAAAGTGAAGCCTCACAACTGAGGATCATAGAAATGTAGCAGCGTCTGAAGGCCATTTAACTCATCCAAAGAAGGTTTACAAACAACACTCAAAAGCCTCCCATAGGACTGTCTAAAGTCTTCCATAACCTTCTTGTCAGCTAAAGAAATCAGACTTCGCAGAGCTCTAATATCAGGTGTAGGAAATTTGTAGGCCAAGGTCCTCCTCAAGGGCTCCATGTCAGCAATAAGTGAACAAGATCACCAGAATCGAAGAGGAAATATACACCTGCAACATAGACACATGTTAATGAAAAGCAATATGCAAATGCAAACAAGGGATCAAGATTGTTATGCTGTTGGTCGAGAAGAACCAGCGCTCCGCTTTAGCAAGAACAAAGCACTAATAATAGGACCCACTGATAAATAGATTCACACTGCAAGGAACTGGGTATTCTGAAAGTCAAAGTTTCCTGCATAACCCAATCCCTCTCACAGGTATGGACCTATCCACGGACAAGGTTCGGCATCCTATGTGTTCATCAGCGTCATAGACTTTCGAGAAATGATGATACGTTTACCATTTCTGGTTTGGCATCATCACCTTGCGAAGAGGCCTCACTTAGCTGAATCATAGATGATCGGTCCCCATAGTCGACAACCCTCAAATCTGAAATCCTCTCAACGGCCCACTGGGCTGGAAAGAAAGTCATCAGAGAGAATCTCGTCTGAGCACAAATTTCGTGGAAACTAGTGCATGCCTAACATACAGGTTCACCACTGCTTTCCGCTTATAATACTATGTTTGTACTCAAGCCCAGGTCCGACTTATCACTCAATGGAACTTCCCTCCCCACAGCACAGCAATAATGATATATGATGCTAAAAAATAAATGCGGAAAACTAAATAAAGCACATATATACAACACCCAAAGATAAACAAACAAGCGCTAGGATTAACTCGCATAGGGAACCAGAGTCCCCAGCAGAGTCGCCAGCTGTCACAACTGCGAAAAACAACCGGCGGAGAACAGAAGAGTCGCCAACTTTTGTTATTTATCCCAAAGAGAGGGAAAGGAAACAATCAGAAAAACATGACGAAAAAGGGAAAGATAAGGCCATCGCAACCATGTCTGGATTCGGGAGTCGGTTACCCAAGGGGAAGGTATTAGCACCCCTCACGTCCGTCGTACTCGACGGGATCCATGCATTGTTGTCTATCCAAAAAAAGGGTGATCAATGTATCTACACTAATGGTCAAGGGACAAAAGCAAAAGAAAAGAGAAGTGACTCGGCAGAGCATCGCCGCTCTGCGCCTACGTACTCCCTCGTGCAATGGGAAAGTCAGAGTCAACGTGGTTCGACTAACTACGAGCAAAAAGGGGGGGAGGTTGCTCACCAAGACATCGTGTCTTGTGCCTACGTACTTTCATTTGGTATGAAAGATCATAGCAAACGTAGTTCGGGCTAAAAAATACCACAGGCTAGTTCAAAAGTTTTTAGGCCCGAGTAAGGTTAACAAGTAGTTCTAGCAGTTGGTGTATGCAGCTCGACCATTGGAGACTTAGGCGTTACCGTTTGCGGTAGAACTACAAGTTAACAACACTCTTCTATCTGAAAAGATTTTCCTGATTAGAATCCCAAAGGATGAAAAAGGTTTGAAGTGTTTTTGTGTTTTTTAAAGAAGAAGTGTTTTGAACTTGATTTGTAACTCATGTTGCACTAAAGACTATGACTCAGGAGCGAATGTGTCGCATATCGTCCAAAGGACATATACTAACATTCTAGACAATTGAGAGGCAACCACCCAATCATCATTTCCCAAATAGCTTAAGGCTTGTAGCGTACAACATTTGTCATTCTTTATTAAGTGTTTTATGAATGTTTGAAGATGAGAAGAGAAGAAAGGACACTAATGGGAGACTAATCAATCCTAAAAGTTATCATGCAAAGTGGACTTAAAGTTGGGATTCAAAGGGAACTACCTAATGTTATCATGCATGGTTAGGCACCTAATGTCTATCATAACCTCAAGAGATTAGAGAACATATGAGGAACATGGCAAATCAAAGCAAAAGAAGAAGAAGAAGAAGAAGAAGAAAGCACATGCAAATGAAGATGCAAACATAAGATGCACAAATAGAATGAAAGTGGGAGAAAAATAGTGTGGGGCAGTAGCCTCCACAAGCACATCTCAACCAAGCATGCATATGGAAATGCAAGAAAAGAAAAGAAAAATAAGTGCACAAGAAAGAGTGAACTAAACAAGAACAAACCATACAAAAATGCAGCAAGAGTGAGATGAAATGACCTAAGTCAAACAACATCAACCAAGATGCAAAAACCAAACACAAATGAAAGGTAAAGAAAACCTAAAACCAAGTGAGGATGGGAGACCAAATGAGGGCATAAAGGACCTCATAATAGGTACTCAACCATAAGCATCACAAACCAAGTGCAAAAGAAGCACAAAAGAGTCCTCAAGGATCCATCATTTTAGGTATACTTCAAGTACCTCCTTAGGAGGGACTAAGATACCTTAAATGAGGTTCCAAAGTCATTGGATAGAAGGTAAAGATGGAGAGGAAAGCTCAAAAGCAAGAGCAAAGGAATGCAAGCATACTTCACATTGAAACCTTAAATGCAAGCTAGAACACAAAGGAATGCAAGCATACTTCACATTGAAACCCTAATAGAAAACACCAAACGAAATGCACAAACCAACAAGCAATGAACATAATTTTGACCTAAAAATGAACATACAGCAAGCTCAACATGTCTAATATATGAAACAAGAGGAGTTGAGAGCTTATTGGATCCACAAAGGTCATTTCCAACTCAAACTAAGTCATGCACTTGTATGAGCCACCCTAGGAAATGACTTGACTTTCAAGTCATCTCAAAATTAGGAAAAAGGCTCAAAAATTACCAAATAAAATACAAGAGGTGCACAAACAAGTTGGAAACCAGAGGCCAAAAGATCAAAGCAAATATCCCCTCAAAGCACCATCAAAAGAAAATAATATTCAAGATGTACCACTTTGAAATGGGAGAATCGAGGGTCAAAAGAAAAGCACCAAAAGTCAACCCTAAAGTCAACCAACCAGGGACAAAATTGTCCTCAAAAATTGTTCAACTCATCATGGGTATGAAGATCAATTTTCATTCATTGGATCAAAGGGAAATGAGAGAAACAAATTAAGTAGCAAACAATGTCAAAATTTATTCCAAACAAAACATCTCAAATTATTTAATTCTTTTTTTAAATGAAAAATAATCCAAAAAAATAAAATAAAAATTCTAAAAATAAAAGGACATTTTAAATTATCCAGAAAATATTTTTGGGGAATTTAATTAATTGGAGAATGATTTTATATTGAATTAAATTGAAACAAAAATAAAACAAAAATAAAATTAAAAAAATAAAATAAAATAACAAAACAGGACGGTGCAAAAAGCAAGTAAACACATTGAAAATAGTGGGCCACGCTCAAGGGGGGGGGGGTGCCAATAGAAACAATAAGCCCAGGTCCAATAGCATAAAAGACAAAAAGAAAACCTGGTGATTGCGTGTGCAACGGTAAACAAAGGACCAAGGTGGAACGCAGCCAGATTCGTTTGATCAAAAAGTATGTGCATCTCATGGATCAGATCACGCCACATCAATTAATGAAATTCAAACAAGATTTTGTGTGATGAGTCAATGTGTGTGCAGTTTGTTTCTTAATCTCAACCGTGGAAACAAAAAGTATTCAAATCTAAAGCGCAACATTCTGCCACGTAATCATCTTCAACATAAATCATTCAAAACCAACAGAAAAACTAGGTGACAGCCGGAGCTTCCTTCGGTCGTCTTCTCCGACTACACAACCACCGTCAACAGTAACAGAAAAACGCAGGTGGAAAAAAATGAACCAAAACTTGCAAATTAATAGTCAAATCTTATCTACACATCGCGTAGAACACAAATATGCCATCAGTTTTCACTTATCACGCACATACAAACCAAATCGAAGAAAAATAGAAAACATGCTCAAACTGAAAAGTTCACAATCAGCAACCTAATGAACCCAAAAATCATCTACACGTTACATAGAGTTCAAATCCACAGTTCATTCATCATAAAACCTCAAGAATAAGCCAAAATGCAAACAACAAGTTTCAAGCTCAAAACAAAAATCATCTCAAATGGCAGTTCATTTTACTTGTTAATGATCTACATGTTTCCTAGGTCTCAAATATGCAAAAATGACAAGAAATCATGGCATAAACAGAGAGATATGGTGAAATGAAGATACCTAGTGGAGAGCTTCCATTGAGCCTTTAATTCTTGATGAAGCTTAAAGAAAAAGATCCATAATCACTCCACAACCTCCAAGGAAGCCTTTGTTGTGATTAATTTTACTTAAAATCCACTTAATCTCCAAAATCGTATTTCAATTTTGCCTTGCTTTTTCAAGTTGCTCTTTCTGCAATTCCTCCACCAAAACGACTCCTCTAGGTCTGAAAATAATCCTCAAGTTTTATATGTTGGATTTGGATGGGAATAAGGCCCAATTACAACTGCCTTTGGTCCAATTGAATTTTAATTTTTCCTTGCATTTTCAAGCTTCAAAACCGTGTGTGTTCAGCTGTAACAGCCTCAAACTTGTTTCTAATCACTTGCACATGGGATATACTGATCAAAGGGCCAATAATCCTTCCTTGTTTTGATCTTAATGGTTTAATTTGATCATGTGACTTAAGCTTGAAGTAAACATGAAAATGGCATGTCAAAACTCACCAAATTAAAATTCTAGAAATTCCATTGTATTTAGAATATGATTTGCACTCAAAAAATGCATAAACTTGGTACAAAGTGATCTCAAATGAATTTAGTTTGATTTTCCCATTTTAAGGCCTTTTCCATGAAAATCACTTTAGGAATTCTTCAATCTAAGCTTCAACCATGACAAGAGATGATTTGGTAATGCAAATGGACCTATTTGGAGCAAGTTTGATGTTGGAAAAATCTCCATTTGAAGTGTGCAAGTTGGTGAAATGGACCTATAATCTCACTTTCCCAAAATACCCCTGACTTGCAAGCCTCATAACTTGAGTTCTACAAATCAGATGAAATACTTATAGTACTCTTTGGAAAGCTAAGATCATGAGGAACACATTTCATGTTCATCAAAAGTTAAGGAAAAACATCCTTCTAGGTCAAAATTAGCTTGGAAGTTGGTTGACTTTAGTTGACCAAAACCACATTCATCTGAGGACCTGTAACTTGTCAGCATCATAACTTGAGTTCTAGAAATCAGATGAATGACTTCTAGTACTCAAAAGAAATCTATAAACATGATCTACAAGTTTCATGACCATGTCAAGATGAGATGAGACTTCTATCTTGAGAAAGGTGGTCTTGAAGTTGGGGACTAAACAGGGGATTTTACACTGAGAACCCTAATTTAGTAACTTCTCACACTCTTGATTCTTGATGAATTGATATTGAAATGATATATTAGACATCTCAAAACAACAGCCCATGACCATAGAGACTTGGAATTGAGTCTTAATCTCCTTCAATTTCACAGTTAACTGAGGATTAACCAGATGAAAACCCTAGATGCAACATTCTTGACTGTGGCTTCTTCCACATCACACAACCACTTGAATAAGCTCCAACATGGCTCTCAAAGCACTCAATGAGCTCTCTCAACATCTTATATCCATAATCATGACTTCACAAACTTCTGATGATCTTTAACTGGCCTCCAAGTTAGGAGTTGACCCACATACATCCATCAATCCTTTCACAAGACTATTGACCACTTCTAGATGACCTGATGACCATCCAAACTTGAGTAACACCCCTTGCTTATGCTCAAAATTCTGAGTAGACTCCTCTTGCTATACACAACCTCTTGATCCCATGTTTAATGAAACATGATATGCAATGCAAATGCTAGAAGAAAATGAAATGAAACAATAAACCAAGTTAAGAAAAGGTTGGGCAAATTTTGGGGTGCAACACTCCTCCACCCGGGTATGATGCAAACGCTCGCTATGAGTTTCATTCGGGTGCCCCGGGGCATAACATCAATAATTGTAAGGCTTTTAAGCATAAAGTGCAGGACATGATTGACAGTAAAGCGATTAACTTCTCCGATGATGTTCCTAATGTGGTACAGAATCCCATGCCGAATCATGGGCAGGCTGGGGTTAATGCAATTATCAAGGAGGATGTTTTGGATTTGGTAACGGATGTTGACAAGCTGAGGGCACCTTTGAGCTTTGTGAAAGTTAGATTGCTGAAAGGGGGTGTTTTCCCAGGTTATGCTGAAGACTGTGCTGAGTGTCTGGTTAATCCTGAGGGATGTGGGCAGTTGAAAAGGTGTATTCAGGAGATGATGGATAGCGGAGTTTTACAATTTGACCGGTTTATTGGAAGAGAGCTTGAAGAGTTGGTCGCTGAAGAGAGGAATGAGATTACAACAACCTCCATTCCGTATAAGACTGTTACCATTTATGCGCCAAAACCACCAACAATAACCATAACTAAAGTAGGTCATGTACCGTTTGAAAGCACCAAGGCTATTCCGTGGAACTACGGAGCCGAAGTGTATTGCAATGGATAGAAAGTAGACTTGAATGGTCCGCTTGCGGATTCAGTAGATAATCTTGTGGGAGCAGGAGGCATTACTCGTAGTGGCCGGGTCTTTTCGTCACCTGAAATGATTGTTGATAAGGTTGACAAAGGGAAAGGACCGGTGGTACAGGAAACTTCACAGTCTGGGGAGAAGGAATCTTTGTTGAAGTACGTGGAAGAGTTTATGAGGCTGATACAGAAAAGCAACTACAAGATACTCGATCATTTGCAGCAAACTCCTTCTAAGATATCTATCTTGTCATTGTTACTTTGTTCTGAAGCGCATAGGAATGCACTGTTGAGAATACTGAACACTGCTTACGTGCCACAAGAAATTTTGATTAATCAACTCGAAGGAGTTGTTGCGCACGTAAATGCAGGGAACAACTTGGGGTTTACAGACTTGGATTTGACGCTAAGAGGCAGGAACCATAATTGTGCGTTGCACATATCATTAGAATGCCGAGGGGCTGTTATGTCTCATGTACTTGTGGATACGGGATCATCCTTGAACGTACTGCCGAAGAAAGCTCTAATGAAGTTGGACATGCAGGGGTTGATTTGCACGCCAAGTGATTTGGTGGTGCGTGCATTTGATGGAACTCGAAGATCTGTGTTTGGGGAGGTAACTTTGCCTATTCAGGTGGGACCTGAAGTGTTTGATGCAGTGTTTTATATTATGGATATCCAGCCAGCCTACAGTTGTTTACTAGGTCGTCCATGGATTCATTCAGCAGGAGCTGTGACCTCCATGCTGCATCAAAAGCTAAAGTATATGGTTGGCGGTAGTGTTGTTACAGTGTGCGGAGAAAAGGATATAATGGTCAGCCACTTATCATCCTTCAAGTATGTTGAGGTGGACGGAGAGATACATGAAACCGTTTATCAGGCTTTTGAAACAGTCAAGATTAAAGACAAGTCTCATGTTGTGAGTAAAGCGCCGGAAGTGGCAATGTCTTCTTTTAAAGAGGCTCAAGCAGTGGTACAGACTGGGGCAGTGCAGGGATGGGGCCAAGTATTGGAGATTCCCCACAAGCAAGACAAGTTTGGTTTAGGGTACCGCCCGTCATTTTCTTCTCCTTCATCCTCGCAGAGCGCGTCGCGCTATAAAGGACCTGTATAGTTCACTAAGGGGGAGTTATGTTCGAAAGAATCAATGTTGTGTCAGACGAAGAGAGAGATAGTGATTGTGATATGGATTCCTAGATCAAGCCGTGCACTTCGGGATAGAGCCTGCGCAACTGGTCCATTGAAGAATTCGTTCAAGTGACGACAAAACAGTAATGCTTTGTTTTTTCCGATTATTGTACTACCCTATGTTCTACCCGGAGCATAGCGGTACTTTATTTTAGGGCCTTATTGTTTATGTTTGAACATTGCTTTATCAATTAATCAAAGGGCGTTTTCTCATTCAAATTTTGTGATCTCTGTCTTTCTTATTTTTATTTTTCATAATAAAATGGCAATGTAGTTTGTACTCGTTTGCATATTGTTTGAAACATTTAACCATTTTTATTGCAGAATTCCTATTGCAGATGACACCGATTCAGAACCTCCTATACTCGCTTCGACTTCGATCAACCGATATATCAAGCTGAAAAAGAGATTGATGAGGATGAAGACCTGCCTGAAGAGATAGCTAGACTCTTGAAACAAGAAGAGAAGATCATTCTGCCTCATCAGGAGGAAATCGAGGTTGTTAATCTGGGTTCTGAAGAAGTTGTCAGAAATGTTCGGATAGGGGCTGCGCTACAGTGTGACATCAAGCAAAGACTGATCGAGATGCTTCGAGAGTATAGTGACATCTTTGCTTGGTCGTACGAAGATATGCCCGGGCTTGATACCGACATAGTGGTCCATCGCTTGCCGTTGCCTGAGGAATATCTGTCGGTCAAGCAGAAGCTTAGAAGGACAAGACCGGATATGGCTGTAAAAATCAAAGAAGAAGTCCAGAAGCAGTTGGACGCTGGATTTTTAGCCGTAACAACTTACCCTCCGTGGGTCGCCAACATCGTACCTGTACCTAAGAAAGACGGTAAGGTACGGATGTGTGTAGATTACAGGAATTTGAATAAGGCGAGCCCAAAGGATGACTTCCCACTCCCTCACATTGACGTATTGGTTGACAATATTGCTCAATACTCCGTATTTTCCTTCATGGATGGTTTTTCTGGTTATAATCAGTTAAAGATGACACCGGAAGATATGGAGAAGACAATGTTCATTACATTGTGGGGGACGTTCTGTTACAAGGTAATGCCTTTTGGGTTGAAAAAAGCAGGGGCAACTTACTAGCGGGCTATGGTCACTTTCTTTCATGATATGATTCATCATGAGATTGAGGTCTATGTTGATGACATGATAGCAAAGTCGCAAACAGAGGAAGAGCATCTGGTCAACTTGTTGAAGCTGTTTGAGAGGCTCGGGAAGTTCAAATTAAGGTTGAATCCAAATAAGTGCACTTTTGGAGTTTGGTCCGGAAAGTTATTGGGGTTCATTGTCAGTGAAAAAGGAATCGAGGTCGATCCTGCAAAGATAAAAGCTATACAAGATATGCCAGCGCCGAAAACAGAAAAGGAGGTCTGTGGTTTCCTGGGGAGATTGAACTACATTGCTCGGTTCATATCTCATCTCACAGCCACGTGTGAACCAATGTTTAAATTGTTAAAGAAAGATCAGGCGGTCGTCTGGAATGAAATTTGTCAAAAAGCATTTGATAAGATAAAAGAATACTTGCAGGAGCCTTCGATATTGATACCCCCAGTAGCTAGAAGGCCTTTAATCATGTACTTAACGGTTCTTGAGAACAGTATGGGTTGTGTTTTCGGTCAACACGACGAGACTGGAAGGAAAGAGCATGCGATCTATTATCTGAGTAAAAAGTTCACAAATTGTGAGTCCCGTTACTCAATGCTCGAGACTGGAAGCGAAAGACTGTGAAAAGTCATTGCCTGACGAAGGTCCAGAGAAAGGTTCTCAATGGAAGATGATATTCGACGGCGCCGTCAACTCCTATGTGGAATTGGGGCAATTATTACAACTCCTCATGGTACTCATATCCCGTTCACCGCCAGGTTGACATTCCCTTGCACTAATAATGAAGCCGAGTACAAAGCGTGCATCATGGGTCTGGAAGAGGCTATTAATTTGAGAATCAAGAATTTGGATGTGTATGGTGACTCAGCGCTAGTGGTTAATCAAATCATGGGAGAGTGGGAAACTCATCAACCAAATCTAATTCCTTACAGAGATTACGCAAGGAGGTTGTTACCTTTCTTTGACAGGGTAGAGTTTCACCATGTGCTACGAGCAGAGAATCAGATGGAAGATGCCTTGGCAACGCTATCCTCGATGTATAAAGTGAATTTTTGGAATGATGCTCCAAGAATAATTATTTCTCGCCTTGATAGGCCCGCTTTCATATTCTCCATTGAAGAGGCTGCTGATGGCAAGCCATGGTTTTACGATATACATAACTTCCTCAAGAAGCAGGAGTATCCACCAGGGGCTTCGGCCCATGATAAGAAGACGCTGAGGAGGTTGTCTGGTAACTTTTATCTAAACCCAGATGGTGTGCTTTACAGAAGGAACCATGATTTGGTGTTGTTGAGATGCGTGGATGAAAAGGAAGCAACGTTGCTTATGGAAGAAGTCCACGAGGGTAATTTCGGTACACATGCCGACGGGCATGCCATGTCTCGAAAACTGTTACGAGTAGGGTATTATTGGCTAACCATGGAGTCAGATTGTTTCAAATTTGCGAAGAACTGCCATAAATGCCAGATTTATGCAGACAAAATTTATGTACCGTCGTGCCCATTGAATGTTATGGCATCCCCGTGGCCTTTCTCCATGTGGGGCACCAATATGATTGGCAAGATTGAGCCAACCGCATCCAACGGTCATCGTTTCATATTGGTTACCATTGATTACTTCACCAAATAGGTTGAAGCAGCCTCGTACACCAATGTTACAAAGCAAGTTGTGGCCCGGTTCATAAAGAAGGACATCATTTGCAGATATGGAATACCCGAGCAAATCATTAATGACAATGGTTCGAATATGAATAATAAGATGATGAAGGAATTGTGTTAGAATTTAAAAATCGAGCATCACAACTCATCGCCCTATCGTTCGAAGATGAACAGCGCTGTTGAAACGGCCAACAAGAATATTAAGAAGTGTCGCTACTCGAAAAATGCATCGCACAACGACGGGGAGGCGAAGAAGAAAGGACAGAAGGGTCGCCACCGAACTTTATTTATCCCATGAGAGGAAAGGAAAATATCGAGAAAACCTTGAGAAAGAAATGGATAAGATGGTTTCGCAACCAAGAACGAGTTCGGAAGCCGGTTATGCGAGGGGAAGGTATTAGCACCCCTCGCATCCATCGTACTCGATGGGAACCATTTGCTCTTCAATGTGTGATTATATCTGCTTAAATATTATGCTATAAAAGAGTGCTCGGTAAGGATTGTGGCCCTTGTGCCTACGTATCTTTACTTGAACGAAGTAAAGAATCAGAGCAGCCATAGTTCGGCCTACGGTTTGTTGATATTTTTATGGATGGTGCTATCGCGCGCATTCTAGCAGTTTAGGTGTTTTGCTGCTCGCATGTGAGGAGACTTATGCGTTACCTGTTTGCGATAGAACAGACGTAACATATCCTTTTTAAAAGATTGATTAGTTTTCGCCATGCGAGGCAAGATCAGCTTTTCAGGATTCTCAATATCAGCTTCAAGATTCTATCTTGTCTCCTTCTTTTCAGTAGAAGCTAATTCAAAGAAATGCCATGCTCGATCACAAGAAGCCTTGGTATCCTTTAGGCGTTGTCGAAGAGTTGTTAATGATGTATCAGCCCCTTCGAAACTCTACTGATACTTGATTCTCAGGTCTGTTTCTAACTTTAACTTCTTGTTATTTTCAACCGCTCGGTCTTGTTCAAACTCTACCTTCCTTTTGTACTGGCCATTCTCCACTTTTGCTTGGTGAATTTCAGCTTCAAGTTTCTGATTTTCTTTAGTCAAACTTTCTACCACTAACTTCAGTTTCTCATACTCTTCCATAGATACATGGGTGAGAGCAGGAGGTCCTTCTTGCATAGATGGTTCTGAGGGAAAAGGCAGCAATCTTTCAGCCACTTTGGCTAGCAACCATTGGTTGTATGGTTCCTTAGCCACACAATTCTTTGCCTTCAAGTCTTTCCTCCCTTTTGTATGAATTTTGGCCCACGCTTTAGCAATCTTCCTGGAAAATGCAGGATCCTCTGTTGTAGAGGGAAAAAAGAAGCTTTGGACTTTCTCTGCTTCGGGCTCATCTTCCATAGCATAGCCCAACTGGCGCAATGCCATGACTGGGTTGTAATTGATGCAACCAACCCTACTGACTAGAGGTACATTACCGAACTCCCCACAACTAAAGATAATCTCCACATCGTAGTACTCTTGAGAATACCAAGCAATATCGTTGGCTCCTAGAGATATAATACGTTGGGACCACTTCAGCTTCTTCTTGTTTTCCACGAACGGTCCACCCTTCGGTAGATGGGAGGTGTACCATTTAAATAATAGGTGAGAACAGCATTGGATCATTCCAGTCTTCTTTTCACTTCTCCAATGAATAGAGTGATAGACATCAGCGAGGAGGGTAGGGATAGGATTCTTTTGCATGAAGAGAATGATAGCAGCGATGTCTATGAAATTGTCTACATTTGGAAAGAGGACAATCCCATAAATCATTAGAGCAACAACAATACCAAACCTTTCCCAATCTCTCATAGTCTTGTACTGAGCAGCTTTATTTAGCAGAAATTTCAAAGGAAAGCCTTGAACTCCTCCCTTATTGGTTAGTCCCTCTTTGACCTCCTCTTTGGTCATACGAAGAGTAAGAGCGATGGCAGGAGGCTTTGGTTCTTCTTCCAAGCCAGTGTAAATAGGTTGATCCTTTATCTTGATATTCAAAATATGACAATATTCCTCAAGAGTGGGGGCCAACTGATAGTTTTGAAAAGTGAAACATCTGAGAGGCGCATCATAAAACTGAGCCATAGCGAACAGAGCCCAAGTATTGACCTTAGAATGGACGAGATCAAGCAATTTCCCATACTTCCCCTGAAAGTTGATCTTGATAGCCTTTGGCACGTCAATCAGAATGTCTTGAATCAATTCCAACTTTGGTTCTCTAAACTTGATGGAATTTGTGCTTCTCCTTTTTTGATCAGTCATTGTATTCACCAATACCTGAGATAATCATAGTTTCTTAAGTCTCTTGATATGCAAAAATGCTATGCAATGCAATGTTTCATGAATGAACATGATAAAGCACAAAAAGCGAGATCAAAGTCACAGGTCCTGCAAAACAATCACAAAAGGCAACTTTCCCATTGGGTGGGTAATCTACTGGTTTAGAGAGGGTATCCCAAAGGTTTTAAACAAAGTCCCATGTACTAACCCTCAAAAGTTTCCCATCAGAACGACTACTCGTAAGACGATAATCCTTTCAAAGGATGAACACAGAGTTATGTTTTAGCGACCCTTGGAATAAGGTTCTAAAAGGTCCTCAGAATCGCAGACTCCCAAGTTGGAATAAAAACGCCATTACGACTACTCGTAAGACATAATCATCCCAAAGGGGTCTCATCTGAGCGGTGGGATTCGATCCAACTCAACGAGCCCTAAGTCTCACAAATCAGAAAGAAACCACCTCCTAATCTTAGTGTATACTAGAAAGTTCGGGTAAAAAGCTTTATCCTTACAAACCAACCCAATAAACCCAAAAGGTTAGAAAACACAACAAAACATAAATAAAATAAAAAAACGGATAAATCACACATGCGACAAGCAACTTTGGTTTGGCTTGCTAGGGATCCCCAGCAGAGTCGCCAGCTGTCGCTACTCGAAAAATGCATCGCGCAACGACGGGGAGGCGAAGAAGAAAGGACAGAAGGGTTGCCACCGAACTTTATTTATCCCATGAGGGGAAAGGAAAATATCGAGAAAACCTTGAGAAAGAAATGGATAAGATGGTCTCGCAACCAAGAACGGGTTCGGAAGCCGGTTATGCGAGGGGAAGGTATTAGCACCCCTCGCATCCATCGTACTCGATGGGAACCATTTGCTTGTCAATGTGTGATTATATCTGCTTAAATATTATGCTATAAAAGAGTGTTCTAAGGGGTACAGAGGGTTTTAGAAACTAAGAAAGGAGGAAACGAGGAAGAAGAGAGAAAGAACAGACTCGATAGGACTTTGCAGTCCTATGCCTACGTATTCTCAATAGACGTGAGAAAATCAGAGTCGACATAGTTCGGGGAACTACCGATATGGGGGGAAAATGCTCGGTAAGGATTGTGGCCCTTGTGCCTACGTATCTTCACTTGAACGAAGTAAAGAATCAGAGCAGCCGTAGTTCGGCCTACGGTTTGTTGATATTTTTATGGATGGTGCTATCGCGCGCATTCTAGCAGTTTAGGTGTTTTGCTGCTCGCATGTGAGGAGACTTATGCGTTACCTGTTTGCGATAGAACGGACGTAACATATCCTTTTTGAAAGATTGATTAGTTTTCGCCATGCGAGGCAAGATGTCACGTTTGATTGGTTGAATTGTTTTTAGGGGTGAGATAAGTCCTCGGATAGTAACCCCTACGGGTAGTACCCAATTCTTTATCTTAAAGTTTTTTGTTTATGAAAGTGGTGCGGCGAACGTAACATCTTCGTATTGAAAGACAAGTATCAAGACCACCCACACTAAAGTGAATATCCTAACCCTTGGAGAGGAAGGAGACTACACTCAATCCTCTCTCTTTAATTCAATACAAAAAGAACTTCATTCTCTTATTAAAGTATTTTGGTTTTGAATGGCAAGTGCTTTGCGACTGTAAACCCTATGGTAAATGTCAGCACTCAGGATATGAGAAGGCCTACACCTAACCACTCCACGACCATTCAAGTTTTGTTACGAAAATGAGTTTGAAAATACACTCGGTGCGTGACCGAGGTTTTAGGTCATAAAGGTTACGGAAGGGGGTTATGAAAAGAGAGGTAGTGAAAGAGATAGGTGATGGATAAAATTGCGTCTTTGTATTGAAAAATGAGTACCAAGACCACTCACACTACAATGAGTATCTTAACACTCAAAGAGGAAAAATTCTACACTTAATCCTTTCTTAATATAATTCAACACAAAGAGGAAATGATTTTTATAATTGAAGGTATTTATGAAAATGAATTCGGTACGGGACCGAGGTTTTTTATGAGGAAGATATGTAAGTTCATGGTGGTAACCAAAATAAAACAAGAGCTTTGATATGTTAACCAACACAAAGGAAATACATGTCAATAAATCCCACAAGAAGATTCAGGCATGTTCAAAGGGAAATCAACAGCAAGTAAGATAACGATCTTAATAAAGGAACAAATTTCCACATAGACAAAAGACATCCCAATTAATAATAACAAGTAATATTTTTACACCACATGAAAGTAGATATTAAAACAAATATTTTGCAAAAAGAATGGACCAAAAAGGATAAAAAATGAACAAGATATGAATTTTTGAAGTTTGGATGAATTAAATGTACAAAACATATTTAATAAGTAAAATAAAATATAAAAAAAAGTGCAAGGGGTGGGATTTGAATCCACGCCCCTTAGCTCACTCATGCGCGTGTAAGAAAAATGAAAAAAGGACAAAAGGGTTGATCCTCCTCAGGGATCGAACCCAGGTCTGGCTGGTGAAAGGTGTGTTTAAGAGTAAGTTGCTTACCACTGGGGTGGCTATACATTCGTTGATATAGCCACCCCCATAAATATATAAGGCGTGTTCACATGGATTTCTGGGCAAGATAAAACAATGAAATGCCAAAATACGGTTTGATGCGTAACTCACTCAAAACTCAACCTTTTTTGATGAAATTTTAGTCTAACTTGACTGATATTCCATGAGGATCATGATGGTGCAATCCTTTTTCCCAAATTATGCACACATAATAAAATTCGAATGAACATGCAAATTGAAACTTGGAAATGCGTTTTCAATGCTAGAACTCAACTCAGTCAAGATCATATCAGCTTAAAAGTATGCACACACTTCAAATATGGTATACAAGAAGTTCCAAACTCAAAGGACTTAAATTCAAGCTAGAACAGAATATAACATATGAGTTGCAACATTGCTTATGAGTTACAAGTGACCAAACTGGTTGTAGCATGTCCACAATCCAAACATAGCCTCAAACAAGTAAAACACATCATGAATTCAACTGTTGGCATTAAACTAAAAAGAACATGAGGCTGCAAGGTTATGTCATTCATGAATTTCCATTAAAACAGACACAATGTAATGTGGTTTGTGGGATGCATTTGAGAAAACATGGATCAAAACAGGTAGGCTAGGGGGTATGCAAGGGTCTGAGCACACTTGAAATATGTTATGGAAAAGATTACAATAATAAAAAAAAGTTCCAAAGATCCTAGAATGAAAAATTGGCACAGTAGTTGTGAAATGATGAAATTTAAAGCTTTATGGACTTGCAATTCAATAGCACCAACAATTCCAAAATAGCAACCAAACTAATAAGAACCAAGAGCCAACCTCAATACACACCAGCTGTGATCTTGAGAATAGAGTTGATGGTATAGAAAACTAACAAGCTTAAAGTAAAATGGGTCAGTCAGTAGTTTCATCAGTAAAAAAAGAGTAAAATGAGCATAGTAAGGTTCCTTGGTTTAGAAAATAGATGCAGCAGTGTAGGTGGACAGATTCAAAGATCAACATGTAAATTGATTGATCTAGAATAAACCAGAAAGTCATGAATCTTCAACAGAGGCTCCAAACAAATTAAAATCACACAAAACAATGCCTTAAAGGCAACCAACAGCGAAATGGATTACCTCAAAAGGCCATAAATCCAAGACACTCATAAGTGGTGATCTCACACTAAAATCTACTGACTATAACTCTAAGGTTCCTGTTAATTGATTTGCAAAGCTCTCAAATTGATTGAGATTTCATCTTACAAGTTGCAGGGCTAAACCATAAACAACAATCCTCTTCACCAATTGAAAACAGTTTTGTTTAAAAACAGTGTAAAACAAAGTTGACATAATACCAACACTAATTCAAATAGCCAAACAAAGAACTAAAAACAACATGAAATCTCAAAAGAGGTTAGCCAACCTCAAACTGAACTGAGCAGTAAGTGGAAACAAACAAAAATTAGTTGAAACAAAAAAAAAACTCAAGACAATGATTACTTTAATCCATCAAGCCCTATAAAAATCAATCTCTGTCAGCAAGCATGATATTCATGTGTTTAAATGTTTGATAGCAAGAAAGGTATGGTTTGGTTATGTTGCAACTACTTTCCTTGTGAACAAATTCAAAAGAAGGATCCAGTTCTGTCATGGATCCATAAGGGATCAACCAAACTGCTAGCCTAGTAAACTAAACATGTAGCAAAATTGCAGCCAGAAACAAAGCACCCTAGTCTGTGCCAACAACAAAAAATCTTGACAGCATAAAGAAACAAATTTCAAAACATGACAATGTTTCAAATGACAACACTATGCATTTCATTCCAGTTGAACAAACAAATCTAGACTGAACAAAACAAAAACCTCAAACCAGGCTGTATGTGATTAAGGATTCACTATGAACTTAAGGGTATTAGGGGTTATCAATGTATTAGCAGTTTCAAACACATCTTGGCCTTCAAAACACTCAGACACACATAACAAATTCCAATCAACAATATTAGATGTCTATCACAGCATTAATAGGTCCTAACAGCAAACTCAAAGGGAGTGGGACAAACACTCCATGTCAACCAATGCTCATCATGATGGTAGCAGTTACAGCCCAAAGTTTTTATCCAATGCTACATCTCATTGACAGTAATCATGACAAGCTTAAATCCGTAAGCACACTTTGATAAATGAAACCTATATGATAGATACCAAACAGCCCCAAAACTGTACTCTCAAATTAAATCTATAGACCTGTGACAGTAGTGGGACTGCAAATCAAAAACAGGTCTCTATGTGCTAAATTCAACAGCAATGCTTCAACAAACATAAATGAAAAATTTGAAGCCAAGACTGAATTGGAGCAGATGAGGTTAAGTAGATGTATACAACAGTTCAAAATATGATAGGGAATGATGCTAGCACCTAAGGTACTCATGGAATGCACATAACAAGATAATGGACACCAAAATGCAAATTGAAACAAGCATAATGAGGGGGCTGTCATGACAGAAAAAATGAGACATATAAAAAGGATTGATTCATGCACATACAAGTTTTAAAACATATTAGAGGTTCAATGTTTCATGAACTGGCCTAAAACCAATCAAACTAGAAAAAGTGAAGTGTGTGGCAGTGGTTTTCAAAACAGCTGCAGCAGTAGGGCATAAGTATGGTTCAGTGGTGAAATGACCTCATGTTAACAAACAATACACACACACACCATAAATGTAGAGAGGAATGAGTTACAACTCTGAAATTACACATACTGCAAGCAACAAGAATTTTGGTATGTGGTCATGGTATTTTGGCTTGGAAAGGAGCAGTTTGAGAGTGCAGTAAGGAAATAGGTACACATGGCTCAATTCAATCATCCACACATCTTGAACTTATGGATCTAGGTGAGTTACAACTCAAAACCAAAGGCATATGCAAACAGATCAGCAAAATGGCAAGTTGTGGCAGATTTGGTGCACAAATGCAATTGTAAGTGAAAATTGAGGATTTGTGAAAACAAACAAGAACAGGTCAAGTAAACCAAGTGTACACATCATAAATATGGTAAGGAAAGTGTTTTAACTTCAAGAAAGAGCATACATCAGGTGGAATGGAAATTGGTGTGTTGTGATGAAAAGTGAAAAATCTGTCTTGGCAAGACAGTTGTGGCAGCAGGTGATTTTCTAAAGCAGTGAGTTCTGATCCAAGAAAACAACATACACACATCATAAACATGTCAAGAAAAATGATCATTCATTGATAGCAAGTTCAAAACAGTTGGAACTAAAATTTGGTATGCTGTTGGAATTTGAAACAGTTTTGATGCATAGGATGTAGCAGCAAGTATGTTTCATGACAGTTGGGCATTTTGGCAGCATACACAAATTGCAAATGGATAGGACAATGATTCAAAGCACAAAAATCAAGTGGACATGGCTTGAAACAGAATGTGATGTGTTGGTATCATGGTATTTTGAAAAAAATGCAAGTGAAAGCAATGATGAAGCAGTTTGAACACATAGGAAGATTTTGAGCACCAAAACACCATACACATTCTTAAAATAGGTAAACCAATGAGTTCCAATCTTAAAGTTCAGCAAAAACACACCAAACCAAAAATGACATGTTGATTCCAATTTGACAGCAAAGAATACAAGACTTCAAGACAGCCCAAATAGCAAAATTCATATCTTTCACATCTCTACCAAGACATACATCATGAATCAAGATCAAACACTAAAGAAAGACTTGAAGCATAAGAAATAGCAAGCATAACCACTCAACACCCACTTCATAGTAATGATAGGCAAGAAAGATATGAAAATAGCATAATGTGACAACAAAGGCCACATTGATTCAAACATGATCAAGGGCAAGGGGAGAATCTATGAGCAACTTACAAGCTGAGTCAAACATCACTAATGAGCTAGGTCTAACAAGCCTAGGGCAAGCATATCATTATTACAACATTGGCTCCTAAAACCACCACATGGCCAAAATCTCACAAACAAGCATATCATGAAATCTAATCACAAACTTGGTAATACAAAATCCACATATCATTTACAAATGATAATATATTAGTGAAAGCAAGTATCATGATCATGAAATAAAAGTTCTTGACAAAGAACCACAATGGGAAAACAATGGCATACTTTCACATAATCACCTCAAAATGTCAAAACATGATAATGTATGATTAGTGAGGAGTTTGAATATCACATACCTCTTGTAGACAAGCCTTGAGCAAGCTAAAAAGCTTAGAAACCCAGAGATCCTCCTTTCTTTGCAAAGAGATAGAGTTTGCTTCCTCTTGAAGCAACAAACCAACTTTCAAGAAAGTTGGAGTTGTGTGATTTCCAGTTGGTTTTTTATGGCTTAGACACTTGAGATGTGATGTATAGGAGGTGTTAGGAGTGTTAGAATGGTAGGAAGTGGTTCAAGTGAGATTTTGGCTTTCAAAGTGGAAGAAAGTCAAACTATTAAGGTGTGGAGGTTGACTTTTTGGAAAATGGTGTTTTTGAGAGGTTTTAGTATATGGACACCTTCTACACCATATTTAGGGATTGTGTGGATGATTTTGAGAGGCTTGGAGATGGTAGAACTAGTCTTGAGCAGAGTTTTGCTCAAGACAGCTTTTTGGTAAAAAAAATGGAGGTTTTGAGATTTTGAGATTCTTAAGGAATGAGAAGGAAATGAGAGCTATAGTTTCTATGGTTTTTTGAGATTGCTCTGGTGTATTGAATGAAGTAGAGGATGGCTCTATTTATAGGGAAACATGAGGAGAGGGCAGAATTGGAAGTTTGCCTTTTAAGAGGGAAAAATTGGCAAATTGTTCAAATCTTGCAAAAGTGGTTTCTTGGCCTCAAGGTAATCAAAAAGCAAGTGGGATGAATGACTGAAGTGAGGCTAAAGGGCTAGGGGTATGGCAGCTACAAGACTTTCTCACAAAAGTTTCTCTTTCACCTTTTTGATTTTTTTGAATATTTTAATGCAACTTGCAATGCTACTTGCCAACTCTCCATTTCCTCATTCTTCTGCATTTTCCAATCAACCAAACCTCTACACATCAGATAAAACATGACTAAAAAAATTGGGAATGGCTTAAGTGGCTGAAATTTGAGTTTGTGAAGAATCATCAATGTGGGACTCTAGTGTTAAAAGCCCATCTTGCCAAATTCATAACTCTCAGCTCATAAGGGCTATGGAGGAGTTCTACCATAATTTGGAAAGCCCTTAAGTAGCTCTATAACTTTCATGTTTTGTGGATTTCCAAATTCTCAAAGGAGCTTGGCCAAAAAGCCTCTCAAAGTTGCTGAAAAACAAGCTTAAAAGTGAAATTTCTCTAAGTTATTTTTCCTTCTTGAAATGAATTTGATCATAACTCCAAATCTATGCATTTTCTGATCATGGACCATTTGGAGACTTTTGTAGGAATTACCAAGAGCTTTCCAATGAGCTTTGAACCAACTCAATTGGATGTGTGGTTAAGGAGTTATGGTCTTGCCCCTTTCAAAACCCTAATTCCCGACTTTTGCGATTACTCCTCAACCCTTGATCCAATTGTCATGAAATTTTATGGGTAGATGCAATATGTCATTAGGAACATTTTGTATTCACATCTTGAAGTCAAATTCCTTATGGTTGGAGAGTTGACTTTTCAGTCAACCGTTCGATCGATCGGTGACTACCGAGTCGATTGTTGACGATCCGGGTGTCTTGAGGCCTTGAATCTTCTTGAATGGACTTCACTAAGCCATATAAGCCTTATGAATCAAGATTGCATCATTAGAACACCTTTCAAAGCAAAAGTCAAACTATAGTTGACTTTTTCCTTATCGAAAACCCTAATCGGGTCTGAGCTTCAATGTCTTCAATATTTGGGTGCCAACCTCAAATTGAATTCATATTTGAAGCAATGTAGCATCCTTGACCTTATTTCATTGGTAACCAATTCAAGACGTCGACTGATCAAACCATTGAAACCTCGACTTTTAACTGTGCGAAAACCCTAATTTCCCCTTTTTGCTTGGATACTGTGCAGATGAACTGGATGATCATTCCAATCCCACTATGACTTTTGAGATACTCAACAGGCTTTTTATTTCCCCTTTTTCATGCCCCTTATGAACTCCCTCTGATGATTCTTTGATAACTTTGTGATAACAACACCCACCTGATGGCTCGTACTGATGCTTTTGATCAAAAAAAGAGGTGGGCAAATTTAGGGTATGACAGATGCCCCTATCTAATCAGCTTAAACCTAGTAAGAAGAGCTGCCACGACATTCATTCTTTCGAGATAGAAGACCATGAATTTGTCTGGGAAAGTAAATACTCGGGAATGGGATACTGGATACTTTGCAAAGGTTGCTAACACCAAAAGGATGTTAATAGAGAAAACTTGACACCAAAAGGATGACAAGCCTATCACCAAAAGGATGATAGTATACTCATAACGCTGCTCTGAAATCAAAAGAAAGTGAGGGTCCTACTGCCAAAAGGACAGTGGAACTCATGCTAGTCATGACACCAAAAGGATGCCAGACCCATAACCACAAGGATGATGGAGCAGAAAAAAAATTAACCCTAACACCAAAAGGATGTAAGGAGTCCATTATCAAAAGGATAATGGAAAAAACTCTAGTCATGACATCAAAAGGATATCAGACCCATCATCAAAAGGATGGTGGAACGGAAACAAGATCAACCCTAACACCAAAAGGATGTAGGGAATCCATTACCAAAAGGATAATGGAACTTACGTTGGTCATGACACCAAAAGGATGTCAGACCCATCACCAAAAGGATGATGGAGCGAAACAATATCAACCCTAACAACAAAAGGATGTAGGGAATCCATTACCAAAAGGATAATGGAACTTACGCTGGTCATGACACCAAAAGGATATCAGACCCCTCACCGAAAGGATGGTGGAACGGAAATAGGATCGATCCTAGCACCAAAAGGATGTAGGGAATCCATTATCAAAAGGATAATGGAAAATACACTAGTCAGGACACCAAAAGGATATCAGACCCCTCACTGAAAGGATGGTGGAATGGAAATAAGATTGATCCTAGCACCAAAAGGATGTAGGGAATCCATTATCAAAAGGATAATGGAAAATACGCCGCAAGCTACTACCATAGAGAAAGATGATAATAATTCCCATGAGGAACGCTCATGTCACTGAATGATGTGCCCCTGATCAGGCTGAAACTGCCTTTGATAGACCCACACTTTTGCAGATAATGCCTCTGACTGGGCTGATGGTCGTTTTGAAGCTCTGGAAATGATGCAACCAAAAGTTGCACCACTCCATGGGGAACCCCCCACGGTCTTGCGGAAAATGCCCTTGACTGGACTAATGATCTTGGAAATCTTCGAGATTGATTTTGGATCTGAGCTCGCTCATGCGAATGTTTGATGACGATAATGTTCCAAAAATGGAAAATGCAAATGCAAATGCTGACGCGCGGAGATGCAAGAGCTGGGGAAAGAATGATATGATTCTGGACATGCATATGATGTAAGATGCTTATGCAGTCGGACGCGATGCGTATGATGCATATGATTATGACGGGTAATTGGAAATGCAAGCGCCGACGTGGCTGATTTTGGAAGTTGCCAATGCAAGTTGGACTTTAGGTTTAGGTGGGAAGGTAGAGGACAAGCCTGACTTCCTGACATCATCTTTCCATGATGTAATAAAAAGTTGGAGGTGCTGATACCTTCAACTCAGGACCAGCTTTGCTAGGCTTAACGGCCTTGTCGGTCAAGTCGTTTCAAGATTTAAAACGGTGTTCCTGTGTATTTCTTAGAATTATGGAGTCGTGGTCACCCATTAATTACCCTGAAAGAGTGAGTCGTCCCTTGATTCAATCTTACCATAATGTCGTTATATGCAAAACTCATCATCAAATAAACGAAACTTGCAACCATATAAAAAAAGAACAGAGAAAACTTCGATGAAAGTAATTTTTATTGATGTAAAACCCATAAATGGGAAAATTACAAAATGAGGCAATTCCTGAAAGAGGTAATTGCTTTGAAAGAAAAATATATAAGAGAAACTAAGACAATGTTGGAAACGATTCCTACCGAGTTTCAAATCCGCTATGGCCCATATGTCTCTGAAGACCCTTCATGCCTCGCTTCTGAATGCAACGATTGAATTGATCTTTCTCAGTCGAGAGCTTGATGATTATGAAGGATGGTTCGCACGTATTTTCAAGATGCAGTTTTTCCCTTTTCGAACCCCTAACTTTTGCCTAAGCCCCCTTTCGGGTTTTCAGCTTACCAGGATATTTTTACTTTTTTTTATATAGTCCCTAATTTTTGCCTGAGCCATTTTTATGGCCCACCAGGATGCCCATTTTTGCGTGGATTTTCTTTTTGGTCCACTGGGTCTATCTTCAAGCATAATATTTTTTAACTGCATCCGAATTCACAGGAGATGGAAGATCATCACCGTCCATGGTCGAGAGGATCAAGGCTCCTCCGGAGAAAACCTTCTTTACTATGTATGGGCCCTCGTAATTTGGTGCCCATTTACCCCTTGGATCAACGTGAGTTGGCTGAATTTTCCTCAGTACCAAATCTCCTACTTGAATGTGTCGTGGGTGAACTTTCTTGTCAAAGGCCCTCTTCAACCGTTTCTGGTATAACTGTCCATGACAGATGGCTGTCATGCGCTTCTCGTCGATGAGATTAAGCTGGTCGAGTCTGGCCTGTATCCATTCGGCTTCATCTAGCTTGACGTCTGCCAAAATCCTCAAGGAGGCAATCTCTACTTTGATGGGCAATACTGCTTCCATGCCATATACGAGAGAAAATGGGGTTTCCCCTGTGGAAGTGCGCACTGAGGTGCGGTAGCCATGCAGCGCAAATGGCAACATCTCGTGCCAGTCTTTGTAAGTCTTCACCATCTTCTGGATGATTTTCTTGATATTCTTATTTGCCGCCTCAATAACTCCATTCATTTTGGGGCGATAAGGTGTTGAATTGTGGTGTTCAATCTTGAAGCTCTTACACAATTCTTCCATCATCTTATTGTTGAGGTTTGAACTGTTGTCCATAATGATCTTGTTCGGGATTCCATATCGACAAATAATCTCTTTCTTGATAAAGCGAGTCACTACTTGCTTAGTGACGTTGGCATAAGATGCAGCTTCTACCCACTTGATGAAGTAGTCGATGGCCACTAGGATGAAACGGTGTCCACTCGAAGCAGTTGGCTCGATGCGTCTAATTACATCTATACCCCACATGGCGAAAGGCCAAGGCAAAGTCAACACATTCAGAGGGAGTGGTGAAGTATGAACTTTGTCTGCGTACATTTGGCACTTATGGCATGATTGGACATGGATACAACAATCTGTTACCATTGTCATCCAATAGTATCCCGCCCTCAAAATCTTTTTAACCATAGTGTGACCACTAGCATGCGTTCCAAAAGATCCCTCATGCATTTCATTTATGATGTGTTCTGCTTCGTGTTTATCCACGCATCTGAGCAAAACCGAATCATAATTCCGCTTATACAACACGTCACCGCTGAGGAAGAACTTCGAGGAGAGCTTTCTGAGGTACTTCTTGTCAGTGATAGTTATGCCTTCTGGATATTCTTGTGTCTCTAGGTACCACTTGATATCATAGAACCAAGGATGATTATCAACTTTAGGTTCCTCTGCATCGGCTGCCAGGCAATAAGCGGGTTCGTCCAGATACTCTAGACGGATGGATGGCGCCTCATTCTCCCACTTGACTTGAAACATGGACGCTAGTGTTGCTAGAGCGTCAGCCAACTGATTTCCCCTCTGGGAATGTGATGAAAAGTGATCTCATCAAAGTACGTGATTAGCTTCAAGATGTGATCTTTGTAAGGAATCAACTTGAGGTCAAGTGTTTCATATTCCCCTTTAATCTGGCATATGACAAGCGCAGAATCTCCATAGACTTCAAGAATCTTGATCTTATTATCGATGGCAGCTTCAATTCTGAAAATACAAGCTTCGTATTCGGCCATGTTGTTAGTACATTTGAAGCATAATCTGGCAGTGAATGGTAGGTGAAAACCAATTAGAGAAGTGATGACTGCCCCAATCCCACAACCTTTAGCATTCGCGGTACCGTCGAACACGAGCGTCCATCGCGATCCTGGTTCGGGTCCATCATCTGGGCCTGGCATGGTATAGTCTCTGGCAAACATGACATCTTTGTTGGGGAAATCAAAGCGCATGGCCTGGTAGTTGTCCATAGGTTGGTGAGCAAGGTAGTCAGAGAGTACACTTCCTTTGATAGCTTTCTGCGCAACATACTGGATGTCATACTCTATTAATACCATTTGCCAACGAGCCACTCGTCCGGTGAGAGCGGGCTTCTCGAATATGTATTTAACAGGGTCCATCTTGGAGATCAATAAGGTCGTATGGGTGAGCATATATTGTCTCAAGCGTTTTGCTGCCCAAGCCAAGGCACAACATGTCTTCTCGAGCATTGAATACCTGGATTCACAGTCGTTGAACTTCTTGCTGAGGTAATAAATTGCATGCTCTTTTCTACCAGTTTCGTCATGTTGACCCAATACGCATCCCATGGATCCTTCTAGCACAGTCAAGTACATGATTAAGGGTCGTCTGGGTACTGGAGGCATCAAGATCGGTGGTTCTCGTAGATATTCCTTTATTTTCTCAAAGGCTTTATGACAATTATCATTCCACACCACTGCTTGATCCTTTCGAAGTAGTTTGAAGATGGGCTCACAAGTGGCCGTTAGATATATGAACCTAGCAATGTAGTTCAATCTCCCAAGGAAACCCCAGACTTCCTTTTCTGTTTTGCGCGCCGGCATCTCTTGGATAGCTTTGACCTTATCTGGATCGACTTCAATCCCCTTTTGGCTTACAATAAAACCTAGCAGTTTACCAGATCTTACACCAAAAGTGCATTTGTTAGGATTTAATCTCAGCTGAAATTTCCTTAGTCTGGCGAATAGATTTTCCAAGTGGATGAGATGTTCCTCCTCAGTCTGGGATTTTGCAATCATATTGTCTACATAGCACTCAATCTCTTTATGTATCATGTCATGAAAAAGAGTGACCATTGCTCGCTGATATGTCGCGCCGGCGTTCTTGAGCCCAAATGGCATGACCTTGTAATAGAAAGTTCCCCATGGGGTGATAAAAGTCGTTTTTTCCATATCTTCGGGCGCCATCTTAATCTGGTTATATCCAGAAAAGCCATCCATGAATGAGACGGAGAACTGGGTTGTGTTGTCTACTAGTACATCAATGTGTGGTAGAGGGAAGTCATCTTTCGGACTTGCTCTGTTGAGGTCTCTGTAATCGACACACATTCGCACCTTCCCATCTTTTTTCGGTACTGGGACAATATTCGCTACCCATTGCGGATAGCTGGATACTGCCAGAAAACCAGCGTCTAGTTGCTTCTGCACCTCCTCTTTGATCTTGAAGGAAATTTCTGGCTTCGTTCTCCTCAACTTTTGCTTCACCGGCGGGCAACCTTCTTTGAGGGGTAACTTGTGTACCACAATATCTTCATCTAGACCAGGCATATCTTTTAGGACCAAGCAAATACGTCAACATACTCTCGAAGCAATATGACTAACTTTGTCTTAATCTCTGACTCCAAAGTTGCACCTATCTTGATTTCCTTGACGTCCTCTTCAGTTCCCATGTTGATGATTTCGACCTCTTCTTGATACGGCTGAATGACCTTTGACTCTTGTTTTAGCAATCTAGCTAGCTCTTTTGGGAGATCACAATCTTCCTCGCCGTCTTCGTCGGCTTGGTAGATCGGGTTATCAAAATCATATCGGACCATAGCGGGGTCATTATCGACAGGAACAGAGGAAGATCTGCACGATGAATGACTTCATGCTTTTAAGAAAAGATGAAAGAAAGAGAACAAACCAGAACATTGCCTTTCAACAATAATTTTATGTGCAAAAAGTAAAAAGAAAGAAAGAGAGCGTAAAATGGATGCGAAAGTTTATTTATTGATGATAAGTTGTGCTTGTAAAAGCCAAAAGCCCTACAACATGATCCATATGCCTTGGGCAGAGCATAGGATTTTTTTAAGTAAAATAAAAACAGGGAATTACTCGTCTACTAGGGTAACTTCAGGGATTTCGACGACTCTCCAATTGCTCAAAGTTTGATTAGGCACCCTAGGATACACCGTGCACAACTCTTCATGATCTTCGGCTTCAGTTTCCAAAAACATGACTTGACCATCGACAAGGTGGCCCCCACTAGTAAAAACCAACAGAGTTGCAAGCCCCTTGCCTCTATCAGTTGTATTCTTCTGCTTGTAACCTAGACCAGCTCCATTTTTGTTAACGGGCAATTCCAACACTCAGCCCCATCCTCGTGGATGTCCTTCCTTTATCACTGTTCTCGCTTCCTTCCAAGTTACTATTGAAGATGCTGGCTTTTCGTAAATCATTTCAACATTGATCACTTCAAAGGCTTGAAACGGGGTCTCATGCACTTCACCTCCTACTTCCACATAACGGAAAGAAGCCAGATGGCTCACAAGAACATCTTTTTCGCCTTCAATGATGACCATCTGATTGTTAATCATAAACTTGATCTTTTGATGCAAGGTTGAAGTTACAGCACCTGTGGAATGAATCCACGAACGACCAAGGAGGCAACTGTAAGCGGGATATATATCCATTACATAAAATGTAATGATGAAAGTATGAGGTCCAATCTTGATCGGGAGATCCACCTCTCCTACCACAGTTCTCTTAGCTCCATCAAAAGCTTTTACAATAGTCTGACTCAGCTTCATCACAAGTCCTTCAATTGACAGCTTGCACAACGAGCTCTTGGGAAATACATTCAGCGATGATCCAGTATCAACAAGTATTCTAAAAAATACGACATCCACACATTCGATAGTAATGTGTAAGGCCTTGTTATGATTCCTACCTTCAGGAGGCAATTCATTATCATTAAAGCTCAAAATATGACATGATGCTATATTCCCCACCACTTCTTCGAAATGCACTACTGATATCTCCTCTGGCACGTGAGCTGCCTTCAAGAACTTTAACAAGGCTTCTTGATGGGCTTTCGAACACATTAGTAATGACAGCATGGATATCTTCGAGGGAGTCTGATTGAGCTGGTCAATCACTTTGTAATCACTTTTCTGAATGATTCTTAGAAACTCCTCTGCTTCATTATCTGGGACATCTTTCTGCTTAGATGATTGCCCTTGTTCAATGGTGTTTGATCTAACAGTATCTTTCTTTGTATTGTCACTGCTGTTGACAGGTGGTGTAGTTGGAGCAAAAATTCGACCACTTCTAGTGACACCACCAGTTCCCACGATGTTCTCTACAGTCTTTTTCTCTTCCAAGACATCCTTTTCTTCTATCTTCCTCCCGTTGAGAAAGACAGCCTCATCATATAGCCAAGGTACAGCATTAGTGCTTTCATATGGAAACGGAGCTGGGGCCAAAATGACAAGTTGGTTGATTGATGGTGGAGACATAGGTATCTCAACTGGATCATATGGGATTTGTAGTGGGATAGAAGTCTGCCTATACATGTTGTCCCATTCTTCCTCATCGCACGGTATGGTTAATGGTGTACGAGTCAAATTATCAGCAGGAATCCACAGCTCATACTCATCATCATATGGTATCTCCAATGTTTCAAATGGAATTTCAAGAGTAGCAACTTCTTCAAATTTTGACAGTTGTTCTGCTACTAATACACCTTGATCAATCAGGTTTTGGATGCCTTTCTTCAACTCAGTACATCCTTGAGATTCGCCCAAACAAACGTGGCAGTCAGTTGAACATCCAGGGTAAATGTTCTTCAACAGGAGTTGCTCCTTAATAGTGGAAAGAGGAGTTCTTAATTTGTCAATATCCAAAATTAATCGTATCCCCTTTGAGTCCTCAATCATGTTTGTTGAGTGATGAGTCGGCATTAGATTGGTTTTGATGTTTGGAGTATTTCGAGTGAAGTTTATCGCCTTTGAATCGATAAGATCTTGTACAATGTGTTTCAGAGTCTTGCAATTTTCAATGTTATGGCCCGGGACGCCAGAATGGAATTCACATTTGGCATTGGCATCATAGCCAAAAGGGAGAACATCTGGGGGATTCCTCATTTCTCTAAGCTGAACAAGGCCTCCTTTCAACAAGAATGGTAGTAGTCTGGCGTAAGTGCACAGAATTGGATCAAATTTCTTTCTGGTCTCCTCAGCCTTTGCTGACCTTGGTACTGATTTTGTCTTGGTTGATAGGGTTGTTGTTGTCTGTTTTGTTGAACGGTGGGTTGACTTGCTGGAATGGATAATGGTTGTTGTGGAGCGACAGCAGCAACATGGTGATAACCTTGATGAGTTCTGCCTCTATCTGCGAACACAGCACTAGTTTCACCTTCTTTCTTCTTAACGAATCCCTGATAAGGTTTCTTGAACCCACTTGAAGATCCGCTAGCATTCTGAATCTTCCCTGCCTTCATAAAACTCTCTAATCTTTCACCGGCTGTGACAAGTTCAGAAAATACTGTAGAGGTAGTGGACGCCAGTTGTTCAAGGATCGGTCCCTGCAACGTGCCCATGAAAAGGTCTCTCAGCTCTCTTTCTATCAATGGGGGTTGTACCCTTGCAGCTACTCCCCTCCACCTCTAAGCAAAGTCTTTGAACGATTCATTTGGTTTCTGGATTAAATTCTGAAGCCGCATCCGGTTTGGAGCCATGTCAGTGTTGTATTGATAATGTCTCACAAAAGCGTCTGCTAACTCCTTCCAACTTTTCACATTGGATCGTTCAAGATGCATGTACCATTCTAGAGAAGCCTCTGTTAAACTATCTTGAAAGAAATGGATTAACAGCTTCTCGTCATCGGAATATGCGGCCATCTTCCTGCAGTAAGACCTTATATGGTTCCTAGGACAACTGTTACCCCTGTATTTCTCGAAGGTTGGGATCACAAACTTTGGGGGTATCTTAACTCCAGGTAAAAGACATATCTCAGCGGCATCTAGTCCCAAAACATCAGGGCCTTGCAGCGACTTTACCATTTCTTGTAAAGCATTGAACCTCTTCTCTAATTCAGCGGTCTGTGGCGCATATGCTTCGCCTGAATTCTCGTAGAAGCCTGCATGATCATCATAGTGAACTGGTGGTGGAATCGTGGTACCATGAGGACGAGTTGTACCGACTGGGGGATGAACTGTGTTGATAGGTGCAGCATTCATAGATGTAGGATTTGCCCCAACAGGAGTTGGGATGGTGTCGGCAAGAGTTGGAACTGCGCCATCTGCGTTAGGAACTGCACCAGTCAAAGTCTGGTTAGCGTTCCTCTCGGCTGCTTGCCTTATCTCTTCTTGACTTCTGGCCATGTTCTGAATCACCTCCATGAGTTGATTCATTTGCATCTTCATACCTAGCATCTCGTTCCTCAAAGTAGCCTGGTCTTGCTCTAGCTGATCCATGACTCTTTTCTGATTATTCCTTGTGTTGTACTGATGTCGAGAAGTCAGCTTGCTTTTACTCTCCCTTTCTCTCTCTGAAAGGGTAAGCGGCATGTAAGATCGGGTTTTAGGAAATGCAAAAAAGGAATGATGCACAAAACGTATGCAATGTTCACGAGACTTTCGAGTTTTATGATTATCATTGGTATTATAGAACTATGACTGAATAATAAATAAATGCACAATTTAGACCAAAAAGAAAACTTTCATTAATTTGAGAGAATTCGATACAACCGATTGCTGAATAAGCTGAAAATACAATTCATGTTACAAGAAAGATACTTAATAACTAAAATTCTTTCTTTCGGAGATGTTCTTCAAGCTTCTTTGTCTCGAACATGAATCTTCTAACCATTTGGTCGCAGAGTTGGATGAAGTGGTGAATAGAAGGAGGGATATCATTTCCTTCGAAGTCTTGAATTGCACTTTCCAACCTCCATGGGATATCTTGAATCATGAGATTGCAATGCTCCACCAGATTGTTATACCTAGTGCGACACATGTCTAGAGTCGACTGGTAGTAACAAATAGAATCCACATGGGTGTCCAACAATTCATTGAGTTGGGCCTCCTTCTCGAGCCACTGTGCACTATCCCTTTGCAAGGTGTCGAAACGATTCCTCTATAGAGTAGTTGTTTCTTGAGTGGTCTCTAATTCTAAACATTTGTTGTTCCATATGTCAGGAGTGACATATGAAGCCCTTAATGCTCCCTCCTTGAGTTGTCGCTCGTTTTCCACTAGGGTCAAGGCTTTTCTTAGTTTCTTTTCAAGGTCCTCAATATCAGCTTCAAGATTCTCTCTTGTCTCCTTCTTTTCAGTAGAAGCTAAATCAAAGAAATGCCATGCTCGATCACAAGAAGCCTTGGTATCCTTTAGGTGTTGTCGAAGAGTTGTTAATGATGTATCAGCTCCTTCGAAACTCTACTGATACTTGATTCTCAGGTCTGTCTCTAACTTCAACTTCTTGTAATTTTCAGATGATCGGTCTTGTTCAAACTCCACCTTCCTTTTGTACTGGCCATTCTCCACTTTTGCTTGGTGAATTTCAGCCTCGAGTTTCTGATTTTCTTTAGTCAAACTTTCTACCACTAACTTCAGTTTCTCATACTCTTCCATAGATACATGGGTGAGAGAAGGAGGTCTTTCTTGCATAGATGGTTCTGAGGGAAAAGGCAGCAATCTTTCAGCCACTTTGGCTAGCAACCATTGGTTGTATGGTTCCTTAGCCACACAATTCTTTGCCTTCAAGTCTTTCCTCCCTTTTGTATGAATTTTGGCCCACGCTTTAGCAATCTTCCTGGAAAATGCAGGATCCTCTGTTGTAGAGGGAAAAAAGAAGCTTTGGACTTTCTCTGCTTCGGGCTCATCTTCCATAGCATAGCCCAACTGGCGCAATGCCATGACTGGGTTGTAATTGATGCAACCAACCCTACTGACTAGAGGTATATTACCGAACTCCCCACAACTAAAGATAATCTCCACATCGTAGTACTCTTGAGAATACCAAGCAATATCATTGGATCCTAGAGATATAATACATTGGGACCACTTCAGCTTCTTCTTGTTTTCCACGAACGGTCCACCCTTCGGTAGATGGGAGGTGTACCATTTAAATAATAGGTGAGAACAACATTGGATCATTCCAGTCTTCTTTTCACTTTTCCAATGAATAGAGTGATAGACATCAGCGAGGAGGGTAGGGATAGGATTCTTTTGCATGAAGAGAATGATAGCAGCGATGTCTATGAAATTGTCTACATTTGGAAAGAGGACAATCCCATAAATCATTAGAGCAACAACAATACCAAACCTTTCCCAATCTCTCACAGTCTTGTACTGAGCAGCTTTATTTAGCAGAAATTTCAAAGGAAAGCCTTGAACTCCTCCCTTATTGGTAAGTCCCTCTTTGACCTCCTCTTTGGTCATACAAAGAGTAAGAGCGATGGCAGGAGGCTTTGGTTCTTCTTCCAAGCCAGTGTAAATAGGTTAATCCTTAATCTTGATATTCAAAATATGAGAATATTCCTCAAGAGTGGGGGCCAACTGATAGTTTTGAAAAGTGAAACATCTGAGAGGCACATCATAAAACTGAGCCATAGCGAACAGAGCCCAAGTATCGACCTTAGAATGGACGAGATCAAGCAATTTCCCATACTTCCCCTGAAAGTTGATCTTGATAGCCTTTGGCACGTCAATCAGAATGTCTTGAATCAATTCCAACTTTGGTTCTCTAAACTTGATGGAATTTGTGCTTCTCCTTTTTTGATCAGTCATTGTGTTCACCAATACCTGAGATAATCATAGTTTCTTAAGTCTCTTGATATGCAAAAATGCTATGCAATGAAATGTTTCATGAATGCACATGATAAAGCACAAAAAGCGAGATCAAAGTCACAGGTCCTACAAAACAATCACAAAAGGCAACTCTCCCATTGGGTGGGTAATCTACTGGTTTAGAGAGGGTATCCCAAAGGTTTTAAACAAAGTCCCATGTACTAACCCTCAAAAGTTTCCCATCAGAACGACTACTCGTAAGACGGTAATCCTTTCAAAGGATGAACACAGAGTTATGTTTTAGCGACCCTTGGAATAAGGTTCTAAAAGGTCCTCAGAATCGCAGACTCCTAAGTTGGAATAAAAACCCCATTACGACTACTCGTAAGACATAATCATCCCAAAGGGGTCTCATCTGAGCGGTGGGATTCGATCCAACTCAACGAGCCCTAAGTCTCGCAAATCAGAAAGAAACCACCTCCTAATCTTAGTGTATACTAGAAAGTTCGGGTAAAAAGCTTTATCCTTACAAACCAACCCAATAAACCCAAAAGGTTAGAAAACACAACAAAACATAAATAAAATAAAAAAACGGATAAATCACACATGCGACAAGCAACTTTGGTTTGGCTTGCTAGGGATCCCAGCAGAGTCGCCAGTTGTCGCTACTCGAAAAATGCATCGCGCAACGACGGGGAGGCGAAGAAGCAAGGACAGAAGGGTCGCCACCGAGCTTTATTTATCCCATGAGGGGAAAGGAAAATATCGAGAAAACCTTGAGAAAGAAATGGATAAGATGGTCTCGCAACCAAGAACGGGTTCGGAAGCCGGTTATGCGAGGGGAAGGTATTAGCACCCCTCGTATCCATCGTACTCGATGGGAACCATTTGCTTGTCAATGTATGATTATATCTGCTTAAATATTATGCTATAAAAGAGTGTTCTAAGGGGTAAAGAGGGTTTTAGAAACTAAGAAAGGAGGAAACAAGGAAGAAGAGAGAAAGAACAGACTCGATAGGACTTTGCAGTCCTATGCCTACGTATTCTCAATAGACGTGAGAAAATCAGAGTCGACGTAGTTCGGGGAACTACAGATATGGGGGGAAAGTGCTCGGTAAGGATTGTGGCCTTGTGCCTACGTATCTTTACTTGAACGAAGTAAAGAATCAGAGCAGCCGTAGTTCGGCCTACGGTTTGTTGATATTTTTATGGATGGTGCTATCGCGCGCATTCTAGCAGTTTAGGTGTTTTGCTGCTCGCATGTGAGGAGACTTATGCGTTACCTGTTTGCGATAGAACGGACGTAACATATCCTTTTTGAAAGATTAATTAGTTTTCTCCATGCGAGGCAAGATGTCACGTTTGATTGGTTGAATTGTTTTTAGGGGTGAGATAAGTCCTCGGATAGTAACCCCTACGGGTAGTACCCAATTCTTTATCTTAAAGTTTTTTGTTTATGAAAGTGGTGCGGCGAACGTAGCATCTTCGTATTGAAAGAAAAGTATCAAGACCACCCACACTAAAGTGAATATCCTGATCCTTAGAGAGGAAGGAGACTACACTCAATCCTCTCAATCCTCTCTCTTTAATTCAATACAAAAAGAACTTCATTCTCTTATTAAAGTATTTTGGTTTTGAATGGAAAGTGCTTTGCGACTGTAAACCCTACGGTAAATGTCAGCACTCGGGATATGAGAAGGCCTACGCCTAACCACTCCACGACCATTCAAGTTTTGTTACGAAAATGAGTTTGAAAATACACTCGGTTCGTGACCGAGGTTTTAGGTCATAAAGGTTACGGAAAGGGGTTATGAAAAGAGAGGTAGTGAAAGAGATAGGTGATGGATAAAATAGTGTCTTTGTATTGAAAAATGAGTACCAAGACCACTCACACTACAATGAGTATCTTAACACTCAGAGAGGAAAAAGTCTACACTTAATCCTTTCTTAATATAATTCAACACAAAGAGGAAATGATTTTTATAATTAAAGGTATTTATGAAAATGAATTCGGTACGGGACCGAGGTTTTTTATGAGGAAGATATGTAAGTTCATGGTGGTAACCAAAAGAAAACAAGAGCTTTGATATGTTAACCAACACAAAGGAAATACATGTCAACAAATCCCACAAGAAGATTCAGGCATGTTCAAAGGGAAATCAACAGCAAGTAAGATAACGATCTTAATAAAGGAACAAATTTCCATATAGACAAAAGACATCCCAATTAATAATAACAAGTAATATTTTTACACCACATGAAAGTAGATATTAAAACAAATATTTTGCAAAAAGAATGGACCAAAAAGGATAAAAAATGAACAAAATATGAATTTTTGAAGTTTGGATGAATTAAATGTACAAAACATATTTAATAAGTAAAATAAAATAAAATAAAAAGTGCAAGGGGTGGGAGTTGAACCCACGCCCCTTAGCTCACTCATGCTCGTGTAAGAAAAATGAAAAAAGGACAAAAGAGTTGATCCTCCTCAGGGATCGAACCCAGGTCTGGCTGGTGAAAGGTGTGTTTAAGAGTAAGTTGCTTACCACTGGGGTGGCTATACATTCGTTGATATAGCCACCCCCATAAATATATAAGGCGTGTTCATATGGATTTCTGGGCAAGATAAAACAATGAAATGCCAAAATACGGTTTGATGCGTAACTCACTCAAAACTCAACCTTTTTTGATGAAATTTTAGTCTAACTTGACTGATATTCCATGAGGATCATGATGGTGCAATCCTTTTTCCCAAATTATGCACACATAATAAAATTTGAATGAACATGCAAATTGAAACTTGGAAATGCGTTTTCAATGCTAGAACTCAACTCAGTCAAGATCATATCAGCTTAAAAGTATGCACACACTTCAAATATGGTATACAAGAAGTTCCAAACTCAAAGGGCTTAAATTCAAGCTAGAACAGAATATAGCATATGAGTTGCAACATTGCTTATGAGTTGCAAGTGACCAAACTGGTTGTAGCATGTCCACAATCCAAACATATCCTCAAACAAGTAAAACACATCATGAATTCAACTGTTGGCATTAAACTAAAAAGAACATGAGGCTGCAAGGTTATGTCATTCCTGAATTTCCATTAAAACAGACACAACGCAAAGTGGTTTGTGGGATGCATTTGAGAAAACATGGATCAAAACAGGTAGGCTAGGGGGTATGCAAGGGTTTGAGCACACTTGAAATATGTTATGGAAAAGATTACAATAAGAAAAAAAAGGTCCAAAGATCCTAGAATGAAAAATTGGCACAATAGTTGTGAAATGATGAAATTTAAAGCTTTATGGACTTACGTTCAATAGCACCAACAATTCCAAAATAGCAACCAAACTAATAAGAACCAAGAGCCAACCTCAATACACACCAGCTGTGATCTTGAGAATAGAGTTGATGGTATAGAAAACTAACAAGCTTAAAGTAAAATTGGTCAGTCAGTAATTTCATCAGTAAAAAAAAGAGTAAAATGAGCATAGTAAGGTTCCTTAGTTTAGAAAATAGATGCAGCAGTGTAGGTGGACAGATTCAAAGATCAACATGTAAATTAATTGATCTAGAATAAACCAGAAAGTCATGAATCTTCAGCAGAGGCTCCAAAAAAATTAAAATCACACAAAACAATGCCTTAAAGGCAACCAACAGCAAAATGGATTACCTCAAAAGGCCATGAATCCAAGACACTCAGAAGTGGTGATATCACACTAAAATCTACTGACTATAACTCTAAGGTTCCTGTTAATTGATTTGCAAAGCTCTCAAATTGATTGAGATTTCATCTTACAAGTTGCAGGGCTAAACCATAAACAACAATCCTCTTCACCAATTGAAAACAGTTTTGTTTAAAAACAATGTAAAACAAAGTTGACATAATACCAACAGTAACTCAAATAGCCAAACAAAGAACTAAAAACAACATGAAATCTCAAAAGAGGTTAGCCAACTGAACTGAGCAGTAAGTGGAAACAAACAAAAATTAGTTGAAACAAAAAAAATAACCTCAAGACAATGATTACTTTAATCCATCAAGCCCTATAAAGATCAATCTTTGTCAGCAAGCATGATATTCATGTGTTTAAATGTTTGACAGCAAGCAAGGTATGGTTTGGTTAAGTTGCAACTACTTTCCTTGTGAACAAATTCAAAAGAAGGATCCAGTTCTGTCATGGATCCATAAGGGATCAACCAAACTGCTAGCCTAGTAAACTAAACATGTAGCAAAATTGCAGCCAGCAACAAAGCACCCTAGTTTATACCAACAACAAAAAATCTTGACTGCATAAAGAAACAGATTTCAAAACATGACAATGTTTCAAATGACAACACTATGCATTTCATTCCAATTGAACAAACAAATCTAGACAAAACAAAACAAAAACCTCAAACCAGGTAGTATGTGATTAAGGATTCACTATGAACTTAAGGGTATCAGGGTTTATCAATGTATTAGCAGTTTCAAACACATCTTGGCCTTCAAAACACTCAAACACACATAACAAATTCCAATCAACAATATTAGATGTCTATCACAGAATAAATAGGTCCTAACAGCAAACTCAAAGGGAGTGGGACAAACACTCCATGTCAACCAATGCTCATCATGATGGTAGCAGTTACAGCCCAAAGTTTTTATCCAATGCTAAATCTCATTGACAGTAATCATGACAAGCTTAAATCCGTAAGAACACTTTGATAAATGAAACCTATATGATAGATACCAAACAACCCCAAAATTGTACTCTCAAATTAAATCTATAGACCTGTGACAGTAGTGGGACTGCAAAACAAAAACAGGCCTCTATGTGCTAAATTCAACAACAATGCTTCAACAAACATAAATGCAAAATTTGAAGCCAATACTGAATTGGAGCAGATGAGGTTAAGTAGATGTATACAACAGTTCAAAATATGATAGGGAATGATGCTAGCACCTAAGGTACTCATGGAATGCACATAACAAGACAATGGACACCAAAATGCAAATTGAAACAAGCATAATGAGGGGGCTGTCATGACAGAAAAAATGAGACATATAAAAAGGATTGATTCATGCACATACATGTTTTAAAACATATTAGAGGTTCAATGTTTCATGAACTGGCCTAAAACCAATCAAACCAGAAAAAGTGAAGTGTGTGGCAGTGGTTTTCAAAACAGCTGCAGCAACAGGGCATAAGTATGGTTCAGTGGTGAAATGACCTCATGTTAACAAAAAAATACACACACACCCCACAAATGTAGAGAGGAATGAGTTATAACTCTGAAATTACACATATTGCAAGCAACAAGAATTTTGGTATGTGGTCATGGTATTTTGGCTTGGAAAGGAGCAGTTTGAGAGTGCAGTAAGGAAATAGGTACACATGGCTCAATTCAATCATCCACACATCTTGAACTTATGGATCTAGGTGAGTTACAACTCAAAACCAAAGGCATATGCAAACAGATCAGCAAAATGGCAAGTTGTGGCATATTTGGTGCACAAATGCAATTGTAAGTGAAAATTGAGGATTTGTGAAAACAAACAAGAACAGGTCAAGTAAACCCAGTGTACACATCATAAATATGGTAATGAAAGTGTTTTAACTTCAAGAAAGAGCATACATCAGGTGGAATGGAAATTGGTGTGTTGTGATGAAAAGTGAAAAATCTGTCTTGGCAAGACAGTTATGGCAGCAGGTGATTTTCTAAAGCAGTGAGTTCTGGTCCAAGAAAACAACATACGCACATCATAAACATGTCAAGAAAAATGGTCATTCATTGATAGCAAGTTCAAAACAGTTGGAACTAAAATTTGGTATGTTGTTGGAATTTGAAACAGTTTTGATGCATAGGATGTAACAGCAAGTATGTTTCATGACAGTTGGGCATTTTGGTAGCATACACAAATTGCAAATGGATAGGACAATGATTCAAAGCACAAAAATCAAGTGGACATGGCTTGAAACAGAATGTGATGTGTTGGTATCATGGTATTTTGAAAAAAATGCAAGTGAAAGCAATGATGAAGCAGTTTGAACACATAGGAAGATTTTGAGCACCAAAACACCATACACATTCTTAAAATAGGTAAACCAATGAGTTCCAATCTTAATGTTAAGAAAAAACACACCAAACCAAAAATGACATGTTGATTCCAATTTGACAGCAAAGAATACAAGACTTCAAGACAGCCCAAATAGAAAAATTCATATCATTCACATCTCCACCAAGACATACATCATGAATCAAGATCAAACACTAAAGAAAGACTTGAAGCATAAGAAATAGCAAGCATAACCACTCAACACCCACTTTATAGTAATGATAGGCAAGAAAGATATGAAAATAGCATAATGTGACAACAAAGGCCACATTGATTCAAACATGATCAAGGGCAAGGTGAGAATCTATGAGCAACTTACAAGCTGAGTCAAACATCACTAATAAGCTAGGTCTAACAAGCCTAGGGCAAGCATATCATTATTACAACATTGGCTCCTAAAACCACCACATGGCCAAAATCTCACAAACAAGCATATCATGAAATCTAATCACAAACTTGGTAATAAAAAATCCACATATCATTTGCAAATGATAATATATTAGTGAAAGCAAGTATCATGATCATGAAATAAAAGTTCTTGACAAAGAACCACAATGGGGCAGCAATGGCATACTTTCACAAAATCACCTCAAAATGTCAAAACATGATAATGTATGATTAGTGAGGAGTTTGAATATCACATACCTCTTGTAGACAAGCCTTGAGAAAGCTAAGAAGCTTAGAAACCCAGAGATCCTCCTTTCTTTGCAAAGAGATAGAGTTTGCTTCCTCTTGAAGCAACAAACCAACTTTCAAGACAGTTGGAGTTGTGTGATTTCCAGTTGTTTTTTTATGGCTTAGACACTTGAGATATGATGTATAGGAGGTGTTAGGAGTGTTAGAATGGTAGGAAGTGGTTCAAGTGAGATTTTGGCTTTCAAAGTGGAAGAAAGTCAAACTATTAAGGTATGGAGGTTAACTTTTTGGAAAATGGTGTTTTTGAGAGGTTTTAGTGAATGGACACATTCTACACCATATTTAGGGATTGTGTGGATGATTTTGAGATGCTTGGAGATGGTAGAACTGGTCTTGAGCAGAGTTTTGCTCAAGACATCTTTTTGGTAAAAAAAAATGGAGGTTTTGAGATTTTGAGATTCTTAAGGAATGAGAAGGAAATGAGAGCTATAGTTTCTCTGGTTTTTTGAGATTGCTCTGGTGTATTGAATGAAGTAGAGGATGGCTCTATTTATAGGGAAACATGAGGAAAGGGCAGAATTGGAAGTTTTTTGAATATTTTAATGCAACTTGCAATGCTACTTGCCAACTGTCCATTTCCTCATTCTTTTGCATTTTCCAATCAACCAAACCTCTACACATCAGATAAAACATGATTAAAAAAATTGAGAATGGCTTAAGTGGCTGAAATTTGAGCTTGTGAAGAATCATCAATGTGGGACGCAAGTGTTAAAAGCCCATCTTGCCAAATTCATAACTCTCAGCTCATAAGGGCTATGGATGAGTTCTACCATAATTTGGAAAGCCCTTAAGTATCTATATAACTTTCATGTTTTGGGGATTTCCAAATTCTCAAAGGAGGTTGGCCAAAAAGCCTGTCAAAGTTGTTGAAAAACAAGCTTAAAAGTGAAATTTCTCTAAGTTACTTTTCCTTCTTGAAATGAATTTGATCATAACTCCAAATCTATGCATTTTCTGACCATGGACCATTTGGAGACTTTTGTAGGAATTGTCAAGAGCTTTCCAATGAGCTTTGAACCAACTCAATTGGATGTGTGGTTAAGGAGTTATGGTCTTGCCCCTTTCAAAACCCTAATTCCCGGCTTTTGCGATTACGCCTCAACCCTTGATCCAATTGTCATGAAATTTTATGGGTAGATGCAATATGTCATTAGGAACATTTTTGATTCACATCTTGAAGTCAAATTCCTTATGGTTGGAGAGTTGACTTTTCGGTCAACCGTTCGATCGATCGGTGACTACCGAGTCGACTGTTGACGATCCGGGTGTATTGAGGCCTTGAATCTTCTTGAATGGACTTCACTAAGCCATATAAGCTTTATGAATCAAGATTGAATCATTAGAACACCTTTCAAAGCAAAATTCAAACTACAATTGACTTTTTCCTGATCGAAAACCCTAATCGGGTTTGAGCTGCAATGTCTTCAATATTTGGGTGCCAACCTCAAATTAAATTCATATTTGAAGCAATATATCATCCTTGACATTTTTTCATTGGTAACCATCTCAAGACGTCGACTGATCAAACCATTGAAACCTCGACATTTAACTGTGCGAAAACCTTAATTTCCCCTTTTTGCTTGGATACTGTGCAGATGAACGGGATGATCATTCCAATCCCACTATGACTTTTGAGATACTCAACAGGCTTTTCCTTTCTCCTTTTTCATGCCCCTTATGAACTCCCTCTAATGATTCTTTGATAACTTTGTGATAACAACACCCACCTGATGGCTCGTACTGATGCTTTTGATCAAAAAAAGAGGTGGGCAAATTTAGGGTATGACAAGAAGATAGTGAAAAAGATGGTTGTTACTTACAAGTATTGGCATGAGATGTTGCCTTTTGCTCTTCACGGTTATCGTACGATGGTATGCACATCAACCGGGGCAACTCCTTTCTCGCTGGTATTGGTATGGAGGCTATCCTACCATTGGAGGTCGAGATTCCTTCTTTAAGATTTCTGGTCGATGTCAAGCTTGAAGAGGCAGAATGGATCAAGAACAGATTGAATCAGCTTAGCATGATGGATGAGAAGAGACTAGCGTCTATCGCATACGGTCGGTTGTATCAGAGCCGGATGAATAAAGCTTATGACAAGAAGGTGCGTCCTCGAAGCTTTCAGACGGGCGATCTTGTGCTGAAAAATATTCTCCCACCATAATCAGATCACAGGGGCAAATGGACTCCTAACTATGAAGGTCCATATGTCGTTCGAAAGGTCTTCTCCGGAGGAGCCTTGTTGTTATTGTTGCACCCTAAAATTTGCTCAACCTTATTCACTTGGTTTATGTTTCAATATCATTAGCATTTGCATATAGAGTCATGTACATAGCCTAACCATCTGCATAGCATAAGCATATCAAGTCATTCAACAGGGGATCAAGCATTATTCTCATCTCTAGAGGCCTATCCAGAGGTTATTATCCTAATTCAATCTCATTCAAGTCATCAAGAAAGAATTTGAAAGCAGGGAGTTCAGTGGATCAAGCACTGAGTATATCTCCTAACTGAGGGTGTCTGAGGATCAACAAGGGAATTATGAGTTGTGAATTGAGAGCATGGGGAGTATCTAGACATCTTGGAGGACTTAGAAAGTCATTTGGAGAAGAAAACAAGTTGTTGATGTGAGCACAAGAGTTGCAGTTGAAGACAGTCAACTAGGGTTTCATCTGGGTTAACCCTGGGTCAACCCTAGGTCAATTGACTGATTAAAGGGCATTAAGGGCTATTGGAGAGATGTGGGGTTCATCATTTGACATGGAGAATAAGGATATGTTGTTGTGCTAAGAAGAATGCAAGAGAAATCAAGGAGAAGAGGAGTTTCTAAATTAGGGTTTCTATGTAAAATCCCCTAGTTTAGGTCAAATTTCCAAGCAAGATAAGTCAAAATGCAAGCTTCAAATGGCTTCTTGGCCAACATAAAACCTGTAGAGGATCTCAAGACCTTTAATTTGAGTGGTGGAAGACATCAAGGAGATTTATAGAACTCAAGTTATGGTCCTTGCAAGTTACAGGTCATTTGAGGTATCTGAAATTTTGTCTGTGAAAGTGACTTGACTTCCAAGCAATTTTTACCCCTCAAGGAGATTTCAAATGAACTTCTGCTCAACATAAGAATTGTTCCTTATTGTCTTAGCTTTCTAGAATGGTATAGTATGCCTTCATATGATGTGTGGAACTCAACTTATGGTCTTGGCAAGCAAAGGGTATTTTGGTCATTTGTGAATTACAGGTCATTTTAACCTATGTCCAAAACTCATACAAGGAGGCCTCAAATGGAAAAACTTACAACATCAAACTTTCTCCAAATGGCCTTTTGAGTCTATAAAAGTGACCATGAGAGATTGGAAAAGTTCATAGCACAAGGTTTCAAAATTGTTGAATTTAATGAAGAAAAATGGCTTAAAAAATGAGATTTTTCATATCTTGGCCAAATGATGCAAAATTATAGGTCATTTTGAATGGAAAGGGCATTTTAAAGACATTGGATAAATTGGAATTTTGATTTTAGTTCATAATTTGATAGTTATTCATGGTTGCTTGAATTGAAAGTTACATAATCAACATCCAAGGGAATTTGCACAAGGGAAACTTCTCCAAGCTTCTAGGAAGTTCTAATCCCATCTATATATTCATGCAAGTTGGTTCATGCAAGGGTTGGTGCTCCCATTTGTTCAAAAACCCCAACTTTTCCATACTTTCTCATTTTGTGCATAAGCTTCACAAACTCTCACAAATCTCTCAAAACTCTCACATCTTTGGATTGAATTTTCATCATCATCATTCAAACACTAGGATTCACATCAAGAAGTAGTTGAATTGATCAAGAATTATACCAATTATCTTCTTCACTCCAAGTTGCATTTTCATCAAAACTCCATTAAAACTTCCTCCATCATTCTGATTTCTGTTATCATCATCATCCACCATCATCATGGAGTAATTGGCACAAGAACTTGGATAGAATTCGTGGCTGTTTAAAGAGATTCAAGTTGAAACTCCAATTTGCATGAAGAATGGAATAGAGTATTTCACAAGGATTAAGCAAAAATCACTGCAAACAGAAGCATACACATTCATTAGAGATCATTTTCAGCAAGTATCAAAGGTTGAATTGGAGTCTAACCACCATTGCCATCACCACTTGCAAGGTATGTAAACTTCTTCGAATCTCACTACTCAGGCTGTTATAGATCATGTGGTTAGGATAAGAGTGTTTAGAGACCATAGGGGAATGATTCTTGAAATTTAGGGATAGTTTTGTGGAGATCCATGACAGGTTACCATTTCTGTTAGCTTCAAGAATAAGCTGTGTACTGGACTATAATCAATATGATGAGGCATAGAATAATGAGGAAAGTATGTAGATTAACTGTAGATCATCAGGTTTGAATTCTGGCAAAGTTGACATCAGGCAAGCATGGTATACCCTGAGTTTCGTGCCCTCTGTTTGGAGTCTACAAAGAGAATTAGAGAAAACTAGGACCAGGCATGGATTCCTTGGGTTTTATAGATTATTTTAGGGCTTGGAATTTTTCATTTTCATCAAGAGAGCAGGGAGAAAGATTGGGTGGAATTTTCGTGCATGGAGCTCATGGCTGAAACCCTAGATGGATGGAGGAAGAAGACAACGCGTATGCCCTTGGATCTGGTGGGGAGGTTTGACTTGACCACGAATCGGACGGTCCACGTTTAGCCTGAGTTTTAGTGGGAAATTTTAAAAAATGAAACGCACCGTTTCACTTATTGGGGGGAATTGGGCTCAGACAGCTATTCGCACCCCCCCCCCCCCCCCCCCCGTTTTGATGGGCCCAACGCGCTGAACTTGGTTTTCCTGCTATTCTCACCCCCTTCAACTATTTCTTTATATTTTCTTTTTATTTTCTTTTCATTTTTCATTCATTTTTAAAAAAATTCATAATAAATGGAAAAAACATTATTTTTAATTCATTCTTTTTGCATATTTTTCTTTAGGATGTCTAGAAAATTATAAAAAATAAAAATTGCATTTTATTTTTTATTTGATATTTTTCCCATATTTTCTAAATAAATAACATTTTACATAATTTCATTTCATACATGATTTTGTTATTTTTTGTTCTATTAATTGCTTCCATATTTTTTGTCCATTCTTTTTAGGTTGTTTAGTTTAGACATTAAACTTGTAGATACAATTTAGTTCCCATTTTTAGAGATTAATTTTAGGTGCTTAATGTAGGTGTGAACAACATGAATAAACTAGGGTTTTAAGTGATGACTTAGGAGAATCAATTCATTTTCCTTAGGACTTAGGGTTTGACTAGTTTAGTTATGGGACTATAGGGGCTATGGGTAGTTATTAGATCCCCTAGAAAAAGTTAGGATTCCCCCCTACTGCTATTAATGTACTGTATATCTGAGTGATTGGTGTGGTGTGCCCTTTGGGGATTATTGCTTGCTTGTGTGGGTATTGGGATTGTCTGGGACTTGGGAAAGCTGAAGACTTGAGGAGATGAAAGCCATTGGAGATCCAGATGTTGAAGATCAACTTCCAGAGTTGAAGATAAGGTTTTTGCTAGCAGATGCTGAGAAGACTAGGGTTTAGGAGCTAGGCAGAGCTCTAGGTTAGAAAGTTTGTTTCTCAAACATGGATTGCCTTGTCTGCTTCCATTCTTCTCTGTGATTCAGAGTCTCTCTAAGACACTCACCCCCTTCCTTTGGAAGGCTTGGTGATAGTGTCTAAGAGATAGAACTCTTGAGAGAAAATGTCTTTTGTGTTAGAAGCAGTCTGTTCACCACCCTTGGTAGTCAGCTGATTGCTTAACACCCAATTCACTCTTGTGACTGATCCCTCATCCTGGAGGTTTGAACTTGAAGAAAAGCCATTGCAGATAGAAGACTGATGATCAAAGCCCTTACCTGAAGGCCATGAAGAGGGAGATTGATGCTTGTTGAAGCCTGTAGCTGATTAGAGATTACTTGGAGCCAGATGCTGATTCAGAGCTGCTGAAGCTGTTTGTTTTATTGCTGTATGTATTGATTGGTTTTCTGGACTGTATTGATTGTTGTTTACCCTGTTGGGTTGAAAGTGAATCCTGTTCACTTTTGCCTATTGTTTTCTAGGTTCGAGGTTGAGTGAGACTCCCTTGCCTCGCTTGTACTGTTGCATCCATGCATTTTACTGTTTTACTGTATATATCTGGTATTGTTTCTGTTTCTGCCTATCCCGTAGGATCTCTGTTTCTCTCTGTGCAAGAGAGGAGCATGATAGACACTAGGTCTTAACCCATGCATGATAACATTAGGTTAGTTTGTTTCCCTTCGCAACCGTAGGTTAGAGTTCTGTCTCTTTCTTTCTCAAAACAAACAGAAAAACACATAAAGATTTCAAACACAATAAAAGACACTTCTTCCGTAAAAGAATGTGAACTCATCAAAGCGTCATTTTTGTCCGCTGGGATTGTTAATCAAGAATACCTTTTTCAGAAGGAATAAAATCAACCAAGACAAGCTTGTGTCGTACGTGGCCCGAACTACGTTTGCTCTGATCTTCCATGCAGTGTGGAAGTACATAGGCATAGGATGCGATATCCTAGCGAGCAACCGTCCCCTCCTTTCCCGTAGGTAGGCGAACTACGTTGACTCTGATTTCTCGTTCCAGGCGAGAATACGTAGGCATAAAGTGCGATACTTTGCCGAGTCATTTTTATTTTTTCATTTTCTTTTCTTTTTTAACCCTGACCTATAGTTTAGATAGAATAACAATCCATACCCGAAAACAAGCGTGGATCCCGTCGAGTACGACGGACGTGAGGGGTGCTAATACCTTCCCCTTGCGTAACCGACTCCCGAACCCAGGTTTTGGTTGCGACGACCATACCTTTCCCGTGTTGTGCGAGGTTTACTCTGAGCGTTTCCTTTCCCTCCCGTGGGATAAATAACGCACGGTGGCGACTCTTCTGTTCAGCCGGCGCCGATTTTCGCAGTAGCGACAGCTGGCGACTCTGCTGGGGAGCCAACGTCCCCTGGCTGCTAAGGACTGCGATAGTTCTTATGCATTTGGGATCCAACGTCCCTTAAGAGAGTCAATCCTAACGCTTGTTTTCCCGTCGAGGACTTTGTATGGAGTTATTTTATATTTCTAACCTTGTATTTTCAGCTTTATATGTTGATTATTATTGCTGTATCTGGGGTGTGACGGGTGTTCTGATATTGAGAGATAAGCCGAACCTGGGCTTGAGTGCACCTAGAATTAGAGTAGAAATTAGTGGGTGCCCGCTTGCTTTGCTTGCTTTGGTGTCCCATGAAATCTACACTCAGACGAGGTTCCTCTGGTTGGCCTCCTGCCCCTTCCTTTGGTTGGCGTGGGTTGCTGGTTAGTTGGATTGTCGACTCTGGGGACCGATCATTTGGAAGTTGGCTAAGTGAGGCCTCTTCAGGAATTGATGATGCCACTCCTTCTGGGAATCGTATCATCAACCCTGAAAGTCTGTGACGCCGACGACTGCATAGGATGCCGTACCTTGTGCCAGTTATAGGGCCACCCACCTGTGAGGGGATTCAGGGTTATGCAGGTAACTAGACCTTCAGACCACCGGTTTGTTGATCAGGATCTTGGATATTTATGGAGGGTTCTAAGGTCTGTCAGAGACCAGTTGGTGTGTTCTGAGGTCTGTCAGAGATTATTTGGAGATGTGTTCTGAGGTCTGTTAGAGACCAGTGGGGGATATGATCTGAGGTCTGCCAGAGACCATTCAGGTTATGATTATGGGGTCTATCAGAGACCAATATTGGAGCTTTGTTTGAGGTATATCGGAGACCAGGGCTTGAGGACTTCTGGATGGTCTATCTGAGACCTTTCTTGATTGGGTTCAGGCTATTCAGCTACAGCTTTGGTCCCTGTTGCATGTTACTTGCATTGCATCACCGCATATCCATTACCATTTGCATTTCACTAACGTGTGTCTGTGCTGCAGGTGCATTTGCATTTCCCTAGTTCTAGTGCCCAGACTTCTGAGTGTTTGATCATGACTAGCTTGAGGAGGACAGTTGCTTACAAATTGCCTACTCCTGATATTGTTCCATTACTGGGGTTGATCTCTCTTGCTGATGAGGGTGTTCGTAGGAGCTTCCGGATGAGTTATGGTAGACTACTGAGATTGGTGTGTAAACCTGCAGAGGTAGAGTTAGATGGGTTGTATGCTCTGATGCAATTCTACGACCCTGCTTTGAGGTGCTTTACGTTCTCTGACTTTATTATGGGACCAACCTTGGAGGAATACGCTGAGTATGTTGAGCTGCCCGTGCAGAACCAGGTTCCATTCATCCATTCTGGCGCCAAGCCCAAGCCGGAGGACTTGGCAAAAGCTTTGCATATTGATGCTTCTGAGATATTAACTACTGTTTCCCGTGGAGTTCCAGGCTTCTCACTTCAGTTCTTAGTTGGTAAAGCCCAGGAGTATGCCAAGAGCGGGTGCTGGGTTGCTTTCAATGATGTGTTGGCTTTGTGCATTTATGGCATAGTTTTGTTTCCCAATATACCGGATTTTGTGGACTTCGATGCTTTCTACTTGTTTGCCGCTGGTAATCCTGTACCTACCTTACTCGGAGATCTCTATCACTCACTGCATTACAAGAATGAGAAAGGGAGAGGAAAGAATGTTCATCTTTGTGTACCCTTGTTGAGTATGTGGTTTGAGAGTCACCTTCCTAAGAGAAGATCTGTTGCAGAGACTACAGTCCCAGCTGGTTGGCCAGAGCGCCTGATGAGGCTATCGTCGGAAGATATGGAGTGGTTTGATCGAGACCTGTTGGGATCTGAGCTCATCTTCAGTTGTTCTGGGTACCCTAGTGTGCCGTTGATAGGAAGAAAAGGGTGTATCAATTACAACCCTTCTCTATTCATTCGCCAGTTCGGATATGCACTGAAGAATCCACCTCAGGAGGAAGAAGTACAGGAATCTCTGTACTTCACAGGTGATTTGAAGGGAGAATTGCTAGCTGAGTTGCAACACGCCTGGACACGTATTAACCGCAAGGGGAAACCACTGTTAGGTAAGAACGATTGCCAGGCCTATGCACCTTACAGGGTTTGGATCCAAGAAAGAGCAAGTCAGTTATTAATGCCATTTCCAGATGTACCAATCCTTGTTCCTATTTCGGTAGCGGAGCCAACTACTGTTTCTAGGGAAGTCTATGAGCAAATTGTGAGAGAAAAAGAAGCCTTGATGAAGATCAACGAAGGGTTAGAGCAAGAGCTAGCTCAAGTACGCAGTGAGAAAAACAAGGCCGTATATGCTTTCCAGCAACAAATCGAGCTGTTAAACAGGTTAGGGGCTGAGTTGACTGAGGAAAAGAAAAAGCGCGAACGTTTGGGGCAAGAGTTCAGAAGCTCCCATGACATGCTTGAATCCAAGAAGAAAGCGCTTGACATCGCTCACCGAGAGATCTCTTCTTGCAATAAGACCTGGAATGCCACGCTCACCAACAACAAGAAGAGGGAAGATAAGCTAAAGCAGCAAATCTCCGACCTCGAAGAGAAGTTGAAGTCTAGCATCAAGAAGTGTGAGGAAGAAGTGACGACCCGGTATAGTATCCAGCATGCACTGAACAAGGCAATCAAATGCAGAGATGAAGTTGTGTCTCAAAAGCGAAAATTAGAAGATGGCTTCGGAGAAGCGACATGGGAGGAAACTGCTGAAGACGTGCGACGGGTTCTCAAGAAAAGAAACCAACTTGTTGAAGGGCTGCTTGATCGACCAGGTCATCCAGAGACCAAGAAGTTGATAGAAGAGTACCATACTTTTGGGAGGATTTGATCATTTCATGTAGTAACTTGTATGCTTTATTTGCATAGTGCTGACCATCACCAGGATTGTTGGTTGAGGTCATGCCTTCTTGTTGTGCTCTCAGCGACATTGTATTCTGTTTTCCTTAGCAATATATGAGGCTTTCTATGATTCAGCTCCGATATTCCTATTGTCAGCACTGTCACTGCACTGGCACCTTCACACTAGAACTGGGGGAATGAACTTCCCTAATGCACAGGCACATTGCATTGCATTCATATTCATATTGCATTACAGGTAATCTTTGAATAGTGTCTTATTTCCTGCTCTGTACCAGGTACTTTCCAGGATTGCAGATCAACACCCGCACCGCTATTCTACCCGCACCAACTGTCGAAGAATCATGGATCAAATGCAGAACGAGATGCAAGATGTGCGCGAGAAGCTCGCTCTCTTCATGCAGACCATGGAAGCTATTGCAAAGGGTCAGGAGAATTTGCAGGCCATGGTCCAGCCTCTGTTGGCCCGAAATGCTGGTCACGGTAATGAAGATCATCAGTCTGTACGGGTCGATACTGTTCATGGAGACGGCACTCCCACGCCAGTGGCTCCACCTGTAGTCAATATACCTGCTGCTAATGTCAACAACGCTACCGCTGCTGTGAATGGTAACGTCGGAGTTGGGAATGAGACCGCTGTCCATAACGTTGGGCTGGGTGATGTCAATTTGGGAGATAATATGGGAGGCAACGGCCTTGTCAATACTGGATTCGGGTTCAACGATCAGGGATTCGATAACACTGGGAAATATGGTTTCAATGCTCAAGGCTTTGGGCAAGATGGTTATGGTGCGACCAATCAGGGTTACGGAGGTTTTGGAAATGGAAACGGTGCTGGATTTATGGCTTTTGGTCCTGCTGGGGGTGTTCAAGGGTACGGCAACAGAGGCCGAGGTCCAGGGATGAATCAGATCAGAGCTGGACGTAATAATGGGTATGATGGGTATGGGGCTGGAAACGGTATGTGGCAAGAAGATCAGCAGGAGGACGCTTTCTCCGGCGGAGGTTTCGAAGGGCCGATGGATGACTCCCAGAAGATCAGAATGCTGGAAGAGCAGATGAGGGGAGTCCTGAACCAAAGTGCTGTGGGTTTGGACATGGCAACAATGGGTTTGGTACCTGGCTTGAGGGTGCCAATCAAATTCAAAGCTCCTGCGTTTGATAAGTATAAAGGGGACACATGTCCAAAAGTGCATGTACGAGCTTATTACAGAAAGAAGTCTGCATACTCAACTGATGAAAGAATGCTAATGCATTTCTTTCAAGATAGTATGTCGGGTCCTTCCCTAGAGTGGTACATGGGGTTGGAGCCAACTAATATCAAGACATGGAAGCAATTAGCAGAGGCATTTGTAGCTCACTACAAGTATAACAGCGAATTGGCACCCAATCGGGTCCAGTTGGCGGGACTGTCGCAGAAGAAGGGGGAGAGCTTTAAAGAGTACGCGCAAAGGTGGTGCGATATGGCTGCCAGGGTCCGTCCTCCTGTAGAAGATAAGGAAATGAATGACATGTTCGTCGGCACATTCACAGGTCTGTTTCATGATATGCTGTTTCACACGTCTCTGGCCAGTTTTTCAGACCTAATTCTGATGGGAGAAAAGATTGAACGTAACATTAAGCAAGGAAAATTCCAGGTTGAGGAATCGACTGCATCTGGCAGTAATAGGAAGACTTTTGGTGGGCGCCGGCAGGGCGAGGCAAGTGCCGTATTTGGAGGCCGAGGCCGAGGCCGAGGCAGGGGACGAGGTCAATATCGTCAGCCGCAGCAGGTGGCGAGTGTTACTATCCCGTATCAACAACAACCACTCCAGCAACAACAACCACTCCAGCAACAACAACCACTCCAGCAACAACAACCGGTTCAGCAACAGCCAATGCAACAGCAGCAGCAGCCTCAGCAGGGGGCACAGCAGGCTCAACGAAGATTCCAGGGTAGTAAACCAAGAAGAGTGTTTGAGAAGCCTCCCTCGACATATGCTGATTTGTTGCAGACATTGTTGGGTTTGAGCCTGGTAGAGAAGAGAACACTGGCACCTATAACGGGAGCTCCCCCGTTTGGTTACGATGCAAGCAGGCACTGTGAGTTTCATTCTGGGGCCCCGGGCCACGATATAGAGGGTTGCCATGCTTTTAAGCATGTTGTGCAGGATCTTCTGGACAATAAGACTATTAATTTCGGAACGGCAGGTCCGAATATAGTGCAGAAACCCATGCCTAATCATGGGGCAAACGCCATTCTGACTAAGGAAGGGTTGAATCTGATTATGAACGTCGAAGATTTAAAGACGCCGCTGAGCGAGATAAAGAGCCGACTGTTGCAAGGGGGTGTTTATCCAGGGTGTAACGAGTATTGTGTAGAATGTTGGACCCTAGCTGGGGGGTGTGACGACTTGAAGCAGGGCATTCAGGCTTTAATTGATGAAGGCATATTGCAGTTTGACCGAGCAGCAACTGAAGAGCCTGCAGGGGCGGTAACAGATAGTCGGAGTGATGTGGCCACGGTAACGATTCCTCGAAAGACAATCACTATTGCAGCACCAGCTCAGCGACCACCGATCACCATAACTAAGGCCGGGCCGATCCCGTACGAGAACACGAAAGCAGTCCCCTGGTCATATGGGTTGGAGGTGTATTGTGACGGGATAAAGATTGATGTTAACAGGCAGCCAGCCGAGACTGTGGATAATGTTGTTGGTTCGGGAGGTATGACAAGGAGTGGTAGGATCTTTATATCCCCTGAAGTGGAGGCCAAAAGACTCGCGAAAGGAAAAGGGAAAGCGGTTGAGAATGTCCCAGCGCAAGCGAGTGACCAAGAGGCGGCATCGAAAGACGTAGAAGAGTTCATGCGCTTGATTCGGAAAAGTGATTATAAGATTGTGGAGCATCTACAACAGACGCCGTCCAAAATATCTATCCTGTCATTGTTGTTGTGTTCGGAAGCTCACAGAAATGCTTTGCTGAAGGTCCTGGATACTTCTTTTGTACCCCAAGACGTCTCCGTGAACCAGCTGGAAGGAGTGTTGGCACATGTGAATGCAGGCCACAGCTTGGGCTTTACTGATTTTGACTTGACCCCGAAAGGAAGAGATCATAATATGGCGCTACACGTATCTGTCGAGTGTACAGGATCAGTAATGTCGCACGTATTGGTTGACACCGGATCGTCTTTGAATGTGCTGCCCAAGAAGGCGATGATGAAGCTGGATGTTAGAGGAATCTTGTGTACGCCCAGTGATTTGGTAGTCAGAGCGTTTGACGGCACGCGGAGAACAGTCTTTGGATCGATCACATTGCCTCTGCAGGTGGGGCCGGAGGTGTTTGCAACTGAGTTTTATATCATGGATATACAGCCTGCGTACAGCTGCTTGCTTGGAAGACCCTGGATTCATGGGGCGGGGGCAGTCACGTCTACCCTACATCAGAAGTTGAAATATATGGTCGGAGACAGCGTAGTCACTGTATGCGGAGAAGAGGACATCCTGGTCAGCCATCTGTCGTCATTTAAATATGTGGAGGTCGACGGAGAAATCCACGAAACACCCTGCCAGGCATTTGAAGGTTTGCGCATCAAGGACAAAGGTCCCGGGCCGAGCAAAGTGCCAGAGATAGCCGTCTCATCGTATAAAGAAGCGCAAGCTCTAGTGGAAGCAGGAGAAGCAAAGGGCTGGGGCAAAGTGCTGGACATTCCTGTGAAGATGGACCGATTCGGGCTGGGATACCAACCGTCGTCATCAACTCCTTCCGTGGGGGCACCCCGGTTCAGAGGGCCAATCACCATCTCTGCCAGTGGAGTGTGCCATGAAACTGTCAATGCTGCTTCGGAGTCTGATGAAGGAGACAACGACTGTGATATGGATGCCTGGATTCAGCCAAGCACGCCAGGACAAGGACTATGCAACTGGTCTATTCAGGAGCTTGTTCCTGTGACTTTTAAATAGTAATGCTTTGCTTTATTAAATGTTGAATAATCTGATGTCTTGCCCGGGGCATCAGGATTTTCTTAGGGCTGTGTTGTTATGAACATTGCGTGTTAATCATTAAATAAATGGCGTTTTTTCATGTGCAAATACTGTAATCCCTGTCTTTCTTGTTTTATATTTTTCAATAAAATGGCAACGTGGTTGTTCGCTTTATACGCATTTTGAAGCACTTAACCGTTCCTTTTGCAGGAGAACATTTTCAGATGACATCCTTGAACCACCTATGACTCGTCCCGACTTTGAGCACCCGGTATTTCAGGCCGAAGAAGAGGTTGTCGAAGATAGCGACGTTCCTGAAGAACTGTCTTGGTTGGTGAAGCAAGAGGAAAGAGCAATTCTGCCTCACGATGAGGTCATCGAAATTATCAACTTGGGGTCGGAAGGGGTCGAGAAGAATATTCGTATCGGAGCCGCACTACAGAGTGATATCAAGCGAAGACTGGTTGAAATGCTCCGAGAGTATAGTGATGTATTCGCTTGGTCGTATGAAGATATGCCAGGGCTCGATACAGATATGGTTGTGCATCGCCTGCCACTGAAAGAAGATTGCCCGCCGGTCAAACAAAAGCTTCGCAGAACTCGACCAGATATGGCAGTGAAGATCAAAGAGGAAGTTCAAAAACAGTGGGACGCTGGTTTCCTGGCTGTGACAAAGTATCCCTCATGGGTTGCCAACATCGTACCAGTGCCAAAGAAGGATGGCAAGGTTCGAATGTGCGTGGATTATAGAGATTTGAATAAAGCAAGCCCAAAAGACGATTTTCCACTTCCTCATATTGACGTGTTAGTTGATAATACCGCTCAATACTCCGTATTCTCCTTCATGGATGGCTTTTCAGGCTATAATCAGATTAAAATGGCGCCAGAGGACATGGAGAAGACCACTTTCATAACGCCTTGGGGAACATTTTGCTATAAAGTGATGCCCTTCGGTTTGAAAAATGCTGGGGCAACATATCAGCGTGCGATGACGACTCTTTTCCATGACATGATGCATAAAGAGATCGAAGTTTATGTTGACGATATGATTGCCAAATCCCAGACGGAGGAAGAGCATCTGGTGAATCTGCTGAAGTTGTTTAAAAGGCTTAGGAAGTTCAGGCTGAGGCTGAACCCTAATAGATGCACCTTCGGGGTGAGATCGGGTAAGCTCCTGGGGTTTATCGTAAGCGAAAGAGGAATAGAGGTCGATCCTGCTAAAATAAAAGCGATTCAAGAAATGCCGACGCCTAAAACAGAGAAAGAGGTGCGCGGGTTTTTAGGGAGATTGAACCACATTGCCCGGTTCATATCTCACCTAACGGCCACGTGTGAACCATTATTCAAGCTGTTTAAGAAAGATCAAGCAGTAACGTGGAACGAAAATTGTCAAAAGGCGTTCGATAAAATAAAGCAGTATTTGCAGGAGCCTCCCATTCTGATACCCCCAGTGGCAGGTAGACCCTTGATAATGTATTTGACGGTTCTTGAGGGAAGCATGGGTTGCGTTCTCGGTCAACACGACGAGACAGGGAGAAAAGAGCATGCAATCTATTACTTGAGTAAGAAATTTACAGACTGCGAATCTCGATACTCAATGCTGGAGAAAACTTGTTGCGCGCTAGCCTGGGCCGCCAAGCGTTTGAGGCAATACATGCTGAATCATACAACCATGCTCATCTCGAAGATGGATCCTATCAAATATGTATTTGAAAAGCAGGCGTTGTCAGGGAGAATTGCCCGTTGGCAGATGGTCTTGACTGAATATGATATTTAATACGTCTCGCAAAAAGCTATAAAGGGGAGTGTGCTGTCTGAGTATCTGGCGGAGCAGCCTATTGAAGAGTACCAATCGATGAGGTTTGATTTTCCTGACGAGGATATCATGTACCTAAAGATGAAAGATTGTGAAGAGCCGTTGCCAGACGAAGGACCAGAGGTGGGTTCCAAGTGGAAGATGATATTTGACGGAGCTGTGAATGCTTACGGTAGTGGAATAGGGGCAATCATCACTACGCCACACGGGTCGCACATCCCGTTTACTGCCCGATTGACCTTTGCTGTTACCAATAATGAGGCCGAATACGAAGCTTGTATAATGGGGCTTGAAGAAGCCATCGATTTGCGAATCAAAAATCTTGACGTATACGGAGACTCAGCTCTGGTGGTGAATCAGATCAAAGGGGAATGGGAGACGCGTCAGCCCAACTTGATACATTACATGAATTATGCAAGGAGATTTTTGCCTTTCTTCGACAAGGTTGAATTGCATCACGTACCGCGGGCGGAGAATCAAATGGCTGACGCCCTGGCCACTTTGTCTTCCATGTACAAAGTCAATTTCTGGAACGAGGCTCCCTGAATCGTCATCTCTCGGCTTGACAGGCCAGCTTATGTATTTGCTATTGATGAAGCATCTGATGGCAAACCATGGTACTTCGATATCCTTAATTTCCTGAAGAATAAAGAGTATCCGGCTGGGGCATCCAGTCAAGATCAGAAGACTCTCAGGAGGTTAGCAGGCAATTTCTATTTGAATCCGGATGGCGTCTTATACAGAAGAAACCACGACTTGGTGCTATTGCGTTGTGTAGACGAAAGAGAGGCAAAGTTGCTCATGGAGGAAATACACGAAGGTACCTTTGGTACGCATGCTGGTGGACATGCCATGACGAGAAAGCTGCTGCGGGCAGGTTATTTTTGGCTGACTATGGAAACTGATTGTTTCAAGTTCGCAAGGAAGTGTCACAAATGTCAAATCTATGCTGATAAGATCCATGTGCCTCCGAGTCCTCTAAATGTGATGTCATCGCCATGGCCATTCTCGATGTGGGGAATCAATATGATTGGAAAGATCGAGCCGACTGCTTCTAACGGGCATCGGTTCATCCTAGTAGCAATCGATTATTTCACCAAGTGGGTAGAAGCGGCGTCTTATGCAAATGTAACGAAGCAAGTGGTGGCCAGATTCATCAAGAGAGATATCATTTGCAGATATGGGATCCCCGAGCGGATAATCACCGACAACGGTTCAAACCTGAACAACAAAATGATGAAGGAGCTCTGTCAGAATTTCAAGATCGAACATCACAACTCCTCTCCTTACCGACCCAAGATGAATGGCGCTGTTGAGGCGGCCAATAAGAATATCAAGAAGATCGTTCAGAAAATGGTGGTGACCTATAAGGATTGGCATGAGATTCTACCTTTCGCTTTGCACGGTTATCGTACGACGGTACGCACATCAACCGGGGCAACCCCGTTCTCGTTAGTATACGGAATGGAAGCGGTATTACCATTGGAAGTCGAGATCCCTTCCCTGAGGGTATTGCGAGACGTTCAGCTGGACGAGGCAGAATGGGTGAAAGACAGGTTGAATCAACTGAGTTTGATGGATGAGAAGAGGATAGCTTCCCTAGCATACGGTCGTTTATACCAGAGCCGAATGAAGAAAGCATACGACAAGAAGATACATCCGCGAAGCTTTCAGACGGGCGACCTTGTGCTGAAAAGAATTCTCCCGCCGCAAGCAGATCACAGGGGCAAGTGGACCCCCAACTACGAAGGGCCATACGTTGTCAGGAAAGTATTTTCAGGAGGAGCGTTGTTGTTGTCCACCATGGACGGAGAAGACTTTGCGTCGCCCGTGAATTCGGACGCAGTTAAAAAATACTTTGCTTAAAATAGACCCGCTGGACAGAAAAAGAGAGTCCAGGCAAAAATGGGGCATCCTGGCGAACCAAAAACAGAATGAAAGGTTCGGGCAAAAATTAGGGATAAAATTGAAAAAGTGTACACCCGCGAAGTTGAAAACCTACACTGGGCGGCTTCGGCAAAAAGGGATATCCCGGTGAATTGAAAACCCGTAAAGGGCGGTTCACACAAAAGTTAGGGATTCGAAAAGCAAATGACTGCGGTCCGAATTTGATATGGCACTGAGCATCAATGCGGGAGAATATGCCTGAGGGGGCGACTATCGGATACAATCTCTTCGGAAGTGGATACCGGGAAAGCATTAGAGTCGGACGAGTCATAGGAGGATCAGTTCGTGGTGTTCGTCTGCATCCCGTTTCCGACATGTGTATAAAATTTAGTTTGTCGATATATTTTGCTTCCTGTGCATACTTGTATATTTGCTTTGTGTAGCTTCCTCTTTTCAGGAGTTACATCCCGTGTACAAAAATTCCGCCCATTCAGGGGCCCAATCAATAAAACACGTTATTCGGTACTTGACACTATTCTTTACTGTTTTGTGCATGATTAACGCCTAAGTTTGATGAAACTAGCATGTGCATAACGTCGCTGGCCCTTGCCAACGATTGCTAAAGCTTTGAATTAACTGAAAATAACGTCACTAACCTGAATCGATTTGGTTGTATAGGCTTGTCTTGTTTGTTTGTGTTGTTGCAGGTTTCATAACTGTACGAAGAAGACGATCAAAAGATTGCAATAACGAAAGACTCGGCCCTCACGCAGGTCATGCAGGTTCTTCCTGAAGAAGGATCGAACTCTCCAGCTAGTCGTAGCCTATCCAAAAGGACGTGTTCTTGAAGAGTCGTTTACCCTCAACAGAATTGACGATTCCAAGATCGTAAGGCTGTATTCAGACAGTGTATCTCGAGCAGAGTGGTTTAGCCGCAAAAGATTAACATTTGTGAGCTGTATTCAGGCAGCTTACCTTTCCCCGCAGGGTCATTTACTCTCCTAAGTGGAGTCAATTGTTTTTTTCCCAAGAGAATCACCCCATCGCCAGCGGAATTCTCTTCTCAGTAAGTATTCCTCCCAGTGGAATTCAAAGATTAAGGCTCTCCCCGACAGAGTTGGTGTGGGTCCCGGCATTCATTTTGTCAGGGATACTGTGTAATATCCGTTCACTTTCCAGCAGAAGTCCGATTATGCCAGGCGCATCTGGTATTCCCCAGCAGAGGTATATTCCTCAGCAGGATGTTACTGCAGTGAGGTGTTTGGTTCGAGCTCCCAATTCCCCAGCTGAGTCGACTTCACTCTTCCGGCATTTATTTTGCTGGAATAATCCTGTAGCACCTGGCTATCCCCAGTGGAGTTGGCATTGTCTTCAGCATTTATTTTGCTGAAGTAGTTCCTGTACCCGGCAGTTCGAGTCTGCACTGGCATCGGCATATAGTGGCATACTTGCATCCACCAAATAAAAGCATAGTGTTTCCATGTCGAAGGGAGCATTGCATCGTTGTCAAACATACACATTTTTGAAACATAAACTAGGTTGGCTAACCGTTGGTTTCAAGTATTGTTTCTCTTGCAGGTGGGAGGAGTTCTTGCTCCAATAAATCAATAAACATCCGAGGTCTCGATGTGAGACATTCAGCGAGGTGTCAGCCTTGACACTACTCCCCACAGAGTTGTCAAGATGAAGTTTCTCTTTATCTCCGAACAAAGTTATTTATGGATTTCTTGTGTTGTCCCCGCCAGAGTCAGCAGGATAAGTTTCTCCTTATAGCGGAGTTGTTTGTCATCAAAGGATTCATGAATCAGAACTTCAGAAGCTACCGCCGGTTATCAGAACAGGCGTCCGGTAGTTTGGTTTCCAAATATCCCCAGTAGAGTCCGCCTCAAAGTCGCTGTCACGTCGGTGCTAAGAAGTTTGTGAGTTGGGATCAATGGAGAACTGAGTCCTGACGGGGACAAGATGTATTTTCTCAGCAGAAAAGATGTAATCCTTACGTGGACAAATCAAGACGAAACATGGGTCCTGACGTGGACGAATCTATTCCTTACGTGGAAAAAGAGGTTTCAGTTCCTTACGTGGAAGAGCAAGTTCATTCCTTACGTGGAAAAGATGGGAGTCCTTACGTGGGCAGATTAAAATTGTGATTCCTTACGTGGAAAGGTGGGTCCTAACGTGGACGATGTTCTCCTTACGTGGAAAGACGAATTTATTCCTTACGTGGAAAGAAGTTGGTATTCCTTACGTGGAAAGATTGAGTCCTTACGCGGACATATCGAAATGGATTCCTTACGGGGAAACAAGTGCATTCCTAACGTGGAAGGGTTTAGTCCTGACGCGGACAGATCCAGACGAAGTCTTATTCTTTACGTGGAAGAAGAAGATAGATTCCTTACGTGGAAAATTTAGTCCTGACGTGGACGGATTCAGAAGAAGAAGTATGCCTAACGTGGAAAGAAGGCGTGTTCCTTACGTGGAAGAGAAAGAGAAACTTCAGGTCCTTACGTGGAAAGATGGGAGTCCTTACGTGGACAAATCAGAAAAATGGTTCCTTACGGGGAAAGGAGATCGTGTTCCTTACGTGGAAAAGATTGAGTCCTTACGCGGACACATAGGAGGAGGATTCCTTACGTGGAAAGAGCGGAGTCCTTACGTGGACAGATTAAGATGGCATTCCTTACGTGGAAAAATGTATTCATGACGCGGACAAATCGGAAAGAGTTGGTTTCCTTACGTGGAGAGATTGGGGTCCTTACGTGGACGGATTCAAGAAAAGTTGATTCCTGACGTGGAAGAATGATGTACTCCTTACGTGGAAAGGTGAGTCCTAACGTGGACAGGTTCAGAACCAAAGTTGTATTCCTTACGCGGAAAGATTGGAGTCCTAACGCAGACATATCGAGTTGTACTGGAGTCCTTACATGGACAGATTGATACGGTTCTCCTTACGTGGAAAAAAGATTGCATCCTGACGTGGAAAGATGGAAAGTTTAGTTCTGATGTGGACAGATGCAGAAGAGATGATTCCTTACGTGGATGGTGTTATTCCTAACGTAGAAGAGTCTATTCCTAACGTGGACGATTTATTGGAATATATACGAACTATCCCCCAGCGGAGTTGCCGAGATTTTTCTGGGTTAACAGCAAGTGGAGTCCTAACATGGACAGGTTCTAGTTGAGATTTCCTCATATTAATGACAGACAGAGTCCTAATGTGGACAAGCAAGCAATCTGTTATCCCCAGCGTGGTCGTTACGAGATCAGTGAGCGGCTGCAAACAGTCAGATCCAGGCAGTGGATGTCGTTACCCAAACAGGGGTGCAGTTTATTTCTGCGGTTGGCAAATTTCCGGGTTTCTTAGTATTCAACCGTCTCGTACCTCGAATGTTTGAAGGCCGTTCGCTCTTCACCCAATCGGGTCCAAGTCGCTTGAATAGGGGCAGCTGTTGCACCCTAAAATTTGCTCAACCTTATTCACTTGGTTTATGTTTCAATATCATTAGCATTTGCATATAGAGTCATGTACATAGCCTAACCATCTGCATAGCATAAGCATATCAAGTCATTCAACAGGGGACCAAGCATTATTCTCATCTCTAGAGGCCTATCTAGAGGTTATTATCCTAATTCAATCTCATTCAAGTCATCAAGAAAGAATTTGAAAGCAGGGAGTTCAGTGGATCAAGCACTGAGTATATCTCCTAACTGAGGGTGTCTGAGGATCAACAAGGGAATTATGAGTTGTGAATTGAGAGCATGGGGAGTATCTAGACATCTTGGAGGACTTAGAAAGTCATTTGGAGAAGAAAACAAGTTGTTGATGTGAGCACAAGAGTTGCAGTTGAAGACAGTCAACTAGGGTTTCATCTGGGTCAACCCTGGGTCAACCCTAGGTCAATTGACTGATTAAAGGGCATTAAGGGCTATTGGAGAGATGTGGGGTTCATCATTTGACATGGAGAATAAGGATATGTTGTTGTGCTAAGAAGAATGCAAGAGAAATCAAGGAGAAGAGGAGTTTCTAAATTAGGGTTTCTATGTAAAATCCCCTAGTTTAGGTCAAATTTCCAAGCAAGATAAGTAAAAATGAAAGCTTCAAATGGCTTATTGGCCAACATGAAACTTGTAGAGGATCTCAAGACCTTTAATTTGAGTGGTGGAAGACATCAAGGAGATTTATAGAACTCAAGTTATGGTCCTTGCAAGTTACAGGTCATCGGAGGTATCTGAAATTTTGTCTGTGAAAGTGACTTGACTTCCAAGCAATTTTTACCCCTCAAGGAGATTTCAAATGAACTTCTGGTAAACATAATAATTTTTCCTTATTGTCTTAGCTTTCTATAATGGTATAGTATGCCTTCATATGATGTGTGGAACTCAACTTATGGTCTTGGCAAGCAAAGGGTATTTTGGTCATTTGTGAATTACAGGTCATTTTAACCTATGTCCAAAACTCATACAAGGAGGCCTCAAATGGAAAAACTTACAACATCAAACTTGCTCCAAATGGCATTTTGAGTCTAGAAAAGTGACCATGAGAGATTGGAAAAGTTCATACCACAAGGTTTCAAAATTGTTGAATTTAATGAAGAAAAATGGCTTAAAAAATGAGATTTTTCATATCTTGGCCAAATGATGCAAAATTATAGGTCATTTTGAATGGAAAGGGCATTTTAAAGACATTAGCTAAAGTGGAATTTTGATTTTAGTTCATAATTTGAGAGTTATACATGGTTGCTTGAATTGAAAGTTACATAATCAACATCCAAGGGAATTTGCACAAGGGAAACTTCTCCAAGCTTCTAGGAAGTTCTAATCCCATCTATATATTCATGCAAGTTGGTTCATGCAAGGGTTGGTGCTCCCATTTGTTCAAAAACCCCAACTTTTCCATACTTTCTCATTTTGTGCATAAGCTTCACAAACTCTCACAAATCTCTCAAAACTCTCACATCTTTGGATTGAATTTTCATCATCATCATTCAAACACTAGGATTCACATCAAGAAGTAGTTGAATTGATCAAGAATTATACCAATTATCTTCTTCACTCCAAGTTGCATTTTCATCAAAACTCCATTAAAACTTCCTCCATCATTCTGATTTCTGTTATCATCATCATCCACCATCATCATGGAGTAATTGGCACAAGAACTTGGATAGAATTCGTGGGTGTTTAAAGAGATTCAAGTTGAAACTCCAATTTGCATGAAGAATGGAATAGATTAATTCACAAGGATTAAGCAAAAATCACTGCAAACAGAAGCATACACATTCATTAGAGATCATTTTCAGCAAGTATCAAAGGTTGAATTGGAGTCTAACCACCATTGCCATCACCACTTGCAAGGTATGTAAACTTCTTCGAATCTCACTACTCAGGCTGTTATAGATCATGTGGTTAGGATAAGAGTGTTTAGAGACCATAGGGGAATGATTCTTGAAATTTAGGGATAGTTTTGTGGAGATCCATGACAGGTTACCATTTCTGTTAGCTTCAAGAATAAGCTGTGTACTGGACTATAATCAATATGATGAGGCATAGAATAATGAGGAAAGTATGTAGATTAACTGTAGATCATCAGGTTTGAATTCTGGCAAAGTTGACATCAGGCAAGCATGGTATACCCTGAGTTTCGTGCCCTCTGTTTGGAGTCTACAAAGAGAATTAGAGAAAACTAGGACCAGGCATGGATTCCTTGGGTTTTATAGATTATTTTAGGGCTTGGAATTTTTCATTTTCATCAAGAGAGCAGGGAGAAAGATTGGGTGGAATTTTCGTGCATGAAGCTCATGGCTGAAACCCTAGATGGATGGAGGAAGAAGACAACGCGTATGCCCTTGGATCTGGTGGGGAGGTTTGACTTGACCACGAATCGGACGGTCCACGTTTAGCCTGAGTTTTGGTGGGAAATTTTAAAAAATGAAACGCACCGTTTCACTTATTGGGGGGAATTGGGCTCAGACAGCTATTCGCACCCCCCCCCCCCCCCCCGTTCTGATGGGCCCAACGCGCTGAACTTGGTTTTCCTGCTATTCTCACCCCCTTCAACTATTTCTTTATATTTTCTTTTTATTTTCTTTTCATTTTTCATTCATTTTTAAAAAAATTCATAATAAATGGAAAAAAACATTATTTTTAATTCATTCTTTTTGCATATTTTTCTTTAGGATGTCTAGAAAATTATAAAAAATAAAAATTGCATTTTATTTTTTATTTGATATTTTTCCCATATTTTCTAAATAAATAACATTTTACATAATTTCATTTCATACATGATTTTGTTATTTTTTGTTCTATTAATTGCTTCCATATTTTTTGTCCATTCTTTTTAGGTTGTTTAGTTTAGACATTAAACTTGTAGATACAATTTAGTTCCCATTTTTAGAGATTAATTTTAGGTGCTTAATGTAGGTGTGAACAACATGAATAAACTAGGGTTTTAAGTGATGACTTAGGAGAATCAATTCATTTTCCTTAGGACTTAGGGTTTGACTAGTTTAGTTATGGGACTATAGGGGCTATGGGTAGTTATTAGATCCCCTAGAAAAAGTTAGGATTCCCCCCTACTGCTATTAATGTACTGTATATCTGAGTGATTGGTGTGGTGTGTCCTCTGGGGATTATTGCTTGCTTGTGTGGGTATTGGGATTGTCTGGGACTTGGGAAAGCTGAAGACTTGAGGAGATGAAAGCCATTGGAGATCCAGATGTTGAAGATCAACTTCCAGAGTTGAAGATAAGGTTTTTGCTAGCAGATGCTGAGAAGACTAGGGTTTAGGAGCTAGGCAGAGCTCTAGGTTAGAAAGTTTGTTTCTCAAACATGGATTGCCTTGTCTGCATCCATTCTTCTCTGTGATTCAGAGTCTCTCTAAGACACTCACCCCCTTCCTTTGGAAGGCTTGGTGATAGTGTCTAAGAGATAGAACTCTTGAGAGAAAATGTCTTTTGTGTTAGAAGCAGTCTGTTCACCACCCTTGGTAGTCAGCTGATTGCTTAACACCCAATCCACTCTTGTGACTGATCCCTCATCCTGGAGGTTTGAACTTGAAGAAAAGCCATTGCAGATAGAAGACTGATGATCAAAGCCCTTACCTGAAGGCCATGAAGAGGGAGATTGATGCTTGTTGAAGCCTGTAGCTGATTAGAGATTACTTGGAGCCAGATGCTGATTCAGAGCTGCTGAAGCTGTTTGTTTTATTGCTGTATGTATTGATTGGTTTTCTGGACTGTATTGATTGTTGTTTACCCTGTTGGGTTGAAAGTGAATCCTGTTCACTTTTGCCTATTGTTTTCTAGGTTCGAGGTTGAGTGGGACTCCCTTGCCTCGCTTGTACTGTTGCATCCATGCATTTTACTGTTTTACTGTATATATCTGGTATTGTTTCTGTTTCTGCCTATCCCGTAGGATCTCTGTTTCTCTCTGTGCAAGAGAGGAGCATGATAGACACTAGGTCTTAACCCATGCATGATAACATTAGGTTAGTTTGTTTCCCTTCGCAACCGTAGGTTAGAGTTCTGTCTCTTTCTTTCTCAAAACAAACAGAAAAACACATAAAGATTTCAAACACAATAAAAGACACTTCTTCCGTAAAAGAATGTGAACTCATCAAAGCGTCATTTTTGTCCGCTGGGACTGTTAATCAAGAATACCTTTTTCAGAAGGAATAAAATCAACCAAGACAAGCTTGTGTCGTACGTGGCCCGAACTACGTTTGCTCTGATCTTCCATGCAGTGTGGAAGTACGTAGGCATAAGATGCGATATCCTAGCGAGCAACCGTCCCCTCCTTTCCCGTAGGTAGGCGAACTACGTTGACTCTGATTTCTCGTTCCAGGCGAGAATACGTAGGCATAAAGTGCGATACTTTGCCGAGTCATTTTTATTTTTTCATTTTCTTTTCTTTTTTAACCCTGACCTATAGTTTAGATAGAATAACAATCCATACCCGAAAACAAGCGTGGATCCCGTCGAGTACGACGGACGTGAGGGGTGCTAATACCTTCCCCTTGCGTAACCGACTCCCGAACCCAGGTTTTGGTTGCAACGACCATACCTTTCCCGTGTTGTGCGAGGTTTACTCTGAGCGTTTCCTTTCCCTCCCGTGGGATAAATAACGCACGGTGGCGACTCTTCTGTTCAGCCGGCGCCGATTTTTGCAGTAGCGACAGTTATCCACCATGGATGGTGAGGATTTTACATCCCCTGTGAACGCAGATGCAGTTAAAAAATACTTTGCTTAAAAGAGACTCGCTGGACACAAAAAGAAAAGTCCAGGCAAAAATGGGGGCATCCCGGCGAACCATAAAAAAGAGAATAGGTTCGGGCAAAAATTAGGGATAAAAATGAAAAGATGTAAACCCGCAAAGTCGAAAACCTGAAAAGGCAACTTTGGCAAAAATGGGTATCCCGGTGAATCAAAAACTCGAAAGGGCGGTTTAGGCAAAAGTTAGGGATTGAAAAGAAAATGATTGTAGTCTGCGTTAGAGCTCATTGCTTAGTGGATTGGGAGAACCTGAGGGCCGTTTATCCTAATCAATCTCTTCTGAAGATGAAGCGTCGAGAAAGCATCAGGGTCAGGAGAGTCATAGAGGGATCAGCTCATGGTGTTTGTTTGTGCCATATTGCCGACATTTTTGTACACTTTTGTATATTTCTATGCATATCTGTATTTGTTTTTGCGCAGCTTCCTCTTTTTAGGGGTTGCATCTATTGTAAAACTTTGCCTATTTACAGGCCATTTATCAATAAACATATACTATTCAGTATCTCATTTGTTTTGTTTTAACTTTTACTGTTTTGTTTGTGAAAAACGCCCAATGTTTTGATAAACTTGCACATACATAAACTTGCAGGCCTTGGCCAATAATGGTTAAAACTTTGAATTAATTGAACAACGTCACAAATGATGACTGAGATAGTTTTGTTTGCATAGGATATCTTGTCTATTTGTTCAGTTTTGCAGGGTCGTTACCCTTGGGGAAAAGAGATATGGATGAAGTTCGTTCTATCCCCGACCAGAGCCTTATCCCCAGTAAGTGAAGTTTGCATCTCTATCCCTAGTGGAGTTTGTATGCAGTTTGAGTGAGTAGGTAGCATGTACGCTTTCCTTCAGCAGTTGGTGCCCATTCAATCCCCCACGAAGTGCGTACTCCCCAGTGAGTTATGATTGAATTTTCTTCCCACCGGAGTAATCTACAGCCTGGGTAGGTTCGTCCCCCCAGCGGAGAAATCCCCAGAGGCCAGCAGGGGCCTGTCTCTCGGCATAAGTCCAATTGTTATTGGCGTGAGTAGGTTATTCCCCCAGCAGGGTGTTTTCTGTATTCCTAGCATTTATTTTGCTGATTCAGTTCCGTTGCATCTGCATGCGTGCATAGCACCTACCCAAATGCATAGCATTTCCATCTCGTATGGAGCATTACGCCATTTTCAAACATATGCATGTGAAACATAAGCCAGGTTGTTATCTCTTTGTTTCAGGTGTATCTTCGGAGGTTTGATCTTTTCCCTTGGTATCCTGACCATGGAAATATCCAGTAGCCCGCGCGGTATCCAGACCCCGGCTCATGTTATTCCTCAGCAGTGTCTTCGGATCTCAGTGGGTCATGATAAGTATTTATGATGAATTCCTTAGTCCTTCGAGTATCCAGACTCCGGTCCCGTCCCAGTTGATAGGGTTTTCCTTTTTTCCGTCGAGTATCCAGACTCCAGTAAAGATGGTTGTGGTATCCAGACCATGGTGATTGATATTATTGTGCTTTTTTCGTCGAGTATCCAGACTCCGGTGAAGACAGTGTGGTGTTCAGATTTTGATGGGTATATTTGTGATATTTTCCTTTCGTCCGTTGAGTATCCAGACTCCGGTCAATGTCGTTTAGTGTTCAGACTCCGGCAAGTTTCCAGTATGTTATGTATCTCTTGGCCCTGTATGGTATCCAGACCATGGAAATTCGTGATGCGGTTCATCTTGTTCGTTGAGTATCCAGACTTCGTCAACTTGAAATGGTATTCTTAAAACTCCAACAAGTGTTTCTTCGTTCGTTGAGTATCCAGGCTCCGGCTTATTTCGTTGAGCGTTCAGGCTCCGGCTTCTCCGTTGAGTATTCAGACTCCGGTATATTTTCAATTCATGACGTATTGCTTTTTTCCGTCGAGTATCCAGACTCCGGTAAAGTCATTTGGGTATCCTGACCTTGATAAGTTTTGTGGTTGTACTCCTTCTCCGTTGAATATCTAGATTCCGGTGAATTTCCGATATGTGGTATATTGTTTTGTCCGTTGAGTATCCAGGCTCCGGCTCCTCCGTGGAGTATCCAGACTCCGGTAAGTTTCATATGACGATGATTTCTTTTTATGTTGAGTATCCAGGATCCGTTCATTTACATTGAGCATCCAGGCTCTGGTCAATTTTGCGTTGAGCATCCAGGCTCCGGTTTGTTGCATTGAGCATCATGGCTCCGGTCCCTACGTTGAGTGTTCAGACTCCGGCAATTTCATTGATTCATTTCTGTTCGTTGACTATCCAGATTCCGGCAATTTGAAGTATTCCCTTTTTATAGTTTTCCCCAAGTTGAGTTACTCGTTAAGTTTCTCTTTCCCCAGCGGAATATGTTTATAATCAGAGCAGTTATCTTCGGAGATTCTTGTTTGCAGTTTTATTTTCTGCAGTTGGCAAATTTCCGGGTTCTTTGGTATTCAACCGTCTTTTACCTTGATGGTGTGAAAGTCATTCGCTTTTCACTCATTCAGGTTCAAGTCGTTTGAATAGGGGCAGTTGTTGCACCCCAAAATTTGACCAACCTTTTCTTAACTTGGTTTATGTTTCATTTCATTTTCTTATAGCATTTGCATTGCATAGCATTGTTCATTTGGCAGGGGATTAAGAGGTTGTGCATAGCAAGAGGAGGTTTCCCAGAGTGTTGATCCTAAGCAAGGGGTTTTACTCAAGCATGAATGGTCATCAAGTCATCAAGAAGTGGTCAGTGTTCTTTAAGAGAGTTGATGGGTGTATGTGGATTATATCCTAACTTGGAGGCCAGTTGAAGATCATCAGAGGATTGTGAATTCATAATTATGGATATGGGATGTTGAGAAATCTCATTGAGTGCTTTGAGAGCCATGTTGGAGCTTGTTCAAATTGTTGTGTCATCTGGTCAACCCTAGGTCAATTGTGAAATTAAAGGAGATTAAGACTCAATTCCAAGTCTCTATGGTCATGGAATGTTGTGTTGAGATGCCTAATATATCATTTCAAGATCAATTCATCAAGAATCAAGAGTGTGAGAAGTTACTAAATTAGGGTTCTCAATGTAAAATCCCCTGTTTAGTGCCTAACTTCAAGACCACATATCTCAAGATAGAAGTCTCAACTCATCTTGACCCCAACATGAAACTTGTAGAGAATGTTTCTAGCTTTCTTTTAAGTACTAGGAGTCATTCATCTAATTTCTAGAACTCAAGTTATGATGCTGGCAAGTTACAGGTCCTCAGATGAATGTGATTTTGGTCAACAAAAGTCAACCAACTTCCAAGCCACTTTTAACCTAGAAGGATGTTTCTCCTCACCTTGACTGAAATATGAAAGTTGTTCCTCATGATCTTAGCTTTCCAAAGAGTACTAGAAGTCCTTCATCTGATTTGTAGAACTCAAGTTATGAGGCTTGCAAGGAAGAGGTATTTTGGGAAAGTAAAATTACAGGTCATTTTCCTTATAGGTCCATTTCACCACTTTGCTTACTTCAAATGAAAATATTTCCAACATGAAACTTGCTCAAAATAGGTTCATTTGTTCTACCAAACCTCAAGGAATCATTGATATGGCTTGGATAGAAGATTGAATGAAGGAAGGTTCATGGAAATGTCATTAAAAGCACAAAAATCAAATTAAATCATATTGTATCCATTTTGTGCAAGTTTGTGCATATTTTGAGTGCAAATCACATTCTAAGAACAACTGCATTTTCAGAATTTGAGTTTGATGAGTTTTGGTATGTCAATTTCAAGCTTGCTTCATCATGAAGGTACACATGCTACATTCACCATTAAGATCAAACAAGGGATCAATCCCAGCCATTGAGGTTCCCTACATCCCAAGTAACATGAATGGATTCATTTGTAGCTGTGTAAGCTTCATTTTCATGCACATTCATAAAGCTCCAAACCAAGAAAAGTTGGATTTCAATTGGGCTTTTAGGGACTGCAATTGAGCTTTCTTTGCTTCCAAATCCATTGCATATAATGTCAGGGTCGTGTACAATGCTTCAGAAGTGAATTTGGTGGAGAAATTGTAGAGAACACACTTGGAAAAAGCTCAAGAAAAGTGAAACACGAATTTTCATATTCACACCATTTCAAGCCAAATTAAGCAAATCAGAAGCTTCATTGAAGATTAAGGAGTGATTCTGGTCTATTTCCAACAATTTTCATCAAGAATTGAAGGCTCAGTGGAAGCTTTCCACTAGGTATTTTCATTTCAACTTTGCACTCTGTTTATGATGCATTTGCTTGCCATTTTTGCATGATTAAGACCTAGGAACTGTGTAGATTGTTTCTAACTAAAATTGACTGGCATTGGTGATGATTTGTATCGTGAGCTCATTTATGTTTGGCTTCGATCTAGCTTGTGTGTTGATTAAAAATGAAAACTAAGTGCATATTTGTGATCTAGGGAAGATGTAGATCAGTTTTGACTTTGAGTTTACTTGATTTGGTTGAGTTTGGTTATAGCCTCATCGGAGTACTCACCGAAGAAGATGACCGAAACAGTGGTTCCTGTCACCTGGTTTTCCCTCTATTTCTCATGTTTGAATGAGGAAGATAACACGTGGCCGTTGGATGCATGTTTGATTGTTTGATTGGACCCTGATCTAATGGTCCTTGTTTGTTTTAATTTTGTGCTGGATTTCATTTTATGACGTGGCAGCTTGTTGACCCTTGGATGGTTGTGTGGTAATCATGATGTGTAGCCATGATGGTTTGACTAGCCTTTTAATGAAACGATGTGTTTCATTGGGTTATATCCTAGCCGTTTGATCGTTTGACTGAGTTTAATCTGATGGCTGTGATTTATTTGTTCTTTATATTTTAAATTGACTGCACGCATGGCAGGATGTGGACCTTTGGATTGTGTGACTGGTAATATCATCATGTGGTTGAGATTATTTCTCATTTTTGGCTGACTTGTTTGGATTGGGCTTTCTAATTGCTGTTTGCACCCCCTGCCTGAGCCCAATTTGTTTTTCAACGTGAAACTGTTGCTTTTGGCACCGTTTGTTTTTTTATTTTCTTTTCTTTTCTCTTTTATTTTGTTTTGTATCTGTTTTGAAATAATTCCAATTAAAATACTTCCAAGCTTGATAAAATTCTACAAAAATATGTTTTAGACATTTTAGGATGTCTTTTATTTTTAGGAAATTTTTATTTTATTTTTTGGTTTTATTTTCAATTAAAAATGGAATTAATCATTGGAAGAGTTTTATTGGACTTATTTCTTGACATGGTTTGTTCTTGATTTTGTTTCTCCTCATTCCTTTTGGTCCAATGACTCAAAATTCATTCGCATGTCCATGATGAGTTGATGAATTTTTTAGAACCATTTTGCCCCTGTTGGTTGACTTTTGAGTTGACTTTTGTTGCATTTCATTTGACCCTCGACAATTCTCATTCACAATGGAACACCCTTGTGAATCAATTTCTTTGGTGGTGTTGTGAATTGATTTTGATTTTGATTTCTTGGCCTCTTTTGCCAACATGTTTAGGTGATTTTTGCATTTTATTTGATCATTTTTGAACGATTTTCCTAATTTTGAGGTAACTTGCAAGTCAAGTTACCTCCAAAGGAGGTTCATACATACACATTGACCTAGTTTGTCTTGGAGATGATATTTTTGGATCCTTTGAGCCCCAATGCCTTTTGATTCATGTTTTTAACATGTTAAGGATGATGCTTGCTCATTTTCAGGTCATGACATTGTTTCTTTCTTGTTCATTTGGTTGTTTTCTTTTGAGCTTTTAATTAGGGTTTCTAAGTGATGTATGCTTGCTTTCCCTTGCGTTTTTGCTTGCATTTCCTCTTGTTTGGTTTGCTTTTGCTTTGGATCTCTCTTCTCTCATCTCTCATTCTGTCCCATGACTTTGGAGTCTCATTTAAGGCATCTTAGTCCCTCCTTAGGAGGTACTTGAAGCATACCTAAAATGATGAATCCTTGAGGACTCTTTTGTGCTTCTTTTGCACTTTGTTTGTGATGCTTATGGTTGAGTGCATATTATGAGTTCCTTGATGTCCTCATATAGCCTCACATCCTCACTTTTGTTTTGAGCTTCTTTTCATTTCATTTGGTTTGGTTTTTTGGCACTTGTGGTTGATGTTGTTTGACTTAGGTCATTTCATCCCACTTTTGGTGCATTTTTGTGTGGTTTTTCTTTGTGGTTTGATATCATCTTGTGCATTTCTTTTTCTCTTCTTTTCTTGCATTCCCATATGCATGCTTGGTTGAGATGAGCTTATGGAGGTTACTGCCCCACACTATTTTCCTCCCACTTTCATTCTTACTTGTGCATCCTATGTTTGCATTCTTGCATCTTTTTATGTTCTTTCTTCTTCTTATTCTTTTGCTTTTCTTTGACATGCTCCCCATAAGTTCTTTAACCTTTTGAGGTTATGATAGACATTAGGTGCCTAACCATGCATGATAACATTAAGTAGTTCCATTTTGCGTCCCAACTTTAAGTCCACTTTGCATGATAACTTTTAGGATTGATTAGTCTCACATTAGTGGTCCTTTCTTCTCTTCTCATCTTCATACAATCTTAACACATTTAATAAAGATAATGGATGTTGTGACATGAGCCTTGTACTTGGGAAATGGTGATTGAGTGGTTACCTCTCAATTGCCTAGAGTGTTTAGTATATGTCATTAGTGTTGCACCCCAAAATTTGCCCAACCTTTTTCTTTGGTTGGCTTGTGTTTCATTTCATTTCTTTCTAGCATTTGCATTGCATAGCATTTTTCAGGGGATTAAGAGGTTATGCATAGCAAGAGGAGTATACTCAGAGGGTTGAGCCTAAGCAAGGGTTGTTACTCAAGCAGGGATGGTCATCAGGTCATCTAGAAGTGGTCAATGTTCTTTGAAAGAATAGATGGATGTGTGTGGGTCAGCTCCTAACTTGGAGGCCAATTGAAGAGCAGCAGGGGTTTGTAAAGTCATGATTATGGGTATGAGATGTTGATAGAGCTCATTAAGTTCTTTGAGAGCCATTTGAAGTTTATTCAAGTTGTTGTGTGGAGTGGAACAACCTACAGTCAAGAATGTTGCATCTAGGGCTTTCATCTGGTAAATCCTTAGTTAACTGTGAAATTGAAGGAGGTTACAATTCAATTCCAAGTCTCTATGGTCATGGGATGTTGTGTTGAGATGTCTAATATATCATTTCAAGATCAATTCATCAAGAATCAAGAGTGTGAGAAGTTACTAAATTAGGGTTCTTAAGGTAAAATCCCATGTTTAGTGCCTAACTTCAAGACCACTTACCTCAAGATACAAGTCTCATCTCAACTTTTGGCAAGCATGAAACTTGTATAGAATGTTCTTAGCTTTCTTTTGAGTACTAGAAGTCCTTGATTGGATTTATAGAACTCAAGTTATGATCCAGACAAGTTACAGGTCATCAGATGAATGTTATTTTGGTCAACAAAAATCAACCAACTTCCAAGCCAATTTTGACCTAGAAGGAGGTTTCTCCTCAACCATTGGCCAACATGAAAGTTGTAGGGCATGGGCTTAGCTTTCCAAAGAGTACTAGAAGTCATTCATCTGATTTGTAGAACTCAAGTTATGAGCTTTGCAAGTCAGGGGTATTTTGGGAAAGCAGGATTACAGGTCATAAAATTATAGGTCCATTTCACCAACTTGCATACTTCAAATGGAAATATTTTCAACTTGAAACTTGCTCCAAATAGGGTCATTTGCATTACCAAATCATCTCTTGTCATGGTTGGAGCTTGGAATGAAGAATTGGTGTTTGAATTTTTCATGAAAGAAGCTTAAAATGAGAAAATGAGAATTAATTGATTTGGAACTTTTTCAAGGCAAATTTGTGCATTTTTTGAGTGCAATTGATGTTCTAAAGACAATGTCAATTTCACATTTGCAATTTGAGGTCATTTTCATGGTTTCTTCACCATGAAGTAACAAGTGTAAAATCTACCATAGGACCAAAACAAGGCTCAATTCTTGTCCCTTTGATCAACTCAAACCATGTGCAATTGATTTGAAGCAAAATATGGGAATGTGCAGCTGGTAATTCACGAGTATAGAAAGCAACAAAGTGAAGAAAAAGTGGAATGGCAATTGGGCTTAATGGCTTGAAATAAGGTTCCATTTCTGTCCAAATCCATCACATAAAACCTGAGCAAGCTTCACAAACCCTGGAGGGACGATTTGGTAGAGATTGGGCTAAGGAGCAGCTTTAAAAAATTAAAGAAAATTCAAAATACGAATTCTCAGATTCAGATCATTTCAGGCCAAATTAAGCTCACCTGAAGCTTCCTTGATGATTATGGAGTGATTCTGGCTTGTTTCCATTAAGCTTCAACATAGTTTCAAGGCCCAGTGGAGGCACTCCACTAGGTAATCTTGAAATCATTTTTTCTCTCAATTCATGATGCCATTCCTTGCCATTTTTGCTTGTTTGTGATCTTTGAGTTGTATAGATCGTTTCTGTTTATGTCTTGTGTTTGTTGGTGACAATTTTTGTTGTTTGCTTGAAACTTGATTGGCTCGGTTTGGACGATTCATGATGTTTTAGGCTAAGTGGATGTTGGATTCGTGGTGTACATTTCATGTAGATGATTTCTGGTTATTTTGAGTGATGTTTGAGAATATTTTTGTTTTGAGCATGGACTAGTTTGGCTTCGATTTGGATTTGTTATGAGCAATAAGTGAAAATGGACCACGAATTTGGTTTCCTCGTGATGTGTAGATCAATTTTGGTTATAAGTTTGTGCAATTTGGTGATGTTTTGCTACCTGTGTGTTTTTCCGTCACTGTCACGGTGGGAGATGGCCGGAGAAGATGACGGAATAGTATCTCCGGCCGGCAACTGGTTTTTAGGGTTTTTAAATGAAGAAGATGATGTCTGGACCATTGATCTTGCTTACTTTTGGCTTTAACGGGCGAGATTAAGACACACTGTGTGTCTTGTTGACCTGCACGCATGAGATCACTTTTAAATTTCATTTAATGAGCTGGCAGCCTATCAGCCCTTTGATGCGCTTACTACGTAATTTGTTGGTTTTTGTTTGAGTTCCACCGTGTGTAAGCGTTGACTAGTTGCACCAAATAATTGTTTGAACACTGATTTCTCATGGGCGCCTTGGGCCTCATATGCTAATGGCACCCCCCCCCCCCTCTTGGCCCAGTCTAATTTTCCAACTAGTTTCATTTGCTATTGGCACCGCAGTTTATTTCATTTTCTTTTATTTTATTTTCTTCTTTTTGTTTTAATTTTCTGTTTCAATTTAATTCATTATAAATAATTCTCCAATTATTAAAATTCACCAAAAATATGTTTTAGACTCTTTGACTTGTCTTTTATTTTATAGTATTTTTATTTTATTTTTTTTGTTTATTTTTCATTTAAAAAAAGAATTAATTAATTGGAGATGTTTTATTTGGATTAAATTGTGGTATTGTTTGTTCTTGATTTTATTTCTGGGTGTAAACTCCTTATTTTTGCATGAAATATTTTTTGCATTGCATTAACATGTTGAAGGATTTTTGCATATTTTTATTTCTATTTTTTATCAAGTTTTGTTTAAGGTTTTGGTTTGATCTTGTGAACCTTTCTTTTTGCCTTAGTTTAGGGCATACCTTGTGTGTTTGCTTTCAATTGAGGTAGCTTTGCTTTGAGTTTTGATCTCTAATTTGGACCCCTGGTTCCTAGCACTTTAGGGGTCCAATGAGATTTTATTTGGTATTTTTAGGAGCTGTTTACTATTTTTCATGCCTTTTCCATTTCATGTCTACATTGTGTGATTCCCTTTAGCATATGTGACCTAAGTGTTGATTTGTGTGCTTGCTTTTGTGCATCTTCTTCTCCTTTCTTTCTTGCATTCCTCATATGTATGCTTGGCTGAGATGAGCTTGTGGAGGCTAATGCACCAAACATATTTTCCTCCCACTTTCATCCTACTTGTGCATTCCATGTATGCATTCTCTCATTTGCATGTTTCCATTGTTCTTTCTTCTTCTTCTTTTGTCTTCCTTCCCTTAGGATTTCTAATATCTCTTGTTTAAGAGAGGTTATGATAGACATTAGGGTTCTAACCATCCATGATAACATTAGATAGATGTTTCCCTTTTGTAATCTCAACTTTAGGTGCACTTTGCATGACAACTTCTAGGGTTTGGTCTAGTCCCCCTTTAGTTTGTCACTTTCTCTTCTCATCTTCAAACAACTTCAATCCACTTAATAAAGATAATGGATGTTGTGCCATGAGCCTTATACTTGGGAAATGGTGATTGAGTGGCTACCTCTCAATTACCTAGAGTATTTAGTATACGTCCTTAGGACGATATGCGACGCATTCGATCCTAGGTTTTAGACTTTGTTACAACATACATTATGAACACTCATAACTCAAAACACTTCTTCTCTAAAAACCACAAAAACAATTCAAACTCTTTTTCATCCTTCGAGATTTTAATCAGGAAAACCTTTTTCATAAGCAAGAGTTTTGTTAACTTTCAGTCCTATCGCAAACGGTAACGCCTAAGTCTCCAATGGTCGAGCTGCATACACCAAACTGCTAGAACTGTTTGTTAACCCTACTCGGGTAAAACTTTTGAACAGCCTGTGTTCTCATTAGCCCAAACTACGTTTGCTATGATCTTTCATACCAGATGAAAGTACGTAGGCATAAGACGCGATGTCTTAGCGAGCAACCTTCCCTCTTTCTTTAGTCATAGTTAGTCGAACTACGTTGACTCTGACTTTCCCATTGCACGAGGGAGTACGTAGGCATAGAGCGGAGATGCTCTGCCGAGTCACTTCTCCTTTCTTTTTCTTTTGTCCCTGAGCCTTTAGCTAGGTAGTTTCAACACACCCTTTTAGATAGACAACAATGTATGGATCTCGTCGAGTACGACGGACGTGAGAGGTGCTAATACCTTCCCCTTGCGTAACCGACTCCCGAATCCAGACATGGTTGCGATGACTTTGTCTTTCCCTTTTTCTTTAGGTTTTTCTGATCGTTTCCTTTCCCTCTCTTTGGGATAAATAACGAAAGTGGCTACTCTTCTGTTTTTCCGCCGGTTGTTTTTCGCAGTTGCGACAGCTAGCGATTCTGCTGGGGACCGAAATATCCCCTATGCGAGTCAATCCTAGCGCTTGTCTATTTATCTTTGGGTGTTGTACATATGTGCTTTATTTACTTTCGCATTTTACTTTCCCGCATTTATTTTCCGCATCATATATCATTTGTGATGTGCTGTGGGATGGGGAGTTTTGATGAGTGATAAGCCGGACCTGGGCTTGAGTACATACCTAGCATTAGTAGTGGAGACTAGTGGGGGGCCTGTTTGCTTAGCAGACACAGTTCCCCATGAAATTCACACTCGGAAGAGATTCTCTTTGATGACTTCCCAACTGGCCCTTAAGGCTCGGCGGGATGTTGGATCTGAGGATTGTCGACTCTGGGAATCGATCATTTGTGAGTCAGCTAAGTGAGGCCTCTTCGGGAGATAATGATGCCAAACCAGAAATGGTGAACGTATCATCATTTCTTGAAAGTCTGTGACGTTGAAAAATGCATAGGATGCCATACCGTATCAGTGAATAGGTCCATACCTGTGAGTGGGATTGGGGTTATGCATGAGACTTTTACCTTTAGATTACCCGGTTTTCTCTACAGTTTGAATCTGGATTATTGGTATCAGTTGATTTCTGTCGGAGCAGTGCTATGTTCTTGCTGAAGTAGAGCTCTGATCTTTCTCAGTCTACAGCACAGCAGTCTTGATCCCTTGTGTGTTGCATTTAGCATTGTTTGCATTTGCATTTCATTTTTGCATATCCATCCTCGGCCGGATCAGGGAGCTTACCCGTCTTTTGTCTGCTTCGTCAGTTGATTTCCCGACATTCGCATTGGGCTTGAGTTAGCTTCCGGAAAGATCATGAACTCAGGAGAGCAGAACTTGGTTGTTACGAGGGTAGAGTTTGAATTGATGAAGAATCAGTTGAGTCAGCTCACGGAAGCCATGTCAGCTATGACTAGAGGAGAGGCCGGTATTCAGAGGACTCCAGTGAATAATGTTGCTCGAGCTCAGCCTATGCAGATTCCTGTTGAAGAGCATCCCATTGCCAGCAATAGAGATTCTTCTTCTCTCCATGATACAGATTATCATAGTTTCACTTTCCCTGTACCAGATTCTCAGAGGACTGTTCCGAAGGCTAATGTTGAAGACCTGCAGACTGTTGAGTTTATGGAAAAATGTCAATTGTTAGAGGAAAAGCTTGAGGCCTTGATGAGTCAGGATACTCTTGATTTGAATGCTGCGAGCATGTGTCTGGTGCCAAGTCTTGTGATGCCGCCGAAGTTTAAAATGCCAAATTTTGAGAAGTTCAAAGGAGATAGTTGTCCGAAGCAGCATGTGGTAATGTTCTGTAGGAAAATGACTTCACATGTTCACAATGATCAGCTTATGATTCACTGTTTCCAGGACAGTCTGAGTGGAGCATTGTTGAGTTGGTATATGCAGTTGGAGAGTGGTTGTATCCGATCATGGTCAGATTTATCCAATGCCTTTGTGAAGCAATACAACTACAATCTCAACATGGCTCCTAGTCGCGTGCAGTTGCAAGAATTATCTCAGGCGGACAATGAATCCTTCAGAGGGTATGTGCAGAGATGGAGAGAGTTAGCTGCTAGTGTTCAACCTCCACTTCAGGACAGAGAGTTGATTGATATATTCTTGGGTACCTTGAAAGGCCATTACTTTGACAAGTTGATCAGCGGTGGAATGTCAAACTTTGCTGACTTGGTAATAATGGGTGAATGTGTCGAGAGTGGAATCAAGAGTGGAAAGATTCGAAACATCCCTTATATCTCAGTTGAGGAGAACGAGTCAGTTGTGAGTTCTCAGGAAGAATGGGAAAGAGGAAGTGATATCCTCTCTGAATCTCCTATATCTCAAGTTCAGTTTTCAGATACTTCGAGTGTTCAGAGTCAGCAGTCTGTTGGGTCTGTGTATCAGGTATCTGTCTCTCACTAGAGTCAACAGTCTTATCGTCATCAACCGCGTCAGCACGCTAGACGGAGACCCAGGAAAACAGAAAGGCATTTTACTCAGTTGCCGGTATCATACAGTCAGTTGTTTCCGGATTTGATCAGAGGTGGTTTAATAGTGCCGAAGGAGATTAATCTAGAGATTCCGCCATATCCGCCAAGCTTCGATGTCAGCGCCCACTGTGAGTACCATGCTGGGGCACAGGGGCATTCAACAGAAGATTGTAAGGTGCTTAGGAGCCAGGTTCAAGCGTTGTTGGATTCCAACAAGATCTCAATCACGTCTCAGGGTGTTTAGATCAATGATCCTCTCTTTTCTAGCCAAGCTGGTGTATCAGCTCATGTTTTGGAGGAGTTCATGGAGAGCATTTGTTCAGAAGAGTATCAAACTGAAGACTCAGTTGAGGGTGGTATCCTTGTGTAGGATTTTTTTCATTACTGTATGCTGACGATCGCCAGGCTTATTGGTCGAGGTCACTCTGTTTATATTCAGTTACTTCTATGTGGTGCATATATGTGTGATAGTTATCCCTGATTGGATCTTAGGTTTCTTGTTGCTTTGGTGTTATCCTGAGATTTCCCTGTTGCATGTTTGTTTGCATCTTACATTTTATTTTTATGTAACAGGTACCTCGGAGCTGTTAATCTGACTTCATGTACTCCACTAGTTTGTTGCAGGTTATACAATCAGATACAGGAATTCCCGCAGAATTATGGAGCAAGTCCAAGCAGCGCTGAGAGAAGTCAAGAGCCAGATGGGACAGTTCATCATAGACATGCAAGCGTTGCGCTTGGATCAGGATGCACTCAGAGAGGAAAACCATCAGTTGAAAACTCAGGTGGGCTTAATCATGGAAGTGATAAGGAACATGCTCGGAAAAGAAGGTGACCAAGTGCCCGAGGCTGCAGCAAAGATGCTTGCGCCCCTTCTGTCTGTGGAACTTATGCCAGAGCATGATGTGCTTCAGAAATCAGCTGCGTCCTGTTTCTCAGGAGAATCCCAGGATTAGAAGATATGGTCAAAGGATAAAATCACAAGATAGAGTCTTCGATCAGATTCCCATGGATTATGCTCAGTTGGTGCAACTCTTGCTCCAACTTCAGTTGGTTAAGCCTCGGACTTTGGCTCCACTTACTGGACAACCACCACCGGGCTTTAATGGCAATGCTTATTGTGATTTCCACTCTGGGGGACAGGGGCACGATGTTGTGAACTATAAAGCTTTTAAGCATAAGGTTCAGGATCTGATCGATTCAAAGACAATTGAATTCACGCCGAACGGCATGAAGGTATCAGGCGAGTTTGCTCCCTGTCGTGAAAAAGAGATGGATACTCCTATTCCCATTCCTAAAGCTGCAGTAGGTCAAGAGTATATCCTACAATCTTTGGTGTCAGAATCCCCTTGCCCACAGTTGCTGCCTGTTCCTGGATCAAGCTTAAGGATGAAAGCGCCCGAACAAGGAGATTCCTCAAGAGTTAAAACCCATTCATCGGACGTTGCTGCTATTTAGAGTCCACGACCTTTTCGGTCCTTGCAGCAAGGCTATCAGTCCCAGAATCAGAATAAGCCTTGCAACAATCTGAAAAGAATGAGTGCTCCTCGGCGTCCAGTGCCTATGCTACATCGCTCGTCTGATTGAGTTTGGATACTTCAAGGATCGCATCTACCTAAGCAACTAATCATTGTGAAAGCCCAGTTCCCAGAAGCTGGCAACTTTCATTTTATCCTGTCATTTCTTTATGTTTGTAATTTCTTTCCTGTTTAAAGTGCAAACTCATTTGTAAAGCTTGTTGTTTCCGTTGATTGATATTAATGAAATGAATATGCATGTTTTGATTTTATCCATTCTTGTTCACTAATTGCTTTTTACAGATGTCATACGCTTATTAAAGCGGAATCTGGGGAGGATGACGAAGGTTAAAGACGCGCAAGCTTCCGAATGTGTGCTTTTGAATAAAACTTGCTGATGATGTACAGGCATTTTTTCAAATTCCCAAACTCAGGAGATATAAGGATATTAATCCCTTGCCAACCCCTTTGAGCCTAGTAGTAGGAGTTTCTTTCTGAAAATGAAAAACCCTCAATCTTAACCTGGGGCCGGGTAGGTGTCAGCTAATTTTGACCAAACATCCAAATTGCAATAGGAGTGTTCCCGTTCGAGGATAAGTTACACCTGTATAGGTCGTGCCTAAAGAACCACAATGGTTATACCTTGCCGATAAGGAGGGAAACAGTCACGTTAATCCCCAAAGATTCAGACAAGCCGGTGTCACACGATTTGTACAAAAAAAAAGGGAGAACGAAAAAGAAAAAGGAACAAAGCCCGCTAAGTCGAGTCTTGAAAACAAGCGACTTAGGCAAAAATTAGGGCATCCCGCTGGACGTTGAAATCAAAAGAAGCTCGAAAGAGCCAGTCCAGGCAAAAGTGAGGGAAATAAAAAATGATGATGAAAAACAAGTCGTGTGATTCAGGCATCAAAAGACGAAAAGTGAGTGACTGTCACTCCAAAAACTTGTGGTTTCCCGAACCATCACTCCTGTCCTTAACCTTTAAAAGGTGAGCGCTAGCGTCGAATTAGTTGAATATAGGATTGGAGAACATCACGGAGAATGGGTGGGTTAAAATAAATTTTGAGCCTTTATCCTTTCCTTGTAAACCGTGAGCCTGACCAAGTTACAACCTGAAAAAGTCCTAATTGAAGCAGGTTTGTTCCGAAAGCATACTTCGGTAAAGATCGCATCGAAACTGACTCTTAAAAGGATTCCTCTTACAGCATTGTACTAATGTTGACATGTTAATAAAAGATTTATTCACTTTATGTCACATTTTTTTCCAGTGAACAGATTGGATTTCGAAAACTGTCATATGTGTTGCATTTAATATATATTTTATGCAGGACAACTTGTTTTACTTGCGAGTAAACACTTGACAGCAGGAAAGTTTCCACAGTGGAAAGAGTGATCAGGATAGAATGCAGATTGCCTGAATACTCCATCAAACTGGGGCAGGTTATATCAAGTGATCATAGCATGGGAGTCAGCCATCCGGAAGTCAATTAATCTGAAGCGGTCAAGTCGAGATTCGGTGAATCTCTCGCAGCCAAGAAGCACTTTCCCCACAGATTGGTCAATCAGGGGCAGAGTCATTGTAAGACTGGGGCACGCCACCCCAAAGAGCGCAGAAGTTATTCCTTATCCGTGGGGCAATTAACGTGAAGTACCTCTCTGAGGTTCAAGATGTTTAATCAGTGCATATCAAGCCATCAGGGCATGAGATTTTAGATTTCCTTTCGAGGAATATCCTCACAGAGATCCCACGAGCTGGGATAAACTCGGAAACGAAGGAACTGTTATTCTCCAGAGCTACTCAGAGCTGCTTAGGCAGGTTTTAAAAAAAGGGACCTCGTGTTAGAACACAGATTGGTTCTTAGTTATATCTCTGTATTTTGATGATAACACTTACGAAATTTTGTATTAAGAAATTATATACTCTAAAATTTGTTCAAGTATTTTTGTTGCAGATATTAAATTTAATATTCTTTTGAAAGCAAAAATTGATCTGAACGTTGATTTATGCAAGGCTCTGAAGCGTCAGAAGCATCTCTTAGAAGAATCTGAGTGCTGCCTACAGAAGACTCTGAGCGCTGCCTACAGAAGGATCTGAAGCAGAAGCTACAGAAGCATCTGAAGCATAGACTGAAGACTTTGTATGAAGAGTTTCAAGCATAGTTTTTCAGAAGATTCTGATAGTACTGTACGCTGCAAGTACTGAGGATCTGATCCCTAAACTCTGCTCTAATGAATCTCACGCTGAAGCACACTTGCTCCAACACTCTGATACAGCAAATTCTGAAGACATCAAGACTCTGATCACTCAAGGCTCTGATGTGAATTGCTGGGAATTAGAAACTTGTTGAAGAAGAATTCAAAGTTATATTCGTCAATTATGCCAAACGACTCTTTCCTCTTTTATGCTAGACACAAGAACACAGGCAAACAGGATTTCTCTGAATGTTCTACTTCTAGGAAAGGCCAAGTGATGTGAAGACAAAAAGGCTACAGCTCTTTTCAGTACACGGTCTTCAAAGTGCAAACTTCTTGGACTTCTGTGCCTATAAAAGCAAGACTTCAACATCTTTCTCAAGTTGACGATTATTGAAAGAAATTCATAGAAAAGCTCTCATACAAATTATTCTCTTTGCTGCATTTATTTCATACGTTCTTAAACTTAAGTGTAAATCACAGTTGTGATATAGCTTACTTAGAAGCATTCTAACACTTGTTTAGTTTTACATTTGATTGTAAAAGTTCCTTGAGAAGGCCCAGTTGTGGCCAGTAGTTCTTGAGAAGACTAAGAACAGTTGATCTTAGTGTTTGCTATTGTAATCAGTTTGATTAATAGTGGATTAAGTCCTTGTGGAAAAAGGCAAATCACTCTTGATAGGGTGGACTGGAGTAGTTGAGTTCAACGAACCAGGACAAAAATCATTGTGTTTTTATTGCAATAATATTTTCTATATACTTATTCAACCCCCCCCCCCCTTCTAAGTATTTTCTCACCTTCAGTTGGCATCAGAGCTCCGGTTCTGTGTGAGCTATCACTTCACCGTGACAGAAAAGATCCAGTGAGAAAACTTTGATATATATTCTTGGTTGTTATTATGGCCGAAACTTCAACATCTAACAGCAACAACAGATATGAAGAAAGGGATAGAATCAACACAAAACCCCCTATGTTTGATGGGGAGAAGTTTGGCTATTAGAAGGACAGAATAGAGAGTTTCTTCCTTGGTTATGATGCTGATCTATGCGACTTAGTCATTGATGGATATGTTCACCCCACAGATGGGGATGGCAAGAAAATTGATAGAAAATCTATGACTGAAGCCCAAAAGAAGGAGTTCAGAAATCATCACAAAGCTAGAACAATCTTATTAAATGCAATATCTCATACTAAGTATGAGAAGATCACCAACAGAGAAACTGCATTTGATTTGTTTGAGTCTTTGAAGATGACACACGAAGGGAACTCACAAGTTAAAGAGACCAAGGCTCTGGCACTGATCCAGAAGTATGAAGCGTTTAAAATGGAAGAATCTGAATCTATAGAAACTATGTTCTCTAGATTCCAGATCCTCACAGTTGGATTAAAAGTGCTGGACAAAGGCTACTCAACTGTTGATCATGTGAAGAAGATCATCAGAAGCTTGCCTATCAGATGGAGACCTATGGTCACTGCTCTGAAGCTAGCTAAGGATCTGAAAAATATCACATTGGAGGAACTAATCAACTCACTGAGGAGCCATGAAATTGAACTTGAGGAAGACGAGCCTCAAAAGAAAGGTAAGTCAATTGCCTTAAAATCTAACAAATCTGTGAAAGCTTTGCAGGTGTTAGAAGAAAGTTCTGAAGAGTCTTCTTCTGAAGAAGAAGATGAACTGACCTTGCTGTCCAGGAGAATCAACAGACTCTGGAAGCACAAACAGAGGAAGTTCAAAAACTTCAAGAAGCCAGATCAACGCAAGGAGTCCTCTGGACCAAAAAGATCTGGAAAGAAGGAGGTTGTTTGCTTTGAATGCAAAGAACCTGGCCATTACAAGAATGAATGTCCAAAGCTTCTAAAAGAAAAGCCAAAGAGGAAGTTTGACAAAAAGAAGAAGGTTTTAATGGCAACCTGGGATGATTCAGATGATTCTGGATCTTCATCAGAATCTGAAGAAGAATGCGCCAACATGGCTCTGATGGCAGGCGTGGAAGATCAGGATGAAGGATCATCTGGATCTGAATCTGATTCTGAATCTGACTCATAAGAGGTACTTTCTGATCTCACTAGGGAAGAGCTTATTAAATTTTTATCAGAAGTTCTGAAAAACTATAACCAAATTAAGCTCAAATGCAAGAAGCTTAAATGCAATCTTGAATCTAAGAATAATCTGTTAAAGTCAGAAGTTGTTGAGCTCAAAGAAAACAATTTGAAAATGGAAAACAATTTTGAAAAAGCTCAACAAGACTCTGAATCTGAAACTAAGTCAAAATGAAAAAATATTTTAGAAGAATATGACTTCAGCTTTCAGAAGTTTCTGGCTAAAAGCATAGATAGAAGCAAGATGGCTTCAATGATCTATGGAGTTAGCAGAAACAACAGGAAAGGAATTGGATATGAATCTTCCTCTAGAAAGGATTTAAATCCAATGCCTGTTGATAAACTTATCATTAAGAAGACTCCCTTATACTCTCATTTTAAGTTTGGTCATCTGAATGATATTAAACACACACGTTCTGATCAGAATGTTCCTGTGTTTAAACCAAAAGTGAGTCAGAATAAAACTGTTGTAAAAAGACAGAAGTTCAAACAAACTTTTAAGGTAACTAACCCAAAAGGACCCAAAAAGATCTGGGTACCTAAGGATAAGATAATCCTTGTTGCAGATGTATTTAGCAGAAAAGTCAAGACGCCAGTCATGGTACCTGGACTCTGGCTGCTCACGTCACATGACAGGAGAAAGGTTTATGTTCTAAAGCCTGGAGCTTAAATCTGGAGGAGAAGTGAAGTTTGGAGGGAATCAGAAGGGCAAGATTATTGGCTCTGGTACTATTGGCAATGGTAACCTTCCCTCTATATCTAATGTTCTTCTTGTAGAAGGATTAAAGCATAATCTATTGTCCATAAGTCAATTAAGTGACAATGGTTATGACATAATCTTTAATCAACAATGTTGCAAAGCTGTTAGTCAGAAGGATGGCTCAATCCTATTTAATGGAAAGAGAAAGAACAACATTTACAAAATAAATCTTTCAGAACTTAAGGTTCAAAATGTAAAATGCCTTATGTCTGTTAATGATGAGCAATGGGTCTGGCACAGAAGATTGGGGCATATTAATATGAGATGTATATCTCAAATTAATAAACTCAATCTGGTCAGAGGACTTCCTAAGCTGAAGTTCAACTCAGATGCTCTTTGTGAAGCATGTCTAAGAAAATTTTCAAAATCTTCTTTTAAAACTAAAAATGTTGTTTCAACTTCAAGACCATTAGAATTACTTCACATTGATCTGATTGGACCAGTGAAAACTGCATCCATCAGAGGCAAGAAGTATGGATTAGTCATTGTTGATGACTATAGCAGATGGACATGGGTGAAATTCCTAAAACACAAGGATGAGTCACATTCTGTGTTCTTTGACTTCTGCAAACAAGTCCAGAATGAAAAAGATTTTAAAATTGTTAAAGTCAGAAGTGATCATGGTGGCGAATTTGAAAACAAATTTTTTGAAAAATATTTTAATGAAAATGGCATTGCTCATGATTTCTCCTGCCCTAGAACTCCACAACAGAATGGAGTTGTAGAGAGGAAAAATAGAACTCTGCAAGAAATAGCCAGAACCATGATCAAAGAGACTAATCTGGCAAAGCATTTTTGGGCTGAAGCAATAAACACAGCGTGTTATATTCAGAACAGAGTGTCTGTAAGACCTCTTCTAGAAAAGACTCCCTATGAATTGTGGAGGAACAGAAAGCCCAACATTTCTTATTTTCATCCTTTTGGATGTATATGTTATATGTTGAACATTAAAGAGAATCTTAACAAGTTTGATTCTAAAGCACATAAGTGTTTCATGCTTGGGTATTCTGAATGCTCTAAAGGCTACAGAGTATACAATACCGAAACACAGATTGTTGAGGAATCTATACATGTTAGATTTGATGATAAGCTTGGCATTGAAAAGCCAAAGCAGTTTGAAAGTTCTGCAGATAGAGAAGTAATTCTCACAGACTCTGAAGGCTCAGAGGCAGAAAAAGCTCAAGTGAAGGAACCAGAAGCAACGCCAAATGCAATTCCTTTAGCTTCTCAAATGAACAACTTGAATATTTCTGAAGAATCAAATGTTAGAGGATCATCTTCCAAAATCAAGGCCTCTCACCCAGAGGATGTGATCATTGGAAAGAAGGATGACCCTATAAGAACAAGATCCTACCTCAGATCATCTGAAGCGTCATTATTTGGGTTGGTGTCAGTTATTGAACCAACTTCTGTGGATGAAGCTCTGCAAGATAATGACTGGATAATTGCCATGCAAGAAGAGCTCAATCAGTTCACAAGAAATGACGTTTGGGATTTGGTTCCAAGACCAAAAGGATTCAACATAATTGGAACTAAATGGGTCTTCAGAAATAAGTTGAATGAAAAAGGAGAAGTTGAAAGAAACAAAGCAAGGCTTGTTGCTCAAGGTTATAGCCAGCAAGAAGGAATTGATTATACAGAGACTTATGCTCTTGTAGCCAGGTTAGAGTCTATTCGTTTACTCATTTCTTTTGTTGCACAAAATAACATCACTCTATATCAGATGGATGTTAAGAGTGCCTTCTTAAATGGAATTATAGAAGAAGAAGTTTATGTTCACCGACCTCCTGGTTTTGAAAGTGAAAAATTTCCAGAACATGTTTTTAAACTAAAGAAATCTCTTTATGGTTTAAAACAAGCTCCCAGAGCTTGGTATGAGAGATTAAGAAATTTTCTTCTGGAGAAAAATTTTATCAGAGGCAAAGTGGACACAACACTCTTCTGTAAAACATTTAAGAAAGATCTGTTAATTTGTCAAATATATGTGGATGATATTATATTTGGATCTATCAATGTTTTGTTGGGAAAGGAGTTTGCTCAATGTATGCAGGCTGAATTTGAGATGAGCATGATGGGAGAATTGAGATTCTTTCTGGGAATTCAAGTCAACCAGACTCCAGACTGCACTTACATTCATCAGACCAAATATGTTAAAGAGCTTCTAAAAAAGTTCAACATGACTGAGAGTAAGATGGCAAAGACTCCTATGCATTCAACAAGCACTCTTGGTAAGGAAGAGGTAAGTAAGAAAGTAGATCAGAAACTCTACAGAGGTATGATAGGATCTCTTCTCTATTTAACTGCTTCTAGACCTGACATTTTATTCAGTGTATGCTTGTGTGCAAGATTCCAATCAGATCCTAGAGAATCACACTTAACAGTTGTTAAGAGGATTCTAAGGTATCTGAAAGGTACTTCTAATGTGGGTTTGTGTTACAGAAGATCTAATGAATTTAAACTAGTTGGATTCTGCGATGCTGATTACGCTGGAGACAGAGTGGAAAGAAAAAGTACTTCTGGAAGTTGTCAATTTCTAGGAAGAAATTTAATCTCCTGGTACAGCAAGAAACAACCTATAATTGCGCTATCAACTACAGAGGCAGAATATATTGTTGCTGCTGGATGTAGCACGCAGATGCTCTGGATGAAAAGTCAGCTAGAAGACTATCAGATCTTTGAGAGTAATGTTTGTATGTTCTGTGATAATACTTCTGCTATATGTTTGTCTAAAAACCCCATTTTACACTCTAAGGCAAAACATATAGAAATTAAACATCACTTCATCAGAGACTATGTTCAGAAGGGTATTATAAAGTTAGACTTTGTTGATACAGATCATCAATGGGCTGATATTTTCACAAAACCCCTTGCTGAAGATAGGTTCAAGTTTATTCTAAAAAATATAAGTATGGAATTTTGTCCAGAATAATATTTATCAGAAGCAAACTTCTCAGATGCAAAATGTTTAAAACTCTGAAGTATTTCATCTGTCTTTTATTTGACTTCTTGAATTATTATTTATGTATGTATCTGAACTAACAAGTCTTAGAGGATCTGAACATTAGCTAACGTTTTATTTCTCAAAGAGAATTCAGAAGCACATGCAAGCAAACACATGTCACTCAGAATCTGAAAAGATGGCGTGCACAATATTGAAGATACATTTGAGGTATTGTTTAAATAGTTAATTTCTTGGTTTTCCCCCCAAATTGTCAGAATCAATTAATGCTTTGAAATGATTATTATTCTTTTCATTAAATGTCATTAATTGCTAATGAGAACGTGTTGAATGTGTGTCTATTTGTGTGCCCTAATTTCCATCTATAAATACCACAAAGTCTCACCATTTCACACTTTTCACTCTCACAAACACATATATGCATTTATGTTTGCTCTTTAGCCTTCATCTAAACCCTAAACCTTCATCATCTTCAATAATGGCTACCTCATCTTCAACCTCAGCTCAGTTCCAATCGTCAATGGATGTTGTTTCTTCGTCAAACATGGGTGCTACCCCTTTTAAGGAACCTGAGAGAACTTTGTTAACCCCTGTTGATAAGCTTGAAGTGTTATGTGAATCAATGGTGGAATTTGACTGCTTAGCTGAAAATGGTTTTAATTTACGTCCTATCGTTGATGCTCAAGGCTGGGTAAAGTAATTTGATAGATTGTTTGGACTTGTTTATCCACACTTAGTGAAGGAATTCTGGATTCACGCATCTGTCTACCCAAAGTTCATAATCTCTTCTGTTCTAGGAAAAGAGATTATAATCACTGAAGATTTAATCAGAAAACTCATTGGGTATGAGGAAACTGATGGAGTTTCTCATCTACCAGTTGGGCATGTTGAAATGGAAGAAGTTTATGCTGAAGTTATTTCATCTGGACAAGCCTCCAATAAGTTCAAGGATCTGAAACCTGATTAAAAAATCTAGGCAAAGATTTTTCTAGGCTGCATCAACCATAGAAAATCCACAAACTCTCTAGATTATGTGAATAATGAATAGATTTACTTCATGTACCGCTTAAGTCAGAGTACTAAAGTGGATCTGCCATACATTCTCTTCATGCATCTGTGGAATCACATTAATGCATCCAGAGAATCTGTCAAGACTAAGGGTTAGAATATCAGAATGTGGATACCTTTTGGAAGATTAATTTCAGACATTCTAACGGAGAATGGTCTGGTAGCTGCTCTACATGAAGCTGGAGTGAAAGAAGAACTTCAACCAATAGTTGGAAAACCCTTGAATGGAAAGAGTCTGCAGAGGCTAATAGTTGTGAATGAACTCACAACTGCTCCTAAAAAGCTGAATATTGCTAAAGTCAGTCAGAGGAGGATTCCTGTTAAAGACTTTCCTATCTTTGGTGCTGAGGAACCTAGAGATATTATTCTTAGGTACATTGACTTGTGCAAGGCAGATGGAACACCTGTACCTGCTGATATTTTGATACATGCAAGAGAACCTATCCCAGATGTTTATGAGTAAAATATGAAGAAAAGAAGACAGTTAGAGGCAGAAGAAGCTGCTGCTCAAAAGAAACAGAAAGTTGCAGAAAAACCACAGAAGCAGATAAAGAGAAAAGCTTCTGGAGAAGTTCCTTCTGTTCCTACCAAACGCATCAAGATAAGAGGTACTAAAACATCTTTATCTTCTATTTCTGAAATTGCAGTAGATTTATCAACTATTAGCTCTGTTCTAAAACCCCCTCCTTCTCAACCTCAAACCACTTCCATTCCATCTCAAACCTCTGAACCACCTAAAATTTCTAAATCACAAATTCCATCTGATCTTGTTCCCACAACACCATTACAATCATCTGACATTCCTCAATCAGAACCACAAACAACAAAACCAGCAGAACCAATTCCAACACAACAACAACCTGAAATTCAACAAACCTTTGTACCTGAACCAACACCATCTGAACCAGTTATATCTGAACCACCAAAATCCATACCTTCTAATCCTCAACCAGATCAACCCAAACCTGTTGAATCAAATGTATCTGATTCTGAGGTTCTGGACGTCTAACCCCTGAAAATCATGTTTGATATATCTTCCACATCCTGTCACTCAACCACCTCATCTGATTCATTTGAATCTGATGTTCATCCAGATGTTAGCTCACCCCCTCTCTCAGAGAATATGAATCTAAACAACCAGATCCACCTATTTCATCTGATGCTATCATTCCTGAACCAATGCCAACACCTAAACCAAACCCATCAGCTTTTGTTCCTTACTTTGCAAATCCAAGAGTTGTCATCCCATCCATTCGGAAAATCAAACCATTCTTTCGCATTATGCCTGCTCAAAAGAAACCAGCCTATCCTCGCCCTCTGATCATCATTCCAAAATTTACCATACCACCTCCACCAATTTAATCCAAGCCATTCACTTTGGAAACCCTTCTTAAACCAAAAACTAGGCTAAATGTTGATAATCTATGTGTAAATTTTATGAAAGAAATAAAGATGAATTTAGGATCTGTGAAGAAAAGATGCTTGTCAACCATGAACTCAGCTGAATCTGATGCTATCTGGAATAGTTTCATCTCCAGATTCAATACAGTTGCTTCAAATCTGAAGAATGTCTGTTCTGATGATGCGAAGATCAGATTTACTGAGACTGCCAGAACTATGATATGGAACATGAAAAGATATGCACCTTTGCTTCTTGAGGATGTACCTTCATCTTCTGAAGTATCTGCTACAGAAACTATTGCAGAATATGCTTCTGAAGAAAATCCATTGGCTCTGATAACTGTGGACAAACCCTCTGCATCTGTGGCTCCAGACTCTACAACTCCAATGGTTATTGACTCTGTTCCTGCATCAGAATCTGCTCCATCTACTTCTTCTGAGATCAAGAAAGAGAACCCAGACTTAGAAGATAAGATTGCAGTGCTGGAAGCTGGGCAATCTGAGATCAAGTCCTGGATGGCTAAGCAAGATCAGAAGAATGAGAACATGGAGAAATGGATGTCAAAGCAAGAAGAATCCTCATCTGAGATCACTCAACTTCTGAAGATGATTCTTTCCAAACAAACCTAGCTTTATGTTTTCTGTATCTGATGCTTGTGCACTTGTACTTGAATTTCTTATTTGATGTTTTTGTCTATTTTGTCTGAGTACTTATTTGAATGAATGAATGACTCTGATGTTTTCTCTACATGAATGTATCTTTTCTCTATTTCCTTTTATTTTGTCTTTAAAGTTTTCTTTTTGATTATGACAAAAAGGGGGAGAAAATGAAATTCTGACTGTTCAAATAAACTTTACCTGAATGGAATTCAGACATATTAATTTATAACTAACGTGAACTCTTAGTATTTCAGAACTTATGAAAAATCTGACAAAATTCTTTAAAGTAACTCTGAGATCCCCAGATCAAGTTTTAACCAATCAGGCTCTGATTCTGAAACGTTCATCCAAGTCAAGCTCTAATTTTTTGGAATAATCAGGCTCTGATTCTGAAAAGAATACTCATGCAAAAAGGGAAGTTTCTATTCCTTCTAAGTATTCAATTCAGGGGGAGATACATAATCTCAGGGGGAGTTATAATTATCTCCTTATTGAACAAAATTTCTTATGTTTTTGTCATCATCAAAAAGGGGGAGATTGCTAGAACACATATTGGTTCTTAGTTATATCTCTATATTTTGATGATAACACTTATGAAATTTTGTATTAAGAAATTATATACTCTAAAATTTGTTCAAGTATTTTTGCTGCAGATATTAAATTTAATATTCTTTTGAAAGCAAAAATTGATCTGAACGTTGATCTATGCAAGGCTCTGAAGCGTTAGAAGCATCTCTTAGAAGAATCTGAGCGCTGCCTATAGAAGACTCTGAGCGCTGCCTACAGAAGGATCTGAAGCAGAAGCTACAGAAGCATCTGAATCATAGACTGAAGACTTTGTATGAAGAGTTTCAAGCATAGTTTTTCAGAAGACTCTGATAGTACTGTACGCTACAAGTACTAAGGATCTGATCCTTAAACTCTGCTCTAATGAATCTCACGCTGAAGCACACTTGTTGAAACACTCTGATACAACAAATTCTGAAGACATCAAGACTCTGACCACTCAAGGCTCTGATGTGAATTGCTGGGAATTAGAAACTTGTTTAAGAAGAATTCAAAGTTATATCCATTGGTTATGCCAAACGACTCTTTCCTCTTTTATGCTAGACACAAGAACACAGGAAAAAAGGATTTCTTTGAACGTTCTACTTCTAGAAAAGGTCAAGTGATGTGAAGACAAAAAGGCTACAGCTCTTTTCAGTACACGGTCTTCAAAGTGCAAAAGTCTTGGACTTCTGTGCCTATAAAAGCAAGACTTCAACATCTTTCTCAAGTTGACGATTATTGAAAGAATTCATAGAAAAGCTCTCATACAAATTATTCTCTTTGCTGAATTTATTTCATACGTTCTTAAACTTAAGTGTAAATCACAGTTATGATATAGCTTACTTAGAAGCATTCTAACACTTGTTTAGTTTTACATTTGATTGTAAAAGTTCCTTGAGAAGACCCAGTCGTGGTCAGTAGTTCTTGATAAGACTAAGAACAATTGCTCTTAGTGTTTGCTATTGTAATCAGTTTGATTAATAGTAGATTAAGTCCTTGTGGAGAAAGGCAAATCACTCTTGATAGGGTGGACGGGAGTAGTTGAGTTCAACGAACTAGGATAAAAATCATTGTGTTTTTATTGTAATAATATTTTCTATATACTTATTCAACCCCCCCCCCCCCCCCCCTTCTAAGTATTTTCTCACCTTCACCTCGCAAGTGCAAGACGAATGTCGGGAAGTCATGTTACTATCCCTTGACCCTTCAACCCAAAACCTTTGAGTTTAGACAGGGTATTTCCTCCAGCATCAGTCGTACCTGATCCTTTGCAAATCCAATTCCCTTTGGTACGCCGGAAGATTTCGTTTGTTCTCTTCAGCAAAAGTCCAATCATCATTGGCACGTGTAAGCTATCCCCAGTAGGTCCAATCATACTTGGCATATCCGGTTATCCCCAGCGGAGTTGGCTTCGTCTTCAACATTTATTTCGCTGAATGTTCTGTTGTATCCAGCTTTCTCTAGCAGCTCGAGCCTGCATTTGCATCTTTGCATATGTCATCATATTTGCATTTCATCCTCAAATGCATAGCATTTCCATTTTGTATGGAGCATTACGCCATAGAAAAATTCAAACATACGCATATGCATTCGAAACATAAGCCAGTTTCTGTCAGCCTTCCGTGGCAACTTGAATCACTTCGCAATCAATACAGGGGCATTTATCTAGCAGCTTTGTTCAGACAGCTCAACGGTTTATTTAGGCTTCAGATTATCCGTCGGTTGTGATTTTGTCCATCAGTCCTCTGATGATGACATCCCCAAGCAAAGTTTCTTTCCGTCAATTCCTATTAACAACATGTTTCCCTAGCAGGTTTCTCTCTCCGTCTATCCGTAGACGACGTGAGCTTCGAACGTGGTTTTCTTTCTGTTTATTGGATGAGATGGCGTTTTAGGAGGGTTTTCGTGCTGTCAATTCCTATTGACGCTGTGAATCTTTGAAGAATGATTGGTTTTCCTTGTTGGCAATTCCTATTAACGACATGGCTCTTTGAAGATGGTTTTCTTTTTGTCAATCCCTATTGACGATGTGGCCCTTTAAAGATATTTTCTTTCCATCAACTCTTATGGACGAAAGAATTCTGCAATTTGACGAACGGTTTTGAAGTGCGGTTTTGGGTGTCTTACCGTCTATCATTAGATGATGTGAGTATTTGGAGTCTTTCCGTCTACCATTAGACGATGTGAGTATTGCTTCTTTCTATCCATGGACAGCGCGGAAGTATTTGGAGTCTTCCCATCTACCATTAGACGATGTGAATATTGTTTCTGTCTATCCATGGACAGCACGAACTTGTATTTGGTGCCTTTTCGTCTACCATTAGACGATGTGAGTGTTCAGTGTCTTTCCGTCTACTTTTAGACTATGTGACTATTGCTTCTCTTTCTATCTATCCAGAGACAATGTGAATGTTGGATTTTGTCTTTCTTCCCGTCTACCATTAGACGACGTGAGTATTATTTTTCTTGCTATCTATCCTTAGACAATGTGAAGAGATCAAGTGCATGTTGATCCAGCTTTCAGTGGTGACTTTCCGTCTACCATTAGACGATGTGAGTATTGGGAGTCTTCCCGTCTACCATTAGACGATGTGAGTATTGTTTCTGTCTATCCGTGGACAGCGCGGACGTATTTTGGATTCTTTCCGTCTACCATTAGACGATGTGAGTATTGGGAGTCTTTCCGTCTATCATTAGACGATGTGAGTATTGGGAGTCTTCCCGTCTACCATTAGACGATGTGAGTATTGTTTCTGTCTATCCGTGGACATCGCAGACGTATTTTGGAGTCTTTTCGTCTACCATTATACGATGTGAGTATTTGGGTGTCTTTCCATCTACTTTTAGACGACATGAGTATTAGTCTCTTCCGGAGGTGAAGCTACCAACTGCATGTTGATCTAGCCTTTGGTTTTGATGTCTGTGGCGTTACACAAATGACTGGCAGCGATGTCAGGTGTTCTTTATTGGATGATCAGTCAGCCGGTTGCCGTTACAACTGTATGCATTTAGTTTTTCTGGATATTTGTTCCCCAATTAGAGTTTTGCAGTTTGTTTCTGCGGTTGGCAAATTTCCGGGTTCTTTGGTATTCAACCGTCTTTTACCTTGATTATTTGAAAGTCGTTTGCTTTTCATCCATTCAGGTCCAAGCCGTTTGAATAAGGGCAGCTGTTGCACCCCAAAATTTTCCCAACCTTTTTCTTTGGTTGGCTTGTGTTTCATTTCATTTCTTTCTAGCATTTGCATTGCATAGCATTTTTCATTGAACAGGGGATCAAGAGGTTGTGCATAGCAAGAGGAGTCTACTCAGAGGGTTGAGCCTAAGCAAGGGTTGTTACTCAAGCAGGGATGGTCATCAGGTCATCTAGAAGTGGTCAATGTTCTTTGAAAGAATAGATGGATGTGTGTGGGTCATCTCCTAACTTGGAGGCCAGTTGAAGAGCATCAGGGGTTTGTAAAGTCATGATTATTGGTATGAGATGTTGAGAGAGCTCATTGAGTGGTTTGAGAGCCATTTGGAGTTTATTCAAGTTGTTGTGTGGAGTGGAACAAGCTACAGTCAAGAATGTTGCATCTAGGGCTTTCATCTGGTAAATCCTCAGTTAACTGTGAAATTGAAGGAGGTTACAATTCAATTAAAAGTCTCTATGTTCATGGGATGTTGTGTTGAGATGTCTAATATATCATTTCAAGATCAATTCATCAAGAATCAAGAGTGTGAGAAGTTACTAAATTAGGGTTCTTAGGGTAAAATCCCCTGTTTAGTGCCTAACTTCAAGACCACTTACCTCAAGATAAAAGTCTTATCTCAACTTTTGGCCAGCATGAAACTTGTAGAGAATGTTCTTATCTTTCTTTTGAGTACTAGAAGTCCTTGATTGGATTTATAGAACTCAAGTTATGATCCAGACAAGTTATAGGTCATCAGATGAATGTGATTTTGGTCAACAAAAGTCAACCAACTTCCAAGCCATTTTTTACCTAAAAAAAGGTTTCTCTTCAACCTTTGGCCAACTTTAAAGTTGTAGGGCATGGTCTTAGCTTTCCAAAGAGTACTAGAAGTCATTCATCTGATTTGTAGAACTCAAGTTATGAGCTTTGCAAGTCATGGGTATTTTGGGAAAGCAGGATTACAGGTCATAAAATTATAGGTCCATTTCACCAACTTGCATACTTCAAATGGAAATATTTTCCACATGAAACTTGCTCCAAATAGGGCCATTTACATTACCAAATCATCTCTTTTCATGGTTGGAGCTTGGAATGAAGAATTGGTGTTTGAATTTTTCATGAAAGAAGCTTAAAATGAGAAAATGAGAATTAATTGATTTGGAACTTTTTCAAGGAAAATTTATGCATTTTTTTAGTGCAATTGATGTTCTAAAGACAATGCCAATTTCACATTTGTAATTTGAGGTCATTTGGTTGGTCATTTTCATGGTTTCTTCACCATGAAGTAACAAGTGTAAAATCTACCATAGGATCAAAACAAGGCTTAATTTTTGGCCCTTTGATCAACTCAAACCATATGCAATTGATTTGAAGCAAAATATGGGCATGTGCAGCTAGTAATTCACGAGTATAGCAAGCAACAAAGTGAAGAAAAAGTGGAATGGCAATTGGGCTTAATGGCTTGAAATAAGGATCCATTTCTGTCCAAATCCATCACATAAAACCTGAGCAAGCTTCACAAACCCTGGAGGGACGATTTGGTAGAGATTTGGCTAAGGAGCAGCTTTGAAAAATTAAAGAAAATTCAAAATACGAATTCTCAGATTCAGATCATTTCAGGCCAAATTAAGCTCACCTAAAGCTTCCTTGGTGATTATGGAGTGATTCTGACTTGTTTCCATTAAGCTTCAAGATAGTTTCAAGGCCCAGTGGAGGCACTCCACTAGGTAATCTTGAAATCACTTTTTCTCTTAATTCATGATGTCATTCCTTGCCATTTTTGCTAGTTTGTGATCTTCGAGTTGTATAGATTGTTTCTGTTTATGTCTTGTGTTTGTTGGTGACAATTTTTGTTGTTTGCTTGAAACTTGATTGGCTCGGTTTGGACGATTCATGATGTTTTAGGCCAAGTTGATGTTGGATTCGTGGTGTACGTTTCATGTAGATGATTTCTGGTTATTTTTTAGTGATGTTTGAGAATATTTTTGTTTTGAGCATGGACCTGTCATGCTTCGATTTGGATTTGTTATGAGCAATAAGTGAAAATGGACCACGGATTTGGTTTCCTCGTGATGTGTAGATCAATTTTGGTTATAAGTTTGTGCAATTTGGTGATGTTTTGCTACCTGTGTGTTTTTCCGTCACTGTCACGGTGGGAGATGGCCGGAGAAGATGACGGAATAGTATCTCTGGCCGGCAACTGGTTTTTAGGGTTTTTAAATGAAGAAGATGATGTTTGGACCATTGATCTTACTTACTTTTGGCTTTAACGGGCGAGATTAAGACACACTGTGTGTCTTGTTGACCTGCACGCATGAGATCACTTTTAAATTTCATTTAATGAGCTGGCAGCCTATCAGCCCTTTGATGCGCTTACTACGTAATTTGTTGGTTTTTGTTTGAGTTTCACCGTGTGTAAGCGTTGACTAGTTGCACCAAATAATTGTTTGAACACTGATTTCTCATGGGCGCCTTGGGCCTCATATGCTAATGGCACCCCCTCTTGGCCCATTCCAATTTTCCAATTGGTTTCATTTGCTATTGGCACCGCAGTTTATTTCATTTTCTTTTATTTTATTTTCTTCTTTTTGTTTTAATTTTCTGTTTCAATTTAATTCATTATAAATAATTCTCCAATTATTAAAATTCACCAAAAATATGTTTTAGACTCTTTGACTTGTCTTTTATTTTATAGTATTTTTATTTTATTTTTTTAGTTTATTTTTCATTTAAAAAAAGAATTAATTAATTGGAGATGTTTTATTTGGATTAAATTGTGGTATTGTTTGTTCTTGATTTTATTTCTGGGTGTAAACTCCTTATTTTTGCATGAAATATTTTGTGCATTGCATTAACATGTTGAAGGATTTTTGCATATTTTTATTTCTGTTTTTTATCAAGTTTTGTTTAAGGTTTTGGTTTGATCTTGTGAACCTTTCTTTTTGCCTTAGTTGGGCATACCTTGTGTGTTTGCTTTCAATTGAGGTAGCTTTGCTTTGAGTTTTGATCTCTAATTTGGACCCCTGGTTCCTAACACTTTGGGGGTCCAATGAGATTTTATTTAGTATTTTTAGGAGTTGTTTACTATTTTTCATGCCTTTTCCATTTCATGTCTACATTGTGTGATTCCCTTTAGCATATGTGACCTAAGTGTTGATTTGTGTGCTTGCTTTTGTGCATCTTCTTCTCCTTTATTACTTGCATTCCTCATATGCATGCTTGGCTGAGATGAGCTTGTGGAGGCTAATGCCCCACACATATTTTCCTCCCACTTTCATCCTACTTGTGCATTCCATGTATGCATTCTCTCATTTGCATGTTTCATTGTTCTTTCTTCTTCTTCTTTTGTCTTCCTTCCCTTAGGATTTCTAATATCTCTTGTTTAAGAGAGGTTATGATAGACATTAGGGCTCTAACCATGCATGATAACATTAGGTAGATGTTTCCCTTTTGTAATCCCAACTTTAGGTGCACTTTACATGACAACTTCTAGGGTTTGGTCTAGTCCCCCTTTAGTTTGTCCCTTTCTCTTCTCATCTTCAAACAACTTCAATCCACTTAATAAAGATAATGGATGTTGTGCCATGAGCCTTATACTTGGGAAATGGTGATTGAGTGGCTACCTCTAAATTACCTAGAGTTTTTAGTATACGTCCTTAGGACGATATGCGACGCATTCGATCCTAGGTTTTAGACTTTGTTACAACATACATTATGAACACTCATAACTCAAAACACTTCTTCTCTAAAAACCAAAAAAAAACAATTCAAACTCTTTTTCATCCTTCGGGATTTTAATTAGGAAAACCTTTTTTCATAAGCAAGAGTGTTGTTAACTTTTAGTCCTATCGCAAACGGTAACGCCTAAGTCTTCAATGGTCGAGCTGCATACACCAAACTGCTAGAACTGTTTGTTAACCCTACTCAGGTAAAACTTTTAAACAGCCTGTGTTCTCGTTAGCCCGAACTACGTTTGCTCTGATCTTTCATACCAGATGAAAGCATGTAGGCATAAGACGCGATGTCTTAGCGAGCAACCTTCCCCCTTTCTTTAGTCGTAGTTAGTCGAACTACGTTGACTCTGACTTTCCCATTGCACGAGGGAGTACGTAGGCACAGAGCGGAGATGCTCTACCGAGTCACTTCTCCTTTCTTTTTCTCTTGTCCTTGAGCCTTTAGCTAGGTAGTTTCAACACACTTTTTTAGATAGACAACAATGCGTGGATCCCGTCGAGTATGACGGACGTGAGGGGTGCTAATACCTTCCCCTTGCGTAACTGACTCCCGAATCCAGACATGGTTGCGATGACGTTGTCTTTCCCTTTTTCTTTAGGTTTTTCCGATCGTTTCCTTTCGCTATCTTTGGGATAAATAACGAAAGTGGCGACTCTTCTGTTTTTCCGCCGGTTTTTTTTCGTAGTTGTAACACTTAGGACGATATGCGACGCATTCGATCCTAAGTTTTAGACTTTAGTACAACATACATTATAAACACTCAAATTCAAAACACTTCTTCTCTTAAAAACACAAAAACACTTCAAACCTTTTTCATCCTTCGGGATTCTAATCAGGAAAATCTTTTCAGATAAAAGAGTGTCGTTAACTTTTAGTTCTACCGCAAATGGTAATGCCTAAGTCTCCAAAGGTCGAGCTGCATACACCAACTGCTAGAACTATTTGTTAACCCTACTCGGGCATAAAAAACTTTTGAACCAACCTGTGGTATTTTTATCCCGAACTACGTTTGCTCTAATCTTTCATACCAGATGAAAGTACGTAGGTACAAGATGCGATGTCTTGGCGAACAACCTTTCCCCCTTTCACCCGTAGTTAGTCGAACTACGTTGACTCTGACTTTCCCATTGCACGAGGGAATACGTAGGCACAGAGCGGCGATGCTCCGCCGAGTCTCTCTTTTTTTTTCTCTTGTCCCTTGACCTTTAGCGTAGATAGATTGATCACCATTTTAGATAGACAACAATGCGTGGATCCCGTCGAGTACGACGGACGTGAGGGGTGCTAATACCTTCCCCTTGCGTAACCGACTCCCGAATCCAAACTTAGTTGCGATGACCTCGTCTTTTCCCTTTTTCGTTAGGTTTTTCTGATCGTTTCCTTTTCCTCTCTTTGGGATAAATAACGAAAGGTGGCGACTCTTCTGTTTTCTGCCGGGTGTTTTTTGCAGTTGCGACACACTCCACAACAGTTTTGACACCACAGCAGATGGAGATGTTATAATATCCTGCTTAACATCAGTGCAGGATCATGTTTTACCAAAATTTAGCCAATCCTAGAACCATAGAACCATGGTACTAACAATCTCCCCCTTTGGCAAATTTTGGCTAAAACACCCAAGCAGACTTGTCAGGGCAGCAACAGCAGCAACAACAGTAGCTTGCTTAAATACTCCCCCTTAATAGTAGCAACAGATAGCAGCACTTGCTTAAATACTCCCCCTTAATAGTTGCAACAGATAGCAGCACTTTTTCTCCCCCTAGGTTTAGTCAAAAATTGACAACAAATGGAGTAAGTGTACCATAATCACCATGCTTCAATGCAGGACTCGGCTGACAAACTGTACATGATCTCCAAAAATTCAGTCATCTCACAATCTCCTATGAGATACACAAGCTGCTTGAAAACTGCACCATCAAAATGTTGTAGGCTCAATCCTGATGTGTGTATCCTCCATATCATATTTCAGCATGGAGTTACCCCATGACCATTGTCATTGGATCTTGGGTTCTTGCCTTGCCTGAAGCTGCACCTTCAGGAATGACACTTTTGACATCACCAATTAAACGATAATTAATTAAATACTTGCCACAAGTAACAATTGATTTTAAATCCCCAATTTGAGACACAAAAATTCTGCAGAACACAAGCTTGCCTGAGAGTCACACCCTTTGCATACAGCTCCATATTAGCACATGTACACAACTCCCTCTGTCATGCATACTCAGTACTCCCCCTGAAAGAGAGAATCCATACATATGAAGACTTTCTTCAACATCTTCATACTGCAGCTTTACATTCCTACAAACCATACTAGAACAGATAGCAGAAGAGTTGCAGAATAACTATCTGGAAGATCTTCAAGATGTTAGGGTAAAGGTCCTTCCATCTGCACAGGATCATAAATGATGATGTCTTGATCTTATCTTCACCAGACACACTAGGATAGAGGCCTACAGACTTGATTGGATCCATGGACATTCTAAGGATAGAACTAAAAGGAAGGCACTTGTCATGTTCACCATGAGCTTGGAGCAGTAACCCAATGTCAAAACATCTTGTCTGATATTCTATCATCATAAACTCCCAAACTATTTGAAACCACAAACAATCTTGGTACATAACTGCACTTTTGAAGCAACACATCCTAGACAGAAGTATAGCTCCCCATATCAACGGTAACCAGTGTACATGAATGGAAAACATAAGACGCATCTTCATGTCTTCAAGAACTCATTCTTTGTTCAACACACATGTTGAACACATTCACCATAAGCAAATAGTACACCCATCAACCAAAAGCTCTCCCCCTATCTTTGACAAAAGATGCTCCAAGATCATTATATCTCAAGACCAACTCCCTGCTCATACAGTGAGAGGGTATCAAACTGCTCCACTTCATTCTAGAGCCTAAGGTGGATCTCCCATACTCCAAGACATTCTTTACCTCATCATTCTCCCATATGATGGGTTAGAATACTTTTGAGTCGCCCAATGACTTGATCACTTCCATATACCACATCAGGATGCAATCAGCCAATGATCCACTCCAGTCTTGTATAATGTCTTCACATCCTCCACCAAGACAGTCCTTTTACCTCATCATTCTCCCTTATGACAAGATAGAGTACTTCTTAGTCAATATGTGAATCACAAGTTCCACAACAGATCTTCACAAACCAGATGGTTCATACCATCCCATGGTTCTTTATGTGCCCATACTGGACTTACTACTGCCTAGTAATCCAACTGAAGATCTTCACAGTTCCACCAGCTTGATCAAATACATCTCCAAAAGAGGGTAATCTTCCATACACAACTTAGGGCTTCTACCACAAGCTCCAATATATGAACAGAGAAAGATCCTCCTTCAACCAACTATCCTTCTGCACAAGAGTAATTAGTTCCAAGCATGAACAGTCCTAGAACCTTCTGTGGTCTTCAAATAACTACCCTTCTGCACAAGAATAGTTTTCTAAAGGCGCACTGCTTAAATAACCAAATGCCACTGTTTGGTTACTCAGCATCTTTCAGAGCTCTAGAAAATCTGCTAATCCACCAGGCCACTTTGATCTTTAAGACACAAATTTTACTTGCTCCAAAGCAAGACAACTACTCCTTCACACAGCTCCCGCAAAATGCATGAGATGAAGCATTATATCCATTCATACCTGAGAAGATCAACTTATCTTTCAATGATGTGCCACAACATCAATGAAGGCCTTGAAGTTACTGCTTGATGTCACTACATCGGATACGACATCCTGCTGGAGAGTTCAGGCTTTCATTCTACCACTTGGAAGATCCTCATCACTCTATCAGAACAAGAGTACATAGACTTTATATCAAGTTGGAGTAGACGACCTCTATTCTGCTTTGTTGTACCTTGAAGTGCATTTACTTTAGGAACTCTTCTTTAGAGAAACCAATCATGCCAAAGCTTGATTCTTCAGAGAGGAGGGATAAAGTAAATCTTTACAAAAGCAATCCCGCTTTCCTTAAGTAGAGACTTCTTCAAAAAATCATAGATAACTGCCACTATCCTTGACCTCCAAGCTGAGCAAGATCGCATGCTCTTATTCACTTAGATCAGAAATAAACTGACCCAAGCAGTGCTATTACCATTACCATATTCTAGACACGTTTCTTGCCAGGAAACTTTCTAGATAAAGATCAGATACTTCTAGTAAAAACTAGAACACACCAGCTGCACTCCAATACTCCTGACCAAAAAAAATGTCTTCATCTTTACTCCCATCAAAACTACATTCTAGCCTAAGTTTCTTGCCAAGAACCTTACTAGAATGAAGACAGATCCTACCACACATGTGTATGGTACCAAGATCATCAGCTCTATCTCCTTTGATATAGTGATTCACTCCTTGAATCAACAGAATTCTGCATAATCTCTACTGATGGAATGTCTCAACATCTGGTTTAACATCAGATCCTTGAAGTAGACCAAACAAATCAGGGGTCTGACCCTTGTGCAACAACTGATGAGACACCTTGATCAACTAAGGATAATTCATTAAATATTTGTGAATATATCAAATAGCAATGAATCTTAAATCCAAAAAAAAATCCTTCTCTGAACTTCAGCAATCTTGAACTTCATGGATAACCAATTAAATACTTGTGCCTTCCACAAATAAAAATTGATCTTAAATCCACCCAGCTTGTTGAGAAGACCATTTACACTTCAGCAATACCAAATGTATTCTTTAGTTGAAGAATCTTTACGGTTGAAACATCAAGGCTGACATCCTTGACTTAACCTGCCTATGACTTCCTCTGCTGATAGAATCCTTGCAAGTCATGAGTGGTGAAAATAAATCACCTCCCACTATCTTCTTTAGCACAGCTTCCAGCAATTTGCCACAGCCATACCTCAAACTGTATATGAGCCAGTCTTCTCCCAGGGGTATCAGAATTCTTTTATCAGAGAACTATGCAGCGGAACCCCCAAAAGAACATGCCCTAAACAAGATGTCTGATCATTCATCAGGTCATAGGAGAGAAGTAGTCACTCCTCCTTAGGCAAAACATACAGCAGGTCATAGAAGCTCCTATATCAGAGGGCACAGCAGCAGATACAAGCTTCTCTTTAGCTCCATGAGCAGTAGCTCAAACATTCAGCAAGATTAGCAACTCAGCTACAGCTTCTCCTTGTTCCAAAACACCAAAAAGTATCTCTCAAGATCTCATCTAGAACAGACAGGATGCCTGCTCTGATACCAATTGAAATTCTGGTATGCAGATTTCAGATGTCCCAAGAACATTGATCTCTGCTGAAACAAGGACGAGGATAGATCATGAACAATTTAAATTTTTTTAAATTGTGCCAATGTCATGACCAACGTCATGACCTCTGTTGAGACATCTGCATACTGACAGACTATTTATCTAAACATTTAAATTGTGCAGAATTGTAAACGCTGAAAGATAAATAACACAGTAATTGTTTACCCAGTTCGGTGCAACATCACCTACATTTGGGGGCTACCAAGCCAGGGAGGAAATTCACTATCAGCAGAATCAATTCAAAGTCAAACAACCAGTTTGCACTTCTCACTTAATCTCTACCCAATGACACTTCAACCTAGAGACACTCTAGACCTGAGTATTCTCACTCACTCCCCCTCAATCACAACACAATGATATAAATACACAATTACAAAACAGTTATGGAGACTCACTCCAAAACACCTTGATCTTGCTTCACAACTTTGATCAAGTGACACACACTTTTGCTTAACAGCTTTGAGTGGCACAATGAACACACATGTTGATCCGCTGTCGCGCGCGGATCAAAACGAGTGTTTTTGTAAAAATGCAGTACATCGACAGTAACTCGGAATATCGTTCTCAAGGATTCTTGATTATTACTAATCAAATAAAAAAAGGGGGTTGGTCGTGTTCGAATGAGTAAGAGTAATTAACAAAAGTGATTCTTGGAAAAAAGTTGTTGTAAATAAGTGATTATGAAATAAGTCAATCTACCAATTCGGTTCCTACTATCATCGATTGTTATAATTTTAATATTCTAAGCGTTCATTCATATCTGGATACAAACTCAATGACAAGCGCGATAAGGTTTGCAAGATATATGATCCTATTGTCCGAATTAAGCATACGGTATAAAGCTTCATGAATTAAGCACACATGATTATGAATTAAGCATTCAGAATTATAGATGGAATTGAAAAGGGAATCGAAATTACTTGAAAATTGTATTAACCTCAAAGTTTAACGGAGATACAGTTACAGCAGATTAACCCGAAGAGGTTAGTTCTCCATGAGTTTTACAAGCGTGCAATTTTCTTTTCGTGAATAGTGAATGAATATGAATATTAAAACAAGGTTTCTCCTAAAAATAAAAACAAGGGATCCGGTTCATAACCCAACTGGGTCGAAAACATAACCCAGACCCAAAACATGACCCAAAACTAAAACAAATTCCTAATGTTGTAACTTCAACGAATATTCTGGGGAAATGTGCTCCGAATCTGACTTTGACTCCAACACAAAAGTCGTAGCTCTCTCTCTTAGCTTTCCGGCGATTATTAGAACGCCTCAAACGGATTCCCGGAACTCCAGTTATGATCGTTTCCGTGCAGACTGCTAAAGCTGAAAAATAAAGTGCGAAAATCAAATTAAACCAAAAATAAAATAAAATATAAAAACATAATAAAACATAAGAATAATCAAAATAAAGTAAAGAAATGCCTAAGTAAAAATATAGGAGAATGTGCATGAAGATGCACTGATCAAATTCCCCCACACTTAAACTTTTTCACTTTGAGCAAAATTAAAATAAAACAAAATAAAGAAAGCACAAACACATCAACAGTTACTCATTTCAGGCTAAAAGTCTTCTTCGGTTAAGTTTGCATCGATAGGTACTAATCTTACATACTAAGGATATCGTAGGAACACTAATCGATAATTGTGCAGTCATAAACCTCCTGAATATACAAATCAACTCGAATTATGTTATTATGCTGAAGCCTAACTTACTCTTCCTCCTTTTTCCTCTTTTTCATTCAAGCGCAATCACATTAAGCTCGTTATCTCCACACACTCATAGCAAGACGACCGGTCGTTATCTCCACACACTCATAGCAAGGCGGCCGGTTAGTGACTCTGATCCTTTTTGTTTAGGGTTCTGGTACTTACGTGGCATAACCATTTGCTTACTCAGTTGTAGTTGTGGGGGATCAGACCGTAATCCGCTCTACCAAGTTCAGCACCAGAAACCGCTGTACCAACTAACAACGAGTAATTTTTTCAACTTTTTTTTGAAGGCTCTACATCCGTTGGAAGGTGTATTCCTTTTCTTTTCTTCTTTTTTTTTTCAAACTAAAAATTTGATCACTCACTTATATTTACCGGCTTCCCTGGGTAGAGTCTGTATGAGATGGTGCTGACTGCTGAAATAAACTACTCAAGAGCTGTCAGAGAATGAAAATTTAAGGCTAAAACATAAAGAGTATTCAAATCAATTTCCACATGCAGGAGACTTACGGTGTTAAGACGATACCGATCTTGTGAATTTTTCCCAAGTCTCCGCAAACTAATCTCAAATTAGTCTTTAGCCTAGAACTTTCAAAAAGATGCAATTTTTTTTTTATTATTATAACTGAAAACAAACCAAAACAAAATAGTAAAAACAAGCAAATAAAACAAAGGTTTCCCTCCCCCACACTTAAAACGTGCATTGTCCTCAATTAAAGGACATAACTATTAAATAAGAGTGAGAGAAGGGAAAGAACACACCTGGGTAGTCAAGGTGGGCAGGTGATCATATAAGCAGCCTTTCCCAAAGAGAGATCTTCTACAGGCTCCTCTCCTAAAGTGGGAATGTCATAAAGTAACTTTCGGTAGCATCCATTGACCTTGAAATATTTATTAGTGCCTTCGACTTTTATTCCAGGATCAAAGAAGAATCTTCGATAAGTAAAAGTGTCGAATGGGCATGTGAAAGTGGTCTCCGTTTCCACGACATCAAGAATCAAGGGATTAAGGGGCTGCCTCACTGCTTTTCTTCCATCTTCAATTGAGATCCTACGCATACTCATGGATGGGCTAAAATTACGAGTGTCAACCAAGGTCCATCCAATTCCCTTCTTATGTTCCTGCAATAACTTTTCTTATTGCTCAAATTGAAGCTTTGATGAATAATATAAATCCTCAGGAAGTGGTTCAGAAGGTGGTTGTTCAAAAGAATATTTGGTTGGGGAAGCCGTGATATCAAGAGTTTCGACTGTATAAACGACATCATTAAAAGAATCACCCTGCAAGGCAACATTAATCTCAGCACAAACAGAGAAAACGTTACTGTCAGTACATAAATCGCAAGAGTAAGTATCATCATAATCTAATAAAGATGGAAAATCAGATAATAACTCAGGATAAATATCATCAACTAAATCAGACAATAACTCCTTTGGATTTACTACTGTTTGGGCGGGTAGTTGGTTTGATACTTGAGCTTGCTGCATGACATTTACTATAGTGGCAAGCTGTTCAATCTGTGTCTGCAAAGTCTGAAGAGTGGAATTTGTTTGTTGCTGAAACTGGAGATCATTCATAGCCATTTTCTTGACAAGGTCCTCTAATGAAAGTTCAGAAGGTGTAGAGCACACAATTTGGAATTCACTCATATGCTTATTCGGATCCTCACATGCAAGTCCATTAAACCTTGGCAACAAGTGTATTAAACCAGATTTTAATTCAAAAAGAACAGCAACATCATCATATTCAATACACAAGCCATTATAATTCATATCAGGGGCAGCCAATTGCCTTAAGGTTCTATTCACAGCCATTTCAAAATCAAGTTCAGTATCCGAAGCAAACAAGTTGTGCAGATAGTCAGACTCAGACTCAGACTCAAACACAATGATGGAAAATGATTAATTAAATTTCAGAAAAAATAAAATAACACCATAATTAAGCTAATTAAGCAAAATAACACTTATGAGAATTTTTTTTGATTTTTTTCGACTCTATGAAAACAGTAAAAAATTCATTAAAAATAGAAAAAGGGGTTTTTTTGGCGATTCTGAGGGTGGATTCCAAGTATTCCTTTAGGAATACTAGGACTAATGGACGAACGATTTTTTTTCTTCTCGTAGGCAAAACAGTTTTACAATCGGACACAATTTTTTCAAAAACCGATTTTTTCGACTTTAGACGCGAGAAGGCCAAAAACGTGGGAAACTTAGGGCCTAAACGCAACAACACTAAACCTATGACTCTAATATCGATTAATAACGACAAGAATCCTCGGCAACGGCGCCAATTTGATCCGCTATCGCGCGCGGATCAAAACGAGTGTTTTTGTAAAAATGTAGTACAGCGACAGTAACTCGGAATATCGTTCTCAATGATTCTTGATTGTTATTAATAAAATAAAAGGGGGGGGGGTTTGGTCGTGTTTGAATGAGTAAGAGTAATTAACAAAAGTGATTATTGGAAAAAAGCTGTTGTGAAATAAGTGATTATGAAATAAGTCAATCTACCGATTTGGTTCCTACTATCATCGATTGTTATAATTTTAATATTTTAAGCGTTCATTCCTATCTAGATACAAACTCAATGACAAGCGCGATAAGGTTTGCAAGATATATGATCCTATTGTCCGAATTAAGCATACGGTATAAAGCTTCATGAATTAAGCAAACATGATTATGAATTAAGCATTCAAAATTATAGATGGAATTGAAAAGGGAATCGAAATTACTTGAAAATTGTATTAGCCTCAAAGTTTAACGGAGATACGGTTACAGCAGATCAACTCGAAGAGGTTAGTTCTCCATGAGTTTTACAAGCGTACAATTTTCTTTTCGCGAATAGTGAATGAATATGAATAATAAAACGAGGTTTCTCCTAAAAATAAAAACAAGGGATCCGGTTCATAACCCAACTAGGTCGAAAACATAACCCAGACCCAAAACATGACCCAAAACTAAAACAAATTCCTAATGTTGTAACTTCAACGAATATTCTGGGAAAATATTCTCTGTATCTGACTTTGACTCCAACATGAAAGTCGTAGCTCTCTCTCTTAGCTTTCCGGCAATTATTATAACGCCTCAAACGGATTCCCGGAACTCCAGTTATGATCGTTTCCGTGCAGACTGCTAAAGCTGAAAAATAAAGTGCGAAAATCAAATTAAACCAAAAATAAAATAAAATATAAAAACATAATAAAACATAAGAATAATCAAAATAAAGTAAAGAAATGCCTAAGTAAAAATATAGGATAATGTGCATGAAGATGCACTGATCACCTGTTCATACAATTAACCAGAGCAATCATACAACCTACAATTGCTTGATACACAAGGAATCCTAAGATCCCTAGACACACGTGAAGAACCAAGTTTATCACTCACAAAACACACGTAAAGAGCTATACTCTTCACCCACAAATATGTCTACCACAATTTATCAAAAGATACAAAGGGTGACTTACACACAAGGGACTCTCAAACCCTAGACCTTTATTTTACACTCAAGTTGTTCTTGATGTGAGTGCTTAATTTCTTCTGCTTCTGCTCCTCCTTTTATAGCAATGCAGACTAGGCTTGGGCTGGTCACAAGTAACAAACATTAGGTTTAACAAAGTAAACCTAATTTTTACAATTTAAGGTGCTGCCAAATTAGGTCACAACTGCTTCATTTTATGTTCAGCCCTAACTAGAATCTCGCCTGAGATAACTAAGGATCCATAACAGGTTTCCTGAAATTTAGCCTGAGATATATCAGGCATCATAACAGAAAAACAAACCCTGCATGGTTGATGTTATACGACCAATGTCATGACATTCAGTATGACATTCAACTTTACTTACTCTTAGCTTTCCAGCTTTCCCTGCTGAACACTTTTGCAGAATCTTCTTCATGACAGTAGAAACAAATGTATTCTAGTTTCCTAAAAAATCTCAAAGATCCTTTTTATGAACACTAATTAAATCTGCACTTTGTTCCTAGTGAATCTCTTTGGACTGTACATACTGATGAGGAATATCCAACAGGACCAAAACACTTTTGTCAAGAGATATAACATAGCAGCCCCTGCTCTATCATACATTGATGTCATGACATTTAGTATGACATCCATGACAGCAGTTGGGTCATCAACTCCTGCTAGCTCCTGCTGCACCAGTAGCGATGTCATGACATTGGTAATGACATCCATGATAGCAGTTGGGTCATCAACTCCTTCTGCATCCATGACAGTAGTTCTGTCATCTGCTCTTGTTAGCTCTTGCTGCACATAGCTCCTGCTGCACCAGATGTCATGATATTGGTAATGACATCCTGTAACAACATATGACAACAGTTCTGTCATGACAGCAGATGGATGTCACGACATTCAGCATGACATTCTCATTAAAACACTCAACGGCAGTTCTAACACCACAACAGATGGAGATGTTATAATATCCTGCTTAACATCAGTGCAGGATCATGTTTTACCAAAATTTAGCCAATCATAGAACCATAGAACCATGGTACTAACACTAAGGTTGGACAATCTTAGAATCTTGAGAGGCCTCGTCAGGAATCTCGTCGCGTTCACCGCCAAATATGGAGATTGTTAAGACAGTGGTAAAGTATCGGGTATTGTTATCGTCTCCACAGGGAATCTGTAATATTGTCTCCGTTCGACAGTTCTTAAGTTCTTAACTTATAGTAACAAGGGGGTTTTGGTTTTTTGTCACGGTAGCTTGCATAAAAAGAAGTAATAAATTGCGATAAAAGTTTTGGTTTTACGATTTGAGAAATATTGTCAAAGTTAGGCTTCGAAGATCACTTTGCATGTATATGTTCGATCAACAAAACTCATAAACTCTGTTAGATGATAATCACATTCACAATATCCTATCAATGTGTTTATTTCTAACACACATTGTGGTTTTTCTCATTTTGATCCATTGTTGATTTCTCACACAATTTATCAAAATGACAACTTTTAGGTTTTGATATTTTAGTGAACAACCACATTCAAGACTATCTCTAGCTCAAGAACATAGATGGATGAAAACCTAGGTAAAGAGTTGGAAAATACCTTTCAATAATAAACCAACACAAAGAGTTAACAATAAAACAAAGTTTTCACCATATATTCATCATCAAAGAGTTTACAAATGAAGATCATCCCATTTACATATAAAGTTTATGATCATCTATATCTAACCTTGACAAAATGAAGGACTTAGCTACTCATTTTCATGGTAGCTTGCACAAGAAGTTTTGGGAGAAGGTTGATCAACATCCGAGTTGAAGAATCGAGTTTGGATGAGAATCCACCTTCTTTTTAGAAGATCTTGTTAAGAGATGAAGAATAATGAAATATTGGGTTTCAAGGTCACAAAAATCTCTCCTTGGAGCAAAACAAAACAAAGTGGTTGAAAAGAAGCAGAAAAAGATATTTTTACAAAAAGTAGCACTTGCTACTTATAGAAGGAAAATGTGTTGTCCTGTCTTGCTCGCCTAGCGAGCCTTTCGCTCCAGCGAGTTCTGGCCTTTTTAGTTCTGGAAGCACTCGCTAGCAGCTCGCTACGAGCTCGCCTAGCGAGTAGTTCGCTACCTGCCTCGCTCCTAGCGAAATATGATCAATTTGATTATGTACAAGTCTGGGAGTGTTCACTAGTAGCTCGCTACGAGCTCGCCTAGCGAATAACTCGCTACCTCTCTCGCTAGAGCTTCGCCTAGCGAGCTTGCTTTTGCTTTTATTCTTTCTTGATTCCTTTGTCATCTTTCTTGTGTCTTCCAATTCTACTCATTCATGTCTGATTTCTGCACATTGACACACAAACTAAAGGTACCAAGCTCATTTCACAAAATATTGCAACTTAAACAAAAGCAAGGGCGATTTTGACACTTTCTGGACAAAACGGAGTGAAAGATGCCCACATCTGATAGCTCAAATAAGAAAAATTGGGCATCTAACAACTCTCCCCAACTAGATTCTTGCTTTCCCTCAAGCAAAGTATGCCTCTAGAAGATCAAAAGGATTTGCTTAAAGAAAAAGGTTTCTCCGAAATCGGATAAAATGGCTCAAAAACAAGAGAATCAACTAGATACAAGTCCCTAATGGTTAGAACAACACAATACACAAGAACTAAAACCTTATAGCAATGCAAAACATGTATCAATCAACAACAATGATATCCTGAATGAATCACCCTATCGCTCCTCTTCGAATAAGGATTGAAGAGATCACGCGTTTACAACCGTGGGTGCAATTTCACTCTCCAACAAACAATGCCAAACTCAATTCAATTCATACAATATCTAACAATTATAAATGAAAATGCGGAAGCACGAAGATCACTAAGGTCTTTTCCGGTTGTAGCTTGGTCAGGTTTACAAACAAGGGACATATCTAAGGCCATTGAAAACGAAGTTGCCGATGCAAAAGAGACATTCACTGTACAACTATTCACACATCTCAACTTCATTCAACTTGTTTCTCATTTGAAACCTTCACAACACTTACTCACAACTCAATTAATTTTCCACTATTTTTCTTCCAAGCAAGCATTCATTTCCATTTTTTTTACACAATATTCATAAAACAAGTGTTTTCTCTATATTTTTTTTTTCTTTTTCAATGCTTGCTTGGTTATTCCAGAGTTGTGGTAACCTACTGATTCTCATTTCCGTTCTCCCCAACTTATCTTTTACTCACCCCATAAGTGAATGCTCTTGACTTTTTCGGCAAAAGAACAATTATCAACAATTTTCAGGGTTTCAAGAAAAAGATTTTGAAGTCTCGCCTTATTTCAGGTTGAGATTCCACTGTTTAAGCTCAAAGGGGTTCACGAATACTCTCTGCTCACGGGTAGGTTGTATTTGGAACTAGTTGTGCTCGAAAGAAAATAATGCCTTGATCATTTCTAATTGCTTCCACAAATTCACAATAATAAAAGACAAAGCATGAATTAAAAGAATCAACACAGTTTATTAGAATCCAGCATTTATTTGTACAATGGAGGTTTCCTCACAATTTGTGGTTTTAAGTCCTAAGTGAATCATTCATTCAATTATGTTGCAAAAAGAACAATATTCAATTACAACAAGAGTAAAGTTCTTCATGCATTCTAAAGTTCTAACCAAAGATAACCATGTACTTTAGCATCATTTGCTTGTTATTTTTATCATTGCCATCCAAGCTCGGATGCACCTTCATTGAATACTTCTTTCATAGAGCAATCAATCTAGAAGGTTTGATCATCAATCAACCAAAAAAATTATTAAACAAAATAACTTAAAACAAAACACATTAATTTTAAAACAAAACATTAAACATTACTTTCAAAAAAATAAAAATGTGTGTGGGGGACAAAACACCCCAAAGAGTACAACTGAAACAAAACAAAGTATCTGAAAATAGTATCTGAAAATACTAAACAATAAAAAATAACATAAAAGAAAACTTAGTCCTCCTCAGACTCATACTCCTCATCATCATCACCATCAGCATCATTGTAACAACCCGAATTTCATTAAATAATTAATTATAGTAATTAATTGATTTAGTGGGATTTTTATTAATGTTGGAAATTAATTTTTATTAATTGGAATTAATAGAGAATTGAGAAGGAAATTGGAAGGAAGGAAAATAAAAGAAATATATAATAGAGAAGGAAAAGAAAAGAAAGTTGGAGAGAAACATTTGGAAAGAAAGAAGAAGAGAAAGAGGGAAGAAGAAGAGAAAGAGAGGAGAAGAAGAGGAAAGTGGAAAATCATCAAGAACCAACATCAAAGCTCCGATTAATCGAGGTAAGGGTGAGAAATGTTTCTATTTGATCATTGCATGATGTTATATATGTTGGGTTGGGGTTTTGGTGTAGTTTCCATCCTTTTTCATTTAGGGCAAAAGTTGGAATAATCGGTAGAACTGTGATTTAATCGGTTGGAACTGAGTAATAATGTCATAGAATAGTCGGGTAACATGTATTGATGTTGTTTGAGCTGGTTTTGATGTTTGGGAGTTGGTTGGTGGTGGGTTTGAGAAGGAGAAGACAGAACAAAATTCTGTTCTGCGCAGGTTCGCTGGCTCTCGCCAGGCGAGTTAAGGCGAAGCTTCGCTGGGCGAAGCCTAGCGTACGCTGGCGAATAATTATGATTAAGTCCCAGTGGACTTCGCTGGCGAGTTCGCCAGGCGAAGGTTGGTTAGAGAATGTTCGCCCAGCGAAAGTGCTGGCGAATGGTGGCGAACAAAGTCAGTAGCTATTGACTTTGGCTCGCTGGGGAGTCTCGCCAGGCGAAGGCCTAGCGAGTGTTCGCTGAGAGGGTTCGCCAGGTGAAGGTCCAGCGAAGGTTCGCTGCTAGGCCTCGCCAGGCGAATATGGGCGAATTTGACAGCATCTTTTCTTTGTTGTGGTTTCTATGTGTTGACGATTTAGTTGTTTCACATAGACTAATACCTCTACATTTTGAGTATGTATGTGATCTATTGTGATGATATGTGTGGGTAGCCTACGGGCGTGAATCCTAGAATTGTGATTTGAATGTTAATTGCATCAAGTATAAATACATGTGAACATAATAGGTGATTATGTGTGTATTATTTAATGAACTTGTGAATGCTTGATGTGTATACAATTATGTGATGAGTATGCATGAGAACATTGTGAATATGTGTGCATAACTTGTAATTGTATGATTGGTATTGTGATGTGAATACCTTGATTGTTGTGATATATGCTGTATGTGCAATCATTGTGTAATTCTTGAAGAGATGAATTATTAAATGCATGAGATTAAGATGCGAGAATGGTCTTAAGTGCATTGTTGTGGTTGATTGCATATGCATCATTTAGTCAAGAGGCAATGTCTGTTAGTTTCGTGGAAACTAGTGGCTTGTCCCAAACCTAGAAGAGTGGATTTGAAGGCTTAGAGGACGGGCCTTTGTTGTTATCGGTCTAGAAGAGTGGACCCGGTTTAATGTAAAAACCGAAAAATGATAACGAGTTATCGGTCTAGAAGAGTGGACCCGGTTTAATGTAAAAACTGAAAAATGATAACGAGAGTCGGTACCGCATTGCATGAGTTGCATTGAGTTGTTAAGTCACATTGATATATGACATATGCATGAAGAGATGCTTATGTGTGAATGATAAGATTGTGGAAATGTGAGTGTATGCATGATGTGGGAATGCTTTGTGAATATTCATGTTGTCTATATATGTGTGGTAAATATATATGACTAAGAGGGTGAATTGTGGTGAGAAATATGGAGTTGAATTATATGATTACCTATATATATATATATATATATATATATATATATATATATATATATATATATATATATATATATATATATATATATATATATATATATATATATATATATATATATATAATCTTATGCTTTGATTATTATGGTTATATTTCTCACCCTTCTGCTGTTTTATAATGCTCTACGAGGCATTGCAGATTAGGATGCTGGAGTCTTTCTTTTGTGAAGTATAGCTTCATTCTTTTGAGTCAGACTGCTCTGATTATGTAAAATCGGGTAGTTAGGCTGGTATAGTATTCTTTTGTGATACATTGCGATGTATCAGCTGATGTGGCTTTGTAATTACCTGACATGATGTATTAATCTGGATATCTTATGCGTATGTGAATTAATATTTTGGAAATGATTAAATGATTTTATCTTCCGCTTAAATTTTAATGTTAAAATGTGATTTCTAAAACCATGAAAGTGTTACATATTTTATGGAGCAAATGTTAAAGTGTTTCATTGGTGAAATTGTGACATTCTTCCTTTATACCTTATTCTAAAATTTTCACTCTGATAAATTTGTATATGCATTTATTTGGGGGTATAGAAGGGGGTGTTACAATAGTGGTATCAGAGCAGGTCGGTCCGTCCGGCCAAGTTGTTAGAGTGTTTTCCTTGTGTGTTATTGATATGCGTGTGTTGCATTATCAATATTGGTCGTTCTTATGTGGTTCTGTTGTTGGAATTAGTAAGATGGTTGCAGGGAGGAACGATGAAGCGATCGCAGAAGCTTTGACAAGGTTGGCAGGAGCGATTGGGCAGAATCCTCCGGCCAATATGAATGCGGGGAATGTTGTTGAAGATGAATTCCATGCTTTAGGGAGGTTTCAAAGGAACAATCCTCCGATTTTCAAGGGAACCCATGAGCCTGACAAAGCACAAATTTGGTTGAAAGCTGTGGAGAAGATTCTTCGGGTTATGAATTGCTCAGATGCACAAAAGGTGCAGTTTGGGACTCACATGCTCGAAGAAGAAGCTGAAGATTTGTGGGGTAATACTCGCCAAAGATTTGAGGAAGATGATATTGTGATCACTTGGGATCTGTTCAGAGAGACTTTTCTGGAGAAGTATTTTCCAGAGGATGTGCGAGGGAAGAAAGAGATTGAATTTCTTGAGTTAAAGCAAGGTAATTCGACGGTAGCGGAGTATGCGGCAAGATTTGAAGAGTTGATCAAATTTTGTCCTCATTACAATACTGCTAATGCCGAGAGGTCTAAGTGCCTCAAGTTCGTGAACGGTTTGAGAACCGAGATTAGGCAAGCTATTGGATATCAGGAAATCAGGCGGTTTTTTGAGTTAGTGAACAAGAGCAGAATCTATGATGAAGACAGTAGGGCTCGGTCTAGCCACTACAAGAGTTTAAGTGATAAGAAAGGAAAAGGTCAATTCAGAGGAAAACCTTATGTGACTCCTGCAGACAAAGGGAAGTAGAGAATGGGTTATGGCAAGAGGCCAAGTAGGGGAGTTTCTACTCCGGTTAGATGTTATAACTGTGGTGAAGCGGGACATCGTGCTCCCGAATGCAAAAGTGTTGAATAGAAGTGTTTCAAGTGTGGCAAGCCAGGCCACAAGGCTCTTGAGTGTAGAAGCGGTACCGGTGTGACTTGCTACAACTGTGGTGAGAGAGGGCACATTAGTACCAAGTGTGATAAGCCTAAGAAGAATCAAGGGAGCGGAAAAGTGTTCGCTCTATCTGGATCTGAGACTGCTAGCGACGATCGATTGATCTGAGATACGTGCTTCATTAATGGTACACCTTTGATCGCTATAATTGATACCGGAGCTACGCATTCTTTTATTTCTTTGGATTGTGTTAGAAGGTTGAATCTTGAGTTGTCTGTGATTGGTGGCGGTATGGTTATTGATACTCCTGCTATGGGTTCGGTAACTACACCATATGTTTGTTTGAATTGTCCGTTGAGTATCTTCGGTAAAGATTTTGGAATTGATTTAGTGTGTCTTCACCTAGACCAACTCGATGTCATCCTTGGGATGAATTGGTTGGAATTCAACCGGGTATATATTAACTGTTTTGACAAGACGGTTATTTTTCCGGAATCGGACGTTGCAAGAGATTTGTTTATGACAGCTAGACAAGTGAAAGAATCAGTGCAAGATGGAGCTAAGGTATTTATGCTTATGGCAACTTTGAGAATTGGTGGAAGTGAAGAGATTGGTGCTTTACCAATTGTTAGAGATTTTCCGTAAGTTTTCCCTGAAGAGATAAAGGATTTACCACCGGAGCGAGAGGTGGAGTTTTCAATAGATTTGATTCCTGGAACTAGTCCGATATCGATGGCTCCTTATCGTATGTCGGCATCAGAATTGAAAGAGTTGAAGAGTCAACTTGAGGATTTGCTTGAAAAGAGGTTTATTCGTCCGAGTGTGTCGCCGTGGGGTGCACCGGTGTTGTTGGTTAAGAAAAAAGAGGGTTCTATGAGGCTTTGTGTGGATTACAGACAGTTGAACAAGGTGACTATCAAGAACAAGTATCCACTTCCGAGGATTGATGATCTGATGGATCATTTGGTTTGTGCAAGTGTGTTCAGCAAGATTGATTTGAGATCTGGGTATCATCAGATTTGCGTGAAAGCTGAGGATATTCAGAAGACGGCCTTTAGGACGAGGTATGGACACTATGAGTATTCTGTGATGCCATTTGGTGTGACTAATGCACCAGGTGTATTTATGGAGTACATGAATAGGATTTTCCATCCTTATTTGGATAAGTTTGTGGTTCTGTTTATCGACGACATCTTGGTTTATTCGAAGAGCGAAGAAGAGCATGCCGAGCATCTGAAGATTGTGTTATCTGTGTTGAGAGAGAAGCAGTTGTTTGCAAAGCTTTCTAAGTGTGAGTTTTGGTTGAAGGAAGTTAGTTTCCTTGGTTATGTGATTTCGAGTAATGGTATTGCGGTTGATCCGTCGAAGGTTGAAGCGGTATCGCAATGGGAGACTCCGAAGTCAGTTTTTGAGATTAGAAGTTTCCTTGGTTTAGCCGGTTATTATCGGAAGTTTATTGAAGGATTCGCTAAGTTATCGTTGCCGTTGACACAGTTGACTAGGAAGGGTCAAGCTTTTGTTTGGGATGCCAAGTGTGAAGCGAGTTTCCAAGAACTTAAGCGAAGGTTGACGACAGCCCCTGTTTTGATTTTGCCAAATCCGGAAGAACCGTTCGTTGTGTATTGTGATGCTTCTTTGATGGGTTTAGGAGGTGTGTTGATGCAGAATAACCAAGTTGTGACTTATGCTTCGAGGCAACTCAAAGTGCATGAGAAGAATTATCCGACGCATGACTTAGAGTTGGTCGCCGTTGTGTTCGTGTTGAAACTTTGGAGGCATTATTTGTTTGGTGCGAGGTTTGAAGTGTTTAGTGACCACAAGAGTTTGAAGTATCTCTTTGATCAAAAGGAATTGAATGCAAGGCAAATAAGGTGGTTAGAGCTATTGAAGGATTATGATTTTGGTTTGAATTACCATCTATTGAAGGATTATGATTTTGGTTTGAATTACCATCCGGGTAAAGCGAATGTAGTAGCGGATGCATTGAGTTGGAAATCATTGCATATGTCGGCGTTGATGGTGAAAGAGTTGGAATTGGTCGAGCAATTTCGGGATTTGAGTTTAGTATGTGAGAGAACTTCTTTTGGATTTAAGTTGGGTATGTTAAAGCTTACAAGTGGTATTTTGGATGGAATTCGAGAAGGACAGAAATCGGATTTGAGATTAGTTGATCGGTTGACTTTAATCAACCAAGGCCAAGGTGGTGATTTTTGGATTGATGAGAATGGGATTATGAGATGTCGGGATCGAGTTTGTGTTCCGAATGTTGTTGAGCTTAAAAAGAGTATCCTTGAGGAAGGACATCGTAGCGGATTAAGTATTCATCCAGGTGCTACTAAGATGTATCAGGATTTGAGGAAAGTGTTTTGGTGGCCTAGTATGAAGAAGGATATTGCAGAATTTGTGTATTCTTGTTTGACTTGCCAGAAATCAAAGATTGAGCATCAGAAGCCATCGGGTTTGATGAAGTCGTTGTTTATTCCTGAGTGGAAATGGGATAGTATCTCCATGGATTTTGTATCGGGTTTGCCGAGGACGCCGAGTAGTTTTGAGGCTATTTGGGTTATCGTGGACAGATTGACTAAATCTGCTCACTTTATCCCTATGCGTGTGGATTACCCGTTGGAGAAGTTGGCTAAATTGTATATTGAGAGGATTGTGTGTTTGCATGGTATTCCGTCGAGTATTGTTTCGGATAGAGATCCGAGGTTCACTTCGAGATTTTGGGAGAGCTTGCAGAGTACTTTGGGTGCTAAGTTGCGTTTGAGTTCAGCGTATCATCCTCAGACAGATAGTCAGACGGAGAGGACGATTCAGTCGCTTGAAGATCTTTTGAGAGCTTGTGTATTGGAAAAAGGAGGAGCTTGGGATATCTACTTGCCTTTGATTGAGTTTACCTACAACAACAGTTTTCATTCGAGTATCGGTATGGCACCATTTGAGGCGTTGTATGGTAGGCGGTGTAGGACACCATTGTGTTGGTTTGAGTCCGGAGAGAGTTCTGTTGTTGGACCCGAGATAGTTCAGCAGACTACGGACAAGATTAAAATGATTCGAGAAAAGATGAGGATTTCTCAGAGTCGTCAGAAGAGTTATTATGACAAGAGGAGGAAGGCACTTGAATTTCAAGAGGGAGATCATGTGTTTCTTCGAGTCACTCCGATGACAGGTGTTGGTAGGGCATTGAAGTCGCGCAAGTTGTCGCCGCGTTTCATTAGTCCTTATCAGATTTTGCAGAAGATAGGAGAAGTGGCCTATCGTGTGGCTTTACCACCGTCGCTTGCTAATCTTCATGACGTATTCCACGTATCTCAGTTGAGGAAATACATTGCGGATCCGTCTCATGTAGTCCAATTAGATGATGTGCAGGTGAGAGATAACCTGACTGTTGAGACATCACCTATGCGGATAGAGGATCGGAAATTGAAGCAGCTTCGAGGTAAAGAGATTGCTTTAGTGAAGGTCGCTTGGGGAGGACCGGCTAGTGGAAATGTTACTTGGGAGCTTGAGAGCCAGATGAAAGAGTCTTATCCAGAACTATTTGAACCAGGTAACATTTTCGAGGATGAAAATTCCTAAAGTGGGGGAGGGTTGTAACAGCCCGAATTTCATTAAATAATTAATTATAGTAATTAATTGATTTAGTGGGATTTTTATTAATGTTGGAAATTAATTTTTATTAATTGGAATTAATAGAGAATTGAGAAGGAAATTGGAAGGAAGGAAAATAGTTGGAGAGAAACATTTGGAAAGAAAGAAGAAGAGAAAGAGGGAAGAAGAAGAGAAAGAGAGGAGAAGAAGAGGAAAGTGGAAAATCATCAAGAACCAACATCAAAGCTCCGATTAATCAAGGTAAGGGTGAGAAATGTTTCTATTTGATCATTGCATGATGTTATATATGTTGGGTTGGGGTTTTGGTGTAGTTTCCATCCTTTTTCATTTAGGGCAAAAGTTGGAATAATCGGTAGAACTGTGATTTAATCGGTTGGAACTGAGTAATAATGCTGTAGAATAGTCGGGTAACATGTATTGATGTTGTTTGAGCTGGTTTTGATGTTTGGGAGTTGGTTGGTGGTGGGTTTGAGAAGGAGAAGACAGAACAAAATTCTGTTCTGCGCAGGTTCGCTGGCTCTCGCCAGGCGAGCTAAGGCGAAGCTTCGCCGTGCGAAGCCTAGCGCACGCTGGCGAATAATTATGATTAAGTCCCAGTGGACTTCGCTGGCGAGTTCGCCAGGCGAAGGTTGGTTAGCGAATGTTCGCCCAACGAAAGTGCTGGCGAATGGTGGCGAACAAAGTCAGTAGCTATTGACTTTGGCTCGCTAGAGAGTCTCGCCAGGCGAAGGCCTAGCGAGTGTTCGCTGAGAGGGTTCGCCAGGAGAAGGTCCAGCGAAGGTTCGCTGCGAGGCCTCGCCAGGCGAATATGGGCGAATTTGACAGCATCTTTTCTTTGTTGTGGTTTCTATGTGTTGACGATTTAGTTGTTTCACATAGACTAATACCTCTACATTTTGAGTATGTATGTGATCTATTGTGATGATATGTGTGTGGGTAGCCTACGGGCGTGAATCCTAGAATTGTGATTTGAATGTTAATTGCATCAAGTATAAATACATGTGAACATAATAGGTGACTATGTGTGTATTATTTAATGAACTTGTGAATGCTTGATGTGTATACAATTATGTGATGAGTATGCATGAGAACATTGTGAATATGTGTGCATAACTTGTAATTGTATGATTGGTATTGTGATGTGAATACCTTGATTGTTGTTATATATGCTGTATGTGCAATCATTGTTTAATTCTTGAAGAGATGAATTATTAAATGCATGAGATTAAGATGCGAGAACTGTCTTAAGTGCATTGTTGTGGTTGATTGCATATGCATCATTTAGTCAAGAGGCAATGTCTGTTAGTTTCGTGGAAACTAGTGGCTTGTCCCAAACCTAGAAGAGTGGGTTTGAAGGCTTAGAGGACGGGCCTTTGTTATTATCGGTCTAGAAGAGTGGACCCGGTTTAATGTAAAAACCGAAAAATGATAACGGGTTATCGGTCTAGAAGAGTGGACCCGGTTTAATGTAAAAACCGAAAAATAATAACGAGAGTCGGTACCGCATTGCATGAGTTGCATTGAGTTGTTGAGTCACATTGATATATGACATATGCATGAAGAGATGCTTATGTGTGAATGATAAGATTGTGGAAATGTGAGTGTATGCATGATGTGGGAATGCTTTGTGAATATTCATGTTGTCTATATATGTGTGGTAAATATATATGACTAAGAGGGTGAATTGTGGTGAGAAATATGGAGTTGAATTATATGATTACCTATATATATATATATATATATATATATATATATATATATATATATATATATATATATATATATATATATATATATATATATATATATATATATATATATATATATATATATATATATATATATATATATATATATATATATATATATATATATATATATATATATATATATATATATATATATATATATATATATATATATATATATATATATATATATATATATATATATATATATATATATATATATATATATATATATATATATATATATATATATATATATATATATATATATATATATATATATATATATATATATATATATATATATATATATATATATATATATATATATATATATATATATATATATATATATATATATATATATATATATATATATATATATATATATATATATATATATATATATATATATATATATATATATATATATATATATATATATATATATATATATATATATATATATATATATATATATATATATATATATATATATATATAATCTTATGCTTTGATTATTATGGTTATATTTCTCACCCTTCTGCTGTTTTATAATGCTCTACGAGGCATTGCAGATTAGGATGCTGGAGTCTTTCTTTTGTGAAGTATAACTTCATTCTTTTGAGTCGGTCTGCTCTAATTATGTAACACCGGGTAGTTAGGCTGGTATAGTATTCTTTTGTGATACATTGCGATGTATCAGGTGATGTGGCTTTGTAATTACCTGACATGATGTATTAATCTGGATATCTTATGCGTATGTGAATTAATATTTTGGAAATGATTAAATGATTTTATCTTCCGCTTAAATTTTAATGTTAAAATGTGATTTCTAAAACAATGAAAGTGTTACATATTTTATGGAGCAAATGTTAAAGTGTTTCATTGGTGAAATTTCATTGGTGAAATTGTGACATTCTTCCTTTATACCTTATTCTAAAATTTTCACTCTGATAAATTTGTATATGCATTTATTTGGGGGTATAGAAGGGGGTGTTACAATCATCATCATCACTGTCATTAGCCTCATCATCATCATCATCAGCGCCACCAGAATCATCAGCACCAGAAGCACCCGCCCCTCCTCCGAAAATAGGCCTGTCCTCAAGCCAGCTCGCGCGCTGCAGAAGTTGCTCACGCATCATCATAGGATGCTCAATCGAGTCATGAATATCAATGATAGCATGCTGTGTTGCCGCCATCTAATCCCAATTGTAATTACAAACTGCCTGCTGAAAGGGATCAAACCCCTGAGAAAAAGCACCAGGACCATCAGTAGTCCCGGCATCACCAACAGCTGTAGTACCTCTGAAGTTCTTTGGCCTACAATACTTGTCCACATATCGATCATCTATTACGGACGGAATCTTCACAAGACTGCGAGAAGGAAACTTCATCCTCGACTGTGAGCACAAATCCATGATGAGGCAAGGAAAAGCAAGGGGGCAATTAACTCGCTCCCCCGACTTCAGCCCACTCTCAACCACTGCCTTTATCTCACTTGCAATAATGCGCGCCACATCGATTTGAACGTTGGTCAAAATACTGTGGACCAAGTGTGCCACTGGGATCGGCACGGTGGATGTATGTGATTTTGGCTTAATGTTTGTCAGAACCAGAATCAAAATCAGCTGAGCTAAAGGAATCATGTCCTCCCGATGATACCTCACAGCCACCCCCGACGGGTTTCTCTCAACAGTCTTTCCTTCTAATAACAGTGTTGCTGATATATCATCTATGTTTCTTTGGAGCCTCAAATCTCTGGTGTAGTTATCCAACTCATTCACTCCCAGATGGAGCGGTTCACCAAGCACTCGGTTGATAGCGTCCCGATCAAAAGCAATTTGACGGCCTAACACTCTTGTTGTCCACGTGAAAGGATCGTCATCATTAGGCAGCGCGTTTGCCTAGAACTCGCGCACAATCTCAATGTTATAGCTCTCGGGTGGAGAGATCAGCCTGTCCCACCTCTTACTATTGATCAACCCCGCAAATGTTCGGTAGTCGCCCTGTACGTTGATCACAAACCTCTTCAGGTAGAATTTTCCTTTTCTCCAACGCCACATAGCGTGCGGCTTGCTTTGGTCCGATAAACTTGTCAATGTCAAATTGGACGGTTACAGGACGGGATGTGCTCCCGACCTTTCTCTTCTTTTCAGCACTTGATCCTGAGGCCATCTGAAACATCACAGCAGTGAACAACAAACAACAGCAACAACAGATTAGCATGAATCAAAAACAAAACAAGTTGTCATGTTCGCTTAGCGAAGTCAAAGCGAACACTCTCTACAGACTCGCCTAGCGAACATGCTAGCGAAGGTTGCGGGTTTTCAAATCCGCCACTGCTTTCAATGCTAATTCCAACAATTCAAGGTCTTAACAATTGCAATTTCAGAAACCAAAAACATTAGCATGATAAGGACTATCCTAGATACACGTGCAACCTTAAAAGTTTTCAATCCCTAAATTTCAAAATCAACCCTAAAATCTCTATTCTGCAGATAATGGAATAGGAAAAGTACAGAACGATAGAAACAAGGGAAAACCTATTGCAGAAGGTGATGGAGATTGAAACTCAAAAATTAGGGCTTGCAAGAGAGCACAAATTCAAAATTATGGTGTGATGTGAAAGTGAAAAGTGTGAGAGTGAAGTGGGAGTCGTGAACCCTAAGTGCACAAAATAAAGAAAAACCAACTTAAACGGTTTTTGGGCCCAGAATGGTGGCCCACTGAACCAACTTGAAAAGTCTGCTTCGCGCACGCTCGCCTAGCGAGCAGCTAGCGAATGGCTCGCTACTGAACTCGCCTAGCGAGCTGCTAGCGAACATGACAGATATGAATTTTTTTCAAGACAGCCCTGCAAAATTCAGCAAGTCACCAATATGAACTCCAATACCTCACACTTAACAAAAATTAGCAGAAAATACTTACAATGTTGGGGTGCCTCCCAACAAGCGCTTGTTTAACGTTGGATAAGCTCGACGGTCCAAGATGCTCACATAGGGGCATCCAGACTTATAGCACAGCTCTCGCGATCCACAAGACCGCCAAAATAGATCTTCAAACGTTGGTCGTTCACCGTCCAACTATCTTTTTTCTCCAAATCCTTAATGACAACATCTCCATATGTTTTAACCTCTTTGACACGAAATGGCCCAGACCATTTAGATTTCAATTTTCCGGGGAATAACCTCAACCTGGAATTGAACAACAGGACCAACTGTCCGGGCACAAATTCCTTTTTTCTGAGCTTTTTGTCATGATATTCTTTCACCTTTTCTTTGTACAACCAACTTGAGTGATATGCGGCATTGCGTATTTCTTCCAACTCAAGCAGTTGCCCTTTTCTTTTTTCACCGGCCAATTCTTTATCAAAGTTCAACAATTTTAAGGCCCATAAAGCTTTGTGCTCCAATTCGACCGGTAAATGGCAAGTCTTACCAAATACCAGTTGAAATGGAGTTAACCCAAATGGAGCTTTGTAAGCAATACGGTATGCCCATAAAGCCTCATCCACTTTTTGCGACCATTTTTTTCTTGAATTAGACACGGTTTTTTCAAGAATTCTTTTTATCTCACAATTCGAAACCTCGGCTTGACCATTTGCTTGAGGGTGATACGGAGTTGTCACTCTATGCGATACACCGTAATGTTTTAAAACGTTTTCTAACGGTGCATTACAAAAGTGTGATCCTCCGTCACTAATCAACACTCGGGGGGTTCCAAAATGGGAAAAGATGTTTTTCTTCAAAAAATTTATTACCGTTTTAGCATCCGCCCGAGGTGAGGCAATCACCTTAACCCGCTTAGAAACATAATCAACCGCAACCAGCAAATATTCATTTCCATAAGATGGTGGGAATGGTCCAACAAAGTCGATGCCCCAACAATCAAATACTTCGAATTCTTGGATATTTTGGAGAGGCATCTCGTCTCTCTTACCAATCCCACCACTCCTTTGACAACTGTCACAACTTTGCGCATGGACATTTACATCTTTGAAAATAGTTGGCCAATAAAATCCTGACTGAAGGACTTTAGTAGCCGTTCTTTCCCCATTGTAATGTCCACCGTAAGGTGAGTTATGACAATGCCAAAGAATACTTTGCAAATCATCGCTCGTAACACACCTCCTCAACAGATTGTCACCACTCAGTTTAAACAAATACGGGTCATCCCACACATAGTATTTAGCATCTGAGAGAAATTTCCTTTTTTGGTTCAGAGTTAGGTCGTGAGGCACCAAACCACTAGCCTTGTGGTTCGCAAAGTCCGCAAACCACGGCCTAACTTGAACTTTAAAAAGTTTTTCATCGGGAAACTCCTCCCAGATTTCCTTCTCAAAAGCTGTAACCTCCACATTAATTAAGCGGGATAAGTGATCCGCCACCAAATTTTCCGATCCTTTCTTGTCTTTAATTTCAATATCAAATTCTTGTAACAAGAGGATCCAACGGATGAGCCTTTGCTTCGAATCCGGTTTGGTGAGCAGATATTTAATCGCCGAGTGGTCGGTATACACTATGACCTTGGAGCCAATAAGATAGGATCTAAACTTTTCAAGTGCATACACTATCGCGAGTAATTCTTTTTCAGTTGTGGCATAATTAACTTGAGCCTCATTAAGAACTTTACTCGCGTAGTGTATCGCATGAAAACTTTTATCCTTTATTTGTCCCAATACCGCTCCAATTGCATAGTCGCTCGCATCACACATGAGCTCAAATTTTAAATTCCAATTTGGAGCGACTATAATTGGAGCGGTAACCAGTTTTTCCTTCAAATTTTAAAAGCATGTAAACAATCTTCGGTTAAGAGAAATACCTGATCCTTAGCAAGCAAGTTACTCCAAGGCCTAGCTACCTTTGAGAAGTCTTTAATAAAGCGCCGGTAGAAACCGGCGTGCCCAAGAAAGCTTCGGATTCCCTTCATATTCACCGGAGGAGGCAACTTTGCAATCACTTCAACTTTAGCTCGATCAACTTAAAGCTCTTTTGAAGAGACTTTATGTCCGAGAACTATCCCCTCGGTCACCATGAAGTGGCATTTCTCCCAATTAAGAACGAGATTTGTTTCCACACATCTTTCCAGAACCGTTTCCAGATTGTTCAAGCATAGACCAAAAGAACTTCCAAACACGGAGAAGTCGTCCATGAACACTTCCATTGTTTTCTCGATCAAGTCGGCAAAAATAGCTTGCACACATTGTTGGAAAGTCGCCGGTGCATTGCACAACCCTAAGGGCATTTTTCGGTATGTGAAAATTCCAAACGGACATGTTAAAGCCGTCTTTTCGTGATCGGCCGGGTCAACCGCAATTTGGTTATACCCGGAATAGACATCTAGAAAACAATAGAATTGTTGCCCCGAAAGTCTCTCTAACATTTGATCCATGAACGGGAGTGGGAAGTGATCTTTTCCAGTTGCGGTATTCAACTGCCTATAATCAATACACATCCGCCACCCCGTTGCCACCTTTGTAGGGACCAACTCACTTTTTTCATTTTTAATCACGGTCATGCCACCTTTCTTTAGAACCACATGCACGGGACTCACCCATGGGCTATTCGAAATCGGGTAAATCATTCCCGCATCCAAAAGCTTAACAACTTCTTTTCGAACAACTTCCTTCATAGTAGGATTTAAGCGGCATTGAGGTTGAGCTACCGGCTTAAAATCCTTTTCCATTAAGATCTTATGCATGCAATAGGAAGGACTAATTCCTTTGAGATCAAAAATAGTCCAACCAATGGCTTCTTGATTCTTTTTCAAAACATCGATCAAACGGGATTCTCTATTCTTTGATAAAAGATTGCTTATGATAACCGGCTTTGCTTCAGTCTAATCGAGGAATGCATACTTCAAATTAGAAGGTAGCATTTTCAATTCAATCGGTGATTTTTCTTCATTGACCTCCTTCTTCAACACTTCCTCTTCGACTTCCCATGGATGTAACTCTTCTAGAGTATCAAGTTCCCTTAAACATTCCTCAAGAGCTTGCTCTTCTTCAATTGTGAAAACTTCAAAGGAGTCATCAAGAGCTAACTCCATAGGAGATATCTCATAAATATGTTTAGAAACTTCTAAAGTTGCCTCTTCGATCACATCAATTTGAAAGCTATCACGACTATTCTTTGAATGCTTCATGGCTTCGAATAGATCAAAAGTGACTTCTTCATTTTGGACCCTCACTTTCATCAAACCGTTGTCAACGTCAATCATCATGCGTGCAGTTTTCATGAACGGTCGACCAAGAATAAGCAGAGCATCATCATCCTCTTCCATATCAATAACAACAAAATCAACCAGAAAGAAGAATTTATCAACTTTGACCAATACATCTTGGGCTAACCCATGAGGATGAGTAGTCGACTTATCGGCCAATTGCAAAGTCATCCGGATGGACTTCATTTCAATGTTGCCAAGCCTCTTCACAATGGACAATGGTATTAGATTAATGCTTGACCCCAAATCAATTAGCCCTTTTCCGACATAGACATCACCAATTGTAACCAGCAAAGTAACTCGTCCCGGGTCAACCTCTTTTCTTGGAAGTTTCCGTTGAATAATTGCACTACAACTAGCATCTAGGACAATTGTCTCCGGTTCCGTGTACCTCCGCTTTTTAGTAAGTATGTCTTTCATGAATTTCGCATACTTAGGAATTTGCTCTAATGCTTCAGCAAACGGAATATTCACTTGAAGTTGTTTAAATATATCCATGAACCAGGCGTAATGTCGTTCATTCTCCCTTCTAGATGGAGCATGCGGAAATGGAAGGTTTTGGATAGGAGTAGAACCCACTACCTCCTTTCCTTTCGAAACTCTAGAATTCCTCTCTCTTTTCTTTTTTACTCCCTCCACCTTTGCGTCATCACTCTCATTTTTTTCAACTTCCACACTTTCTTTATTTTCTACTTCACCATTCTTTTCATCCTTTTCAACTTCAACCATTTTTTTATTCTTTTCAACTTCTTCCTCACTCCACTCCCTAACTTCACCATCAATTCTTTCATCTATTTTTTTCTCATTCTCTCTTTTTTCACTCTCACTAATCAACTCCCTTCCACTTTTTGTCGTTATCGCTTTACAATTCTCCTTTGGATTTGTTTGCGTGTTCGCCGAAAAAGATGGTTCGGATTGTTGTTCCGCTAGTTGTTTAGCAAGTTGACCGACTTGAGTTTCGGGATTTTTGATTGCCGCATCGTTGCTCTTTTGATTAGCCATTGATAATTGCATGAATTATGTCAATGTCTCTTCTAACTTTGATGTCACGACCGGAAGTTGTTGAGGTTGATAAGGATTTTGACGGCTAGAACTACCACCCCCATAACCTTGGTTATGGTGATAGTTACCCCTTGGTTGGTACCCTTGATTTGGTTGATAGTGTTGTTGTTGTTGGTTTTGAGGATGTTGTTGATACGGTTGTTGTTGTTGTTTCCTCGGTTGGTAGTCTCGTTGGTTCGCCATGTAATTCACCTCTTCGAACCCGGGAGGTGGACAAAATCTGGTATCATGTTCACCTTTGCAAAGCTCACAACAAGCTATTTTTTTAGCTTTTGAAGGCTCTTTCAACTCTTTTATTTGTTGAGTTAAGAGTTCAACTTGTTGTGAAATTAGTTTATTTTGGGCAAGAATAGCATCGTTTCTCCCAAGTTCAAGCACTCCCGGTTTCTTCAAAGTGTTGCCTCTACTTTGACTTTGGAGGTCATTTAGAGCCATACGGTTAATGATATCAGTAGCTTCATCGGCGCTTTTAGACAACAAAGAACCACCCGCAATGGCATCCAATAAAGTCTTACAGTTTGGTTGAAGGCCGTTTTTGAAAATGTGGATTTGCGTCAATTCATCAAAACCATGACCTTTGCACTTTCGAAGCATGGATTTAAATCTTTCCCATGCCTCGTTCAATGATTTGTTGGCTCCTTGCGAAAAGACGGAGATAGCCGTTTTGGATTCCATGAACCGGTTGTGGGAGAAAAATCTTTCAATGAACTTCTCTTCCAACACGTTCTGATCCGTCATGACTGCAGGTGTTTGATCCAAGTACCAATCTTTGGCTTTGCCGAGTAAAGCATGAGGAAAAAGTCTTTTGAACAACGATAGCTCTTGAGCTTGATCAACTCCGGGCGCCAATGCTATCTCGTAAAAGTTGGTGAGAAAAGCAAAGAGGTCTTCATGGTCCATTTCGGTGAATGGACTTCCGTATAGCAAATTAAGAGTTCCCGTCTTCATCTCGGCTTACCTTCCCGTGTGGTTGGAAAACTGAGCAGTGTTTCTCAGAGTGTTGACGCATGGTATGGAAACGGGCGATGGTGGTGGTGGATCCATGATAGGTATGAAAGGTGGTGGTGGTGTTGTAGAAGAACCTTCTCCTTGTTCTTGTCGTTGTCTAGCTTGTTGCCTCCTTCGTTTTGTTCTAATATTCAGTCTCCTTGCGGTTCTTTCGATCTCAGGATCAAAAAGAATTTGGTCCTCAGGAATCTGCCCTCGCATAAAATGAAAGCTGCACACTTAAACCAAACAAATTAACAAGCACAAGTCAAAAATTCACAAGTTAAAAATTCAACAACTATTGCGATGCTCGCAATATCAATTCAAATTCCCCGGCAACAGTGCCATTTTGTTAAGACAGTGGTAAAGTATCGGGTATTGTTATCGTCTCCATAGGGAATCTGTGATATTGCCGCCGTTCGACAGTTGTTAAGTTCTTAACTTATAGTAACAAGGGGGTTTTGGTTTTTTGTCACGGTAGCTTGCATAAAAAGAAGTAATAAATTACGGTAAAAGTTTTGGTTTTACGATTTGAGAAATATTGTCAAAGTTAGGGTTCGACGATCACTTTGCATGTATATGTTCGATCAACAAAACTCATAAACTCCGTTAGATGATAATCACATTCACAATATCCTCTCAATGTGTTTATTTCTAACACACATTGTGGTTTTTCCCATTTTGATCCATTGTTGATTTCTCACACAATCTATCAAAATGACAACTTTTAGGTTTTGATATTTTAGTGAACAACCACATTCAAGACTATCTCTAGCTCAAGAACATAGATGGATGAAAACCTAGGTAAAGAGTTGGAAAATACCTTTCAATAATAAACCAACACAAAGAGTTAACAATAAAACAAAGTTTTCACCATATATTCATCATCAAAGAGTTTACAAATGAAGATCATCCCATTTATATACAAAGCTTATGATCATCTACATCTAACCTTGACAAAATGAAGGACTTAGCTACTCATTTTCATGGTAGCTTGCACAAGAAGTTTCGGGAGAATGTTGATCAACATCCGAGTTGAAGAATCGAGTTTGGATGAGAATCCACCTTCTTTTTGGAAGATCTTGTTAAGAGATGAAGAATAATGAAATATTGGGTTTCTATGTCACAAAAATCTCTCCTTGGAGCAAAACAAAACAAAGTGGTTGAAAAGAAGCAGAAAAAGATATTTTTACAAAAAGTATCACTTTCTACTTATAGAAGGAAAATGTGTTGTCCTGTCTTGCTTGCTAGGCGAGCAGCATGGTTCGCCTAGTGAGCCCTTCGCTAGCTCATTCGCTCCAGCGAGTTCTGGCCTTTTTGGTTCTGGAAGCACTCGCTAGCAGCTCACTACGAGCTCGCCTAGCGAGTAGTTCGCTACCTGCCTCGCTCCTAGCGAAATATGATCAATTTTATTCTGTCCAAGTCTGGGAGTGTTCGCTAGCAGCTCGCTACGAGCTCGCCTAGCGAACAACTCGCTACCTCTCTCGCCAGAGCTTCGCCTAGCGAGCTTGCTTTTGCTTGCCTTCTTTCTTGATTCCTTTGTCATCTTTCTTGTGTCTTCCAATTCTACTCTTTCATGCCTGATTTCTGCACATTAACACACAAATTAAAGGTACCAAGCTCATTTCACAAAATATTGCAACTTAAACAAAAGCAAGGGCGATTTTAACACTTTCTGGACAAAACGGAGTGAAAGATGCCCACATCTGATAGCTCAAATAAGCAAAATTGGGCATCTAATAGAGATCTGCTACCTCTGTTGGATACAAGAGTCAATGAAGACATGCTATTGGCACTCGTTGAGATCTACGACCTGGTGTACCATTGTTTCACTTTCCCAGATTTCTAACTACTCCCAACCTTGGAAGAGTATTCCGCTTATTTGAAGATTCCTTTGACCTTTACTCGTCCCTGTGGTAAACCAAGAAGAAAAGAGCTTGCTAAAGCCCTGCACCTTGAGCCCACGAAGCTGCCTGCTCGATTGATGAGTAGAGAAGGATTCTCTGGAATGGAAGCAAGGCCATTAATGGAAAGAGCTGAATTTCGCTATGACAATAGGAGCTTAGGGATCTTTGAAGCAATCTTGGCTTTTCTGATCTATGGACTATACCTTTTCCCTAGCTGTGATGATTTCATTAGTGAAGAAGCCATCAGACTCTTCATAAAGAAAAACCATGTTCCCACACTACTGGCTGACACCTACTATGTTATCCACCGTCAAAAAATGTATGATTTGGGACTGTTCTCGTGTTGCACAACCCTTCTCAGCAAGTGGTTTATTTTGCACTTTCCCAAGACTCATGTTCTCTGGAATTTCCACGACAAGAATGCTTGGATCAGAAAGTTAGCATCGTTTTTCCCATTACAGCGTCAACTGGTACGACATCAAGAATGGAGGGATCACCATGATTCACGGCTGTGGAAACTTTCCCAACATACCACTTATAGGCACAAAGAGAATCATCAGCTACAGTTTGATCCTCGCTCGACGTCAGCTGGGGTACCAAACAAGACTAAAACCAGATCAAGACTTTGAAGCTCAAGCCCATTTATCATGGTATCGTCCATATTTGTAGGGAATGATCGTTGAAGGAAATGCGAGATGTCTGGCCAAAAGAGCTCATCTCCTTTGGTCAAAAGAGATAGCTCTAAACATGTTCTACAATCACACTTATGAAATCTCTCTAGAGCAAAAAATACTCATGTCTAGAGACGAGCTGAAGTTTGCTTTAGTTAAAGATGAACGAGAAAATGTCGAGCTATGGGAGCTGATTCATCAGAGTCAGCACCACGCTAGACCTCAAGAAGAGGAAGGATCATCTTGTTAGAATGGTCGAGGCCTCAAAACTCCTGTTTTTTCTAAGATTGTAATCTTAAGAGCTTATGAATGTAATCGTTACTTTTTAAAAATTATGTTGTAAAAAAGGTCTCGTTCGTTAATGAGAACAATCTATTGTAACAAACTTTTTTTTATCAATGAAATCCTGCTTTCCTTTTATGTTTCCAATCATGTTGTTACGTGTGTTGATTTACTAATTTTGTTTGTAAACAAGATTATTGCTTTTCCTTGAATGAGTAGTATTGCATTTGCATTCGCATAGCATATCATTTGCATGGTGTTGCATGGGTTCCGCAGCTCATCCGTTGTTCTTTTCCCCAGAAGATCACACAGAGTCCCCACTGCTGCAACACCCAAGCTAGTACTCAAAAGAGAATGGCAGATCAGCAAGAGAGAGTTGATCAAATTGACAATGAATTGGAAGGACTTCGAGGCGATTTCAGCCAGATCTTGGAAGTTATGCAAGTGATCAAGGCAAAAATGGATACGCAAGCCACGGTGGTATTAGAGGTTAACGCGACTACAGCAGCTCCTACATCGGTAGTGACTTCAACAACAGAGTTTATATTCGGCATCTCCAAAGACTTTGTACCTCCATTTCATGTCCAAGGCACAACGGCACAAACAACAGAACTTATGCATGAATTCCATAACCCTATGTTCACTCAAATAAGCGCTCAGATGAACGTTCGACCAGTCTTCAATACTCAATAATAACAAGTTTATGAGATAACGAATGAATCTGAAGCAGGGGGTGAAAAACACGACAAGATGAAGGTTGAGATGGAAATCATGGCAAGAAGAATGAAGGCTTTAGAATGGAAAAGTATCTTTGGTATTGATGCTAGAAACATGTGCTTGATCTCAGGGTTGGTGTTCCCCCCAAAGTTCATAATGCCATCCTTTGAAAAATATGATGGGGCAACCTACCCAAAACTCCATTTGGTGATGTATTGCAGATGCATGGCTGCGTATTTCGACAATGACAAATTAATGATACACTATTTCCAAGAAAGTTTGAAAGGAGCCTCTGTAAAATGGTATTTGGGACTAGACCAATCAAGGATTTGAAGCTTTCACGATCTATCTGATTCCTTCATCTAACAATACCAATACAATGTGAACCTTGCTCGAGACAGACGTCAACTATTGAGCATGACTCAGAAGTCTTCAGAATCCTTCAAGGAATATGCGCAAATATGGTGTGAGACGGCTGCACAAGTTGAGCCACAACTTACAGATAAATAATTGGAAGATTTGTTTGTCGACACCGTCAAACCAGAGTATTATGAAAGAATGATAAGTAGTGTATCAGCTAACTTCACTGATATTGTGGCAGTGGGGGTTAAAGTGGAAGCCGGATTGAAGAACGGGAAAGTGTCTGGTCCTGCCAGTAATTCCAGCAGCTATTCATCCAAGAAACCACCCGGCACTTTCCAGAAAAAGAAAGAGGGAGAAATCAACGCAGTAATGTATAAGAAAAGGGAACAAAACCAAAGGATCCATCCCCAAGTTCAAGCTCAAAAACAAGAGTATCATCAACCACAATACATAACAGAAGTTACGCCAGTCTTCCAGACACAAAATCAACAAAATCTTCAGTCAAGGGCACCGAATGCTTGTCAGCAGTACAATTACCGACCTTACAATAATCAACAGATGCAACCACCTAAAGCTCAAGCTCCCAGGCCGACCTATCAGAACAGGAGGCTCAAGATACAGCCAATACCAATGAGTTATACTGAACTATATCCTATGATGGTAGCTAGAGGACTTACTCAAAAAAGAAAATTGGGTGCCCCACCCAATCCTTTGCCTCCATACTACAATCCCGACGCACATTGCATGTTCGATGAGAACGCCGCTGGGCATGATTTAGAGGGTTGTATTGCACTTCATCACATCGTCAGGGAATTGATTGAAAAGAAGATATTATCATTTGAAGATAATCATCCCAATATGGAGGATAATCCTCTGCTGAACCACGGTGGAGTGAATGCTATAAAGGAAGAAGGAGAAGGCTCTGAGATGAGAACAATCACTAAACTGGCTGAAGTTAAAACACCGCTGGTGGAATTGCACAAGAGGCTGGCTCAAGCATGGTTACTCAAGAGTACTCATGAAGATTGTGAAGAGTGCAACAAGAGCCCACAAGGTTGTGACCTTGTGCGAAAAGACATTCAATCATTAATCAACAAGGGGATGCTACAAGTCAGTAGTAAGAAGAAAAAAGAGGATGTTGCGGTTATTGAACCAGTGTTCAATCTACCAGAGGAGCCTAAGAAAAGAACGGCGTTCAATACCGGAAATAACAAGATGATTCGATCCAGTGTTGTCGAACCAATATTTTGTGATGATCCAGTTCCCAGATTCAGAAAGGCTCAGCCAAGATTTGATCCTCGGAGAGAGAAAAATTCCAAAGATGTACCATGGAAACACGACAGTTCCTGGTGAGAGGTGAAATCCGGAAGGAAATAAGCCGATGTGACTAACATTGCCGGAGGAAGTCGGATGACTCGCAATGGGAGGATTTATGTACCGAAGGTTACCATTGAAACTCCTAAATTAGTACCTAAGGTCATTCCTACTGTCAAAGAGGTTGTTCTCAAAGAGACTGCTCCAAAAGAATCGGTAGTCGCCGATAAGATGAAAGGAAAAGAGATATTAAAAGAAGACGACGAAGAGTTCCTAAGAATCATCCGTAAAAGTGATTATAGGGTGGTGGATCAACTGAACTAGATGCCATCAAAGATTTTTGTAATGTCATTACTACTCAGTTCACCCCCGCATAGGGAAGCCCTGCTGAAAATGTTGACTCAGGCCCACGTCACCAAAGACATCACTGTGGGACAATTCGACTCAGTTGTCACCAACATCACGGTGTGCAACACGTTAAGCTTCAACAATGATGATCTTATGCCAGAAGGCCGCAAACACAACCATGCATTGCACATCTCCATCAAATGTGAATAAGATACTTTAACTAGAGTCCTGGTTGACACCGGCTCTTCCTTAAATGTAATGCCAAAAAGGACTCTGGAAAAATTAAGTCATAAAGGAGCAATTATGAAGGCGACCTCTTTGGTTCGCGCCAAGAATGACAAGCAAGGGTTGGGTTACAAACCAACTCTGGAAGAAGCGTCCAAAGATAACAACCAGAAGCAGAAACCCTAAAGGAGATGTTTGTAAGCGGTGGGGTACAAGTCAACACCATCATCAAAGAAGATGAGAGAAGCAGCCTCAATAACTTGGTGATCCGAGATGGAACGACCTTGCACAATTGGGAGGCAGTGGAAATTCCCGTCGTGCTACCTTTAGAGTAATGCGTTGCTTGTTAGCTTTTGTTTTTCTTTGAAATTCTTGGTCTTACCCAAGGCCAGCGAATCATTTTGTATAGGCCACTTTGCGATTAAAAAGATTAATGAATAAAGAAGTGTTTTTGTTAAAACTCTTGTCATTTTGGTTCATTTACTTTTTTTTATCATTTTCACTTTTTATAAAAAGGAAAAAATGGCAATATTTTTAGAAAAACTTAAAATTGAATCCATCATCTGCATGATTGTTGTGTGTGTGTGTCTGATCATGTTAAACCCTTTAAAACCATGCAGAAAGCCTCCATCACCTGCAAAATCCAATGATCATTCGGTTCCTTCTGGTAGCGGTTCATTTTTTTTCCAAGCTGAAGAAGAGTTTGATGAAGAATTTGAGGTTCCCAAAGAACTAACCAGAATGGCTGAGCATGAAGAAGCATACCTTCAGCCGTATGAAGAGCATATCGAAGTTGTCAACTTGGGTTCTGAAGAGGTAAAGAAAGAAGTAAAAATTAGGGCATCACTCGAAATAGAGGTCAAGGACAGGTTGATACTACTCCTCAAAGAGTATACTGATGTCTTCGCTTGGTCATACCAGGATATGTCAGGGCTGGATATTGACATCGTGGTCCATAAGCTCCCTCTGAAGCCAGAATGTCCTCCTGTGAAGCAAAAACTCTGACGATCAAGACCAGACATGGCTCTAAAGATTAAGGATGAAGTAAGAAAGCAAATCGACATAGGATTTCTAGTAGTTTCAAAGTACCCTGAGTAGGTAGCCAACATCGTGCCAGTCCCAAAGAAAGACGGAAAAGTCAGGATGTGTGTGGATTATCGGGATCTCAATAATGCCAGTCCAAAAGATGATTTTCCACTACCTCACATCGACACATTGGTTGATAACACAACTAGCTTTGTAGTATTTTCCTTCATGGACAGGTTCTTGGGTTACAATCAAATCAGGATGGATCCAAATGATATGGAGAAAATAACATTCGTAACACCATGAGGCACTTATTGTTATAAGGTCATGCCTTTTGGGTTGAAGAATGCAGAAGTCACTTATCAGCGAGCCATGGTTGCACTCTTCCATGATATGATGCATCAAGAGATCGAGGTGTACATAGATGATATGATTGTGAAGTCTCAAGATGAAAAGGATCACCTGGATCATTTACTAAAATTGTTTGAAAGACTCCGGAAATTTCAACTGAGGCTGAATCCAGCTTAATGCACATTTGGAGTTCGATCCGACAAATTACTTGAGTTCATCGTTAGTCAATGAGGAATCAAGGTGGATCCCGACAAAGTCAGGGCTATTCAAGAGATGCCAGCTCCTCAAACATAAAAAACAAATCAAAGGTTTCCTCAGACGTTTGAACTACATCTCCAGATTCATCTTAAATTTGACTCCTACATGCGCACCAATCTTCAAGTTTTTATGGAAGAATAAAGCAATAACATGGAATGATGACTACCAGTTAGCATTTTAAAATATTTAAAGCTACCTTCAAGGGCCTCTGGTGTTGATCCCTCCAGTACCTGGAAAATCGCTCTTCATGTATATGACGGTGTTGGAAGATTCAATGGGATGTGTTCTAGGACAAACTGGTGAATCAGGAAAAAAGGAACACACAATCTACTATCTAAGCAAAACGTTCACTGATTGCGAGAGTCGTTACTCTCCCTTGGAAAAGGCTTGTTGTGCTTTGGCATGGGCGGTCAAACGTCTCCGACAATATATGATCTTCCACACTACTTTGTTGATCTCAAAGGTGGACCCAATAAAATACATATTTGAAAAGCTGGCTCAAACTGGAAGACTTTCCAGATGGCATATGCTCTTGCCAGAGTATGATATTCATTATGTCGCCCAAAAATTCATTAAAGGAAGTGTCTTGTCAGAACACCTTGATGAGGATCATGTAAATGATTACCAACCGCTCAAATTTGAGTTCCCTGATGAGGATGTGATGTATATTCAAAGAATGAAACTGAAACCTGGTCCTAAAGAAGGTCCTGAACCCGGATCCTGTTGGAAAATGATGTTTGACTGGGCGTCCAACAAAAAGGGACATGGTGTTGGGGCTGTTCTGGAAAATCCAACTTGAGGATATACCACTGTTATCGCCAGACTATGCTTCTCATGTACAAACAATATAGCTGAATATGAAGCCTGTATCCTAGAACTCGAAGCTGCTATCGACCTTCACATCAAGATCTTAGAAGTAATTGGCGACTCTGCCTTGGTGATTTATCAACTCAAAGGCGAATGGGAGACTCGAGATGAAAAGGTGAAGATATATCATGGTAGTAAAATCCTGCCCAAAGATTTCAAAGTAGGGAAGATGGTTATACACTTCAACTCACGGTTGAGATTATTTCCTGGAAAACTCAAGTCAAAATGGTCCGTACCTTTCCAAATAAAGGACATCAAGTCTTACGAAGAAATTTTACTAGAAGATCCAAACACTAATGCAACTTGGACCATTAACGGCCAAAGGCTGAAGTTATACTTGGGTGGTGAAGTGGACAGGCTCACCATAACAATACCACTGCACGAACCATAAAGAAACAACAAGCGTCGAGCTAACGACATTAAAAAAAGCGCTAGTTGGGAGGCAACCCAATGTTGTAAGTTATTTTTATTCTTTATGTATATGTTTCATTCAAATTTTTAGGGTATGTGGGGAACAAAGTACAATGTGACAGTTTCTGTAGAAAAACAAAACATGGCTTAGTTCTCTATGCGGACTTACCTTCGTGATGCGAAAGTTACCATACTTTGGCGATGCAAACTACACTTCGCGATGCAAACTTTTCTCAATCAAACCTGCATTAAAGGCATTAAATGCACACACCTACACACTACCCACCCCCTTTATGTCGCTTCTGCTGCATATTAACTCAGACTTTTCTATTTTTTTTCTTCACAACTACTCTTCACTACTCTCACAATTTTCACAAACCCTAGCACTACATCTTCTTTTTCCCTCTGTTTCAAATTTTTTGTAGAAAATGGCTCCAAAAAAAAAAGGTTCCAACCAAGAAGCAGAGAGTTGCTAGTAAAGGTTTTGCATGAGTATCCCGTAACTTTGATCAAACACGGTTTGTCAGAGCTGCACAAGAGGAGAGGTTCACGGAATTGGAGTTCATAACCATTTGGCCTAAACGACGGTTTGACATCAATGCAGAAGGCGAATTCCAATGGATTAATACACTGCTGTAGAGCAGAAAATGGGAGGTACACTGCAACCCTCCCAACCGCCTAAACTATGATATGGTTCGTGAGTTCTACACAAATGCTCTCCAAATAGAAGGTGAACCTTTCACTTACACAACCACCATCCGAGGGCGTACCATTGATTTCAGCCAAGCGGCAATCAACACCTATCTCGGAAATGCTCTGCACGTACCCGAAAGACATGCCTGAGACTATGAACTCAACCTGAATACAACGTCAAATGTCAAATAAATTTCCAAATTGATCTTACTTAAAGGACGAAGAGTGCAACGGAATGTTGCTGGCGTACCGGTCCATTTCCTCCATAAGGATTTGGACCAATTTTCCCAGGTAATCCTTATGCTTATTCTGCACAACATAAGACCTCTTAGCCACACTACCGCTTTTACTTTAGATACTGCACAACTCTTGTACTTTATCTTAAGTGGCAGAAGTGTGGATGCCACGAGAATTATTGCCAACGAAATGAAAATTGTGGCTGAAAGTGGAAGAGAGAGTGGGAAAGGAGCAAAAGCTTCGTGTCCACTCATTTTTCCAGGTTTTATCATGGGGTTACTACACGCATCCCGCATGGTAATCCCAAACTAGGTGCACCAAACTTTAAAGGGGACAGTCAATGATGTATACATTACCCGATTCTGTAAGATAGACACCATAACCAGACAAACCCCAAGAAACCCTTCATCAGACAACTTGAACTTTAAAGATTGGGACCCTCGATTTCGGGCGTCCTTCTCATACAAATGGGATTAGAATGAGGCCACTAACCGAGCCATGTCTAGCATTCAAGATTCCATGTATAGGTTGCAGTTGCAAATGGGGAGGCCAAAAGACGTTGCTCACTAGATTCTCACTCCTAATGCATATCATGATCATGTTTCCTGGCCTGGGGACATGCCATTTTATTTAGGGGGACAGTTGGCTCCAGTAGTGGTAATGAAACCGGTCAGAATGAAGCTGTTGAGGAGGAGGAGGATCAAGAAGAAGAGGCCACTGAAGAGGAAGAAAGTGAGGCCGAATTAGAAGATATAAACGAGGACTAGATGTTGCCATGACTGAAAGCTCGCCTAGCAAGTGAAATCATTTAAAAGCTTCCAGTCATTATTTTCTTTATATTTGACTTTATCACATTTCAGGATTTTTGTCAATTTGTCTAACTGTTTGGATCTCATTATTTTGTTATTATTGTTACAACTTTTGTAGAGAATCTTTTGTTGTGTTTGAACGGTTTCTAAACTGTATTTGGACAAGATGTACTAAGTATTTTAAGGGAATTATGTGTTTAGAAGAAAAACCATATCCTTATGAAACATGACCACATTACAACCTTCACAGAGTCCTTTGTGATTTATGCTTTCAAATGCTTAAATATTTAATTTCTCAGATGAAAACATGAATTAATCAGGATGTTGACCAAGATTATGAATGAGTGTCCATTCACCACATGATCAAAAAAATTTAAGGTCTTCATCACTTTTATGAAAAAGAGAGCTAGAATATGATTTAAGTAAATTGTGTCATTATCTTTTGTAGTACATTATTTGATCTTGTGGGGGGAAAATTGAATTTTATAATCATGCTCTGATTCTACAATCAGTTAAACATGATTCTTGCATGACAAGTAGTCATTTGAACCAGTAATGTTTCAAATTGTTGATTCTAATACTTGATTAAAGATCCTAAAAACATTTTTTTGAAAAGACCATGCTCTTGATTGAGGACAACCAAGAAATTAAGTTGGGGAGAATTTGATGGAGGTCCAATAGTTGACAAAACTTTGGTGAAAACTTAACAAATGCTTGCTTTCATTAATTAAAAATGATGAAACTTAACTAACCATGATCCAAGAATGTATTACTTTTTGAATGGTTATGTTTGTGTAGGAAATGACAAAGGAAAACATCAGTTACAAGCAAGAAGAATTCATGCCCTGCAACTTTTGCATCACGAGCCAATACTTTACAATGCGAAAGTTGCGACACAAAGAGGAAGCGAGCCACATTAGAAGAGAAACAAAATCAAAATGGCAAAAAATTTCTTGAAGCAAGAGAAGCGAGAGGAAGCGAAACAAACTTCACATCGTGAACTACGCATAGCGAACTTTACTTTGCATAGTGAAGTATGGTGGTTCCTAGGGGAAGTTTAAAATTCTTTATGGTTAAGCAAGCTGACTTTGCATAGCGACCAAAACTTTGCATAGAGAAGTTGCACCTTCTCAACCAGTATAAAAGGAGTGCAGCAGAAGCATTTGGGGATCATCATATTTCTGAAGAGAGATACATCTTGTAATAGAAATTAGGAATAGCCTTGTAAGAGAAGAGAATTGAGAGAATCGAGCTGAGTTCGCATCAAGTATCGAGAGATCATCCTTGATGCAAACTCATCTCCAATTCTACCTTTTTGTGCAAGCTACCATGATAATGGATAACTAACTCTTCTCTTGTTAGGATGGAAGGAACCTATCGTAATTGTATGTATTGTTATTGATTCCTTCTTTAATGAAATTTTGTTATTCATAATTATCGATTAAATCTTTGTTTTACCAATTAAATTTGTGGATATGAATTTTGGTTGAAAAATATATTTGTATCATAGCTAAATATGATAATTGGTTAAACGCTACATTCTAGACATAAAACTAAGGTTTAACTTTCATAAACAATATTCGGTTCTTAATGCGATCGTTTAGTTTAATTGATCGAGAAATCATCGATTAAACTAAATTGATTGAAATATCAGCAAAGCACATAGACATATATGCTGTTGTGAGTGAATCAATGAAAATAAGATGAAAAGCAAGTTTATTTAAAGAAGTATCAATCAAAGTCATATGTGCACGGTAGCAGCATTCCAATCCTGACAGTTTTCCATCATTTAAACTTTACTTTAACAAATTTTGATTTTACTTTCCGTCACTTTAAACCAAACTAATTTACAAACTTCACTTAAAAACGATAACAACTGTCTTGAAAAGTTGGTGATATCACACCAGTCCCTGTGGATACGATAAACACAAAATACTTACTTTTGATTACTCAACATCACCTGTGCAGATCAACACATGACTTGTATAGGTCGACACATACATTAAAAATCTTGAAAATTTTCAGTGTTTTCTATTCCTTTTACATTCCTTTTACTTCACACACACACACACACACACACACACACACACAAATATGTATATGTGTATATATATATTACATGCATCATTTATTTTCAATGATTTTGTGAAAATCATAAACAAAATCTAGAACATACAAATAGTCTTCTTCATCTTCAACCTTGACTTTATGCATACACATAAATAAAGTACACATAATCATTCATTGGTTGGGTGCCATCTAGAATCAAGTTGATAACGTCTAATTTAGCTTGTGGTATTGTAAATTAGGTTGAGATATTTGGGGGGGGGGGGGGGGGGGGTTTCAAATAAGAAAACCAAGGTGGGGTTTGTTAGAACACAGATTGGTTCTTAGTTATATCTCTATGTTTTGATGATAACACTTATAAAATTTTATATTAAGAAGTTATATACTCTAAAGTTGTTCAAGTGTTTTTGCTGCAAATATTAAATTTAATATTCTTCTGAAAGCAAAAATGGATCTGAACGTTGAACTACGCAAGGCTCTGAAGCATCAGAAGCATCTCTTAGAAGACTCTGAGTGCTGCCTACAGAAGACTCTGAGTGCTGCCTACAGAAGGATCTAAAGCAGAAGCTACATAAGCATTTGAAGCGTAAACTGAAGACTTTGTATGAAGAGTTTCAAGCACTATTTATCATAAGACTCTGATAGTACTGTTCGCTGCAAGTACTGAGGATCTGATCTCCAAACTCTGCTCTGATTAATTACACGCTGAAGCACACTTGATGCAATACTCTGATACATCAAACTCTGAAGACATCAAGACTCTAATCACTCAAGGCTCTGATGTTAATTGCTATGAATTATAAACTTGTTGAAGAAGATCATTTGAAGTTATATCCGTTGGTTATGCCAAACGAATCTTTCCTCTTCTTTGCTAGACACAAGAACTCAGGCAAAAAGGATTTCTCTGAATGTTCTACTTCTAGGAAAGGTCAAGTGATGTGAAGACAAAAAGGTTACAGCTACTTTGCAGTACACAGTCTTCAAAGCTTGCAACGTCTTGGACTTCTAAGTCTATAAAAGCAAGACTTCAACAACTTTCTCTAGTTGACGTGCTTTGATAAAAATTCATTGAAAAGCTCTCATACAAATTATTACTCTTTGCTGAATTTATTTCATACGTTCATAAACTTAAGTGTAAATCACAGTTGTGATATAACTTTCTTAGAAGCATTTCAAACACTTGTTTAGTTTACATTTGATTGTAAAAGTTCCTTGAGAAGACCAAGTTGTGGTCAGTAGTTCTTGAGAAAACTAAGAACAGTTTTTCTTAGTGGTTGATATTGTAATCAGTTGATTATAGTGGATTAAGTCCTTGAGGAGAAAGACAAATTACTCTTGATAGGGTGGACTGGAGTAGTTGAGTTCAACGAACCAGGATAAAAATCTTTGTGTTCTTATTGCCATAATATTTTCTAAATCCTTATTCAACCCCCCTTCTAAGTATTTTCTAACCTTCAGTTGGCATCAGAGCTCCGGTTCTGTGTGTGCTATCACTTCACAGTGAATAGAAAAGATCCAGTGAGAAAAATACTCTTGATATTCTTTGGTTGATATTATGGCTGAAGCTTCAACATCCAACAGCGACAACAGGTATGAAGAAAGGGATAGAATCAGCACAAAACCCCCTATGTTTGATGGGGAGAAGTTTGACTATTGGAAGGACAGAATAGAGAGTTTCTTCCTTGGTTATGATGCTAATCTATGGGACTTAGTCATTGATGGTTATGTTCACCCCACTGACGGGGATGGCAAGAAAATTGATAGAAAATCTATGACTGAAACCCAGAAGAAGTAGTTCAGAAATCATCACAAAGCTAGAACAATCTTATTAAATGCTATATCTCATATTGAGTATGAAAAGATTACCAACAGAGAAACTGCATTTGATTTGTTTGAGTCTTTGAAGATGACACATGAAGGGAACTCACAAGTTAAAGAGACCAAGGCTCTGGCGCTGATCCAAAAGTATGAAGCCTTTAAAATGGAAGAATCTGAATCTATAGAAGCTATGTTCTCTAGATTCCAGATCCTCATAGCTGGGTTAAAAGTGCTGGACAAAGGCTACTCAACTGCTGATCATGTGAAGAAGATCATCAGAAGCTTGCCCATCAGATGGAGACCAATGGTCACTGCTCTGAAGCTAGCTAAGGATTTGAACAAGATCACATTGGAGGAACTAATTAGCTCTCTGAGGAGCCATGAAATTGAACTTGAAGAAGACGAGCCTCAAAAGAAAGGTAAGTCAATTGCTTTAAAGTTTAACAAATCTGTGAAAGCTTTGTAGGTGTTAGAAGAAAGTTCTAAAGAGTCTTCTTCTGAAGAAGAAGATGAACTGTCCTTGCTGTCCAGAAGAATCAATAAACTCTGGAAGCATAAACAGAGGAAGTTCAAGAACTTCAAGAAGCCAGATCAACACAAAGAGTTCTCTGGACACAAAAGATCTGGAAAGAAGGAGGTTGTTTGCTATGAATGCAAAGAACTTGGTCATTACAAGAATGAATGTCCAAAGCTTCTAAAGGAAAAGCCAAAGAGGAAGTTTGACAAAAAGAAGAAGGTTCTAATGGCAACCTGGGATGATTCAGATGAATCTGAATCTTCATCAGAATCTGAAGAAGAATGCCCCAACATGGCTCTGATGGCAGGCGTGGAAGATCAGGATGAAGGATCATCTAGATCTAAATCTGATTCTGAATCTGACTCAGAAGAGGTACTTTATGATCTCACTAGGGAAGAGCTTATTAAAGTTTTATCAGAAGTCCTAAACAACTAGAACCAGATTAAGCTCAAATGCAAGAAGCTTAAATGCAATCTTGAATCTGAGAATAGTCTGTTAAAGTCAGAAGTTGCTGAGCTCAAAGAAAACAATTTGAAAATGAAAAAAAATTTTGAAAAAGCTCAACAAGACTCTGAATTTGAAACTAAGTCAAAATGCAAAAATATTTTAGAAGAATATGACTACAGCTTTCAGAAATTTCTGGCTAAAAGCATAGATAGAAGCAAAATGGCTTCAATGATCTATGGAGTTAGCAAAAACAACAGGAAAGGAATTGGATATGAATCTTCCTCTGGAAAGGATTTAAATCCAATGCCTGTTGATAAACTTATCATTAAGAAGACTCCCTTATATTCTCATTTCAAGTTTGGTCATCTGAATGATATTAAACATACATGTTCTGATCAGAATGTTCCTGTGTTTAAATCAAAAGTTAGTCATAACAAACCTATTGTAAGAAGACAGAAGTTCAGACAAACTTTTAAGGCAACTAACCCAAAAGGACCCAAAAAGATTTGGGTACCTAAGGATAAGATAATCCCTATTGCAGATGTATTTAGCAGCAAAGTCAAGACACCAGTCATGGTACCTGGACTCTGGCTGCTCACGTCACATGACGGGAGAAAGGTTTATGTTCCAAAGCCTGGAGCTTAAATCTGGAGGAGACGTGAAGTTTGGAGGGAATCAGAAGGGAAAGATTATTGGCTCTGGTACTATTGGCAATGGTAATCTTCCCTCTATATCTAATGTTTTAGTTGTAGAAGGATTAAAGCATAATCTATTATCCATAAGTCAATTAAGTGACAATGGTTATGACATAATCTTTAATAAAAAATGTTGCAAGGCTGTTAGTCAGAAGGATGGCTCAATCCTATTTAATGGAAAGAGGAAGAACAACATTTACAAAATCAATCTTTCAGAACTTAAGGTTCAAAATGTAAAATGCCTTATGTCTGTTAATGACGAGCAATGGGTCTGGCACAGAAGATTGGTGCATATTAATAAGAGACGTGTATCTTAGATTAATAAACTCAATTTGGTCAGAGGACTTCCTAAGTTGAAGTTCAACTCAGATGCTCTTTGTGAAGCATGTCAAAAAGGAAAATTCTCAAAATCTTCTTTTAAAACTAAGAATGTTATTTCAACTTCAAGACCATTAGAGTTACTTCACATTGATCTGTTTGGACTAGTGAAAACTACATCCATCAGAGGCAAGAAGTATGGATTAGTCATTGTTGATAACTACAGCAGATGGGTGTGCGTGAAATTCCTAAAACACAAGGATGAGTCACATTCTATGTTCTTTGACTTCTGCAAACAAGTCCAGAATGAAAAAGATTTTAAAATTGTTAAAGTCAGAAGTGATCATGGTGGCGAATTTGAAAACAAATATTTTGAAAAATATTTTAATGGAAATGACATTGCTCATGATTTCTCCTGCCCTAGAACTCCACAACAGAATGGAGTTGTAGAGAGGAAAAATAGAACTCTGCAAGAAATGGCCAGAACCATGATCAACGAGACTAATCTGGCAAAGCATTTTTGGGCAGAAGCAATAAACACAGCTTGTTATATTCAGAACAGAGTGGCTGTAAGACCTCTTCTGGAAAAGACTCCCTATGAATTGTGGAGGAACAGGAAACCAAACATTTCTTATTTTCATCCTTTTGGATGTATACATTATATTTTGAACACTAAAGAGAATCTAAACAAGTTTGATTCTAAAGCACATAAGTGTTTCATGCTTGGCTATTCTGAACGCTCTAAAGGCTATAGAGTATACAATACTGAAATACAAATTGTGGAAGAATCTATACATATTAGATTTGATGATAAGCTTGGCATTCAAAAGCCAAAGCAGTTTCAAAGTTCTGCAGATAGAGAAGTAATTCTCACAGACTCTGAAGGCTCAGAGGCAGAAAAAGTTCAAGTGAAGGAACCAGAAGCAACGCCAGATGCAACTCCTTTGGCTTCTCAAATGAACAACTTGAATATTTCTGAAGAATCAAATGTTAGAGGATCATCTTCCAGAATCAAGGCCTCTCACCCAGAGGATGTGATCATTGGAAAGAAGGATGACCCTATAAGAACAAGATCCTACCTCAGATCATCTGAAGCGTCATTATTTGGTTTGGTGTCAGTTATTGAACCAACTTCTGTGGATGAAGCTCTGCAAGACAATGACTGGATAATTGCCATGCAAGAAGAGCTCAATCAGTTCAGAAGAAATGACGTTTGGGATTTGGTTTCAAGACCAAAAGGATTCAATATAATTAGAACTAAGTGGGTCTTCAGAAACATGTTGAATGAAAAAGGAGAAGTTGAAAGAAACAAAGCAAGGCTTGTTGCTCAAGGTTATAGCCAGCAAGAAGGAATTGATTACACAGAGACTTATGCTCATGTGGCCAAGAGTCTATTCGTTTACTCATTTCTTTTGCTGCATAAAATAACATCACTCTATATCAGATGGATGTTAAGAGTGCCTTCTTAAATGGGATTATAGAAGAAGAAGTTTATGTTCACCAACCTCCTAGTTTTGAAAGTGATAAATTTCCAGAACATATTTTTAAACTCAAGAAATCTCTTTATGGTTTAAAACAAGCTCCCAGAGCTTGGTATGAGAGATTAAATAATTTTCTTCTGGAGAAAAATTTTATCAGAGGCAAAATGGACACAACTCTCTTCTATAAAACATTTAAGAAAAATCTGTTAATTTGTCAAATATATGTAGATAATATTATATTTGGATCTACCAATGTTATGCTGGGAAAGGAGTTTGCTCAATGTATGTAGGCTGAATTTAAGATGAGCATGATGGGAGAATTGAGATTCTTTCTGGGAATTCAAGTCAACCAGACTCCAGACTGCACTTACATTCATCAGACCAAATATGTTAAAGAGCTTCTGAAAAAGTTCAACATGACTGATAGTAAGATGGCAAAGACTCCTATGTATCCAACAAGCACACTTGGTAAGGAAGAGGTAAGTAAGAAAGTAGATCAGAAACTCTACAGAGGTATGATTGGATCTCTTCTCTACTTAACTGCTTCTAGACCTGACATTTTATTCAGTGTATGCTTGTGTGCAAGATTCCAATCAGATCCTAGAGAATCACACTTAACAGTTGTTAAGAGAATTCTAAGGTATCTGAAAGGTACTTCTAATGTGGGTTTGTGTTACAGAAGATCTAATGAATTTAAACTAGTTGGATTTTGTGATGCTGATTACGTGGAGACAGAGTTGAAAGGAAAAGTACTTCTGGAAGTTGTCAATTTTTGGGAAGAAATTTAATCTCCTGGTACAGCAAGAAACAACCTACAATTGCTCTATCAACTACAGAAGCAGAATATATTGTTGCTGCTGGATGTAGCACGCAGATGCTCTGGATGAAAAGTCAGCTAGAAGACTATCAGATCTTTGAGAGTAATATTTCTATATTCTGTCATAATACTTCTGCTATATGCTTGTCTAAAAATCCAATTTTACACTCTAAGGCTAAGCATATAGAAATTAAACATCACCTCATCAGAGACTATGTTCAGAAGGGTATTATAAAATTAGACTTTGTTGATATAGATCAGCAATGGGCTGATATTTTCACAAAACCTCTTTCTGAAGATAAGTTTAAGTTTATTCTGAAAAATATTGGTATGGAATTTTGTCCAGAATAATATTTATCAGAGGCAAATTTCTCAGATGCAAAATGTTTAAACTCTGAAGTATTTCATCTGTATTTCATTTAATTTCTTGAATTATTACTTCTGTGTGTATCTGAACTAACAAGTCTCAGAGGATCTGAATGTTGGCTAATGTTTCATTTCTCAAAGAGATTTCAGAAGCACATGCAAGCAAACACGTGTCACTCTAGAATCTGAAAAGATGGCGTGCACAATACTGAAGAGACATTTGAGGTAACGTTTGAATAGTTGATTTCTCGTTTTCCCCCCAATTGTCAGAATCATTTATTGCTTTGAAATGATTATTTTCTCTTCATTAAATGCCATTAATTGCTAATTGCGTACGTGATGAGCGTGTGACTTTCTGTTTGCCCTAAATTTCTCCTATAAATTCCACAAATCTCACCATTTCACACTTTTCACTTTCACAAACACGTATATGCATTTCTGTTTGCTCTTTCGTCTTCATCTAAACCCTAAACCTTCATCATCTTCAACTATGGCTACTTCATCTTCAACCGCAACTCAGTTCCAATCCATAATGGCTGCAGTTACTTCTTCAAACATGGGTGTTGTCCCATTTAAGGAACCTATCAGAACACTACTCACGCCTGTTGATAAGTTGGAAGTTCTGTGTGAGTCTATAGTCAACTTTGAATCATTTGTAAAAAATGGGTATGATCTACGTCCTATCATTGATGCACAATGTTGGACCAAGTTCTTTGACAGATTAATAGGACTAGTTTACCCTCTTCTGGTAAAAGAATTATGGATACATGCATCTTGTTGCCCTAAGTTCATAGTTTCTTTTGTTCTGGGGAAAGAAATCGTCATTACTGAAGCTTTGAAAAGAAAACTCATAGGATATGAGGAGACAGATGGAGTCACTAATCTACCATATGGGCGTGTAGACATGACTGATGTCTATAAAGAAGTTTGCACTTCTGGAGTTGCTTCTAACAAGGTCAAGGATCTGAAACCAGTTTACAGAATCTGGGCTAAGATTTTCATGAGCTGCATTCACCATAGAAAATCTTCAAATTCTCCAGATTATGTCAACACTGATCAGCTATACTTTATGTATTGTCTGAGTCAGAGTACCAAGGTGGATCTTCCATATCTTCTGTTTAACCATCTATGGACGCATGTTAAACAGTCAAGGGAAGAGTTCAGAAACAAGCACCAGAAGCTTAGAAACTGGATACCAATGGGAAGACTTATCTCAGACATTCTAACTGAGAATGATCTTGTTAGTCATCTGTTTGAAGCTGGAATGAAGGAAGAATTGGCTTCTACAGTTGGAAAACCTCTGAACGGGAAGAGTCTTCATAGGATGAAAGTGGTAGAAGAAGTTACTTCAGCTCCAAAGAAATTCAATTCTGAAGAGGTCACTCAAAGAAGAGTCCCTGTTGAAAATTTCCCTATGTTCTTTGCTAATGAACCAAGGGACATTGTTCTGCGATACATCACAGAGTGTCTGAATGAAGGAATTCCTCTGCCAGCAAATCTGGTTCAGAAGGCAGGTGAACCTGTTCCAGATCTGTATGAGGCCAGACATAAGAAGGGAAAGGTTGCTTCAGAAGAACCTTCTAAGCCTAAGAGGAAAGCTATTGGTGATGCTGCTGCTGTCAAGCCAAAGAGAGTCAAGAAATCAGAAATCAATCCTCCAAAGGCAAGTCTCAAAGAAATTTTGGAAACTATACAAGAGGTATTAACATCTGATCAAACTCTTCATGAACCTATTATACCATCACCTTCACCTTCACCTCCTCGTGTTTCTAAACCTAAGAAACCCTCTGCTAGACCATCTGTAACCCAACCTTTTGCAACATCATCTGAAAAATATCAATCTGAACCAACATAATCTAAACCATCTGATAATCCCCCATCTGACAAACAAACTCCTGCACCAAAATCATCTAAAATTCCCCCACCAGAACCACCAACAACAAAACCAGCAGAACCAACACCAACACCTCAAGAACCTTCTCCACAACAACCTGAACAAATACAATCTGAACCTATTGTATCTGAACCACCAAAATCTATACCTTTCAATCCACAACCAAATCCTCAACCTGAGCAACCCAAACCTACTGAATCATACATATCTGATTTTGAGGTTCTGGATGTCCAACCTCTCAAAATTATGTTTGACGTATCTTCTACATCTTGTCCCTCATCTACCTCATCTAATTCATCTGAATCTGATGTTCATCCTGATGTCAGATCACCCCCCTCTCTCAGAGGATATGAACCTAAACAACCAGATACATTTATCTCATCTGATGTTGTCATACCTAAACCCACTCCAAAACCTAAACCCAGAACATCTGAGTTTGTTTCATTTGCATCCTTTAAACCACAACCCTCTGATCCCCTTCCTTCTGGTCTAAAGATTAAACACTTTTATACCAGAATAGAACCATATGACTCTATAATTCCATACAAACCTAGCTCTTCAACTATTCTTCCATCTGTACTTTAAACTAATATTGAACAACTACCAGATATTATTCCATAAGAACCTCTGCTTTCTGATAAATCTGTTTTTATCCCCTACATCTCCACACCTTTTGATGTCATTCCCTCTACATCAAGTGTTAAACCATTTCTGTTTCACACTTCATCCAGATTCAAAACCTCTACTTCATCATCTGACCATCCATCTTTTCCTTCTTATCCTCGTCCTCTGTTCATCATTCCACATTTCACCATACCACCTCCACCAGAACAACCCAAACCAACACCTCTTGAAACCTACCTTAAACCAAAATCCAGATTAGATGTTAATACTTTGTTTACAAGTTTCAAGAAGGAAATCAGACTTAGTCTAAACTCTGTGGAAGAGAAATGTCTCTCAAGCATCAATCCAGAAACTTCTGAAGAATGCTGGGATAAGTTTATTGCCAGATTCAATGATGTTGCTTCTAATCTGAAAAGTGTCTGCTCTGATGATGCAAAGATCAGATTCACTGAGCTTACTAGAACAATGCTTTGGAATGTAACCAGATCTCCTACTTTGCTTCTTGAGAATGCACCTTCATCTTCTGAAGTTTCTGCTACTTCTGAGAATACTGAAGGATCTGCTTTTGAAGTCATTCAGGAAGAGAATCCTTTGGCTCTGATGATTGTGGACAAATCATCTGCATCTGCGCCTCCAGACTCTGCAACTCCAATGGAAATTGACTCTGCTCCTACTCCTGCATCAGAATTTGCTCCGTCTACTTCTTCTGAGATCAAGAAAGAGAACCCAGAATTAGAAGATAAGATTGTTGTGCTGGAAGCTGGTCAATCTGAGATCAAGTCCTGGATGGCAAGGCAAGATTAGAAGACTGAAAACATTGAGAAGTGGATGTCCAAGCAAGAAGAATCTTCTTCTGAGATCACCCACCTTCTGAAGATGCTTCTTTCTGAACAGTCTTAGATTTATGTCTTCTTTATCTGATGTTTGAGCACCTGTTTTAAATTTCTCATATGTTGTTTTTGTCTGTTCTATTTGATTAGTTGAATGAATGAACTTGAATGTTTTTCTCTATTTGACTGTATCTTTTCTCTCTGATTCCTTTTAATTGTCTTTAAAAGTTTTCTTTTTGATTATGACAAAAAGGGGGAGAAAATGAAATTCTAACTGTTCAAATAAACTTTACCTGAATAGAATTCAGACCTATCAAATCACAACTAACATGAATTTTTAGTCTTTCAGAACTATATTGATAAATCTGACAAAATTCATTAAAGTAACTCTGAGATCCCTAGATCAAGGTTAACCAATTAGGCTCTGATTCTGAAACGTTCATCCAAATCAAGCTCTAATGTTAAACACTCAGGCTCTAATTCTGAAGAGAATACTCATACAAAAAGGGAAGTTTATATTCCTTCTTAGTATTCAATTCAGGGGGAGATTCATAATCTCAGGGGGAGTTATAATTTATCTTTTATTGAACAAAATTTCTTATGTTTTTGTCATCATCAAAAAGGGGGAGATTGTTAGAACACATATTGGTTCTTAGTTATATCTCTATGTTTTGATGATAACACTTATGAAATTTTGTATTAAGAAATTATATACTCTAAAGTTGTTCAAGTGTTTTTGTTGCAGATATTAAATTTAATATTCTTCTGAAAGCAAAAATGGATCTGAACGTTGAACTATGCAAGGCTCTGAAGCGTCAGAAGCATCTCTTAGAAGACTCTGAGCGCTGCCTACAGAAGGATCTGAAGTAGAAGCTACAGAAGCATCTGAAGCGTAAACTGAAGACTTTGTATGAAGAGTTTCAAGCACTGTTTATCAGAAGACTCTGATAGTACTGTTCGCTGCAAGTACTGAGGATCTGATCTCCAAACTCTGCTCTGATTAATTACACGCTGAAGCACACTTGTTGCAATACTCTGATACAACAAACTTTGAAGACATCAAGACTCTGATCACTCAAGGCTCTGATGTTAATTGCTGTGAATTAGAAACTTGTTGAAGAAGATCATTTAAAGTTATATTCGTTGGTTATGTCAAACGACTTTTTCCTCTTCTTTGCTAGACACAAGAACTCATACAAAAAGGATTTCTCTGAACGTTCTACTTCTAGGAAAGGTCAAGTGATGTGAAGACAAAAAGGTTACAGCTACTTTGCAGTACATAGTCTTCAAAGATTGCAACGTCTTGGACTTCTAAGTCTATAAAAGCAAGACTTTAACAATTCTCTCTAGTTGACGTACTTTGATAAAAATTCATTGAAAAGCTCTCATACAAATTATTACTCTTTGCTGAATTTATTTCATACGTTCATAAACTTAAGTGTAAATCACAGTTGTGATATAGCTTTCTTAGAAGCATTTCAAACACTTGTTTAATTTACATTTGATTGTAAAAGTTCCTTGAGAAGACCAAGTTGTGGTCAGTAGTTCTTGAGAATACTAAGAACAGTTGTTCTTAGTGGTTAATATGTAATCAGTTGATTATAGTAGATTAAGTCCTTGAGGAGAAAGGAAAACCACTCTTGATAGGGTGGACTGGAGTAGTTGAGTTCAACAAACCAGGATAAAAATCTTTGTGTTCTTATTGCCATAATATTTTCTAAATCCTTATTCAACCCCCCCCCCCCCCCCCCCTTCTAAGTATTTTCTCACCTTCAGGGTTTTCCTTCAAGATCAAACTGAGGATTTGAAGGTTTTGAACAAGATTACACATATTTGGATTCGATTGAGTGAAATATTTGAAGAGTTATGATTCTTGAAAAGGAATCGCATGAGACGGTGAATCAAATTGGTAAGTGTTGGGTTACAATAATTCACAATTTGGATTCGTTCGAGTGAAGGCTTTGAAGAGTTGCAGTTTTTGCAAAGGAGTTGCTTGAGATGGTGAATCAAATTGGCATTTTTGGATGAATTGATCAAGCTCAGATCAAGGGAAGACAAAGTGTTAGGATCAACATCAAACATAAGGTCTGTAGGGTTGTATTGCTACATTTCTCTTGTAAACTACAATTTGCAAAGTAAGGTTAAATTTCATATCTTAATTCGAGCTCGAATTAATGGCAGACATACTCATAGCGAGGACGATTGGGGAATTACCTAAATAAATTCATGTGTACTCTCTCTCTCTCTCTCTCTCTCTCTCTCTCTCTCTCTCTCTCCTCTCTCTCTCTCTCTCTCTCTTCCTCTCTACCTATCTATATATCTCCATTTCTATCTCTTTTATATTTCATTTTCAAATTGTTGAGTTTATCGTTTGTGCGATTAATTCGTTTGGTAAATTATTTTGAAAAAACATTTTGTTGAGTTGATCATAATCATTTAGATTGTGGTTAGATTTTAAGATCAACAAAACGATACAAATTTCCAAACAAAATCGATTGCACACAAGGTGTTCCATAATTTTCCTCAATAGTATTTTTTTGTGATCTATCATTTGATATAACATTGCTTGTTGAGTAGCTTTAAAGTGATTATGATTGAAACATATTAATTGAATTAGTTTTCATATAAGCATATCCGACCTTTTCGATAGCGGTTCGGTTTAGACGAATCGATCCAAGTCACTTCCGCTAGCTATTGTTTTTTAAAACAGTTTTTGTAAAGCAAAATTTTTATTTGGGGATCTATTCACCCCATCTAGATAAGTCGCCTTCGTCTAACAACTAATATTTCAAATAATCATCATACAAACTTTTAAGCTATAGTGCAATGTTTCCGGTTACCTGCACATAACTCAAAACTTTGTTACTTCAATCTTGGATGAATTTAATTTCAATGAACTTTCAACTTAAAATTAAATATTGATTGATACACTAGTATTAGATTACTTTAGTTAACTCTAAGTCATTATAATAATTATGTGAATCAAGTATTCAAATGATGATGAAACACATTGAATCCGCTTAGAAAAATATTTCATAAAAAGGCTTTTATGATCAAAATCTACATTCTCAACTTTTGAAGTTGCTTAGAATTAGTCAAAACACCAGCTCTGAAGCCAAATGTTCGGTGATAATATAGATACGAGAAGGTCTAGGGGGGGTAGAATATACCACTCCCCTTAAAACAACATTGAATTCAAAAACAATTTCTTTTTACAAAATAAGAGTTAAAGCGTGAAAGTAAAAGATAATAAGCGAAAGCAAAACATGCTGAATGGATTCAATAGTATAACTTTCCTTATTATCATAGAAACAAGAATTCAAACAATATTATTAACTCAAGTAAACTTAAATTTATTTTAATAAACAATTTAAATCTAGTGACTTAGAGTTAATACAATCCTAATTCAAAAGATGAATATTCACCAAATTAAATTCTACGTAGACCTACATTTATATGATAAACCACTATAAGCGAGATCTAACTCTAGATGATATTTTGATGATAAATTATGCCTAACATACATGATGCAATGCAAAAAATTAAACAGATCAGGAGAGAAAAATGTACATTAGATATATAGTGGTTCGACAATCCGTACCCGCTATGCCTAGTCCACAATTTGATGATTTTCACCATTGGAAATGATAATGTCTTCCACTATGATTAAAGTTAAAGATACATATGTTTTTGTACAACGAATTATTATCAAACCGAACACTTACAACTTAATGCTTTAGCCAACACAGGTTTAAAACAACAATTCCTCATGTTAACTACAAACATTTAAGATCTTCAATGATCTTGATCCACCAAACTTGATAGAACTAATGACCTACTCCAGACTCCAATTCTCTAGCTTCCTTTACTCGAATTTGACGAAGACTTGTTTGAAAGATTATTCTATCACTAAATGAGGATAACTCCCAAATTTATCATGTAGAAACCTTTACTCGTATCCACCAAAGTCTTCCTTGGAGTATGAACAAAACTCTTATCTTGCTTGATAAGAACCAACCAACAACGTGAACAAGAAACAACCATTTATCCTGATACAAACAACAAAACTTCACACAATAAAACATTATATTCCCTAATGTATCTCAATCTACCTCTCACACTCAATCTTTAAATTTGAGACCCATACAATGATTTCTTTATATAAGGTTGAATATGATGAATAATATATAAAGGTCTCACACAACACAATTGTAAAATTCTCAAACTCTTAATATTCTAGGAGGTATTTTACAAGGTTGAATTTCAGAGATAATTGGTTACTGAATGAAGAAATCTTTTCATGGTTTCTATCAAGATTCTTGATAAAGAGAAGTTTGATTTTTATGAATTTTCTAGGTATACAAAACAAAATAATTCAATGGCTTATCAAAGAGTTTCTCTCAATTGTGATCACCACTTGTGATCAACAAGTGTCATTGGCTTACATTGTCAATAACTTCTTTGACATCACAATTTTTCGTCTCATCCTTTTTTTTAAGAGAGCAACTAAAAAGGTTTAAATAGATGCTAGTGGTAAGACATAAAAAAATGAGAAAATAACAATGTGATTTGAGTCAAATCATGAGTTATTGTGATTTGAATCAAAGGAAGAATGAAGTGAATCAAAGGTAGTGAAATGAAAAAGTTTGTTACTAGTGGTTTGAATCAAGTTTGGATGTGTGATTCAAGTCAATCAATATGTTATTCAAATCAAACTTAGGTTTAAAGAAATTTGGATGAATATGATTCAAATCACTAATCTTATGATTCGAGTTAGGAAACACTGTGACTCAAATAAAAAATTTCTTTGATTTGAATCAGATTGGCAGAGGCAAAATTTTCACTTCTAAGTAAGTTCATGATTCGAATCACAATATGTCTGATTAAATCAAGACTTTCAAAAATCTTGATTTAAGACTTTTAACTTGAGATTCAAGTAACATTCAATATTTTAATTTGGATCAAATTGTAAAAAACCTAAAATACATTTATATGGATCCAAAACTAATATAATATATGAAAAGATGTCTTATGGTACATATCTAACAAATGAAGCACAAAGTGACACGCAAATTACAAACAAAAAATACAAATGCAATAATTCAAATTATATACACACAAAGATAAAATAATTAACATAATATCAAAATAATGATAACCATTTTTTATGTAAAGAAAATCATTGTGCGGATTGACTAACCAATCATATCTTTATTTTGAATAACTATAAACTTTTCATTCTTTCAAATCTTTTTAGGGGTGTTCAAAACCAAACAAATCCAATAAAAAATTGCAAACCAAATCGAAACCGCATTTTATTTGGATGTGTTTGAGATATTTTTTAACAAAACCGCGCGATTCAGTTTGGTTTGCGGTTTGTAGTTTACAAACCGAACTAAACTAAACCAAACTGCATTATGTTACAATCCAAACTTCACTTATCCCACATCCAACCCAAAATTCAAACATATTATGCCTTAACCTAACAATTGCGAACAATTTTCTTTTACTCACACTTAAGGTTTCAGTTTCAACCTTTTGAAACCTCTCCTAGTACACATTCTTCTCATCTTCTTTGCCATGTACGACTCACCTCTTCTACTCTAATCTTTCCTCTCTTATATTCTTTCTTTTTCATTTTTTCATTTTTATGTTATTATTTTCTTTTTTAATTACATTTTTATCACATTTTTCTTCTTTAATCCCATATCTTTTTTTTTCTTTCTTTTACATCTTCTATAATCTTTCATCTCCTATATTTTTCTGTTTTATTATATTGTTTTTGATATTGTTTTATGCTCTTATTTTTTTCCACTTTTATTTAAACTGATTTTTGTTTATTGAATGAGAATTTTTTGTCTAAATATGATGAGTTTTGTTGTTATTTGATAATGAATAAATGAATAAAATAAAATTATATTGTTTTCTATAGGTGTATGTATGACTCAATAAAATTTTTGTAAAAATCGAACTAATCAAACCAATCCAAACTGCATTGATTTAATTTGGTTTGGTTTGATTTTATTTTTAAAAACCAACTGAACCAAATCAAACCTCATATTTTTTTTTCTCTTACAATAATTTTTAACGTCAAAGTCGTCCAAAATGCACCGCAAACATCCATAAATCTTTTCCAATAGATGAACTAAAGATTTTGTTAGTTAATGAAATCCCCGGGGGCTTCATTTCTTAAGCTTCTTAGACCAACTCCAATGGGAGTTCTTAGAATGGGTTTGCCAACATGGCACTCATATTTGTTGTTTTCAAGATGAAAAAGTTCTTAAATATGCAACGGTTCTTCAATGGTTCTTATATTAAAATATTAATTTTATAATATAAAAACTATAATTTGATATAAAATTTTATTTATTATTTTAATTATCATTTTAATTAAAATTTAAATATTTAAATTATAATTTTAAATAAAATAAATTTAATATAAATAATATTTTTTAAGTAAAGTGGTGGGACCCAATATGGATTCTTTAGAGTTGCACCATTGGAGTGAAAATTGAATGAGTTGCTTTAAAAGAGTGGGTCCCACAAAGAACCTAAAAATGGGTTGCACCATTGGAGATGCTCTTAGATATTCTTAGTTTTATTTTCCTGGGTCTAAAGGCCCTCTTTTAATAGACTCAATATATTAAAAATTAAAATTGTCAATTATTTTCAAAATATTTAGGAAAACACTCATGAGACAACAACACTTGGTTGATTTGACAATAAGAGCGGTAGTAGGTGCATTAAAAATGTACTACTAATAATAAATCTTCCTCGAGCATAACGAAAAGAACTTAAAATCAGAAACATATGTTTCAATTTTGCAACGAAAAGGGTAAATTCGTAATTAAAAAAAAACTCAAATTGTTGAACACGTGCCACCTTCCTTCTTTCACTGTTCCTTTCCCATCCCTATCTCTTTCAATTCAACCAAACACACACAACACAACATCCTCGTTAAATTCGAACCCACTCGTTGGACTTTGCTTCTATGCGAATTTGAAGTTTTTCTTCATTCCCATAGAGATTCATCACCACCCTCTTTCAATTCTCAATCTTTTTCACAAACCCAAACACTAGTTAACACAGACCCGGATTTCGATTTTTTTCTTTTTTTATTAGTAAAAAATGTTGAAGCTTTCATGTAATGGGGTGGACCGGGTTCAGCTCACGGCTCAATGCGGGTTCATGGGTCGGCCCACTTCGTTTTTTTCGTCCCGGACGTCAGTTACGGGATTCCGGTCAACAAAGACGTGTCCGGTTTATGCGGTGGCGTCAGCTAAGGAAGGGGCGGTGGTGAACCGGGTTGAACCGGAAAATGGGAGTTTGGAGGACCGGTTGAGGCTTGGGAGCTTGACTGAGGATGGGTTCTCTTATAAAGAGAAGTTTATTGTTAGGAGCTATGAAGTTGGAATCAATAAGACTGCTACTGTTGAAACCATTGCTAATCTCTTGCAGGTTTTTAATTTTTATTCTGAATTTGTTAATTTTGCTTCTTGATCTGAATTTTTGATCCAATTAATAGTGAGTGGTAGGTGAAAGTTTAAGACTTTTTGATTGATTTTGATTGGGGTAGGTTTTAGGCTTTGTGGGTGGTTATGAATTCTGATCCATGTTCAACTTGTGGCAGTGTTTGATTACAAATTGGAAATTTTTATTTTTTTAATTTATTTTTCATGAAAGTGCTAAATTTGAACATGTTTAGCATGGGGCTTTTCCGGGTTTTTATGTACAAGGTTAAGACTATGTTTGGATTGATGCACTAGATCAAAGCGGGAGGAGCAGAACATGATAGAAATGGAGTGGAGCGGAATAGATCGGGAGGAGCATAATAGAACATGATAGAATGGAGTGGAGCAGAATGGAATGAATAAGATATTCCATTCGTTGTTTGAATATTGTTTATAATTTGACGGAATGGAATAGAATAAGTTAGTTCATTCCATTGCATATAAGCCAAGGGAATGAAAATGAAAATTGAAGGATCGAATGGAATAGGATAGAATGGATTCCATCATATTCCATTCCGCTCCATCCATTTTTTACAAATTTACACAATAGAATCTGATTATATATCATTTTATTTTATTCCATCTCATTCCACCAATTCAAAGATACCCTAAAAGTTATTTGGCACTTTTGAGATATTTTTGGGTTTGTATACGAATTTGATTCATATGCATAGTCACTGTAGGAATATTGAGATTATTTCTTCGCACACATGTTGAAATATTGGAAAATTGTGCTTATTATGTTTGGTGCATATTATAGAAAAAAACGCATTACGTTTTGGTTTCACTAAAGATGAAACCAAAGAAAATAAAATGGAACAGGCTGTGCCGAATTCTACAGAGTTTCAATTTTGAGATGTATGGTAACTTTTTTTGTTGCAGGAGGTTGGATGTAATCATGCTCAGAGTGTTGGATTTTCAACTGATGGTTTTGCAACAACCCCTACCATGAGAAAATTGCGTCTCATATGGGTGACTGCTCGGATGCACATTGAAGTCTACAAATACCCTGCTTGGTGAGTTTTGTTCTTTACAATACTCGATTTATAAACTCTGATTTGAAAAATCTAACTTGCATGATTCCTCCAGGAGCGATGTTGTTGAGATAGAGACATGGTGTCAAGCGGAAGGGCGGGCTGGAACAAGGCGTGATTTTATTATTAAAGACTATGCAACCAGTCAAGTCATTGGAAGAGCAACAAGGTATACATTTAACTTTCAAGGATGGTCATGGTACAAGTTTGTTGTCATTGTAATAATTAGATGATCAATATTAGTACTTCTTCTGGATCATTTACTAAAGTATCCAAATGATAGTAGTTGGTTGGTATATTAATATTACTAAATTATTGGAAAAAAGTAGTTAATCCTTCACTGGTAAAGGGTGTTGAGTTTTTCTGGTATGTCACGTTTGAGTTCAATGATGGCAATACTATTGATATCAATTGTTAACCAGAGTAGTCAATCCTGGATAGCGGTGCGGAGCAGCCAACCCCAAAAATGGGATAGAGGATGGCCACTATTTGATCATTTTTGGGCAAATTACATGAATAATAATTATAAACATATGAAGTGTAGAGGGTAGAGCGAAGTGCAGAGAAAGGTGAGGGAGGAACTTGTGATTTTTCTTTGGAATGGCTGAAATGCACGGACGTCGGTGAAGGAAGGTTAAGGTTGAGTTTCAACTCAAATTTTATTGAAAAACCCAAAATTACCCTTAAAATGTTTTAAATTTAAGGGGTAATTTTGGTTTTTCAAAGGGGAAAAGGATAGCGGGACATAAACTACTCTGGGCCGGGAACCGCTCAGACCCCGTTACCCGCTATTTACCCTATAGCGGCTGCTATAGTGTTCTGCACTGCTAAGGCCCTTCCCATAGCGATCGGCCTCCCCTCCGCTACAGCGGGATAGCGCCACTATTGACTACTCTGTTGTTAACAATTGGTAGAATATCCCTTCATTGTGTTGTGTTGGATGATATCTGATCACTTTTTGCTTTCCAAGAAACTTTATAGAGGACCCTTTTCATGATTTAACTTTTCAAAAACGTCATCATGGTGCTTTAAAGCTCTCCATGCAGAAAGGCCAGACCTATTTGAAATGTATTAATTGCAGTCTTAGTCTTACTCTTCGATTGAGAGGCAGACACCATGCCTCGATACTGCGACCTTCTAATCACAATGCAACGACTCCAAACATTGTGCCAAGGCTTCCGTCACTTAATAATCACTTTTGTTCTTGACAAAATTATTTTCTTAGCTCAGCTCAGAATTTCTTCTGTTACCGACCATTACTCCCTCAGCATTAAGTCTGTAACCTAAGCTCTTTAGCAGCAAAAAGATAGGATGCTGTGAATTGTATTAACACTTGAAGCTCAGAATATTGCTGTTTGAAGATCTAAATATGGACAGCCCGTTCTCGCCAATGTGGGGTCCGTGGAAGGATTTAATCTACTTATATAAACAGTCTTACCTTGTATTTACGAGACACTTATTCCCAGACTTTAACTCACAACCTCTAACTATATGACAGAAACTCCAATTGTTGGGACAAAGCTCCTCTTGTGTCCTTGGATCTAAAGCTGACTGAAAACTATCCTTCGATACAAATCAAGATGCATTAACAATTAACTCATTCACATCGTTTTTATATTTTGATATGCGTAAATTGTGTTGTATGTTGTGCTTTCTGACACAGTCTTTTGTTTTAGACACTTTCATGGAGATGACTGTTTACATTTAATTGTTTCAGCAAGTGGCTAATGATGAATCAGGACACAAGGCGACTCCAAAAAATGTCTGAAGAACTTCGAGATGAGTATTTGGTTTTTTGTCCTAGAGAGCTAAGGCGAGTACATTTCTTTACTGTTTTTCGGTTTTTGACAATGAATTATAGTATTGTTGGGAAGTTAGGCTTCAAAGAAAATAGTCCAACTTTTGTCCCTCTTTTCTTCATTCTTTTCTGTGATTTTAGGTTGGCAATTCCTGAAGCAGATAGTAATTGCTTAAAGAAAATTCCGAAATTGGTAGATCCTGCTCAGAGTTCCAGTCTCGGTCTTGTGGTACGATCATTTGGCTCTAAGAATCTTCTTTCTTTTTCTATTCAGCACATTTTAGAGTCTGGCCTACTCACATTGTTTTTCAATATTGCAGCCTAGAAGAGCCGATCTCGACATGAATCAGCACGTTAACAACGTGACCTATATTGGATGGGTGCTTGAGGTTGTTAGATTCTCTCTTTAATATATTAGAAATTTGATTATTTCATGAATCTAAAAAGGAAACTTTTTCTTATAATAGAGACCTGGTATGATACATGTGATTATAGCTAACAAAGTGTGTCAACTTTGACAGAGTGTGCCTCAAGAAATCATCGACACTCACGAGTTGCAGAGTATTACCTTGGACTACAGACGAGAATGCCAACGGAACGACATTGTTGATTCGCTAACAAGTGAAGAAACATCTGAGGATGTTCCGGAACTCAAAGGTACAAATGGATCTGCCAAAGCAAATGATGACAAACAAGAACACCAACAGTTTCTTCATCTTCTTAGGTTGTCTACCGACGGACTTGAAATTAACCGAGGAAGAACAGAATGGAGAAAAAAAGCTCCAAGATAATGATGGATGGATCTATCAATTTTATTCCTTGAGTGAAGTTATCTCAAACATTGAATCAGTTTGAATAGATTTCTCAACTAGTATTTATAAATAAATTAAAATTAAAAGAGTATTGTAATGATTATGAGCTTTTCTTTTTGTTGTTTAAACAATAGTTTCTTGTGTTACTTGAGATTAATTAGTGTTTACATTTGATTTTTCCTTATACTTTTAAACATCTATAAACTTGTAATGATTTCCTCTTATGTGGAGAATTATAAACTGCAATTAAGAAATTCGTCTAAGTTTGAAACTTGTTTAAATTATATCAACCTCGCTATGTTTTTAATAAAAAAATGTGAATGACAACGGCAATAATATACTACCACAACAATCAAGAGAATTTACTTTATCCACTTCATTGGATCAGGGTGAACATACTGCAAAATTTTTTTTCTTGACATTTCAGAGATGCATCTTTGATCGAAAGGTATTATAAGTGAGATATTTTGTTTATGTCAAAAATTAATATGAGGGTGTATATTTGGAATAATCTAATTCACACAAAAAAATGCAATCGAAGATACATTTTTAAAATTTATAGATTTTTTTTTCTTATTTTCTGAATGAAAGGTATTAATTCACACAAAAGTGTGATTGGAGATACATCTTTAAAATTTATGGATTTTTTTTTCTTATTTTCTGAATGAAAGGTATTATAAGTGAGATATTCTTTTTATGAAAAAAATCAATATGAAGATGTATATTAGGAATAATTTAATACATTTTCAAAATTTATTAATATTTGTTATTTTTTTACTATGGTGAACTAGCATTCCAGCATTCCATGAAGTGATGTTAATAATCACAATATAGTCTTTTCCTATTTTATCAAGGACTGATTTGTTAATATTTTTCATAGTTTTTTCAGTCTTCCTCTAATTATTTTAATCCAAACAATTTGATATAATCTTATTATAGTATAATGTATAGATTTTCTTTCTACATTTCAAACCATTTAAATTTATTTTCACCATCTTTTTTTACGTTACTCCAACATTCTTTACTATTTTCATTTGAATTCTTTTCTCATTTAATATTATCACATATTTAATATAACTTTTTCATCTCTATTACACTTTTTCATCACATGTCTTACCGTTATTTTGATACATTTTCCCTCTGCTTGGGTAGTACTTTTGTATTACATAAAATCTTTGAGACCTTCATCCATTTCAACCACATAGCTTGAATTTGTTGATTTACACTTCCTTTTATTTCTCCATTATTTTATATTATGGACCAAAAAAATTTAAAGCAAGTGACTTGTGGTATGATACAGTCTCCAACTTTCACCTCCAAGTTAAAAATACTAATTTTTGTTGCTAAACTTACATTCTATATAGACTTAGGGTTGAACTTTGGTGCAATCCTATTGTTATAGGAAAATCGTAAGTCACTCCATTTTGCGTCCGCACACTAGTTGATACTCCTCATACATATTTTGAATAGCTTGAGTATAGGCAATCCTAACCCCTTTCTTTTCTAAGAATTTTCACAAAATCTCTTTAGAAACTGTATCACACGCCTTCTTCATGTCAACAAAAATAAAGTGCTAAGTCTTGTTAATCCATTTGATAATGATCTATCACATATAATAAATATATCAATTTCATGGTCGAACTTCAAGGCATAAATCAAATTGATTATCAAAGTCTCTTTTCTCAGTCTCCATTCAATTACTCTTTTTCATAACTTCATGATGTACCTCAAAAGTTTAATATACAAAATTTGCAAAAGAAAAAAGTTATATCCCCTTTGTTCTTATAGATGAGAACTAAAGTGCTTCTTGTTCCTCCATCCGACATTTTTTTACTACATAGTTTTATTAAAGAGTTTGGTGAGTCATTCATTGCTTCTATTTTCAAGAACTTTACATACTTCAATAGATTTGTCAGATCCAACCACCTTTTTATTTCTCGTCACTTTCAACGTTTCTCTTGTCCCGTGTTACTTGTAACACCCCGACTTAATTAACCTTTTATTTAATTATTTATTTAATATAATAGATTAATTAATTTAAATAATTATTTATGTAATTTGTGACGTTTTTGGCCGATGACGACATTTGTGGTAAATTGTGATGATTTAATTAATTTTGGATGGAAATTAATTATTTAAATTAATAGAATTTGAGAGAGTATTAAAGGTTGGGGTAAAAAGTGAAATAATAGAGAATTAAGTGGTTAGTGGAGAGAAGCTCATGTTTTAGTTGGGTCAAAATTTGAATTAAAATTAGTTAGTTAGATTATTTTATATATTTAGAAAATGAGAAGAAATAACGAGTTTTTTGAGAGCATTTTATCAGATTGTGAAAAAAAGAAGAAGAGGAGAGATAAGACCTAGAGGAGAGGACCTTAGAGATTGCTTGAGAGCTTGATTTTCCTACAATTACATGGTAAAGGGGAGAGGGAGATTATTTATCTAATGATGCCTAAATCATTAAAAGGTATATAGGTTTCCCTTAACCTCCAATGCAATTTCTCTTTTCTCAATTGCTTGATGATAATCTGTTAAATGATGATGAAATTTTGTTTATGTCATGAATTGATGAGAAATTGTGTTTTGTTGTCATGGTGTTTTAGTGTTCATGAACTAATTGATTCAATGATGAATTTGATTTGAAATTGAGTGTTTTAGGGTATGAACCAAATTGAGTAATTCATGATGAAAACGATAGATTAGTGTTAATCGGTGAGCAATTGATGTGTTTGATTATGATATAATGTGTATTTGAACTAATATAATAAGGGTTAGAATGAGGTATGAGAGATAGGAGATGAAGAGAATGAAGTACGTATGAGAAAACTGAGATTTTTGCATTTTGTGCTTGTGTCAATCGATTGCACGCGTGTTATTTTACAAAAATCTGGAAATTTTAACTATGTCAATCGATTAATGTTGTGAATTAATCGATTGCATGCAACCAATAAGCAAAAAAATAAAAAGGCAGTGAGTAAATGACTTTGATATTAATTGATTGACATCCCATGCCAATCGATTGATGCTGGCTTATTTTTGAAAAATATCTGAACTGAACCATGTTTTATTATTCGACGATTTATGCCATAACTTTACTTTCGTAGGTACAAATAAAGTGTCGTTTGAAGTGTTAGAGAGCTAGCGCACAGAGCTATCTCATGGTAGTGCCTTGTGAGATGATTAATGTGTGAATGTATGTTCAACGTGTGAATATATGCTATGAACTGTATAAATAATTTTCTGAGTTATTATACATGTTCACATGTGATTGACGAGAAGAATGGTTCGAATTGAGAATTCTTGGTGATGCATCCAATGCATAATGGATTACAGTCAGAATAGGGTTGTAATCATTGTTATGTTATTGTTGTTATTGTTGTGCGATTGGTTACAGTCAGAGTTGTCGCGGTGAGAATTGGATATCAAGCTATTGGATTAACTTGAATCTTAGTTCATTGTTCACCATCGGTATTTAATTTGTCCAAGGGAAGGGAAAAAGATCGAATTACCCACAAGATATGCAATGCAAATGCAAAGCTAGAGAATCTAAAGTTTGGGGGTTGGTTAAGCTTAGGGAAGGTACTAGCATCCTAAGCATCTGTAGTACTCTACAGGAACCTCTTGTTTTATTGTGCTATTGTTGTTTTCTAAGGGTAAAAGACCTAAGGGTTTATTTCTAAGTATACTCGGCAAGAAATCGCATCTTGTGCCTACGTATCCTGACGGGAATGGAATCAGAGTATTCGTAGTTCCCCTAAAAGGGATTGAGGAACTACTTGACCGTGGTCAAGGTTCCAGGGGGAGAAAATTTGTTGATTGATTCTAGGAGAAGAGACGAGTCATCATCTTAAGGAGAATACTCGAATTAACCGCCACAACTTGTAGGAGATGGTCTTTGCGTCATATTAAGAGAAGGGCTGAAAACTCAGATTTATTGTCGAGTATGCCACATACCTCTCTCAAGCGGAAAAGATTCTACATCTTTCGATTGCATTATGGGGTAGGAGTATTATATCTTGACTATTAAGATGAATCACGTCTAATTCTCTTGTGGGGAGAATAAAATTGAATTGTATTATAAGGTTTGTCTAAGTTGAAAGACCTTAAAGGAGTCTAGTGAAGGTGAGAAAACACTTAGAAGGGGGGGTTGAATAAGGGTTTAGAAATAAATATGGCAATAAAAAAAACACAATGATTTTTATCCTGGTTCGTTGAACTCAACTAATCCAGTCCACCCTATCAAGAGTGATTTGCCTTTCTCCTCAAGGACTTAATCCACTATAATCAAACAGATTACAATGTCAACCACTAAGAACAACTGTCTTAGTCTTCTCAAGAACTACTGACCACAACTTGGTCTTCTTAAGGAATCTTTACAAATAAATGTAAACTAACAAGTGTGTTTGAGTTTGCTTCTAACAAGCTTTAATCACAAATGTGATTTTTACACAAGTATTAAGAACAAAATAAACTATTAATCTTTTAATAAGAATGAGTGTATGAGAGTTGTTGAATAATTTTCTCAATATATGTTATCAGTTCGTTAGCTTTTAAAGAAATGAAGATAACGTCCTTTTATAATGCTGAGAGTTCAATGCTTGAAGAGTGTGCAAGTAGAGTAGCTGTAGCCTTTTTGTCTTCACATGACTTTTCCTTTCTCAAAAGTAGAATGTTCAGAGAAATGCCTTTTGCCTGAATCCTTGTGTCTATCACAAATAAGAAATAGTTCTGTTGGAGAGGACGTTGAGAATAGTACCAAGTTGTTGCACCCCAAAATTTGCCCAACTTTTCTTTACCTAGCTTATGTTTCATTTCATGCACATTAGCATTATCATTTGCATTTCGTTGACATGTATGCAGGAGATCAAGAGGTATGATTACCAATCAAGAGCTACAAAATACCTTGAAGCTAGCTCAGAAGCTTATTAAAATGCTCAAGGGTTGATATCCTTGTCAGAGAAGTTAAAAGATCCTCAGAGAGAGTGGTTGAAACCAGGAGTGGGTGTTTCCTAACTTGAGAGTTATGGGGAAGACCATCCGATGATTCTGAAGCCATGAAGTTAGATTTGAGATCTTGAGAGAGCTCATGAGAAGTGTTAAAGATTACTTTGAGGCCTAGAGAGGTCATTGTGCAAGATTAAGAAGACTCAGCCATGAGTGGTGCAATTAGGGTTTTACTGGGTCAACCCTAAGTCAACTGATGATTTGGGCAAGGTTGAGACCTAATCCAAGAGCCATGTGATCATGGATTGATACATTGAGATGTTATAAGGATGATTCCAAGGTCAACTCATCATGATTGAAGAGTTTGAGAAGTTTCAAGCTAGGGTTTCTAAGGCTTGACAGTGTAAAATCCCCTAGTTTGACCCCTATCTTCAAGGCAATTTAGCTCAAGATGTGATTATCATATCATCTTACCCCCAACATGAATGTTGTAGAGCATGGTCTTAGATTTAATTTGAGTGCTATAAGTCCTTGATAGGATTTGTAGAACTAAAGTTATGACCTTGACAAGTTACAGGTCATCTGAGGTATGTGAAGTTGGGGGCTTGAAATTTGTCCAACTTGCATGAAACGTTTGCCCTAGAAGGATGATTCCTATGAACTTTTGGTCAACATGAATGTTGTTCCTTATTATCTTAGCTTTCTATAGAGTACTAGAAGTCCTTGATAGGATTTGTAGAACTCAAGTTATGGCTCTGACAAGTCAAGGGCATTTTGGTCATTTGGAGATTATAAGTCATTTCAAGCATAAGGCCATAACTCCTATTTCCAAGCTTCAAATGGGAAAATGTTCAACATCAAACTTGTTCAAAATGATGTTTTAAGGCTATTCAAGAGGTCATGAGATGTTGGAAGTGCTTGTATCTCAAAGTTGCAAAAATGACCTAAAATAAGGGTATAAGTTAAATGAACCAAAGATGGAAATTGATATTTTTGATCTACATATCCAAACCAAGGCATGCAATAGGTCATTTTGACTCTAAAACACATTTTAAGAACATTGGTTTAGCCACATTTTTGAATTGAAGTGTAATTTGTGGACTTGCTTTGAAAAGTAGTTACTTACATCTTAAGTAACATTTGCAAAACCTAGAATCAAGGCATAACCAAGGTCCCTTGCAAGCCAAACACATACAAAATGTCACTAGGGGAGAAATTGGAAGGGAATGGGATTGATTTCAAGCTGTTAGCAGAGTGGAGCACACCATGGCATGTGATTGAAATTCTCATGACATGAGAGATTGAACTTCTCATTAGAAGGATCTAGAGGTTTCTAGATCATCCACACATGTTCTATATATTGAGTAGAGGTGATCCAAGGCCAAGGTTGGTGATGATTGAAGGAGAGAGCAGAGATTGAGTTTGGAAAATTCTTGCTTGCAACTGAATTCGGTTACATCATTTCACTCACTTTCCATCCATTTTCTTGATTGCAATCTCTTCCATGGATGCTAGGGATTGATTCCAGATCATAATCAAGGGAAATTCGTGGCTGATTGGTGTTCTTGAGCTCAGATTTTTCCACCTGCAACTCAGATTCGAATCCAAGAATTGAAGCCATTTCAATCAATTCTATTGCATACAGAAGCTTGGAAGTGATCCACTGAAGGAGTCTGGAGCATTTGAGGGCTTGATTTGAGGTCTTGCTACTTCTGTGCACACGAATTTTTCAGGTTGGTAACCTTCAATCTCTAGCTTGTTTTAGTTAGAATTAAGAGGAATTAGGGTGTTAGATGCATTGTAGAACGGTGTAGGAAGGTTTTCAGATCGTTAATTTGAGAATTAGTGACCAATTAGGGATGTTGCCATTTTCGGTTGAGAGTTGGTTCTTGTGAATCTTGAGGTTTCAGAGAGAATTAAGGGCATGAATGAATTCGTGAGGAAATTTGGGACATGTTTCATTAAGGGATCGTGGCCAATGGTGGACTCTATGGAAAACTAGGGTTGTGAGAAGATGACTGGAGAAAGTCACCGGCGATGGTTTTGGGCGCGCAGGTGACCTGAGTTGCAGAGATTTGAAACGAGGAAGATGACTTGATAGCCATTAGATCATAGGTGGACTTTGACTAGGAACCTCATCCAACGGCCACGCGTGCGTCTCATTTTGTGAAGAGGTCTGAACTAATTGAAACAATGTGTTTCATTAATCAGTGGTTTTTGGGCTTAAGGATCCAAGCGCTACTCACACCCCCCCTGATGGCCCAATTGCTTTAATGAACTGATTTTCATTACTATCTGCACCGTGTGTTTGTCATTTTAGCTTGATTTTCTTTATTTTTTTCATTTTATTCATGGTTCTTGATAAAATCATAAAAAATGGAAAAATAATTCAATTGATCCCATTCTTTTTGCATTGGATTCAAGATTGAATCTAGTATTTTTTTAGATAAAAAATATTTTTATTTCATGCATTTTTTGATTTTATGGGAGTTTTTACATTTTAATTGATATTAAAATAGTCATGCTTGATGCTTGATGTTGTGGAATTTTGTGTGATTAATGGATGGTGATTTTGATCCTGATTTTTTGTGTGTGGCTAGAATAGATATGCATGATCCCTATAGAGTTTTCTCACATTTTTGTGATGAGCATAAGTGGTAGTTTAGGTTGAAACATTTAGAAGCTCCATTTTTAGGGTTTATGGTTGATACCTTTGGATTTAGGACTTAATTTTAGGACTTAATAGATGATTTAGTCACTGGTTTTAGTATGAGGAATTCTTAATTGAATTAGGGTCCCTTAGGAATTTTAGTAGAAATTTATAATATAGTTTACTATTTTTGATTGATTTTAGTTTAGGTGCTAGTTTTAGATGATTCTAATGCACTAATTCCACTAGATTGACTTCTTTAGTTCCCTTAGATTAGGGTGTTGTTTTGCTTGCTCTTGGATGATGATGAAGGCAAGTTGAAGATGCATTGGATTGCTTGAAGAGGCTTGGATGTGAAGATCTTCCCTTCTTGTTGTGTAGTTTTGATTAGGTTAAGATTAGGGTTTTGTAGGCAGAGCTTCTAGATAGTTCTCTTCCTTCATAAACATGGATGATGTTGATCACTTCCATTCTTCCCTATGATGAAAGGTCCCTTTGTAAAGGCCTCATACCTCCTTTGGTAGGATGTGTGGCTCTTTGCAAATTGATAGAACCTTTGAGGGTCCCTTTCTCTGATGACAGGATGCTCAGTGGTGACCTTTGGTCTTCACTCTGCTACCAATCATCCAAACTTTGCTCTTGATAGATGAATATTTATCCCTTGTTAGAGGATGGAGTTCCTTGCTTGAATAAGATTGAAGGTTGGAGTTGATACTTCTTTGTGTTTGAAGACTACTCTGAGAAGCTAAAGCTTGTAGATGAAGAAAGACAAGTAGGTACTTGTAAGAAGGAGAGGACTGAAGCCTAAAGGTCAAGAAGAGCAAGTTGACATTTGTAAAGAAGATCCAATTGAGATTGAGTGAAGGGATGAGGCTTGGAGAACAAAGGATAAGTTGACACTTATGTTGATACATTGAGAGCCTGAAGGAATCAGGTTGATACTTGCAGTTAGGAGTGAAGCCTGAAGGTGGGATTTACTGAAGAGCTGAAGCTTGAAGAAGAAAGAATAGGTGGATACTTATGTGGAAGCTTGAAGAAGCAAGTTGACACTTGCTATTGAAGATGATGGCCTTGAAGAGCTGTTGATGACTGATAACTGGACTGCTGTCAGAAGGTTGCTTTGCTGTTAAGTTGTAGGGGTGGTTGATTTGCTTTCTTGACTGTCTGTTTTCTTTCTGTGCAACTGTATTGATGTGACTTGTTTGATTTGCTTGATGCATTAGAATAAGTTCATGTTTAGTTTGATTTAAGCTAGGAGCATGATTGCACTAGAGGTTGAGTTGCTCCCTCTGCTTGTATTTTTACTGTATGGCTTTGCTTGCAGGTATTTGGTAGAGCCCAGCTCCCTTGCCTATGTGGTTTGTGTTTGCTTGATAGCATTTCATTTCCTCTGTATGATTGCAGTTACTTCTATTTTTCTTGATAGCATTTTATTCCTCTGTATGATTGCAGTTATTCATATCTGGCTTGAGGTTGAGATGAGCTTGTGGAGGCTGATACCCCACACACATTTCCTCCCTCACTTGCATTGCATGCATTTTACAGTCGTTTACTGTATATTTATTTACTGTTTAAGCTGATGCTTTATCTGTTTCTGTTATCATTGACATGATCCCCTAGGAATCTCACTTCCTTTGATAAGGAAGTGATGATAGAACTTTAGGTTGAAACCCATGCATGATAACTTCTAGGAGATCCCTGTTTCAAACCTCAACCATAGGATGAATCCTTGGCATGACAACATTAGGACTTGATAGTCTCCCCCTTAGTTGAACCTGTTCGCTCTCTTCTCATCTCGAAACAAATTAAAATACAGTAATAAAGGTTAACTGACGTCGTACATTACGAGCCTTAAGCTATCTGAGAAAGGATTGTTGGAGAGTTTCTTTTCAACAGTCTGGATGTTTAGCATGGTACTCTTTGGGTGACATGCGACGCATTCACTCTCAGGTCATAGTCTCTAGTGCGATGCTAGGTGCAAACAACCATAAAAAACAGTTCTTCCGTAAAAGACAGAAAACAAACTTCAAACCTTTTTGCCCCGTGGGCCCATAATTCAAAGGAAAACTTTTCTGAAGAAAAGAGTGTCGTTAACTCCCAGTTCTACCGCAAACGGTAACGCCTAAGTCTCCAAGGGTCGAGCTGCGTACACCAAACTGCCGGAACTGTTTGTTAACCCTACTCGAAAAAACAGATGAATCTGAATCCCCATAATCCGTATTATCCCGAACTACGTAAGATCTAATCTCTCATGCATGTTGAGAGTACGTAGGCACAATACTGATGTATTGGCGAGCCACCTTCCCCGTAACCCGTAGTTAGCCGAACTACGTTGACTCTGATTTCTCATTCTCTGATGAGAATACGTAGGCATAAAGTGCGACGCTTTGCCGAGTCATTTTCTTTTCTTTTTGAGCTAGCCTTGATAGGTAGATAGATACAACCAACTCGTCCAGTAAACACAACAAGCGTGGATCCCGTCGAGTACGACGGACGTGAGGGGTGCTAATACCTTCCCCTTGCGTAACCGACTCCCGAACCCAGACAATGGTTGCGATGACCTTGTCTTATACCTTTTCGTCAGGTTTTTCCGATCGTTTCCTTTCCCGCTCTGAGGGATAAATAACGAAAGGTGGCGACTCTTCTGTTTTGGCGGCACCTTATTTTCGCGGAAGCGACAGCTGGCGACTCTGCTGGGGACTTGATAGTTTCCTGGGATCCAACGTCCCGAATGCGAGTCAGTTTGGGGATCCAACATCCCCTGCGAGAGTCAATCCTAGCGCTTGTATGATTACTTGTTGGGTTGTGTTTATTTATCGCATTTTACTTCCCGCATTTTATTTTCAGTATGATATGATTATCTGTGCTGTTGTGGGAGGGGAATTCTGATGAGTGAGAAGCCAGACCCAGACTTGAGTGTACATAGCATTAGTTGTGGAAATTAGTGGGCGCGTGCTTGCTTTGCAGGCACTAGTGTCTCATGAAATCCACGCTCAGACGAGGTTCTCCCGGTTGACTTCTTTTTCAAACCTTTGAGTTGAGGGGGTTGTTGGTTTGGAGAATTGTCGACTCTGGGGACCGATCATTTGGGATTCAGCCGAGTGAGGCTGCTTCAGGAGATGGTGATGCCACACCTTCTGGGTATCGTATCACCCCTCTTGAATGTCTGTGACGCTGATGACCGCATAGGATGCCGAACTTGAGTCAGTTTAGGTCCATACCTGTGAGCAAGGTCGGGTTTGTTGCAGGAAACCTTAACCTTCAGACTACCTGGTTTTCTTGATAGTGAATCAGTTTTGTTGGTACCAGAGGTTCTCATCATCAGATGTTTGTTCTTGACAGAGCAGAGTTTTGGTCCTGTATCAGAGGTCCTTATTATCAGATGTTTGTTCTTGACAGAGCAGAGTTTTGGTCCTGCATCAGAGGTCCTTATTATCAGATATGGGTGTTCTTGACAGAGCAGATTTATGGTCTGATATCAGGGTTTTCTTCTTATCAGAGATAGTGGTTGTTCTTGACAGAGCAGTATTGTGGTTTTGTTGATACATAATCTTCACCTTCATCTCTTCAACAACGCAGTTGCCTTGATCTCCTGCGGCATGATTGCATTTTACATTGCTTTGCATACTCATTTGCATTTCATTAACGCGTGTCTGTGTTGCAGGTACCGTTTCCCCGATTCAGGATTTCTTGCCTTCTATTGTGCTATTATGGGTTCTCTGAGGAAGACCGTGGCTTACAAGCTCCCCACTCCTGATGTCGTTCAGCTGACTGGTTTGATTGCTTTGGCAGATGATTCTGTGAGAGATGAATTCTGAAAGTCTTACGGTAAACTGCTCAGTTTGGTTCGTAAACCCGCTGTGTTTGAGTTGAATGGGTTGCACGCTCTGCTGCAGTTCTACGATCCTCCATTGTGATGCTTTACTTTCCAGGATTTTATTCTCGCACCCACGCTAGAGGAGTATGTTGATTTGTTAGGTGTGCCTATCAAGAGTCAGATGTGTCGCTACTGCGAAAATCGGCGCCGGCTGAACAGAAGAGTCGCCACCGTGCGTTATTTATCCCAACGGAGGGAAAGGAAACGCTCGAAGTAAACCTACCGCAAAGACGAGAAAGGAATGGTCATTGCAACCAAATCCTGGATTCGGGAGTCGGTTACGCGAGGGGAAGGTATTAGCACCCCTCAAGTTCGTCGTACTCGACGGGATCCACGCTTGTTTTCTAGTACGGATTGTTATTCTATCTATTCTACAGGTTTGGGGTTAAAAGAAAATAAACTGACTCGGCAAAGTATCGCACTTTATGCCTACGTATTCTCGTCTGGAATGAGAAATCAGAGTCAACGTAGTTCGCCTACCTACGGGAAAGGAGGGGAAGGTTGCTCGCTAGGATATCGCATCCTATGCCTACGTACTTTCATACAACATGAAAGATCAGAGCAAACGTAGTTCGGGCTACGGAAGACACAGATTTGTCTGTTTATCTTTTATCCTTCTGAAAAGGTTTTCTTCTGATTAAGAGTCCAAGCGGACAAAAATGACACTTTGATTGGTTTTCAGTCTTTTACGCAAGAACTGTCTTTTATTGATGTTTGAAATCTTATTACTGTGTTTTGAATGATTTTGAGATAGAAGAGAACGACGCTCTGAAATCCTAGGGTTTGAAACGGGAATCAAAACTACCCTAATGTTGTCATGCATGGATTAACACCTAATGTCTGTCGTATTTCTCTCTTGCGCAGAGAGAAACAGAGATCATAGGGGATAAACGGAAAAGAAACAACATATATATAGTAAAACAGTAAAATGTATGGATGCAGCAGTACAAGCGAGGCAAGGGAGTCCCACTCAACCTCGAACCTGAGAAAACAATAGGCAAAGTGAAACAGCTTCACTTCAAACCCATGGGAAAATTAACAAACAATACAGCAAAGAAAAATAAACCCCAAAACCAGCTCTGACAGCACACCAGCTCCTACAGCAGCAGCTCTGAAAAAACATCAAACTCTGACAGTTGATAAACAGCAAAACAATAACATCTTCAATTGAACTCCAAGATCAAACCTCAATGGCCTCCAAGCTTTAGGTAAGCTCCATCTTCAAGACAAACACTCCAGAAGAGAATCACTTAACAGAATAAGTTGGAATGATAAAACAACTTATTGACAACCAAAGGAAGCCTATAAGTGTTTATCATCATGAAAGATTGGTTCCCTCAAAGTTCTACCTCTAAGGTAAGGCCACTTATCCCTCCAAAGGAGGGAGGTGAATACCCTAGAGGGACTTTATGTCATAGAGAGGAATGGAAGCACAAGAAGCTATCCATGCTTGTACAAAGAATTTAGCCTAATTCTAAGCTCTTCCTAACTTCTCCTATTTCCTATGTCTTCAAAAACATCTTCAAGCACAAGAACATCCATGCATCCCACTTTGATCTCCATCTTCAATCTTCTCTTATGCTCCTTCATCCTCCACAAGCCCAATCCAAGCCCCATACCCCATAGCAAAGCCCAACCCCAAGCAAACAATGCAAAAGCCCATAATGGCCACACCAAACAACCACACTATTTACAAAAATCAAGTAAAATAGTAGTATATTATTAAAAATCCTAAAATTAATTCTAAGGGGATCTATACATCTACCCTACATACCCTATATTTCCCAGCTCCTAATTCAAGCTAAAAACCCAAAATCTAAGTGTTATGATGCACCTAAGTCCAGTTTAACCCTAATTCTAGTCACCCTAATGTTCTTGGTTCAAAACTAAACAAGATTAAATTACAAAAATGTGAGATAAATCTATAAGGGAACCTAATACTCTAATCTAACCATAGGAAAAAGAATCATATCAAAATATGAAAGGAAATGGCTAAACGAAATTCAACAAAATGGATATACAAACTAAAATGCAATAAAAGCAACTAAATGTGGAAATTCACCAAAAATAGAAAAATGATTAAAATACTACTTTTATTTTCTGATAATTTTTTTGAGACATTAATGAGAATGAGAAAAAAATCCCATGTAAAAATGACTATTTTTGAACTTATTATGATTTTTTGAGTAAACTATATGCAACCATGAAATAATATGAAAATTCAAACAAAATTAAAAACAGGGGTGGCAAAAGCAAATATTTTACACTTCAGAAATGCACTGGGCCCAGGAGGGGGGTGCAGATATCACTGCACTGGGCCCAGACTGCTTCAGAAAAACACCAAAGAAAAAACAAAAAAAACAAACGGGGGGGGGGGGGGGTGCAGATAGCGACGAATCGCCTTGTTAAACGTATTGGACCCCAGACTGGGGGGTGCGAATAGCAAATCTGGGCTAGGCCCAAACGAAATCCCACGCTAGGGGAGGGGGGGGGGGTGTCGAGGGAAAACGGGAAGTAGGATCAGCACATGTCCACCACAATGGGCCTAAGGCCCAGATCCCATTCACACGCTCAGCACTAGTGAAAACTAACCCTAATTCTCCTAACTCTCCCTTTCCACTACTGTTCATCCCTAACCCTCAGAAACCCTAAACGGCGCAACCATTCTCCCGAACCTCTCTCCTTCTGAAACTCCCTACGAATCTCTCACTCTCAGTCTACTCAAACCTCTCAGTTCAACCTAAATGTTTCTTGCCTCAGCTTTCGATCACCACCTAATTCTACAAACCTCTCAAAGAAGGAACAAAAGCTAATCACTAACCTGGAGGAAATCGCAAGTGATTTTTAGCACGCCTGACACCGCTGATGAATATCTGAGGGGATCCTTGAAGTTCTGGAGATTTGGGTGAATACGATGATCATGGCGATGATCTCTGATGATCTTACGAATCTAGAATCATCTGGAGTTTCTTGTTGGATTCTTGAAGACCTTCACGCAGATCTATGGATTTCTGGACAAACGGAGGAAGAAACAAGACGAAGACGATGAATGTTGAACAGGTTCTTGAACAGATCTTGGAAGACCAATTGATTTCTTGCGTAAATCTGGAGATCTTTGAGTTTTTCCGATGATCTGGATGCGTGATCTATGAAGATCGTGAAGAACATTGAAGATTTGAGGACGTTCATTGATGAACACGAATCCAGGTTGATGAACATATGAAGATCTTTTGTGAAGATCCGACGAACAATTGAAGATCTGGAACATTCTTGAAGGATCTGATGAAGATCGCTGGAGATTTGATGAGTTTCTTGATCGGAAGTTTCTGGAGAGAATTGATGAACGGATGATAATAATGGAGATTCTTGAAACCTGATGAACTTTGTTATGACTTTCTGGAAAAGTCCTCAAGAACGTGATGGAATTTTGGCGCAGATCTGGAGAAATGCAAGAGCAGAAGATGAACATTGATGAATCCGGTGGATTTTTGATGAACACACGGTGAGAGTTGCTGAGGATTTTGTGTTTTCCGGCGGATGTGAAGTTTCCGGCGAAGAGGTTGATAGGAAGGTGATGAACGTGATGATGAATCTGGTGGTTTTCTGGCGAGATTCAGCCGTAGGAACCACCGTGTGATTTCACCGGTGAAGTTCTGAACTGTTTGCATGGCCGGCGGTAGGTTTTCCGGTGAGTTTGACCGGTAGGAGCCAGGTGGCGCACATGCATGCAAGGAAAGAGAGAAACAGACGCGTGGCCTGAGGGAGTGGGGGGAAAACGGACGCGTGGCGGTGAGGTGTCAGCTGAGAGAAAGGTTGCAAAGAGAGTGGGGTAACGTGGGGCTCAGAGAGGAAAGAGATGATGGTGAGGTGTCGATTTCTGAGTGATGGAAAGATGAGGTGGCCAGCCCTTGAAGAATACACGTGGGGCCGCTTATATATGACACTTGGCGCTGGACTGAGAATTGGGCTTTTGAACATTCTGGATAAACGGCCCAATATGGATTGAACTCTGATTAATGACCCAATTAAGTGCTAATGCTACCTAATTAACTAAACGAAAAAATTAAGAACAAAACCCTAATTAAACTAAAACGAAAGTTAATAAAACCTAATTAAAACCTCTAATTAATCTATTAAAAAAAACAGAAAAGATTTATTTAATATCTAAAAAAACTATTTAAAAATTCTAATTAAATCTGAAAAATCAAATAAAATCTAATAAAATCTAAAAACATTTAATCCTATTTTAAAAAAATCTATTCTTATTTAAGAAAAGTAATATCTAGTTATATCTATTTAAAAAATATTCTATTAAAAGATAAAACTAATATCTAAAAAAAATTTAAAATTTATTAAATCTCTAAAAAAAAGGAATATTTATTTAAAAATCTAAAAAACTATTAAAACAATATCTACCAAATTCTAAAAACAAAATACTAACCTATTTACTATCTAAAAAGCAAATAACCCTATTAAAAATCTATTAAATGCTTTAAAAATATAGGAAATAAAAGAGAAAAAAATTAAAAATTGCCAGGAGGCCGATTAAATCGATTATAAAACGATTGCGCAACCATAACGAAACCCGGGCACCGAGATGGCCTGAAAACACAGGGAACGAGCACCAATTCTCAAAATACGCTTATTCAAACCGGCCTGAACAGCCTGAAACGCCAGGGGCTGCAATCCCGATAAAATCAATCTGACTGAGAAAATTGCAATGCATGCAGTATGCGAATGTGAATGCTAAATGCGTCGAAACATAAACCAGATATGGGAGCCGGTTGGTCAAATTTCGGGGTGCAACAACTGCCCCTATTCAAGCGGCTTGGACCCGACTGGGTGAAGAGCGAACGACCTTCAAACATTCGAGGTACGAGACAGTTGAATACCAAAGAAACCCTGAAATTTGCCAACCGCAGAAATAAACTGTACCACTGCTTGGGGAATGACATTCGTCGAGTGAACCTGATTGTTACGGTAACAACCGATCATTCGTCGGAGAATAACTCTGATTTTGACTCCCACCACCCATGTAACACCACAGGTACTGAACTATCTTTGCAAAAACCCCTATGTCCACAACTGGACTAACCTCGTCAACACCAGAAGAGAAGCGAATTCGTCAACACGAGTAAAGATCCCATCATCACAGGAAAAATCTTATCCACGATGGTCCTCAAATTTTGTCAACACGAAAAGCCATAAATTCGTCATCACGAAGAAATCCTATCATCATAGGAATAAAACTTGCCCTCATCAGGACTCCTCATTCCGTCAACACGGAGAAATCAAACTTGTCCTCATCAGGAATCCTCATTCCGTCAACACGGAGAAATCCCGGCGACTTTGTTGGGGGTGAGTTGTCCGCATCTCGTCAACACAAGGAGATCCTATCAGCATAGGCAATGACATCTTATTTGCGTCTTATCAACACTAGGAACTCCTATCAACATAAGAATAAATTGTCCATGTCAGGACTCACGTCTCGTCAACACGAGGAAAAAATAGATTCATCAACACCAATAAATTCTATCATCATAGGAATACCATTCTTGTACATATCTGATCTCACATTTCGTCAACACGAAGAAATCCTATCCACATAAGCATAAATTTTCCTCATCAGGACGCACATTCCGTCAACACGGAGGGAGCAGTTCGTCAACACGAATACATCCTATCAACATAGCATAACTTGTCCTCATCAGGACGCACATTCCGTCAACACGGAGGAATAAAACTTATCCTCATCAGGACTCCACATTCCGTCACCACGGAGAGATCAATCTTGGTCCTCAACAGGACTCCGTATTCCGTCAACACGGGGAAATCGATTCGTCAACATGAAGAAATCCTATCAACATAGGCATAAATTGTCCTCATCAGGACGCACATTCCGTCAACACGAATAAATCCTATCAACATAGGCATAAATTGCCCTCATCAGGACGCACATTCCGTCAACACAGATGAAGCGATTCGTCAACATGAATGAATCCCGGCGACCTCGCTGGGGAAACATTTCTGTCAAATATGTGAACACATTCTGTCTTGTCCTGAGACACATACTCTATCTATCATGGGAATACCATCTGCCTGAATACGAGAGATTCATCCGCCTGTTCCGTACGAGAAAAGTCATCTGCCTGATCACAGGGAAAATACATCTATACCCGCCTGCTTCACACGGGAAAATTCTTTATATCCGCCTGCTTCATACGGAAGAACTTATCTACAATATTTGAATTTAAAGATCACCCGTCTGTTACCTATGGGAACACCAACTATCACTGTCCGCCTGTTTCATACGGAAAGACCACTTATCATCCGCCTGTTTCATACGGGAACAACCTTTATTAACATCCGCCTGATTCATACGGAACAACATATCTGCCTGATTCTTACAGAGAAACTCTTTTCTACCCATCCGCCTGTTACTTACGGAATAGTTCTCTTTACATCCGCCTGATTCATACGGAAACTCTGTTTACATCTGCCTGATTCCTACAGATCTTTCGAAGTTCTTCCGCCTGCTTCATACGGTACAACTTCTTTTATCATTATCCGCCTGTTTCCTACAGACTACCTGCTTGATTCTTACAGGGAAACACTTTGTATATAACTTCCTTACCTGTTTGCAATAATAGCTAACTCTATTGGGGTATTCTGGAAATGTCGGAACCTGAGTGTTCAACGAGCACAAAGTTTGAATCTTTCTATGCAATTAGCCGGAGTCTGAGCACTCAACATAATAGTATGACCGCATCACAAAATGAATATCTGTCGGAGTCGGGATACCCAACGAAATAACTGGGACCAGAATGCTCAACAAACCATCGGAGCCCGAATACTCAACAAAACAACCAGAGTCAGAATACTCAACGTACAAATCGGAGCCAGAAAACTCAACGAACAACCGGAGCCAGAACGCTCAACGTCAACAATCGGAGCCAGAAAACTCAACAAAGATACACCGGAGCCTGAACGCTCAACATAACACATCGGAGTCTGAACACTCAACGAAAATATCTGAATATCACAACTCCATGCTGGGGATAATACCTCTGAACAACTTTGGAAGATATGAGCCCAACTCCGCTGAGGGCAAGAGAAACTTAACCAAGAATCTCTGTGGGGAATATAAGAAGATGAACTATATCATCCCGTGTCTCACAGCGAGACCTCGAATATCTGGAAACATGTCTGAGCTTTAGAACTCCACACTCCTGTTGAGAAACACACCTGAAAGCAAAAGGTTAACTAACCTGATTTATGTTTCAAAATGCGTATGTTTGACAATGGCATAATGCTCCATAGTATGGAAATGCTACGCGTTTTAGGTAGATGCAAATATGATTATATGCAAATGAAAATGCAGGTTCAGGCTGCTGGGGAAACTCTGATAAGCTTGCTTCATCAACACGAATGCTGAGGACAAATACCACCTTGCTGGGGAATGAACAGGTACCACCAAGCATTCCGGCAAAATAAATGCCAAGACATACAACCAACTCTGCCGGGGAGAGCTTTAAACCTTCAATTTCCATGGGGAGGAAAGAAAAACACCTGCTGGGGAGAGGGTACTCCGCTGGGGAAGAAACGACTCTCTCGGAGAATATTAACCGACTCCGCTGGAAACAGGGAGTGAGTCCGCTGGGGGAGAATAAACAAACCTACTGGGGATAGGGCACCCTTGCTGGGGATAATAATTGTCTGGGCACAGTTTACAACTCTGGAATTATCAATTCGATGAAAACTAAACGACTCCAATAAGGAATCCTTTTGGGGAAACACCACTGTCTGAGTACAGCTTACAATCTTTAAAATTATCAAACTCTGCTAAGGGTAAACGACCCTGCTGGAGAAAGTAAACCATCTGGCCACAATTTACAAACTCGGGACTGAGGATAGACATCCTGTGGGGAGCATTAATCTTGACCTTCTGGAGAATATCCTTTGGGGGATAAGCTGTGACTAGCTGGGGAAATTGATCCTTCTTCAGTAAGGAACGATGTCATCTCAGCTTCGGGGAATGAAGTGCGGCCTGCGTGGGGATTCGCCTCATACCAAATAAGTCTTTCACCACGAGCCTCCGGCTAGGGAAACATGAGTTCCATCCACCTTCTTGGAACTTTGCACCAAGGATACTAACATGCCTCAGTCTGAATTCTGGAATACTTCTTCTCGAGAGGAGCCTTGGTCACGACACTATCTTGAAATAGCTTGCCCCTGAATCGACACCAACCTCCTGATAAGGACTCTTTGATCTCTGTACCCTGACGGTTAGATCTGAACTGTTTCTGCACGTCAAAACCCAAGAGGATGTCCCAACAAGATCTTTTGTTCTTAGGGTGATCTGCCCCGGTCTTGCAATAATCTTTTGCCCCTGACCGACTGATTCGTAGAGCAGTGCCCATAGCTGCGAGAGATTTGCCAAATCTCGACCTAATTGTCCCAGGTTAACTGATTCTTAGATGGATGACTTTACCTGGGGATAACCGAACATGCCAAGTAGGATGGGGCTTCTGTACATCTGTGATGGGTCATACACGCCTGATGCTGGACAATATCCTGTCTGAATTCACGGCTTCTAGTTGAAGGGTCAATGGACTGTAACACGATTTCCCGACATTTGTCTTGAAGATTGGCTGAGTCTGCTCCAGTAGCTCTGAGTAACTCTGATGACACAGAGAAGAACAATTCTTTCGCCTCTGTTATGCCCCGACTCGTGGGAACCTCTGTGGGATAGTCTGAAAATCTGTACCCTGATGGTTTGATATGAACTGCCCCAGTATTCTGAACTTCAGCGAGATACTTCAAATCGAATGCCTCTCGAATACAGAATAACCTCTGCGCTCTTAGGATGGCATGCCCCTGTCTGCAATGACTTTGCCCTAATCTGACTCTTGGGAAAACCCACTCCGAACCGAAAGCAACTTGCTACAATACGACCTCGCGATGGCTTGCCCCGGTGTTTGTACGACAAAAGGATTCAACTTCAACTATCAACATAGTTGGTTTCGCTGTCTCTGAAGTGATTTTCCCCTGAACGAGCGTTGAGCGACTTAACCTGCCCTGATCAAACATAGCATTCTGGATAACTGCCCCTGATTGGCTCTCGAGAAGATTCGCTTCTGATCAATTGCTTCTCAAATAAACTGCCTCGTGATCAACCGATGCTTCGTGACTGGTCCTAAGACCGACTGATTCTGAACTCACTGAAAGTCAATGCCCCAGATTCGCGGGATTTCACAACATACACCATTCTGGTCCAGATTGCTGAATTATTCGGTCCTGCTCGATTATTCCCTGGTGGAATTTCCTTCCTGTCAACTACCGACCTGCAAATAAAATTGTTCATTCTCGAATGGTAATTTTAATGCAGTGTTCATGCAAATTTCGAAAAAATTGTGTTGTCACTCATTTACGTGTCATGATTGTGAGTGACGAATGAACCAAAGTTCGACCGTAGTGCTTATGTGATCCGTGAAAAATGCAACAAGGATATGACTAGCAAATCAAGAGGGAGTCAGGGTACTCAACCTTATCGTAATGCGCTTTCAGAATAAACCCTACCTCAATTAGGTCTTTTAAGGGTTGTATCGTGGTCGGGTTCACGGTTCGTGAAGCAAAGGATATTTGGCTCAAATTGTGATTTGTACCCACCTCTTCTACGTGATGATCTCTGATCCTAAAGTTCAGTTAACTTGGCTCGAGCGCTCGCCTCTTCGAGAGGTATGTTGAATGGTAAGAACCAGTGGTTAAAGAATTCACAAGGTTTTTCCTCTTTTAGAGTGACAGTTACTCCTTCTTCGTTTTCGGTGTCTGCATACACACGACTCTGTCCTTGTTTGAGGATTTCTCTTTTTATATCCTTTCTTTTCGTTCTTTTGATTCCCTAACTTTTGCCTGGACTGACTCCTTTTGAGTTCTTTTCGATTTTTTTCTCTTGAAGTCCAGCGGGATGCCCTAATTTTTGCCTAAGTATTAGCTTTCCAGCTTTTTCTTTTTCTTTTCACTTAGCGGGCTCTCTTATTCTTTCTTTTTCTTTTGGAACAAAGTCATGTGACACTGGTTGTCTTGATTGCTCCGAAAGGATGGTAACTGTATCACTCCTGATTGGTGAAGTTTAACCATCGTGGTTGACGAGGCACGACCTCTGGAGAGGTATAAGCTGATTGGTCCTCGAAAGGCAACACTCCTCTGTAAGACTTGAACACTCGGTCAAGCTAACTGACACCTACCCTGCCCCGGGTTAAGATGTGAGGGTTCAAAAGTCCGAAAAACTTCTACTTCCTGACTCGAAGTGGTTAACGAGGGACTAACTCCTTATATCTCCAGTGTTTAGGGGATTTGAAACAATGCCTTGTACGTCATCGACAAGGTTTTATCTGAAAGCATACGATCATCGGTTATGAGTATTCGGTTTCGTCATCCTCCCTCCAGTCTTTGCTAATCACAGTGACAAAGTGGAGTGAATAAAATGCAAGTGTCAGTGCAATGCAATAAATGAGCGACAGCGACATGATTAATTCAGAAAAATGCATAGTCACTTTATCAATATTACCATTCGAAACAAACAATATTTAACAGCAAGTAGTAACTAACAGAAAAGAAACTACAAATGCAAATGATAACAGCCTGAGGACTGCCAATGCTGAGGGTGTCGGCCTGTCTGGACCACTGGCTTCTCGAAAATAAACCCTCTGAATCTGCGAGCTCAGACAGCTGAGAGGTAGGCGTGAACAAACAAAACTCCTTCTGGAAAGGAAATGCACTCTTGGTCGATCGACTGTTGTACTGTCGCCTGAAAAGCTTTGCAATCTTCAGTTGAATGCCCCGGGGATCCGCCATGGTAACCACGCTGAACGTGGGGATTGTACCCGGGAGGGCAAGGTTCTGGCACAGGCTTAAGGGCTTTTAGGTTCCACCAAAGAACTCTGGATCAAAGATGGCAGCAACTGGCTATACGGCATAGGCACTGGGCGGGAAGGAGCATTCCTTCGTTCCAAGTTGTTACGAGGTCTGTTCTGATTCTGGCTCTGATTTTGATAACCTCGGCCACAAGTCCGCTGATTTGCAAGAGGAGCGGCATAAAGTTTTGAATATGGTGCCCCGGGCACAGTTGTCTGTCCAGAATAACGAGACACAGAAGATGAAGAACCAACAAATTTCACCGATTCACCTCGAGGATACTCAACATCTGGCATGAGGGCATTGATCACAACTCCTTCTTCAGTTTGATGGCTACAAAGAGATTCAGTTTCACTAGCCTGACCGCCCGAAACAATCTGAATTCTCCCGGTTTTTACGGCATGCTCAATGCGTTCACCCAATCCTACCAATGCGGAGCAATTTGGTGCATTTACGAGCATTCTTTCAAAATACGGGCTCTCCAGGGAGTTTACAAACATGTTCATTAACTCTCGGTCTAGGAGCGGCGACTTCACTCTGGCAACAAATTCTCTCCATCTCTGACCATACTTCCTGATAGGTTCATCTTTCTTTTGAGACAATTCTTGCAACTGCATGCGACTAGGAGCCATGTCTAGGTTATGATCGTACTGCTTCAGCAAAGCTCTGACTAAATCCACCCATGATCGAATCTGATTACTCTCTAACTGCATATACCAACTCAGAGATGCCCCAGTCAGACTATCCTGAAAGCAGTGAATCATCAACTTGTCGTCTTGCACAAACAAAGTCATTCTTCGGCAGAACATCACCCAATGTTGCTTCGGACAACTATCTCTTTTGTACTTCTCAAATCTCGGCGCTTTGAACTTCAGAGGTAACACCAGGCCAGGAACCAAACACATGTCTGCGGCGTTCAGGTTAGCAGCATCTTTGACTTTCAAGGCTTTCACTCCTTCTTCCAACACTTGGAGCCTTCTATCATACTCAAGAGCTCTTGGGTCTTCATTCCTGACCACCGGGATCTGTCTTCGGATATTCGCTATAGGGAGAACAACACCTTGACTGCTAACGAGAGGAGGGCGTTCATTTCGGACAACAAACTACTTGCATCAATCCTGGTCCCTAACCGGAGGTTGCACAAACTGGTCTGCAGTACGGTTGTTCACTTGCGGGAAGTCTTCGTCATGCAGAGAACCATACAAAGGATTGGACGTCACAGTGAACCCTGACAAGGTATCAACAAACCGGAAGTTGCTCTCTGACATAGCTACCAACAACCCTCAACTGACTTCTCTGCTCAATTCTGCCCCAATCTATCTCAACCCCCTGGTCGTCTTCTACCAATCAACACTTGTTCAGACCAATCACCGGAGATTCACCCTCAGAATCAAAACAACGGCTGGATAAGAGCTCTGGTTAGCTGGAGAATGATATGCAACATGATGCAAACATGTTTATGCAAATGCAATGCAATATGCAGCAAATACGGGATCACAGCCCCCGCAATCTCTGAATACTGTTGCGCTGCTGACTGAGTATGTTCGCTCTGACGAGAAGACCAAAATACCGGGTTGTCTGGAAGTCAAGTTTCCTGCAAAAACCCTCCCACTCACGGGTATGGACCTAAACTGACACAAGTTCAGCATCCTATGCGGTCATCAGCGTCACAGACTTTCAAGACTGATGATACGATACCCAGAAGGTGTGGCATCATCATATCCTGAAGAGGCCTAACTTAGCTGAATCCCAAATGATCGGTCCCCAGAGTCGACAATCCTCCAAACCAACAACCCCATCAACCCAAAGGGTTGAAAAATAAGTCAACCGGGAGAACCTCGTCTGAGCGTGGATTTCATGAGACACTAGTACATGCAAAGCACGCACGCGCCCACTAATTTCCACTCTAATTCTAGGTGCACTCAAGCCCAGGTCCGACTTATCTCTCAATCATAGAACCCCCTCATACCCACAGTAATAATAACAATAATATAATGCTGAATGTAAAATACAGAAAACGTAAATCCATACAAAATCCACGACGGGAAAACAAGCGCTAGGATAGACTCGCGTAGGGAACCGTTGGAGTCCCCAGCAGAGTCTCCAGCTGTCGCTACTGCGAAAATCGGCGCCGGATGAACAGAAGAGTCGCCACCGTGCGTTATTTATCCCAACGGAAGGAAAGGAAACGCTCGAAGTAAACCTACCGCAAAGACGGGAAAGGAATGGTCATTGCAACCAAATCCTGGATTCGGGAGTCGGTTACGCGAGGGGAAGGTATTAGCACCCCTCACGTCCGTCGTACTCGACGGGATCCACGCTTGTTTTCTAGTACGGATTGTTATTCTATCTATTCTACAGGTCTGGGGTTAAAAGAAAATAAAATGACTCAGCAAAGTATCACACTTTATGCCTACGTATTCCCGTCTGGAACGAGAAATCAGAGTCAACGTAGTTCGCCTACCTACGGGAAAGAAGGGGAAGGTTGCTCGCTAGGATATCGCATCCTATGCCTACGTACTTTCATACAGCATGAAAGATCAGAGCAAACATAGTTCGGGCTACGGAAGACACAGATTTGTCTGTTTATCTTTTATCCTTCTGAAAAGGTTTTCTTCTGATTAAGAGTCCAAGCGGACAAAAATGACACTTTGATTGGTTTTCAGTCTTTTACGCAAGAACTGTCTTTTATTGATGTTTGAAATCTTATTACTGTGTTTTGAATGATTTTGAGATAGAAGAGAACGACGCTCTGAAATCCTAGGGTTTGAAACGGGAATCAAAACTACCCTAATGTTGTCATGCATGGATTAACACCTAATGTCTGTCGTATTTCTCTCTTGCGCAGAGAGAAACAGAGATCCTAGGGGATAAACGGAAAAGAAACAACATATATACAGTAAAACAGTAAAATGCATGGATGCAACAGTACAAGCGAGGCAAGGGAGTCCCACTCAACCTCGAACCTGAGAAAACAATAGGCAAAGTGAAACAGCTTCACTTCAAACCCATGGGAAAATTAACAAACAATACAGCAAAGAAAAATAAACCCCAAAACCAGCTCTGACAGCACACCAGCTCCTACAGCAGCAGCTCTGAAAAAACATCAAACTCTGACAGTTGATAAACAGCAAAACAGTAACAACTTCAATTGAACTCCAAGATCAAACCTCAATGGCCTCCAAGCTTTAGGTAAGCTTCATCTTCAAGGCAAACACTCCAGAAGAGAATCACTTAACAGAATAAGTTGGAATGATAAAACAGCTTATTGACAACCAAAGGAAGCCTATAAGTGTTTATCATCATGAAAGACTGGTTCGCTCAAAGTTCTACCTCTAAGGTAAGGCCACTTATCCCTCCAAAGGAGGGAGGTGAATACCCTAGAGTGACTTTATGTCATAGAGAGGAATGGAAGCACAAGAAGCTATCCATGCTTGTACAAAGAATTTAGTCTAATTCTAAGCTCTTCCTAACTTCTCCTATTTCCTATGTCTTCAAAAACATCTTCAAGCACAAGAACATCCATGCATCCCACTTTGATCTCCATCTTCAATCTTCTCTTATGCTCCTTCATGCTCCACAAGCCCAATCCAAGCCCCATACCCCATAGCAAAGCCCAACCCCAAGCAAACAATGCAAAAGCCCATAATGGCCACACCAAACAACCACACTATTTACAAAAATCAAGTAAAATAGTAGTATATTATTAAAAATCCTAAAATTAATTCTAAGGGGATCTATACATCTACCCTACATACCCTATATTTCCCAGCTCCTAATTCAAGCTAAAAACCCAAAATCTAAGTGTTAAGATGCACCTAAGTCCAGTTTAACCCTAATTCTAGTCACCCTAATGTTCTTGGTTCAAAACTAAACAAGATTAAATCACAAAAATGTGAGATAAATCTCTAAGGGAACCTAATACTCTAATCTAACCATAGGAAAAAGAATCATATCAAAATATGAAAGGAAATGGCTAAACGAAATTCAACAAAATGGATATACAAACTAAAATGTAATAAAAGCAACTAAATATGGAAATTCACCAAAAATAGAAAAATGATTAAAATACTACTTTTATTTTTTGATAATTTTGTTGAGACATTAATGAGAATGAGAAAAAAAATCCCATGTAAAAATGACTATTTTTGAACTTATTATGATATTTTGAGTAAACTATATGCAACCATGAAATAATATGAAAATTCAAACAAAATTAAAAACAGGGGTGGCAAAAGCAAATATTTTACACTTCAGAAATGCACTGGGCCCAGGAGGGGGGTGCAGATATCACTGCGCTGCGCCCAGACTGCTTCATAAAAACACCAAAGAAAAAACAAAAAAAACAAACGGGGGGGGGGGGGCAGATAGCGACGAATCGCCTTGTTAAACGTATTGGACCCCAGACTGGGGGGTGCGAATAGCAAATCTGGGCTAGGCCCAAACGAAATCCCACGCTAGGGGAGGGGGGTGTCGAGGGAAAACGGGAAGTAGGATCAGCACATGTCCACCACAATGGGCCTAAGGCCCAGATCCCATTCACACGCTCAACACTAGTGAAAACTAACCCTAATTCTCCTAACTCTCCCTCTCCACTACTGTTCATCCCTAACCCTCAGAAATCCTAAACGGCGCAACCATTCTCCCAAACCTCTCTCCCTCTGAAACTCCCTACGAATCTCTCACTCTCAATCTACTCAAACCTCTCAGTTCAACCTAAATGTTTCTTGCCTCAGCTTTCGATCACCACCTAATTCTACAAACCTCTCAAAGAAGGAACAAAAGCTAATCACTAACCTGGAGGAAATCGCAAGTGATCTTTAGCACGCCTGACACCGCTGATGAATATCTGAGGGGATCCTTGAAGTTCTGGAGATTTGGGTGAATACGATGATCATGGCGATGATCTCTGATGATCTTACGAATCTAGAATCATCTGGAGTTTCTTGTTGGATTCTTGAAGACCTTCACGCAGATCTAAGGATTTCTGGACAAACGGAGGAAGAATCAAGACGAAGACGATGAATGTTGAACAGGTTCTTGAACAGATCTTGGAAGACCAATTGATTTCTTGCGTAAATCTGGAGATCTTTGAGTTTTTTCGATGATCTGGATGCGTGATCTATGAAGATCGTGAAGAACATTGAAGATTTGAGGACGTTCATTGATGAACACGAATCCAGGTTGATGAACATATGAAGATCTTTTGTGAAGATCCGACGAACAATTGAAGATCTGGAACATTCTTGAAGGATCTGATGAAGATCGCTGGAGATTTGATGAGTTTCTTGATCGGAAGTTTCTGGAGAGAATTGATGAACGGATGATAATAATGGAGATTCTTGAAACCTGATGAACTTTGTTATGACTTTCTGGAAAAGTCCTCAAGAACGTGATGGAATTTTGGCGCAGATCTGGAGAAATGCAAGAGCAGAAGATGAACATTGATGAATCCGGTGGATTTTTGATGAACACACGGTGAGAGTTGCTGAGGATTTTGTGTTTTCCGGCGGATGTGCAATTTCCGGCGAAGAGGTCGATAGGAAGGTGATGAACGTGATGATGAATCTGGTGGTTTTCTGGCGAGATTCAGCCGTAGGAACCACCGTGTGATTTCACCGGTGAAGTTCTGAACTGTTTGCATGGCCGGCGGTAGGTTTTCCGGCGAGTTTGACTGGTAGGAGCCAGGTGGCGCGCATGCATGCAAGGAGAGAGAGAAACGGACGCGTGGCCTGAGGAAGTGAGGGGAAAACGGATGCGTGGCGGTGAGGTGTCAGCTGAGAGAAAGGTTGCAAAGAGAGTGGGGTAACGTGGGGCTCAGAGAGGAAAGAGATGATGGTGAGGTGTTGATTTCTGAGTGATGGAAAGATGAGGTGGTCAGCCCTTGAAGAATACACGTGGGGCCGCTTATATATGACACTTGGCGCTGGACTGGGAATTGGGCTTTTGAACATTCTGGATAAATGACCCAATATGTATTGAACTCTGATTAATGACCCAATTAAGTGCTAATGCTACCTAATTAACTAAACGAGAAAATTAAGAACAAAACCCTAATTAAACTAAAACGAAAGTTAATAAAACCTAATTAAAACCTCTAATTAATCTATTAAAAAAAGCAGAAAAGATTTATTTAATATCTAAAAAAACTATTTAAAAATTCTAATTAAATCTGAAAAATCAAATAAAATCTAAAAACATTTAATCCTATTTTAAAAAAATCTATTCTTATTTAAGAAAAGTAATATCTAGTTATATCTATTTAAAAAATATTCTATTAAAAGATAAAACTAATATCTAAAAAAAATTTAAAATCTATTAAATCTCTAAAAAAAAGAATATTTATTTAAAAATCTAAAAAACTATTAAAACAATATCTACCAAATTCTAAAAACAAAATACTAACCTATTTACTATCTAAAAAGCAAATAACCCTATTAAAAATCTATTAAATGCTTTAAAAATATAGGAAATAAAAGAGAAAAAATTAAAAACTTCCAGGAGGCCGATTAAATCGATTATAAAACGATTGCGCAACCATAACGAAACCCGGGCACCGAGATGGCCTGAAAACACAGGGAACGAGCACCAATTCTCAAAATACGCTTATTCAAACCGGCCTGAACAGCCTGAAATGCCAGGGGCTGCAATCCCGATAAAATCAATCTGACTGAGAAAATTGCAATGCATGCAGTATGCGAATGTGAATGCTAAATGCGTCGAAACATAAACCAGATATGGGAGCCGGTTGGTCAAATTTCGGGGTGCAACAAGATGCCCTTTGTCCATATGGATGCTGAGCCTAATCTGGCTAGTCTAGCTCCGTCACTTCATCTGGATGCCTCCGAGTTGGTATTGTCTAGTTGGAACAAGGTTCCCGGTTTCTCCTTGCAGTTCTTGGTGGGAAAAGCTCAGCAGTGCGCCAAAGACGGATGTTGGGTCGTGTTCAACGCATTCTCGCTTTGTGCATATATGGTATCATTCTGTTCCCCAATATGCCCGACTTTGTGGACTTCGATGCCTTCCACATCTTTGCTTCAGGGAATCCAATCCCTACCTTGATAGGAGATGTCTACCATTCCATCCACTACAAAAACGAGAACAGAAGGGGCAAGAATGTCTCGTGCTGTGTGCCCCTGCTTTATAGATGGCTTGATAGTCATCTACCCAAGAGGGGTCCCTTTGCTTCGTCTGCAGCCACGACTGAGTGGTCCGAGCGTTTGATGAGTCTGTCAGCAGAGGATATTGACTGGTTTGATAGAGATAGGTTGGGTACTGAGATTATCTTCAGCTGCAGTGGGTTTCCGAACGTGCCTTTGATAGGCAGGAAGGGCTGTATAAACTATAATCCATCTTTGCTGGTACGACAGTTTGCTTATGCTTTGAGAGCTCCGCCAAAGGATGAAGAGGTGCAGGAATCTCTGTACCTCACTGGTCTTCCAGAGGGGGATATGTTGTCCAAGCTTCAGCACGCTTGGAAGGGTATCAGTAAGCGGGGAAAACCATTGATGGGGAAAAGTAATAGTCAAGCCTACGCTCCATATGTGACTTGGATCAGAGCCAGAGCAGATGCTATAGGGATTCCGTTTCCTCCTGCCAAGCCAGAAAGCCATCCAGTGATTGAAGAGCCTACCACCGTGCCTATTCAGCAGCACAATGAGGTGTTAGCTGAGCGAGACGAGCTGAAGAAGGCCAATAAAGAACTGGAGAAAGAATTGGCTCAACTCAGAAGCGAGGCCGTTCATTCCTTCAAGAGGCAGACAGAGCTGGTGAACCAGCTGGGGATAGATTTGACTAAGCAGATAGCGGAGCGCGAGCGCATGGGTCGAGACTCCAAAGCTGTCAATGATGTATTGGCCACTAAGAAGCATCACTTGGATGAAGCGTATCGGAGGATATCCAAGTTTAACCAACATTGGAAGGCCTCCCTAGCCAACAGGAAAGAGCGGGAGGATAAGCTGATGCAGCAGATCTCCAAGCTGAAAGCCCAGGTGAAGGCTAGTGAGAAGAGGTTTGATGAAGAAACCGCTCGCAGATATGCCGCTGAAGGCCAGCTCAACAGGGCTCTTGCTAACCTGAAGGAGCGCAAACTGACGTTTGAGTCCAAGAAGCGGAAGTTAGAAGATTTTTTCGGCGAAGGAGCATGGGAAGATTCGGTCGAAGGTCTTCAGTACACCATTGTGCAGAGGGAGTTACTCGTCGAAGGGTTGCTCACTCGGCCTGATCATCCAGAAACGAAGGGGTTGTTAGAAGAGTTTCGCGCCCGTGGCCGTGCTTGACTATTTGCAATCCTTTTGTGTTGATCATTGTTGTATGCTGACCATCACCAGGCTTGTTGGTCAAGGTCATGCTATTGATTCAGCTTGTATTCAGTGACATTATGTACTGCCTTGATGGGCTTTCTTTATATATGAGATGTTATTTCCACGACTGGACTCGGACTTCTTATTATCAGCACTGACACTCAGGCACTAGGATTGGGGGATACCTCCCTAACGCACAGAAACACGTTTGCATTTGCATAAAGCATTTGCATAACGAGCACTTTGTCATTTTTCTAACCCTTTTGTATTTTCAGGTTGTTTCAGGTTGTTCCAGGATTGATCAGAGACCTATCCACTGCTATCCAACCAAAGCAAATCAAACCAAAATCATGGAGCAAGTGCAAACTGATGTTCAAGAACTCCGCGAAAGAATGGACCACTTCATGGAGCTCATGCAAGCAGTCGCCAATGGCCAGAATCAGCTCAGAACCTTGGTTCATCCTCTGATTTCAAGGGTCGATAGCAATGGCGTACTCCATGGCGGGACCGTGCCTACCCCTCCACCAGTTGAAACTCCTCAGAATGGCGTCCCCATGACCGGGGGGAATGGCAGTGCCAACGACAATGTGATAGCTAATATGGGACTCAACGGTAATACGACGGGCGTCGGTAATGGGAATTTTGAAGCTAACGTCAATGTTGGGCTGGGCAATGGCAATGCGGGTGTTGGAAATCTGTTTGGGCCTCAGCCGTGGTTAGAAGACCGTCAAGACGATGTGTTCTCTCAGAGAGGTGCTGAAGGGGAGCTGACTGCTGAAGCACGACTTAGGTTCAAGGCCCTCGAGGATAAGATGAGGAATATCGAGAACCAGAACACCATGGGTGTTGATATGTCCAAGTTGGGACTGATTGCTGATTTCAAGGTGCCTCCCAAGTTCAAGGTACCTGACTTTGAAAAGTACAAGGGCACCACTTGCCCTCGCGTCCACCTGAGATCATACTACCGGAAAATGTCAGCTCATTCTGAGGACGAGAAGTTGCTGATGCACTTCTTTCAGGACAGTCTATCCGGACCCTCCCTCGAATGGTACATGAGTCTGGAACCTACCAGTGTGCGCACGTGGAAGGAACTTGCTGAAGCATTCGTGCACCACTACCAATATAACAGCGACTTGGCTCCGAACCGAGTCCAACTGCAGAATCTGTCACAAAGGAACAACGAAGGGTTCAAGGAATACGCCTAGCGGTGGCGTGAATTGGCAGCCAGGGTTCAGCCGCCGATGGTTGAACGTGAGCATGTGGAAATGTTCGTAGCCACCCTCCCAGGGGTTTATTATGAGAAATTGGTCAGCAGTATGTCTGGAACCTTCTCAGATCTCATTATCACGGGTGAGCACATTGAAAACGGGATCAAACTGGGGAAAATTCAAGGTGATTCATCCTCAGCTGGAGGAGGCAAGAAACCTTATGGTGGCAAAAGACGGGAAGGAGAAACGAGCGCCGTGACCAACGCTCGAAGGAAGGGTAAAGGCCCTCACCAACAGGTGGCCAACATGACTATCCCGGCAGTCCAACAGCCACAACAGCAACAGCAGCAGCAGCAGCCGAATCAACAAGGGTATAGAAAGTATCAGAACCGGGCACCTCTGTCGAGCCGTCACCTCGAGACACCGCCCATGTCGTATGCGCAGCTGTTACAGACTCTGCTCCAACTACAGTTGATCCAGAAAAGAACTCTGGCTCCCTTGACAGGGGCACCTCCGCCAGGTTATGATGCGAATGCGACTTGCGAATTTCACTCAGGGGTACCAGGCCACACAATAGAAAATTGCAAAGCCTTCAAGCACAAGGTGCAGGACATGGTGGACGCTAAGATCATCAACTTCTCAGATAATGTGCCAAACGTCACGAAGAATCCTATGCCGAATCATAGGGGAGGTAGGGTAAATGCCATTATTGAAGACGAGAGCTTGGATTTGTTGACTGACGTCAAGGATCTGAAGACACCGCTTAGCTTCGTTAAAGCCAAGCTGATGAAAAGAGGTTTCTTTCCAGGTTGTGGAGAGCTGTGTATGGGCTGTGCGACTTGTCCTGATGGATGTGAACAGTTGATAGAGGGGATTCAAAGTCTGATGACCGAAGGAATCCTGCAATTTAGCCGAAGGGCCGAAAGCGGATCAGGAGAGGTAATGCTGAGGCAAGATGATGAGGTTGCCACCATCACCATCCCTCGCCGGACGATAACTATTTCTGCACCCAGGCCGCCCACGATTACCATCACCAAGGCTGGGCCGATACCGTTCGAAAGCACTAATGTCGTCCCATGGCATTATGGGGCAGAGGTCTACTACAACGGACAGAAGTTAGAACTGGAACCATCAGGGTCATGTGCGGAGAACCTAGCGGGCGTTAGCGGAATTACTCGCAGCGGAAGAGTATTTGCACCACCTGAGGTCGTGGCGGACAAAGCGGACAGAGCTGATGCAACTGATAAAGGTAAAAGTAAAGTCGTTGAAGAGATCCCTTGTGGGGTAGAAAAAGACTTACTTGTTAAAGACGCCGAAGAGTTTATGAGGTTGATTAAAAAGAGTGACTACAAAATCGTGGATCATCTCCATCAAACACCCTCAAAAATCTCCATCCTGAACCTGTTGCTGTGTTCTGAGGCACATCGCAACGCGCTGCTGAAGGTGTTGAATGTCGCGTACGTGCCGCAGGAAATATCGGTAAACCAGTTGGAAGAGGTCGTAGCCCACGTGAATGCTGGAAATGGGTTAGGGTTCACTGACCTAGAGCTAACACCGAAGGGGAGGAACCACAATAGCGCCCTGCACATCTCGATAGAGTGTAGGGGCACGATTATGTCTCACGTGTTGGTAGACACAGGGTCATCGCTCAATGTTCTTCCGAAGAAGGCATTAATGAAGTTAGATACTCGCGGAGTGATTTGCACACCCAGTGATCTGGTTGTGAAAGCGTTCGATGGAACCAAACGCCATGTTTTCGGGAAGGTGACGTTGCCAATCCAAGTCGGGCCGGAAACATTCGATGCGGTCTTTTACATTATGGACATCATGCCTGCCTACAGCTGTCTCTTAGGCCGGCCGTGGATCCATTCTGCTGGAGCCTTGACCTCCACGTTGCACCAGAAGCTCAAGTATGCTGTCGGAGGTAGCATCGTGACTGTATGTGGCGAGGAAGACATAATGGTGAGCCATTTTTCATCCTTCAAGTATGTTGAGATGGATGGGGAAATCCACGAAACCCTATGTCAAGCGTTCAAAGCTATTAAAGTCAAGAACATAGCTCATGTAGTCACTGAAAAACTAGAGATGACTCTCTCTTCCTTCAAGGAAGCCCGGGCCGTTGTCCAGGCCGGATCTACCCCAGGCTGGGGGCGAATTTTGGAGATACCTAACAAACAAGACAAGTTTGGGTTGGGATATTCTCCTGGAGCTGAAGCCTCCTCTTCCAGCAGTGCATCGCGAGGTAAAGGGCCGATCCAGTTTACCAGTGGCAGGGTGATATTTGAAAGCGTCAACGCAGTGTCTGAAGACAGCGGAGATAGCGACTGTGACCTAGACTCTTGGATCCATCCAAGCAAACCAGGCGAGAGCCTCAACAAATGGTCCGTCAGGGATATCATCCAGATGACAAACAAAGAGTAATGATTTACTTTTTCCAATCATTGTACAACCCTATGTCCTACCCGGGGAATAGTGGTTTTATTGTCAGGGCCTCGTTTGATTATGTACAAGCATTTTACCAATAAATCAAAAGGCGTTTTTCTTCGTATTCAAATATTGTGATCTCTGTTATTCCTGTTTTATATTTGTTTTGAAAAACAATAAAATGGCAATGGGGTTTGTGCTAACCTGCATGTCCTTGTTTTAAGCTTAACCCTTGTTGTTGCAGGATCCACATAACAGATGATATCGACTCTGGACCTTCTACGACTCACTTCGACTTTGATTGCCCGATCTATCAAGCCGAAGAAGAGATTGATGAAGACGGAGACCTTCCCGAAGAGTTGGCCCGCTTGTTGAAAAGAGAAGATAAAGTTATTCTGCCTCACGAGGAGGAGATTGAGATTGTGAATTTGAGTTCTGAAGAACTGGTCAGGAACGTCAGGATAGGGGCTGCATTGCAGAGCGATGTCAAGCAGAGATTGGTCGAGATGCTGAGAGAGTATAGTGACGTCTTTGCTTGGTCATACGAGGATATGCCCGGACTTGATACTGACATCGTGGTCCACCACTTGCCGCTACGAGAAGATTGTCCTCCCGTTAAGCAGAAGCTTAGGAGGACACGACCAGATATGGCCGTTAAGATAAAAGAAGAGGTGCAGAAGCAGCTTGATGCTGGCTTCTTAGCGGTCACTACTTACCCTCCGTGGGTCGCCAACATAGTGCCTGTACCGAAGAAGGACGGTAAGGTACGAATGTGCGTCGATTATCGGGATTTGAATAGGGCGAGCCCTAAAGATGATTTCCCGCTGCCTCATATTGATGTGTTGGTCGATAGTACGGCTCAGTTCTCCGTGTTTTCGTTCATGGATGGCTTCTCCGGCTACAACCAGATCAAGATGGCGCCGGAGGACATGGAGAAAACTACGTTTATTACACCCTGGGGAACATTTTGCTACAAGGTAATGCCTTTCGGTCTGAAGAACGCAGGGGCCACTTACCAACGAGCAATGGTTACTTTGTTTCATGACATGATTCATCATGAGATCGAAGTCTATGTTGATGACATGATTGCGAAGTCCCAAACGGAGGAGGGACATCTGGTCAATTTGCTGAAGCTTTTTGAGAGGCTTAGGAAGTTCAGGTTGAGGCTGAATCCTAACAAGTGTACTTTCGGAGTACGGTCCGGAAAACTACTGGGGTTTATCGTGAGTGAAAGAGGCATTGAGGTTGATCCTGCAAAAATAAAAGCGATACAAGAAATGCCAGCGCCAAAAACAGAAAAAGAAGTTCGTGGTTTCCTGGGCAGGATAAACTACATTGCAAGGTTTATTTCTCAGCTCACGGCCACGTGTGAACCGATGTTCAAACTATTAAAGAAAGATCAGGCGATTATCTGGAACGAGGATTGCCAGAGGGCATTTGATAAGATAAAACAGTATCTACAGGAACCTCCAATCTTGATACCCCCAGTGGCCGGACGACCCTTAATCATGTACTTGACAGTTCTTGAGAATAGTATGGGGTGTGTTCTCGGTCAACACGACGAGACGGGCAGAAAGGAGCATGCCATTTACTACTTGAGTAAAAAGTTCACAGATTGTGAATCTCGCTACTCGATGCTGGAGAAGACGTGTTATGCACTAGCCTGGGCTGCCAAACGTTTACGACAGTACATGCTCAATCACACCACCATGCTAATTTCGAAGATGGATCCGATCAAGTACATCTTCGAGAAGCAAGCGCTTTCGGGCAGGATTACCAGATGGCAAATGGTGTTGACGGAATATGACATTCAGTACGTTTCCCAGAAGGCCATCAAGGGAAGCGTATTGTCTGAATACCTTGCCGAACAGCCGATCGAAGATTACCAGCCGATGAAATTTGAATTCCCTGATGAGGATATCATGTTTCTCAAGGTGAAAGATTGCGATGAACCGTTGCCCGGCGAGGGGCCAGATAGGAAATCACAATAGAAATTGATATTTGACGGGGCGGTTAATTCCTATGGAAGTGGCATTGGGGCAATTATCACGACTCCCATGGATCCCACATCCCGTTCACTACGAGACTGACGTTTCCGGTCACCAATAACGAAGCGGAGTACGAAGCATGCATCATGGGTCTAGAGGAAGCAATTGATTTGAGAATCAAGAACCTAGATGTATATGGTGACTCGGCGCTTGTGATCAACCAGATTAAAGGGGAGTGGGAGACTCGTCAATCGAATTTGGTGCCGTACATGAACTATGCCAGAAGGCTACTTCCGTTCTTTGATCGAGTGGAACTCCATCATGTGCCCAGGGCCGAAAACCAGATGGCTGATGCCTTAGCCACGTTGGCTTCGATGTATAAAGTCAATTTTTGGAATGAAGCTCCAAGAATTGTCCTTTCTTGTCTTGATAGACCTGCATTCGTCTTTGCGATCAAGGAAGCCTCCGACGGCAAGCCATGGTTCCATGATATCCAGACTTTCCTTATGACTAAGGAGTATCCTGCGGGAGCGTCAACCCAGGATAAGAAGACTCTGAGGAGGCTGTCTGGAAATTTCTATCTCAATCCTGATGGAGTTTTGTATAAAAGAAACCACGATCTCGTGCTACTCAGATGTGTAGATGAGAAAGAGGCGAGTATGCTCATGGAAGAAGTCCATGAAGGCACATTTGGTACGCACGCCGGCGGGCATGCTATGACGAGAAAGATCCTGAGAGCAGGATATTACTGGCTGACGATGGAATCAGATTGCTTTAAATTCGCGAAGAGATGTCATAAATGTCAGATTTATGCTGATAAGATTCACGTGCCTCCGTGCCCGTTAAGTGTCATGTCCTCCCCGTGGCCGTTCTCCATGTGGGGCATCGACATGATAGGCAAGATCGAGCCCACTGCATCTAACGGTCATCGCTTCATTCTAGTAGCTATTGACTACTTCACCAAGTGGGTGGAGGCAGCCTCGTACGCTAATGTGACCAAGCAGGTGGTGGCTAAATTCATAAAGAGGGACATCATCTGTCGTTACGGACTTCTCGAACGGATCATTACTGATAATGGTTCGAATCTGAATAATAAGATGATGAAGGAGTTGTGCCAGAGTTTCAAGATTGAACACCACAACTCATCTCCTTACCGGCCGAAGATGAACGGCGCCGTTGAAGCGGCCAATAAGAATATCAAGAAGATTGTACAGAAGATGGTTGTGACCTACAAGGACTGGCACGAGATGTTGCCATTCGCATTGCACGGTTATCGTACAATGGTACGTACATCAACTGGGGCAACCCCTTTCTCCTTAGTGTACGGTATGGAAGCTGTCCTACCGTTAGAAGTGGAGATCCCTTCTTTACGAGTTTTGGTTGACGTGAAACTCGATGAGGCAGAATGGGTTAAGAACCGACTAAACCAACTCAGCCTGATGGACGAGAAGAGATTAGCATCGATTGCGTATGGTCGTCTATACCAAAGCCGAATGAAGAAAGCTTATGATAAGAAGGTGCGTCCTAGAAGCTTTCAGACGGGTGATCTCGTCCTGAAGAAGATTCTTCCTCCACACTCCGATCACCGGGGCAAGTGGACTCCCAATTACGAAGGTCCATACGTCGTCAGCAAGGTCTTCTCGGGAGGAGCTTTGTTGTTATCCACGATGGATGGCGAAGATTTTGCATCCTCGGTGAACGCAGACGCAGTTAAAAAATACTTTGCTTAAAAAATGACCCACTGGAAAGAAAAAGAATATCCAGGCAAAAAGGGGCATCCCAGCGAACCATAAAAAAGGAAAAAGGTTCGGGCAAAAATTAGGGATATAAAAGAAAAGAATGTACACCCGCAAAGTTGAAAACCCGGAAGGGCGACTTTGGCAAAAAAGGGTATCCCGGTGAATCGAAAACCCGAAAGGGCGATTCAGGCAAAAGTTAGGATTTGAAAAAGCAAATGACTGTGTTCCGCGTGTGGACTGCATTTGTTTAGTGGTTTGGAGGACCTGAGGGCCGTTTGTCTGAATCAATCTCTTCTGAAGCTGAAGCGTCGGAGAGGTATCGAAGTCGAGTGGTTCATAGAGGGATCAACTCATGGTGTTCGTCTATGCCTCATTGCTGACATTTGTGTATATACTGATGTATATTTATGTTTTATATTTGCGCAGCTTCCTCATTCCAGGAGCTTGCATCTGTTGTAAAACATTTTTTCCCATTCAGGGGTTCGTTATCAATAAAATGTATACTATTCAGCAATTATGTTTGTTTAGCATTTATCTATTTTGTTTGCGAAAAAGAACGCCGATGTTTTTGATAAAATGTGCATACATAAACTTACTGGCCTAGGCCACTGATTGTTGAAACAATGAATTACTTGAACATGGTCACAAGATGATAACCTTGACAGGTCCCTTTGAGAAGGGTGTCTTGTCTGTTTGTTTGTGTTGTTGCAGGTGTAGCATATACCAAGCAGTACGCCGTGTGCGTCCCCAGGCCGGATGATTCCTTCTTCTCCAGTAAAGTTCAGTAGCCTCTCCCCACAGAGGCTGAATGTGAGATCGTAAAGCATTGGTATGTCTCCCCAGGCAGATAAGATTCTCTCCCCAATCAGATGTATCCTGAAGGAACGTCATCTCCCCAGCTGAGTCATATACTAAAGTATGCAGTACTCGGAGGTTCCAGACTGAAGTCTCTAGCGGAATTGAAATTCCCCACAGAGTCGTATTCTCCCCAGTAAGCAGGACGTTTCCTTCTTCCCCAGCCGAGTTTGCAGATCCCCAAGAGAGCCGAGTCCTTGGAAGCCGTTCAGGCCAAGATTGGTTTTTTTTCCCTAGTAGAGTGTTGAAAAGCTGATGCTATATTTCCCCACCGGAGTCGTTATCTCCAGGAAAGTTTTGATGCGAATGTCGTGCAGTTTATTTCTGCGATTGACATCGTTTTCCTCAACAGTTGTGGTTTTGAATACCCAGTTGAGCGGGTTCAGGTTCTCGTAGAGTTTTATTCCCCTGCGGCAGTTGACTGAAGTTCGTTTCCCCAGGCGGACTCCGATTGAGATCGGCGTGACTTCTTCTCCTCGGCAGGATGATTCCTTCCCCCACCAGAGTGGTTCCTTCTCCTTGACAGGAGGATTCTCCCTTCAGCATTTATTTTGTTGATGGGGTCGTAGCATTTTGCATGATTGCATAGCATTTACCCTAAAAACGCGTAGCATTTCCACCGTGTGGAGCATTGCGCCATTGTCGACCCATATGCATATGAAGCATGAGCTAGGTTGTTGCCGTTCTTGTTTTGCAGGTGTTCCCCGGCAGGGTGTCTGCTCAGAATGATTCCTGAAATCTCGGAAGAGTTATGTGGCCCAAGATGATTCTTGAACTCCCTAGCAAATTCGTTTGCCCAAGATGATTCTTGAATTCCACAGCAAAGTGGTCTGCTTAAGATGATTCTTAAAATCCCCAGTGAAGTCGCCAGAGAGGGTTGCTCAAGTTGACGCTTAGAGTCCCCGGCAGAGTGTTTGCTCAGGATGATCCCTGAAATCTCCCGCAGAGTTATTGGCTCAGGATGATTCTTGAAATCCCCGACTGAGTTATTTGTCCAAGATGATTCTTGAAGTCCTCAGCAGAGTTGACTCATCCAGAATGATTTCTGAAGCCCCGAAGCAGAGTTACTTGATAGTTCTCCAGAATCCCCAGTGGAGATGCGTCATCCCCAGCAGGTTGCTGAATAGAGAAGTTGAAACTTCCATTGAAAGACTTGATGATTGAAGTCCAACCGTATTAACGAAGCAGTTCTCTCAGCCGATGCAGAGTGCCCGATGGCAGAAGTTTGGATATCCCCAATTGGCTCATGATAGACAGAGAATTCTATTCCCGACTTGGTAATGAAGTCCGGCTGATGCCCAAAAATTTCTTTGAATGCCCGATGGCATGATTAACGTGATTGTTGACCTGACGAGTCCCGAGGAGTCTTGATGCCAGACGGCATGATCGAACCTGTATCACCGGTTACCGTGTGACCAATTCCCCAGCTAGTTGCCGTGCAGCTAATATTTCAGTTTCCGAAGATTTGTCCCCATCAGAGTACCGTATACTTGTGCAGTTGGCAAATTTCCGGGTTTGTTGGTATTCAACCGTCTTTCACCTTGATTGTTTGAGAGCCGTTCGCTTCTCACCCAGTCAGGTCCAAGCCGTTTGAATAGGGGCAGCTGTTGCACCCCAAAATTTGCCCAACTTTTCTTTACCTAGCTTATGTTTCATTTCATGCACATTAGCATTATCATTTGCATTTCATTGACATGTATGCAGGAGATCAAGAGGTATGATTACCAATCAAGAGCTACACAAGACCTTGAAGCTAGCTCAGAAGCTTATTCAAATGCTCAAGGGTTGATATCCTTGTCAGAGAAGTTAAAAGATCCTCAGAGAGAGTGGTTGAAACCAGGAGTGGGTGTTTCCTAACTTGAGAGTTATGGGGAAGACCATCAGATGATTCTGAAGCCATGAAGTTAGATTTGAGATCTTGAGAGAGCTCATGAGAAGTGTTGAAGATTACTTTGAGGCCCAGACAGGTGATTATGCAAGATTAAGAAGACTCAGCCATGAGTGGTGCAATTAGGGTTTGACTGGGTCAACCCTAAGTCAACTGATGATTTGGGCAAGGTTGAGACCTAATCCAAGATCCATGTGATCATGTATTGATACATTGAGATGTTATAAGGATGATTCCAAGGTCAACTCATCATGATTGAAGAGTTTGAGAAGTTTCAAGCTAGGGTTTCTAAGGCTTGACAGTGTAAAATCCCCTAGTTTGACCCCTATCTTCAAGGAAATTTAGCTCAAGATGTGATTGTCATCTCATCTTACCCCCAACATGAATGTTGTAGAGAATGGTCTTAGATTTAATTTGAGTGCTATAAGTCCTTGATAGGATTTGTAGAACTCAAGTTATGACCTTGACAAGTTACAGGTCATCTGAGGTATGTGAAGTTGAGGGCTTGAAATTTGTCCAACTTGCATGAAACTTTTGCCCTAGAAGGATGATTCATATGAACTTTTGGTTAACATGAATGTTGTTCCTTATTCTCTTATCTTTCTAGAGAGTACTAGAAGTCCTTGATAGGATTTGTAGAACTCAAGTTATGGCTCTGACAAGTCAAGGGCATTTTGGTTATTTGGAGATTATAGGTCATTTCAAGCATAAGGCCATAACTCCTATTTCCAAGCTTCAAATGGGAAAATGTTCAACATCAAACTTGTTCAAAATGATGTTTTAAGGCTAGTCAATAGGTCATGATATGTTGGAAGTGCTTTTATCTCAAATTTGCAAAAATGACCTAAAATAAGGGTATAAGTTAAATGAACCAAAGTTGGAAATTGATATTTTTGATCTACATATCCAAACCAAGGCATGTAATAGGTCATTTTGACTCTAAAACACATTTTAAGAACATTGGTTTAGCCACATTTTTGAATTGAAGTGTAATTTGTGGACTTGCTTTGAAAAGTAGTTACTTACATCTTAAGTAACATTTGCAAAACCTAGAATCAACGCATAACCAAGGTCCCTTGCAAGCCAAACACATCCATAATGTCACTAGGGGAGAAATTGGAAGGGAATGAGATTGATTTCAAGCTGTTAGCAGAGTGGAGCACACCATGGCATGTGATTGAAATTCTCATGACATGAGAGATTGAACTTCTCATTAGAAGGATCTAGAGGTTTCTAGATCATCCACACATGTTCTATATATTGAGTAGAGGTGATCCAAGGCCAAGGTTGGTGATGATTGAAGGAGAGAGCAGAGATTGAGTTTGGAAAATTCTTGCTTGCAACTGAATTCGGTTACATCATTTCACTCACTTTCCATCCATTTTCTTGATTGCAATCTCTTCCATGGATGCTAGGGATTGATTCCAGATCATAATCAAGGGAAATTCGTGGCTGATTGGTGTTCTTGAGCTCAGATTTTTCCACCTGCAACTCAGATTCGAATCCAAGAATTGAAGCCATTTCAATCAATTCTATTGCATACAGAAGCTTGGAAGTGATCCACTGAAGGAGTCTGGAGCATTTGAGGGCTTGATTTGAGGTCTTGCTACTTCTGTGCACACGAATTTTTTAGGTTGGTAACCTTCAATCTCTAGCTTGTTTTAGTTAGAATTAAGAGGAATTAGGGTGTTAGATGCATTGTAGAACGGTGTAGGAAGGTTTTCAGATCGTTAATTTGAGAATTAGTGACCAATTAGGGATGTTGCCATTTTCGATTGAGAGTTGGTTCTTGTGAATCTTGAGGTTTCAGAGAGAATTAAGGGCATGAATGAATTCGTGAGGAAATTTGGGACATGTTTCATTAAGGGATCGTGGCCAATGGTGGACTCTATGGCAAACTAGGGTTGTGAGAAGATGATCGGAGAAAGTCATCGGCGGTGGTTTTGGGTGCGCAGGTGACCTGAGTTGCAGAGATTTGAAACGAGGAAGATGACTTGATAGCCATTAGATCATAGGTGGACTTTGACTAGGAACCTCATCCAACGGCCACGTGTGCGTCTCATTTTGTGAAGAGGTCTGAACTAATTGAAACGATGCGTTTCATTAATCAGTGGTTTTTGGGCTTAAGGATCCAAGCGCTACTCACACCCCCCTGATGGCCCAATTGCTTTAATGAACTGATTTTCATTACTATCTGCACCGTGTGTTTGTCATTTTAGCTTGATTTTCTTTATTTTTTTCATTTTATTCATGGTTCTTGATAAAATCATAAAAAATGGAAAAATAATTCAATTGATCCCATTCTTTTTGCATTGGATTCATGATTGAATCTAGTATTTTTTAGATAAAAAATATTTTTATTTCATGCATTTTCTGAGTTTATGGGAGTTTTTACATTTTAATTGATATTAAAATAGTCATGCTTGATGCTTGATGTTGTGGAATTTTGTGTGATTAATGGATGGTGATTTTGATCCTGATTTTTTGTGTGTGGCTATCATAGATATGCATGATCCCCATATATTTTTATCACATTTTTGTGATGAGCATAAGTGGTAGTTTAGGTTGAAACCTTTAGAAGCTCCATTTTTAGGGTTTATGGTTGATACCTTTGGATTTAGGACTTAATTTTAGGACTTAATAGATGATTTAGTCACTGGTTTTAGTATGAGGCATTCTTAATTGAATTAGGGTCCCTTAGGAATTTTTGTATAAATTTATAATATAGTTTACTATTTTTGATTGATTTTAGTTTAGGTGCTAGTTTTAGATGATTCTAATGCACTAATTCCACTAGATTAACTTCTTTAGTTCCCTTAGATTAGGGTGTTGTTTTGCTTGCTCTTGGATGATGATGAAGGCAAGTTGAAGATGCATTGGATTGCTTGAAGAGGCTTGGATGTGAAGATCTTCCCTTCTTGTGGTGTAGTTTTGATTAGGTTAAGATTAGGGTTTTGTAGGCAGAGCTTCTAGATAGTTCTCTTCCTTCATAAACATGGATGATGTTGATCACTTCCATTCTTCCCTATGATGAAAGGTCCCTTTGTAAAGGCCTCATCCCTCCTTTGGTAGGATGTGTGGCTCTTTGAAAATTGGTAGAACCTTTGAGGGTCCCTTTCTCTGATGACAGGATGCTCAGTGGTGACCTTTGGTCTTCACTCTGCTACCAATCATCCAAACTTTGCTCTTGATAGATGAATCTTTCTCCCTTGTTAGAGGATGGAGTTCCTTGATTGAAGAAGATTGAAGGTTGGAGTTGATACTTCTTTGTGTTTGAAGACTACTCTGAGAAGCTAAAGCTTGTAGATGAAGAAAGACAAGTAGGTACTTGTAAGAAGGAGAGGACTAAAGCCTGAAGGTCAAGAAGAGCAAGTTGACATTTGTGAAGAAGATCCAATTGAGATTGAGTGAAGGGCTGAGGCTTGGAGAATAAAGGATAAGTTGACGCTTATGTTGATACATTGAGAGCCTGAAGGAATCAGGTTGATACTTGCAGTTAGGAGTGAAGCCTGAAGGTGGGATTTACTGAAGAGTTGAAGCTTGAAGAAGAAAGAATAGGTGGATACTTATGTGGAAGCTTGAAGAAGCAAGTTGACACTTGCTATTGAAGATGATGGCCTTGAAGAGCTGTTGAGGACTGATAACTGGACTGCTGTCAGAAGGTTTCTTTGCTGTAAAGTTGTAGGGGTGGTTGATCTGCTTTCTTGACTGTCTGTTTTCTTTCTGTGCAACTGTATTGATGTGACTTGTTTGATTTGCTTGATGCATTAGAATAAGTTCATGTTTAGTTTGATTTAAGCTAGGAGCATGATTGCACTAGAGGTTGAGTTGCTCCCTCTGCTTTTATTTTTACTGTATGGCTTTGCTTGCGGGTATTTGGTTGAGCCCAGCTCCCTTGCCTATGTGGTTTGTGTTTGCTTGATAGCATTTCATTTCCTCTGTATGATTGCAGTTACTTCTATTTTGCTTGATAGCATTTTATTCCTCTGTATGATTACAGTTATTCATATCTGGCTTGAGGTTGAGATGAGCTTGTGAAGGCTGATGCCCCACACACATTTCCTCCCTCACTTGCATTGCATGCATTTTACAGTCGTTTACTGTATATCTGTTTACTGTTTAAGCTGATGCTTTATCTATTTCTGTTATCATTGACATGATCCCCTAGGAATCTCACTTCCTTTGATAAGGAAGTGATGATAGAACTTTAGGTTGAAACCCATGCATGATAACTTCTAGGAGATCCCTGTTTCAAACCTCAACCATAGGATGAATCCTTGGCATGACAACATTAGGACTTGATAGTCTCCCCCTTAGTTGAACCTGTTCGCTCTCTTCTCATCTCGAAACAAATTAAAATACAGTAATAAAGGGTAACTGACGTCGTACGTTACGAGCCTTAAGCTATCTGAGAAAGGATTGTTGGAGAGTTTCTTTTCAACAGTCTGGATGTTTAGCATGGTACCCTTTGGGTGACATGCGACGCATTCACTCTCAGGTCATAGTCTCTAGTGCGATGCTAGGTGCAAACAACCATAAAAAAAGTTCTTCCATAAAAGACAGAAAACAAACTTCAAACCTTTTTGCCCCGTGGGCCCATAATTCAAAGGAAAACTTTTCTGAAGAAAAGAGTGTCGTTAACTCCCAGTTCTACCGCAAACGGTAACGCCTAAGTCTCCAAGGGTCGAGCTGCGTACACCAAACTGCTGGAACTGTTTGTTAACCCTACTCGAAAAAACAGATGAATCTAAATCCTCGTAATCCGTATTATCCCAAACTACGTAAGCTCTGATCTCTCATGCATGTTGAGAGTACGTAGGCACAATACTGATGTATTGGCGAGCCACCTTCCCCGTAACCCGTAGTTAGCCGAACTACATTGACTCTGATTTCTCATTCTCTAATGAGAATACGTAGGCATAAAGTGCGACGCTTTGTCGAGTCATTTTCTTTTCTTTTTGAGCTAGCCTTGATAGGTAGATAGATACAACCAACTCATCCAGTAAACACAACAAGCGTGGATCCCGTCGAGTACGACGGACGTGAGGGGTGCTAATACCTTCCCCTTGCGTAACCGACTCCCGAACCCAGACAATGGTTGCGATGACCTTGTCTTATACCTTTTCGTCAGGTTTTTCCGATCGTTTCCTTTCCCGCTCTGAGGGATAAATAACGAAAGGTGGCGACTCTTCTGTTTTGCCGGCACCTTATTTTTGCGGAAGCGACAGCTGGCGACTCTGCTGGGGACTTGATAGTTTCCTGGGATCCAACGTCCCGAATGCGAGTCAGTTTGGGGATCCAACATCCCCTGCGAGAGTCAATCCTAGCGCTTGTATGATTACTTGTTGGGTTGTGTTTATTTATCGCATTTTACTTCCCGCATTTTATTTTCAGTATGATATGATTATCTGTGCTGTTGTGGGAGGGGCATTCTGATGAGTGAGAAGCCAGACCCAGGCTTGAGTGTACATAGCATTAGTTATGGAAATTAGTGGGCGCGTGCTTGCTTTGCAGGCACTAGTGTCTCATGAAATCCACGCTCAGACGAGGTTCTCCCGGTTGACTTCTTTTTCAACCCTTTAAGTTGAGGGGGTTGTTGGTTTGGAGGATTGTCGACTCTGGGGACCGATCATTTGGGATTCAGCCGAGTGAGGCCGCTTCAGGAGATGGTGATGCCACACCTTCTGGGTATCGTATCACCCCTCTTGAATGTCTGTGACGCTGATGACCGCATAGGATGCCGAACTTGAGTAAGTTTAAGTCCATACCTGTGAGCAAGATCGGGTTTGTTGCAGGAAACCTTAACCTTCAGACTACCTGGTTTTCTTGATAGTGAATCAGTTTTGTTGGTACCAGAGGTTCTCATCATCAGATGTTTGTTCTTGACAGAGCAGAGTTTTGGTCCTGTATCAGAGGTCCTTATTATCAGATGTTTGTTCTTGACAGAGCAGAGTTTTGGTCCTGTATCAGAGGTCCTTATTATCAGATGTTTGTTCTTGACAGAGTAGAGTTTTGGTCCTGCATCAGAGGTCCTTATTATCAGATATGGGTGTTCTTGACAGAGCAGATTTATGGTCCGATATCAGGGTTTTCTTCTTATCAGAGATAGTGGTTGTTCTTGACAGAGCAGTATTGTGGTTTTGTTGATACAGAATCTTCACCTTTATCTCTTCAACAGCGCAGTTGCCTTGATCTCCTGCGGCATGATTGCATTTTACATTGCTTTGCATACTCATTTGCATTTCATTAACGCGTGTCTGTGTTGCAGGTACCGTTTCCCCGATTCAGGATTTCTTGCCTTCTATTGTGCTATTATGGGTTCTCTGAGGAAGACCGTGGCTTACAAGCTCCCCACTCCTGATGTCGTTCAGCTGACTGGTTTGATTGCTTTGGCAGATGATTCTGTGAGAGATGAATTCAGAAAGTCTTACGGTAAACTGCTCAGTTTGGTTCGTAAACCCGCTGTGTTTGAGTTGAATGGGTTGCATGCTCTGCTGCAGTTCTACGATCCTCCGTTGAGATGCTTTACTTTCCAGGATTTTGTTCTCGCACCCACGCTAGAGGAGTATGTTGATTTGTTAGGTGTGCCTATCAAGAGTCAGATGTGTCGCTACTGCGAAAATCGGCGCCGGCTGAACAGAAGAGTCGCCACCGTGCGTTATTTATCCCAACGGAGGGAAAGGAAACGCTCGAAGTAAACCTACCGCAAAGACGGGAAAGGAATGGTCATTTCAACTAAATCCTGGATTCGGGAGTCGGTTACGCGAGGGGAAGGTATTAGCACCCCTCACGTCCGCCGTACTCGACGGGATCCACGCTTGTTTTCTAGTACGGATTGTTATTTTATCTATTCTACAGGTCTGGGGTTAAAAGAAAATAAACTGACTCGGCAAAGTATCGCACTTTATGCCTACGTATTCCCGTCTGGAACGAGAAATCAGAGTCAACGTAGTTCGCCTACCTACGGGACAGGAGGGGAAGGTTGCTCGCTAGGATATCGCATCTTATGCCTACATACTTTCATACATCATGAAAGATCAGAGCAAACGTAGTTCGGGCTACGGAAGACACAGATTTGTCTGTTTATCTTTTATCCTTCTGAAAAGGTTTTCTTCTGATTAAGAGTCCAAGCGGACAAAAATGACACTTTGATTGGTTTTCAGTCTTTTACGTAAGAACTGTCTTTTATTGATGTTTGAAATCTTATTACTGTGTTTTGAATGATTTTGAGATAGAAGAGAACGACGCTCTGAAATCCTAGGGTTTGAAACGGGAATCAAAACTACCCTAATGTTGTCATGCATGGATTAACACCTAATGTCTGTCGTATTTCTCTCTTGCGCAGAGAGAAACAGAGATCCTAGGGGATAAACGGAAAAGAAACAACATATATACAGTAAAACAGTAAAATGCATGGATGCAGCAGTACAAGCGAGGCAAGGGAGTCCCACTCAACCTCGAACCTGAGAAAACAATAGGCAAAGTGAAACAGCTTCACTTCAAACCCATGGGAAAATTAACAAACAATACAGCAAAGAAAAACAAACCCCAAAACCAGCTCTGACAGCACATCAGCTCCTACAGCAGCAGCTCTGAAAAAACATCAAACTCTGACAGTTGATAAACAGCAAAACAGTAACATCTTCAATTGAACTCCAAGATCAAACCTCAATGGCCTCCAAGCTTTAGGTAAGCTCCATCTTCAAGACAGACACTCCAAAAGAGAATCACTTAACAGAATAAGTTGGAATGATAAAACAACTTATTGACAACCAAAGGAAGCCTATAAGTGTTTATCATCATGAAAGACTGGTTCCCTCAAAGTTCTACCTCTAAGGTAAGGCCACTTATCCCTCCAAAGGAGGGAGGTGAATACTCTAGAGGGACTTTATGTTATAGAGAGGAACGGAAGCACAAGAAGTTATCCATGCTTGTACAAAGAATTTAGTCTAATTCTAAGCTCTTCCTAACTTCTCCTATTTCCTATGTCTTCAAAAACATCTTCAAGCACAAGAACATCCATGCATCCCACTTTGATCTCCATCTTCAATCTTCTCTTGTGCTCCTTCATGCTCCACAAGCCCAATCCAAGCCCCATACCCCATAGCAAAGCCCAACCCCAAGCAAACAATGCAAAAGCCCATAATGGCCACACCAAACAACCACACTATTTACAAAAATCAAGTAAAATAGTAGTATATTATTAAAAATCCTAAAATTAATTCTAAGGGGATCTATACATCTACCCTACATACCCTATATTTCCCAGCTCCTAATTCAAGCTAAAAACCCAAAATCTAAGTGTTATGATGCACCTAAGTCCAATTTAACCCTAATTCTAGTCACCCTAATGTTCTTGGTTCAAAACTAAACAAGATTAAATCACAAAAATGTGAGATAAATCTCTAAGGGAACCTAATACTCTAATCTAACCATAGGAAAAAGAATCATATCAAAATATGAAAGGAAATGGCTAAACGAAATTCAACAAAATGGATATACAAACTAAAATGCAATAAAAGCAACTAAATGTGGAAATTCACCAAAAATAGAAAAATGATTAAAATACTACTTTTATTTTCTGATAATTTTCTTGAGACATTAATGAGAATGAGAAAAAAATCCCATGTAAAAATGACTATTTTTGAACTTATTATGATTTTTTGAGTAAACTATATGCAACCATGAAATAATATGAAAATTCAAACAAAATTAAAAACAGGGGTGGCAAAAGCAAATATTTTACACTTCAGAAATGCACTGGGCCCAGGAGGGGGGTGCAGATATCATTGCGCTGGGCCCAGACTGCTTCAGAAAAACACCAAAGAAAAAACAAAAAAAAACAAACGGGGGGGGGGGGGGGGGGGTGCAGATAGCAACGAATCGCCTTGTTAAACGTATTGGACCCCAGACTGGGGGGTGCGAATAGCAAATATGGGCTAGGCCCAAACGTAATCCCACGCTAGGGGAGGGGGGTGTCGAGGGAAAACGGGAAGTAGGATCAGCACATGTCCACCACAATGGGCCTAAGGCCCAGATCCCATTCACACGCTCAACACTAGTGAAAACTAACCCTAATTCTCCTAACTCTCCCTCTCCACTATTGTTCATCCCTAACCCTTAGAAACCCTAAACGGCGCAACCATTCTCCCGAACCTCTCTCCCTTTGAAACTCCCTACGAATCTCTCACTCTCAGTCTACTCAAACCTCTCAGTTCAACCTAAATGTTTCTTGCCTCAGCTTTCGATCACCACCTAATTCTACAAACCTCTCAAAGAAGGAACAAAAGCTAATCACTAACCTGGAGGAAATCGCAAGTGATCTTTAGCACGCCTGACACCGCTGATGAATATTTGAGGGGATCCTTGAAGTTCTGGAGATTTGGGTGAATACGATGATCATGGCGATGATCTCTGATGATCTTACGAATCTAGAATCATCTGGAGTTTCTTGTTGGATTCTTGAAGACCTTCACGCAGATCTATGGATTTCTGGACAAACGGAGGAAGAAACAAGACGAAGACGATGAATGTTGAACAGGTTCTTGAACAGATCTTGGAAGACCAATTGATTTCTTGCGTAAATCTGGAGATCTTTGAGTTTTTCCGATGATCTGGATGCGTGATCTATGAAGATCGTGAAGAACATTGAAGATTTGAGGACGTTCATTGATGAACACGAATCCAGGTTGATGAACATATGAAGATCTTTTGTGAAGATCCGGCGAACAATTGAAGATCTGGAACATTCTTGAAGGATCTGATGAAGATCGCTGGAGATTTGATGAGTTTCTTGATCGGAAGTTTCTGGAGAGAATTGATGAACGGATGATAATAATGGAGATTCTTGAAACCTGATGAACTTTGTTATGACTTTCTGGAAAAGTCCTCAAGAACGTGATGGAATTTTGGCGCAGATTTGGAGAAATGCAAGAGCAGAAGATGAACATTGATGAATCCGGTGGATTTTTTATGAACACACGGTGAGAGTTGCTGAGGATTTTGTGTTTTCCGGCGGATGTGCAGTTTCCGGCGAAGAGGTCGATAGGAAGGTGATGAACGTGATGATGAATCTGGTGGTTTTCTGGCGAGATTCAGCCGTAGGAACCACCGTGTGATTTCACCGGTGAAGTTCTAAACTGTTTGCATGGCCGGCGGTAGGTTTTCCGGTGAGTTTGACCGGTAGGAGCCAGGTGGCGCGCATGCATGCAAGGAGAGAGAGAAACGGACGCGTGGCCTGAGGGAGTGGGGGAAAACGGACGCGTGGCGGTGAGGTGTCAGCTGAGAGAAAGGTTGCAAAGAGAGTGGGGTAACGTGGGGCTCAGAGAGGAAAGAGATGATGGTGAGGTGTCGATTTCTGAGTGATGGAAACATGAGGTGGCCAGCCCTTGAAGAATACACGTGGGGCCGCTTATATATGACACTTGGCGCTGGACTGAGAATTGGGCTTTTGAACATTCTGGATAAACGGCCCAATATGGATTGAACTCTGATTAATGACCCAATTAAGTGCTAATGCTACCTAATTAACTAAACGAGAAAATTAAGAACAAAACCCTAATTAAACTAAAACGAAAGTTAATAAAACCTAATTAAAACCTCTAATTAATCTATTAAAAAAACAGAAAAGATTTATTTAATATCTAAAAAAACTATTTAAAAATTCTAATTAAATCTGAAAAATCAAATAAAATCTAATAAAATCTAAAAACATTTAATCCTATTTTAAAAAAATCTATTCTTATTTAAGAAAAGTAATATCTAGTTATATCTATTTAAAAAATATTCTATTAAAAGATAAAACTAATATCTAAAAAAAAATTTTAAAATCTATTAAATCTCTAAAAAAAAGAAATATTTATTTAAAAATCTAAAAAACTATTAAAACAATATCTACCAAATTCTAAAAACAAAATACTAACCTATTTACTATCTAAAAAGCAAATAACCCTATTAAAAATCTATTAAATGCTTTAAAAATATAGGAAATAAAAGAGAAAAAATTAAAAATTGCCAGGAGGCCGATTAAATCGATTATAAAACGATTGCACAACCATAACGAAACCCGGGCACCGAGATGGCCTGAAAACACAGAGAACGAGCACCAATTCTCAAAATACGCTTATTCAAACCGGCCTGAACAGCCTGAAACGCCAGGGGCTGCAATCCCGATAAAATCAATCTGACTGAGAAAATTACAATGCATGCAGTATGCGAATGTGAATGCTAAATGCGTCGAAACATAAACCAGATATGGGAGCCGGTTGGTCAAATTTCGGGGTGCAACAGCCGCCCCTATTCAAGCGGCTTGGACCCGACTGGGTGAAGAGCGAACGACCTTCAAACATTCGAGGTACGAGACGGTTGAATACCAAAGAAACCCTGAAATTTGCCAACCGCAGAAATAAACTGTACCACTGCTTGGGGAATGACATTCGTCGAGTGAACCTGATTGTTACGGTAACAACCGATCATTCGTCGGAGAATAACTCTGATTTTGACTCCCACCACCCATGTAACACCACAGGTACTGAACTATCTTTGCAAAAACCCCTATGTCCACAACTGGACTAACCTCGTCAACACCAGAAGAGAAGCGAATTCGTCAACACGAGTAAAGATCCCATCATCACAGGAAAAATCTTATCCACGATGGTCCTCAAATTTTGTCAACACGAAAAGCCATAAATTCTTCATCACGAAGAAATCCTATCATCATAGGAATAAAACTTGCCCTCATCAGGACTCCTCATTCCGTCAACACGGAGAAATCAAACTTGTCCTCATCAGGAATCCTCATTCCGTCAACACGGAGAAATCCCGGCGACTTCGTTGGGGGTGAGTTGTCCGCATCTCGTCAACACAAGGAGATCCTATCAGCATAGGCAATGACATCTTATTTGCGTCTTATCAACACTAGGAACTCCTATCAACATAAGAATAAATTGTCCATGTCAGGACTCACTGTCGCTACTGCGAAAATCGGCGCCGGCTGAACAGAAGAGTCGCCACCGTGCGTTATTTATCCCCACAGAGGGAAAGGAAATGCTCGAAGTAAACCTAACGCAAAGACGGGAAAGGAATGGTCATGGCAACCAAATCCTGGATTTGGGAGTCGGTTACGCAAGGGGAAGGTATTAGCACCCCTCACGTCCATCGTACTCGACGGGATCCACGCTTGTTTTCTGTTGAAAGGATTGTTATTCTATCTACTCTACAAGTCTAGGGTTAAAAGAAAAGAAAATGACTCGGCAAAGTATCGCACTTTATGCCTACGTATTCCCATCTGGAACGAGAAATCAGAGTCAACGTAGTTCGCCTACCTACGGGAAAGGAGGGGAAGGTTGCTCGCTAGGATATCGCATCCTATGCCTACGTACTTTCATACAGCATGAAAGATCAGAGCAAACGTAGTTCGGGCCACGTATGACGCAAGTCTGTCTTGATTGTTTTTATCCTTCTGAAAAAGGTTTTTCTGATTACGGGTCCAAGCGGACAAAAATGACGTTTGATTGGTTTACAGTCTTTTACGGAAGAAATGTCTTTTATTGTGTTTGAAATATTTATTGTGTTCTTCTGTTTGTTTTGAGAAAGAAGAGATAGAACTCTAACCTATGGTTGAAAAGGGAATCAAACTAACCTAATGTTATCATGCATGGGTTAAGACCTAATGTCTATCATGTCCCTCTCTTGCACGGAGAGAAACAGAGATCCTAAGGGGATAGACGGAAAAACAACAACATATATACAGTAAAGCAGTAAAATGCATGAATGCAGCAATACAAGCTAGGCAAGGGAGTCCCACTCTACCTCGAACCTTGAAAACAACAGGCAGAAGCGAACGAAATTCACTTCCAACCTAACAGATTAATTGGCAAACAATACAGTCCGGGAAACTCAAACAATACATCAAAAGCTTCTAAACAGCAAAAATAAACAGCAGCAGCAACTCTACACAACAAGCTCCACCAACATCTATCTTCAAGTCATCTTCAAAACATCTACAAGCTTCGGGCAAGCATCAATCTTCAAGGAAAGAAACTCTAACAGTAAACACCTTCAACAGCTTCAAACAGCAGGGCTTCAAACAGCAGCAGTCACATGCACAGCTTCAACAGCACAATCTTCATCTTTAAGCAAGGTCTCTATCTTCAATCTTGCATGGCTTTTCTTCAAGTCCCACTCTCCAAGATGAGTAGCAGTTAACAAGATGAAATGAATGTTAAACAATCAGTTGCCTACCAAGGGTGACCTACTGACTGTTAACATGATACAGACCGTTTTCTCTCAAAAGTTCTACCTTTTAAATACATTCACTAATCCTTCCAAAGGAAGGAGGTGGGTATTTAAATGAGACTTTGAATCATAGAGAAAGAATGGAGGCAAACAAGACCTTCCATGTTTATGAAGCAAGTTTTCTACTCTAAGCTCTACCTAGCTCCTAGTTCCTATAATGTTCAACAGCTGCAAGCAAGCTACATTCTTCATCAACTCTTGAAATTGATCTTCACTCCTTTTGTCTTCAAAGAGGCTTCATCAGCAAAGTCTTCACTCAAACCCATACCCCAAGCAAGCCCAATACCCCACACAATCAACAATAACCCTAGAAAGGGCACACCATACAATCAATCAATTATAGAAATATACTAAGAGTATTAATGTAATAGGGGAAATTCTAACATTTTCTAAGGGATCTACTACACTTACCCATAATACCCCTATAGTCCCATCTTCTAATTCAACCTAAAAACCCAAAAAGAAATTGTTTTGGTACACCTATGTTATGTTCAAAACCCTAATTAACTAGTCTAATAGTTTCTAACTAAACTACCTAAAATGAAATCCTAAAAATTGTGGTATAAAAACCAGGGGGCACCTAATATCCATATCTAGTTGTACTAAAAATAATGGGGTGGAAATCCTAAAAGAAACTCCTAAACTAAATTCTACAAATGGTAGCATCAACTAAAAGAATTAAAAAAGCAATTAAATGTAAAAATATACAAAAATATAAAAATGAAGTAAAATGACAATTTTATAATTTTATATTTTTCTTGACAAAAAATGGAAAATGAGGAAAAAAATCCCATTGGAAAATAATGATTTTCCAATTTAATATGGTTTTTCAAAGTTATAAAAATTTTGGAGTGAAATTAATATGAAAATGATGCAGGGGGTACACAAAGAAATAAAATCCAGTTATTTTATGGTTTGGGCCCAGATAGGGGGGTGGCGTTAGAAACGCGCCTGGGCCCATTATATCAGAAAAAAAATAAAGCAAATCAAAAGAAAAATGGAAAAATTGGCGGTGCAAAAATGAAAGAAAATTAGTTGTAACATGATTTGGGCCTGCATGGGGGGTTGGAATAGCAGATTCACACAAAGCCCATGGATGCGTTTTAATGAAACGCTGCATTCTATACGCCCTGCTTTCCCTCTCATTTCTTCGTTCGAATCTCAGCCGTTTGATCCGTTTTCAGTCAACAAAGTCCATGCGCATCTGACGGTTGATGAATCGTCTTCTTCATGGGACAACTAGGGTTTGCTGCAACACCATTAACACACCCTCCATGCACAGATCTTATCCCTCATTGTTCTCACTCATCTCTCCATCAAATGACTCAATGTAAGAACCAATCTTGTTCTACGTTCCACGTAGAATATAGTTGTGGCCTTAGATTGCATTGAAACAAACTATATCGTCCAAACCGAAAGGTATAACATCATGAACTCAACATTTCATCAGCTTTCAACCTTCACCAAACTCACCAATCTTTGTACAAAAATAATCCTCATGCTATGCTGATTAAAACTAGCTAATTATCTAAGATTCTAACTGCTTATTCACTATGTTCTATGCCCAAATAGAATTCACTTGCATACATCAACCTCCATAAAATCTTGCCAAATGCTCCAGAAATGATCATCTAACCACCTAGAGTATGTTTAACCTAACCATTCTACTTCATGCTACCTAATTCAAGCCAAATCGTGAGAGATACTAACCTGGTAAGAAGATGAAAACAGAAGGTCGAATTCTTCAATTCAAAGCTTGCAATGCTCCAGGATCACTCAATGTACTATGATCTTGATTCTGTATGCAACGATTCTTGCTCAAACCACCTGGATCATCATAACCGATTCTTCTTGCACTTGAAGATGTGAAAATTGCAGAGCACGATTCAGGCACCAATCCACTCAGATCTTGATAGCAATGTGATCAATGATGATTATTGAATAGGATAGAAACAAAATCTTGAAGGAATGATGAAGAATGGAGAAGATTCGAAGCAATTTGCAAAAGAGAAAGATGAAGTGAAATTCTGAATTTTCTATCAAAATGAAGTTCAACCCTCTTTTGGATCAGTTGGAATGAATATATAGGTGATGATGGAAAGTTCCAGAACTTGCTAGATTGATCTCATGAGAAGTTGTTCATATCTTTGCATGAGAAAATGAAATTGGTGAGTTGAAAAAAATCAGTCCATGAAACCTTGTTGCAACTCCTCATTCTCACTTGAAAATCTCATTAGGTGATATTTTGAACATGTGGAAAGGCCTTGCTAGCTTGCACATTAATCCCTTGTATGCATTGGATGTGTAACTTCAATTATAAGCAAGATATGGTAATTCCCAAATTTTGACCTCAAACCCAAAATCTAACATTGCCAATAGTCTTAAAATGTCCTTTACCTTCAAAATGGTTAGTCATATGCTTGGTTTTGCTTTTGTATCAAAAATTCACAATTTTGGCCCTTTAAAAATATACTTTTCCCTTTATAATTGGTCAATTTTGCAATTCTAAGCTATGAGCATTTACAACTTGCCACAACCACTTTTCTAGACTCAAAATGTCATTTTGAGCAAGTTTGATGTTGAACATTTCTTCATTTGAAGTTTGGAAATAGAATTTTTGGGCATATGCTTGAAATGACCTGTAATTCCATTTTCCCAAAATACCC